>JADMNL010000024.1:340851250-342132500 GCA_016271365.2 Neoceratodus forsteri
TCTCAGGTCCAAAGTATGGAACCTGTACTCAGCCTCCGAGGTGCAATTAGGGTAGTATACCAGCAGAGTCAACACCTGGTTAAGGTAAAACTCTGACACCACCTTCGGAAGGAATTCTGGGTGGGGGTGCAGAACAACTTTGTCCCTGTGGAAGACCAGATAAGGGGATTCCACCGAAAGTGCCTGGAGCTCCCCCGTCCTTTTGGCAGACGTGATAGCCACCAGTAAGGACATCTTCCACGACAAGTGTGACAGCTCACACTTGTGCACTGGTTCAAATGGCTTGCCCATGAGCTTTGCCAATACCAGCGGTAGATCCCAAGGAGGTGGAGGTTCATGAACTGGAGGGGATATGTGATCCAGGCCTTTGAAAAAGTGCCCGACCACTGTCTCCTGCACCAACGCCAGCTGACCTGCTCACACCCGGTAAGCAGAGATGGCTGCCAGGTGCACCCTAAGGGTCAATGACCGCAGACCCCCTTTGGAGAGAGACCAAAGGTAGTCGAGAATGTTAGCCAGGGAACAGGATAAGGGGTCCAGACCCTTACCCTGATGCCAAATGGAAAATCTTTTCCATTTGAAGGCATAACATTTCCTGGTCGATTCCTTTCGAGATGCCTCCACCACAGTGTAGACATCTTCAGAAAGACCCAAAGCCTGGAACTCTAGCTGCTCAGGTACCAGGCTGTGAGGTGCAGGGATTGAAGGTCCAGATGGAAGACCTTCCTCTAGTTCAGAGATATCAGGTCCAGGCATGTACAAAGCTGCTTCGGGGGCCTGCAGCTGAGGCTGAGGAGATCTGGATACCAGAACTGGTGCGGCCAGTCTCGGGCTACCAGAATCACCTTCGCCTTGTCCCTCCTCACCTTGAGTAACACCTTGTGGATCAAGGGAAATGGAGGGAAGACATAGAGGAGGCCTGAGGTCCATGGCCTCGAGAAGGCATCCTTCTGTAGCAAGCCCTGCTGGGGGGATGATACAGCCTCAGCTTGGTGTTTTCCCTGGAGGTAAACAGGTCCACCATCGGTTTGCCCCAATGGCAGAACAGACTGTAAGCTACCTCTGGATGGAGAGATCACTCATGGGATGTCTGGCCTATATGACTGACAGCATCCGCCAGCTGGTTCGAGGCTCCTGCCACATGGATGGCTAGGAGATCCAACTCCAACCAGCTTATGAGGGTCCAGATGTGGAGTGCCTCTTTGCACAGCAGACGGGAGTGCGTGCCGCCCTGTTTTTTGAGGTAGTACGTGGTCGTGGTATTGTCCATCTGGACTTGAACCACTTGACCCCGGAGCTGAGGAGCGAAAGCTGACAGTGCCAGTCTGACTGCTCTGAGCTCCAACAGGTTGATGTGGCATCGGGACTCCTTGGGGGTCCAGAACCTGGGGGCCCTGTTGTCCCCCATGTGGGCTCCCCAGCCTGTGAGAGAGGCATCGGTTGTAAGGACGACCATCAGCTTGGGGTGAACAAATGGGATCCCTTCCTGCAACCAGTCTGGGGCAGCCCACCATTGGAGAGCGTCCCACATCTTCTGGGTTACAGTGATCAGCTGGTCGAAATAACCGTGGCGCTGAGTCCACTGGGCGGCCAGCTCCCATTGGAGGGGGCGCATGTGCAACCGGGCCCAATGGACCAGTGAGGTGCACGCCACCATGTAACCCAGAAGGTGCAGAAAGTCCCAGGCAGGGCGTAAGTGCCCAACCAGAAATAATTGAGCAAAGGAGGAAAGAACCTCCACCCTGTCCACTGGGAGCTGAGCTCTGGCTTGACAAGAGTCGAGCTCTGCCCTAATGAAGCCCATCACCTGAGAAGGCACAAGTTCTGACTTGGCCTTGTTGATCAGGAGGCCGAGTTGGGAGCAGGTTTGGAGGGCCAGATCCCTGGACCTCTCCACCTCCTGGCGGGTGGAACCTGCTAGGAGCCAATCATCGGGGTAGGGGTAAATTCTGACCCACTGATGCCGAAGATGGGCCACCACCACTGGGATGCATTTGGTGAAGACCCGTGGGGCTGATGACAGGCCGAACGGCATGGCTCGGAACTTGTACAGGGTCCCTTCGACCCTGAAGTGGAGGAACCGCTGATGGGACAGATGGATTGGGATGTGAAAGAACACATCCTGCAGATCCAGTGAACAGAACCAAGTTTCGCTCCAAGGATGGTATGATCTGGGACATAGTGACCATCTGAAAGTTGAATGACCTGAGAAACTGATTCAGGTCGTGGAGATATAGGATGGGGCACCATCCCCCCGTTTGCTTGGGCACCAGGAAGTACCTGGAGACAAAGCCTGGGTCTGCAGACAGATCCACCACAATAGCTACTGCCTCCTTGAGGAGCAGCTAAGCAATGTCATCTCGAAGAGCTGACTGAGTGCATGCGGAAGTTCGTTCTTCCCGAGGGGTGCGGGCTCGGCTGGGAGGGTACTGTTCGAATTCCAGAGGCAGTCCCTGACCGACCACTTTGAGAACCCACCTGTCCGTAATGATAGCAGACCAGGCAGAAAGAAAGTGACGGAACTGCCCCCCCACGGGAGGACCCAGGGCTGGCGTGACGGAAATAGGGGTGGCAGCCCCATCCCATCACTGAGCAGGCTTAAAGGAGGAGGAGGAGGAGACTTGAGGACCTGAGCCTTGGCCCCCTTTGCGGGCCTGTTAGGGTCCAGGCTTGGGCTGAGGACACCAAGCTTGAGCCTGCTGCTAATGCTGACACTGCTGACCTTGATAGCAGGACTGCTGGACCACAGAGGAAGAGTGCCGAAAAGGCTTCTTTTTTCTTCTGCTGGTTCTTGCCCGAAGAACTCCTGGCAGAAGTGGTGTCTAAGGTGGCAATGGACTGTTCAATGCACTGTAAGTGACCAGCCACTCCTTAGCCGAACAAGTCGGTCCTGAGGAAAGGCACATCAGCTAACTTATGCTGAGTATCCGCTGGGAAGGATGATAACCTCAGCCAAGCCCTGTGATGAGAGGCCACTGAGGCTGCCATCGAGCAGGCACAAGAATCCCCAATGTCCAGGGCTGTCTGGAGCTGCTGTTTGGCAACAGCATGGCCCTGGTCCCGGACTTGCTTAACCATGGTTTGCATGTCCACTGAGAGATGTGGGAGGACTTCATCTAATGACCCGAGAAGGGCATGAGAGAAGTGTGCCATGATGACGGCCGAACTGGCTTGACGAAGGCCCAAGGAGGAAGCCGCATAGACTTTCCGCGCTGAATGGTCCAAAAGCTTGGACTGCTTATCGGGGGGATGGTCAGTGTCTGCAGAACTGCCAGTACACCTGAACACAGAGGCGGTCACCAGGCTCTTGGTCGAAGTGTGCTCTCTGAACCCCGCAAGGGACCCCATGGGCACCGCATACTTGCGGGCCATGCGGGCAGACGGTGCTGGACATGAATCAGGGTGTTGCCATAGTTCGAGTGCCGGGCCAACAATGGCCATGGCCACAGGAAAGGCCTCCATCGAGGTATCCTCTCTCTTCAGGATGTCCGTGAGAGGGTACTCTGCCTTTTTTTGGATGAGCTCCAGGGGCATCCCTATAGAATCAGAGATGAGACGGAGGATCCCCTGGAAGGAGGAAGGGCCTTCCTCCATTCCTGTGCCAATGGACAACTCATCATCCCCTGGATGTGAGAGGAGTCCGGTGATGTCCGAAGAGTCAGGATACAGTGGTTTGCCGCCTAAATCGCCCTCGACCCATCGAGGAAGGTCCAGGGTGACCATGACCGACAGATGTTGGGGAAGTCCGGTATCTGTTCGGTTCTCTTTTGAAGAAGCCCCTTCCACTGGCTGCTTAGGCGGCGGCTCCACCACTATCGGTGGGGAGACCGGCAAAGGCTGAATCAGAGGATGGGCCAGCCTTGCGGGTGGGGGAACCAAGGGTTTCGGTTCTGAGGGGGTCGGCTTCGGCCTAGGAGGTGAAAGTCAAGTAATGGCCGGGATAAGCGGCGGAGCCGGCTTTTGCCCGGTCAAAATCAGCTGTTGCCACATAAGGTCCTCGTACTGCCAACAGAGCTTCTGTCGGAGCCTCTCCTCATCCAAGAAGGATGAGGACGACCTGTGGCGTCACCTCTTCTTGGAGCGCTTATGGCTCCTCCTTGGCCTTTCAGCCGAGGGGGTTCTGAATCATGACTGAGATTGGGTAGGCCAACTCAGTCGCTTGGGAGACACCGGAGGAATCGGTGAAACCCGGGAGTCCGGAACCGAGACCTCGATGGGGACACCAGCAGGCTGGGTCTCCTGATCGGGGAACACAAGGACCGGAGTCCCTCTCCAAGGAGTTGTTGGCCACGGCTGGTGACAGAGGGTTGATTGGGTCGAGAATGATCTCGATCTCATCAGCCACCTCCTCAGTCATCTGGCCAGATTGAAGGTCTGTGAAGTCTGTGGCCGAGGAAGTGATCTCGACAGAGGTCGTGACCGCATGCTCCTGGGACTGAGACCTTTCTCGGTCCCAGAGTGCCTTCATCAAAACGTAGACAGGCCAGATTCTTTTTCCCTCTTCCGAGAGTGGGAGGAGTGCGAGCCCGTAGGCGCCTCACCCCAGGTGGGGAGAGCCCGGCACAACTCCTTAAAAGAACCTGTAAAGGTGGAGCTCAGGTTGAGAGAGCGAAAAGCTTTGATGCTTGGCGCTGGCTGACTTCTTCTTTGAGCACTTCATGTGTTCCAGCTGTCTTTCCGGTGAACCTGTGACCCAGAAACTGCCCACCTAGTCTCCTTAGACTTCACCGGAGGGTTCCTTTTCACCTGTTTCCTAACTTCAAATGCGCCAAGTGGTCTTCCAGGACGTTGGGATGGAAGGCGAGTCAAAAGCTGCAAGATGAGGTGTCATGGCCGATACCTAGGCAGTAGACGATGTGAGATGGGGATCAGTGCACGACATCTTCTGGCCACAAGGACACCAGCGAAATCCTGGAGAAGATTTCTCTTCCAGGGTTTTAAATAATTGATTAGCAGTTTTTTTCTTGGAACAATGCTAACTGTACAGAAAGTATTTATATAGGTTTCCTAGAAGTGTTATGTTTGTTAAACACAGTGAGGCAAGTGCTATGCATTTTCACAATGTTTTAGCACTTTTATGAGCAAAACGCTAATCAATTTTTGGAGTTAAATAAATCCCTGTCTTCCATGATCGAGGAGGCAAAAACACGATTGCGAATTCGAATAAGTTTTAGTTTCGATAAAACCGAGGTTTTGAAAGGCAGGGCCTACAAAATGCGTGAGCACAAAGGAGGCAACCTGTATCTTCCAGCGGAAAGGATGATCTGGCATCATGGGGCAGAGCCGAGGTATATACCACCCGGGTGGGTGGGAGGAGCCAGCTTGAAGACTGCCGGCTGATCTTAAAGGGGAAAGGGACATGCCAAACAGTATGGATGAACAACATATCCACGATCCTAGAAAGTAATTTAAGCTAATTTAAAATCCACCACTGCCAGCCAGCCAGCTTCAGATTCATTAGGCTTGCACCGTTCCTATGGCTGGGTACCTAGTTAAGCACCTGGAGATCCCTGTAAGGTTAAAGGATTTAAATATTGGTACTAGTGGGAAGTAGGTAGTGTCCCCAGTCCAAGTGGGCTGGTAATTAAAAATGTTTAACAGTATCTGCTTTGCCACAGTACATTTATTGTCTGATAGGGGTGGTCACTACTACTGTTTGAAGTGTTAAATAGGCCAAGCCTAATAAGACACCTAACTTTGGCCCTGGTTCACTAAAGTTCACAAGCTTTGCAAAAAGAGTTTTTAACTGCATTTCATTGTCCCTCGTGAATATCTCCTAGTAAATATTTTATTTATTTTGAATACCATCTCATGAGCATACTGGTGCCTATACACACACAAAAAAGGTTGCCTATGCGCCGCATATCTGGGGCACACAGGCAACAGTACACATGAATGCCACCATGGCGGGGCCCTTGGCATTCGCTAGCAGTGCGTGGTCAGATGCACTAATTCAAGGCCCGCGGGCTGCCTACAGCCAAGGTGGTCTCGAGGGAAGAGATGGGGGAGTGCCCACACTACATGCCATTCAAAATGGCAAAGTAGTGCTGTGCGGGTTGGGGCACAAGAGGGCAATGGATATGGCAGGGACCCTGCAGCAACTGCAGTACATAGCTAGCCAGTGCACACAGCACCTACCAGGTCTTGTATGCCAATTGACTCCCCACATCAGAACCCCTGCCCCAGTCCCGATTCAAGTTGCCCTCCACCACAGAGTCCTGTCCCCAGTCCCAAGCAGCAGCCTCACAGAAGAGCCCCATCCCCTGCCTGCAAGTCAGTGACATCCCCACCCCAGAACCAGAGCCCAGTCTTGGCCCCTGCCCTGTACTGCACTGCTGCTGGGAGCATGCTGCCTATGTGTAGATTCCCTATAAACAGGTGGTGCGCTCACAGCATCAGTTGGATGGCTGGTGGCCAAGGTTGTGTGCGGAGGGATGTGCCACTCATTGTCCACTGCCGTGGCACCAATGTGCAGGTACGGGGGGGGATGGGATGCTGTGTTGTTGGTGCTGCAGATTGCTCACGAACCACCAATGAGTGGTAGGGGGCTGGGATTGGGGGCGGAGAATAAGCGGTGTAGTACTGACTGGGGCTGCCAGTATGGGGCTCTGGTTGGGGGGAAGAGACCACTGGCTTGCAGGCGGGGACGGGCTCTACTGTGTGTGTGTGTGTGTGTGTGTGTGTATGTGCGGGGGTTATACTGGCATATGGGACCGGGTCGGGGGCTCTGCTGTGTGTGTGTGGGGGGGTTTACTAGCATACAGGACCAGGGACAAGGCTCTGATGTGGGGGGAGGTCATCTGTGTGTCAGGCAAGGCGTGGGGCCCGGGGGAAAGGTCTCAGACAGGGGGAGGAACCCCTACAATAATGCACGCTAGAGTGTTAGTGATACTATGTTCCTCCACTATAGAAGGTGAGGTGAGGTACGAATCATAAATGTTCCCAGTGTTACATATGTTTTTTTTTATAAAATTGCCCTGTAGGAAACTGCTACAAATTGTGTACTATAACATTTTCTATGGCAACAATCATTTAAAAAACTGAACAAAGGTTGCTAAATAATGTACAATAGTAAGGTTTCCATTCCTTTTTAATATATCTTAGGTTGATAGTTTTACTTTCTTGTAGATTATTTACATACTTTTTTCATGCCTGGAATTGTACATTATTCCTTTATTTTGGGGTTTTACAAAAACAAAAACATTAAAAAAGATGGATTTAGGGTTAGAATTCAATAGTTGAGGTAATAAATTGTGATTATAAGGTGACCAACAAGTTATCTGATGTTGACTTAATTGTACAAATTGAAATTTTCAATAAATATAGTGTTACAGAAAAAAACCCTAATTTCCAGATACGACTAGGATGTTTGTACTTTACATCTGTACTCCCCAAAGTGAGTAACCTCAAGCAATCTACTCATAACCTAGTAGCAGTAGCAGCTACACTGTACAGTCTCTATCTGCTTTCTCCCTCCAGGCTAGCCGATGTAGGCATCTTTTTGTTGCTGGGAGCACCGGAGGTGAATCTGTCAACTTCAGAGGCAAGGAGTGAGTATTAACGTCTTGTTTTTAAGCATCTGTTTACTAGTTTAACAACTTATGACCTATAAAGTGCAGCATGAAGTAACATTAAAAACTCCTTGTGATTGCTCGTCCTGATGCATTCTTAGGCAAATTACTTATCTGAATGCATGGCATTGCCATGCTGGATTGTAGAGAGTACAGCAGGTAGAAATATCATCATTTATCATACTATTCTTATACATACATTCTGGATGTATGGTAGCTGTTAACAATTCTGAATAAAGTAAATGAGACTGGAAAGAGTGCATCTTCCTCTGGAGCAGCTGCAGTAGCTGGAAACGCTTGTAAACCTGGATTTATTGCTGCACAACTGGAGGAGGGAAGCTGAACTCAGGATTATTGCACTGTACAGTAGTTAATATGTGTCATGGAGTGCTACCATCTTCAGGTCACTCTAAAAACGCAGAGTGTTTGTTGGGGATTTTTATTTTTTGGGGGTGGGGAGCACAGGATTTTAAGTGAATAGAATCCCGCTATTAGAAGCTGAAATACTAAATCATTAACTCTAACAAAAAAAACAACCCAGCACTATACTGATCAACAATAAATACCTTTGAAACAGTACAGCCCCACTCAAAAGAAATTAGACGTCCTAATTAATGTGTTTGAGCAGGAGAGTATTTTTCGTCAATAAACAAGTCAAATTATACTGATCTAATAAACTTGAGGCTGAAATAGTTGTATGTACCAGATAATGAAGAGAAAGAAATGGCAGATACAAATCATGCCTAGTCCCACTCATCAAAAAAGCAAGAACATTCAACAACGCAGTAAAATACGCCACTATGTTAATTACAAGGACGACTACAGCTTCACCGCAAATCTGTCTCGAGCTAAGCTCGTTCATGACAAATTTGAATGGCAGTTTCATGAATGAGCTCCGCTGTCTCTGGGAATTTCAGGCACTGTCACAAACAACCACTCGCTCACGAAAGATGGGCACAGTGCTGAGCCTGAGCTAGTCCGACTGAATAAAATATGGGCATCTTTTAAATTAATTTTATGTAAAAATACAACAAAATACTGCCTTGAAATACATGTGACAACCGTGGATGTCCAATACCCAAAGCAAACTAAGGGTAAGTGTGAAAATCGGGGTGATAATGTTTTTCTTCCTAGTTCCTTGAACTGCTGCTTTAAAGCCTTTAGTGAAGTAAAAAATCCCAGTTTGAAGTTTTCTTTTTTGTTGTATTTTGTTCAGTGCTTATGTAGAATGTAAAATACAGTATATTTTAAATTTTTGAAAAGTTGGATAGAGTTGATTTTGTTATTTTTCCTTTTCCTAGGTTTAAGGGAATTAGACTGTGGATCACAGCTCCCCCCCCCCACCATGCGCCAGCAGAAACCTGCCTGAGCAATATGTTGGACATAGTGGGATGCCTTTTAAAATTTCGACATAGCCAGATGCCTTGAAATGAAATTTGGGTGATCACAGTTCTCTCCTCATCTCATACCTTCAAGCTATTAGGACTAACATATTGATACATGTAATTTAGTGCATTTTTTGCAGCTTCACAGTAAACTGTAAATCAGTCCAGCATACAGAATGAAAGATGATAGATTTAGTCTTATTTGATGGTGTTTTTCAAGGTGTAGGTTTTCATGTTAGATTGGTATATTATGCATTTTTAACTGTAATAATTATAGTCATTGAATATTAATGAGCACCTGTATTTTAGCACCTGTGCTCCCTATAGACACACACCCCCTGATGAAGACTCGCGAGAGTCGAAGCGCTGGGGCAGTCTGAGTGGTAGTCAGCTGGAGACACTGTTGGTGTGGACACCTGGATTGCAAAATAAACACATTTAAAGCTTACTAAATGGTCTGGTGTGCTTCTGTGACTGTCTGAGTGCAGTATACCCATCTTTGAGCTTATTGTGTTCGGGGTAGGCAACCCCAGTTATGCTGCACCAGCCTTGAACTGTGTGGTCGCGAACCATACCTGTTTGTTGTTACATTATACCACCAGACCCCTTTCCCTGTGCTGGTTCAACACTCATTTCATCAATTCAAAGCCATATGACCCTTTGTGTAGGTTGAAGTGTGCCACCATGTGGTCCTTGCGATCATGCTGCAGCAGACATTTGTGACTGTGGATGGGGCCCCCGAGTCTATTCTCTGGGTCCCTCTTTTTACTGTCACTTCACATTTGCTGCTCTTCAACGATTGTATCCCTTAAATATTGCAAGTAGTCCAACACCCTTTTTTTCTGTTTTTGTTTGCAGTTAGTAATTTTTCTGCCATATCATCCAAGCCACCCTCTGGATGCTGACTGCCCCAGCCCCACTCTCCCGATTTCCTCCAGGACTTACCTTCCCGCGGGAAGCAGCCTGGGTGCTCAATGGAGGGCAGGGCTCTGGGAAGTTTTTGAGGTCAGTGGCAGCTCGATTGGCCGTGGGGTTTTCCCTGGTGTGTTGTTCCCCTCAAGGAGCGGCATGCAATGCTGCCCAGATGCCTGCATGCACGCTTCTGTGGGCACAGCATCAGCAGCTGCCACTCCCTCCCTCCCTAGTGCATGCGGTCCCAGTCTGTCACAACACCAGTCAATGGTAGGGGCCAGACGAGTGCTGGGAACTGAAAATCTCCTTCCAAGGCAGAGGACAGCAGTACTCTGGACACTGAATCCTCTCCCTCCCCGGCCAAATGTCGGTGACCCAAGTCTGCATCTGAACCTGGGTCGCTGGCAAGGTGTGAGATGTGGCACCCAGCACCTCAACCCTCAGCACCACTGGGCCGGCAAGTAGTCCAAACCTGAATGGGAGTATGGATAACACAAGTGTCTCTCCTGCTCAGATGTTTAAGGGTCTGTGACTTGCTCCAGCAGGAACCAGATTGTCTCTGGAAAGGTAAATGTTCCAGCTGCTACCTGTGAGCAAGAAAATCACGGCTGTACTGAGTGTACAAGATACATTTGGATTCTTAAAACATTTTCAAAGTGAATATAAATAAACAATGAGGTACAGGAGGGGACGTAATGGGAGACATGAGAACAATTTATTAACTAAAACTATGCAAGCTGATTGTAGTTCTTCACAGATTAGTCCAATTATGTTAAGTGCGATATGACAGTCCATAAGTAATAAATCCATACATCTGCGTATACATTAGTGCATCTAGTCCTTGGACTTTTTTTGTTATTGCACACAGAAAAGAGGTCATTCTGTGACCTACTGTAGTTGCAAGACATGCAGACATCATGACAGGCAAATACTGCCCACAAAACAAGAGAAAACAATGTAGTGTACATACAGACTGGAACGGTCAAATGTATACAGAAACATATTATCATACTTACAAAGCTGAAGAAAAGAAACAAAAAAATACATTTGGATATACAGGATCATTTAATCTTTCAGTGTTGTTTTTTTAAATGCCAAAATTTCAACATACTGTTTGAAGGCAGGGCACAGTTACAAAAAATGTACATTACGTATTTTTCTTAACGTGTGAAACAGAATGGTACAAATGCTGAAACGTAAGTAAAAAAAAAAAACCCAACAACAAACAAGGCTTATAAAAATGCAACATACTGCATTAAAACTGAACCATTATATGGTCTCATTTGTAAACCAGAACATAAATGGTCATGTATTTCTGGCAAGTGCTGTAACGCTAAACTTGGCAAATAAAGTACTGGGAATGAAAACTATTATGGTTCACAGACCTTCAAGATGTTGTCACGTGTACATAGAAGCAGTTTACCTTTCCTGCAGTAGGGAAGGCAGTAAGACATTTTAGATGATGCTGATATGTGCTAAACAATTAGAATGCGGCTTCTTTAATCTACAAGAGTTTTGGCCATTTAGCAGGGAAAAAAATCACGAAAATGGCTTGAAACATGGCAGAATTCCTTATTAGCTTATAATAGTAATCAGTTTCAAATCTCCTCCTGAATTCCTTTCTAATATAAAATGTGTTGAACAGTAGCTGGTAGTCTTTAAGCAAACACTGCAAAGAAAGAAAATAACTGACTTCAAGTTAACAGAAATGCAGGCAGACAAAAATAAATAGTCTGACTTTGTGTTTAGCAGTACCTTCATTGAAACAACATAATCTTATAGATGATTACTGTAGTGACTACCTTCGAAAGTACCTCTAAGTGCAGTATTAGACCTGGAAATATCAGACCATACATTCAGCAGCACCAAAGCTGTCTGTAATGAGCGGGCCGTCAACAGGCTTAAACACCTACAGTTAATGTTCCCTGTATAGGATTAGCTACACCTGGAATCTATGGCTTTGCAGGGTTTTTTTTCTTCACAATACCTCATTCATTCTGAAGATTGTTTTTTTCCTACGGCAATTTACCCCTCCCCCCTTTTAAAAAAACACAAACTGTAAATTATCTTAACATACAATTTCTTAACGTTTACATTGTGACTTTTGAAACTTCAACATAGATTCTTCACACTTTCTTTTCCTATTAAAATAATCAGTTTCATTTAAATGTAAATCACAGACTGCGACAGTGAGAACACTCAAAAACCTGGATCTGAATGTACTTTCAGATGTTGGTTTTGTATGCTTTAGTCATTTCAGGAGCTGAATCTGCAGGGAGTGAAATGGGAATATTTACCTTAGGGACAAATATTCAGTACTGGCATTGTGGAGGTCAGGCTTACCACAGCTTGGGCCCCACAGCTCTGAAGTGAGCCCTGTAGTTCACATACAGTATCACTGTCATTTATTTCTAATGAGAAGGGGGCTCATGTTAAAGACACAGACCCCATGGTCTACCACAGCTCATAAAGTGTCATTCCAGCACTCTATATATTTCAAAGACAAAGAACCCCAGTGCAGTGCAAAAGCACTGAAGCAATGCTTACCCTGAAAGAGCACTGGCAGTGAGGCCAGGGTCCAAAGAAATACAAAATGTCACATGATGCGTTGTTGGGGTATAGGTCATTTGTTACTGTTCTGCGTATATTGTTTTGTATTTTCATTTTTTAACCTCTCTCTAGCTACCCTGTAGAAACTCGGGGACAGTGTGAGAGAAGTTACCCATATAGGAGTTGCTATAAGAAAGTTGCAAGAGCAACTGGTCTGGACAAGAATACAGTCCCCTGGTACCTTATGCTATTGAATGGCTAACATTTAGGGAAGAACTCTACTACTATAAGAGACTGAATATGTTAATGCAACATCTGGGACAGTTTTTTGCTTTTTTATATTTAGCTACTATAGATAAGCTAAGATGCAGTACATTTTCAGTGGGGTACTGCTCGTTTACAGCTGAGAGCACTGGGACATAGGGAGGTGAGGTATGAACCACAGTCTCCTGGCTTACATTTCTGTTCTTGTTTTGCCCCCCACTTGTGGTTCCCACTCCTACAGTCAGGGCTACCTATCTCCATGGCTGCATCCTTCTTCAGGCAAGGGGGGGGAGAGCCAGTGACTGACTTCATAGTCGATACTAGCCCGGTACCAGACCCATAGGTTGGCCAGCAGGGGTTAAGTCAGGAGGGAGAAAGCCACTGATTACCTTTACAGCCACTACCAGTGCCACTCCTAGGCTGGCAAGCAGGGGGAAGACCAGGAGGGGGAGCCAATGACTGCCTTCACAATCGATGACAGTTCCATTCCAAGGCTGGCCAGCAGAGGGCAGGCTAGGAGGGAGAGCCTGTGACTGCCTTCACAGATACCAGGGCCACTCCTAGCTTGACCAGCAAAGACCCTTTGAATGCCATAGCCTCACTAGCAGATCCAGCTATGTAGTGATGAAGCATTTACTACCGCCTTAGGCCAGCAAACTGTAGCTCTTTTAGCATAATCTGAGTTTTAAAAGGGGACATAATACATTTTGGGGGTGGGGGGTGCTACCCATTTGACAAAATTCTAGATTTGTTCATGCATAGCTCAAACCCTCCCCCCAAGACCCAAGCACATCAACTCTGCAGCAGTTCTGCCACCAGGCTGGACCTAATCAGTATGTTTCCCACCTTTTTTTTTTTTGCTGTTGCTGCTTTGTTTTTGCTGTTGAGGTTATTTTAATAATTTTTAACAGCGCGTTATTTATTTGTACTGCTTAGTTCATTTTGTCCTTTTTGTTGTTGTGGTAACTGTAATGTTTTTTACAATCAGCTTTCTGAAAGGTGCTACAAAAAATAAAATCCAATCCAAGCTGCACGGTATAATGGAATTCTGATGGGTTAAATACCTTCTCTGACTTTTTGAGCCAAAACCACAAAGTTTGTTATAATAATGGAAACAGGCAGTTGTACAAGAAGTACAAGAATAGCTTTTTTGTAGATGCAGTGGTATAACAAGATATTTCTTGCCTAGCTCTACTGCGATGACCAGTCTTTTTTTTTCCTTTTTTTCTCTCTGAGTTAGAAACCACTGTTCCTGTGCACTGAAGTTTGAAAGGAATAGCAAAAACCTTTCAGGCAAACAGCACCCCTGATCTTTAAAGACAAGACAGGCTGATGGAGCCGGCCCAGTGGCGCTGAGGGTTGAGGTGCTGGATGCCACACCTCGCACCACGCCGGCGACCCGGGTTCGGAACGGACTCGGGCCGTCGAGGTCGGCAGGGGAAGGAGGATCGGCATCCCACGGATGCTCTCACCTCCTTCGGGAATACGAGGGTTTGCGCACCTCGCCTGAGCGGTGGGAGCACCGACCCTCGGTGGCGGCGCGGCTCCCAGTATGAAGGAGTCGGGAGGGGGGAGGACGCCATCCGGCACTTGGCAGGCGCAGCGTGGCAACGCCCGCCCGAGCCAGCATCCTCAGTGGGAGGAGGGGAGGACAGAAAACCGGAAAACCCGCGGCACTCTGGATGACGGCCGCTCCAGCCACCCAGTCTGCAAAACCACAGGCAGACCCCACTGTGCAAGGTGAAAGAGGCAGGTAGGGGAGTCACCAGAGAAGGCACTCTAGGGGCAGACTCAGTGGGGACTGGAGGGCACTGAGCTAGCCCGAAGGAGTAGAGTGGCAAGGGCGACCAGGAGGATAAAGAGAAAGTACAAAAAAAAAAAAGAGACAGGCTGATGGGCAGGCTCAGAGGCTGAGCAAAGCTTTACCACACAGGCAATCTGGGCATCCACTGACTTGGAGTGCTGCACTTCCCAACAGATGGAAGGATTAGTGCTGCTTTGCATTGGCCCCTCCCAACTTGGGTCTAAAAATGTCATGGTGCTGCTGGCCTGGTGATGCTGAGGCTTGAGGCGCTGGACGCCACACCTTGTGCCACGCTGGTGACCCGGGTTCAGGGATGTGCCCGAGCTGTCGGGGGTTGGCAGAGGAAGGAGAGGATTGAGCATCTGACGACAGCTCTCCTCTCCTCTCCTAGGGAGGGTGGGTCAACAATTCCCTGGCGCTAGCGACTCCCAGTGGAGGCTGGGGGTGCAGCAGCCAGGGGGAATCATGTCAGGGATGGGGAGGAGCATTGGCGACGTCCGCGGGAGCGCACTCAGCCCACACTGCATGTCATTGCATGTCCGTGCTCCGGGGGGCTCTCGAACAGAGGAAACCAACCGTTGGCTGGGAGGAAGAAGCTGCCTGCCCCACCTCCAATGCTGGATCCTGCCCACCGGACCTTGTCTCACCCAATCACCTCTGCCTGAGAAGCTTCAGAAGAGGGATTGCCCAGGAGCAGAAGGTGGCCCTGCTCTGGGGGGGGCGTGGACTGGGGGATTCTCCAAAGGTGTGTCGAGGGTGTTGGGAGACAGAGTACTGCCTGGGAGGATCTCAGCAGGAGGGGATAAGGCAGGACGACTGACAGGGCCCCAACCAGCGGTGACCGGAAGAAAAAATAATCGTTAGAAAAATAAAATAAAATGCTGTGGTGCTTCTTGCACTGGGTGGGGAGATTCCATATGCACAGGATGCACAGACAACCGGGGGGCAAATCTAGAATATTTTCTAAGGGTTAGCAATTTTGTCAAGGGGGTAGCACCTTCCCCGAAACCCGTAAAATGTTCCTGTTTAGAGCTCAGGTTAAGCTAAAACATGTACTGTTCACTGGCCTAAAGGGGTAGTGGGTGCTACTCGCTACATAGCTGGATCTATCCCAGAATGGAGGAGGTGCACATCAAGATGTAGGTCTTTGTGGTGACTCTTAGCTCTTGGCACCTCAGTTGGAGAAAAAGGGGAGAAGGGGAGAGTGCCCGTTAAGTAGTCCCATGAGTTGTGTTGGGCTTGATTAGGGGGCCCAATTCTTAGTCGCAGTGGGTGGTGGCGACAGCATGCATTTGGGGTACAAACAGACTGTCCATTACATCACCACCACCAAAAACAGCTATATTCAGATGTCTGTCTCAGTCTGCACGGGACTCCCTCTCCGCAACCCTTGAATGGGGGAGAAGTCTCCTCAGCAACTGTCAGAATGAAATCAGTTGACCAGTTATTACGGGGCACTAACATTTTCGCTAGTGACAGCTACTGAGGTCTAGGCATGGCACAGTTCCTGTCACAACACGTAATGGACAGAGAGCATGGGTAGTGGTGCTCCTCACTTTTAGGCCTATGTCTGCTGTCCCTGGCATCCAGTGGCGCCACCTGCTTAACCCCAGTCCTCATGGCCCCCATTCATGCTATTAGTCTCATAATTATCTCAGTCCTTGGCTGGCTCCACAGAGAGAAGTCGCAGCCTTACAATACCCACAACAGCCTGCATGTGGTAGTTCTGTAAGTGGGGTAAAGTAAAACGAGGCAATAACCTCAGCAAGAGCAGCCATGCTTTGTGCACTGTCCTATGGGACATCTGAATGGTAACAATACCCCTTTTCTCCACACAATCGCAATATCACTAGTGACTGTGCAGTGAAAGGCTTGTGACCTCATTGTTCATAGCAAAACAGGGTCGCTGGTGAGTGGCTGATGCTAAGTGGTCATTGTGACAGTCCCTTGTAACTGTGTATGGGACCCTAAATCCTTGCCACTCCATCTAAGCTCACAGGTAGAAGACCCCACAGTTGGGGGTAAGTGACAGAGGAACATATTAGATCAGATGTTGCTTGGGGAATGAGGGTCGGAAGAGGCAAAATCCCTAAGGAGTGGCAGCAGCAGAAAGATAAAGGAAAACAAGGCCATGTCCAACAAGCATTTACAATACATTTCTCAGCTCTCAAGTCTCACCCTTTGTTCTTTTGATATGTCTATAGATGAACAAGTTGTAGTCTATTAAAGTGAACTTCATATTCCTACTTTTCACTAATTTTCAAAAGGGCATGAGAATATAAAGTGCTCGCTGTCCCACCATGTGTAAATGAAACCTGCTTGCCCAGTAGGCTTGTTTGGCTTTTGTCTCACCCTTACTGCTATGGCTCTCCTCTGTGGAGATTTAAAACCCCAGGCCTGACTCAGTAAAACCTAGTCCACTTCACATCACATTGAGCAAAAGCAGAGCCTAACGCTCTACTCTATGGACAGTACTTGCAAGCAGAGCTCACGACAGATACAAAAGCCTGACGGGGTCCTATGCTTTAAAGGATCAGTGTGGAATATACTGTGATCTAAACATATTGTACAATGAAAAGGATTATGGAACATCTGGATAAAGCTGTGGTGCAACAGATCTCAGAAAATGGCACAAGTGGTTTAGGGAGATTACAGCTCAGCTGAGAGAGAGACATGATCACATCAACTTCATAATACTGTAAACCGTAGATCTTCACATTTCATAGTCGATCAGCAGCCTCAGTCGTTAGTTCAGGACACAATGACGTTGACCGGGGATCCATGGCTGAATGCATTATAGGAATGTAGACATCATCCATGTTTGGCATGACAAAAATTTTCTGTAGAATACAGAGAAGTGTTATTTATTTAAGTTTCAGATTAAATACCTTTGAGTCAGGGCTCGTTTACAAAGGTTCCAAGTCAGGACCAGTGCAGTTCAATAAAACAATACAAATGTTACAGGTTCACAGATGAACAAAATAAACAGTAGATACATAGGAGCAGGAGGTTACAAGGTTCCTGTTACAGAGTATAAGTGCAAGTAATAACAGCACTTCGAGAGTGCGTGCAGTGCTTTGCAGATTTCAGAGTACAGAATTTAGGTTGATATAATCAATGGATTATGTAGGAAGAGTTGCAGAGTTATAGGCAGCCAAAGGTGGCTTTGTCGGAGGAGTAGAGGGAGGACGAGGTGTAGGAGGGTGGGTGGGTGGGGGGAGATGACAGCATGGGGGATTCAAAGAGGGGAGGATGGGGCAGAGGGCAAGGGAGAGAGCGAGCCAGGTGGTGTTGGCTGGGTAGCAGGAGGTCCGAAAATAGAAGTCTAGGTTAGATGATATTCTTTCCAGGGTTATCCGGGTTTAGGCAGGGCAACTCCAGCTACTCTAGATCTTGTATTCTTTTAAATAGTGAGTGCAACTTGCAGTATGTGCCGGGGGGGCTGGGAAGGGAAAAGAAGTTATTTATTTTGTTATTTACAATGGGGGTGGGGATGCTAAGCGGCAGTCCAAGTGCTAGGATTGGAAACTGTCAGGGCACTCGTAGATTGTTCAAGAAGGCGTTAGTTCGTGTTTGGTCACTTACATATACATGCGAGTGCTAGATGTGCTTTGAGACCAGCTTTGAATTTGCTGACCTTGCTACATTCAATAAGGTCATGGCAAAGGAACGAGATCTCTGGGCTGTGGAGGTACGCTTAAAGGGGACCACCATTCCTCCCTTCGATGCACTTCGAGTACTGACAGCTGGCCGATTAATTCTGAATAGACAAGATGTGGATACAGGCGCCAACCTGAACAAGGCTTTCTTTGCCAGCAGGCAGGCCTTTTATTGGGCTCTTAGGTGAAATGGTAGCCATCCAGTAGCTTTATAGAGGTCACAAGTGTGGGACCAGCAGTCTGCTCCCAGGAGTAGTCTACAGGCTTTATTGAGAAGGGTTTTTACCCTACTGAGGCTGTGTCCATTCCAGTGCCGTAGATGATAAGGCCGTAGTCTACGGTAGATAGGACTGTGCAGCTTGTGACCAACTTTAATGCCTCCGGTTGCATGTAGTGACGGTGATGATAGAGAACACCAAGTTTTGAGTTGGCTATTTTAACTACATGGTCTACATGAGTAGTGAAAGAGAGGGCAGTATCGAAGTGTACACCGAGATATTTAAAGGTGTCTACTTGCTCCACTATACACCCCTTACCACTCCGTACCTCCAATTTTCCAAATTTCTTCTGATTCTGAGGAACCATAAAGATCACGCGCTTTTTTTTTTTTTATAATTGAGCATCAGTTTATTTTTGGAGAACCATGTTTTGAGCCTGTAAAAATTTACTTCCAGTTCATGGGCGATGGAGGGCAGGTTTTTCCCACTTGCTGAGATGACCGCATCATCGGCATATAACACGATGTGCGCTGGGCACACTGAGGGCAGGGGGTTTATGAACAGGCTGAAAAGGAGTAGCCTCAATATTGAGCCTTGTGGTACTCCTAGATGCACCTTTCTTGGCTCTGAAAGAATGCCTTTGATTTTGACACATTGAGTCCTACTCGAGAGGTAGCTCTTGAACCATGTAACCATGTCCATGGACAGGCCTGTTAGCAGCAGTACTGAAATATATTCTTTGCCAGAATGCAGTTGTAAAGAGGAACAGTTAGCACTAAGAGCCTCACACCAAATTGTGAGTCTGGTCCCAACCTGCACTTTGTGTGCAAAAGCATTTTTTTTTACTCACTATTTTACTGCAGCATAGTAGATTGTATTATGTTAATTTTGCTGATTTCTAAGCTGCCATTTCCTGCAGTCAGAAATCCCAGAATCCCCAGCAGCTCACAACAGAGGACTGCAGAAGTGGGAGATTTAATAGCTTGCAGTACATGTTAAAGGTTTTATAAGCTCAGATCGGATGTTTGCTGGTCCTGCTGTTCACATGTGTCTAAGTACAGCCCTCTGTGACTGTACTTAGCCCCAGGACAGCAGCAGAATCAGCAAACGAAAGATCACAGTTTATAAAATCTCTAATATGCACTACAGGCTATAATCTACTACTGCTGAAGCCCTCCTCTAATGTCAGCTGAAGGGAATTCTGGGATTTCTGGTTATAGGAAATGTCACCTTAGAAGTCAGCAAAATTAGTCTGATTCAACTACTACACTGCAGTAAGCAATAAGAAAAAAAAAGATTGGCAATGACCAGGGCAGCTCACGCAGCAATGGTGCATCGTGACAAGACCGTACTCAATGAATAAAATAAAGAAAACCGCACTCAGGAGTTGTAGTTGCAGCAAAGCTAAGACAGAAGACTCCAGGAGAAAGGACTGCTGTGTGACTGAACTTCTCTGCTGGGACTAAAGTAGAAGAACTTTTGTATTTAGACCTTTAATTTAGGGTAAAAAAACTAACATACAAAACAAACCAAAAAAAGTGTGTGTTTGGGTTAACTGAACTGAATGGGTAACTGAAAAGTCATCTAGGTGTAAATCTCAGGTGACTGAAAGGACTTAACTGTTGTGAGGTTTAAATTACTTGTAGAAAGATCTGGTAAGTAGGGGAGTGGCTTAGCTAGAAGGAAGCTACATTTAAAGACTGCCTTAGAAATATTCTGCTAATAGCTTGGCAGAAGACTCCAGGAGAAAGGACTGCTTGTGACTGAACTCTCTACTGGGACTATATTGCCCTCCTTCCTCCTCTCCACCCCCACCCAAAGCTAGTTTTATTTTTATAGGCAGAGTTTGACTGACAACAGGAACTTCCTGTTTAGGGGCAGGAAGTGAGTGATCCAGAACCACCAAGGACCCACCATCCTAGAAGGGCAAGAGTAGCTCTCGGCCCTCTAGCTGCTGGAGGTCTGCCTCTGAACAAGTAAGCGGTCTACTGAGAAATATAGGATATTCTTGTCTCAGAACAGGACAATCAGGAGCTTAAAGGGCACAGCAGGCAGAAAGGAGAGAGAGGAAAAAACAGAGGAAAGAGTAAGGATTGCAAACAGTTAAGGGCCAGAAATAAGACATGATTGTAGGTGGTGCAGTGCAGTGGCTGTGCAGCAGCAGTCTTCCGGGAGATGTTCTGGAGGATGCGGTGTTGTCCCATCTGCAGGCACCTCTCTGGGCTGAGGAGGAGGTTGCTCATCTCCAGGCTGAGTTGGCCAGGATTTGTGGGACCTCCTCTTCCATCCAGGGACCACCAGTGCCACTGCCGTTGCCTCAGAGGTTGCCAAGAAAGAGGAGCGGTTGGACCACAGTGGGCTCAGGGATGGTGAGGGTGGTGGAACAGAGGCACATCCCTCCAGTTGTACCTCTCCACAATTCCTATGCCATTCTGGCAAAGTGTGGTTCCTCTATGGAGGCACCCACAGTGGAGACCAAGGAGGATGCTGGGAACCTCCACAAAGGAGACCCACAGGAGGGTGGCAGGGGACCCTGCAGAGGAAGGAAACAACTCCTGGTGGGGGACTCCATTGTTAGGAAGGTAGAACTGGGCAAGGAAGGGGAGAGGGAGGTAAGGTGCCTGCCTGGCGCCGTGGCTTGGAGGGACAGGGAGCGAATCCTCAGGATTGCCGGAGCAGCTGCACAGGGGAGGGAGCTGGATGTCATTGTCCACTTAGGGACAAATGACCTGGCTAAGAAAGGGATTAGAGAAGTGCAGGAAGAGTTTGTGGAATTGGGGAGGGGCCTAGTCAAGTAGCACGACGGTAACCTTCTCAGAGTTGCTACCATCTATGGCATAGGAGAGGCTAGGGTGTTCCGTGCCATGGGATTCAATCAGTGGTTGAAAAACTGGTGTGGAGCTCAGGGATTTAGCTTCATTGGGACTGGGGTCCACCTGGAGTGATGCAAGCCTACTGGCATGATGGGCTGCATCTGTCTGGGAGGGAACCAGGATCCTAGGTGATAGGTTTAAATGCTTCATTGGCAAGCTTTTAAACTAGCCAAGGGGGGAGGCACTGGAAAGGAGCAGGAAAATCCTAGCCCCCCAAACAATCACGGTAGTAAGTGTGGCAAACACCAACATGAAGGTGTCGATAGGGAGAAGGGCAGGGGTAAATGGAGAAAGTGACAAAGGCAAGAAGGACAGGGATGGGGCAAAAGGGGGTAAGGCCATCAGGAAATGGAGGGTATGAGTACCAATGCTCGTAGTCTGGGCAACAAGCCCTGAGCTGGTGGCCTTAATGGAAGAGGGATGCCTGGATATCATAGCAGTCACAGAAACATGTACACAAGAACCATGACTGGGATGTTAACATACCAGGGTACATAACCCACAGGAGAGACAGGCAGGGGAGAAGAGGGGAGGAGTAGCTCTCATGTAAAGGAAGGGATAAAAGCAACTGAACAAAAGAGTAAACAGGAGGAGAGGAGGCACTGTGGGTCACCTTGAGACTGGAAAGGGCACCACAATCTGCACAGCGTTAGTACAGACCCCCATGTCAGGGGAAGGAATGGACAAGGATATGATGGAAGGCATTCTTAGAATGGCAGAGAAAGGGGAGATACTGTTGATGGGAGACCTGAATATGCCAGATGTTAACTGGAGCACATTTGCTGCAGCAACATCCAAGAGCAGGGCCATTCTTGACGCCCTACAGGTGGCAGGCATTAGACAGCTAGTTTCGGAACCCACTCGTGAGGGAGCAATCTTAGACCTCGTACTCTCAAACGGGGGCAGTGAGAGGATCTCAGATCTAGAAGTGGGTTGCCATCTGGGGACAAGTGACCAACAAACAGTGTGGTTCACGTTAAACTCAGCTACAGAGTCAAGCCATACAAAAGTGAGGGTACTGGACTTTAGGAGGGCTGACTTTGGCAAGATGGGAGTGCCTCAGAAAAGCACTAGCAAACAGGCTAGAAGGAGGTGGAGCAACAATGGGAATTATCAAACTGCCATCACAGAGGCAACAAGCCTTTGTGTGAAGCAAATAAACAAATCAAAATGAAAGAAAAGCCACTATGGTTCTCAAGAGAGGTGGCTGTGAAAGTCAGGAAGAAAAGATAGCATTCCAGAAGTATAAGGAAACACAGAAGGAGCAGGACAGACAGCTGTACCAGTTAAGGCAGAAAGAAGCAGGGAGGGAAGTCAGAATAGCAAAGGCCCAAACTGAGGAAAAGATAGCCAACTCAGTTAAGAAGGGGATAAAACCTTTATAGGTACATCAGCGAGCGAGAAAGACAAAGGGAGGGATAGTGAGGCTGAATAGAATAAACGGTGGTGGGCAGAGGGGACAGTGAAAAGCAGGAATACTGAACGAATATTTCTGCTCAGTATTCACAAAGAGGAGGGGAAGTGCCTAATCCAATTAACAGAAGCACTCTTGATAGGGGGTCGATCCCAGTCCTTTCACAGAAGAAAGGGTTCTGCAAGAACTCCTAAAACTGAAGGTGGACAAAGCAATGGGTCCTGATGGAATTCACTCCAGAATTCTAAAAGAATTAAGGAAGGAACTAGTGAAACCACTGGCTACTCTTTTTAATAAATCATGGGAGGATGGTGTGGTACCCGAGGACTGGAGGAAGGCGGATGTGATTCCCCTTCACAAAAGTGGGACCAAGACAGAGGCAGGAAACTACAGACCTGTCAGTCTGACCTCTGTGGTAGGGAAAGTGATGGAGTCACTTCTGAAGGAAAGAATAGTTGAGTCGTGAGGTCAGTGGGCACAGGATCCAAGGCAGCATGGATTCACAGCGGGAAGGTCATGTCAGACGAATCTAATAGATTTCTTTGACTGGGTGACCAAAGTAGTAGACCAGGGAGGGGCTGTGGACATGGCCTACCTAGACTTTAGCAAGGCATTTGACACAGTCCCACACAAAAGATTATTAGTCAAATTAACCAGCCTGGGAGTGGGTCCCGGGTGGTAGCCTGGGTAAAACATTGGCTGGACAACAGGACACAGAAGGTAATTGTAAATGGAGTCCACTCTGAAGAAAGGGCGGTTACTAGGGGCACTTGAGGGTTCAGTATTGGGTCCAGTCCTTTTAATGTCTTCATCAGTGGCATTGCAGAGGGACTGGAAGGAAAAGTATGCCTTTTTGCAGATGACACAAAGATCTGCAACAGGGTTGATACACAAGGAGGCGTGGAAAGGATGAAAAGGGACTTGGCAAGGTTGGAGGAATGGTCTGATGTATGGCAGCTAGGATTCAATGCAAAAAAGTGCAAAATAATGCACCTGGGAAACAAGAACCCAGGGGAAGAATACACAATGGGTGGGGAGGTAGTAACAACAACAAAACAGGAAAGGGACTTGGGGATAATCATATCAGATGACCTTAAGGTTAGCAAGCAATGTGAGAAGGCAGTAGGGAAGGCCGGGGGTATACTGGGATGTATAGGGAGAGGCATCAGCAGCAGAATACAGGAAGTTGTTATCCCTCTGTACAGACAGTTGGTGAGACCCCATGTGGAATACTGTGTCCAGTTCTGGAGACCCCATCTCCACAAGGACATAGACAGGATAGAGGCAGTCCAGAGGAGGGCAACTAAAATGGTGCAGGGTCTGCAAGAGAAGCCGTATGAGGAGAGACTAAAGGAGCTTAATATGTATACCCTTGAGGAAAGAAGGGAGAGGGGGACATGATAGAAACTTTCAAGTACCTCAGAGGAATCAGCAAAATCCAAGAGGGTAGCATCTTTCAGAAAAAGAGACTTGCAAGAACAAGGGGACACAATTTAAAGATAGAAGGAGGGCGGTTCAGGGGCAATGTGAGGAAGTATTATTTCACAGAGAGGGTAGTGGATGCATGGAACAGCCTTCCTGAGGAAGTTGTGGAGTCTAAAACTGTGGGAGAATTCAAGAATGCATGGGACAGACATAAGGCAATTCTTGTGGGGGGCAGGAAGATATAGGCTGTTGGTTAAATAGGATCTGAGGCCTATCCTGTAGGTAGGGAAATGGGCAGACTAGATGGGCCTAGCGGTCCTTATCTGCTATCAAAGTCTATGTTTCAATGTTTCTAAGTAACTTTAATATGCAATGCTCCATGCTCATACAAACTGCTGTGCACCCACCACAATCCTGACAATTGGTATATCCTTCAAAATGAACCTAGGATTAGTGAGTGGACACAGTCCTTTCCACGAATGGTTTATAAGAGGGGACGTAACATTACGGATCTGGTAACACATAGCTTATAGTCTTGCTCCGCCCACAGACTTGGATGCCCACATTACCCCCTGGCTGTTTTCGAAGTAACAGTTTTAAGTTTTGCCCACATGTAACAGTAACCAAAACCTTTTACAATTAGGGGGAAGAGATTGTTATTTCCAGATTTTTATACCGTAATATCACTAATATATCTGGCTACATGCAGCTGTAGGATTATATATATGGGCAAAACCAAAAGAAAGTTCAAGGAATGGGTGGAGAAGCATGTGCGAGCCATTAATAATGGTAATCTTGCATATGCAACAGCAGAACATGTTGCCTGCATTAATGATCCAGTGGCACACAAGTGGAATTTTGTAGGGATAGAACATGTTACTGTGGGCCCCAGGAGAGGGGATTTGACAAGTAAGTTATCCCATAGGGAAGGCTATTGAATATTCAGGTTAAGGCCATGACGAGAGGGATTAATGATAAATGTGAAATCTCCCCTTATTTATAAAGTGAGGCTTTTTCCTTGACTGTATCCCGTTTGCTCCTGCCCTTAGCTTTTCCGGCAGTGTTGGTACTGTTTGCTGTGTTCTCCCTATTGGGACATTGTGCAATTAGTTTTATCCTGATGGGTTCACTAAGGGTATATTAGTTCTTATAAGGCCATAACATGTAGTACAATGGCCTATGTGAACATTTATCACCTTTTATTACAAAATGAGTGGTTTACATCTATGACAGAGGCTTGCACTGGTCTATTTAAACAGAATATTATGCCACACAAATGTAATGAGCCCGAGTAATTTTTGTATTTATCACATTTTTTGACATGATATGTTTCAATTTTGTATAAGTAACAGGGCTTGACTAATCCCATAGCCCGACGTCCCGGGCTACCTAATTGCTGCTGTGGACAAGCAGTTTTCAGTTGGCCACTTGCCCACGGACAAGTACGAGTCTCTGCATTCATTTGTAATGTGTACCTACCTGTCATTTTATCATCCGGCCAGCAGGGGTCGCATCGTCGCAGCCTCTGAAGTGAGCTTTGGAATTAATTCTTTTTTGGGGGGAAACGTGCATGCGCAGCACGACTGTGGTATCGGCGAAATCAACGGCGGGAACTCTGATGTAGGTGGCTGAGTGAACAAGCATGTAGGGACATCGGGTGATGGCATCATTGGCAGGTCACAGCTGTGTTTCCTTGCGGTCGGCAGGTAAGAGTAAAGGGCATGGACTGGAGCAGGGTGCAGCTGAGTACTGGAGGAGTGCGGTTGTCCCCGGTGATGGGGGGATTCAGGTCGACATAGGAGGGTCGCGTCACCAGTATTTGCTGGAGAGCATTGGAAGAGGTCTAGGAGGTGGGAAAGGCGCGAGGCAATGAATGCTGTGGCTTGCAATGCGCACAGTTCCATTTCTTAATGGGATTTGTGTCTTGGTGGAAAAAGGACATACAGCAGACAGAGCTTGAGCTTGGACGCTTCTATAATTAAAACATAAAAGTAGACACATTAATACTAGAGTTCAGGTCTGTATCAGAAGCAAGCGTCGATTTTGCGGTACTTCTGAATAAAGTTTTCTAACAGACCTGTGCCCTTGCTATTAGAGGTGTGTGTGCTCTACTTTTTATGTTTTTTGTGATTTTTATATTAGTATTGAGGCACCACGCCTAGTGCTCACTCCAGTTTGTTTTTTTGCTTCTAAAAATTTATTAGGAACATTGCTGGGTTGAACTGAACTGTGATCTGTCTCTTGATGTAAATAAAAGATGCTAAAGGGAAATTAAAACAGAAAGAGCAAAGCCAAAGGAAAAACTGGGAAGGGACTAGACAAGGGGGGAAGGGGTCCATGTCCATCCACTCAATCAGCGGCATGTGAGAGACATCAACTGCCTAGGTGTTGGGCGAGGGACGGGAGGGACTCGGGGAGGGAGGGAGGCAAAAAGATCAGATTTATGTGGAATAAATTTACATTGTGTGGCCACTCTCTAGCCTAGTCTGATTGTTTTTAAGGTTGCAGAAGTACAGATAGAAGTATAAAACAAACGATATTCTGAAGAAACGAAAGTGTACAGTGCTTTTACTTTAAAAATATAAGTTTATTAGTAGCCAAGCCCATACAAGTTATTAGCCAAGCCCAGTGCTCGCCACCCTACCCTGACTGATAAGAGGGGACAGGACAGCCCAGGTTGTATTTGCTTTGTTGGAGTGTGGCAGCAGTGGGTGGACTAAGTAAGTGGAGTACGACTGTATGTCTTACATTCGGGGGAAGGGGGATAAGTCTGCAAACAAAAAAATAAATAAAAACTGTTAAAAAAAACAAACTGTAAATTGAAAAAGAAGGGGGGCTGATATGGCCTTGGCCTGCTGGGTAACTTGCTGCATAATAACAGCAGTTTACACAACAAGTGAAGCACAAACATATTACTGGCATAGGGCATTCCCCTTCCCACTACCTCCCGGCTCCGGCTGCCTGCTGTGAAGTCACTCAAGCTTTGAGCATAAAGCCTGACATAAAGTTTGCCGTAGTGTATACCCACTCACCCTCATCCCTCCCCATCCCACCCAGTCAAGGACACGCACACAGTAAGATATTGTAAAATACATTTTATTTGCAGTCAATAAAACAAGTGTGAAAGAAAGATGACAATGTGCAAACGAATAAAAAACAGACCCTTAAAATATGGCCTTCCAACCATGGACTACCACTTGCAACACTGGGACTACCATTTTTGGCCAGGCCACTTGTCCTTGGACTAGCATGTAAATTTGAAATTTGTCAACCCCTGATAAGTAAGCATTTTTAAACTAACTGATGTTGTGCTTAAGTATAATGGTAATCACTGTTTTAATGTGTATGCATGTGGTGGGTCATTATTATATTAAGATGTATTCATTTGTCACCCTATAAAATGTACGTTACTGAATCAGCACTTCAGCTTCTGGTTAAAGCGTGCAAACGCAAAACGCTGACATTTTTGTGGTGGGTGCGCGACCATTTGTGCAGGCATGGGGCATTGCATATTAAAGTTATTTGGCTTTGCTGCAACTATAACTCCCGAGTGCGGTTTTCCATATTTTATTTAAAAAAAAAAAAGTTTTGTACATAAAGTACAAATTGGGACCAGCCCCACTTGAGTACAAGACTCTTAGGGCTGACTGCTCCTCTGCACATGAAATGATGCTGGAAGATGTGGAAGATGTTAGCTGCCTAAAGCAGACTGTTGCCATATTTAGATCATACTTCACATTTTGTAGAAGATGAGGATGTATCAGTAAAATATTTCAATGAAAAAAAATTTATTCGACTGCACCCTTGGCAAAAAATGAAATCAAATGTTCAGCTACTCATATAAACCTAGCCAATATCAACCTCCTTAAAGCTGTGTTCTAGGATAACATGAATGCATATTAAAATGCTTAGGAAATGAAGGAAAGGATCAGTCTTATTTTTATTTTTTGCTACAGAGGTTATTCTCCCCGGCTGGCAGCACATCTGGCAGGGATATACCCTATTTGCAAGGATACAGCCTAATCAGGTGGTATTACTCCATCATTTAGACAGCTACTGAGTTTTTCAACCTGGATTTTCTCTCCTACCCTCCTCCCCTGGCAGGAATGGAACCTTTGATGGCCTCGCACACAGCTTGCTCTGCAGCAGGAGCAAAATCCCTGGCCCAGCGCTGCATCTGCTGTGGTGGTGAAGCCTGCCGCCAACCCTCCCCGGCCAAAATACACTGCCTAGTGGCAGCTGTCTCGGCCCTGGCCTGCCTCCTGACATGCTTCCTCATGCACTCTTCTCACCTGGTCATCAGCACAGCTGGCCCATCAAGTCAGTCGAAATAATTTATCCTATACGTTTTCTTTCATGCACACTGATATCTCTCTCTCTCTCTTTCTCTCTGTTTCAAATGTTTTACCAGGTATGTCATATTGAGCTGGTATCAGCTCATTTCCAGATACGTTCTGGGGGAAGGGGCAGAGGACAGAACAGTGCAAATACTAAGTACAATGATCAAAAATGCAGTAATATAGAAATAAGTCTAACAAAATAAGTGACTACAGACCATGCTTCTGAGCAGGAATAATGCAGCATAATGACTGCAGAAAGAAGAGCAATAGGATTAATAAGCAGCGAGTGTGAGGGGTGGGGGCAGTGACTGCAATTGGAGAGAGGGAGCTGTACAGTATTAGTGTCAGTGTAGGGTGGAGGGCAGCAGACAGAATGTACAATACATCTATATTTGCAAGAGCAATTAGGCATACAGCGTGGCTATGTGAAATTGAGGGAGATTAGAGATAGCTCAGAAGGGCCAAGTTTTGTACAGAGAAAGAGAGGAAGGGGATTAAGCACAGTGAGGTTAAGTATCCTACTCAGGGTAGCGCAGCAAGTGTCAGTGGCTGGATTCAAACCCTGGTCTCCAAGCTCACAGCTCAGCACTCTCACTGCAATAAACTGCCTAAAATGTTTGCCTTGCAAAAACTGCTGTCCCTGCACAAAGCGAGCTTAACCAAATATCCTACTTAGAAGCTTGTTTGCTTGTGATTGCACATGTTACGTTGCAGAAAAGCATCTATGGATTATTACATAACTTGCAATGTTAGCAATAATCCATGTAAGGCTAACCTATATGCCACCCCGCCATATCCTCCTTTTTTGCTCCCAGGTCTCTCTGTCTCTTTCCCAGGTACTCAAACAGCATGTTACTGCAACCAACCTCGACCTCAAGGGGCACAAACTATTGTTTACAACAAGATCCAGCTAAGTCCCACTCATAATTCAGCCACAGGGATATTACTGAGTACTGCACTCCCTGGAGAATAAAGACATCACTTCCACCATACACTTGCCCCAGACCACTCCAATCAGCAAAAGCCACAAGTTTGTTCCCAAAACTGGTCTTCCAAATGGCAGTGCTGTGTCCTGACAAAGGAACCACAGCCTAGCTGTGACTTCACTACAGTAAAACCTGTATGTTCGAGGCTGGCCCAGTGGCGCAGAGGGCTAAGGTACTTTGCACCTTACCTCCTACCACGCCAGCAACCTGAGTTGGAAAACAAGCTTGGGTTGCCGGAGGTTGACGAGTGGATTGAGCATCTGGAGGACAGCTCTCCTCTCCCGGGGTGGGAAGGCTTGTCGACTTGGCTGTTGGCTGCCACCGAGTGGAAGCCTGGAGGTAGTGCCAGCCTGCGTGGCACACGCTTATGTGTCAGTGTGGCTGGGGAGAGACTGCAGCAGAAAATGGAATATTGGTTGGTGCGGGCTACATGGAGACCTGCCCACCTACCTCTGTCCCCATGCCACTGCCTGGACACCGGCCCGAAAATCAGGATAAGAATCACCGGACGGCACTCCCTTTCCCGGCCCCACCATGGGAGGGGGGGGGGCAATCTGTGGGGGATCTAGGGCTTGGTGGACAGCAGTAGGTAATGGCTGAGAAGATGCAGGGACAGGGCTGAGAGCCTGCCCACGTGATCAATGGAGAAAATACTTAATGGAAAAAAAGCCGTATGTTCAAATGACTGAGCTCCCATTATTTTCATTTGTAATGAGTACAGCAATAATTTGTATGTAGTGGAACGAAATTACTTGCAATAAGGACTTAATAGCATTGAGGGGTTCTGGTAGCATTTATACACCACTCTTGTTTTACATTTCTGGTTTATATTAGTCACTAGGACCCTAAAATTCTATCATTGGCTTATTTGTTCCCTTGGTGTATTTTACTTATTGTGCCATTGCTACTGACAGTTAGTTTATTTTTACTTTCATTTTTGGTCGATGTTACTGCGTGCAGAAGCAGTGATGTAGGAACACACTATTTACAACCTTACAATCAGTGAGGTTTGACAACAGAACTAGCTGATTATAAGAAATCACATAGGTACTCACTCATTACGAAGCCGTAAACCTGCAGTCTACAAGGGAATTAATGTAAAATAATATGAAATTATTTCACCATGGTTTTATATATACATATATGGGATTGTACTGAAAGTATTCCTTTAGCTTCAGTCTTCCATGGAACAGTGGGATTGAATGGGAGACACAGGGAGAGACAATCAGTAGACTGACATTACAGAGCCTGACCAACAAAACCAAGCCCCAAGATAATGAGAAACTGGGAACCTCGATAGTTGGCACTTTGAAAACCGAAAACAAAGAACTAACACTACTACATCAACAACCGCAGAGGATTAAATCTGTAATGATATGTATTCTTGAAGTGGCTCCTGGTTGTTCAGCATCTTCAGGAAAAGATTGCTTTTAGTGAGTATTACTCTTTTTTTCTGCTTTAGTGCTAAAACTTTAAACATGCTTAAAAGGGAATGCTCACAGCAAGACGCCCTACACTTTAGTGTGGGGCTGCCATGGCTAGAATATTAAATACCTGACTACACTTTTTTAATCACAGTTTCTTTTAACTGCTCTTCTTCTGTTTGGTTGTTCTTTCCATTTTGTCCCACATTTCCAAAGTCTCACTGCTTCAGAGACATCTCACAATCCCCCTCGGCCAAAGCTGCAGATGAGCTGAAAGGGAAGGTCTCCCTCTTTGCAGATGACAACAAAATCTGCAGTGGGGTGGACACTTCAGAGGGGGGTGTAAAGAAGATGCAGAGAACGAGAAAACTCGAGGAGTGGTCCAGGGCATGGCAGCTGAATTTCAATGCGAAAAAGGGAAAAATGATACACTTAAAGCACAGAAACCCCGAGGTACAGTACAACATGGGAGAAGAGGTATTGATGGTCACTAAAGAGGAAAGGGACCTGGGAGTAATCATATCTGATTATCTCAAGGTGGTGAGGCAGTGGATAGGGCCAGTGGGATGTTGAAGTGCACAGGGAAGGGTATCACGAGCAGAAGGAGGGAGGTGGTGTTGCCACTGTACAGATTGCTAGTGAGACCCCACCTGGAGTGCTGCATCTGGTTCTAGAGACCACATCTCAGGAAGGACATAGACATAGTGGAGGTAGTCCAGAGGGTCTGCATCTGAAGCCCTACAAGGAGAGACTGAAGGACCTCAATATGTGTAAACTGGAAGACAGAAGGGGGGGGAGGGGTACAATAGAGTGCTACAAGAAAGCTCCAGCACCACCAACCACAGAATGAAACAATCAAACCCAAATTGAAAATGCAAATAGCAAAACTTTAATTCCAATAATGTGTAACAAGAACCTCTTACCAGGAGCTAGGAGAACAGCCCACATCTTCTGGTTTCGCTGGAAGGTGTCTTCAGGGATATGATAGAGACTTATAAAGTAAATAAGGTACAGCAGGGGAGTATTTTTTCAGAGGAAAAGATGCAAGAGAACAATGGGATATGCAATGCAGCTGGAAGGGGTAAATTATTTTTATAAAATTGTTTTTTCAATGTATTGTGTACAAGGGCATTGACATCAAAGACATGCAGCGTTACATACAGGTATAAATGGGCTTAAATGGAGGCTCCATGAGCTTGGCAATGCAGATATTTAGATCCTAAGCAGAGACTGGCTCCCTCAAAAGAGGGTGCAGGTGATTCAGTTCTTTAAGTATTTTCTGAATACTGGATGAGAGATTATGGACCTCTCCTTGCCAGCCGATAGGTATGCTAAGACTGCAGCCAAGAGTACCTTAAGGGTGGATGGCCTCAGGCCCAGTGTGTGCATATGTATCAAGTAGTCCAGAAGGACAGACAGGTCAGATTTGGAAGGGTCAGCACCCTTGCCTGAACACCATATGGAAAACCTCTTCCATTTAGAGGAATATGTTTTCTTAGTGGAATGTTTCCTAAAGCCTCTAAGCACAGTTAGTACCTCTCCCGACAGCTTAAGGCTAGCAAATTCTAGGTTCTCAAGAGCCAGGCCTTGAGCCTCAGGGACTTGAGGCTCACATACAGGATCCTGCCCTGGGAGGCTGTCAGCAGGTTGAGCCTCCTGGGCAGGTGATTTGGCGGGGCTACCAACAGAGTTAGCAGAAGGGAGTACCGAGGCTGTCTGGCCCAGTCTGGTGCCACCAGACTCATTGCAGCTGGTTGGGACCTTAGTTTCAGTAGGGTCCTGAGCATCATTGGGAATGGAGAAAATGTGTATAGGAACTTCCCTGTCCACTCCAAGGCCATTGCATCCAGAGGGATTGTCCCCTTGTGTGGTGGCTTGCAACAGAACAAGGGCAAGTGGTGTTTTTTTTTGCAGAGGCAAACAAATCCACCTCTGGGGTGCCCCATCTTCTGAAAAACTGAACTGAGTACTTGGGGATTCAGTGACCATTCGTGATGGTCTTGACTGATCCTGCTTAGTGAGTATACCAAAACACTGTCCTTCCCTGGAAGGTGCATGGCTGTTAGTGTCACCTGCACAGAGTATGCTAGGGACCACAGTCTCATTGCTTTTGAGTATAGAGGGGTGGACCTGGTTCCTTCTTTCTGGTTGATATAGTACATGGTTGTGGTATTGTCTGTCCTGACTTGCACTACCTTGTTTTGTAGATGAGGAGCAAAGGCTAGCAGGGCTAAATACACTGCCCTTAGCTCAGCAGACTGATATGCATCAGTGATTCTTGGGGGGACCATGTGCCACTTGCTGTGTGATCCAACATGTGTGCCCCCCCAGCACAGTAGTGAGGCATTTGTTGTAAGAACCAGGGAGGGCTGCTCCTTTAGGAAGGGCACGCCTACCCTGAGGTTGTCTAGAGCCAGCCACCACTGCAGTGCCTGTATCAGGCTGTGAGTGACTGGAATCAGTTTGGACAGTAGGTCTGTCCTTTGAGACCAGTACTGTCCTAAGTGAAACTGAATGTCTCACATTTGGAATCTGGATCCTGGGACTACTGTGGTAGCAGCTGCCATGTGTCCCAGTAGCCTGAGGAATTCTCTGGCAGGTCTGGGCCTGCCCAATGTAAAAGAGTTTGCTACTTGCAGGATGCTGTCCACCCTGTCCTGAGGCAGGAAGCTCTGCCTAGACTGGTGTCTAGATCTACTCCAATAAATTTAAGTACCTGTACTGGTTCCTGCTGTGACTTCTGCTCATTTATGAGGAAGCCCAGCGACTCCAGAAGAGACCTTGTGAGGGCCAGTGACAGCTTTGCATGCTGGCAGGATCGACTTACAACTAGCCAGTTGTCTACAGGGGAACACTGTAGTGGCCTGAGGCCTGTCTGAACCTCAGGTACTTTTTGTGGGTTGACCTGATAGGAATGTGGAAATAGGCATCCCTGAGGTCCAAGAATGCCAGCCAATCCCCTTTTTGTAGTGTGGGGATGATTACTGACAGTCACCATTTTGCATTTTGGCTTCAGAATGTGTTTAAGAGCTTCAGATCCAGGATAGGTCGCCAGTCCCCATTTTCCTTTTTGGTAAGACATATCTTAACTAGAAGCCTTTGCCTCTTGCACGAGGGATACAGTCTCAACTGCTTTGATGGCTAGGAGGTGTTTTACCTCTACATCCAGGAGGATCCTGTCTGCAGAGGTGACTGGGGCAAAGTTTCTTGCTCTCAGCTTTGGGGTGATTTGAAGCTGAGTGTTAGTCCCTGGCTCACTACATCCAGGACCCATTTGTCTGTGGTGACAGGGTTCCAAACTTGGAGGTAGTGAGCCAGCCTGCCACCTACTGGGGGTGGTGGTGTTAGAAGGGAGGTGACCTGGACTAGCCTGTCAGGGGTTCTGTGTGGGCTGGGATGTGTGTAGGGAGATGGCCTTCTCATGGACCATCTGCCCCTCCATCTGTAATAACCTCTCTGTGGCTGGTTGGGTTGAGTAGCCTGAGCCTGAAAGAAAGGCCTGTGGTATGAACCCCTACCCTTGCCTCCCCTGTACTGGGACCTGTAGGAGGAGGAAGGCCTTTCCCTGGAATTACTTTTACAGGTAGCCTTGTATTCCTCCACTTTTTTCATGTAGGCTTCTGTTTTGTCACCAAATAATGAGTTTCCCTCACATGGGAAGTCCATAGCCTTAGCCTGGGTGTCTGGGATCAAGTTTGCAGCCCACAGCCAAGAAAGTCATCTTAGTGAAACCGAAAGGGCCATAAGCCTTGCTGCTGTGTCGTTTGCGTCCACTGCAATGTGGAACAGGTACTTGGTGGCATCCAGTGCAGCCCTGGCAGTTTCCTGTAAATCTACTGCCACTTCACCCTGAATTCTGTCTGACATAGCCAAAACAGAATTCCAAAGTGATTTCTGGTACTGTATGGAACAGGCCATGTAGTTTACCTGCCTCACATGGAGTGAGGCAGCCATATAACCCCCCTTTTTTTTTTATATCCCATCCATTTTCCTAGAGTCCTTATCAGGGGGGTGGGATGCCAGAAGTGTTCTGGACTTTTCACATGCTGCAGCCTGTACCACACCTTCGTGGTCAGGATGGATAAAAAGAAAATCAACAGTGGTTCTATCCAGCTGATATTTCTTGACAATTTTCTTGTCTACCCCAGGCACAGTGGTTGGGGTCTTCAAGATTTGCAATACAGATTTTCTCAGGGTCTTATGCATAGGCAGTAGCAGATGCTTTGCTGGGGCTAGCCCCATCATTTCTATAAAATCTGCTTCCTCCACATCCTCCTCTGTCTCTTGGAGTGGGAGGTTTCATGTGTCAACCATATTTTTGATTAAAGCATAATGTGAGGTGTAATCCTCAGGAGCCCTGGGAGGAGAGTCAAACTCCTGCTCTAGGGAAACCTCTGGCTCTATGGGTCTCTCCTCCTCTTCTTCAATCTCAGTGTTCTTGAAAATAAATTGAGGTACCTGGGGTGCTGGAACTGGACCCACAGCCTGCAAGGCTTGTAAAATATGTAGTGCCTTGGCGATGTCCACTGCTGAGGGCATAGTTTGCTGTTTGTCTGCTGGGAGCTCCTTAGCCTTCTCGACCGGAGGCACAGCGACATGCTTTTCTTTATATTTGTTTTTGTAGGGACAATCTCAGACACTGTCTCCTCAGCCTTTTTGTCTTATGATCAGGCTTATCAGGACCCTTGTCAGAGTCTTTAGACTTGTCCTTTTGGACACAGAGGGAGAGGGGGCTTCCTGTGATACAACAGCAGAAGTAGAAGCCATTTCTTCTAATTTTTTAGACCTCTTTTTAAGTGTCTTGGCACAGAAAGTCTTACTATTTTACAGTTAGAAAAAATATGGCTAGTTCCCTGGCAAAAAACACACAGGGAATGCTTGTCAGCTTTAGCAATAACCTGGCCACAAGACTCACAATATTTAAACCTTGTGGGTCCAGTGTGTTTTTTAGGTATAGCACTAGGGAACTCTGACATTGAGTAGGCTACAGTAAATAACTGTTAAATTAAAAGAATTGATTCCCTGGAATTGGCAATTTTAAATAAAAACCGCTATCGGTTCCAAGAACCGAGCGTCAATCAGTTCCCTGAAGAAAAAGGGGAACCGTAAAAACACTAAAAAGTGTTTAAAATATAATCAGAAGATGGAACTGTAAGAGAACCATCAAATAAAGTAGTTTTTAAACAAAAATTGAGGCAAAAAGCTTTCAGAAATAGTGGATCCCTCGGTTCCGTGGAACCATGGGAACTGCTAAAAAAATGATAAAAACAAACAAAACACTAAATAACTAGTCTAACTAAATTTGTAAGGGCAGCAATTCAAAATATATATAATTTAAACAGTACTTATCGACCAAATTAAGGTTTTAGAAGTAAGTTGAAGGAGAGCTCTCCGGGACGTCTTTACTGGCAGGCGGATCAAAGAATCTGAAGCACCTGAGAGTGCAACAGTTGCTAGGGCAGCAGTTTGAAATTGGCATGAGCCAATGAGAGCTCCATCATTTACATACAGTTCTAAATTCCATTCTCTCTCTCTCTCTCTCTGGGCAGTTCAACAGAGGTGGCTGACTGCATCAGTTTAATCATAATGAGTGATTCCTGGGGTTAGAAACAACCATCTAACAAGTTTTAAAGACAGTGTGGACAGCTGGAGTTCAGTACCCATAGGTTCCAGTAGGAAAAGTAGGGTGGGAGCTCAGAATACAGTAAGATTCCCTTGGAAGAAACAAGATTACTATGGTAAGTAATTTTTTCTTAAAATCCCAGCAAATCTTACTGTATTCTGGCATATGCAGACTACCCAAGCAGTACCTTTGGAGGAGGGAACAGAACCTGTTTATGAAACAGGCTCTACAGTACTGCTGTGCCAAACCTGGCATCACTTCTTACCTGGGTATCCAAGCAATAATGCTTAGTAAATGTGTGAACTGTTTTCCAAGTAGCTGCTTTGCATATTTCTAACAGGGGTATATCCCTAGCAGCTGCTATGGAGGCAGCTGTACCCCTGGTAGAATGAGCCCTGAGGCCCACCGGGTGCTCCTTATTTATTTATTTGCTTTTGTTTACCGGGTAAGCACGCTAGACAACCAAGTGCCTATTTTCAGACACGACCCAGGAAGGTTACAATGGTACATAAACATCAGCCATATACAAGGTTAACGTAATTTGGATCAGGCCCATATGTAACATAAGAATAAGGTACATAGATTACAATAGGATCACACTGATAAAGTCAGCAATAAGGTACATAGATTACTATACGAGGTAGCAAGCGGCAAAGTACAGGCATGGGCGACAGGAGTCTCCTGGTGACCCGAAAGAATAACAAGGTACAAAACATCAGGATGAGTCAGATCAGGATACAAAGAGCATCAGGTAGATTAACAGGGTACAAAACATCAGGATCAGTCAATTCAGGGTACATAGAGCATCAGGCTCGTAGGCCACATCATAAGGCAGATAAAGTAGGACAGGCATGGTCATCAGTAGCATCCAAGCAAGGCTGGCCACACCCTCCGGAGGGGGTAGGGGGATGCAGGATGGATAGAACAGAAGTGCGGGGGGGGGGGATGGACCAGTCATAGTATGTCAGATGACACGGGCCAGACCAGCTGGGCAAAGTGCTAGCTTTAGCCACGGACTAGATGCCCAGTGGTTGATACCAAGTGATAGCACCTCAGGTACAAAATTGGATACAGGCAACAATCCAGCGTGCAATACTCCTTTTTGCAGCTGGCTTTCCCTTTTCTACTTCTCCATAGGTCAAGAAAAGCTGTGTGTTACCCCACCTATGGTCCTTTGTGTGGTCTAAGTAGTAGCCGATAGCCCTCTTAACATCCAGGCTATGCAACCTACATTCCCTGAACTGGAATGGTCAGTGAAAAAGACAGGCAGAGTGATGGACTGATTGAGGTGGAAATCAGATAAAACCTTGGGGAGAAATGTCCTGTTGGTCCTGAGGACTACCTTGTCTCTATGGACTGAAATGTAGTTAGGCTCTGTGGACAAAGCCTGGAGCTCACTGATCCTCCTTGCTGAGGTGATAGCTACCAGGAACACTGTTTTCCAGGTCACATATTTAAGCTCTGCTGAAAACATGGGATAAAAAGGTGGCTGCATTCAATGCATATATTGAGATCCCTTGCGGGAGATGGCTCCCTGTGTGGGGGATGCAAGTGTAACAGCCCTTTGAAAAACTTCCTGAATACCTGGTTCGCAGCCAGGGATGAACCCTTACCAACTGACAGGTAAGCAGAAACAGCTGCCAGGTGCACCTTAAGGGTGGATGGTCCGAGGCCGAGGGAATGAAGGTGTGCCAGATAATCCAAAATGACTGGCAAGCCAGCCTGGCTACAGTCTATATCCTTTTGCTGACACCAGATGGAAAACCTCTTCCACTTAGAGGTGTAAGTCTTCCTAGTAGAGGGTTTTCTAGAAACTCTGAGAACCTCCTAAACCCCTTCAGAGAGATGCAGGTTAGCATAGTCTAGGTCCTCAAGACCCAGGCCTTGAGCCTGAGGGACTAGAGGTTGGGGTAAAGGATTCTGACCTATGAGGTCAGTAGGTTGTGCCTCCTGGGAAGGGAGACTGGTCTGGATACTAACAGGAACAGTAGCAGTGAATACCAGGGCTGCCTGGCCAAGTCTGGAGCAATGAGGATCATTGTTGGTGGCTAAGTCCTGACCTTGTTCAGCACTCTGAGCAGTAGAAGGAATGGGGGGGAAGGCATACAGGAACTTCCCTGTTCAATCTAGCAGTAGTGCATACAGTGGCACTGTGCCCACAGCAGGAGGCCTGCAACATAACTGTGGCAGCTGATGGTTATCTGGGGCTGCTAAGAGTTCGACCTCTGGAGTGCCCCCACCTTCTGAACACAGCTTGCAGGACCTACCTGTTTAGAGACCACTCATGGTGATTCTGGTTGATCCTGCTGAGGGCATCTGCGAGGACATTGTCCTTCCCTGGAAGATGGACTGCTGATAGGGAGATCCCAAGGGAATAAGCTAGGCCCCATATTTTCATGGCCTCTGTGCATAGGGGGGATGACCTTGTGCCCCCTTGCTTGTTTATGTAGTACATGGGGGTATTGTCTGTTCTGACCTGAACCACCTTGCCCTGCAGCACTGTGGCAAAGGACTGAATGCCCAGTAAGATTGTCCTGAGTTCCAGCAGATTTATGTGAAGTAGAGACTCTTGCTGGAGCCCTGTACCATGTGCAGTGTGCTCCCCCAGGTGGGCACCCCATCCTAGGAGGGAAGCATCTGTTATCAGCACTGCAGATGGGGACTATTGTAGGAAGGGCACACCTTCTCTGAGGTTGTCGTCTTCCTGCCACCACAGGAGAGCTTGAAAGAGAGTTCCTGTGATTGCCACCATCTCTGACAGGGAGTCTTTTTTCTGGGACGAATGGGATCTGAGGTGGAACTGGATGTCTCTCATTTGGAACCTGGACCCTGATACTGTTGCTGTTGATGCAACCATGTGACCCAACAGCTGTAGGAAATGCCTTGCTGGCCTAGGAATGTGCAGTTGGAAGGAACTGGCCAGCTGCACTAGGCTGTTCACCCTTCCCTGAGGAAGGAACACCTGTCCCCTTAGTGTGTCCAACTCTGGTCCTATAAACTCCAGGAACTGGACTGGTCTTAGCATTGACTTTTTCAGATTTACCAGAAAACCTAGGGCATGCAGGGTATCCTGTGTGGTGGTTAGTGCAACTCTGATCTGCTGAGGTGACTGGCCTACTACTAGCCAGTCGTCTAGGTAAGGGAACACTGTCACCCCCTGCCTCCTTAGGTGTGCTACAACTACTGCCAGGCACTTTGTAAACACCCCTGGAGCAGATGTCAGGCCGAAGGGTAAGGCCCTGAACTGATAATGGCTTGATGGCAATCTGAATCTGAGGTACTTTCTGGATTGCCTTATAGGAATGTGGAAGCAGGCATCTTTCAGATCCAATGATGTCAACCAGTCTCCCTGCCTGAGTATTAGGACAATAGTTACCAAAGTGATCATCTTTAACTTTGATTTTGTCAAATGTCTGTTTAAATGTCTGAGATCCAGTATGGGTTGCCACTCCCCCGTTTTCTTTCGAGTGAGGCAGTACCTTGAGTAAAGACCCTTTCCCCTTTGTGCCAAGGGGACAGGCTCCACTGCTTTCTCCCATAGGAGGTTGTTTACTTCTGCCTCCAGTAGAACTGTTTCTGATGGGGTGGCAGCTCTAAAAAACATTGCCCTCAGCCTGGGCATGACCTTGAAGCTGAGTGCATGGCCCTGGCTCACTACCTCCAGGACCCACTTGTCTGTGGTAATGGTTTTCCACGCCTGGAGGTAGTGAGCCAGCCTGCCCTCTACTGGGAGTGGGGAAGTGACCCTGACAGGCTCCTCAGGGATTCTGCTTTGCCTGTGCACCTGGCTGGGGACTGGGACCAGCATGACTGCTGGCCATCCTACCCCTGTCCCTGAAGTACCCTCTCTGTGGCTGATAGACTGGGAAAGCCTGAGTTTGGAAGAAGGACCTATAGTGGGTTCTGCCCCTACCCCCTCTAACCTGGTGCTTCTGGGGTGTGGGTGATTTTTCCTTAACAGCCACACTCTTATAAGCCACTGTGTACTCGTCCACCTTCTTCATGTAGGCCTCTGTCTGCTCACCAAATAGAGATATGGGCTCACAGGGGAAAAACAGAGCCTTTGTCTGGGTATCTTGGGACAGATTAGTAGTCCTCAGCCAAGCAAATAGCCATAGGGACACTGAAGTAGCCATCAATCTAGCTGCAGTGTCATTGGCATCCACTGCCATCTGAAATTGGTACTTGGAAGCTTCTATGCCCCTTTTTGCAGCCTCTGCCAAGTCAGATGCCGTGGGTGCAGGAACAGCCTTAGCTATCTCTAAGACTGTATTCCAGAGATTTTTTTTTGATACCTGGAGACATAGGCCATATAAGAGGCCTGTTTAATGGTCAAAGAAGATCCCAAATAAGATTTCTTGGCCATAAAGTCTATTTTTCTAGAATTCTTCTCAGGGGGATGTGACGCCAAAGGTATGCCTGCCTTATCACATACAGCGGCCTGCACCACCCCTTCATGACTTGGATGTCCAAAGAGGAATTCAGCACCTACCTTGGCAACCCAGTACTTCCTCTCCATCTTCTTGTCCACCAGAGGGACAGTAGTGGGTGTTTGCAAAATCTTTGTGGCCTGTCTCTTGAGGGACTTGTGGATGGGTAATAGCAGTCTCTTAGTAGCTGGTACATCCGTCATTTCCATGTAATCTGGTTTCTCCTTAGCAGACTCTTGGGTGGGGAGGTCCAGAGTTTGTGCCACCTGCTTTACGAAAGTAAAATGGGAAGTATAATCCACAGGTCCCTTGTCAGGGGACTCAGGGCTTTGAGGATCAGGAGAAATATCCAGTTCAGGAGGTTCCCCGTAGTCCTCATCTTCATCCTCCTTCTCCTCATCCCCATCATACAGTTCAGTGAGTTGTTCAAAAGAACTGGGAACCGATGAGAAACCTGAAGTTTAAACAGATTTCAGCGGCTGGTTCTGCACTGCGCTTCTTTCCTGAGGAACTCTCACCCTTGTCAGAGGGCTGTTCCTTAGGTTCATATCTGTGAGGAGGAGCTGGTTTATCTGAGGTCGGGTTAGCAGCCTTATCGAACATCTTTTCCCTCAGTCGGTTCAATCACCTACCAAGCGTCGAGTGGGGAAAGTTTTTACAAATTTCACAGTCTGCATTCAGGTGGTCAAACCCTAGGTAGAACACACAAATTAAGTGTGGATCAGCTTTAGCAAATGGTTCACTACACTCGGTACAATGTTGGAAACCCATAGGGCCAGTTCTTTTCTTGGGTTTCAGTGACATAACATAAAATACCCCTGAGATATCCCTGAGTCTGTTTTTTTTTTTTTTTTAGCCACTCGTACACAATTTAAAGTACGGACGTCTCTGGTATTCTCTCTTTTTTTTCCTGTGGTTGGTTCAGCGACAAAAACATTAACTGAGAATTACCATGGTCAGACCAAAAGGTAAGAAAATGATCTACCGGAGAAGTGTAATTAACTAAATATTTCTTCAAAATACAACAAGAGTCTGATTCCTTTCCCGGTTGTGGGGAACCGACAAGGAACAATTAAACGTACTGAAACAACACTAAATTTAGGCTAACCTACCTGTAAACCAAGGACAGCGCTTCCAAAATGAAAAGAAATAAATAGTAACTAAAAAAAAATGAGAAAATTAATATCTTCAAGAAAGATGAAGGAAGGCTCTCTGAGGCATCTCACTTAGGCAAGCGTAGTAAAGAATCTGACGGTTGCAAGAAGTATACCAGGGACAGTGGTTTGAAAACTGAGCTTGAGTCTTGCATTCCGTGATTAGCATAGGTTCTTTAACCATTTAGGCTCTGGGTCCTACGGTGAGACCATACTGCATGTCAGAATACAGTAAGATTTCCTGGGGTTTGAACAACCAAATAACAGAATTCATAACTGTTGGAGGTATGGAACCCAACTGCCTCTGGTAACTAAGCCTTGTTTCCTGTAGTCTTATTTTTATAGGTGAACCAAGCTTTAACCCTGTGGATTTTTTCAGCCCATCAGATAAGAATAACACAATTTAATAAATGACCCCTGTAGTATCTTAACTTTAGAGAGTGGAGTATGTTTCTATAGAAGATGTTCAAGAGTGAGAACTCCTTCTGTTCTTTCTCTATAGTCAAAAAATGGAAGCCATCTGGCATTTAATTTTTACTTTTTGACTCCAAGAACGGCCCTAATGGCCTCCATCTCCTTTATCTGGGCAATGATGTCACTGAGGATTTTAGCCCTGCTTTCTCTGTAGATAATCTAACAGGTTAAATAGGAAATCGTCTGTTTTATTAAGTATATTTTATGGTGTTATTGCAACACTTTCTAAATGTATAATAATTGTTTTGTATGTGCATTGAAACTAGTGAGTTATTACCATTACATTTCAAACTGTTAGTAAAAATAATCCAATAGAATTCTGGCATTGTTACGGTAGAAAATCCCATTCCATTCAAAGTATTTCAGTAAGAAACTGTTATACTTTTAACTTCATCAAAAGAATATTGTAGACCTGAGTTCACACCCAAAACTGGCTGCAAGAGAAGGAACGGAAAAAGAAGTTGGTGCTGTGGCAGCCCCAGAAATCTGTACTGACATGAACACAGCCAGGGTTTAGAAATCCTGATATGAGGCCCCAATATCTGTTGGCACCACAGAGCCAGCCTTGAAATGTGTAGTTTTTGATGATCAGCTGGCAGTATAGCTTAGAGGTTAAAGCAATCCTGTGTATTATTTTTACTAACAGTTTGAAATGTAAAGGTGATAACTTACTAATTTCAATGCACATACAAAACATGTATTATAAATGTAGAAAGCGTTGTAATAACACCTTAAAACACACTTAATAAAACAGACAATTTCCTATTTAACCTGTTGGATTATCTACAGTCAAAACAGGGCCAAGCCCTTCGGTGACATAATTGCCTGTCAGGAGCCTAAAAGACATGGCTGCCCCCAGCCCTTAATTACAGGCTGATTTACATATTAATAACTCTGGACTGCAAAGACTCACAAATAAACACAATGGCTCATTCAACTTAGCTTTTTATGAGCTTTCAGACATTAAGAAATCTTGAAGATGACAGTTCCCTTTTAAAAAATTATTTAGATCTTGTCTAGCTTACTGTTGTTCCTGGAGGATGGTTCAATTTTCCTTACTTTTATGTTATGTTGTTCTAGGGCCTTTACCTTGTTTTTTTAATTTTTTATTCCTTAATGGCTGCATTCAGTCTTCTGTGCAGTGAGTAAATGATCTTTCCTCAAAGCACTGCCTTCACTGTGTCCCATACTATGGATAAGGGAGTGTATGTGCCATTATTCAGGGCATAGGCTTCTTCAATTTCATGTGCAATGACTTTCTCGATGTGGGTTACCTTAAGGAGAGAGTTGTGCATCCTCCGCAACATTTTACATTTGTGGGTACCTACTGAAAGCATGAGTTACATTGGAGGATGATCCGACTGCATGATAGGGTGTATCACAGAGTCTGAAATTTGGTATGTCATCACTTTAGGCACAAGAAACAGGTCTATATGGGAATATGAATGACTCGGGGATGAGATAATGGTGCAACCCCTGTCCCTCTTATGCACATGTCTCCAAGTGTCCAGGAAACCTGTTTCCTGCACCAACGATTTTAGCACTTTATATGGGTATAGGTTCAAGGCATAAATTAGTGTCGGAGACTTGATTAGCTGCCTTTGCTAGTCAAAATGAAAAATGATCAGCAACTGGTCAAAGTTGATTAGCAGTCGGGGGTCCAGAATGTGGGGAGATGGCTGAAAATAGTGCCATTCGCCCATTCCAAGCCATGCAGTCCTAGAAAAATTCGATTAGCACCTACCACGAATCAAAACCAAAACTGACTTGCAATTGCCGGTTTTTGATTTGCAAATTGAGATGCAAACCCACTTATTTTATGCCTTGAGGTTAGTATTAGAAAATGGGTTTGAGCGGTCTAAGTGAGGAGCAAGTACAGAAATAAAATCACCTCCCATCACCAGAGGGTGCCAGGGGAGCAAGGTGTCTTCTTCAAACATGGTTTTGAAGAAATCTGTCTGCATGTTCGTTCGGGCATGGACATTAATTAGAATAAAGGGCTCTTCTTGGATTTCTCCTAATATTATGACCAGCTGGCCATCTAACCATGTTTCTGAGTGTGAGATGGCGAAGGGGCGTCACCTATTAATAAGAATGGCTGTACCAGCCCTTTACTGGAGGCACGGGAGGCTGCCACTACCTTACCCACTCAATCCTTCTTGAGTTTTTCATGCTCCAACAGGGAAAGGTGTGATTCTTGAATAAAAGCAATATCGGTATCTAGCCACTTTAATTCTGCCAAGATTTATGGTTCTTTTACTTGGGGAATTAATGCCCTTAACATTGTATGTGATGGTCTTTATAATACCATGGTTGTCCACTATCCAACTGTGATTGCCTGTCACTGCAAGATTAGGTATATCTGAAAGGAATTATGACATCAAGTTTATACCACTTATTCTATAGGGTACTGTGCTGTATAGTGCAAGGCCAAAAGAAAAAAACTACAACATATCAACATCAAAAGGAGGATCCTGGGGGGGATATGCTTTCCCCAGGAATACACAAAATGTCAAATGCAGAAAACATGTACACTGAACAACACTTTACTTCCTAGATGAGAGTGTGAGATCTCTGGTCCAGCAGGGATCTGGACCTTGGTGAGTGTACTCTGTAGTAGTCCACTTGTGTCCACAGTGGTGTGTGGGACTGATTTTCCTCACCTACGCAAGAAGAGATCAGAATTCCTGTCACAGCTGGCAGGGAGATTAGTTATCTGGGGGAAATAGAAAAAGACCCCTAGTGAGTCCCCTTCACCCTTCAATTACTGAGAGGCTGGGGTCAGAGGGATCAAACAGTTACTAATCCAATGTTTGGATGGTTGAAAAAAGTGAGAGCCAAGCCTGAGAGAATAGGACAAGCAGCTACAAACTTAAGATTGCCATGGTGTTTCACATATCAGTTGAGAGGAGGAGTCCCACTCCCATCTTCCACATAGCATGCCTGACTATATGCTATTCTGGGAGACCAGACAGAGATCCTTGAGCCCAGCAGGCATCCCCCAACAAAGCACCCTCAAAGTCTTCAGACCCATCAAATACTCAGGTGGCAGAGGTGAGCCTCCCAACAGAAAGAGAGAGAGACTGGTCACCAGTCAAAGTGGGTTCCACATTTTGCTGCCTTGCTTTCTTCCTGCTGTATCTAGAAGCTGGCTTAGTTTAATATCTGTGGATTCCATGAGGTTGAGCTGGTTGCCGCCCCCCCCCTTTCCACTCCCATTGAAAGCTGGGCCACTTGCAATCCTTACTAAGCTAGCACTGCTATTCACTGCACACTGTGTATCTCTATTTTTCACGGAGCTTGAGCGGGGACGGAGGCAAGAAAGAGGAGATGGGAAAGAAGAAAAAGCCCATTTCTCCTCACCCCCCCCCCCCCGTCAGAGGCCCCCACCAGTTTGCAACACCGGCAGTAACAGTTATGAGGGCAGCTACCCTCTGTGTCCAGCCACCTCCTGTTTGTGTTTATTTCTTCTTTGCAGCTGTCTCAGTCCCCCTGCTGCTGTACTGTCAAATATAAATCAAGTGCTGTGCCCGACCAGGTCCCAGGCCCCCACTAGCTGATCCCCTTCCTCCCTGCACTGGTCGATGAGAGGTCCCTCTGTCAATGCGCTGTACCTTACCTGATACGTGGGAATCCGGCAAGCTTTACAAAACTGGAAAAATAAAGTGATTAATGAAAGGCATGCTATCTCACAAGGTTCTGCCTCCTTACTGCAGCCATCCAATGGCTCAATCCCCCCACCTTGGCCATCCTGCAAGTTTAAATTGAGATCCCCCACCTCTGCTATTAACAATAATAAGTCTGGCCCTCATATGGTGAATGAGCGCACCATGAAAACGTAATTAGCCTTTAGTTCTCTTATGACACAGTCAATTGTACCCATGTCCTGATGCACTGAGCAACCCCATTTAGCAGGCTTACAGAGTGTGAAGATATTGAAACGATACTGAGGAGTTCTTGCTACATTCATCCCATCTGGGAGTTTGACTGTTTTTGAGGGTGAAGGTCTTTTTCTGGACTATTTTGAAGAGTTTCGTAAGGTCCCTCGTGAGATGAAGTGGAACACTGCTATCTGCCCTCGAACGCTTCCAACGACCTAAAACTGTCCATGCCGTTCTTTGCAGCCTGTCCTCCACTACCACCATTTAAACTTTTTAGAGGTCAGCAGAGCATCTAGGAGTGAGGGAAAGACTTTAAGTTTTGCAGGACAGAGCAGTTGTGCTTTAAGATCATACTCGTCTTTCAGTGCTTTGATAACTTGCCTGACTTCCTGCTGTTTTGCTTGCAGCTCTGTAGAAAATCTTGATAGAAAAAAACACCCATTTATTTTCAAAGTTCACAGTTTTTGCACCCCATGCTGTGGACAATATTGCTTTCTTTGAGGGGTAATGTAGCATTTTCACAATCCAGGACCGTGGTGTAACATTGGGTTCAGATGGCTATGACCCCAGGGACTTATGAGCTCGCTCGATGGTAAGCAGGAAGGATTGTAAAGCAAGTTTTTACAACGTGCAGGACAAAGTCATATGGGGAGGCAACACCCTTCTTTGGAGCAGAGGAGGGTTTTGCCTCCCCATATGACTTTGTTCTATACTCTCTCTGATACCATGAATGTGGGAATTATTTCTTCTTGCCCTATTTTCTGCGTCTTCCAAATGCGCCTGTGCTCCTTGGTTTCTATCTAGAAGATGCAGCAACATTCGACTGTGCCCCTCCACTTGCTTGGTTATCCTGTCCACCTTGTGTGTCTGTTTTTTATTTATAGTCTTAAGCTCTGCTTTTAAGTCTGTTGATGCCGAGTCAGTTCTATTGACTGTTTTCAAAAGCTTTTGCATGGCTTGTACTGACGGCATTAATAGTTCATCATTTTCCATTTCCAGGTCTACCCAGGACAGTGAAGCCTGAGAGCAGCTCGGGGAGTGCCTGCGTTGCAAGGTCTCATCGTCCTGGGCCTCCTCAATTAACATCTTTAATTTTGCTGTTGACTGGATTCCTTTGGTTTGATGGATCGAGCAGCCATCACAGCTGTCAGATTTCTGGAGCAATCATTGAAAACTATTTAAAGAAGGACCAGATTAAAGGTGACTTTTGGCGAGATGGGTGAGAGGTCTAGGATGAAGCTCCCACCATTACCGTGACATCACCGGAAGCCAAAAGGGGGTAAATTCAAGAGAGATTTGAGGAAGTACTTCTTCACTGAAATAGTGCTGAATGCCTGCAACAGTCTTCCAGCGGAGGTGATAGGGACAAAAACTGTGGTCGACTTCAAGCATGCATCGGATAGGCACAAGGGGAATCTTAGTGGGATGCAGGGGAGGGAGCTTTGAAATCAGAAAGTGACAGTACAGGCAGGGAAAAAAATGGGCAGCCTTGGTGAGTCAAGTGGCCCTTATCTGCCATCAAATTCTATGTTACTAAGTCAGATGCAGGTTGTAGTCATGTGGATTCAGTTGTGCTATATGAATGATATGAAATGTCTTTACTCAAACTATGCAGTTCATCTCCAAGTAGGAGGGGGCAAGTCCATAACTCATGTGTGACGAAGCCACGCATGAGATATGGAAGTTGTGTATTTTGAGTCAAACCATTGTGTATTCAATTTGTACATTAGTTTAACAATTATCAAAAAGAATAATGGATAGGACACTGGGCATTACCAGTGAGTAATACCATCGAGAGGTTCCTGTGTGTCCAGAACCTCGAGATGGTATGTCCAATGGGTAATGCCCAGTGACCTATCCATTATTTTTTTTAATATATGGATCCGAGTTGGTTATTTTTTTGGGGAGCGGTTGGCCACTGCAATGAAGGAGTCTCTTCGTACTGGCCTACTGCCTCAGTGTCTTGGAGCCCATGTGCCCCATGCCCCCTCCCTCCCACTCCCCGGTCAGCCATCACCCGTCCCAAACTGTTTTTTTTGCTGGTCGGATCCTACCTTTTCTGTGTTCTTCGAATGTAGGATCGACCAGATATTTTCCTCATTTTTTTAAGCTAAGTGCTCAACAGAACAAACTCTCTCGCTTAGTGAGAGACTGACTGCCATGTTTTGCCTGCCCACATTGGGAAAGTGGCCAACCGGAAGGCATGCTTTGAAAGACGTGGGGGAGACAGACTAGTGCATGTGCTGTTGTCATTCAGTGATAATACTATCATTCAGGTCCCGAACGATAGTATTATGGGACCTGAACAATAGTATTATCACTCTTGAAGTGTAGTATCACTCTGGGAGTGATAATACTACAGAGAATTTTTTGTCTACTTTTGTGCCCTATTAAAATCAAAATCTATATTTTAAAACTTTTGAAATCATTTTTTGTGTTATGATTTCTTTTTCCTATGATATGAACTGGCTTTAGTACAGCATTGGCCTATTGGGACATCAAACACACTGTGAGAGCTGCTCTCTAATTGTTTTTGTTCGGAAGTCAAGGAAAGTTATTGAGACATATCTAAACCATAGATAAATGTTTATCTGGAGGTTAGGTAGCATGAGAAATTTAACGGGGAATATATATACATATTATACAAGCTCAGTAGTGCCTATGTAGTAAGGTTGTATTGGTGTATAATTAAAAATGGCCATTTCCAGAGGCTTATATCTCAGCTGTTTTAGACTCTAGGACTGTGACATTTGGTATGCACCTTCTCAGTTCTAGGCTCTCTTAAACCTCCAAATGTCATGAGGATCTCTGTTGTACTTTTTTAGAGGTATTAAGGGTTGAATGATGTATTTCTGCTAGATCTGCTGTCTACATCTCTGCTCTCAGATAGCGAAACAATGGCTAAGAGCTGAGGTATGAAAGTTACAGGTTTTGTGGATATATCAGAAACAGGTCTTTTTGGTATTTCTGTTAAACATAAATTAATTGTTTTTTAAGTTAATTGCGACTAATTGGTCTCATATGGGTGTTAAAAAAATCTCCGACAAAAATCGCTAAAGCTACTGTACATGTCGACTTTTTTTCATGTTAAAGTTCCACATGAAAAAAACTTTAAGGTAAGATAACGTTTTAATATCGCAAAAGCTAAGAGTGACAGTTTTGTGTATGTGAGATTAGGTTACTACAAGTTACGCAATATCCGTTTCTAAAATAATAACTAGCTATGTTTGATTAAGAATAAAAATGTTCACAAAGAAATCCTTCACAAATTTTTTTTCTGTAAAATCTCCTCGAGGCACAAATATGTTAAATAGGTTTTGAAAATATTCGTGTTAGACAATGGTTTTTATGCTCTGTGATGATTTTCAAAGTATTCATGAGGTTAGGAATTATTTCTTAAAATATTTGTGTTTTACAACAGTTTTCATGCTTTATGAAATTTTTCTGTCTTCAAAATCATCTTATTTGGAGACAATTTTTGTACTTTGCGATGGTTTTCAATTACAGTCCAACCCAGATATACAAGACACCTTCATTGTGGACATTCTAATATAATGGACGGAAGCCGCCATTCCAAACCCACCCCATAGACTACTGTATTAAAATATGCCTTTAAAATGATTGTTGGCCGCCATGTATAGTGGACACCAGAGGGAGACAAGGACTGCTCAATTAGCAATTTAGTAGGTGTTAACAACCCACGAGTACTACTGATTAGCCACTATTTAAGGCCCTCTTAAACTAGACTGCTTACTCATGTCACTGATAATCGCCCTGCTCCATGCTGTTTTCTTGTTTTGTTTCTTTTCACTAACCTGCCGCTCCTACAATGTCCAAATGTACAGCCATCAGCCTTTCCAGGAAAGTGGAAATCCTTAAGGAGCTAGAGGACATGCCAAAAATGTCCATCAGAGACTTATCTCTCCACTTCGGCATGCCACGGCTCCATGCTGTCTGACTTGCTCAAAAGTCACTCCCATCTGCTTGATGAGAGGCATGCATATGAAGATCTACATAGAAATGCAAACAAGAAGGCAACAATAGCGAGACAGAAGATGCCCTTCTAGGATGGTGTCCCAATGCACAAGGGAGAAATGCTCTTAACAGCACCCCATCTTAATGGAACAAGCAAGCAAGTTAGAGCAAGCACAAGGAAAGACTGATTTCCAGCAAATGGAGGGGTGGCCGCATTGGTGGAAGGTACGTCACAATCTCGCTTACGAAAGAGCACATGGGGAGAAACAGAATGCTAACACCAGCAGTGCTGAGGCACTGGTCAGTGATACGGTATCTTGTCTTTTAACACAACATGCCCCAAATTATGTTTTTAACTGTGATGAGACTGGGGGAAGGGGGTTAGGTGCATTGGTCATGGCACTTTTACGTTTTAAACCAGAAACACTCCTTGGTCAGAAAAAGGCAAAGGAACACCTTTCTGTGCTATGCTGCAGAAATAGACTTGGTAGAGAAAAAACAGATTGTGGACATAGGCAGCTTGGTACAGTTGAGGAGTTTCCACAGCATTCAGCACCTACCTTTCCTGTATTGGGCACACAAGATTGCCTGAATTATAGGAGAAATATTTACTAACCGGGTCTGAGCACTGGATAAAAATATGCGAGGCTGGAAGATCGTGCTTTTACTTGACAACTTCACAGGTCATCCTGCGGTTCAGGGTCTCCAGAACAACTCCCTGATTTTTCTGCCACTGAAGACAACTTGCCTGATAAAGCCCTTTCACATGTGCATTATGTATGCCTTTATGAGGCACTATATTTGATTGACATGGCAGAGGGTTATCAACCTGAGAATGAAGAGATCATGTCAGCAGTCTGCAAGAAGAAAATAAACATTCTTGATGCAGTAAGACTTATGAGTGTAACCCCCCTGCAAATGGGGGTTCCCAAAAGACTTCCAGGAGCTTGCTTGAATGCTCCAAGCCTGAATGGTGTTTGGCATTTAAGCCATTTATCAGTGAGTGTTTTTAGAACCTCTGGTACTGTCTCTTTAAGAGCTGTCTGCTTGCAGACATAATTAGTTTGTATGGGGACTGTGTGTTTCTTTGATTGAGTACCACTCAAGCTGCTGCCAATTCACTTCATTTTTGCAGTCACTAGGAGTGCAAAGGAACCTATCTGAAAGATGTAACTGTTTGCCAGAAATTATTTAGAGTAATAATGAAATTACAGTTTGTCTAACCTGCTTTCTTTGCAGTCAGAACTGTGTCTGCTAGTTCCCCATTCTAGTTTTGAACTGCTGAACTGGACCAATCAGTGTGGGTAGCTAGCTCTAAAATGGTGCCTTGGACGAATCAGAACTTGGACTCATAATCTGAGCCAGCCACAAGAGGATTGTATGGGCAGTGACTCTGGGAGATGTAGTTTAGACTTCAGTTTTTGGACCAACAGCAGCAGTCTATTGTGAGTGACAGCCAATCCAGTCAAGAACTGGGAGGAACTCAAAGGAAGTGCCCGTTTTGTCGGTTGGAGTTTCAGTTGAGCTTTGGCAGTGAAGAAGGAAGGAGCCCTGTGCTTTTTCAGTGTGCAGTTTTAGTCAAAAACGTGTGTAAGGCCCAGAGTTCTGGTCTGCAGCTTGTGTAACAGCTTGTTAGGACTGAATCCGTCCTGTGAAAAGAATCAAAGGATCTCTGAAGAGTAGAAACCAGGCTCATCCTGTAGAAGACTGGATGAATTGCTGAAATTGCACTCGGTCTGTCAGGAACTGAATCTGCTGTGTGTTCTCCCGGTATTGTGCAGTAATTGCGATCGGGATACAGATGCAGCCTGCCTGGTATAGTGCTTTCTTTTATATGGATGTGTGAAGAGGTTTGTGTACCTCAAGTGAGCCCTGCTGACATTGAAGGACCCTATCTTATTTGGAGGTCGTGAGTACTAATTCAGGGTCGCTCCTGTTGAATTGCCACATTAAATCCAAATGGAATTACTGTACTGCTGACTGTTTAATTCTCCTTTTCTCTGTGTGAAAGGGCCCTACCAGCTGCCACGGTTTGGACTAGCCACTAGGGCTTGGGTACCCAGGGACAGTAACTGATAGGGATAGGCCTGTGCACAGAGCCATAGGTAGATTATTAGAGTGATAAGCTAATTAACCTGATTTCCCCTGTCCTTGTTATATCCCCTAAATAAATCAGAGCTGCTTGTTTCAGCAAAGTTATACTGCCTGAGGTATTTGTCTATGTTAAAGTACTGTACTGTGATTGTTGCACTGTATCTCATTTCACAGGAGGTCCCAGTGCCGGAACCAGACCTGGGGGTAAGTGTATACTGTGAAGGTAATTCTGATATATTGTGTGGGCCACTAGTGGGAAGAAAGGGGTTGCAGTGTCCCAGAGGGCTGTGACCAAGTTAGTTTAACTATTGCAAACCCTGACCTCTGGGTGGAGGCACCCGCCATTGATCCAGGCCCCTCAACCTGTTAGTGGCAAATCAGGCAGGGTAGTAGCCCTGGGATAGCGCCATCTAGGGGTTACATCTTGGAGGCTCACCGCTGGGATTGTGTGTCCTCTAGTGGCCATATTTACGAACCACTGTTAAGAAAAAATGGGTACCCCGACAGAAGTGGCTGTGCACCGCTGGTGGAGTGGTGTACTGGGAGGAGATCGACCCCAAAATGCTATGCTTATCCTGGACATCCCCTGGGTATCATACGGACACTGTGCAGGAGTACTTTCCAAGGTGGAAGGTTTACAAAACCCTGTGGTGGTGGGTCGGCATGCTAATCTGCTCACCCACACTTTCCTGGCCCTAGTAGAGTTTAAGGATCCCATAGATAGCTCCAAAGTGCCACAGACCATTACCCCAGAGGGAGCCTCACTGCTTGAGAGTGATAACTAAGGACAGTAAAGACCGGGGGAATCAGCCCCCACCACTATCTGAAACTTTTGAGGAGAAATTTGCTGAATGGTTGCTGGGAGAGGGAAAACTGTGGAGGACTTGAAGAAACTATTCTTGCCACCTGGGGTGTTCCTCCCCAACACCTCTCCTGCTCCAGTGCCCGTAATGGTGGCTGAACCAATGCAGACTCCTATTTCTGCACCTGCCATTAGTCCACGACTCTTACCGAAGGTTGAGGATCTTCTCTGGCACCCTCCCCACCCCCAAGGGGAGGATGACTGGGAGACCTGGATAGACCATGTTGCCCCCAATGCTTAGAATGGCAATGCCTCGAAGGCGAAAGCGCAAAGAGGGTTAGTGAGAGCCTCCGAGGTCCCGCCCTGGCTACCATCCGTGCTAAACGGCCAGTAACCCTGAAGCGACTGCACAGGCCTATCTTGAGGCCTTGGAGAATGTGTGTAGGGAGCCCAGATTCTGATGAGGACCTATGGTGGAGAGTAAGAGATGCACAACAGTACCAAGGGAGTTGTTGTCTGTGTATGTATCTCGGCTGGAAAATTGTTGCAAGAATGCCTCAGAAAAGGTAGTTTGCCAGCGATTGAACTGGACCGAACCAGGCTGGACAGGATCCTTAAGTCTGCCCCTTCTCAGAACTGCTGTTGCTTCAGTTCGCCTGGCAGATGGACTGGAATCCCACCTCCTATGATGAGTTAATGAGAGAAATTCGAGGAGTTGAGAAAAGACGACCTCGGGAGGGACCTGCACCAATAGCTGCGGCCACGACTCGAGTGACTGAGGGTGACCCATCAAGTGAAGTTCAGGGGCAGAGGTTGGCAGTCAATGAGTGCTCTGACAAGGAAAAGATATGTCACAATGGGGCGAACTGTTGAGAGAGAGATCCGAGAATTCAAAACAGTCCCTTTATGAAGGCCACGCCTGCAAGTGCAGGCCCTGACCTATATCCAGCTGCATCTGCTATGGGGTGGGGTACCCACCATGTATCTTCTGCTGATAACAGCTCGAACTCGATTCCTTGACCATGGAAGTGGAGAAACTGCGAGATGTCTCCAAATGCTTATCACGCGAGACAGAGATGGCACCAGGTTTCCAGTTAGTAATACCCCGCCCTGGCTCCCAGTGTGGCGCCTCGCCAGCTCAAACTCCAGAAAGTATGTTTTGCTATAATTGTGGGAAAGATGGGCACATGAAAGGAATGCCAGTCCCAAAGACACTGACAAAGTTGCATATAGGCTACAAGGAGAGCTTGGAGAAGAAATCAGTGGTTAAGAGGTGCACGACATGATCCCAGTGAGGCACCAAAATGCTAATTCACGTCCTTTGTGGCAAGGTCAGTTGCCCAGGCCCCCACTACTGCCTCTCCAGACTGGTCCAGAATAGTGGGTCCCTCCATGGAGACCACTGTAAAGGTGAATGGAGTGTCTACAAGAGCTGTATTAGACAGTGGCTCCCAAGTGACAATTATGTTTCCAGGATTGGTATCAGAAGCATTTGTCAGACGTACCCTTACAACCATTAGAAGGACTGCATGTATGGGGTTAAGTGAGAAGGCCTACCCTATTCCGGTATATCCGATTTGGCTCTTCCCCACCTCCGTGGCTGGAGTGGCCGAACAAGTAGAGACCCTAGCCTTAGTGTGTCCCCCACTGGACTGTATGATGGTGTCCTTTGTTGATTGGAACAAATGCTCATATGTTCGGAAGGCTGGCACAGTTGTGTTATGAAAACAGGGGTCAAAGACTAGTAGAGCTTTAAGAGTTCCGGCTTTAATTAAAGGCCTATGAGGCACAGAGAGATGCTGAAAAACAGAACCAGAGGAACCGGTCTGGAATTGTATGGAAGAAGGATCCTGAGTCTCTGATCCTGGCGCCAAATGCCCAGTGTACCTTACAGGGAGAGGTCCATATCAGAAAGGATGTTGGAATAAAATATTAATGTTGGATGCCCAGGCGATGGAAAATTGCCCGAGGGACTGCTGGTCAAGCCTAGTATTTTGCCGCTAGAGCCCATGCTTATGCCAGAAGGGTAATGGTCCAAGTTCATAATGTGTCTGAAAGAGACATTCGAGTAAACAGAGGTTGCATCCTGGCTAATGTGCATTGTGCAGACACTGCAGTGCTACCCAGCAGCAAGAGTTCAAGGAAGAATGACAGAGTAACGCCTGACTTGTTTGATTTCGCGACTCCCGCTGCCAGCTGAATGGAAAGTGAGGATCAGTGAGAAGCTTGCCCAGAGAGACCAGGTGTTTTCTTTAAAGGACGGGATGTAGGATGCGTGCAGGAGCTGAGCACAATATCCGCTGCATGACAAAGACCATTTCGTGAGAGGTCTCACGCCTGGCACCTGCTGACATAGATGATGTGAGACGGCATCTGCAAGAGATGTTAGCTGCTGGTCTAATACAAGAATCCAGAAGCCCTTATGCTTCCCCCATTGTGGTAGTGAGGAAAAAGAATGGAACAGTAAGGATGTGTGTGGATTATCGCACCTTAAACCGGCGGACTATCCTGATCAGTACACAATGCCCGCATTCAGGATGCTTTGACTGCCTAAACGGGAGCAAGTGGTTCTCTGTACTGGATCTCCATGAGGGTACTACCAGATCCGATGGCCCCAGAGGACCGTGGAAAGGCGGCCTTTATCTGTCCGCTTCGCTTCTATGAATTCATGAGGATGCCTCAAGGGATTTCAGGTGCCCCAGCCACTTTTCAACGATTGATGGGCGTGCAGTGGGGACATGAACTTACTAGAGTGCCTGGTATACCTAGATGATGTTATTGTGTTTGGCAGCTCACTGGAGGAACATGAGAGCAGATTATTTAAGGTATTGGACCGACTGGAGGACTTTGGCCTTAAACTGTCCATTGATAAGTGTCAATTCTTTTCAAACATCAGTAAAGTATGTGGGACACATAGTATCCACCGAGGGAATAGAGACCGACCCAAGTAAAGTTGAGGCCTTGACCACCTGGCCACAGCCCAAAAATCTAAAAGAACTGCAAAGATTCCTGGGATTCTGTGGTTATTATCGGCGCTTCATCAAGGACTATTCAAGAGTGATCCGCCCTTTACTTAACCTTACTCAAGGGTATCCCCCAACCCACAAAAAATACCAAAAGTCAGCGTCCCTCAAGACTGCAAGAGTGTATTTTCATCCGAGTGAAGTATTTGGGGCCCGCTGGACTCCTGATTGTGAGACTGCTTTTCATGAGATCATATATCAACTTACCCATGCTCCAGTGCTGGCCTATGCCGATCCAAGAAAACCTTACGTCCTGCACACTGATGCTAGCTTGCAAGGGTTGGGGGCTGTGTTGTACCAAGAGCGACGAATGGCCTGAGACCAGTGGCCTTTGCCAGTAGAAGCCTGACCCCATCCGAAAAGAACTATCCTGTACATAAGTTAGAGTTCCTAGCTTTGAAGTGGGCTATTGTTGACCAATTCCATGAGTACTTGTATGGGGCTAAAATACTAGTAAAACTGACAATAATCCTTTGACCTATGTGCAGACCTCAGCTAAGTTGGATGCCACTGGCCATAGGTGGCTTTCTGCATTATCTACATATGACTATGCTCTCGAATACCGAGTAGGTCTGAACCACATAGATGCTGATGCTCTCTCCCGGAGGCCTGTTCCCCAGAATGATTGGGTCCGATTGGCAGAACCTGACATTCGGGCACTCTGCCGGAAGTTTGACAGGGAGGAACAAATGTCCACGGACGCAGTGGACTGCATGGTGGATTGCTTGGGAGCCTCTGAGAATTGCATACCTGCTGCTTATTGCCACTTTTCTGCAATAGACATTGGTGCACTGCCTCAGCTGGACAATGACAGTATTCGATGGGTCAATCCCGCGATCCCATGATCAAAGCAGCTTTAGAAGCCTCTATGCAGGAAAAGATGTGTCCAAATTATGCTCCACTGATTTGAGAACTGCACTGTTATACAAAGAAGGTCCTAAGTTGAAACTGATCAATAAACTGTTATACAGAGAAACAGTAGACAGAGGGGACAAGTAGACAAACAACAACTAGTGCTGCCCACTGCCTTCTGAGACTCAGTACTGAGGTCCTTGCACAACCACATGGGGCACCTTGGTATAGACAGAACACTTGACTTGGTGAGATCCAGATTCTATTGGCCTAAGATGGGGGCTGATGTGGAGCAACACATTGAACTTGTAGTCGCTGCTTACAGAGGAAAGCTTTGCCCCAGAAGGCTGCCCCTTGTTAACATCACCACCAGTGCACCCATGGAGCTAGTCTGTATTGATTTTCTAAGTTTGAGTCAGATCAAAGAAATATCAGTAATGTGCTGGTGGTCACTGACCATTTCACGAGATATGCCCAAGCTTTCCCACCAAAGACCAGAAAGCATCCACTGTAGCCAAAGTACTTGTAGAAAACTTTTTGTTCACTATGGGGCTCACAAAGAATCCATTCTGATCAAGGAGAGACTTTGAGAGTCGTCTGATCAAAGAGATGCTTTCTCTGTGGGGAGTCGAAAGTCCAGAACCACTCCTTACCACCCCAGGGGACCCACAGCCTGAGCGTTTCAACCGCACTTTGCTAGATATGCTAGCACCCTGCACCCAAAGGACAAGCCTAGATGGAGCCAACAAATTAGCACCCTGGTACATGCTTATAACTGCACCAAAGTGATGCCACTGGATTCTCCCCTACACCGCCTGATGTTTGGAAGAGAAGCTCGACTACCAGTAGATGTGTGTTTGGGGTCTCTCCTGATGGGGTTCAAGCTGACAACTATTTACAGTATGTGCAAAGTTAAAGGCCCAGCTAACTCATGCGTACCAACTGGCTCAAACCATGGCTGCCAAAGAAATCTCGGCCAACAAAGAAAGGTATGATAAAAGGTGAAAGCACAGGAACTCCAGGAGGGAGATCGGGTATTGCTAAGAAATCTGGGACTGCATGGCAAGCACAAGATTGCTGACAGATGGCACCATCTCCCTCACATTGTAGTGGGCAAACTAGATGATCTGCCAGTGTACAAAGTAAGGCCTGAGAATAATTCAAAAGATGTAAAAACAATGCATAGAAATCATTTACTGCCCATTGGACAAATCTTAATTGAGTCTGAGCCCTAGAAGATGCCCCCTCTGGACCAGTGACTAGAGCTGCTGCTAAGAAAAGACCAAGGAAGTCTGCACCTACAGAAGCAGAGTTAAAGTGTTCCCCTGCACAAGTCCCAGTTCAGCATGACTGTCAGTCCATATCAGAAGAAAGTGAGAGTGACTTTGAATACTATCCTTCTTACGAACTGAGTCAATTGTTTTGGGGCAATCCCCTAGTCAATACTGGAGATGAAGCTGGGCCTTCTGGACTGTCTAAGGCCCCAGCTTCATCCCTGGAGCCAATGCTCCCAGAAAGTGAAGTGCAAAGCATCAGATCAGATGAAATGGAATCATTGTGCATGGTTGAACTGTTTGAGCTTTCAGGGAGGAAAATGATAGATTGGGGCAGACTGGTGATACACCCGAACAAGAAGAGTATTTTGAGTGCCCTGACAGTCCACTGCCAGTGTCCGAAGCTCTCCATGCGAGCCAAATGTTGTGGACTCAGAAACTGTAACTCCTGGAGCTGAAAGTGCCCCAAGTTCTAGCCTCTCTACCCCATGGAGACTCCTGACAAGTGAGGACAAGCTGAAAATGAGGCTCAGGAGGCAGAGACTATAACAGTTCCCCCAGAAAGACTGGTCGAGCTGTAAAGCCTGTGGTGCACCTCAGTTATGATTCACTTGGGAGGCCTGTGGACTTGCCTCTCAATGTTGTCCATAAAGGAGTGTATGTGTCCCCGAGCTCATTGCCCAAACTGAGCATCAGTGCTAACTCAAGTTACTTGTGTTGCTCTCTAAGTATGGTGCCCTTGCCCCATCCAGCCCCAAGGTAACTGATAGGGAAGGGCCCCCTCTCTTCAGGTTTCATGTACAAGAGGTAATAACTGAGTTATGGTACAATGTGTATGTAATACTGTGTAAAGAGTGACGATCTGCAATGTTTCAGAAATGTGTTCTTGGTAAAATGATATATTGACTGATGATTACATGTGCAGCCTAATGCAAATGTATATGGCTGCAGTTGAAACTTATGGTACTTGCTTGACGCTGGACGCCAAGCTTTCCCAGGCCAGGAAGGTGTAACCCCTGCAAATGGGGTTCAAAAGACTTCCAGGAGCTTGCTTGAGTGCTCCAAGCCTGAATGGTGTTTGGCATTTAAGCCATTTATCAGTGAGTGTTTTAGAACCTCTGTACTGTCTTTAAGAGCTGTCTGCTTGCAGACATAATTAGTTTGTATGGGGGACTGTGTGTTTCTTTGATTGAGTACCACTCAAGCTGCTGCCAATTCACTTCATTTTTGCAGTCACTAGGAGTGCAAAGGGAACCTATCTGAAAGATGTAACTGTTTGCCAGAAATTATTTAGAGTAATAATGAAATTACAGTTTGTCTAACCTGCTTTCTTTGCAGTCAGAACTGTGTCTGCTAGTTCCCCATTCTAGTTTTGAACTGCTGAACTGGACCAATCAGTGTGGGGTAAGCTAGCTCTAAAATGGTGCCTTGGACGAATCAGAACTTGGACTCATAATCTGAGCCAGCCACAAGAGGATTGTATGGGCAGTGACTCTGGGAGATGTAGTTTAGACTTCAGTGCCTTTTTGGACCAACAGCAGCAGTCTATTGTGAGTGACAGCCAATCCAGTCAAGAACTGGGAGGAACTCAAAGGAAGTGCCGGTTTTGTCGGTTGGAGTTTCAGTTGAGCTTTGGCAGTGAAGAAGGAAGGAGCCCTGTGCTTTTCAGTGTGCAGTTTTAGTCAAAAACGTGTAAGGCCCAGAGTTCTGGTCTGCAGCTTGTGTAACAGCTTGTTAGGACTGAATCGTCCTGTGAAAAGAATCAAAGGATCTCTGAAGAGTAGAAACCAGGCTCACCCTGTAGAAGACTGGATGAATTGCTGAAAATTGCACTCGGTCTGTCAGGAACTGAATCTGCTGTGTGTTCTCCCGGTATTGTGCAGTAATTGCGATCGGGATACAGATGCAGCCTGCCTGGTATAGTGCTTTCTTTTATATGGATGTGTGAAGAGGTTTGTGTACCTCAAGTGAGCCCTGCTGACATTGAAGGACCCTATCTTATTTGGAGGTCGTGAGTACTAATTCAGGGTCGCTCCCTGTTGAATTGCCACATTAAATCCAAATGGAATTACTGTACTGCTGACTGTTTAATTCTCCTTTTCTCTGTGTGAAAGGGCCCCTACCAGCTGCCACGGTTTGGACTAGCCACTAGGGCTTGGGTACAGGGACAGTAACTGATAGGGATAGGCCTGTGCACAGAGCCATAGGTAGATTATTAGAGTGATAAGCTAATTAACCTGATTTCCCCTGTCCTTGTTATATCCCCTAAATAAATCAGAGCTGCTTGTTTCAGCAAAGTTATACTGCCTGAGGTATTTGTCTATGTTAAAGTACTGTACTGTGATTGTTGCACTGTATCTCATTTCACAGGAGGTCCCAGTGCCGGAACCAGACCTGGGGTAAGTGTATACTGTGAAGGTAATTCTGATATATTGTGTGGGCCACTAGTGGGAAGAAAGGGGGGTTGCAGTGTCCCAGAGGGCTGTGACCAAGTTAGTTTAACTATTGCAAACCCTGACCTCTGGGTGGAGGCACCCGCCATTGGATCCAGGCCCCTCAACCTGTTAGTGGCAAATCAGGCAGGGGTAGTAGCCCCTGGGATAGCGCCATCTAGGGGTTACATGAATAATGCCTGGGACTCCATCACCTGAGAAACCATCACTAGCTGCTTTACCCTGCCAGCTGAGAACCCGAAGACAGACACAGCTGACAACCTGATTGCAGCAGAACTTGGTGAAAGTGAACCTCCACCAAAGGAGCCGACTCATGATGAGTTCAAAGCCCTGTGTCACTTGAGTGACTGAACTGCCGAGGAGCGGACTGAAGATGATGTCCCAGAGGTGGTGTCCTTGGTTTGCCCCGCCAGTCAGGAAGAACAATCAGAAGAGGACCAAGGAGCAACTGCTGGGGAAACTACAGGTACACCAGTTACACCAGGTGATGTTCACTCCGCTTTGCTAGTGTTAAAGAGCTAGTGTAACCAAAACATAACAGACTGGAAAATAATTCAAATTTTAAAAAGCAGTTGTAACTTTTTATTTCTGAAGTACTTTTCTTTCTCCTTTTGCTCCTTAGAAAGTTTTTCATGTGATAATATTGTGCTGGATGTGTGGAATAGCTCTCACCCTAGCAGCAGACATATATATATATATCTAGTCCCCCTACTACATCTTCAGCATTGTGATCTCATTGACAGTGACATCACAGGTGACTGACCTGGCAGCTACTGAGTGGCTGTTCCTAAGCAGCAGTGATGTCACAGTGAGTGAGATCACAATGCTGATGATGTAATGAGCAGAACAGAGCTAGACATGTCAGCTGCCAGGCGGAAAGCTCTTCCACACAGCATATCTACTAAAATCAGGTAAACAATCTTCTAATTAGTACCTCAGATACAGAAGGTAACGGCTGATTGCTTTTAAAAACTAGTATCAGTTTTAGACAGTACAGTAGCTCTTTAAGGCAGGCAATGCAGCAGCACGCTGATCAGATCTGGGACTGGTCTATAATTGTCACCACGCAACAAATGTGGCATAACTACACAAAGAAACTGGAGGGACAAATTACAAAAAAGCACTTTTTTAAATATGAACCTAAATAAAAATGACATAAAGAAATAAAGTATATTTAAGATAAGCACCAAAGCACACTAAGCAGCACAATAAACTTAAGAACAGCACAGGCATTACAAATCTCAACCCCTTCCCTTGTGTTCCCAATAATAAACCCACCAACAAAATAAAGCAAAGAACAAAACAAATTACAGTACTACACCCATAAAATAACAGGAAGTACTGTGCATTTACAAATAAACATAAATGATGAGAATAAACATACAGCACAGGGTTTTAAATAGCTGGTATAGCACTGCAAAACGCTAAGCAAAACAGGGGTAATGCTAATCATTTTCAGAAATGCTTAGCAGTATACTGCTAACCATTTTTTGGGTGAGTTCATGACACAGTACACAACACTAATAAAACAATTTAATTTTTTTTTACAATCTGTGCCAAGTGCTATGTATTTTTGCAACTGATTAGCATTTTCATGCGTCAAACTGCTAATCAGTTTTTTCAGTTTGTTTAAAACCCTGCAGTGCATACTGTGCTATGAGCACCATTACAATACAGTACAGTGGCAGTATATACAAACTAGTCTGTTATTAGCAGTTTGAACTGTATTAAAATATTCATGCTTCATAATGTTTTTGTGCTTTACGATGGTTTTTAATATTCAATTCTTAAATATTAAGGATTATATTTTACTCTTTGTGATGGAGAGGTTTACATACAGACATGATGGGCCCTATGCATCCCTGGTTTCTGTATGTGCCACAAAGGGCTTGTACTAACATGCCAAAGTTCATGCCATATACCCGCTACCAGTCGGACATGCAGGGCTTGAATTCACTATCTGTGGTTGGACTGATATGTAGTTTTCTACTTCTGCACAATGCAGACAGAATGCCACTGGGGGGGGGGCGCTCACCTCAGCATGACTATCGTCTTAATTCAAAGGGCCAAATGCTCTTATGGCCGGCAGGAACAGAGGATTATGGTACACATCATTCCATGGAAGAACTGTCTTCCCCTCAGTAGAAGTCCATCTGGCTTTTCAGACCAGAAAGGGTCTTGCTAAAAATGTCTAAATGAAGCTGCTACTCAAATTTAAAGCAACTCACAACTATGTAATGTGTATAGTAGTTTCAACTTTATAACAATTCCACTGCTTTGTGGAGGGTCTACAATATTGTGTGCAATGTACTGCGTAGGTGATGATGGATGTAAACCTTTGGAGGAATGCCCTCCTCCAAACTACTGTAATGACAGATTTATAATGTGTATGAAACACCACACCTGTGTGGCATGACTATGGACACGTTACTTTGCCCATCAGTCATGGGGAGGGGTGGGGATTAGGATTGCTATATACCAATTTTACCATGTTGACCCTGTACTGGGTACCATACCACTGATGTATGGCCTTGTACCTGTAGACTATCCTTGGACCACGAGGGTAGGAAACGTGGTAGGATGGGTAATGAGCGTTACAAATAAGAAGCCTAACAGCACATTTTCAAACTTTGTGGGCATTGTGTTTACAACCCTAATGACTTATTTCCAACCTTTGTAAGGTTTGCGTTGGTAGCAACCCTAATGAGCACTAACAGTTCTAGGATTGTGGATATGTTGTACTATCCACACTTATTGGCATGTTCTTCCCCTTTAAATATCTTTCTGGAAGGTCTTTAAGCTGGCTCCTCCCACCCACCTGAGTGGTATAACCCTCAGCTCCACCCCATGATGCCAGAGCTTCCTCTCCATTGGAAGAAAAAATTACTCACCTTAGTAATCTTGTTTCTTCTAAGGGAATTTTACTGTATTCTGACTTATGCAGTATAGTCTCACCATAAGACTACCCTGGAGCTGAAATGGTTAATAGAACTTATGTAAATTATGGAATGCTAGGCTCGAGCTCGGTTTTCAAATCACTGTCCCTGGTAAACAACTCTAAACTGTCAGATTCTTACCAAGCATGCACTAAGCAATTTCTGGATAATATAATAATAATAATAAAAAGGCAGTAACAACCCTCCCTAATAATTTAAAAGGAAAACACTTAAGGAGTTATTCTTCCTTTTGAGAACTTGCCAAATGGGATCACCAAGACTCAAATCACAGATGCCCAAAAACAAGACCATCCATACCCCCAGGTTTGCAACAACTCTACCACAGCTGTAGTGCAGTGACCATAGGTTTCTAGCGGGGAGGAAGGGAGGGAGCTCAGAATACAGTAAGATTCCCTTAGAAGAAACAAGATTACTAAGGTGAGTAATTTTTTCTTAAAACACCAGGAAATCTTACTGTATTCTGACTTATGCAGATTACCAAGCAGTGCCTTTGAAGGTGGGCCTATAACCTATGTAGGAAACAGGATCTGCAGGACTGCTGTGTCAAACCTGGCATCTCCTCTGGCCTGGACATCCAAACAATAATGTTTGGTGAATGTGTGAACTGTCTTCCAGGTTGCAGCTTTGCAAATGTCCACTAAGGGAATATCTCTAGCAGCTGCCACAGAAGCTGCAGTACCACTAGTTGAATGGGCCCTGAGGCCTACAGGTGGTTGCTTTCCCACCTTGCTATAGCAAAACTGAATACAAGCCACAATCCATCTTGCAATAGATCGTTTTGTGGCAGGCTTCCCTTTTACCACCTCTCCGTAAGTAAGGAAGAGTTGGGTCTGATCCTGTCTGTGACCCTTTGTGTGGTCAAGATAATAGCTGACTGCCCTCTTTACATCTAAGCTATGCAAACTGTGCTCACCTGAGGTGGCATGGTCTGTAAAGAAGACTGGCGAAGTAACAGACTGGTTGAGGTGGAATTCTGATACCACCTTGGGCAGAAATTTTCTGTTAGTCCTAAGGACTACCTTGTCTCTATGGACTGCAATGTAACCAGGCTCTGTAGATACTGCCTGGAGCTCACTGATCCTTCTGGCAGAAGTAATGGCTACCAGAAACACTGTTTTCCAAGTCACATATTCGAGGTCTGCTGTGGACATGGGCTCAAAAGGGGGCTGCATATAGAATGAGGTTTTCGTGGTAGTAAAACTTTTTTTTTTCCAAGACGTTCCAGGCCTTATTTGGCTATAGGAACTCTAGGAGATTTAGCCTCTCAAGAGCCAGGCCTTGAGGAGAAAAGACCGGGAGCTGAGAAAACACTACTCCTGTGCAAGAAAGGAGTAGCTTGTGGAAACAAAAGCAGCCAGAAGGCTGTTTAACTGAAACATTTTTTATCAGAAAGTACCAAAGATGTCCAGAGCCACTGGGATCATGGTGGCTAATTCCTTAACTAGAGAGGTACTTAAGAAACAAGGGATATATGGAAGAGAGAACACTTATCCGACCAGTCTTGAGATAAGTAAGTCTGTTGGAAGGAACCCCGAGCTGGGGCCTGCAACAGGAAAAAGGAAAAAACAGGTGGTTCAGGCTGGAGGTGAAAATTCAGATCTGGACCTGACCTTACCCCCTGAACGATGTGGCTAGGACCCGTGTGCTGAGGGCTCACTCGAGGTGGCCCTGACTAAAGCGGCTTAGAGGATTCGCCAAAGGATCCACTTGCGGTGGCCCTGCCAAAGGTTGTACTTGCCCAACAGATGGATGAGAGACTAAGACACCTCCAAAAAAGCCAGCTAGAGATCAAAACTCGTAGCTATTGTGGAGAGATTGGAAGCCTTGTGTCCCAAATGCTCGTTGGTGTGATACAGGGCAGGAATATCATCCAGTCCTCTCTGAACTAAATGACCTCTGGATTGAAAAATGCAGGCCTGATAGGGATGCTCTGAGATTCCAGGGACTGATGAAAGAAGGACTCTCTCAGAAACCAAGCCCCAATGATGGAACCCCGTGAAGGGAAGCGCCCGCCGGAAGGATGCCTCTGTACCAAAGATTTGAAGGGGAGAAGTGTGAAGTTCACGGTTTCCTTACACCAGTCCAGACTGTAACAGGGTTCAGGCTTCACGAAAAATTCTCTTATTTGAAATCTGACCTAGAGGTCTAGCCCCTGGAACTCTAGTGACAAATTATGCACCATATACAGGGAACAAACTTCCCTTAAGAGTTGCCGAGATTTAGTTGGTTACGGAACTTTTTTCTAGTAGGTACAAGACAACCCAAGACTGTAGGAAATAACATGTCAGACTTAGGGCTTGAAAACCAAAGTCAAGAAGAACTGGCTAAGGATGGCCGAGCCTCTGAGAAGGGAAACCAGAGATTCCCTGTCTTCAGGTGAGAACCGCCAACCTATCCAGATACCAGGAGAATAGCCTGATTTTTAATCCATATCTGAGAACACTCTGGAGGCAGTCTAAACAGCATGGAAGAAAACTGGTAGCCGCCTAAGCAAAACCCCGGGCTAAGGAATTGAGAACATAGAATGTAATGAGGGAAACAAGAAAATCCCCTGCGTTTGCAAAAGAAAGACCTGAGTCAAGGAAGCATCCTGACCCCAGGTTGTAAAAGTTGATAATGATTTGCTGTTCCCTATTTTCCTTTAAAATTCAGGTAATAGCCCGAAAAAGAGGTCCAACTCCCAAGGAGAAGGGAACCCTTTCACGACTTTAACCCTCACGAGGTTCTAGTGCTCCAGTTCCCACTGCTGACATGCTACTGCAGAAAAACAGAGAATGCAGCACTTGGAGGTAAACTTTAGTTATTTATTTACTTATCATGTACATAGATATATATATTTATATGTAAATATCTGCATACATCTATCTCCTTTTATATATATATATATTTTTTTTTTACACCAACCAAAGAAGTGGTAAAAACTTGAACCAAGAAGAAAAGTAACTGAAGAAAAAAGGGATTAGCGGGAATGAAAAGAGCATGCCCGCCTGAACCACTGGAAAACTTAACATTTGGAAAATTCCTAATGTGTTGGTGTAGGGAAAAAAGGGTTAAAGAGAGAGAATAATTCCTACCGGAAGCCCCCCATATCCTGAGACTTCTGGAAAAGGAACGCTTATCTTTAACTGAGCACTAGGAGAGTTAAACTCATCCATACGTGTCTGTCAGCTTCAGTTTGCCATAAAGACAAACCAAAATTTGCACCAAAGCATAACCCAAAAGGCTGGAACTTTTAAGACAGGCCAGCCTGAGGAAAATGACCTACACCAAGACTCTATAAGCTGAAACATTATGACTTAAGGCTATAAGAGCATAGTGTTACTATATGCCACTTGGGTATTTCGGCAAACCTCCTTGTGAATAGTGCTCCAGAGCTGTCGCACTATGGCAAGGATAGAATACATCAAAAAACCCTTAATATATGATAGCGTATGCTACGAAGATAGGAGGCATTACGTAAAATTTCTTACACATGATATATGATTATCTAGAGTCTATCTCTGGAGGGAAAACAGACAGTGGCCCAAGGCTGAGAGGCAGGCCGCTGTTTGCAGTAACTCTCTTTAGTCTGGAAGTTTACAGATAAAAACAGCAGAACACTTACCGAGCTGGTATTTCATCTAAATGCTTCTGTGAACCCCAAAAGAGAAGGAGGGGTTTCCAGAACCTACCTGTCTTCAGAGAGTTGTTAACATCTTTGGAGGACAGCAACCACCTGATCTACGAAGTTGTCATCCTCCACCTCTTTATCGGTGTCGTCCTGGAGGGAAAAGTCCAGGGAGTCCTCCAGTTGAATATAATTGCCTCATTATACCAAAATCTGAATCAACCTCAGGGTGACCGACTGGAATTAGTGGGCCCCGAGAGGAGTTCATGAAGGAAAATCCTCTCCCAAATTACTACTACTAATAACAATAATATCCTTGGGCGTAAGGAATAACAAGGAGAGGAATACTCGGACCCGAAGAAGCTGAGAACACGCCCAGAAATATATAGTCTGGAAAAATTGCCAAGCTCTCAGAAATTCAGTTGCAGAGGGCATCATTTTATCAACCCGATGACTCCCTAAGTCCTTCAGGAGGGAGGGTCAGAGTAGATTAATCTCTATCTTTGTGCAGGGAAGAGGGCACCCTGTATATTTTCAAATTAAAGGCTTGGACAGAGAAACAACTACTACAGAACCAGACTTGTAATAACACAAGGCCCAGGGGGACTTGTCGTTTCTTATGTGTTAACTTGAGGTACCCTCCTCAGCACTTTTAGAGGAGGGGGAGGTAGACTGAAAGCCCAGAAAACAATAGTTAGGCCAAGGCTTAAACAAATCAAAATCAACTTTGAGATCCCCCCACAGATAGGAAAAAACAGAACCACCTCCACACCTCTTGTCAACAAAGCCCACTGCACAATAAACGAGAGTCTCACCCCAAAAGAGAGGGGATTACCCTTCAGATATCAAACATTTTGAATTTAATTAGAGAAAAAAGGGTTCCAAAAATTTGCGCTGGTGCGCAACGGAAAAAATGCGCACGCAAGCGAAAAAACAAATCAATGATTTTAGCGCAAAAGTCGCTAAAAAACCACCGATAAATACTAAAAACTAAGCAATTAAATAAAAACGATGCAAATTATCATGCATGCGGGTGAAATTACTTCAGAAAAAAACGCTGAAGCGGGAAAACACAAAAAAGTCCCGCAACTGCGCAGAACCCAGCACAGATAAAGTAAAAATAGATAAAATGAAGAAAATATACAAAATACCTTAAAAGCAGCACTCAAAAAGAAAGAAAATGGCACAGGAAGATCTCTGAAAAGGAGAGCTCCAGTGCAGTGTTGCCAGTTCAGCTGAGAAAAAGTTCTGAGGTCCCTCAGGCTGACTACAGGTAGCACTCTACTCTAACTGTATCCTGATTGGCCAATGCCTTCCTCATTTGCATTGACTCCTCCTCTCCGGGGCAGCTGAACCCAGCTGGCATACTGCATCTGTCAATAAATGCTAAAGAATTCCTGGGGTGAGAAGCGACATTCTAAAAAAGTGGCGCCACCGCCATTCGTCCTCTTCCTCTTCGGATGAGGGGAGGCTCCAACGCAAGTTTTGTCGGCACTATGAGGACATGTTGTGGCAGCAGCTAGTTCTGTCTGGGCTGAAGGCGGTCCCTTCTACCCTGGCCATCACCTGGCTGTCGCCCTCTAGGCCGTCGTCGACCACTCTGGAGTCGGTCGTCACCCCCCCAACCTGCGGAGCTGGCAAAGTCACTCGTGACTCGACCAAAGCTGGTCTTCCCACCTATCCTGGTGGAGCCGCCACCTAAATAGCCACACTCGGGGGCTCCTCCCAAGGAGTCTCGGCCTGCTTCAGGTCTCCTGCACCGGCTGTCCATCACTCTCATTCTCGACCGCCTACGGCGGGTTTTGAGTGACCCCGGTAGCAGACCACTCTACCCGGACCCTTCGGATTCCGAGGACTCTGAGTTGGCATCTCATTCTTGGGACGACGATGCCATTAGACTTTCCACAGAGGAGGGTCCCACCTCCTTCATGGGCATCCTCTGCCTCATCTCCGAGTCCACGGGGATGAAGTTGGAGCCCGTTGAGAAACGGGTAGAATATCCCTTAACTGACATCCTCAGAAGAGGGGATTCTCTGACAGAGGCCTTCCCAGTGGCCGAAGCCGTTGTTGTCCCAGCCCTGGTGCTATGGCAGCACCCAGCCTCCTACCCCACACCTTCCACCAAGATGGCCCACAAATACGCAGTACCTACTGGCTCCCTTTCGGGGTTTACACAGCATCCCTCAGCTGAGGGATTGGTGACCGAGTCTGTGTTTAAGCGAATGGTGAATTCAGGAGACATGGATAGACCACCAAACAAAGAATCTAAGAAGCTGGATCATTCTGCCTGAAAGGTCTATGCTGCCTCGTCGTTCAGTCTCTGTCAGGTGAGCTCGGCTGTGACCATGGCACATTTTTCTCAAGCCCTGTTGCGCTCCTTAGATGAGGTACTTCCTGACCTCCCCGTGGACCTTCAGACTATGGTCAAACAAGACCAGGGTCGGGCTGTTTTTAAGCAGCAACTCCAAACAGCCTTGGACATCCAGCCTGTGCCTGTTCTGTAGCAGCCGTGGTCACCATGCGCCGCAGGGCTTGGTTGTGGCTCTTGACTTTCACAACCGACAACCAGCACAAGTTGGCAGATGTCCCATTTGGTCCAAGGGTGGATCGTCACCTTGAATGTATCGAGAAGTCCAATACCACACTGAACTCTGCTATGTCTGCCCAAAAGGAATCTCAGGGTTCCAAGAAGCAGAAGAAGAAGAAGCCCTTTTGGCCTTCTGCCCCTGTGGCCAAGCAGCCCCAGTTTCAGCCTGGGCATCAGCAGCAGGCCCAGTCTTGGCGTCCTTGGCCCAAGTCAGGAGCTCAGTCAGCATGCAAACCTGGAGGGAAAGGTCCAGGCGGTCCTGCTACTGGACCCTCCTCTTCCAGACCTGCTCAGTGATGGGATGGGGTGACCAGCCCCATACCCATCACGCTTGCTCTGGGTCCTCCTGTGGGGGGCTGGCTCTGCCACTTCCTTTCTGCTTGGTCTGCTGTTACCACGGACAGGTGGGTGTTGGAAGTGGTCGGTCAGGGACTGCCTCTGGAGTTTGATCAGTACCTGCCAAACCGAGCCCGTGCCTAACGCAAGGAAACGGTATCAGTACATACTCAGTCGGCTCTTTGAGATGACATTGCCCTTCTCTTCCTCAAGGAGGTAGTGGCTTGAGTCACACATTCCCCAGCCAACCCAGGGTTCGTTTCCAGGTACCTCCTGGTCCCGAAATGGACGAGGGGCTTGTGCCCCATTCTAGATCTGCATGACCTGAACCAGTATCTCATTCTGTGCACCTTTCGGATGGTAACTCTGTCCCAGATCATACCATCTCTCAAGCAAAACATGTGGTTCTGCTCCCTGGATCTTCAGGATGCGTTTTTCCACATCCTGATCCGTCTGTCACACTGAAGTTTCCTCCGCTTCGAACAGAGGACCCTCTATAAGTTCAAAGCCATGCCGTTCGGCCTGTCTCTGCCTGCCCCAGAGTCTTCACCAAATGCACTGCAGTGGTGTTGGCCCATCTTCGGCATTGAAGGGTCAGGGTGTACCCTTATCTCAACGATTGGCTCACAGTGGGTCCCTCCAGGTTGGAGGTGGAGAAGTCCAGGGATCTGGCCCTCCAGACCTGTCTTGAACTTGGCCTCCTAATCAATGAGGCCAAGTTGGAACTCATGTCTTTGCAGGTGATCTGCTTCATCGGGGCAGAACTCAACTCTAGCCGAGCCAGAGCCAGGCTCCCGGCAGACAGGGCAGAGGTTCTTTCCTCCTTTGTCCAATCATTTCTGGTTGGGCAACTGCGCCCTGCCCAGGACTTCCTGTGTTTTCTGGGTTATACAGTGGCCTGCACCACTGTGGTCCATTGGGCCCGGTGGTATATGCGCCCCATTCAGTGGGGCTTGGCCAGCCAGTGGTCCCAGCGTCAGGGTCATTTCGACCAGCTGGTCACAGTAACTCAGCGGCTTTGGGACACTCTCCAATGGTAGACCATCCCAGAACATCTGCAGGGAGGGATCCCGTTTGTTTGCCCCGAGCCAACGGTCATCCTTATGACTGATGCCTCTCTCATGGGCTAGGGAGCCCACATGGGGAGCCACAGGGTCCAAGGGCTCTGGAACCCTGAGGAATCCCAATGTCACATCAACCTACTGGAATTCCAAGCAGTCCAGCTGTCGCTGACTGCATTAGCTCCATTTCTGCGGGGTCAAGTGGTCCAGGTGGACAATATCACAACCATGCACTACCTCAACAAGCACGGCGGCACGCACACCCAACCTCTGTACAAGGAAGCGCTCCGCAGCTGGACACTCGTGAGCCATCTGAATGGGGATCTCCTTGCCATCCATGTGGCTGGAGCTTCAAATCAACTGGCGGACACCCTCAGCCATGTGGGCGAGGCGTCCCATGAGTGGTCTCTTCTTCCGGAGGTAGTCCGCAGACTGTTCTCCCAGTGGGGCACCCCTCAGGTGGACCTGTTCGTCTCCAAGGAGAACACCAAGCTGAGGCTGTTTCATGCCCGCCCCCCTCAGCAGGGCTTGCTGCAGGGGGATGCCTTCTCGACGCCGTGGACCCCAGGCCTCTTCTACGCCTTCCTTCCATTTCCCTTGATCCACAAAGTGTTTATCAAGGCGAGGAGGGACAAGGCGAAAGTGATCCTGGTAGCCCCAGATTGGCCATGCCAGTTCTGGCACCCAGATCTCCTCAGCCTCAGTGCCAGGCTCCCGAGGTGTCTCCCGGCATGCCCGGACCTGATATCAGTTAATAAGGGGAAGGTATTTCATCCGGACCTTCAATCCCTACACCTAACGGCCTGGTACCTGAGCAGCTAGAGTTCCAGGCTTTGCTTCTTTCCAACATCGTACTCAATGTGGTTGAGGCATCCAGGAAAGAGTCGACCAGGAGGTGCTATGCCTTCAAATGGAAAAGGTTTTCCATTTGTTGTCTGGGCAAGGGCTTAGTCCCTAATTCCTGTCCTGTGGCCAGTATCCTCAACTATGTTTGGTCCCTCTCCGAAGGAGGTCTCCGGATGACTACCCTTAAGGTGCACTTGGCAGCCATCTCCGCTTACTGAGCATGGGCCGGTCAGTGGACAGTGGCACAGGAGATGGTGGTCTGGCATTTTTTCAAGGGCCTTGATCACATATCACCTCCAGTGCGTGAACCTCCACCTCCGTGGGATCTACTGCTGGTACTGGCAAAGCTCATGGGCAAGCCATTCAAACTGATACACAGGTGTGAGATGTCACATCTGTCGTGGAAGACCACCTTCTTGGTGGCCACTACGACAGCCAGAAGGACGGTGGAGCTCCAGGCACTCTCGCTGGACTCTCTTTATTTGGTCTTCCATAGGGACAAGGTTGTCCTGTGCCCCAACCCAAAGTTCCTTTCCGAAGGCTGTGTTGGAGTTTCACCTTAACCAGGTATTAATTCTGCCAGCATTCTATCCAAATTACACCTCGGAGGTAGAGTACAGGCTCTGTACTCCGGACCTGAGACGAGTGCTCTCTTATTATAAGGAGCGGATGGCTGAAGTTCGGGAGAGGTTCACCAGCTGTTTGTCATCTACGCTGAAGCCGCACCTGGCAGACCTGCAGCAAAGCGGATGACTGGCGGATGGATTACATCATGCATTGACCTCTGCTATAAGTTGGCGGGTAGGGAGCCTCCCGTAGGGCTAAGGGTTCATTCCACGTGCCATACCACTGCGTCAGTGGCTGCTTCTAGGGACATCCTTATCCAGGATATCTGCAGGGCTGCTACCCTGAAGTCAGCAAACACCTTCATTAACCATTACCACATTGACCTTGAGTCATGCTGGGATGCTGGTTTTGGAGCCTCAGTTCTCCAGTCTTTGTTTCCCAAGTAGGGGGTGTGTGCCTTGCCTCCCTCCTCCCAGAGAACTGCTAGGAGTCTGCCAATAAGTGTGGACAGAACAACATATCCAAGATCCTAGAAAAACAGGTTACTCACCTGTAACAGTAGTTCTAGGAGTGGTATATGTTGTTCATCCACACTGACCCACCCAACCTCCCCGGCTTCGATGCACAACCTAAGCTTTCAGCGGGCAAGATCTGGCATCATGGGGTGGAGCCGAGGGTTATACCACCCAGGTGGGTGGGTGGGAGGAGCCAGCCTAAAGACCTTCCGGCAAGATATTTAAAGAGGAGGGACATGCCAATAAGTGTGGATGAACAACATATACCACTCCTGGAACTACTGTTACAGGTGAGTAATCTGGTTTTCTTGCCATGGATGTGCACGCACACACATACACACAGTGGAGCTGGTCAAGATGCAACACAACACTGCAGCATTCAGCAGTAGTTATTGCATCAAACAATGCAATTTCAATGGCAGTCAATCCGTTTTTCGTGCAGTAACTTGAGACACTGTGCTGCATCCAGGCAGGCGCCACATACTTAGTGACATAGTAATTTACAGTCAGAAGGGACTCTACAACCATCAACCCCCCCCCCCATAAGCAGGGACCAACAAGTGCAAACATGTACTAATGTACAATTTCCCACCCACACTACTACCCAGGATGCCCTGTGAGTTTCTTGCTACGCACACATCTATCCAGGCTTACCCTGAAGGCTTGTTCTGTCTTCACGTCCACTGTCTCTGCTAGTGGGCTGTTCTATAGGTTCCCCACCCTCTGAGAGAAGGAGTGCTCCTTAAGGTTAACCTTAAATTTGCCATCTTTGAGCATCATGGCGTGTCCCCCGCATCCTGCTGGAGCATATTGTATCAGACATCTCCATCTGTTTGACTTTGTCAATACCCTTGTGCACGTGGAATACAGAGATCATGTCTCCACTGAGATTCCTTTTCTTCAATCTGAACATACTAAGAGCCTCCAACCTCTCCCCAAAGCTTTTGTCTTCCAAACTCCTGATCATTTTGGTGGCCCTGCTTTGCCTCCCCCTACCTCAACTGCCTCAATGTCTTTTCTGTATTTGGGAGCCCAGAACTGCATGCAGAACTCCTGATGGGGCCTGACCAGGATCAAACGCTAATAAAGCTCTAATTCTCTGATCACCAGTCCTGCTGTACTACTGAAGGTACATATGGGTCTCCTCGGGAATACACTGAGACTGGTGACTGGCAAATCAGAGACCTATATTTTTTTTTAAACTCAGTTCTATTGTCAAGTTCCAAGTGCATACATCACTCAAGCATATGTTAAAAAAATTAGTGATAACCACATTCATTTTGCTAAAGTTCAGACTATCACAGTTCTATCAATATGTCATCTTCAAGTTAGAGCCCTATAAAGTTCATTAATCTATTTAACACAACTGAATCCCCCCCTCCACTGATGTCAGTCACAGGGAGATTTTTTAGGATGCTCCTGGAGCACTGGGACTTTGGAAATGTCTGGGTAGAGAGAAGGCAGGCTCAATTAGACAGAAGAATTTAACAGAGTAAGAAAATGTTAACCAGCACTTAATGCACTAATAGGGGCAGTACTAAGGGTTTCCCTTTAATTAAAAAACATTATTCTTTTGAATGAATGAATAACAAAATTATATCCTGATAATATTATGATGATTTTGGAGGTAAAGTGGAGGAAAGCATAGGAAAATTATGAGGTGATTTTTTTTTCTATACTCTGTTTTTCAGCTCCTGTGTCCAGGAGCAACTTATCACCCCAATCCCTGCCACCCCGAGCCAGCTCCTGCTTCTCCCGATACCCACCTAGCTCAGGGTCTCTCCATGAAATCCCCCTTCATGGTGGGGCCTGTGGAGGGAGGGCCACCCTCCCTCACCAGGGAATAATCCAAGATGGACCAATGGTGGCCTTCGGGTAGCAGTGTCGGCTCAGGGACTGGTGGGCTGGGCTTCACTAAGCCCCTGATGCTTCCTGTTTTTCCGTTTTCTCCCTGCTCTATGCTGCGGAGTGTCAGCACTGTGTATAGAGGCACACCCAGCTGACATTCCCTACAGAAACATATTATCTGACAGCAGATAAGGACTGTTTGGCCCATCCAGTCTACCCATTTCTCCCTAGCTACACTATCACTGCAGATCATGCCCAATCTACAGCTCTTTGTTCCTTCCCCTTTCCACTATAATTCTCTTATGCTTATTCTATGCGTTCTTGAACCCCACCACTGTTTTCGCCCTCACCACCTCGACTGGAAGGCTGTTACAGGATTATACTGCTCTTTCCGTGAATAAGTACTTCCTCACATTATTTCTGAATCTGCCCCCTTCCAGGTTCATAGTATGTCCCCTTGTTCCCTAGCACCTTTTCTTCCAAAAAATACTTCTCACCTGTACCTTATTTAACCCCGTGAGGTATTTAAAGGTCTGTATCATATCCCCCTCTCCCTCCTCTGTTCCAGGGTGTGTACATCTTGAGGTCCTTTAGTCCCTCCTTGTAGGGCTTTTGAGTCAGACCATTTTAGTTGCTCTCCTCTGGACCACCTGCACTCTATGTCCTTCCAGAGATGTGGTCTCCAGAACTGGACACAATACTCTAGGTGGAATCTTACCAGCGATCTATACAGAGGTAACACCACCGTCCTCTTTGTGCTGGTGATACCCCTCCCTATGCACCCCAGCATCCCACCAGCCCTCCCGACTGCCCCGTTGCACTGCCTGGCCACCTTCAGGTCATCCGATATGATTACCCCAGGTCTCTTTCCTGCTTGGTGGTTGTCAATACCACGCCACCCATTTTTGTACTCCGCCCCTGGGTTTCTGTGCCCTAAGTTTCTGCATCTCTCCCCTAACGTTTACCACCTGCGCTGCACTACCAGTAGACCTTCTTCACATGATGGCAGTCTATAGCCGGGCTGACCAGCCTCCCCGCCCTGGGAGAGGAGAACTGTCCCTGGGACGCTCAAATCCTCTCCCCCCCAGCTGACCCCCAACGACCCAAGTTTGTTCCTGAACCTGGGATGCCAGCATGGCTGGAGGTAAGATGCAAGCACCTCAGACCTCCTTGCCGCTGGGCTGGCAAATTATGGGGTGATTTGAGGGAAAACTGATTTTTATTTATCGCAATTACATTAATTTATAAAGTTGCAAACCATTGGTTAACTATCCTTATTTATGCTGTATGCGAACCAAAAATCAGAAAATTTTAAAAATAAATATATTAAAATTAATCACCACCTATGCATGCATGAAAACCATATCAAAATAATTCAACCATATAAAGCTCTTTCCAAGCTTTCATTTAAAAAAAAAATATATATAATTCTTAGTTCTAATGGTGCCAAAGTCTGCCCTTTTCAAAGAAATTATGTTTAGCAAGCTACAACTTTTGAATTATTAGGGCCTTTAACTATTTTTTTTAAATGAAAGCTTAGGATCATAAAAAACATGGCCTATTCACGTCGAGACACCTTTGAGTGTTATGCTGAAATACATCAATATACTATAACATAAAAAATATAACGGTTAACTGTACATTGCTGTATTTCAATGTGTACTGATGAATGGCTAATGTATCAGCATGACTCAGTCATATTCACCAATCCTAAAGTTCATTTAAAATATGCTTCTTGCCCGGAAGATACCAAAGCTATCCCTTTCAAAGGGACATCAGAAAAGGATTATTATGGTAGTAGTAGGGCTAGGAACTTGATACCTTAATCCCAGATGTCACCAGTCAGCTAAACAGGCCACATTCTCCTGCAGATTCATCCTCCCTCTGGAACTCCCTCCCCTCTATTATCTTTTCCTCCCCCTCTTGCTGCTGTCTTTCAAGAGGCAGGCCGAAAAAGTCTATTGTCCAGCCTGTGGTTGCTCCTCAGTCAGTCAGTCAGTTGTTGGCAACTTACCATTAGAGATGCAGCGAATTTAAATTCCGCCGGCGAAGTGAACGTGAAGTGGGCACTTCGTGTTGCCTCAATGCACAGTGCTCACTCCGCCTTGTCATTACCACTTCGTGTTAAGGCGGAATGGCAATTCGCCGAAGTAAGGCGTGTGTCATTGTTTTTAATGGACTTCGCGTTCTCTCATGATGATTCTAAGCGATCCACTTAATTTTTCAGATTTGGCAGCCCCCAAACATCACATGGTTTACAGTACTGTAAGTCACATGCTCTTTAGCTAGGCAGGAAGGAAGTGAGTCATACAAGCAGCCACTTTTACTTTCTCTTGTGCAGACGGAGAGAGGAGAGTGTGTTTTGTGACTGCTGATACTTTGAGATCAGAGCGAGGAGGAGATTTAAACTTTGATTTAGACCCAACAGCTTTTTTAAAAGCTACATTTTTTTTGTCTTTTCTGTACTCTTTTTTACTTAATTTGTTCTTTCTGTAAATTGTATTTTTCTTACCTTTATAAATAGTTAGTTGTTTGTTCCCCCCCCGGAAGCAGGACCAGCACTGCCTCCTGTCCTGACTATGAGGCAGTTGAACCACCACCACCACCAAGTCCAGCACCAGGTGCTCTGGAGCAGGATGTGCCTGTTCCCCCGGGCCCAGGTGTGGATTCCATCCCTGTTCAGCACCGTGACCAGTCGGCTGCCAGTTCATCTGGCCCGCCCCTGCCTGTGCGTGGTTCTCCCCGCACCTCTGTTGTTTGGCAGTTTTTTGACTGTGTCGGGAGGGACAGCAGTGTGGTCAGGTGCTGTCTATGTGAGGTGGAGGTGCACCATGGCCCCCGGGGGACTCACCTGGGGACTGGGGTCCAGTACACCCATATGCTCAATCACCAGCTGGAGTGGTGGGCTGCCACAGAACGGACCATGCCTGCACCTGCTGGCCATTCTGTGACAGAGGGTGCAGCTGTGCATGGCGGCATCCCTAAGAAGAGGAGGGCCACAGCAGTACCTGCTGCTCCACCAGGATCATACAGAGGGACATCAGTTGCAAATTATGTCAATGCTGGAACTGCTGCTGGATCACCATGGGGTCCCACATTAGTTTTTTTTTTCTCACACTATGTGCCCCCACACCTTCCTTGCTGTGTTATAAAATGTATTCATCCACCATCCCCGACCCTTGTATGTAATAATGCCCTTTTTTGTTGTCTTCCGTATGCGTAACACTTTGTATTCTGAGCAGTGCAAGTATACTGTGCTAAACTGCATGTGTGCAGTCAGTCTTCTTTCCAGTCTGTGTTTGTACTGCATACACTGTCCAAATCCCTGACTTAAAAACACTTATTAATGAGTACAATGGAGGGGATAGTGAAGCCTTGAGAGATACTACAAAACAGGCTTACAATACATCCAAATAACTAGTGAAAAAATTAATGTGATTCATGACGTGATTGTAAATCGCGATTTGTGACCGTGACGATGAAGAAACGCGAATGCCTACGGCTGTACTTCCCTGGGCCCCGATGAGGTGTGGCACAAAACTCCTCAACTTAAAAACACTCATTAATGAGTACAATGGTGGGGTGGTGAAGCATGGAGAGATACTACAAAACAGACTTACAATACATCTAAATAACTATTAAAAAAAGATTAATGTTGTGATTTGTGACTACATTTGTGACCGTGATGATGAAGATCGTGATTTGTATCACGAGTGACTCGTGATGATGATCTTGACTTAAAAATGCATATTAATGAGTACAGTGTTCATGCAGAATTATGCACCACACCTGTCCAGTACTCTGAAGGGAAGCCAAAAAAACAACTATGACTTAAGTTAGAGATGGAAATTGGGCCCTAAAGAGATGCAAATGCAAAGACAGATTCAGATTGCACTGCGCACTGAAGAGATGCAGATGCAAAGGCACAACACCTAACCAGTGCTCACCATCAGAAATTCAAATCTGGAAAAGAATTCCTTTGACGGTTGTGGCAGGCTGCGGGGGGGGGGCAGTGTACTGCACTGCTGCAGTAACAGTCACTAGTACTAGTAAAGATACCACAAAGTACAAAAATTACACAGCTGCAGTGGATAGCAGGTTCACATTGCTGAAATTATGTGGCACAATAAAAGGTGTCTGATTTGATGACACGAGTCACACACATACTCACACACACACTAAGTAATGTGTGGCAAATTGAAAACTTCAGTAATATAACCACATATTTTAGACAAACTAAAAACATGCACTGCTGCACCACAACAATCAGCAAAAAAATGGCAGGAATTATTGAAAATATTACTGTGTGTACATTAACACAGTTGTACAAGAAAAATATCTCCAAAACAGAAAGCACTGACTTTTTCTCCAAGTTAATCTACCTACAACACAGATACACCCCCCCCAAGCACACTTCCACTGTCTCTCAGTACACAGACTGAATATTGTACATTAACATTCAAAATCCACACACAAACAATAAACGCTCGATGAAATGAGCACAGGAGGGTTTCCTATAATCAATGAACTAAAATTTCAGCAAAACGAATGACCCCAAAAGGCTTTTTTAACAGCTTTTAGAAGGTTTGAATCGCAGAGCTCTCAGAGCAGATTGTCTCCTACAGCTTCATACACACACTACCCCAAACTGAGGCTGTGCAGAACAATCTAGAGCCCATGTGACCTGAAATCCCATAAATCACTGCAAAATTCGCCTTTGGAGCTTAAAAACAAGGCGAGTAAGTGAGTACATTGTTTTCAATGTACTTCGCCTTAAATTGATGGAGTAGTGGTTTGGGAAGGTGGAGTAGCAGCGAAGTCATTGTTTTCAATGGACTTCGCTACCCATTAATAACAAGTACCGCTTTAGCTGCCAGGGAGCACTCCACGAATTACCTTCACTCCGTGGATCACTTCGAAGAGCGAATTGGGGCCACTTCGCCCACCACTACTTACCACTGACTTGGTCTGGCTGCACCTCATGAAAATGTCCAATTTTCATCCAGGGCAACTATTTTTGTTGCCCACTACCTGTATACCCGCTCAGCAGAACCAGGTGTTTTGCCGGCTTATCGTGATGCATTTGTTTTGCTCTTCCCATGCCCCTCAGCAACTCTCCTTTGGGCCCCTGCTACCTGCCTGGCCCACCCATCGATCCTGGCTGTGATCCCTTCTCCCCCGGTCCAGCAGCACCTTTGAGCTAGAGTAACCCCTCTCTGTGGGCACATCCCTGCTCTGATCAGAGGTACAGGAAGCATCATTCTGCTGGGGTGACAATGCAGGTGTGCTCTAGCTTGGGTGGACAGGGTGGACGCAACACCATCATCTGGCTAACTGAGGAAGCTACTTCTGTTGTTCTTAGTCCTGCCTTCCCTCCCTTCTCCCACAGAAGAACGCACCGCATCGGCATCCAGGGAAGTGGTGCCAGCAGAAGCATGGTCACCCATGTCAGGCACGGCACCCACTATGGGCTGTTCTTCGAGTGGTGCACAGCTCAATCCTCCCCTGGTAAGAATGCCCCCTCGCAGACACTCTGTTGCGCTCCTTGCTGCCCGCCGCTTGTGTTGTACTGGGTTTGGGTCGCAAACCCAGGATGCCAGCATGCTGAACAGATATCCCAGTGCTCGGCCCCACAGAGACAGCTAACACAATGTATTTAATGGTTCAACTGTTTAAATGTAACACTTTACCCTCTGTACTCATATTGGTCATCACTTCTTTTATCAACTGTATATGTACTTGTGTGAAAACCATATTGTATATTTATTACAGTGCCATTAATGACTATCAGCTGGACTGTGTTGACTGCATCTATCCTAAGTACACCGGAGATGAGCTGCTTGAAGCTCAGCATGTCTTTCCTAGGTGACGACATTTCAAAAAAATTGTAACTAAAGATATTTAGAGTTGTGCATATGTCTGTCTGTCTATGCTAGCCTGTGACAAGACACTATCATGGCTTGCATTAACACAGGGAACATGTGGGTCAGTATGGCCCTCTACTCCTATATACAACAATGACAATCAGCCACCAATAATCTAGGATTCAGAAATCTATGTACTTACCTTTGTGTTACTTTATCCGACGCTAATGATGCAAATTCAATCCTTTCAATCTAGAGGATTGGAACCCGAGCCCAACTTTTATTTTTGTGCTTCAGAAATCTTAAAAGTCCCATCTGGGGATATTGGTGCAGAGTTAACCCAAGCCATTACAATGGAATGTTTCTAACAGAAGCACAACTGTGTACATACTCTGTAATAAAGATGCGAGGTAACCTTTGACATGGCCAAAGATAGTCTATACAAAATCTTTGATATCATACAAATTTCTTGATCAGGGATGGAACTTGCATATTTTAAAACTAAATGCGATCTCATTTCTAGGACTGACGATGACAAATATTTGTATCTTATCTCAGAACCTTCCCTTTCTCTCTTGCTTTTCCTTCATCGTCACGAGTCTCTCTAATTTGGCTGGCTATAAAAATACACGTTATATACACCTCACCATTTATTGTATACACAAATTGCAGTGAGAAAGAAATAATGTGACCCACTGGGAATTGAACCCAGGCCCCCAGAATACCATTCCAGCACTCCAACCACCGAGCTATAGGCTGACGTGGTTGGACCTGAAGTTTCTCCAAATACACTTCCTTTCTCTGGTATTTCAAATCCATTATTGATTGTATAGTAAGTAGTACATATTCAGCTGTGCTGCATGCTGTTATAATAATTATGATTTTCCTATTATTTCAATATCTACTGTTTCCATTTAAAGAGTCTCTACTAAAATAAAAAGCTTATAACAATTTTAATTTTTTTATTTTACTTTTTCCAGGTTTTGGTCTACTTAATGTTTTAGATCTTGCAGTACACATTTTACAGAGTCCTTCAAAAAGCATCTGGCTGTCCCCAGCGGACCTCATTATTGTGGTTTGTGACATCACAATCTGTCGTCATGGAGAGCACTATGATGTCATGTTGGGGACAGGAAAATGCTTTTTATACAGACTTTCTGAATAGATTCTTAAGATGTGTTATAAATCCTGGAAAGGAAATCTGAAAATTAAAAACAAATATATTCTGTAACCAATTTGTAACCAATCATAAGAGCTGAAGCCTCATGTTTAAGAACGTGCAGGCAGCTGCTCTCTCCTTATATAATTTCTGCTTTAACTCTGATTGCAAGGTAAAGCATACTGAGATACTTTGGTATAAAGGGCAAAGTATATTTAAATGAAATTGTATTGTACAATATTATTAACGTTAACAGTTTTAATAACGCTCAGAATAACACAATAGGAGAGGTGCATAGGCAGCATTACCTGAAACTCTTGATCCAGTTTCTTCTCTATCCAGTCAGTTACATGGGCTAATGTCACTTCTCGTTCACCCAGTTTGGGGCGTGCTTTCAGCTCCAGATGTGGTGGCTTTCGGAAGCCGTACCTTTGTAAGAGGATACACATTTAATCACACCAGGAAAGTGTACTTTACATATATTTATCACTCTACCAATTAAACATACATATAGTATATTACTGTATTCCCCCCATCATCTTTTTTTGCCTCCCCTTCTCCCAGCAACCTCCTTTGGACGGCAACTCCAGCCCCGTCACCCACCTTCCTGGGATTTGCCCCCTTCTACTGTACTTCTTACCTCCATGGGTAAGTGGGTGCCTGGATAGGTGGTGTAGAGCATCACCCTGTTGCTGGAGGTTGTTTTCCTCCCACTTCTCCCTGACCTAGGACCATAGAATGCACACAGTGCATAAACAGCGGGTCTTTGTACAAAGCATAAAGACACAGCACACCTCAACGCCTGCACCTGGCCAACTAGGTGGGTGATCGCTGCTGCACCACCTAGTCTCTGCTAGATGCAGCCAAGCAGTGGTACACGCTGTTGCCCCTCTCTGAAGAAGAGCTGTCTATGGATGCTCGATACTTCTCTCCCCCCTCCCCCCGCCAGCCCCCGAGTGGCGCCAGTCCATTCCCAAACCCAGGTCACCAGTGTGGCAGGCAGTGATACCACCCACCACACCTCTGGGTTGGCAGGTATATTACTACTGTATATATACCCCACCTTGGTTGCAACTGCCCAGTTGGGGTTAAGGTGGGGTAATAACGTGGCTTCCAAAAAGTCTGAGGTGGGTTATTCCATATTTATGTTGAAAAAATTAGACTTCATAGTATGCTTTCTGTGTGAGGAACGTGATGTGAAATGTTATTCCACTCCACAGGAACAGGTTTCAGATGCTCAGGCAGCAGGATTTGCCAGACACCACTTTATAGATCTAGTTTACCCCCTTCCCCTCCCCACATCAGTTGGGGCTTCAACCACTCACGGGGTATGTTAACACAGATTAATCCAGAAACTATAAACTGTGTTATTCCTCTTACAGTGCTTTGTTTTGCTAAAAAAACAGACTTTTTAATTATCTTTCTCTGTGAGGATGCCGGCAGTAAAAAAAAAGATAGGAAAACTACTTTTTTATTTTATAACGCAACAAAAAAAGCCAAGGCATATTAGAAGACTGCATACCACTGAAGAAACTGACATTTAAGGTATTTTTTTTTTAATGTTTTCCCCTGACCTCATTTGGCTGCCTTACAAACCCTGGACCTACTGCTTTGTCCCCTACTCACCTGGGCTGTTTGGTGCGTCCCCTGCTCGGAGAGGCCCCTTCTCACAGAGCCAATTAAATACAGTACAGTACAGTATTTCACTGGTCCTTCTCACAGGGTCAATTAAATACTCAATTGTACACGTGGGTGGAGGGGCAGGATAACTAGTAAAGCCCTAAGCCTTCATCCACCCATGGGCTTGCCACATTCCTGCTGTGTAGAAACCCTGTTCACCCTGGAGGTACAGTACTGGCTCTATATACGAGTGTGCAGCGGAACTCTGTGTGGTGACACCAGGCACCTCCCCCCACTCCAACAGCAGGCATCTTGCCACTACCTCCTGTGTCACCAGGAGGTAACTGAGTGCTGATGCTGCATATCTGCTTACCCCAGAGGAGGAGGAGGAGGAGGAGGAGGAGGAGAGCATCTGATGGGATGCTCTCGAACCTGCTGCGGCCTGAAACAGCAGGTCCTGACTCGAGACACAAACTCGGGTCCTTCCTTTTAAGGTAATGTGTTTAACATTCTCTATCATCTTTGATGGTTTGTTTGTGTTTATTCTTCCTGGGTATTTCACACCTATATCTTTCTGGATATTTTATACCTGGTTCTTTCTGGATATTTAACCCTTGTATCTTTCTGGGTATTTCACACCCATATCTTTCAGAGTATTTCACACCTGATTCATTCTAGATATTTCACACCTGTATCTTTCTGGCTATTTCACATCCATATATTTCTGGGTATTTCACATCCATATATTTCTGGGTATTTCACACCTGTATCTTTCTGGCTATTTCACACCTGTATCTTTCTAGATATCTTATTTATTTATTTTAGTCTTTGGTAGCTGGGTAAGGCCCACTAGGCACAAGTGCCTGTTTTCAGGGGTGACCTGGGAGCACTGGGAGGTTAAGTGACTTGCTCAGAGTCACACAGTATGCAAGAAAAAAATGTTCACCATAGTAATGTTGTTTCTTCTAATGGAGTCTTGCTGTATTTTGACAATATGCAGTTAGCCCCAGCACTTGAACTGCCCCGGAGAGGAAAGAGTTAACTCTATGCAGAAGCGTAGAACGTTGAGCTCGAGCTCAGTTTTCAAACCTCTGTCTCTGATAGTTACCAGTGTAACCATTAGATTCTTATGAGCAAACTAAGTACTAAACTATGGAAATTGTTTATTACATAGATAAAAAGGCAACAATTTGGGTCCCAAAATGACTCAAGCCAAGAACACAAGAAAAAAAGGTAGTGACAATATAATATATATATATTAAACATAACAATAGTAATAATAAAACAGCTACCCCACCTTTAAGAGGGAGGGTACAAGGTACACCCGAAGTGCAATACTGTAACTGCCAGCCCACTTCCCAAAAACTAGGTTCTAAGAGGGGAGGCAGGGAGGGAGGTCAGAATACAGCAAGACTCCATTAGAAGAAACAACATTACTATGGTGAGTCATTTTTTCTTCAAACAACATGAAGTCTTGCTGTATTCTGACAATATGCAGACTACCAAGCAGTTCCCTCAGGAAAAGGGAATGCAGAACCTACTTTGGGAACAAGCTCTGCAGTGGTGCTGCGCCAAACCTAGCATCACTCCTAGTCTGGATGTTCAGAGAGTAATGCTTGGTGAATGTATGGACTGTTTTCCAGGTAGCTGCTTTACAGATTTCTAGCAAGGGTATATCTCTGACCGCAGCCAGAGTAGCAGCTGTACCCCTAGTCGAGTGAGCTCTCAGACCTGGAGGGGGTCTTTTGCCCAAATTGTCATAGCAGAATTGTATACAAGAGACAATCCACCTGACAGTAGTTCTTTTAGTAGCAGGCTTACCTTTTCTCACTTCACCATAAATGAGAAACAATTGAAGACAGTAATTTCTGTGTGCCTTAGTATGCTCTATGTAGTAGTTAAGACTAAGAGCCCTTTTAACATCCAGACTGTGTATTCTTCTTTCCCCTGAAGAAGAATGTTCAGTGAAAAACACAGGAAGAGACATAGACTGGTTCAGATGAAAATCTGATACCACTTTGGGTAAGAACCTCCTTTTGGTTCGTAGGACCACCTTATCCCTATGGACGGAAATGAAGTCAGGTTCGACTGACAGGGCCTGTAATTCACTAATCTGTCTGGCAGAAGTAATAGCTACCAGGAACACAGTTTTCCAGGTCAAGTACTTCAGCTCGGCCGAAGCCAGAGGTGCAAAGGATGACTGCATAAGCTGGGCAATGCAGACATTAAGATCCCAAACCAGAGCAGGCTCTCAAAAGGGAGGGTTGAAATGAACCAGGCCTTTGAAAAACTTACTGAAAACAGGATGAGATGCCAGGGAAGAGCCTTTCCCTGCTGAAAGGAATGCAGAGACAGCTGCTAAGTGAACCTCCAGGGTTGCAGACCTAAGTCCTAGACCATTAAGATGAACCAGATAATCTAAGGCTGTAGCAATGCCTGCAGAATCAGGCACAATGCTCTTCTGAGAACACCAAATGCCAAATCTTTTCTATTTGGAATTATAAGTTTTTCTAGTGGAAGGTTTCCTGGAAATCTTCCAAATATCCAAGACTCCCTGAGAAAGATGCAGGCCTGCATATTCTAGCTCTTCAAGAGCTAGGCCCTGAGGTTGAGAGACTGGAGACTAGGGCACCAGATCCTCCCCTGAGAGGAGGTTAGGAGATTGTATCTCTTGGGCAGAGACAGGGGACGTGACACTGCCAGAGATAGCAGCAGAGGATACCAAGGCTGTCTGGCCCAATCTGGAGCCACCAGTATCACTGTGCAGGGTTGAGATCTGATTTTGATCAGGACTCTTAACAAAAGAGGGAAGGGAGGGAAAGCACAGAGAAACCTGCCTTTCCAATCCAGAATGAGAGCATCCAGAGGAACAGTCCCCGGACTGGAAGTCTGCAACAAAACAGAGGAAGTTGGTGATTGTCTGGGGTTGCAAAGAGATCTATCTCTGGAGTGCCCCATCTGGAGAAGATGACCTATAGTATGGGAGGGTCCAGGGACCATTCGTGATGCCCCTGGGAGATTCTGCTCAGGGCATCTGCTAGTACATTGTCTTTTCCTGGAAGGTGAACTGCTATAAGGGAAGTCTGAAGAGAATAGGCTAGAGATCACAGTTTCATGGCTTCTGTGCACAAGGTCGGGGACCGAGTGCCCCCCTGCTTATTGATGTACCACATTGTGGTGGTGTTGTCTGTCCTGACTTGGACCACCTGGCCCGTGCCTGACTCCGAGAAGACTTGGAGGACTAGAAAAACTGTTCTGAGTTCCAGGAGATTGATATGAAGGAGAGATTCTTGTGGAGACCAGACCCTTTGAGCCGTAAGGGCTCCCAAATGGGCTCCCCAACCTAGGAGAGAAGCATCTGCAGTTAGGACTACTGAGGAGACTTGAGAGAGAAATGGAACTCCTTGTCTGAGGTTGTCCTGGTCCAGCCACCACTGGAGAGCTTGGACCTGAGTCTGAATGGCATGGCTCTGAACTGACAGTGGCCTGAAGGCAACTCGAACCTGAGGTACTTTCTGTGGGAGCACCTGATAGGAATATGGAAGAAGGCATCCTTGAGGTCCAGGGATGCAAGCCAATCCCCTGGCCTTAGAGAGGGAAGAATTATTCCCAGAGTCACTATTTTGAATTTTGGTTTGAGATGTGTTTGTTCAAATACCTTAGGTCTAGGATGGGTTGCCACTCCCCTGTCTTTTTTGGGGGTAAGGAAGTACCTGCAGTACAGGCCTTTGCCCCTGTGCAGAGTAGAAATTTTCTCTATGGCTCTGAGAGCCAGAAGAGACGAAACCCCTGCCTCTAGGGCAAGGGTCTCTGAGGTGGATGCAGGTGGAAAAGACCTGGTCCTCAGTTTTTGACATTTTTTGAAGCTGAGGGCCAGTTCCTGGCTTATTACCTCCAGGACCCACTTGTCTGAGGTAACAGACTTCCATGCCCGGAATTAGTAAGCCAGACTGCCTCCTACTGGAAAAGGGGAGTCGACCCAGGGTGACACATCAGGGTGTCTGCTTGGCAGAAGCCTTGGACTGGGAAGAGGATACAACCCTGCTCATCCCCCTCCTGCCACTCCCTCGAAAGGACCCCCTCCGTGGGAAGGAAGAGGAAGCCTGAGCTTGGTAGAAAGGCCTGCCCTGCCTCTAGACTGCTGCTTCTGAGGAGTGGCTTGCCTCTCTTTGGCCTGTGCACTCCTGTAGGTGGTCCTGTACTCATCCATTTTTTCATGTAAGCCTCTGTCTGCTCTCTAAACAGAGAGTTACCCACTACAGGGAAATCCATAGCCTTGACCTGGGTATCCTGCGAAAGGCTAGTACATCTGAGCCAAGCATGTCTTCTGAGAGACACAGATGTAGCCATGACTCTTGATGCCACACCTTTGGAGTCCACAGCAGCATGAAATTGCACTTTGGATGCCTCAATTCCATCTGCAGCCACCTCCTCCAGCTCTTTGGCTAGCTGGGGGGAGGCCTGTTTAGCCAGTTCCAGAACCGTATCCCACCTGGACTTCTGGTACCTGGCTGTGTAGGCCATATAGTTAGCCTGCCTGAGTCCCAAAGAAGATGACAAATACTGTTTTTTGGCCATGGCATCGACCTTCCTGGAGTCTTTGCCTGGGGGATGTGAAGCCAAAGGAATGTTAGCCCTGTCATAGGCGGCAGCCTGCACTACCCCAACATGGCTGCAATGACTGTATAAAAACTCTGTACCCGAGCCTGATAACATATACCTCCTATCCATTCTCTTATCCACAGGAGGTAAGGAGTTGGTGTTTGTAAAATCTTTTTTGTCTGGTTCCCCAAGGACTTGTGAAGAGGGATAGACAATCTTTTGGACTTTGGGATGTCCATCATTTCTACAAAATCAGGCTCTTTCTCCTCCTCAGCAGCTTCAACTATTGGGAGCTGGAGGGTTTCAGCCATCTTCTTGTAAAACAAGAAGTGTGAAGGGGACTCAGAAAGCCTGGGAGGGAGACATTGGAGGGTGTTTCTGGGGAGATGTCAGGTTCAATGGGCACATCCAGACCTTCAAAGTTGTCTTCAACCTCGGGATACTCTTCATCTTCCTCCCACTCCTCTTAGAAAACATCTGGATCGTAATCCTATGATGTCGGATCCGACCGAACCGACTGCCTAACCGGCGGTTAGGTTTGGACAGAACTGGGCTAAGTGATTGAACTATACTAATCGCTTTGGTTATCTCATCAGCGGCTGGAGTATGCGGTGCTGGATCCGAACAGGCTGAGTTACGCCTCCTTTTTGACGGAACCGACCCCTTGGAGTTGGACCTCCTTTTGCCCGAGGAGGTATCGCCTAGGTCAGTAGGCACCTCCTCAGGTTCGTCCTCAACCGAACCGGGCTGGCCATCCACATCTATGGACTTCTCGGCCTCCCTTTCCTTTAGCCTACTCAACCTTTTTTCTAGAGTGGCTTTATGGAAGTTTTTACAAATCTGGCAGTCTGTTTTGAGGTGGTCAAACCCCAGACAATAAACACAGATTAGGTAGGGGGCTGCCTTGGTAAAGGCCTCTCCACACTCAGAACGGTGTTGAAACCCAGTGGGACTGTTTTTTTTCTTGGGTTTTTCAGACATGGCCAACCTAACCAATTACCCTTAAAAGCTTTGAAGCCAGGTAATAAACAACTGATTGGTTACAAGCCATGTTACGGGTTCTGTAAAAGAACCAGAAAAAAGTCTGGTTCTTTTGAAACTGATCGGCACTGAAACACCAGACTAAATCCCAGAATAGAGTAAAACAAACCAAAAGGTCGGTTCCCAACTGGACCGACCGGTGAGAAACCGAGAACAATTTCCACAGAATTTAGTAAAATAAAAGTCACTACCTCTACCATAGACAGAGGCTGGAAAATCCGAAAATAATAAAATGGTTAGAAACCGAACGCTGATTCAACTCTACCGAAACGAGCAAAGGAGAAATCTCCGGAGCGACTTCACTGTGAGGTGGAGTAAAGAATCAGACGGTTACACTGGTAAGTACCAGAGACTGAGGTTTGAAAACTGAGCTCGAGCTCAACATTTTATGCTTCTGCATAGAGTTAACTCTTTCCTCTCCGGGGCAGTTCAAGTGCTGGAGCTAACTGCATATTGTCAGAATACAGCAAGTCTTCATGTTGTTTGAAGTGGAGGTTGTGGAAATCAAACCCAGTTTGCTGGATGTACCAAGCTCATTCACATCTCGTTATCCTAACCTCTAGGCTATACTGCCACACCTGTATCTTTCTGGGTATTTCACACCCGTATCTTTCTGGGTATTTCACCCCTGTATCTTTCTGGCTATTTCACATCTAGTTCATTCTGGATATTTCACACCTGTATCTTTTTGGCTATTTCACACCTGGTTCTTTCTGGGTATTTCACACCTGGTACTTTTTGGATATTTCACACCTGTATCTTTCTGGGTATATCACACGTGGTTTTTTCTGGGTATTTTATTTTATTTGAAGATTTGTATCCAGGAAAAGCACATGGAGCCGAAGCTCATTTCCAGGTGCGACCCATGGAAATTTGGGGAAACAGGGATAACCAAAATAGAATACATAGTACTACATTTTCAAACAGGTGTGATACAAAATACATCCAGGTAATATATATAATTCATAGCGCTTATAACAAAGATTATACAACAAATAACAGTAGGATACAGAGTGTAGAGACTGTGATGAGGCTAAAACAAACAACTGAGATAAGCAATATGATACAATGTGGCATTACAGAGGGAGAGCTGCACTTTAGACAGACAAATAATCGATCTAGGAAAGAGGAAGGTTTGGAAGATGAGGAGAGGGTAGGAAATGAAATATTAAGCTTATAGAACAAAGGCTCATGAGCAGCAGCAGCAGGAGGCAGTATAGCGCAGTGGTTTAAGGCTCTGAGCTGGAGACCTGGGTTTGAATCCCGCAGTCCCCACTTGCATGCTGTGTGACCCTGAGCAAGTCACTTAACTTCCTTGTGCTCCCAGGTTGCACCTGTAAACAAGTTTTCAGCTTAGTGTGTCTCTCCTGGTAAAACAAAGGTAAAAATAAAAAGCAGCAGTTGGTTACTGGAGATGGTTTAAGGCAGAGCTGTAAGGCTGGAAATGAGGGGATAAGACAAGCTGAAGTTGGTAGATTATTTCAGAGGGAAGGGAGACACAAGGAAAAGGCTTGTTGGCCTGTTGAAGTGTGGGCCCAGGGAGGAAGAAGGTACGGGAAAGGCAGGAGTGGAGGGAGAAAGAAGAGGGGGTGGCAGGAGAGAATAGAGGTAAGAAGGGAGGGAATCAAACCAGTATTTAGAGATGAAAGCAAGGCTGTGAGCCAGTCGTCTATGTTGAAGGGAGGGGAGAGAGAGGCTGGAGCATAGAGCACACTGGTGGGACGATAGAGGGAAGTTTGAGGGAAAGCGACAGAAAGTGTTGAAGAGCACATCAAGCCTTGTGAGCGAAGAGGCTGGTGCTGAGCTGCAGATGATGTTGACATAGTCCAATACTGGAAGAATCCATTTTGTAACTAGGTCATGACTTACTGGGAGGGAGAGGCTGTCTTTATGCCTGTAGAGCAGACCCAGTTTAGGGCGAAGTTCAGAATGCAAGGCAGAAAGACGGGATGAGAAATTTAAGGATGGGTCAAGCCAGACTTCCAGGTATTTGTAGGAGGGAACAATATCAAGGGGGATGCCTGTGAGTGTAGTGAAGATTGGGGGAGAAGAGATAACCTGGCTAGCTTTTGCCTTGAACCAAAGGTCATGCGACATTTTCTTACCATTCATTTTGAGGCGGTGATCTTGGAACCAGCTAATACGGCATGCAAATCATTTTGAGGGGGGTCTGGACATCTGAAACTGTGGGGCCGGATAGGTATAAGACGGTGTTATCATCATACATGTGTATCTAGGACTTGCAGCAGACAGAGGGGAGATTGTTTATAAAAAGCGAAAAGTGGGTAGGTCCCAGGATGGAGCTTTGTGGAACACTGGACAGGATGGGGAGGGGGGAAGAGAGGGTGTTACTGACTTGCATGGCCTGCATTCTATCCATGAGAACTGATTTAAACCAATTTACTGCCGGAGCTGACAGACCAGCTGCACTGAGTTTAAGAGGAGGGGTGGGAGACGGAAACAAATGCTTTAGCGAGGTCAAGGAAGATAGCGGAGGTAAAGTGACCTAGGTCCATGGTTGAGAGAATAGAGTTTGTGAAGCGTAGAAGGCAGCAGGTGGTGGAATGAGATGGTCTGAATTCAAATTGGAAGGGGAGAGTATATTAGTGGATGTGAGGAAGTCACTGAGTTTGTAATGGACATATATTCTTGGAGTTTTGCTAAGGATGGGAGTATGGAGATAGACCGGTAGTTATTTGGGGAAGATGGGTCACTTCCTTTGTGGAGGTGAATAACTTTGGCATGTTTCCAGGCTGATGGGACTGTGGATATGGAGAAGGACAGGTTAAGAATGTGTGTTAGGAGGCCAGTCCGGTGGCCCTGAGGGTTGAGGCACTGGATGCCACATCTCGCGCCACGCCGGTGACCCAGGTTCGGAAGCGGACATGGGTGGCTGGGGGCTGGCAGGGGAAGGACAGGATGGAGCATCTGATGGACTGCTTTCCTCTCCTGGGGGTGAGTTGGCCAACAGAGTTAAGCTAGCCCTGGCAAAAAGAAACACAGGTGAGGAGGTACAGGCAAAGTGGGCAAGCATTAAGGATACAATACTTGAAGCAACATCCCATTGTGTTAGACAGAAAAGGAAGTGCAAAAGAAGAAGGAAACCACTTTGGTTCTCAAATACAGTAGCAGAAAAGGTCAGAGTCAAAAGGCTGGCCTTCAGAAAATATAAGGGAACACAGCGGGATGAAGATAGGGAGGCATACCAAACTGCCCTAAGGGAAGCAGGTAAGGCAGTAAGGCAGGCAAAGTCCCAAACTGAGGAAACACTAGCACGAACAGTAAAAGAAGGTGACAAGACTTTCTATAGATACATTAGTGAAAGGAGAAAGTCCAGAGGGGGTATTGCTAAGCTTAATGGAGAAAAGGGAGCATGTGAGGAGGAGGACCCTGTAAAGGCATCTATCCTAAATAGATACTTTTGCTCAGTATTTACTGAAGAGAAGGTAGGGCAGGGCCCACAGCTCAGCATCATGGACACAGGGGGGAGGGAGGTGAGCACTACTCCCTTCACAAAAGAAAGGGTCCTACAAGAGCTTGCTAAGCTCAGGGTGGATAAGGCAATGGGACCTGATGGCAGGGTACTTAAGGAGCTAAAGGAGGAACTAGCAGAGCCATTAGCAGAATTGTTTAGTGAGTCTCTGAGCACAGGAGAGGTCCCAGAAGACTGGAGAAGGGCTCATGTGATCCCACTCCACAAGAGTGGTAGCAGGGAGGAGGCGGAACTACAGACCGGTCAGTCTTACCTCAGTAGTGGGCAAGATTATGGAGGCACTCCTTAAGGAAAGGATAGTGCAACACCTGGAATCCATAGGGGCACAGGATCCAAGACAGCATGGGTTTACAAAAGGAAGGTCCTGTCAAACTAATCTCATAGATTTCTTTGACTGGGTAACCAGAGTGGTGGACCAAGGGGGAGCAGTTGATGTCGCCTACCTTGACTTCAGCAAAGCTTTGACACTGTTCCACATAGAAGATTGATAAATAAGCTAGGTAGGCTCGGGTGGGTCAGAAGTTGGTCAACTGGGTGGCAAACTGGTTGACTGGCAGAAAACAGAGAGTGGTGGTAAATGGTATACAGTCAGAAGAGATGCAAGTCACAAGTGGGTACTCAGGGATCAGTCCTGGGGCCAGTCCTATTCAACATCTTCATTAGTGACCTCATGAGATGGACTAGAGGGTAAGGCTTGTCTGTTTGCAGATGACACCAAGATCTGCAACAGAGTAGATGATCCAGATGGGGTGGGCAGAATGAGAAGAGATCTGGATAAACTAGCAGAATGGTCAGAAGAGTGGCAACTGGGATTTAATGCAAAGAAGTGCAAAATCATGCACATAGGGAAGAGAAACCCTGAAGCCACTTATAGGCTGGGAGGGAGTTGCTAGCAGTCACAAAGGAAGAAAGAGACTTGGGCATCATCATCACTGATGACCTAAAATCATCAAGCAGACCTCTAAAGCAGTAGGTAAGGCTAGGGGGTGTTAGGGTGTATTAGTAGGGGTATCACAAGTCATAAGAGGGAGGTAATAATCCCTCTGTACAAGACATTGGTTAGGCCCCATCTGAGTACTGTGCAGTATTGGAGGCCACACCTTCACAAGGACATTAACCAAATTGAGGCAGTCCAGAGAAGGGCAACCAAAATGGTGCAGGGACTGCATCAGAAGACATATGAGGACAGATTAACGGAGCTCAATATGTATACCCTTGAGCAAAGGGGAGAGAGGTGATATGATCGAGACATTTAAACACCTTAAGGGCATAAACAAGGTGAAAGAGTCTAACATGTTTAAATATAAGAAAAATAGCAGGACAAGAGGACACAGCATGAGATTAGAGGGAGGCCGATTAAGGGGGAATGTGAGGAAATTCTTTTTCACAGAAAGGGTGGTAGATGCATGGAATGGCTTACCACAAGAATTGGTGGCTATGAATACAGTGCAGGGCTTCAAACAGGCATGGGATAGGCATAAGGGAGCAATACAAATGACTATGAATAGATAGGTCACTGACAGAGCAAAGGCCGATGGCACATTTATAAGGTAGAAAAAGAAATGGGCAGACTGGATGGGCCTTGCGGTCCTTATCTGCCGTCAACTTCTATGTTTCTATGTTTCTATGTTTCTATGAGTTCTGGGGCTGCTCAGCATAGCAGTGACCTCTGGTGGAGACCAGGGGTACTACCGATGCTGAGCCATAAAATTGGCCGGTGTGGCGGCGGATGTCAGCAACTTGATTGCACGGACATCACTGCACGTCCGCACTCTGGGGAAAACTAATATGGAAAATCTCCATTGGCACCTATGTCTCCTGCCAGGCCACATTCCCAAAATACTGGGTACTCTCCTCTCCAGACCAATCACCCAGTCCGGCACACCTGATTCCAGATAGAGTGCCCTGGGTGGACAGGGTGGCCTCAACTCGGGGGGTTCAGAGCCGGGTGGTCTGTCGGGCTGGTGCAGGAGAGGAGGTGTCTCAGGTGGGAGGTACAGCTTGAGGAGAGGTGAATGATGCCGGAGAGAGTTCCCCGTGAGGCAGTGCATAAAGAAATTTGGGGGGAAAAAAAGAATGTCTGATAACAATGGAGAAGGCTTAAATTCTTAGAGGTGTAGGATGAAGGCCATCAGGCCTGGTCTTGTTTGGGTTTAGAGACATAACTGCCTGACAGACCTCTAGTTGGGAAATAGGGGGAAAGTAGAAACTGTGGAGTAGGCAGTGGAGGGGGCTATTGGGCTGGGTGGAAGGAAGGTGATCAGAGAGTGCTCAGGTAGTAAAATATTTATTTAGGAGATCAGCAACTATGGATAGTTCAGAGAGCAGAGCAGAGCACCTGAGACTTGGAGGATAGGTGAAGAGAGCCTGGGGGAAGGGGGGTGTAGCAGTGAGCAGAGGTCATTCCAGGAGGAGGATGAGGAGCAAATAGTTGATTGCAGAGGAGACTTGAACTAGTTAGCTTTGGCTTGTCGTACAGCTTTTGCACAACTATTCTGGAGGGTCCTATAGAATTGGAGATCAGATAGGGACTGGGAGTTTTTTTTTCAGTTTACATTTTATACTCCCTGTACACATATGCCCATGAGCCCAACCACTGCCAACCAACCCCTAGATCCCCCACAGCTTGCCCCCGTGGCAGGGCCAGGAAGGGAGCTTCCTCCCCTCCATGGAGCACAATCCGAATCTGAGGAGGCAGTGGCAGGCCAGCAGGGCGGGGGCAAGGCTTCATGAAGCCCTCGGTCACCATTATTCCTTTTCCTGGTGACTCCCCCTCCCTCCCGACTCATGGGCATGCCATGATCACCGGCTGCTTAAAGTCCCAGCCTGGGTCAGCCCTCCAGCCCCTACCAGAGGGTGACCAACAGGTGGGGCCACAATCCCTCCCTCCTTCTCAGAGAGAGGAGAGCAGTCCTCCGGACGCTCGGTCCTCTCTCACTCCTGCCAACTCTCGATGGCCCAGGCTCGTTTCCGAACCTGGGTCACCAGCGTGGCGTGAGGTGTGGAGTCCAGTGCCACAACCTCCAGCATACCGGGCTGGCTGGACTGGGAGGTATTGAACTGTAGCCACACCTGGTCACACGATTTGCAGAGTAATGGGTGATTCAAGGATGGAGGAGTTGTTTAACTCTGATCATTTTTGTGGAGGGGCATGGATGTTCCACGTATTAAGAAAGGTGTTGGTAAAATGTGTAAGAACAGAGTTAATGTTGGGGGTGGAGAAAACTGGCGACTAGTCAGCGGAAGCTAGGTCGCAGAGCAGGAGGTTTGTGCTGAGTGATCCAAGAGCGTGGTGCAGAATATATTTGGGAGTACGGTCGGTGGGTGGATCTTCCTAAGACAGAATGTGAGACAGTGGTCGCTGAACATGTCAGGGAAGGTGCCGGCAGGAATTATTCGATAGGGGTGGGATGACAGCACCCAATCAAGAAGTGAGTGGTTTTGAGACTGGGGGTTAAAGAGCACCTTTCTCGGTGCATTAAAACACAAATAGGAAGCTCCCTTACCGTCCCCCCCCCCCGAGGGGGCAAGCAGCTCAATTCCTTCCACTTCCTGACTTGCTGCACTATCCCCATGCTTCCTTGTTTTGTGATGTCACTATAGGACCAGCGTGGAGATGTGCTGCTCCATGCAAGTCTATACAGCATCATTTTAAAAGCTTTTTTCAGTATTTTAATTGGACTTTTGGTAGAAATCAAAGCCTGTAACAAGGCTCATGGGATAGAGTTCTCAGATCTGGGAATGTTATCCTGCCCTGGGACAGTGTTAACAGGTAGCGTCTCAGGGGCATGCTGACAGCCTGTCTGCTTGAGAGGGACAGGAACATGGAATAGCAGGTTTGCCTGACCAGGTCTGGAGCAATTAGAATCATCGTTGCTGACTCCCGTTTCAATTTTATCAGCCCTCTCAGTAAAAATGGGAGAGCAGGGAAGACAGAGAAATTACATTGAGCAGCTAAGGACTACAGTACCCTCTGGGATTGAACCCACTACTAGAGGTCTGCAACAGAAAAGTGGGAGCTGACTGTTCTCCCAGGAGGTAAACCGATCTATTTCTGGTGCACCTTACATTCTGAACACTGATGTCAGCAGCTGCTGGTTCATGGTCCATTCACAACTTCCCTAGCTGATCCTACCTAGGGAGTCTGCTAGCACACTGTCTTTCCCTGGTATGTGCCCTGCAGATAGCTGCACCTGTACAGAACATGCCAGCTTTCAGATCTTCATGGCCTCTGTGCACAACTTTGAAGATCTTGTTCCTCCCTGCTTGTTTATGTAATACCTAGTTGTAGTGTTGTCTGTTGAGATCTAGACAGGCTGACCACTGATCTGGGAGGAAAAACATTTACATTGTCCGGTACACTGCCCCGAGTTCCAGGAGAATGATGTGCTCTTGAGTCTCCTGTGTACTCAATGTGCTACTCACAGTTAGATCCCTCAGGTGGGCACCCAAGCCTAGGAGGGAGGCATCTGTTGTGAGAATGACTGTAGGGAATTGGTGGAGGAAGGGAATCCCCTCTCTGAGGTTGCATTTCTCTTTCCACCAGTCAAGTGCCCTTAAAAAGGTTCTTGTGACAGGCACCAATTTGAGTAGGGTGTCCCACCTCTAAGACCAATGGTCCCCTAGGTGGTACTGGATATCTCTCATCTGGAATCTGGCCCCTGGTACCACTGTTGTGGAGGAGGCCATGTGACCCAGTTGCCTTAGAAAATCCCTTGCAAGCCTTGGTTGGCCTGCTTTGAAGGATTCTGCAGTTGAAATCAGATTTGCTACCCTTGATAGAGGAATAAATGCCTTCCCTTGCAGGGTATCCAGCTCTGCACTGATGAAGTCTAGAACTTGAACTGGTTCTGTTTGAGACTTTTGAAGGTTTATGAGGAAGCCGAAATCATCAAAAGTGTTCTGAGTCAGCAGTATGGAGGAGTCCGCTTCCTGCTGCATTTTTTCTGAGATCAGTCAGTCGTTCAGGTAAGAAAAAAAACACCATCTCTCCTCAAATGTGCTGCCACCACAGCTAGGCACTTTGTGAATACCCTTGGAGCTGAGGTGAGGGCAAAGGGAAGGGCTGTGACCTGGTAGTGGCAGTTCCCTAACCTGAACCTGAGGTATTTTCTGTGACTTGGCCTGACTGGTATGTGGAAGTAGGCATCTTTCAGATCTAGTGATCCCAGCCAGTCAACCACTTACAGAGATGGAATCACTGAGTCCAGTGCTACCATCCTGAATTTCTCTTCTTTACATGTTTGTTCAGGTATAATAATAATAAACTTGATTTTTAAAGCGCCTTTCTAAAACCAAGGCGCTGTACAACTTACAACACATAAAATCTGATAAAACATAAAATTCCGTACAGCATGTTAGCCAAATAGATAAATATCTAAAAATAATCAATCTGGATAGGCAATGTGCCATAGATGGGTCTTCAGGGCCATCTTAAAGCTCTCCACAGTTGTGCACTCATGTAACTAATGAGGTAGAGAATTCCACAGGGTTGGGGCCGCATACATAAAAGCACAGGGCCCCAGATGTTTTAAGATGTACCATGGGAATCTCTAACAACCCCTCATCAGCTGAGCGGAGAGGCTGTCCGGGGCAGTAAGGCAACAGGAGCTCTTGCAGATAATCTGGGCCCAGTCAATGCAGGGCTTTAAAGGTCAGAAGCCCGACCTTGAAGGTGATCCGCCACTGAATCGGCAGCCAGTGCAGTTTGCGCAGCACCGGTGTGATGTGACTCGAACGGGGAGTCCCCATCAACAACCGTGCCACAGCGTTCTGCACTAGCTACAAGTGGTGGATATCAGGGAGTTGCAGTAGTCAAGGCGTGAGGTCACCAAGGCATGGATCAACGTTGGAAGGTCGCTGGATGGAACAAGGTGCTTAATTCTGGCAATGTTCCTGAGATGGTAAAACGAGGACTTGACGACTGCCGACACCTGTGAATGCAGTGTCAGTCCATCGTCAAAAAACACCCCCAGGTTCTGCACCCATTCAGAGGAAGGAAGCTGGACGCCCCTGAGACGAAGTCCAGAAGGTTGTCCAGCCACCGACCCCTCTGTCCGGTGACCCGGATCCACCACCAACACCTCAGTCTTTCCGGAGTTCAACTTCGACCAGCTGGACTTCATCCAGTCCTGGATTTCTGTGAGGCAGTTATTAAAGACTGAGCGTGCACTATCCTGGTCAGGTGCAAAAGACAGGTAGAACTGGGTATCATCAGCACAGCAGTGAAACCTCAGTTCATACCATCTTACAATGTCTCTGAGGGGCAGGATATACACCGCGAACAACATGGGGGACAACACCGACCCGAGGGACCCCACATGGCAGAGAGAATGGGCTGAAGGAAAAAATCTCTGACACCACCTCTGAGATCTGCCAGTGAGTAAAGACTGAAACCATCTGAGAACTGTACCAGACAGGCCACAGATGAACCTCAGGCACCCAAGGAGCACCCCATGGTCCACGGTGTCAAAAGCTGAGGAGAGATTGAGAAGTACCACGATAGAATGGCGCTTCTGATCCCTCGCCATCAGGAGATAATTGAGTACCTGAACCAGAGCGGTCTCGGTACTATGCCTCTTACGAAAACTGGACTGGAGAGGTTCGTAGATGTCGTGGATGGTAAGGTGGTTCTCCAGTTGTAGCACCACAACTTTCTCAATTACCTTCCCTACAAAGGGAAGGTTTGAGATAGGTCTGTAGTTTGCGAATCAGTTTGGGTCCAGAACAGCTTTCTTCAAGAGTGGTGTCACCACCGCCTCCTTCAAGGAACTACGAAACTCACCTGACTCTAAGGAGCACCAAACTATCTTCGCGAGGACAGGGCCGATGATGTCAGAACAACCAATTATCAGGGGAGTTGGGCCTGGGATCCAAACTACAGCACACTGGGTGCATACCCTGGGCAATCCACACAACATCCAGAATTTCCAGCCGGTCGAGGGAACTAGCAATTCGAGGAGGAGCACCGAACACCGACAACTATCAGCTCCCACAGAGTGAGCCGGAAGGATCTCAGCCCTGATGCTGGCCACCTTATCCGCAAAAAAGTGAGCAAGCTCATCACACTCAATTTGTGAAAAAGCTCTTCAAACCTGCAGACAGGTTGGGTTGCACAACCTGTCCACAGTTCGAAAGAGCTGAGACAGTCGATTCTGAGCGGCAGCAATCTCCCCGGACAGGAACTCTGGAATCTCAGGTATAAAATGGGTTGCCACTCCCCATGTTTCCTGAGGATTAGGAAGTATCTGGAGTAAAATCCCTTGCCCTTTTGTGTGGCAGGCTGTCTTTACACTGCATGTGTTCATAGCAATTTTGTCACCTCCGGCTGCAGCACGAGTTTTTTCTGCTGGTGTGTGGGGTTGAAAAAGTTTTGGGTGCTGTAGTTTTGGAAATCTTCTGAAAAGCAGAGACAAACCCTGGCTCACTACTTCTAGGAACCACTCGACTGTAGTAATTCTTGTCCATTCCTAGGAGCAGTGAACCAGTTTTCCTCCCACTGGCAATGGGTGGGCGACTTGGACAGGTTTCTCAGGGGTTCTGTTTTGTCTGGGGTTTGGGTGCTGGTGTTGCAGCAGCATGTGCTGAAAATGGTCTTCTCTGGATCCCGGGCACTGATGAGGAACCAGAGAAAAGTTTAAAATATAAGTACAAAATATCCTAATAAATGCAATTATCGATAAAGTAACTAAACAGTATACTTCATAATAGCTGAAAAAATAAGCCGAAAAATTAGTCTGAAGTTGAAGAGAAGACTTCAGGGTGATTGTTTTCTTCAGGAAGAGAAATAAATCTGATGTTATAGAGTAGGAGTAAGCATGATCACACAAGAGAGTTTGAATTTCATTCTAATTTCATAATTTGCATAAAATTCTAAAGCTCCGGGGCTGCTCATTCCAGGGGAATGGATGCACTTGGTAAACTTAAGTGAGGGATTCCTGGAGTTTGAATAAGAAAAAAATACACTGCACAGTCAATAATAGGCAGTAATAAGTAACAGCCAGCCTTGAATTAAAAAATGATTACAACAGTTATGAAGGGTGAGACAAGACCAGATCTAGCTTATCTGAAATCAGGGGCAAACCCCCCTTCCACTTCTGGAACATCAGTGTGTGACATCTACTCGAGACCTGATGATGGGTGCTTTTGTGTCCAGTGTTATGACCTCCCCGTGGGGGGGTACTGGAGGAGGAAGATCTCTGCCATGACTTTCTGCATGAAGCACCACCAGGGGGCTGCTAGAAGAATTGGACATCCTCTTGGACTCAGGCTTACAGAACTGTAGAATTTGTCGACAGATAGGGACCACTTGGCCCACCCAATCTACCTCTTTTTCCCTACCTACAGTATCACCACAGACTCTACTTGATCTCTGGTGGCTCTTTCTCCCTCCTCCACATCCTTTCCACTAATATTCCCTTATGCCTATTCCATGCATTCTGGAACCCCACCACTGTTTTCACCCCTACCACCTCCACTGGTAGGCTGTTCCAGGACTCCACCACTTTTTCTGTTAAGAAGTTCTTCCTCGCATCGCTCCTGAATCTACCCTCCACTTCATAGCATGTCCCCTTGTTGAGCACCTTTGTTTCTGAAAAATACTTCCCTCCTATACCTTATTTACCCCTGTGAGGTATTTAACGGCCTCTCCCTCCTCTGTTCCAAGGTGTACATATTGAGTTACTTTAGTCTCTCCTCACAGGGCCTTTGATGCAGACCCTGCACCATTTTAGTTGCCTTCCTCTGGACCGTCTATGTCCTTCCGGAGATGTGATCTCCAGAACTGGACACAATATTCTAGGTGGGGTATTACTAGTGATCTACAAAGAGGCAACACTCTCTCTCTCTTTCTGCTTGTGGTATCACTCACTACCTATGAAACACAGCGTCCCACAAGCCCTCCCAACTGCTCTGTTGCACTAGCTGGCCAACTGTAGGTCATCCGATATGATTACCCTCAGGTCTCTTTCCTGCTTGGTGGTCGTCAGTAATACTCCCCCCATTTTGTATTCTACCCCACGGTTTCTGTGCTCTAAGAGAATTATTTTGCACTTTTTTGCATGGAAACCCAGCTGCCACACCATTGACCACTCCTTGAGTTTGCTCAGGTCTCTGCTCATCCTTTCCACCCTCCCCCCCAGATTCTGGTGTCATCTGCAAAGAGGCAGACCTTCCCCTTCAGCTCCTCTGCAATGTCACTTATAAGGACATTAAGGAGAACTGGTCCCAGCACTGATCTCCGAGGTACCCCACTAGTCACACTCCCCTCCTCGGGGTGAACTCTATTTACCACCATCCTCTACTGCCTAGCCCCTGACCAATTTCTTACCCAGTTTACCACCTCTGGAACCATTCCTAAGCTACCCAGCTTGCATACTAGTCTCCTATGTGGAATGGTGTCGAAAACCTTACTGAAAGCTATATATACCACATCCACTGCTCCAACCTGATTTATTTATTTTTTGTTATACTGTTTCTCCTGGCATACCTGGTCTGCTCCCATTATCTGGCATCCCCGTGAGACTCTGGCCACCGTCCGTCTGCACCACACTCCCTTAGGGTCCTTGCCCTCTTTTCCTGTGGCTTACCCCCCCACAGTGGAGTGGTGGGGGGCCCCCAACTCACCCACCCTGCCCGGATCCAATTTCAGGCGATGCCCCCAGAGCGTCAATGCATGATGTTTTTGCACTTTTTTGCATGGAAACCCAGCTGCCACACCTCTGACCACTCCTTGAGTTTTCTCAGGTCTCTGCTCATTCTTTCCAACCCATATCATACGCACATCAACATCAACATCAATGCTATCGGATGGCCATCAAGCTGCTCGACCAGGATGCCTTCTTTTTCCAGTTTTTCTCCCTCCTAGGCAGTGGAGCGTGCAATGCCATCAGAGGATGTATTATGCGTGCATCTGCCCGCAGCATATCTGATGGCTCCTCCTCTGCCCCCCCTTGTAGGTACAGCATCAGTAGGGGCCAGACAAGCACTGACTGCTGGGAGACCCCCCCCACCCTGGAGAAGGAGAGCTGTCAGAGGATGCGCAATTCTTCTCCATCCCTGCTGATCCCCGGTGACCCGCACTCGCTCCCGAATACGGGTTGTTGGCACGGTGCGAGGTGCAGCATCCAGCGCCTAAACCCTCAGTGCCACTGGGATGGCGCTCCAACCTGATTTAAGACCTTGGTCACCCAGTAAAAGAAATCTACTAGATTTGTTTCACATGACCACCCCCCTGCGAATTCATGCTGCCTCAGGTCTTGTAACCCACTGGATTCAAGATATTCCACTATTCTTTCCTTCAGCAGTGATCCCATTAACTTTCCTACCACTGATGTAAGGCTGCTTGGCCTATAATTGCCAGCCTCCTCCCTATTACCTTTTGTGAAGTGGGACTACATCTGCCCTCCTCCAGTCCTCTGGAACCACCCATTTCCAGAGAGCTGTTAAATAGAACCATCAGATGTGCAGCCAGTACCTCCCTGACCTCCTTCAATACCCTTGGATGCACCCACCTGGTCCTATTGCTTTGTCCACCTTCAGAACAGCGAATCCCTCCAGGACTCTCTCCTCCTTAAAAGGGCTACTGTCCACCTCCCTCCAGAGTACCTGTTACTATTTTGTGGCCTCTCCCAGTCTCTTTCCTCTGTAACTTCTGAACAAATATATTTGTTCAGGATATCTACCTTTTCCTGGTCCCCCTTCTGCACAGTCCCCCCTTCCATTCCTCAATCCCAAGTCACCCACATGGTAAGCAATCCTGCTACCTACAAGGCAGTGAGGCTGAAGCTGGTTTGCATGTTTAGGCATACTTCCATCACATCAGTATATGCACATATGCAGCAAAAGGAAGTTTAGTTGTAAAACATACTGTTTTATCCTGACATGTTGCACTTGAGAAACATAGCCCTGCTGTGGATCATTCACCTGGTGTCGTCAGATGATCACCATAATCATTTGATAAAGTCAGCACTGGGATAACTTTTATTGGACTGATGTAAATTTAGTGCACTAGCTTTTGGGCCTACACAGGGTCTTCTTCAAGGTATGGCAAGTTTTCAGTTTTCATAAAAAGCATACCTTATCTACATTAAGGCGAGCTTAGTGGTTTAGAATTGATTCACAGTTGTTTAAATTGAGTTGACAGTAAACTGCTAAGCTCAATTTACTGTATGTAATACATGCGGTTTCGGAAAAACATCACCTGATGAAGGGCACCGTGTCGACCTGAAACCTATTTTTTATTTATTGGATTCTGTTAACCGGGTAGGCTCACTGAGACTGAAAGTCCCTTTTTCAGAGGTGATCGGATTTAGGTAGCAGGTAACAAATCTTATACTTATCAACATCATATCAAATTCATTTGTATCCCTTGTATCACAGTGTGCCTTTCCCGATTACCAAAATTTTAAATAATAAATAATACAAAGAAAATATACTGACAGTGACTAAGTAGGTAACAGTTTGCAGAGGTAGGAATAGCTGCCAGAGGCATACATAAATATATGTTAATGACATTATGCTCCATCACAAATTACAGGATTAGGAAGAAAAATTCTGAGACAGAAAACATACCAAGCATGAACCAAGGTTTTTTTACTGGTGTACTGCAATTTACATGTTGGTCAGATAAAAGGTATCACATCAATATATTTTAAAAAAAATGACCAATATGGCTTCAAACATTTCTCTCAACCTTCAGAATACATATTTACTGTTGTTACAACTGTAAAACATTGACCATGAAAATTTAAAGACTGCAGTAACAAAAGAAATACATATTTTACTTGCAATTACCATATTCTGTCAGTAGGTGGCGGTGGAATGTTCACAGCTAGTTTTCCTTTACATTCCTGTACCTCTACTGTTAGCAACAGTGGGGTATTTGAAACTTCTTCAATCTTCTTCTTAATAAATTCAGTCTCTGTCGCTTTCTGAAAATATTTGGACTTTGTAATTTTATCAACAAATCGCATTATTTTGCTAGCTCGATGCCCTCCAACGTACCTGAAAAGATGGAAAAAAGGCAGTGGTACTATGAATAACACTGAGATACCGAGCCTGCTCAGTGCTGAGGGTCAGATGCCTTCACTTGTTTCAGACACACACACAGGCTGTGCGTCAAAAGCAATAGCTTACTTATGTTCACTGCAGCAATTCAAGGGCAGAAAGCTCTGTTGCAGTGCTATAAATGTCATCAGGAAAGCAGGGACAAGTTGTGTACTCACACAGCTTAACAATGGCTCCATGCTGTAAATAACTTGTACTCAGGGAGACGTATCAGAGCTGAAAATTGAGGAGGGAGTAACAGCTCCATAAGGGTAGTTCCTGATCGATGCCAATGTCCTCAAGCAATGCCATGCTGCTTGCTGCAGTGACATTATAAAGCTAGTGTAATCTGGACAGCATGGTATAGCTGGCAGTTCTTAGGAGGCCCACTTCTGGCGGACATCAATGAAGTGAGTGTAACGAAAGGGTGATTTTAATAGGATTTCATGTTGTCGCAAGTCAAAGTACATCAGCCTCATATCTGAGACAGCAGATTCTTACTGTGATAGTTATCTGCATTCAAATAAAATACACACATCCTTTTTTATTTGTAGTATCAATGGTAAGAGTGGAAAATCTGAACTGCTCTTTATTTTACACACACACACACACACACACGTCCGTCCTTGACTGGTTATACCTGGTTTCTTATCGGCAGACATATGGTCACATTATTTTAGTTTTTAACTTTATCGTTGCTGGGTTAAACTGGATGACTTAATTTTGATGAAAAAAAAAACAAGCTTACTATAAATATGGAATATTAAAGACATTTAGGGACAAAGAATCTACTCAAATTTGGAAAGCTTCACATGCGGAAAAACCAAACAACATATCTTTTCTATTGCCTGAGTCTGATGGTAGAATTTTAAAGCCATTTGGTAGCTAAGTGGTAAACTTTTCAAAGGGCCAGGACATACGTAGAAATACAACAAAACAAACATTTTTGGAAAGAGTGCAGATTATAAATCAGCTGTATCCGTTTTAATGATAAAGGATATTTTCATTTGTTGAACACCCAAGATTATAACTGCATAACAGATATTTCTAGTCCCTGTCTAGCCTTGTCCCTTACCCGCATCAGCAGTATATAGTAACATACTAAGGGCTATTACACCACTGATTCACAACAGCATACCGGCAACAGAGGACACGATTCAGTCATCTCAAGCTCGGCTTCATGGAATGCTATTGCTTGAGGGGGCAGATTTAATAGGAAATTGTACCTTCAGATTGAAAATACAATGTGCGATAACACTCCAACCAAACTCATCAATTATTCTATGAGGGCAGCTGGAGCTGACATTTGGGTAACATATAATTTCATGCTGTACCTCAGGTTGGACACTCATCTGTGTATGACTGGACACTCTCTCCGATGTGTCCACTCTCAGTCCTAGAGCGGTGAGAATGCTAGGTAGTGAGATTCTGACATCACAGGAGGCATCCACACATTTTTTTAATCTTTCCTTCTACTGCTGCTAATTGCCCAGCCCTTGGGAAGTACCCCCATGGCAGGAACCCCCACCCCATCCTTTGTTAGCTTCTCCCACTGTATCTCCAGTGGGATTCTGCATTGCAGAGCTAAAGTACCATCAGTCTTCACCTGGGCAACAGTGGGGCTTTGACCCCCGGTTTTCTTTCCCTCTCTACCCATTGGGTGGAGGGGGTCACAGAAGCTGGTTGGGGCTAGAAGCATCCATTGAGGACTACTGCTTCCCCCACCTGCCTGACTCCCAGCTGCCTTAACCACACTTTTAGCCTGCTTCTGGGCCCATGCTTTTTTTCATTTTTTTTTTTAATTCCTGTTTCTGCCTAGGTAATCCAGTGCCCCTCAACACTTCCTGGCATCCAATGGGAACCTAGTTTTTCTGCAAGCAGGGTCTGTCTCTGAAGTTCTCTACCAGGACTGCAAGGGCTACCATGCTTTGAACGTGTCCATGTAGAGCATCTGCACGGTGATCCCCATTCCCTTCCCCGTATGCCTGCAACGTGTTTATGACTGCGCAGGGAAGGCCTGCAGCCCCAGTTGTATAGCACAATAAGTTGCAAGACCTGTCTCAACTAGCAATTGCAACCACTTAGCAACAGTCCCATGCAACTATGTATGGGCCCTCATAGAGAGATTAAGGAATTTGGGTAAGGTGGTATTTTTGATTTGAAGGTATGCTTTCCCTTAAAAAGCACCAGTTTCAGTGCCATAGCAAGCTTCCCACTGGTGCCTTACCTGTTTTGGGCTGCAACAGTCTATATCTCAAATTTTTCTGTTCCCTAGATTTGTAAGGGGAAGGGATCGTAATTCATGGCTCAGAGGAACTGGCCACCAGATACCTTCCCCTTCCTAGTACACAAACCTGAAAGCACTGGACCAGTGTCACCCCATGCTCTTACATTTTGTGACATACTCTTCTGTAGAGAGGGTGTGTGTGTGTGTGTGTGTGTGCTCCATTGCTACCAATGGGGGTGTGTTTAAAATTACTATTTTATATATTTTAGAGGCCCACTGGGGTCAAATCAAAGTCACCACTCAATTAACAAGGCTGTTGTTAGTTGAGCGGTGGCCTTGATTTGTCACCACTGGACCACTAACACATGTAAAATAGTAATTTTTTAAACCCACCCCCATTGATAGCAATGGAGCACACCCACCCCCAACTCTACAAACTACTATGTCACAAAACATAAGAGCAGGGGGGTGGCACGGGGCGTTGCTTTCAGAAACATGTATTAGGAAGATGAAGGTATCTGGTGGTTGGCTCCTCCAAGCCATGAACTATGATCCCTTTCTGTTACAAATCTATAACACAGAAAATTTGAAATATGGACTATTTTGGTCCATATCAGGTAAAGGTAAGGCACCAGTGAATGGCTTGAAGAATTTTTTTTTTTTACCAGGATTGTTGCTCTTTAAACAAGTTCTATAAAAAATGCATCCCTGTCATTCAAACATTTCTTACCCTTCAGTCCCGACCACTAATGGTTTATCCCCGCCTGTTGCTTCAGGGGCATCTTCTTCATCAGATGACCCAGCACTTGAGGACTCCTCGTCACTGTCTGCAAGACAGTATGCTCTTGGCCTAGCTCTGTAAATCCAGAGGGGGAAAGACTTACAATGAAAACCCCAAATACCAACTTAAATTTGCAGTATTTATTTTTCCAGCATGTTGTACCGTTTGGTTTTACAACACTCGTTTGTCATTCATTGTTATACTTTTTTATCAATTAGATGTTATTAAACAGTATAAACACATACACATAAAACATGGCAGATCACATACAGATACAAGCATCAGTATCAACAGCAAGAACCATAAAAAACATTACAATAAAATACAGACCCTAACCAATAAACTATACTTAAATAAGCTACATACAGATTATTTTCATAGATAACATCTAGTTTTCTTATTTTAGCAGAATTAAGGAGTAAGAAAGAAGCAAGAAGTAGAAAGAACGAAGGAAAAAGAGAAAAATGAGACCATGCTTTGAAAAAAATCATGAACAAAGCAACTTAATTTGTGTAGAATATGCCCCCTTCATTGTGTGTTCCCCACAGATGGGCATGCTCATAATAACAATCACTGGGGAAAGGGTATCAATCAGTAAGACTGACACCGGCCACTCCACAGAAGCAATTTAAGAAGTTGAAGCATGATATCTTTTATGTATGACAAATAGTTTTATGGATTGTTAAAGGGTAAGACTAGGTAGTTGTTACGAACGCCTTGTTTATGGAGGCACTATAGCACAGTGGGTTAAGGCTCTGAGCTGCAGATCTGGAGACCTGGGTTTGAATCCCACAGCCGCCTAGGTGCATACTGCGTGATTCTGAGCAAGTCACTTAACTTCCTTTTGCTCCCATGTCACATCTGGAAACAAGTTTCGGCTTAGTCTGCTACTCCTGGTTAAACAACGGTCCCTTTCCCTTACAAAAGAATTCTTCAATTATGTGCCTAAGGCAAAAAAATAACTTTAAAAAATATGTGGTGACCGAGATTTCAAATGTTCCTCATAACGAAACATGTTTTTCGCATGCTATTTATTTATTGGCAAATCTGCTCAAGAATGTACTGTATGAGTAAGTGCTTTTGTATGAGGATCTACTACTGTACTTTTATAAGCGGCAGTAAACCAAACAAACATTTTTCAGCAAGGAGTGAAATACTGTATGCCTTAAGCTGTATGCCTGAGTTGCAGAATCTCTCGAGTTACATCTGTGCGAAGGACCATACTTTAACGTGCAATGCAAAACCAGCCGTTAACGGGTCGACTGATATAACTGGACCCCATGTGGTTGCATGAATATCTTCAAACAGGTAATATAATGTTTTTGCAATTATGGACTCAAGTGATACTTACCAATTTTCAAAGACGAGTTCATCTGGAACAGAGCCCCAGGCATGCACTATATCTCGTGGCTTGCAAAATACATGCAACCAATTTTTACCTCACCAGGCAGAGAACTTAAAGAAAATAACTCAAGGCACGGTTCCTGATATTAAGTACTAAATAACCACCATGCTTTAACAGTAGCTACTTCTTAAAACTGCATTAACCCTTAAATAAGACTGAACACATAAAAATATTTAAAAAATGCTAGAATGAGATGTGGTTTAGGACTTTGTTTATACCAAATATTTTTTAAGTCTGTATTTCGTACTGTAATTAAAAAATGTGTGACTTGAAATCAGGCAAAACTAAATCTAACATTATGATGACTGTGATGTGAAAAAAAACTCTGTAAAGTATTAATGCAGTAAAACCTCAGCACGCCTTTAAAGGAAAACGACACCCTCATATCTTGTAAATTGTATTTGTTTCTATGTCAACAGACAACATTTTCTGTGTAGTTGCTAGAGATGTATGCAATTACTTTAGTTTGTTTTCTCACTTCATACTAGGCCCTGTAACTATCCTGGGGTTCTCCATTTTCTAGTTGTTGAAATCTCACTGTCCCCGTGAGCTGCATTAGTATATGATGTGCAATCACTTTCTGTAGTGCTCCACATTGTTAGTGGGTAGTAATTGCCTCTCTTTTTATTTTACTTATTTTATTTGTTTTTGTTTACCAGGTAAGTACAGTAGACATAGAAAATGCATATTTTTAGGCACAACCTGGAAGAGTACAAACAAAATACAGTTACTGTCAAATACTGGGTAGTAAACGTACATATAATACAACATCAATGAGCAGTTCAAGGAGAATCAAATAATCATCATGGTCTGCAAAGACACATCAGCGATGTACAAACATGGAATCAAGTATAGCAAACAGTACGGTACAATAATCAGTGATAGAAAGGTACAATAATCAGTGATAGTAAATACATAAATCAAATAAGAAAAGGCAATATAATAGGACAAACTTATAACGCTTAAGTGCAGAGGCAGTTGGCTAAGGTGCCCTCTAACAGGAAGACAAGAGAAGAGAATAGGTAACAATTGGGGGGGGGGGTTATAGTTAGGACTCTGAAAAAAAGATAGGTAGAAACCACTGCAAGATAGTGGGCAGTAAGTGCAAGAAGAGTGGGATTTGACCTTACACGGATCATGCATGGCCCTGAAACAAATGAATCATGTCAGGATAGGGGTCAGGAGAGTTCAGGGTGGAAGGAAGCAGGGGCAATGGTCAACAAGCAGCAGGTGGCTTCTTAGGAGGTGTTTAAAGCTAGCGTGAATAGAGGCGAGGCAGATATTTGTGGGTAAAGAGTGCCAGTATACAGGTGCAAAGTGAGAGAAAGCTTGGGCACCCATGGCTGTTTTGCATCTGAGCACTTGAAGGAGCATTTGATCACCATAGTGGGGGCTTACAGGGATGAGCATCTGGGCTAGAGAAGAGGGAATACCAGATCGAGAGATGATATCAGTCAGGATACCAAGTGAGTAATGACGATGGGCCATGAGTGACAGCCACTGAAGGCTGTTGTATAGATGACAGTGGTGGGTGCAAAGATGTGAAGCCCGTGCAAAGCAGCATATGTTATTATATGAGGTATTCCATTTAAGCAGACTAGATTTAGATGCACTGGCATATGTAATTGAGCTATAGGTAAGGGCTGACAGAGGGAGTGGGGCATATCTGGTTCTGTAAGCCAGTACTGTCTTGGACTTTACAGCTTTACAGGTGAGGGAGATGTGAAGGTCGAAGTCCAGGGAGGGGTCCAGGGTGATACCCAGATATTTAAAGGACTGCACACTACTTAGAATGGAGCCATCAGTGCAGGAAACTGATAGCTGGTTATTGCATTTCTTTAGTCTAGGAACAGACCCAAAGAGCACGGCTTGAGTTTTACTAGTATTGAGTACTAGTTTATTCCTGGAAAGCCAGTCTTGAATACAGCAGAAGTCAGAGGAGAGGGTAAAATTAAGGTTAGGGACGTCCTTGGCACTATAGTAGAGGACGGAGTTATCAGCATAGAGAAAGGATGAAGAGTGGGTGGCATTAAGAGAGATGTCATTGATGAAGCTAGAGAAGGGAAGAGGGCCAAGGATGGAGCCTTGAGGTACCCCAATGTTGATGGTGGAGAGTTCAGATGAGGCAGAGCAATAGTTAACATATTGCTGTCTGTGAGAGAGGTAGCTGTTATGCCAGGCAACTACCTCAGGGGAGAAACCAAGAGAAGTCATTTTGGCCTTAATTACAGTGTGGTCTACAAGGTCAAAAGCCTTGGTAAGGACAATAAAGACTGCCTCAGTTAGAGGGCCAGAGTCCACAGCAGTTTTGGCATCATTCATGTACTTAAGAAGAGCAGTAGTTGTGTTATGGCCCTTTCTGAAGCCATGCTGATACTCGGAAAGAAGATTATGATCATGAAGAAATGCAGTGGTTTGGAGGGAGGCACATTTTTATAATAGTTTACTTAGAACAGGAAGTATTGCATTAGGTCGATAGTTGAGGATAGATTTGGGGTCTCCTTTCTTAAATACGGGGACTATCCTAGCAGTCTTCCAGATAGGGGGAACTATCCTGGTGCAGAGTGATAAACTGAAAATTCTAGCCAGCGAGCTGGCCCAGTGGTGCTGGAGGTTGAGGCACTGGTCGCCACACCTCATACCATGCCATCGACCTGGGTTCGGGAATGAGACTGGGCAGCTGGGGGTTGGTGGGGGGGGGGAGAGAGGATCGAGTGCCTGGAGGACTGCTCTTCTTTCTTGGGGGAGGATGACCTGTTGTTCCGCTCATTGATTGCCTTCTGGTGGTGGCTGGAGGGCAATATGAGCAGGGAGGCAAGAACCGACATCTCTATGCCGATAGGGGAGGGGGACAGGAGAAAACGGAAAACTAGGAGTATGGCAGTTTCCATGATGGCCTCAGGCCTCCGAGGGGCCGCCCCAGTGTCTGGATTGGTCTTGGGGAGACAGCGGCGATCTCCCTCCTGGCCCCGCCTTGGGGGGCAATCTGCAGGGGAATTTCCGGGATGGCAAGAGCAGAGATGCAAGAGGACTGGAGAAGTGAGCACCTCCATGTGGGGGACCACAGCCCCTGCCAGGGCTCCTGAGGAGGATAAAGATCTGTATGAAAAAAAAAATTCTAGCCAGCAGAGTGGCAAGAAGAGGAGCAGCTAACTTTAGGAGTCAAGGCTCAAGGCTATCAGCACCAGCACTGCAGCTATCAGAGATAGATCTGAGATCACAGACCTCCTTATTAGTTACAACCCGAAAATGAAAGCGACGGAGGTGCGTGTGTGTGTGTGGGGGGGGGGAAGGGTAAACAGGGTCAGGGGTAGAGACATTAGGGTTTGGAAATTAGCTGGTATAGGTTGATAAATCTGTGAAATGTTGATTAAAGGAGTTTGCAATTGTAATAGGATTGTTACAATGAAGGCCATTAAGTACCATGTCGTTGGAAGATTGAAGATGCTTGGTCCCCATAAAATTCTTAATATGTGCCCCAAATTTCTTAAGATCACCCACAGCATTTACCAGTAGACTTTTACGGTAAGCACTCTTGGCTAGGCGAACAGCTTTATTACAATAGTTTCTCTTTGTGCAATATTCCTGCAAATCTGCCAGGTGGCCTGAGGATTTGAATTTGGACTAGCATTTATCTCGAGATTTTAGATGGACTAAGAGATCCTGGCTGAGCCATAAGGTAGGGGCCCCATGGATCCTTTGGGATATGGTGGCAGCATACTTGTCCTGTAGAGCACAAAACTGTGCTAAGAAATAATCCAGGGCAATGGAGGCAGAGTCAGCAGCATATAGAAAGGACCAGTCAATCATTAATACATCATTAAGAAAGTGAGTAGGGTTGAGTTTGGAGAAGTCATGGAAGGTTATCATTTTGGGTGGGGGAGCAGGTGGCGCATGGACACACTAGATACAGAAGGTAGGAGAATGGTCTGCAATGGCATCAGACAGAATTCCTGTTGCAGCTACCCCTGTCAGTCCTATTTGTTAGGATCCAGTTAATGAATGTTTTGGAGCTAGAGTTCATAGTTATTTTGGTGGGATCTGTAATGAGTTGGCAGAGGTTTTGTTCTTGAATGATGGCATTATAGGTTTTATGGGATTTGCCAGATCAGTCCAGGTTAAGGTCACCCAGAATAATCATATCATTACGACCTGCTGTAGAGGCAGTATAAGACAGGAGTTCAATAAGATCAGCTGAGCCTCCTACTAGAGGGCCATATGCACACAGAATATGGAGTTTCGTTGCGCCTCCAAGAAGGAGGAGGAGAGAGTGTAGTAGCTCACAGTGAGAGAGGGGAGGGGCAGGGATAGCAGCGAAGTTTAGATGAGTTTTAAAATAAGTAGCTTCCCCATCACCCCTTTCAGTGGAGGGGTGATCCTGTTGAATGAGATTATAGTTGGGTAGAGTGCAAGCTGAGTCAGGTATGGATCCGGCTTTAGCTAAGTTTCTGTGACACATAGCATGTCAGGCTTGTAGAGAGCTACCCACGCCTCAAGGTCCGTTAGGTTACATAAGAGGCTGCGGATATTTAGGTGAGTAATATGCAACCTTTTCCCACTGAACAGTTGGGATTCGAGTAATGGGGGGGAAGGTGGAGGGACCAGGGTTCAGTTCAATATCACCAGCTCTTAGGGTAAGGAGACCTAGGTACCACAAAGGACTAGAAGCAGCTAAGAGAAGTAAATGTCGGGGTGGGCAATGGCAGCGTTTCTTCACAAACTTGGTAATCAGGTGAAATTGGCCATGGACGAGTAAAGGAGTGAGGTTAGAAGAGAAGGGATGGGAGGCAATTAGGTTAGAGTAAAGAAAGTCAGGAGTGGAGAAGGGAGGTCCATCAGGAAAGTATTGTAGTGATATGGATGGAGGATAGGAGGGAGGGAGGGGGAAGAGGGAGAAGTGGAGGTGCATGGATAGAAGTAAGGAGCAGGAAAAGAAAGGTGAGGAAGGGCATGGGTGGACGAGGCGACACACACATTTTAGTATAAGGGGAAAAGCAGTGGATGGGTAAGGCAAAGACCACAAAAGGGGAGAGGTAAAGAGAGGAAAAGCGGTTGATCAGTGGCCAGAAAACTAGGTAATTGAAAGGAGGAATACAAGTACTAGGTCAGAAATAGTGGGAGAGTCCAAACTGCTATGGCCACAAGATGGGGGGGTGGAACAATCCAACTAACAGAGTCTAGAAGGGGGCAGAAGTGAGCTGATTGGTTCAGCAGCTGACAGAACACTAACTAATCAGCACCACCCCAGGGTGGGAGGGTGGTTGAGGTGGGTTGGGTGAGCTGAGACAAATGGTGCTGCACGAAGTGCGGTGCCGTGCACTTGCAGAACTGCTGCCGTAAGGTACCTGGGGAGAGTGTTGCTGTAGTCCATGGAAAGTAGAGGTAGAGAAGTGGGGAGCGGGGAGCAGGAGCACCGCCATGCCCTGAGAGACCCACTGTTGTTTGTCCAGCAGTGCTTGACTGGGCTCCTGTAACCTGGGGAGAGAGCAGAAGTAGTTAGGATTTAATTGCTGTTTAGTTAGGGCTTCCCTGGGGTTTTCCCCTCTCCCCGTCTTTGGGCATTGGTACCCCCTCCTCCCTCTCTTTCTCTTGAGTATGATTTTGTGTTATTTTTTCTGTTGTGTTGGGGACATTGCCCTTTTAATTGGGCTCTCTTTTGAAGGGACATTTCCTTTTTAATTCTCTCTTGTTTTGTCACAGAGCCTGACTGGGAAGGTTCTTGACTCTGTTTAAAGCAGAGTCTCAATTACTCCTCAGTAAGATTTTTGACTCTGCTACAAGCAGGCTCTCCTTTTTTCTCCCCTCAGTTTTTGGCATTGTTTTCCACCCTGCTGCCGACTGGCGTCTTCCTATCTACTCTATTGAGCTGCGCAGTTTCTTCCCACCGTTTTACCAGCTCTTATGGCTGTTGGGCGTGCACCTTGTTTTCTCAACTGTTTGCGTGCTCTCTCCACAGCAGCAATAAAAGACATGTAATTACTACCCATTGACAATGTAGGAGCTAACAGAAAATGAAATTACAGTAAATGAAGAAATGTCTTCTTTAGACTCCACAGTATGCCTGTCTGCTTATTTAGACTTCAAAGCAACAAGCTGCAGGAAGGTGTGAAATACCACATTTAGCTTTGTAAACTGTCTGAGTTGTAATGCAGGGGTTTTCCCCTAAAACTGCATTCAATTTATGTGTTTTCAGAGAGCTTTTGCAGGGTATTCTTTCAGCATAGAGATACATGGTATAAATGGGTGATGTGACATCATATTCTCATATGCCAATGTAACTCACGTGGACAACGAGATTTCAACAATCATAAAATGGAGACCCTCAGGGTAGTCACAGGGGGCTACCATGAACAGTGAAAACAAACTAAAGTGAATACTTATAGCCCTAACAGATACAGGAAAAGAGTTGTCTGTTGACATGAAAGAAAAATTTACTTACCGTAGTAATCTTCTTTCTTCCCAGTGATGCTCAGACATTCATAACTTTGTGCAGTCAGCCTGGTGGGTTGGACTGCCCGGAGAGATGGAACACATGCAAATGATGGAATTCTTTGCACGTGAGCATCTTTCAAATACTGCCTCTACCAACTGTAGTGTTCTAAGCCCTTCATATTTGTAAGAAGCCTGGAAGTCAGGCAACATGGAAAAATTCGACAACTAATCAATTAAAACATTTTTTAGGATTAGCCTAATAAAACAACTTACTTCAAAAATCCTCCAAGGGAGAGACTATATCTATATATAATGGTGTTTACCATACAGTGAGAAAAAACTATTAAGAGAGACAGAAAACTCTGTTAAAATCTGTCTAGCATAGAGAAGTGTACCCAGAAGGGTATGGCTATGTGGCACTAGCATGCAGAATGCAGAGGCTGAAGTTCTGGAAGGGGAGGATGGGAGGGAGTTATGAATGTCTGAGCATAACTGGGAAGAAAGATTACTACTATGGTAAGTAATTTTTTCTTCTAACCACAGTAATGCTCAGACCATTCATAACTTTGTGCAGACTACCAAGCAGTACCCCCAGGTGGTGGGCACAGAACTTATTTTGGAAACAGACTTTGCAGGACTGCTGTGCCAAACTTGGCGTCACTTCTGGACAAAATATCTAAATTATAATGCTTTGTAAAGGTGTGTACTGATTTCCAAGTAGCCGCTTTACAAATGTCCAACAATGGCACCTCCCTAGCAGCTGCAATAGCGGCAGCTGTTCCTCTTGTTGAATGAGCCCGGAGCCCAGCTGGGGACTCTCTACCCGCTTTAGTGTAGCAGAATTGAATACACTGGACAATCCACCGAGAAATGGATATTTTTGAGGCTGGTTTGCCCATTCCAACATCCCCATATGTAAGGAAAAGTTGTTTCTTATCTTGCCTATGGCCTTTAGTAGCTGTCATGTAGTAGCTGAGAGCTCTTTTCACATCCAGATTGTGAAGCCTTCTTTCACCAGAGCTTGTATGGTCTGTGAAGAAGACAGGCAGAGTGATTGATTGGTTCAGGTGGAAATCTGAAACCACTTTGGCAAGGAATTGTCTGTTTGTTCTGAGGACTACTTTATCCCTGTGGAAGGAAATGTAGTCCTGCTCAACACAGAGAGCCTGAAGCTCACTGATTCTTCTTGCTGAGGTAATTGCTACCAGGAAAACTATTTTCCAGGTAATATACTTTAAATGGGCTGTAGCCATGGGCTCAAAAGGAGCCCACATCAATCTGGCTAATAAATTAAGATCCCAAGCGGGCACTGGTGCCCTGTGAGGAGGGTGCAAATGCATCAGGCCTTTGAAAAATCTTTTGAAAATGGGATCTGATGCTACAGACACCTTTGTCTTAGCAGACAGGTATGCAGATATTGCTGCAAGGCGAACTTTTAAAGAACTGGGTTGCAGACCTTGTGAATGTAAATGAGTCAGATAATCCAACACCACTGAGACCCCTGCATCATTTGGGGCGAAGTTTCTACCAGAGCACCAGAAAGATAATCTTTTCCACTTAGCAGAATAAGTTTTCTTAGTGGAAGGCTTCCTATAACCTTTCAAGATGTTTAATACAGCTTCAGAAAGGTTCAAGCCTGCATACTCTAACTCCTCAAGAGCCATGTCTTGAGGTGGAGAGGCTTGAGATTTGGGAACAGCAATGTTCCCTGATTGGAGGTTAGAAGACTGTGCCTGAGAGGCAAGCTTATTGGCCTGCTCACTGCCATGGAGAGCAGAAGAGAGTACCATGGCTGCCTGGGCCAATCTGGAACTATCAATATCAGAGAAGCTGAGAGGGATCTGATCATTTAAACTAGCAAAGGGGGGTGGCAGGCCAGCAAGGATGGTACCTACTTGCTCACCCCCCACAGCTAGTAATGGAACCAGTGAACCAGAGGAGTGGCTATCTCTGCAAAGCAGTGTGCAAAAGTTGGAGATTAGTGTCCAAAAGGTGGATAAGCAGAAAAGGGGCAAAATTCAGCAGAAGGGCAGACAGCAAGGAGAACCAGGGATAAATGACAACCAAGGAAGGGGCTGGAGTAGAACAGTGAAGCAGTCTAGGAGGTCAAATCATGGAAAGCCATGTGCAAATGCCAGGAGCCTTAGCAACAAGATGGAAGATCTGGAGGCTGTCATGGTACAGTCAGACCTGGACATTGTGGCCATCACTGAAACCTGGTGTAATGATAACCATGACTGGGAGATGGCCATACCTGGCTACAACATATTCAGAAGAGACAGAGCAGGCAGGAAGGGAGGAGGAGTGGCACTGTATGAAAAATGACATAAGGGCCACACAGATCCAGGAGGAACAAAATGGGGGAGAGATACTGTGGGTTAAGCTGGAAAGGAAAATGGGGCCAGCCATCCGCACAGGTGTGGTCTATAGACCACCAGCCCAGGAGGAAGAAACAGATAGAGGCTGATGCTAGCCATCAAAGGATGGCTGACAAGGGTGAGTAGTACTGGTTGGAGACTTCAATATACCAGATGTGGACTGGAGCATCCCAGCAGCAGCATCAACTAGGAGCAGATTTATCCTGGACTCCTTCAGGTACCTTCTCAAGCAACTGGTCATGGAACCAACTCGGCAGAAGGCAATACTGGACCTTGTGCTCACAAACAGGGACAGTGTGATGGGGGGTAACAGTGGGGAGCACCTGGGTAACAGTGACCACCAGTCATTGTGGTTTTGAAATCACAGAAAGAGCAGAACCAAACCACACAAAACACGTATCCTGGATTTTAGGGGGCAGACTTTGGGAAAATGGGGAGATGCTTGAAAGAGGCATTAAGGGAATGGGACAGAATCAGGATTGAGGAACAGTGGGCAGTATTTAAAATGGGGATTATAAGAACAACAGAATTATGCATTAAGCAGGTTAGCAAGAGGAAAAGAAAGAGGAGACCATTATGGTTTTCCAAAGAGGTAGCAAAGAAAGTGAAATCCAAAGACTGCATTCAGGCAATACAAAAGACACAGGCAGAAGGGATAGGGAGAAGTACCAGGAGAAACAAAGGGAGCAGGGAGGTCAGTAGGGAAGCCAAAGCTCAGACAGAAGAACACATTGCAAAATCAGTGGTTAAAGGGGACAAAACCTTTACAGGTACATAAGTGAAAAAAGAAGGACAAAGGGAGGATAGTTAGACTGAAGGGGAGGATGGGAGCAGCGTGGAGGATGACAGCAGTAAGCTGACATATTGAACAGGTATTTCTGCTCAGTCTTTACTAAGGAAGAGGGGTAATGGGTCTGAAGGGAGTACAAGGGGTGAGAATGGTGCAGAAATGGACACAAGTCCTTTACAGAAAGGGTCCTGAAGGAACTGGAAGTAATAAGAGTTGACAAAGCAATGGGGCCAGATGGGTGCACCCCAGGGTCCTTAAAGAACTAAGAGAGGTGGTGGCTGAACCTCTGGCTATCCTGTTCAGCCAATCACTGGAAACAGGGAGGTACCCAAAGACTGGAGGACAGCAGATGTAGTCCCCTTATACAAAAGTGGGAACAAAGAGGAAGCAGGGAACTACAGACCAGTCAGCCTCACCTCGGTAGTGGGAAAGATCATGGAAGCACTACTGAAGGAGAGAATGGTGGAACATCTGGTTGTCAATGGACTACAGGACCCAAGGCAGCATGGTTTCACCAGGGGGAGGTCATGTCAGACCAACCTCATTGAATTTTTTGACTGGGTGACTAGGGAGGTGGATCAGGGGAGGGCAGTGGACATGGCCTATCTGGACTTCAGCAAGGCCTTTGACACTGTGCCACATAGAAGACTATTACACAAACTGGGGAATATGGGTGTGGGCAGGACAGTAGTGTGGTGGGTATGTAACTGGCTGGGTGGCAGGACACAGAGGGTGGTGGTAAATGGCTGTCACTCCACAGAGGGAAGAGTGACCAGTGGGGTACCACAGGGATCAGTGCTGGGACCGGTCCTATTCAACATCTTCATCAGTGACATTGCACAGGATATAGAAGGCAGAATTTCACTGTTCGCTGATGACACAAAGTCTGTAACAGAGTAGACACACCAGAGGGTGTAGACAGAATGAGAAGGACCTGCAGAAACTTGAAGAATGGTCAAGGTTTCATAGAAGAAATTCAATGCAAAGAAGTGCAAGATAATGCATATGGGGCACAAAAACCCTGGCACAATATATCAGTTGGGGGTGAGGATATAGCATGCACCAAGCAGGAAAGGGATCTTGGGGTTGTCATCTCTGATGACCTCAAGGTAGGGAAACAGTGTGACAAGGCATCAGGTAAAGCAAATAGGATGCTGGGATGTATAGGCAGGGCATCACCAGCAGGAAAAGGAGGTCATAATTCGCTATACAAGACACTAGTGAGGCCCCACCTGGAGTACAGTGTACAGTTCTGGAGACCATACCACGTAAGGACATAGACAGGGTAGAGAAGGTTCAGAGGAGGGCAACAAAGATGGTGCATGGGTTGCATCACAAATCCTATGAAGACAGGTTGAAGGAACTGAACATGTACTCCTGGAGGAGAGGAGGAGAGAGGGGATATGATAGACATACAAGTATCTTACAGGGAGGAACAGGTGCAGGAAAACACTATTTTAAGCGAAAAAGATGTTTCAGGACTAGAGGGCATGGGATGAAGTTGGAGGGAGGGCGATTCAGAGGAAACATGAGAAAGAATTTCTTCACAGAACGGGTAGTGGACAAGTGGAACACCCTGCCAGAGGAAGTGGTGGGGCCTGGAAACAATCACGGGATTTAAGAATGCATGGGATAGACATAAAGGAATTCTAGAGGTCAGGGGTAAGGGGAAATAGACTTCTAGGAAAACAAACTGAACTTACAAGCTCAAATGGGCAGACTAGGTGGGCCATAGGCCCTTATCTGCCGACACTGTCTATGTATCTATGTATGTATCTATGAGCTTCAGCAGTACTCTGAAAACTAGAGGAAAAGGGGGGAAGGCATAGAAAAACTTGCCCGACCAATCCAGTACCAGGGTGTCCAGAGGGATTGTGCCTTGGACTGGTGGCCTGCAACAATACTGAGGCAACTGGTGGTTCTGGTGGGATGCGAACAAGTCTATCTCTGGAACGCACCACCTGCTGAAAATTACCGGCACCACCTGCTTGTTCAGTGTCCATTCGTGATGGGACTGATTGATCTGACTCAGTGTGTCTGCCAATATATTGTCCTTTCCTGGCAGATGGATGGCTTGCGGGGACACCTTTAGAGAATATGCCAGAGCCCAAATTCTCATGGCTTCTGTGCATAGGGGACCTGATCTGGTGCCACCCTGCTTGTTTATGTAATACATAGTGGTGGTATTGTCTGTTCTGACTTGTACCACTTTGCCCATTACCAGTGTAGAGAAAACTTTTAGTGCTAGCTGCACTGCTCTGAGTTCCAGCAAATTTATATGCTGGAGGGACTCTGCCCCTGACCAGGTACCCTGAGTTGTGTGCTCCCCTAGATGGGCGCTCCAGCCCAGAAGGGATGCATCTGTTATGAGGACCAGTGAAGGATCCTCCTTCTGGAAGGGGACTCCCTGCCTTAGGTTGGATTCCTTTTTCCACCACAAGAGGGCTTGTAACAGAGGCCTTGTCACTGGAATGAGTTTTGAAAAGGGATCTTTTTTCTGACTCCAGTGAGTCCTGAGGTGAAACTGGATGTCTCTCATGTGAAACCTAGAACCCTGAACTGTACCTGTGGATGCAGCCATATGACCCAAGAGCTGCAGGAATTGCCTGGCTGTTTTTTGACCGTGCAACTTGAAGGAGTTTGCTATGGCCTGAAGACTTTGCACCCTGTCTAGTGGTAAAAAGGCCCTGGCCTGTAGGGTGCTGATCTCTGCCCCTATGAACTGTGAAGTCTGTGTAGGGGTGAAGACAGATTTTTTCTGGTTTGCTATGAAACCCAAGGACTCCAAAAGATCCTGTGTGAGCCTTAGAGAGGTTGTGACTTGTTCTGGTGATTTGCCCACTACCAGCCAGTCATCCAGGTATGGGAAGACAGTCACTCCCTGTCTTCGAAGGAATGCCACCACAGCTGCCAGGCATTTTGTAAACACCCTTGGTGCGAGGAAAAATAAGGGTAGGGTTGCAAACTGATAATGACCTGATGGGAGTCTGAATCTGATATATTTCCTATAAGATTCTTTTATGGGGATGTGGAAATAAGCGTCCTGTAAGTCCAGAGATGCCAGCCAGTCCCCTTTTTGGATTTTTGGAAGAATCCGAGCCAAAGTGACCATTTTGAACGTTGGCTTTTTCAGGTGCTTGTTTAAAGCTCTGAGATCCAAAACTGGCCGCCACTCCCCATTTTTCTTTGTTGTTAGGAAGTATCTGGAGTAAAAACCTCTTCCTCTCAGGGTTGCAGGGACTAGTTCCATTGCTTTGAGCTGAAGCAGCTCCTGAACCTCTGCCTCTAGCAACGAGATTTGTGCTAGGGGTGGGGAGGTGGAAACCCTGTTTTTTTTTCGAGGAAGAAATTTGAACTGTAGAGACAGACCTTTGCCCACTACCTCCAATACCCACTTGTCTGTGGTGATGGTTGACCAGAGGGGGGGGAAATGGGACAGTCTGCCTCCAACAGGTAGGGAGGAGGCGGCTTGCATCCCAGGGGTTCTGTTTAGGCTGGGGTTGAGGTTGGGGCTGAGCCCCTCGCCTAGAGCCCCTTCTACCCCTACCCCTTGAGTAGCCCTGTGGGGGGCACTGCTGGTATTGGGGCATGGCTACTGGCTGGAAAAAGGGTCTTGATAAAATGGAACGACCCCTAGCCCACCTTCCATAGGGCCTGGTGGATGAAGAAGCTCTGTCTCTAGCAGAGTTACTTCTATAAGTAGCCTTATAGTCATCCACCTTTTTCATATAGGCCTGTGGACTCCCCAAAAAGTGAATTTCCTTCTAGTGGGAAATCCAGGGCCTTTGACTGGGTATCCTGAGTGAGGTTTGTGGCCCTAAGCCAAGCAAACCTCCTCTGAGCCACTGTATTAGCCATCCATCTGGCTGCAGTGTCATTTAGATCAGCAGCCATTTGGAACTGGTACTTGGCCGCCTCTAGCCCAAACCTGGCAGTTTCTGCCAGGTCATCTGACAAGGGTGAGGTGGCCTTCATGTACACTGCCAGTACCGACTGCCACAGGGATTTCTGATACTGGGCAGCATACGCTTAAAAAGTAGCCTGCCTCAAGGCCAACGAGGCTGACAAATAGCCCTTTTTGGCCATACTGTCCAATTTTCTGGAGTCCTTGTTCGGTGGGTGTGAGGACAGAGGGACTTTAGCCTTATCACAGGCAGCTTGCTGTACTACCCCTTGATGATCAGGGTGGGAAAAGAGGAAGTCAGCTCCCTCCCTGTCCAGCTGGTATTTTTTATCTATTCGCTTGTCAATTGGAGGAATAGAATTTGGGGTCTGCAGGAGCTTCATAGCATCCTTCTTAAAGAATTTATATACTGGGAGGAGGAGGGCCTTTGTGGGTGTTAAACCCATCATATTGAAGTACTCAATCTCCTCTTCATCTTCCACTGGTTCTGTTGTGGCAATATCCAGAGCATCTGTCATTTTCCTCACGAAAGATAAATGGGAGGAAAAATCCTCAGACACTCTGGGAGGCGAGCCAAATTCCTGCTTAGGGGACACCTCTGGGGGGATAGGTTCATCCTCCTCATAAGGCTCATCATCCTCTTCGAAATAGTGTTGCTCCAGAGCAGGGGGCAACACAGTAGCAGCAACCTGGGGCCCTGGGAAGGGCAGGAGGCTGAGGATGATGCTCTGCAGAGCCTGAATAATTTTAAATGCCTGTGCTATGTCCTGGAGCCAAAGGCATTACAGGTTGCCATCAGAAGTCCTTGGTTTAGCAGGAGAGGGTTCTGCATGCTTGAGCTTCTTTAATTTCTTTAAGGGAACTGGAGAGTCAGCCAGTTCTTTCCCTCTTTTGCCCTTTTTCGCCCGTATCAGGGCAGGGGTAGAAGCACTCGTTAATTCAACCACAACAGACTGGGGTGTCAGCTGGTCAGAGCCTGAGGGACCCCTAGGAAACTTTTTATTAAGCCTTTCAAGGTGCTTTTCAACAGTTTTTTCTGGGAATGTCTTACATATGTCACATTCCTGGTCCAAATGTTCAAAACCCAGACAAGCTACACATAAAGTGTGCTTATCTGCCTTGGCAAACACATCTCCACACTGTAAACAGTTTTTAAAACCAGGCTCCCTGGTTCTCTTCTTAGGTTTCTCAGTCACGGTGAAAGATAAAGTGAAAAACCTCAACTGCTAAATGGCAAATGCTAATGCAGTTATTTAAACAGCTGAAAAAAGGTTTTCCCCTTTTATTTTTTGCAGTCGGTTCTGGGACCGATGGAACAGAGAGAGGAGATGAAATATGAACCGGTTCAGCGGTTCTGTAACTGATAAAAAGCGGTTACAAGTAAAGTTTTTTAGGACCAAAATTTAGTGATAATGACCAGGTTCTTTAGTTAGAGAACCGAAATAAAGTTAAAACTAACTCGGATCCCTCACGGTTATGCTGAACCGCGAGGAACCGAGAAAACAACAATTTAAACAATAATAAACTAACAATTAACAGAGGCAGTAAAAGAAACTAAAAATACTTATGGTTTTTGATTTTTTTCTTTCTTCTTCATGCGAAAGAGGGCGACAGAGACTCTGAGCGACCAGACTTTCAGGCGGAGAGAAAAATCTGAAGGGCTTAGAACACTACAGTTGGTAGAGGCAGTATTTGAAAGATGCTCACGTGCAAAGAATTCCATCATTTGCATGTGTTCCATCTCTCCAGGCAGTCCAACCCACCAGGCTGACTGCACAAAGTTATGAATGGTCTGAGCATTACTGGGGTTAGAAAATACAGGTTACTCACCTGTAACAGGAGTTCTAGGAATGGTATATGTTGTTCATCCACACTTATTGGCAGGTATCCTTGCCGCTTTAAATCTTGCCGGAAGGTCTTCAAGCTGGCTCCTCCCACCCAACCGGGTGGTATAACTCTCGGCTCCGCCCCATGACGCCAGATCTGGCCCGCTGGAAGCTCAGGTTGTGCGTCGAAGCCGGGGAGGTTGGGTGGGTCGTGTGGATGAACAACATATACCATTCCTAGAACTCCTGTTACAGGTGAGTAACCTGTATTTCTAGGGACATGGATATATTGTTCATCCACTTATTGGCAGACTCCTAGCAGTTCTCCGGGAGGAGGGAGGCAAGACGCACCACCCCAATACTTACTTGGGAAAGAGAGACTGGAGAACTGAGGTCCCAAAACCAGCATCCGGTGCGTGACTCAAGGTCGTGTGGTAATGGGTAATGAAGGTGTGTGCTGACTTCCAGGTAGCAGCCCTGCAGATTTCCTGGATAGGGACGTCCCTGGAAGCAGCCACCGATGCAGCAGTATGGCGGGTAGAATGGCTCTTATCCTCTGGGAGGCTCCATGCCCGCCAACTATAGCAGAGATTTATGCAGGAGGTGACCCACCTGCTTATCGTCCGGCTTGGCTGCAGGTCTGCCAGATCTCGGCTTCAGCATAGGTGACAAACAGCTGGCGAACCTCTCCCAATTTCAGCCGTCGCTCTTTGTAATAGCGGCGCCCTTCTAGGGGTCCAAAGTATGGAGCCTATATTCAACCTCGAGTGTGATTGGGTAGAACACCGGCAGAGTCAACACCTGGTTAAGGTGAAACTCCGACACCACTGCCTTCGGAAGGAATTTCGGTGGGGGCGCAGGACAACCTTGTCCCTGTGGAAGACCAGGTAAGGAGACTCGATGGAAAGCGCCTGGGCTCTCCCATCCTTCTGGCTAGCGTGATAGCCACCAAGGCGGTCTTCACGACAGGTGAGAGAGAGCACACCTGTGCATAGGTTCGATATGGCTGCCCATGAGCTTTGCCAGTACCAGCAGTAGATCCCACGGAGGTGGGAGGTTCTCGCATCGAGGGAAATGTGATCAAGGCCTTGAAAAAGCGCCAGACCACCTTCTCCTGGCCACTGACTGCTTCCCGCCCACGCCTGTAAGCAGAGATGGCTGCCAGGCACCCTTAGGGTCGCTTGATCTAAGCCCTTGATTAGAAAGGACCATAACAGTCCAAGATGCTTGCCAAGGAACAGGAGGAAGGGTCCAAGCCCTTGCCTGACACCAAATGGAAAACCTTTCCATTTGAAGGCGCATTTTCTGTCGACCTCATACGGGACGCCTCAACTACATTGAGGACCTCGCCGGAAAGACCCAAGGCCTGGAACTCTAGCTCAGAAACCAGGCCGTCAGGTGCAGGGATTGAAGGTCCGGATGGAACACCTTCCCTGATTGACAGAAATCAGGTCCGGCGAGCTGGAAGCTGCCTCGGGAGCCTGGAGCTGAGGCTGAGGAGATCTGGGTACCAGAACTGGCGAGGCCAGTCTGGGGCTATCAGAATCACCTGCGCCTTGTCCCTCCTTGCCTTGAGAAGCACCTTGTAGATCAAGAGAAATGGGGAAAGGCGTAGAAGAGGCCCGGGTCCACTGCCTCAGAAGGCATCCCTCTGCAGCAGCCTTGCTGAGGGGGCGGGCATGGAACAGCCTCAGCCTCTGCGCTCTCCTGGAGGCAAACAGGTCCACCTGAGGTGTGCCCCAATGGGAGAACAGATGCTGTACTACCTCCGGCAGGAGAGACCACTTGTGGGATGCAGCCCTATCCGGCTTAGGGCATCGGCCAGGTGTTGGGCTCCTGCCACATGAATGGCTAGGAGATCCGCCTCCAGGCTGCGCAGACGAGTGACCAAACGCGGAGAGCTTCCTTGCATAGAAGCATGGGCCGCCCCGCCTGGCGGTTTAGATAGTACATGGTCGTGGTATTGTCCGTCTGGACTCGGACCACTTGACCCCGGAGGAACGGAGCAAAGGCGGTGAGAGCTAGGCGGACCGCTCGGAGCTCCAGCAGGTTGATGTGGCATCGGGACTCCCGCGGGGACCAGAGGCCATGAGCCCGGTGTTCCCCCAGATGGGCACCCCAACCCATCAGAGAGGCATCGGTCGATAGAGAGACCGTCGGCTCGGGCGAGACGACAGGATGCCTCCTGCAAATGACCTGGAATGAACCACCACTGGAGGCGTTCCACATCCCTGTGTCACCGACTGAGCTGGTCAAGGATGATCGCGTTGTGAGCACTGACTGGCCAGTCCCCATTGAAGGGACGCATGTTCCAGCGGGCCCAGCGGACCACGCTGGTGCAGGCCGCCATGACCCAGGAGGCGCAGGAAGTCCCGGCAGGGCGCATTGCCCAACCAGAAATGACTGGGCAAAGGAGGAAAGAACCTCGGCCCTGTCCGCGGAGCCGCGCTTGGCTCGAAGAGAGTCGAGCTGCGCTCGATGAACATAATCACTTGCTTGCTCGAGTTCCGACTTGGCCTCATTGATAAGGAGGCCCAGTTGACAGCAGACCTGGAGGCCAGATCTCTGGACGCTCCACCTCCTGCCTGGAGGAGCTGCTATCAGCCAGTCGTCCAGGTAAGGGTACACCCGACCTCGGGCGCCAGGGAATGCTGTCACCACTGCCATGCATTTGGTGAAGACCCTGGGAGCTGGAGACAAGCCGAAGGGCATGGCTCGAACTTCGAAGGGATCCTCCGCCTGGAGCTAGGGAATCTCTGGTGAGACGGACGGATAGGGACGTGAAAAACACGTCCTGCAAGTCCAGAGCAGAACCACACGCTGCTCCAATGATGGTATTATCTGAGCTAGAGTGACCATCCTGAAGGTTCGAGACCTCAGGAACTTGTTTAGGTCGGTAGGTCGAGAATGGGGCGCCAGCCCCGTCCGCTTCGGAACCAGGAAGTACCTGGACACAAACCCTGGGTCTGAGGGGGGGTCCGCTACCAACCTGATCACCTCCTTTCGGAGGAGGAGGAGAGCGATGTCGGCTCGACGAGCAGACAGTGAGGCTACGGACCCCGAGGCCCCCCGAGGTGCGACGGCTCTGAAGGGTGGGGTCTGCTCGAATTCCAGAGGCAGGCCTTTTCCCACCACCTCCAGAACCCACCTGTCCGAGGTAATAGTGGACCAGCGTGAAAGAGGCAGCCTGAGCCGCCCCACCATGGGAACCAGGGTGAGGTGACGGGGTGGGAAGACACCCCAGCCCATCACTGGCAGGGCTAGAGGAGGACCGCCGAGGGACCTCCTGGGCCTTTACCTCCCTGCTTCCTGTTGGAGGAAGCCCCGCTTGGGTTTGGGATGCAAGCCTGAGCCTTGCTGGCTCTACTTGCTGCGCGGACGTGTCTGGGCGCAGAAGGACTAAAGGGCTTGGCTGTGGTTTGCGCCTTTGTCCTTCTGAGCGAAGAGACCGAGTCCAAGGTAGCATTGGACTTCTCGATCCTCTGCAGGTGACCTTCCACCCCAGGGTCGAAGAGGTCAGTCCTCAAAGGGAACATCCGCCAACTTGTGCTGGGTATCCGGGTAAAGGTGGATATCCTCAGCTAGGCTCGCCGACGATAGCCACTGTGGCCGCCACCGACCTGGCACATGAGTCCCCAATATCTAAAGCAGTCTGGAGCTGCTGTTTGGCCACTGCTGCCTCGTGTCCCGCACCTGCTTGACCGTAGTCTGCAGATCCGCGGGAAGATGAGGATGACCTCATCCAGGGAGCCCAACAGGGCATGAGAAAATGTGCCATGAGGGACGGCCGAACTGGCCTAACGGGCGTCGAGAGGATGCAGCATAGACTTTTGCCTGACATAATCCAATTTCTGGATTCCTTTGTCGGAGGTTTGTCCAATATCCCTGGCGTTGCGGGCTACCGAAAACGCTGTCGGTAACCAACCCTCAGCAGAGAGGGGTGCTCAAAACCAGACAGGAACCGTAGGACTGCATACTTCCTGGCCATCCTGGCCGAAGGCGCAGGGCAGGAAGCAGGGCGCTGCCAAAGCTCCAAGGCCGGACCCACTATGGCCTCAGCCACTGGAAAGGCCTCCGTTGGGGAATCCCCTCGGTCCAGAATCTCCGTGAGGGGATACCTGACCCATTTGGAAACGGGTTCGAGCTTCATCCCAGTGGACTCGAGATGAGCGCAGCAGTCCTAGGAAGAGACTGACGGGCATCATCGTCCATTGACTGTCCTCCTGAGGACTCCAAGTCCAGTCGCTGGAGAAAAAGGAGGAATTATCCTCGACTCGGACGAATCCTGAAGAGCTGCCTCTGGCCTGAGCCACCCCTACCCGCCGAGGTTGGTCGGGTGAGGTAACAGACAGCCTATGGGGTAGACCCTTAGTCAGACCGAGAATCCTGGTCGGAGCCCCAAATAGTGGCTGTGGAGGCGGAGGTTCCACCGAATCGGGTGGAGCAGCTGGTTTTGCCGAACAACCGCCTGTACAGGCCTCGGTAAGTCGAGGGTTGTGTCGGCCGGCCCGTGACAGCCACTTAATGGTCAAAGGCGATCGCGCCGGCTTATTCCCGGTATCAGGAGGAGCTGTTGCCACATGAGGTCCTCGCATCTGGCCGACGTAATCTTACGCTGAAACCTCCTCGTCCGAGGAGGAGGACGAGGCGCGCGGCGACGCCGCCACATTGTGTCAGACCAAGACCGCCTATGACGCGGATCGGGCTGGACCGCGAAGAGGTCCGAGACCGAGAGCCTCGCTTTTCCGAGGTCGGTGGGGAAGTGTCGGCAGGAACCGGCACTCCTTCGCTCGAGGGTATCACCTGGAAAACGGGAACTGAGGCACAGGCAAGCCCACGGATCTCAACTCTCGGGGAACCGGGAGGGAGTCTCAGCTTATAGGCTACAACCCGTCCAACGGATTGAGAAAAATTCGACCGCGCCGACGGGAGTCTCAGTCAACTGACCTTGACGGGAACACCGTGAGACCAGTGGCCGGAGCCGAGCGGTCGACTCAAGTCACCGGCCCACGACTGGGAGAGGGACCTTTCCGCCTCCCAAGAGCCGCCGACGAGGGATTTACCCTTGTCCTTCTTTTTGGACCGAGAAAAAGGTCCAGCAGACGTTGGCCCTTCTCCCTTAGTGGAGAGGGACAGACAAAGCTCCTTAAAGGAGGCTGAGTAGGAAGAACCCAGAGAGAGCGGGATAAATGCCGCGGCCGAGGAAGATACGGCCCGCACCGCCTCCTCTTCGAGGGCGATCATCTGCTCGAGCTGATCCGCCGAGCCCGCCGCCGCGGACACCGCCGACCGGGCCTCCTTAGACTTCACCGGAGGAAAACGCTTCTCGGACGGCCCAGTTGCGCACTGGCAGCACGGTTCTCGAGGACGAGGTCGAGAAGGAAGAGCACAAGTCGTGGTCCGGCGGGTCGTGTCAAGGCCTAAACAGTAGACACACGGGAGTGTGGATCCGTCTCGCGACATCTTCTGACCGCAGGGGCATCTCCGAAAACCGAGTCGATTGTCCATCGCAGTCTCGAGGGATCAAGACTGAAGTCTTTTAGCAAAAACTTTCAAATTGCAAAACGGAAGAAATAGGAACCAGTCTCAAACGCAGAGCTGCTATGGAGGGAACCTGAGCCTGGTGTTGGAGACATCTGAGGCATGTGGCGGAGCCGAGAGTTACTGGTGGTAGGGAGGAGTTGTTGGTATCGACATTGAAAGCTGCAAGGATACTGTTAACAGTGGATGTGAACAACATATCCATGTCCCTAGAAATACAGGTTACTCACCTGTAACAGGAGTTCTAGGAATGGTATATGTTGTTCATCCACACCATCTGGCAGGTTCCTTGCCGCTTTTAATTTCCAGAAGGTCTTTGTTGGCTCCTCCCACCCACCCGGTGGTAAAACCTTGGCCCTCCCCATGACGCCAGATCTAGCCCTCGAAGCCAGGTTGTGCATCGGGCCGGAGGTCGAGATGTGGGATGAACAACATATACCATTCCTAGAACTCCTGTTACAGGTGAGTAACCTTTATTTCTAGGGACATGGATATGTTGTTCATCCACACTATCTGGCAGACTCCTAGCAGTTCTCCGGGAGGAGGGAGGCAAGGCGCACACTCCCTACTTAGGGAATAAAGACTGGAGAACCGAGGCCCGAAAACCAGCATCCCGGCGTGACTCAAGATCGATGTGGTAATGGGTGATAAAGGTATGTGCTGACTTCCAGATAGCAGCCCTGCAGATTTCCTGGATAGGGACGTCCCTGGAAGCAGCTACCAATGCAGCGGTATGGTGGGTAGAATGTGCTCTTATCCCTCTGGGAGGCTCCATGCCCGCCAACCTATAGCAGAGATCTATGCAGGAGGTGACCCACCTGCCTATCGTCCGCTTGGCTGCAGGTCTGCCAGGTGTGGCTTCAGCGTAGGTGACAAACAGCTGGCGAACCTCTCCCCGAACTTCAGCCGTCCGCTCCTTATAATAAGCGAGCACTCTTCTAGGGTCCAAAGTATGGAGCCTATATTCAGCCTCCGAGGTGTGACTGGGGTAGAACACCGGCAGAGTCAACACCTGGTTAAGGTGAAACTCTGACACCACCTTCGGAAGGAACTTCGGGTGGGGGCGCAGGACAACCTTGTCCCTGTGGAAGACCAGATAAGGAGACTCGACGGAAAGCGCCTGGAGCTCTCCCATCCTTCTGGCAGACGTGATAGCCACCAAGAAGGTGGTCTTCCACGACAGGTGAGAGATGTCACACCTGTGCATCGGTTCAAATGGCCTGTCCATGAGCTTAGCCAATACCAGCAGTAGATCCCACGGAGGGGGAGGTTCTCGCACCGGAGGGGATATGTGATCAAGGCCTTTGAAAAAGCGCCCCACCACCTTCTCCTGTGCCACCGATTGCTTCCCGGCCTGTGCCCGGAAAGCAGAGATGGCTGCCAGGTGCACCTTAAGGGTCGTCGACCAAAGCCCTAGCTGAGAAAGGGACCACAGGTAGTCCAGTATGTTTGCCAAGGAACAGGAGAAAGGGTCCAGGCCCTTGCCCCGACACCAAATAGAGAATCTCTTCCATTTGAAGGCGTAGCATTTTCTGGTCGACTCCTTAGGGGATGCCTCAACGACGTTGAGGACCTCATCGGAAAGACCCAAGGCCTGGAACTCTAGCTTCTCAGGAACCAGGCCGTCAGGTGCAGAGATTGAAGGTCCGGATGGAATACCTTCCCCTGATTGACTGAGATCAGGTCTGGGCGGGCTGGAAGCTCCCTCGGGAGCCTGGAGCTGAGACTGAGGAGATCTGGATGCCAGAACTGACAGGGTCAGTCTGGGGCTACCAGAATCACCTGCGCCTTGTCTCTCCTCACCTTGAGAAGCACTTTGTGGATCAGGAGAAATGGGGGAAAGGCGCAGAAGAGGCCCAGGGTCCACGGCACTGAGAAGGCATCCCCCTGCAGCGAGCCTTGCTGAGGGGGGCGGGCATGAAACTCTCAGCTTCGCATTCTCCCTGGAGGCAAACAGGTCCACCTGAGGCGTGCCCCAATGGGAGTAGAGATCTTGTACTACCACCGGCAGGAGAGACCACTTGTGAGACACAGCCCCTATCTGGCTTAGAGCATTGGCCAGGGTGTTGGAGGCTCCTGCCATGTGAATGGCGAGGAGAGCCACCTCCAGGCTGCGCATGAGAGACCAAATGCGGAGAGCTTCCCTGCACAGGTGGTTTAGGTAGTACATGGTTGTGGTATTGTCTGTCTGGACCTGAACCACTTGACCCCATAGAAACGGAGCGAAGGCTGTGAGGGCTAGATGAACCACTTGAAGCTCCAGCAGGTTGATGTGGCATCAGGACTCCCGAGGGGACCAGAGGCCATGCGCTCTGTGCTCCCCCAGATGGGCACCCAACCCATCAGAGAGGCATCGGTCGATAGAGAGACCGTCGGCTCGGGGCGGACAAACGGGATGCCCTCCTGCAGATGTGCTGGAACGGTCCACCACTGGAGAGTGTTCCACATCCCCTGGGTCACTGTCACTAGTTGATCCAATGGATCAAAGCGCTGTGACCACTGGCTGGCCAGTTCCCATTGAAGGGGACGCATGTACCAGCGGGCCCAATGGACCATGCTGGTGCAGGCTGCCATGAGGCCCAGGAGGCGCAGGAAGTCCCGGGCAGGGCGTGATTGCCCAACTTGAAATGATTGGGCAAAGGAGGAAAGAACCTCGGCCCTGTCCGCCGGGAGCCGTGCTCTGGCTCGAAGAGAGTCGAGCTCTGCCCCGATGAAATGTATCACCTGGTTTGGCATGAGTTCCGACTTGGTCACGTTGATGAGGAGGCCAATCTGAGAGCAAACCTGGAGGGCCAGATCTCTGGACCGCTCCACCTCCGCTATGGAGGGGGCTGCAATCAGCCAGTCATCCAGGTAGGGGTACACCCGGACCCTTCGGCGCTGCAGGAATGCTGTCACCACTGCCATGCATTTGGTGAAGACCCTGGGAGCTAGGGAGAGGTCGAAGGGCATGGCCCGGAACCCGTAAAGGGATCCCTCTGCTCTGAAGCGGAGGAATCTCTGACGAGACAGACAGATTGGGACGTGAAAGAACGTGTCCTGGAGGTCCAGGGAACAGAACCACATGCCTCATTCCAAGGATGGGATTATCTGAGCCAGAGTGACCATCCTGAAGGTCCGAGACCTTAGGAACCTGTTCAGGTCGTGCAGTCGAGAATGGGGCGCCAGCCCCCCCGTCCGTTTTGGGACCAGAAAATACCTGGACACAAACCCCGGGTCTGGAGGAGGATCCGCCACCTTCCTGATCACCTCTTTTTCGAGGAGCAGGGCAATATCGGCTCGGCGGGCCGACAGTGAGGCTGCGGATCCCGTGGCCCCCCAAGGGGCAACGGCTTGAAAGGGTGGAGCCTGCTCAAACTCCATAGGCAGGCCCTTTCCTACCACCTCCAACACCCAGCAGTCCATGGTGATAGCGGACCAGGCGGAAAGAAAGTGGCGGAGCCGTCCCCCCACGGGGGGAACTCAGGGGAGTGACGAGGCTGGGGGCGACACCCCTCAACCCGTCACTGGGCAGGCTTGGAGGAGGGACCAGCCGAGGGACCTCCTGGGCCTTTACCTCCCTGCTTCCTGTTGGAGGAAGCCGTGGGCTTGGGTTTGGGATGCCAAGTGCGAGCCTGCTGGCCCTGGTGCTGGTGCTGTTGGGCCGGACGTGCCGCAGGCGCAGAAGGACGAAAGGGCTTGTGCTGCTGCTGTCGGCGGCCTTTGTCCTTCTGGGTGGAGGTGACCGAGTCCAGAGTGGCATTGGACATTTCGATGCGCCGGAAGTGACCTTACACTCCAGGGCTGAAGAGATCGGTCCCCAAGAAGGAGACATCCGCCAACTTGTGCTGGGTATCCGCCGTGAAGGTGGATATCTTCAGCCATGCTCTGCGGCGCATGGCCACCGCGGCCGCAACCAATCTGGCACAGGAGTCCCCTATGTCCAGAGCTGTTTGGAGCTGCTGCTTTGCCACCGCCCTACCCTGGTCCCGAACCTGCCGGACCATGTTCTACAGGTCGGCCGGGAGATGAGGGATCACCTCATCCAGGGAGCCCATGAGGGCATGGGAGAAGTGTGCCATCAGCACAGCCGAGCTGGCCTGGCGGTGGCCAAGGGAGGACGCAGCATACACCTTGCGCCCGGCGTAGTCCAGCTTTTTGGACTCCTTGTCGGGGGGCTTGTCCACGTCCCTAGCATTCCTGGAACGCCGGAAAACGCTGTCGGTGACCAACCCCTCGACAGAGGGGTGCTCCAAAAACCCGGGCAAAGAGCCGGTAGGGACCACATACTTCCTGGCCATCCTGGCTGAGAGTGCAGGACAGGAAGCAGGCCACTGCCAAAGCTCCAAGGCTGGGCCGACAATGGCCTCAGCCACTGGAAAGGCCTCCGTGGGTGAATCCCCTCGGTCCAGTATCTCCGTCAGGGGATACTTGGCCCATTTGGATATGGGCTCGAGCTGCATCCCGATGGACTCTGAGATGAGCTGAAGCAGACCCATAAAGGACGATGGGCTTTCGTCCAGTGACTGGCCCCCGGAGGACTCCAGGCCAACCGGCCTGGAGAACAGGGAGGAGTCGTCGTCGGACTCCGAGGAGTCTGCAAAGAGCTGCCTAGGGCCTGAGCCACCCTCCACCTGCCGAGGACGGTCGGGAGTGAGGGTGACCGACAACCTGCGGGACAGGCCTTGACCCGACCGAGAGTCCTTGATCGGCGCCCCCGATTTCAGTCGTGGAGGCGGAGGTTCCACCACAATCGGTGGGGCAGCAGGTTTCAGCCGAACAACCGGCTCAGGCTTGGGCATCTCGACTGCAGCGAGAGGCTGTTTCAGCCGTTCGGGTGACAGCCACTTGATGGCCGGGGAAGGCATCGGTGTCGACTTGCTCCCGGACAAAAGAAACTGCTGCCACATCAGTTCCTCGTAGCGTCAACGCAATTTGCACCGATGCCTCTCCTCTTCAGAGGAGGAAGACGAGGACGAGCGGTGTCACCGCTTACCTCGGTGCCGAGACCGCCAATGTTGGCGGGATCGGCTGGACCAAGAAGAGGTCCGAGACCGAGATCCTCGGTGTGTCCGAGAACGGGTCTGGGAGGGAGCAGGGGACACCCGCTCTTCCCTTGGCTCAGACACCTTAACCGGGGACTGCTGCACTGAGGGCGCAGGCAGATCCTCGGTTTCCACCAAGGGGAACCGACGAAGAAGGGTTGTCGGCTTCACCAGTCCACAATCCGTCCTACGGGTCGAGAAAAATCTCGACCGCGTCGACGGGTGTCTCAGCCAGCTGACCTGACGGGGACGCCGTGAAGCCAGCGGCCTTAGCCGCAACCTCGACCAAAGTCGACGGTCGGCTGTCCGGGGAAGGGGACCTCTCCCGCTCCCACGAACACCGATGATGGGACTTACCCTTGGAATCCTTCTTGTTGGACCAAGAGGAATGTCCCGATGGCCCCTCTCCCTTCATGGAAAGGGATGGGCAAAGCTCCTTAAACGAAGCAGAATACGAGGTACCCAAAGAGAGTGGGATAAATGCCGCGACCGAGGAGGAGGAGGATGCGGCCTGGGCCGCCTCCTCCTCGAGGGTGATCATCTGCTCCAGCTGCTCAGCCGAGCCAGCCACCGCGGTAACCGCCCAATGGGCCTCTTTCGACTTTACCAGCATATAGCGCTTCGGCACCTAAGCTTCAATCGAGCAGCAAAGGGTCCTCCAAGATGTCACGAAAATGAACAGTATGAGTCGCAGGCTCGTGGTCGTGGTTCTAGGCCAAGGCAGTAGACACATGTGGAGTGCGGATCCGTCCTGGACATCTTCTGCCCACAAGGGCACCGCCGAAAACTGGGAGTCGATTTGTCCATCGCAGCCGCGAGGGAAAAGGAAGACCAAAGTCTTGAAAATTTTAAAACGAGTTTCGGACGAACCGAAGAGTTAGGATCCAGTCTATCACGCAGAGCGTTAAGGAGGGAAACTGAGCTTCCAAGCGGTAAGGAAGATCTGGCGTCATGGGGCGGAGCCGAGAGTTTTACCACCCGGGTGGGTGGGAGGAGCCAGCTTGAAGACCTTCCGGCAAGATTTAAAGCGGCAAGGAACCTGCCAGCTAGTGTGGATGAACAACATATCCATGTCCCTAGAACAAAATTTACATGGTATAAGGGTGTAGTTTTCCTTTAAATATCTCAAAATGCTGACAAATGATAAAACAAACATAAAGTGGTTAGCCTGTGTTGTCAGCAGAGCATGTTGTGCTCCAATGGTCAAGACACTAACCACATCCCATGCCTGACTTCCATACCCTGGGCTGGTGGAGGCAGAGCTGTCAGACTGTGAGGGAAGAAAGTCTCTGACCATCACGAGCGCCTCCTGTGCTGTGCACCAGTGGAAGAGTTGGACCTTGTGTGAGACCATAAGAAATCATGATCCCCCCACCCGATGCCTGGTGCAGTAATGGACTGGCTGCTAGAGAGAAACAATATAGTGGTTTAAAACAGGAAAAAAATGGTCCCTGATTGGAGCATGATGCCAGACACCAGCAAAAAAGTCCCTGCCACAGTGCTTGTCCCCCAACTCCTCCCTGAATGAATCGGCAACTGGAACTGCAGCTTGGAGCCATACAGTCTTGGGGCCTGCCATGCATGAGCTTTCCCCATGGGGTGCAATCCACCTCTATAAGCAGCCGGCATGGAGTCAGGAGCTGGCAGTCCATATGGCAGATTGAGCTTTCACAGCGCCGCATTTGGCTTTTAAAATATGGTGTGAATATGTAGAACTTGGTCTCTCTTGAAAACGCGTCTGCCTTAGTGATTTGATACATGTACACTGTTTAAATCTTTTTACAGTATGAATACTCTTCGGTTAAGGGTCTTTGTTTTGCACTTATCAATGTTGATAATTATTACAGTGATTTATATGAATATGTATAAACTTCACTATTTAGGCACTTTATGTGCTTGTGAACCACACTCCCAAGAAATACTCAGGACAAGTCGAAGCGCCGGGGTTAATGGTAACAGCTCGTTATCACCAGTTTGTGAGTGTTACTGTAGCTAGTGATTGCCTCTTGGGATTTAAGCTTTTTTTTTTTTTTTTTTGGTGACTCACTGGTGTAGTGTAATTGCTTCCCCTTGAGTGCCATAGGTCTGGAGCTATACAGTGTTGTATGTTTGGGGTAGGCAACCCCCTACTACGGGCACTGACCAACTGCTGGATGTGCGATCCCACACCTGCTTTGCTAACCCCTACTTACCTAGAATCATTATAGTGGTGGGTGACCTACCATGCTGGTTATTCTTGGGCCTGCTGTGGGTGCCAGTTTCAAATGTAGAGGGTCAGGGCTTTTGCCTCCATACCCATCCAAGGTGCCGGTGCACAATGATGCTCCTGCATGCACGTGGTGGGACACGTGTGTGATGGCACACAGCAGCAGGCCCTACCCCATAATGTGTGTACCCACTGTATTACCACCTGGCTTTCACCAGATGGCAATCAACCAGTGAGACACAGTGCCCCCCCCACTACGAGTGAGGACAGCTGTCTCTAGGTCGCTCAGTCATTCCTCCCCCAGTCAGCACCCAAACAACCAGAGTCTGTTTCCGAACCCGGGTCACAGGTGTAGCAAATGGTAGTACTACTGGGCCAGCAATCTCTTTCTGTACTAACTAATCACCCACTAATTTGACAGACAGCTACTTAGATGAATACAATAGTAATTATTTTCACAACAGTCTGTTCACGTTTCATGTTTTACTGTGTTTGCTTTGTACATTTTTTGACCGAAATGTGAGCAATTTCATACCTTTATAAACTGCTTTTGGCAGGTCAATCTACAGGGGGCTTAAGAGGAGATAACACAGATTGTAGTGCAGGGAAAATGGTTCATAGTATGATTTTGTAAGCTTAAAGACCTGAAGATTGCTGGTGGTGGCTCAGTAAATATTTTCATTAAGTTTTTAAACATACAGTCGATAGGTTCCAACACTTTGTAGAGATGGTACATTCATCAATTACAGGTTACATAGATAATACCTAGTGGGGAGAAGCCCCCTAACTTCTAAAATTCATACTATGTGACAGGAGTAGTTATTGATAACATTAATGCCTCCTCTCCTTTAACACAGAGTGGGGGTGGGGGGAGGGCTAAGTATTTTCTGTATAACTATCAGGTTACCCTAATGTCTCTTGAATGTGAAGTTCAAGTCCGTTCTTAGATATGCATCAACTTTGCCTACCTGATACAGGCAAGATTCAAGCAAATCCAATTTCACATGATGTGTATGTATATATTTAATATTGTTTTATGTGGACTAATTATTTTTTTTAACTGACACTTCCTAGAACCTATGAAATTGCCACTTCACAGACATCACATGGATTAGTACAATATCAACTGAAGTGGCCAAAGGAACAGAAGACATTCATGAAACTGGAAGTCTGCATGTTGCTAATAATGGATCATGAGCTGGAAGCAGCTCATATTATTTCAATTTGGTTTTGTTTTCAAAAAGAAAAACAATGCAGCATGTCACTTTGTACAGCTGATGAATGACAGCTGGCCTTGGGCAAACTGTATTCCTCCAAGAGTTAGTCTAAAGGGATAATGCAGTTTTAAGTCCACAAACCCATCACGGGAGGTATGGTTGCTTAGTTACTGACATTTACATGTTCTTTGCTGGAAGCCAACTGCTATGCTAGAACCAACACCTCTGTACTTAAAATGCTATATTAGTTTATAAAACCAGCATGCTTCCCCACTACTGAGTACTTCACAAAAGATAAACACCCCAACGTTATCTGCTGTCATGCACAGATGGAGGAAAAATAACAGTTGTCGCTACTTAATGAAATACGTTAATGGACCCCAGTTGGGAAAACCTTGGTTTTCTTTATAGAAAATGTTCCATTTCATTTTTTGAGAGTTGGATTTTTGCCCTGAAACCTAAATAATTTTATATCAAACTACTTAACATGGAAAACAAAATGATAGAATGAGTACGGTTATCTACGTCACCATTTTTCTTGTGATCGTTAAATTTTAGACACTATTTAGAATCCTGAAATAGTAACATTAAAGTGCCCTTGCCACCACTGGGAACATTTTAGACATAATCCAGTTTATATTTCATAGGTTTCCTGACATTCTTTTCCCTTTTTCTTTATTACTGTGGGCTGTTGCATGAAAACAAGATCACTGCCCCTAGAGTTTATGTACACTGGCTGGTTGTCTACACCTGGCATCATAATTCCCTATTTATGACATCATAATTATCTCCATGACAACAGATTGTGACAACATAAACATAACTGGGGATCTCAAGTGTAGACTAACATCCAGGTCAATGCAGATATTGCAGAGATCCTGTTTTTATGCTAATGTCGCTAGAAATAAATAGTGGTGAGACTTAAAGAGACAATATGACATATAAGCTGAATTGAGTCTAAATAATACATTTTATTCAAAGTTGTCACAACTATGTAAGGGATTCTTTATAAACAAAATTCCTTGACATATAAGAAGAAAAACTTACCATAGTAATATTGTTTTTTCCAGGGGATCCCTCACTGTGCTTACTGTTGCAATCAGCCTGCATGTCTGAGCTGCCCCGGCCAGTAGAATTGTGTGTAAATTAGGGAATGATGGAATTAAATTAAAATCTCTGCCGCATGGTCACACTCCACTCTGCCCTCTAACATCAGATTTATTTTGATAGCCAGGGGAGCAATGGCCACTAAACTAGCTAGACTCAACCTAAGAAAATAGAACCCCCCGCAAATTATTGGTCCCCACTGGGACATGTTATGGCAGACTAAAACATCAAAAACAGCCAAAACTGATTGCGGACAATACAAATGTAATGCTCAAGCAAAACTTGAAGATTGAAACAATAATGGATTCTTGGAGAACCTTTTCCAGGTTCTGGAAGGAGAGGTAGGGTGGGTGTGTTAAGCATAGCGAGGGATCCCCGGGAAGAAACAATATTGCTATAGTAAGTGATTTTTTTTTCCCCAAACCCCAGGAATCCCTCACAATGCTTGCTGTCGCAGACTATAAAGCAGTACCTTCGGAGGCTGAGTACAGAACCTATTTTGGGAAAAGGTTCTGCAAGACAGCAGTGCCAAACCTGGCATCTCTTCTGGACTGCACATCCAGACCACAGTGTTCTGTAAAGGTGTGTACAGTTTTCCAGGTAGCTGCTTTGCACATTTCTAGCAAGGGGACATCCCTTGCAGCTGCCACAGAGGCAGAGATGCCACGTGAGGAGTGTGTCCTGAGGGCTTGTGGAGGTAGTCTGCAAGCCTTGTTGTAACAGAACTGGATGTAGGAGACTATTCAGCAAACAACAGTTCTTTTGGAGGCTGGCCTACCCTTGTCCACTTCACCATATGTGAGGAACAGCTGAGTGGCAAGACCTTAGATCCTTAGTGCGATCCAGGCTGTAACTAAGTGTCCTCCTAACATCCAGGCCATGGAACCTCTGCTCCCCAGAGCTGAATTTTGCTGTAGAAAACACTGGAAGGGCGATGGACAGGTTCAAGAGAAACTCAGACACCACCTTAGGGAGGAATTTTCTGTTAGTCCTTAGGACTACTTTGCCTCTGTGAAAAATGATGTAATTCAGATCTGTGCAGAGGGCCTGCAACTTGCACACCTTTCTGGCAGAAGTTATGAAACCAGGAACACAGTTTTCCAAGTGACATGCCTCACATCAGCAGTAGCCATTGGCTCAAATGGGGATTCAATAAACTTTTCTGTGCCCAGGTTCAAATCCCAAGGGGGGAACTGGGTCCCTAACCAGAGGATGCCGGTGCAGACGCCCTTTAAAGAACCTTCTGAAAATGGGATGTGAAGCCACCGTCTTCTCCTTATCTGCAGAGACATAAGCAGATACAGCAGTCAGGTGCACCTTAAGGGTTGTAGGCCTGAGGCCCAAGGACAGAAGGTGGACTAGGTGGTCTAAGACTGTGGACTGATCTGCTTATAAAAGGCTGAGCAGCTTAGGGCACACCACAGAGAGAATCTTTTCCATTTGGAAGCATATGTTTTCTTAGTTGCTGACCTTCTGGCGACCCTGAGGACTTTCAGGACTTTCTCAGAGAGGTGAAAGTCAGAATACTGTAGCTCCTAAAGAAACAAACCTTAAGGTGCAGTGACCTGAGGTTTGGGAAGGTGACTGTGCACTGGGACATGGTCAGCAGCTTGTACCTTTATGGGAGGTGGATGGGCTGCTTGATGAAGAGGGCCAGGAGAAGAGGGTACCAGACCTGCCTGGTCCAATCTGGGGCTACCAGTATCATGGTAGCAGACTGGCTCCTCAGCTTCAACTACACTCTTAGCAAGAGAGGGAAAAGAGGGAAGGTGTACAAGAACCTCCCGACCAGTGTACAGTCAAGGCATCCACAGGGACGGACCAAGCCCTTTGCTGGAGTTCTTCAACAAAACAGGAGGAGCTGGTGATTCTCTCTGGAAAAAGAGAGATCTATCTCTGGTGCACCCCCATGTCCTGAACACTGTGGCCAATACCTATTTGTTCAGGGTCCATTTGTGATATTCCTGGCTGATCCTGCTGAGGGAATCTGCCGAGACATTGGGCCCGATTTTCAAAATAGGACGCCGGGTTTGCGGCCAAGCCCTGTGTCCCTGCAATGTTTAGTACACCTGCATCCATGGGTTTGCTGCAACTTGTACCCGATTTTAGAATCGGGGATGCAAGTTAGGTTGCAAGCCCTGTAACTTGATGCAACGGTCCACCGGGGACTCATGCACAGTGTAGTGGGATGCAGGGATTTGTGTCGAGGGGTTGCTGCGCCAGTTCTAAATTGCGCCGACCCCCTTGTTTGATGCATGTCATCATTTGCATCCTAATCCCAGCTGCAAGCCCATGCAGGTGACCTGCTGAAAGTTGCATCTCCAGAGAGTAAGCCAGGTTCCAGATCTTCATTGCTTCTGTACACAGCTCTGAGGATCTTGTTTCTATGTTTATGTGCCCCCTTGTTTGTTGATGTAGCACATGGTAGTGGTGTTGTCTATCCTGACCTGGACTGACTGCCCAAGACATGAGGAGCAAATGACTGTAGAGCCAGAAAAATTGCCCTGAGTTCCAGCAGGCTTATGTGCTCTTGGGATCCCTGGGGGGACCACATAACACTTACTGTCAAGTCAGCTAGGTGAGCCCCTCAGCCTAGGAGGGGAGTCATCTGTTGTTAGAACTAGTGTGGGTGACTGATGAAGGAACGGCACACCCTCCCTGAGGTTGCCCTCTTTCTTCCACCAGTTCAGTGATCTTAAGAGAGACTTTGTCACAGGCACTAGCATTGAGAGAGGGTCTCGTCTTTGGGACCAGTGGGCACTTAGGTGGTACCGTATGTCTCTCATTTGGAACTTGGTCCCTACCACCATTGCTGTAGAGGAGGCCAATGTGGCCTAATAGCTGGAGGAGGTCTCCTGATGACCCAGGATGAAGGACTTCACCAGACTGATGAGATTTCTCACTCTGTCTTGAAGGAGGATGGTCCTTCCTCGAAGGGCATCCAATTCTGCTTCTATGAACTCTAGCACTTTAACTGGTTCTGTCTGGGACTTTTGGGTATTTATGAGAAACCCCAGGCCCTCCAGGGTACTCTGAATAAGGAGAAAAGAGGCCTTGGCCTGCTGGTGTGATTTTCCTGTGACCAGCCAGTCATCTAGGTAAGGGAAGACATAGCAGTTGCGTAAGAACTTGCTGCAACAGTAGATGTTCGCGAGAGGTTCCTGCAGTAGGTCTTCACATATAGGACTGTATCCCCTGGCGTCAGGTCCGAACGGCAAACTTGTAGCTAGCAATCATCAGCGGGGATCGCCCTCGTCGTCAGGTGACGTAACATCAGTGTGACTATAAAAGGGGCGGTCCCACGCCCGCCCTCCAGTTCTTTTCCACCAGAGACCTAAATAAAGGGAGTAGAAAAGAGGAGTGACAACTCCTGGTACCCTGTGTCCTGGCAAAGCCAGAGACTTGGACAGGAAATAAGGAAAAAAAAAACAACAGGAGCTGGAGGAAAGCTGGGAGGGAAAGCAGATCTACTGCAGGAACCTCTCTCGAAGATCTACTGTTACGGTAAGTTCTTAAGTAACTGCTATATCTTACTTCGAGAGGGTTCCTGCAGTAGGTCTTCACATATAGGACTGAATGAAAAAATTACTCACCTTAGTAATATTGTTTCTTCTAATGGAGTCTTGCTATATTCTGACATATGCAGTGAGTCCCAACCTTCGAACTGCCCCAGAGATGAAAGAGTTAACTTTCCATGCCAGGCATGGAACAGCTGAGCTCGAGTCGATTGAGACTCTGTCTGTTGTTCTTCAAACTCAAACCATCAGATCTTTACGAGCTAAACTCACTAAGGTCCTGTGTGGAAGCTGTAAACCTACACTAGCCAACTGGCTACTAAACATAAAACAGATTTTTGGTCCCAAAACAAAGACTCAAGTCAGAAGACCCAAAAACGAAAAACAACACCAACTCACCCCAAGAAAGAAGGGTGAAAACAACAAGGTGGGCACCTACTAGTGCCAACACTGCACTGCCCACCCACATCCCAAAACAGAGGTTCTGAGAGGGGCAGGAGGGGGGTCAGAATATAGCAAGACTCCATTAGAAGAAACAACATTATTAAGGTGAGTAATTTTTTCTTCAAACAACATGAAGTCTTGCTATATTCTGACAGTAGCAGACTACAAAGCAGTACCTCCATGGAGGAGGGACAGAACCTACTTAAGAAATAGGCTCTGAAGCGCAGTTGTGCCAAACCGAGCATCACTCCTAGCCTGGATGTCCAGGGAATAATGCCTGGTAAAAGTGTGAACTGTTTTCCAGGTAGCTGCTTGACATATCTCTAGAACAGGGATGTCCCTGGCAGCAGCCAGGGAAGTAGCTGTACCTCTGGTAGAGTGAGCCCTCAGGCCTGACGGAGGAACCTTACCCAGTTTCTCATAACAAAATTGGATACAAGAGACAATCCACCTGGCAATGGATCTTTTAGTGGCAGGTTTCCTTACCGACCTCACCATAAGTGAGGAACAGTTGAGGAATCAAACCTGAGACCCTTGGTACGCCTATGTAGTAGCTAAGGGCTCTTTTCACATCTAAATGTGCAGCCTCCTCCGCCAGAGGAGGAATGGTCAGTGAAGTACACTGGGAGAACATAGATTGATTAAGGTGGAAATCTGAAACCACCTTAGGCAAGAACTTCCTGTTAATCCTGAGGACCACCTTATCTCTATGAAAGGAGATAAAATCAGGCTCCACTGACAAAGCTTGTAATTCACTTATGCGTCTGGCAGAAGTGATGGCTACCAGAAACACAGTCTTCCAAGTCAAGTACTTAAGCTCTACTGAAGACAAAGGCTCAAAAGGAGGTTGCATAAGCTGAGCAATGCAAACATTAAGGTCCCAGGCAGGGGCAGGGTCCCTGAATGGAGGGTTGGTGTGAAGCAATCCTTGAAAAACTTGGAGAATACAGGATGAGCTGAAAGAGAAGAGGGCTTACCTGCTGAAATAAAAGCAGACACAGCTGCCAGATGCACTTTCAGTGTAGCTGGTCTCAGCCCTAAGCTATTTAAATGGACCATATAATCAAGGACTGTGGGCAGATCAGCAGATTCTGGGGAAATATGCTTCCCAGAGCGCCATATGGAAAATCTTTTCCATTTGGAATTATAAGTAGCCCTGGTGGAAGGTTTTCTAGAAGCCTTCAGGATACCCATTACACCTTGGAGTAGGAGTGGATACCAGGGCTGTCTGGCCCACTCTGGAGCAATCAGGATCATCTTGCAGGGTTGAGATCTGAGTTTGACTAGCACTTTGAACAGGAGAGGGGAAAGGGGGAAAAGCATAGAGAAACTTCCCTTCCCAAATGAGAACTAAGGCATCCAGGGGGACTAAGCCCAACACTGGGGGCCTGCAACAAAAAAGGGGAAGTTGGTGATTGTCTGGGGCTGCAAAAAGATCTATCTGTGGGGTGCCCCATCTGGAAAATATCACCTCCAAGACCAAGGTGTCCAGTGACCATTCATGATGGCCCTGGGAAATCCTGCTGAGAGCATCTGCCAGGACATTGTCCTTGCCTGGGAGGTGAACTGCCGTGAGGGAGGTGTTCAGGGAGTAAGCCAGAGACCACAACTTCATTGCTTCGTGCACAAGGCCGAGACCGAGTGCCTCCTTGCTTGTTGATGTACCACATTGTGGTGGTGTTGTCTGTTCTGACCTGTATAACTTTGTTCTGAACAGATTTGGAAAAAGCTTGAAGTGCTACAAATACTGCTCTGAGTTCCAACAGATTGATGTGAAGCAGAGTTTCCTGAGGGGACCACAACCCCTGGGTGGTGAGGTCACCCATGTGAGCCCCCTACCCCAAGAGGGAGGCATCTGTAGTAAGGATTAAAGAGTGAGACTGGGTGACAAAGGGAACCTCTTATCTCAGGTTGTTCTGATCCTGCCACCACTGTAGGGCCTGGATCAGGGTTCGAGTTACTGGGATCAATTTGGTCAGAGGGTCCTTCCTTTGAGACCAGAAGGTTCTCAAATGGAACTGAATGTCCCTCATCTGAAATCCTGCTCCCTGCACTACTGCTGTAGAAGCAGCCATGTGCCCCAGGAGCTGTAGAAAATGTCTTGCTGGTTGAGACACCTGCAGGGTGAATGAGGAGGCCAGAGAGATCAGGGTCCTTGCCCTGTCCAGGGAAAGGAAGGCTCTGGATTTCTCTGTGTCTAGCTCTGCGCCTATGAAGGTGAGGAGCTGGACAGGTTCTAGAACTGACTTTGGAAGATTTAGAAGGAAACCCAAAGAAGTGAGCAGTTGCTGAGTTATCTGTAAGTGTAACCTGACTTGGTCTGGGGACTGGCCCACTAAGAGCCAGTCGTCCAGGTAAGGGAAGATGGCAATCTTTTGCCTTCTTAGAGAAGCAACTACCACTGCCAGGCATTTTGTGAACACCCTTGGAGCAGAGGCGTGGCCAAAGGGCATTGCTCTGAACTGGTAATGGCCTGAGGGCAGCTCGAACCTGAGGTACTTTTGATGGGAGCTTCTGATGAGAATATGGAAGTAGGCATCCTTGAGGTCCAGGGACACTAGCCAGTCCCCTGGCCTTAGAGAGGGTAGAATAATTCCCAGAGTCATCATTTTGAATTTTGGTTTTAAAGGTGCTTGTTTAAGTATCTGAGATCCAGGATGGGCCGCCATTCTCCTGTCTTTTTGGGGTAAGGAAGTACCTGGGTACAACCCTTTGCCCTGGTTTAGGGTGGAACCTTTCACAGCTCTGAGAGCTAGGAGGGAAGAGACCTCTGCCTCTAAGGCGAGTGTCTCTGAAGGATTTGCAGGTGGAAAGGATCTGGTTCTCATCTTTGGAAACTTTTTGAAGCTGAGAACCAGTCCCTGGCTTACTACTTCCAGGACCCATTTGTCTGATGTCAGAGACTCCCAGTCCTGGACAAAGTAAGCCAGCCTGCCCCCTACAGGTAACTGAGAATCGGCCCTGGTAACCCCATCAGGGTGCCTGTTTGGCAGGGGCTTTGGGCTGAGGGGTGGAAGCAGGCCTGCTTGTACCTCGTCTGTCTCTCCCTCTAAAGAACCCCCTCTGGGCATAGGCAGAAGAGGAGGCCTGGGCTTGGTAAAAAGGCCTATGAAAAGGCCTGCCCCTGCCCCTGGGAAGCTGCCTTTGAGGAGTGGCCTGCCTTTCCTTGGCCTGTGCACTCCTATAGGTGGTCCTATACTCATCCATTTTTTTCATGTAATTCTCTGTTTGCTCCCCAAACAGAGAATTACCCACAACAGGAAAATCCACGGCCTTAGTCTGGGTATCCTGTGACAGGCTAGTACATCTGAGCCAAGCCATTCTTCGAAGTGCCACAGATGTAGCCATGACTCTTGATGACACACCATTTGAGTCCACTGCAGCATGGAACTGCACCTTGGATGCCTCAGTACCATCAACAGCCACCTGCTCCAGCTCCTTGGTAAGCTGGCCAGGGACCTGTTTTGCTAAAGCCATGACAGTGTCCCATCTGGATTTCTGATATCTAGCAACATAAGCCATATAATTTGCCTGTCTGAGTCCCAAGGATGCTGCCATGTACCGTTTCTTTGCCATGGCATCAATCCTCCTGGAGTCCTTGTCTGGGGGGTGTGAAGCCAAGGGAATATTTGCCTTGTCACAGGCTGCAGCCTGCACTACCCCAACATGGCTGCATTGTTGTGTAAGGAACTCCATATCAGAGCCTGACAATGTATACCTCTTGTCCATTCTCCTATCCACAGGAGGTATAGTGTTAGGAGTTTTTAAAATTTTAAATGTCTGTTTCCCAAAAGATTTATGCAAGGGAATAGACAGCCTCCTAGACTCTGGGATATCCATCATTTCCACAAAGTCAGGCTCCTCTTGATCATCCACAGCTTCCTCCATAGGCAGCTGGAGGGTTTCAGCCACTTTTTTATAAAACATAAAATGAGAAGGGGACTCAGAAAGCCTAGGAGGAGACACTCCTGAAGGTCTGTCTGGGGAGATGTCCGGGTCAATGGGCACATCCAGACTTTCAAATCCACATTCACTCTCCTCATACTCCTCTTCCCCCTCCTCCGGTTCATAATACTCCTCTAAATCATACTCTTGAACCGGTGGAACCGTCCGAACCGAGCGCCTCCCTGATGGTGCCAGTTCAGTCGGAACCGGGGAAAGCGACTGGGCAATTTTGATTGCTTTGGCTATTTCTTCAGCGGTTGGAGAGGAAAGTTTTGGCTCCACACCAGCTGATTTTCTAGTCCTTTTTGCTGGAACCGACTCCTCAGAGTCGGATCTCCTTTTGCCCAAAGAAGTCTCGCTCTGGTCAGAGGGCACTCCTTCTGGTTCGGTTTGAACCGAACCGGGCTGGCCATCCGGTTCAGCGGACTTTTGGCCTCCCTTTCCCTGAGCCTACCAACTCTCATTTCCAGGGTAGCTGCAGGAAAATTTTTACAAATCTGGCAGTCTGCATTGAGGTGGTCAAACCCCAGACAATAAACACAGGTGGTGTGGGGATCAGCCTTGACAAAGACTTCCCCACACACACAACAGTGTTGAAACCCAGTGGGCCCGGTTTTTCTTTTGGTTTTCTCAGACACAGTGCCAGTCCTATCCAAACTTACCCTTTTATGGCAATCCACCAGGCAAGACCCTCTTATCAGTTCCTAACTGTGTTACGGGTCGTGGAAAAAGCCATAATAAAATCCGTTTTTTTAGAACCGGTAACCACATTCTAAAAGTACAATTCAAGATTTTTTAACAACTTGATTGGTTCAAACCAAACCGATGAACCATTTACAAGTTCCACACAGAATAGAGTAAAATATAACCTATCTAGTACTCACAAATACCACAGACAGAGACTGAACCAACAGGTTATGGTTTAAATTCGGTCGAAAACCGAGAAAGCGGTACTTTAACCGACAAATTGAACCGAGCAGAAGGAGAAATCTCCGGAGCAACTGTTCAGTGAGGCAGAGTAAAGAATCTGACGGTTTGAGTTTGAAGAACAACAGACAGAGTCTCAACCGAGCTTGAGCTCAGCATTCCATGCCTGGCATGGAAAGTTAACTCTTTCATCTCCGGGGCAGTTCGAAGGTTGGGACTCACTGCTACTGTCAGAATATAGCAAGACTTCACGTTGTTTGAAACCAAGCAATCTAACACAAAAGAAGGAGTCAGAGACGAGGATCCGGGAGGAGGAAGATGTCTGCCAACTAAGGGTCTGTTCAAGACAGACAACCTTGTAAAACTGCAAGGCCAAAGCCAGCTCGAGACCTAGAGGCAATGTCCAGACTGTAATGCTTAGTGAAGGTGTGGACGGAAGACCAAGTGGCCGCTGCACAGATATCAGCAGTGGACACATTCCTGAAAAAGGCGGCAGAAGTGGCCACACTCCTGGTGGAGTGACCTTTGACTGCCCCGGAAGGGTTTTTTTGTACTTCTGATACGTGTAATGAATACAGTTAGCCAGCCACCTAGACAGAGTCTGTTTTGTGATCGCCTTGCCCTGACACTGGGAGCCAAAGGCAACAAAAAGCTGATTCGGCTTATGAACCTCTTTAGTCCGAGAGGTATAATACCTCAAAATCCTGTGCACATCAAGAGTGTGCAGGAGATACTCTCCTCATTGGAGTGCTCTGGAAAAAACACCAGCAATTAGACACTCTGATTTAGAGTCATCTCCAAAACCATCTTCGGAAGAAATGAAGGATTAGTCTGCAGGACCACCTGGTCCCTGTGGAAAATTAAATAAGGCTCTCTACAAACTAGAGCCTGAAACTCTGAAACCCTTTGAGCTGAAGTGATAGCAACTAAAAAGAGAGTTTTCCATGCTAAAAAACGCTTGCTGCCAGTTCAAAAGGGGGCAAAGTAAGCTTTTCCAACATAAAATTGAGATCCCAGTGATGAATGGGATTCTGGACTGGAGGTTTTATATGAAGGATCCCCTTCAAAAAGGTCTTAGAAACCTCTAGCTGAGCTAGGGTTTTGCCATCCACCGGAAGGTGGTTGGCTGACACCGCAGAGAGATGGACCTTCAGTGAACAATAACTGAGGCCCAACTCTGATAGATGTAAAAGGTACGCTAACAACTGGGAGGACAAGCAAGAAAATGGGTCCAAATGTTTTGCTGTGGCCCAAACAGAAAATCTCCTCCATTTCTTGGCATAGGTGGGTCTAGTGGAGAGCTTCCTAGCTTACATCAAGACCTGAGCTACCTGAGTAGAAACTCCATAACGAGAGATCACTATGTCCACAGGTGCCACGCATGAAGATGGAGAGACCTGAGGCACGGATGTACCAGGGTGCTCTGCTCCTAGGAGAGAAGGTCATGAGAGAGAGGCAGAGGGACTGGTGGTTCCAGAGCCAGTTGTTGCAACAACGGGAACCATATCTGCCGAGGCCACAGAGGGGCAATGAGAATCATGTGAGCCCCCTCTGCCTAATGCTTCAGTAGAACCTTCTGAATTAGAGGAAAGGGAGGGAAAGCCTACAGAAATATCCCTGCCCAGGATAGAAATAGTATGTCTCACCAAAAAGCACCATGCCTGGAAACAAGTGAGCAAAAGTTGGGTAGTTTTGCATTGGATGGGGAGGCGAATAGATCTAGGTCTGGCCGACTCCACTGAAGAAACAGATCTACTACTGTCTGCTTTAGTTCCCACTCATGAGCCCTGGCAACTGATCGGCTGAGACTGTCTGCCAGGATGTTGTGGACCCCTGGCACTTGGACTGCTGTCAAGTATAAGCCGTGCTGCATCACACCATACCACACCCTCATTGCTTCCCTGCAAAGGGGGTACGATCGGGTGCCTCCCTGTTTGTTCAGATACCAGACAGTGGTCATATTGTCTGTCTGAATGAGGAGTGTTCCCAGGAAAAGAAGCAACTGGAATGCCTGGAGAGCGTAGAGAACTGCCCTCGTCTCCAGGATGTTAATGTGAAGATTCTCCTCCATAGGGGACCAGGAAGAAAAAAATTACTCACCTTAGTAATCTTGTTTCTTTCAACATATTCTTCCATATTCATAACTCTCTGCAGTTAGCCTGCTCAGTAGAACTGCCCGGAGAGTGGAACTATATGCTAATGATGTAATCATTGGCACGTGACAATATTCAAACTCCTGCCCTCATCTGCTGCACATTCTATCAACGTCTCAGATTTCTAGGAAGCCTACAAGGCAACCTAACTAAGTGATACAAGCTAAAATTGCTTGATACTGACAACTATTTACTATCACTGCCCCAACCACTGATACTAATGATTGAGGTATCAGACCTACCTGAAACACCCAGAATCACCTGGGAAAAAGAAAGGCAAGTAAGAAAACAACCCCACAGGATTAAAATAAGTGTGTCTGTGTTTGGGACTGTCAAATAAGAAGACCATTCAGAGGCTCTGGTTCTGGAAGGGGTGGTAAGGAGGGAGAGTTATGAATATGGAAGAATACACTGGAAGAAACATGATTACTAAGGTGAGTATTTTTTTCTTCTAACCCCCTGTATTTTTCTCATATTCATAACTCTCTGCAGACTTCAAAGCAGTACCTTTGGAGAAGGGTAGAGAACCTACTTAGGAAAGAGACTCTGCAGGACTGCTGTGCTAAACCTGGCATCACTTCTGGACTGCAAGTCCAAAGTATAATGTTTACTAAAGGTGTGAACTGACCTCTAGGTAGCTGCTTTACAGATCTCAGTAAGAGGATATCTCTAGAAGCTGCTATAGAAACAGCTGTGTCCCTAGTGGAGTGGGCCCTGAGGCCTGTTTTCCAGCTTTTGTGTAACAAAACTGAATGCATTGAACTATGCAGTGAGAGACTGATCTCTTAGAGGCTGGAGTGCCCTTTCCCACATCCCCATAAGTGAGGAAAAAGTTGCTGTTTATCAGTTCTGTGATCTTTGGTGTGAGTTGGATAATAACTCAATGCTCTTTTAACATCCAGACTGTGGAGCCTGCGCTCTCCTGAGCTAGCATGTTCTGTGAAGAAGACTGGCAGTGTCATGGACTGATTCAAGTGGAAATCGGAAACCAGCTTAGGGAGAAACCTTCTGTTAGTACGAAGTACTACTTTATCATTATGAAAAGATAAATAATCTTTTTCCATGCACAATGCTTGCAACTCACTTATTCTTCTGGCAGAAGTGATTGCTACCAAAAACACAGTTTTCCATGTGACATACTGCAAATGTGCTGATGACATTGGCTCAAATGGAGGTTTCATAAGCTGAGCAATGCAAATATTCAGATCCCATACTGGGACTGGTTCTTTAATAGGAGGATGTAAGTGGGATAATTCTTTAAATAATTTTTTGAAAGTAGGGTTAGATGCAAGGGAAACAGTTTTCCCTGCGGAGATAAAAGCTGAAATTGATGCCAAGTGCACCTTCAGGGATGTATGTTTGAGGCCTTGATAGTGCAGTTCAGTAAGATATTCCAGTAATAGTGGAATCTCTGCCAGAGAAGGAGAAACATGTTTGGCATCACACCAGACAGAAAATATTTTCCATTTTGCATTATAGGTTTTCTTAGTAGAAGGTTTTCTATATTCTTTTAGGATATCCAGAACAGCCTGGGAAAGCTGCAAATTTACAAACTCTAAGTCCTCAAGAGCCAGGCCTTGAGTCTGAGAAACCTGAGGTTCGGCTACAGGATCTTTCCTTGGTGGGACGTTAATAGGTTGTGCCTCCTGGGTAGGAGGATTGGTGTGGACACTGACAGCATGAGGGGATATGATGGCTGTCTGGCCCAGTCTGGTGCTTCAGAATCATGGACACAGGCTGTAACCTGAGTTTAAGTAACACTCTGAAGATGAGAGGGAAGGGAGGAAAGGCATATAGATGCTTCCCTGACCAGTCCAAGGCCAGAGCATGTAGGGGGAATTATGCCCCTGACTGGTGGCCTGCAACAGAATAAGGGCAACATGCGATTCTCATGAGAGACAAAGAGATTTATCGCTGGAGTGTCCCATCATTTGAACACTGAGTCCAATACCTGTCTGTTCACAGACCATTCATGATGTGCCTGGTTGATCCTGCTTAAAGCATCTGCCAGGGTATTGTCCTTGCCTGGTACATGAATGGCTTGCAAGGAAGCTTTTAGAGAATAAGCAAGTTTCCAAATTTGCATGGCCTCTGTGCACAGAGGATCCGACCTTGTTTGTTTACGTAAATCATTGTAGTGGTGTTGTCTGTTCTGACCTGCACCACCTTGCCCTGTATTAGCTGGGAAAAACATTTTAGAGACAGAAACACTGCTCAGAACTCTAGCAGATTTATGTGGAGGAGAGACTCCATGCTTGACTAAGTGCCATGGGTAGTATGCTCTCCTATATGAGCACCTCATTCTAACATAGAAGCATCTGTTGTAAGGATGACTGAGGGATTTTCCCTCTGGAAAGGAACTCCTGCCCTTAGATTGTGGATATCTGTCCACCACTGCAGGTACCGGATCACTGATCTTGTTACAGGGATCAGTTTTGACATATGGTAATTTTTTGGCACCAATGTGTCTGTAGATGAAACTGTATGTTTCTCATTCGAAGTCTTGCTCCCAAGACCACTCCTGTTGCTGCAGCCATATGTCCCAGTATTTGGAAGCATCTTCTTGCAGGACATGGCTTTCCCAATTCGAATGAGGCAATCAGTTGCAGTATGGACTGGACTCTGTCCTCTGGAAGAAAAGCTCTTCCTTTTAAGGTATTCAGTTCTGCTCCTATGAAATGCAGGAATTGAACCAGTGTGAGAATGGATTTTTCCTGATTTAGCAGGAAGCCCAGAGACTGTAACAAATCTTTTGTTATTTCCAGGTGTGTTTGCACCTGCTGGAATGACTTTCCCCACTATCAGCCAGTTGAGATAGGGAAAAACTGTAATTCCTAGTTTTCGTAGGAATGCCACTACCACTGCCAGGCATTTTGTGAATACCCTTGGTGCTGAGGTTAGACCGAAGGGCAGAGCTGAGAACTGGTAATGACCTGAAAGGAGTCTGAACTTGAGATATTTCTTGTGAGACTCCCTCATGGGGATGTGGAAATAGGCATCTTTTAAGTCTAGAGATGCCAACCAATCTCCCTGCTGAAAGACAGGTAAAATTAAGGGTGGGGTCACCGTCCTGAATTTTGGCTTTGCCAGATATTTGTTCAGATGTCTTAGGTCCAGAATAGGCCGCCACTCCCCAATTTTCTTCTTGGTAATAATATACCGGGAGTAAAACCCTCTGCCCCTCTGAAGGACTGGCACCTGTCCTACTGCCTTTATGCAGAGCAGGGTTTGAACCTCCTTTACCAGGAGCTGTTCTTCAAGAAGAGAGGCTGGTTTGAATAGCCTTGACTTCAGAGGAGGGAAGGACTTGAAGCTCAGGGAGAGTCCCTGGCTCACTAATTCCAATACCCACTTGTCTGTGGTTATGGCCTGCCAGGTCTGGAAGAAGTGAGCCAGTCCGCCCCCTACTGGTATAAGGAAGGCGGCCTTGGCAAAGGAGTCAGGGATTTTGTTTCTGTGGGGCCTGAGCCTGGGCGGATTGGGAACTCCTCCTGGAGCTCCTCCTGCCTCTGGTCCTATAATACCCAATCTGCTGTGGGTATGGCTGCAGCTGTGAAACAGCTTGAGGCTGATAGAGGAAGGTCCTACGGTAGACCCTTCTACCTCCCCTTCCATAAGGCCAATAAGAAGCAGAAGGCCTGTCCCTGGATGAATTACTCTTATAAGTATTTTTGTATTCATCCACCTTTTCTGTATACTGTTCAGTCTGTTTTCCAAAGAGAGAATGCTCCTTAACAGTAAAGTCCATGGCCTTAGCCTGGGTGGCCTGTGTTAGATTTGTAGCCCTTAGCCAAGCAAACCTTCTCAGGGCTACAATCAGAGCCATAATCCTAGCAGCATTATCACTGGCATCTGCTGCCATCTGGAACTGGTATTAGGATACTTCCTGTCCAAATCTGGCTGTTTCTGCTAGATCATCAGAGATAGGAGAAGGAACCTTCTCTGATGTGGCCAAAACAGACTACCACAGTGTTTTTATGATACAGTGCAGCGCAGCCCTGGTAATTAACTTGTCTGACCCCCAGAGAGGCAGCTAAATACCCTTTCTTTGACATACTGTCCATTTTCCTTGACTCCTTCTCAGGTGGATGAGAGGATAAAAGAACCCTCACCTTCTTACAGTCTGCCTGCTGGACTAAACCCTGATGATCAGGGTGAGAACAGAGGAATTCAGCCCCTTTCCTGTCCAGTTGGTACTTCTTGTCAGCCTTCTTATCCAGAGGCGTGACAGAGTTAGGGTTCTGCAGGACTGTAAATAAATCCTTCTTGAAGAATCTATTGATAGGCAGAAAAATCTTTTTAGTGGGTGTTAACCCCACCATTTCCATGTATTTTGCCTCCTCCTCATCCTCTATGACCTCGGTGGTAGCCAGGTCAAGGGCATCTACTATTTTCCTCACAAAGGAAAAGTGAGAGGAAAAATCCTCAGGCCTAGGAGGAGAGCCAAATTCCTGCTCAGGCGAGATTTCCGGTTCAGTGGGCTCACTTTCATCTTGCTCTGGTAAATCATGCTCCCCAGTATCCGTCTCTTGAGACTGGGGGTCCAAGCAGGGAGTAATTTCCTAAACCCTTGGAGGAGGAGGGGTTGGAGAAGGTATAAACCCTTGAACTGCCTCAATGACTTTAATAGCCCTGGCAATTTCCTCAGCAGTAGGAAGATTGTGAGGCACAGAAGAATCCCCTGTAGGTTTAGTCTGGGGTTCAGTGTGCTTGGTCTTCTTTGACTTTTTTGAGGGGACCAGATAATCAGCCGGCCCACTCAGTTTCTTTAAAGAGGTTGATTCACCCTTGTTATGGGAGGTAAAAGAAGAAGTTGCAGTTTTACCCGCTGGTTTGGAAGGTGTTGGCTGGTTGGAGCCTGAAGCACCTCCTAACTTTTTATTCAACCTCTTCATCATTTTTTCCAAAGTTTTATGTGGGAAAGATTTACAAATCTCACAGTCAGAGTTCAAATGGTTAGTTCCCAAGCAGAACACACAACTGTCATGATTGTCTGCCCTGGCAAACACTTCCCCACACTTCACACAGTTTTTAAAACCTGGGGGACCTGTCTTTTTCTTAGGTTTTTCTGAGTGCTTCATTTTCAGGAGAAAAACCACAACCGAAAAAGATATTCTTTTTTTTTTTTGCCATCAGTTCAGGAACCGATTAGGCTCCAAAAGAAATGATAAATTCAGCGAATTTGGAACCGGGTCAGTGGTTCTCAGAACCGATACAACGGTTCACAGTAACCGGGTTAGCAGTTAAAAAGAAACCAGATTAGCGGTTTCAACAAAAACACATATAACTTTAAACAGTGAAGATTTTTAAACGAAAATAGAGAAAATAAAGTGGAAAAAGTCCGCAATTAATAAATAACTACTCAGTTCCTCAGTGGTTACCAAACCGTGAGGAACCGGTACATAATGTTAAATCTCACTAAAACTAATATAAACTAGATGTTAGAGTAAAATTAAAAAATAAATGAAGGCAGCAGAAAGAAAATTATGTATAATTGAAAAATTATACATCACAATAAGCCAACAATGACCTGAGGGATCTCCTGGGCATCTAGATTTGTGAGGCAGAGTAAGAAATCTGAGACGTTGATAGAATATGCAGCAGATGAGGGCAGTAGTTTGAATATTGTCACGTGCCAATAATTCCATCATTAGCATATAGTTCCATTCTCCAGGCAGTTTTACTGAGCAGGCTAACTGCAGAGAGTTATGAATATGAGAAGAAAACATGGGGTTAGAATCCCGTGTTCTGTGTTCCCCTAAATGAGCTCCTCAACCCATGTTCGAGGCATCTGAAGTAAGGGTTTGAGAAGGAACCGGAGGGTGGAAGGAAGCCCTCCCCCCCACCAAAAAAACTGGCGGGATCCTTCCACCAGAGGATATCTTTCTGAAGACTTCTGGGGATCATAACCTTTTGGTCCATGTCGCCCAAGAGTTGATCCCACTGAACTCGGAGAGACCATTAAGTTACCCTCATATGCAGCCTGTGTGGGTATGGCAGCTGCCATGAGGCCCAACAGGTGAAGGACTGACTGAGCCATGGTCCACCGAGAGGACGCCACTAATGTGACCTGAGAGACAAGCATCTCCACTTGGTTGAGGGGGAGAAAGGCCTTGCTCTGGACCGTGTCCAGCACTGCTCCAATGAATTTGAGGCACTGGGAGGGTACTAGCTGGAATTTGGGTAGGTTGACTGAAATACAAAAGCTGGAAAACAGGTCCAGAGTGAAGGAGAGGGACTCCTTCAGGCTGTCCGGCGAAGGTGCTGAAATGAGCCAGACGTCCCGGTATAGGAACATGTAAATGTCCTTGCGGTGAAGGAATGCCGCTACCACCACTAAGGACTTGGTGAAAACCCGAGGTGCTGAAGACAGGCCAAAGGGTAGGGCTTTGAACTTAAAGTGGTCCTGCAGGAAGGAGAACCTGAAGAAACGGCGGTGGGCCAGAAGGATGGGTATATGTATGTAGGTATCCTGCATATCCAGGGAGCACAGCCAAGTGTTTTGAAGGAGCAGGGTGACTGATCGCTGTTCTGCCACATCTGTCGAATGGACTGATGCGACGGCAGGAAAGAACTGGAGGGTGGGCATGGAATCGCCACTTTTATAGTCACACTGCCGTTGAGTCACCTGACAACGGGGGGCGGTCCCCGCTGATGACTGCTAGCTACAAGTTTGCTGTTTGGACCCGGCGCCAGGGGGTGCAGTCCTATATGTAAAGACCTACTGCAGGAATCCTATCGAAAAAAGAAAATAAAGAAAGTCAGTGTGTATTCTGTCCTGTGAAGGGTACTGTATCAACTTACTTTGCTAAACCAGTAGGAGGAGAGAGAGCTTAATTGGGGGTGTGGCTTAGACATTATAAAATCAGGTGACTCAAATTACAACTTCATGTTGCTAGTCTTTTTTCTTACTAATTGCCCTCTATCCCACCCCTCCACCCACCCACCCTAAACCAGTTCTACTTTTATAGCCACTGGATTTGACTGTCAACATGAACTTCCTGTTTGGCAGTAGGAAGGAAAGGATCATAGAGAAACATTGGTTTTGTCAACCCTAAAGGAAAAGTAGCTCACTCCCCCAGCTGGTGGTGGTCTGACACTGAGCAAGGAAGAAGGAGGCTACTGAAGAATATAGGAAGTTGCTGTCCCAGAACACGAAGGGTGAGAGTTGTAAGGAGAGGAGAGAGTAAGCATACAGAGAAACAGGAGAGGGGACACAAAATAAGACATGACAGGAGTGGTGCAGTGCAATGGCTGTGGGGCAGCAGTGTTCCGGGAGACATTCTGGAGGCTGCAATGCTGCCCTATTTGCAGGCACCTCTCTGGTCTGAGGGAGGAGGTTGCCCGTCTCCAGGCTGACCTGGCTAGGATTCGTGAAACCTCCTCCCCCACCCAAGGACCACCAGGGCCAATGCCACTACCTCAGAGGTTGCCAAGTAAGAGAAGAGGCTGGACCAGGGTGGGCTCAGGGAGGGAGAGGGTGGTGGAACAGAGTTGCATCCCTCCAGCTGTACCTCTCCACAATTCATTCTCTTCTGGTGGATAGTAGTTCCTCTATGGAGGCACCTGCAGTGGAGACCAAGGAGGATGCTGGGAAACTTCACAAAGGAGACCCACAGGAGGATGGCATGGGACCCCACCGTGGAAGGAAACAACTCCTGGTGGGGGGCTCAATCATTTGGGGGATAGAAATGGGGGAAGAAGGGGAGAGGGAGGTAAGGTGCCTGCCTGGCACCACGGCTTGGAGGGACAGGAAGCAAATCCTCAGGATTGTGGGAGCAGCTGCACGAGGGAGGGAGCTGGATGTCATTGTCCACCTAGGGACAAATGACCTGGCTAGGAATGGGATCAGAGCAGTGCAAGAGGAGTTTGTAGAGTTGGGGAGAGGACTTAGACAAGCAGCACATATGGTAACCTTCTCGGAGGTGCTGCCTGTCTATGGCAAGGGTGATGCTAGGGTACTCCTCAACAGGGAATTCAATAAATGGTTGAAAAACTGGTGTGGAGCTCAGGGGTTTGGCTTCATTGGGGACTGGGGAGCCACCTGGAGGGATGCAGACCTATACAGGTGCGATGGTCTGCATCTGTCCGGGGGGGAACCAGGATCCTAGGTGAGAGGTTCAAATGCTTCATTGGCAAGCATTTAAACTAGCCAAGGGGGCAGGCACTGAAAAGGAGCAGAGGAATCCCAGCCTTCCCCCAACAAAACACGGTAATTAGTGAGGCAAACACCAAGGTAGAGAAATCACTAGGGAAAAGGACAGAGGTAAATGTAAAAAAAAGGCAAAGGCAGTAAGGACAGGAATGGGGCTAAAAGGGGTAAGGTCATCAAAAAGTGGAGGGTGATGAGTACCAATGCCCGTAGTCTGTGTAACAAGCTCCCTGAACTAGTGGCCTTGATGGAAGAGGGTTGCCTGGATAGTGTGGCAGTCACAGAAATATGGTACACAGAGAACCATGACTGGGATGTCAACATGCAGGATACACAATCTACAGGAGGGACAGGGAGGGTAAAAGAGGAGGAGAAGTAGCTCTCTATGTAAAGGAAGGGATCAAAGCAACAGAACTAAAGAGTAAACAGGGAGCAGATGAGGTACTCTGGGTCACCCTGGAGACAGGAAATGGCACCACAATCCGCATGGAGGTTGCATACAGACCCCCATCTCAGGGGGAGAAAATGGACAAGGAAATGATAGAAGGCTTCCTTAAAATGGCAGAAAAAGGGGAGATACTGTTGATGGGGGACCTGAATATGCCAGATGTTAACTGGAGCACCTTTGCTGCAGGCACATCCAAGAGCATGGTCATTCTTGATGCCCTACAGGGGGCATGCCTCAGACAGCTAGTATTGGAACCCATGCGGGAGGGAGCAATCTTAGACCTGGTACTCTCAAATGGGGATGGAGAAAGAATCTCAGATTTAGAAGTGGGTAGCCATCTGGGAACAAGCGACCACCAAACAGTGTGGTTCACGATAAACACAGCCATACAATAGCAAGAGTATTGGACTTTAGAAGGGCTGACTTTGGGAAAATGAGAGAGTGCCTCAGAAAAGCACTAGCAAACAGGCAAGAAAGAGGGGTGGAGGAACAATGGGGAGTAATCAAAACAGCCATCACAGAGGCAACAAGCCGTTGTGTAAAGCAAATCAACAAAACACAACAAAGGAAAAACCGCTATGGTTCTCAAAAGGGGTGGCAGGGAAGGTTAAGGAGAAAAGGATAGAATTCAGGAAATATAAGAAAACACAGAAGGAGCAGGACAAAGAACTTTATCAGTTAAAGCAGAAAGAGGCTGGGAAGGCAGTCAGAATAGCAAAGGCCCAAACCAAGGAAAGGATAGCCAACTCTGTTAAGATGGGGGATAAGACCTTTTATAGGTACATTAGGGAATGAAGAAAGACCAAAGGAGGGATACTGAGGCTTAATAAAGGGGAGGGAATGTGGGTAGAGGGTGACAGTGAAAAAGCAGGGATACTGAACAAATATTTCTGCTCAGTATTCACAAAGGAAGAGGAGGGGGAGGTACCTAAACCAAACAAGAGAAACACTCTGAAGATGGGGGTCGATACCAGTCCATTTACAGAAGAAAGGGTTCTGAAAGAACTAATAAAATTGAAGGTGGACAAAGCAATGGGGCCTGATGGGATTCACCCAAGAATTCTAAAGGAACTAAGGGTAGAACTAGTGACACCACTGACTACTCTCTTTAACAAATCATGGCAGGATGGGGTGGTACCGGAGGACTGGAGGAGGGCGGATGGGATTCCTCTTCATAAAAGTGGGAGCAGGACAGAGGCAGGAAACTACAGACCAGTTAGTTTGACCTCAGTGGTAGGGAAAATGATGGAATCACTTCTGAAGGAAAGAACTATTGAGTACCTAGAGGCCAGTGGGGCACAGGACCCAAGGCAGCAGCATGGATTCATGATGGGAAGGTCATGTCAGATGAATCTAATAGATTTCTTTGACTGGGTAACCAAAGTAGTAGACCAGGGAGGGGCTGTGGACATGGCCTACCAAGATTTTAGCAAGGCATTTGATACAGTCCCACACAAAAGATTAATACACAAGTTAGGCAGCCTTGGAGTGGGTCCCAAGGTGGTAGCCTAGGTAAAAAAATTGGCTAGACAACAGGACTCAAAGAGTAGTAGTAAATGGAGTCCACAGTGAAGAAAGGAGGGTTACTAGCGGGGTACTGCTGGGTTCAGTACCAGGACCGGTCCTTTTTAAGTGACATTTCAGAGGAACTGGAAGGAAAAGTATGTCTCTTTACAGACGACACAAAGATCTGTAACAGGATTGATACACAAGATGGAGTGGAAAGGATGAGAAGGGACTTGGCAAGGCTGGAGGAATGGTCAGATGTATGGTAGCTCAGATTCAATGCAAAGAATTGCAAGGTAATGCACCTGGGAAACAAAAACCCAGGGGAAGAGTACACCATGGGGGGTGAGATATTGACAACAGTAAAAATGGAAAGGGACCTGGGGGTAATTATATCAGATGACCTAAAGGTGGGTAAGTAATGTGAGAAGGCAGTAAGGAAGGCTAGGGGGATACTGGGATGCACAGGGAGATGCCTCGATAGTAGAAAACAGGAAGTTGTTATCCCTCTGTACAGACAGTTGGTGAGACCCCATTTGGAGTACTGTGTGCAGTTCGGGAGACCCCATCTCCGTAAAGACATAGACAGAGTGGAGGTTGTCCAGAGGAGGGCAACCAAAATGATGCAGGGTCTGCATCAGAAGACATACAAAGAAAGACTAAAGGAGCTTAATATGTATTCCCTTGAGGAAAGAAGGGAGAGAGGGGACATGATAGAAACTTACAAGTACCTCAAGGGAATCAACAAAGTCCAAGAGGGTAGCATCTTTTAGAAAAAGAGATGTGCAAAAACAAGGGGCACAATTTGAAGATAGAGGGGGGACGGCTCAGAGGTAATGTGAGGAAGTATTTTTTCACGGAGAGGGTTGTGGATGCATGAAACAGCCTCCCTGAGGAGGTTGTGGAGTCAAGAACAGTGGGGGAATTCAAGAATGCATGGGACAGACATAAGGCAGTCCTAGTGGGTGGTAGAAGGAAGTAAGCTGTTGGTCAACTAGGATCTGCAGCGTATCTGTTAGGTAGGAAAATGGGCAGACTAGGTGGGCCAAGCAGTCCTTATCTGCCGTCACATTCTATGTTTCTATGAAGTAAGATCTGTACTTCCTGTCTCCTGAGGTGTGCTGCCACCACGGCTAAGAGCTTTGTGAAAACAATGGGAGCTGAGGTCGGTCCAAAGGCAAGGGCTGTAAACTGGTAGTGACCGGTCCCTACCCTGAATCTTAAATACTTCCTGTGATTGGGCCTGACTGGAATATGGAAGTAGGCATCTTTGTGGTCCAAATACCATAGCCAGTCCAGTTGTTGCAGGGATGGGATTACTGCCAGTCGGGGTAACCATCTTAAACTTTTCCTTTTTGAGGTGTTTGTTCAGATATTTGAGATCCAAAATGGGTTGCCACTCCCCATTGTTCTTGTGGGCAAATAAGTACCTTGGGTTAAGGTCATTTCCCCACTGAGATGGGGAAACTTTTTCTGCTGCCTTTGCCTGTAGCAATTTTTTTACCTCTACTCCAGCAGGATCTTTCCTGTGAACCTGCGGTCTGTGGAACTTTCTGAACTGCAAGGTGAGCCCCTGGCTCATTACTTCCAGGACCCAAATGTATGTGCTGATGTTCTTCCATTCCTGAAAAAAGTGAGCCAGCCTTCCCCCCACTGGCAAAGGATGGGTGATCCGGCATGATTCGTCAGGGGTTGTGCTTGGGCTGACCCTTGGATGTTGGGGTTGGGTCAACACGTTTAGAGCCTTGCCTGCCCCTGCCTCTGAAGAAACCTCGCAGCTGAGAGGTCATAAGACAGGCAACCACAGGGAAAAATAACTCCTACCCCTCCTTCCATGAGGCCTATAAGAAGTGGAGGCCTTTTCCTTCTCAGTGTTGCTTTTATAGGTGACTTTATACTCCTCCACATTTTCCATGTATGCCTCTGTCTTGTCACCAAATAGGAAATTTGATTCACAGGGAAAATCCATGGCCTTTGCTTGAGTATCTTGGGACAGGTGTGTTAGCCAAGCAAACCTTCTTAAGAGTATTGCATGTGCCATGACCCTGGAGGCTGTGTCACTGGTGTCCACTGCCATATGTAACTGGTACTTAGTAGCATCCAGGGCTAATTTTGAGGAATCTGCTAAATCCTGTGCCAAATCCCCAGAACCCTTTTCAGTCATGATCAGGACAGAGTTCCACAGAGCTTTCTGATCTGGGCAGTATAAACCATATAGGCCGTCGGAGCAGGAAAGAAATAGTAGTATAGACTTTCTTCCCCATACTATCCAGCTTTCTGCAATCCTTGTCTGGTGGCTGGGTAGACAGGAGAACCTTTGCTTTATCACAGGCTGCAACCTACACTATCCCTTCATGAAGAAGATGGGAACAGAGGTACTTAGTATCTTGTTTATCAAGCTGGTACTTCTTTTCAAACTTTTAGTCAGCGCCAGGGGTGGAAGTGGGAGTCAGTAAAAACCTACAGGTTGCCTTCTCAATTGGTTTATGCACTGGAAGGAGCAACCTCTTAGCTGGGGTTAAGCCCATCATGTTCAAAATTTCCACCTCATCCTCATTCTCCACAGTCTCCTGGGTGGAGAGGTTGTGGGTGCTGACCATCTGCCTCACAAAAGCATAATGTCTGGACAAATCATCCTGGCCCCAGGGAGGAGAACCAAACTCCTGCTCAAGAGAACCATCGGGCTTTATCAGCTCCCCTTCCTTCTCTTCATCATCATCATAACAGAATTTGGCCCCCTGATCCTGTGGAACTAGGGAGGGAAGCAGCATGCCCATTAGTGACCCCATGGCCTGAAAGGTCTGGAGAAACTGCCATGCCTTAGCCATATCCTCCATAGAGAGCATTCTGTTTCTGTCCACTGACAGATCCTTTACTTCTTCAGGAGGATGGGCAGCGACATGCTTTTCTTTTTGTTTTTTCTTAGCAGAAACCATCTCTGGAACCTGCTCTGAGGGTCTTTTATGTTTATTTAACTCAGGGTTCCCCCATTCAAAAACCTTGGACTCTGAGGCATCTTTAGCAGACTTTTCCTTCTGTTTGCTATGAAAGGATGAGCCCTCATCAGTGTGCTTAGGTGACATGGAGCTGGACTGATAAGCCATTAAGTCTTCCAATGTTTTGACCCTTTTTTTAAGGGTTCTAGGGCAAAACTTAATACAGAGGTTACATTTTGAGAAGAGGTGGTCGGGACCCAGTCACCTTAAACACAACTCATAGCAGTCTGCCTTAGCTAGGAGACTGAAGCACTTTACACAGTTTTTAAAGCCTGCAAATCCTGCCTTTTTATTTATTTCATTTTTGTTGACCACGTAAGTGCACTAGACAAATCTTGCCTATTTCCAGGCATGACCCGGGGGAGGGGGAATACAGATGAATGCCAACTGACCTCGAACCAGATTAAGCTGTTGGTGGTATTTTTAGTGAGTGAGGGAAATTTGGCCAGAACACCAGGGAAATTCCCCTACTGGCTGCTGGTCAGTGGCTGGTGGGGGTTCTTGCTGACGTCAGAAGCCGTTCTGGCAGACGTTCCTGAGGTCAGGATGGAGGAGGAGGTGGTGGAGCCTAAGCAGCACACTGTTCAGATGGAACCCTTTTCGACAGAGATTCTGCCTACCTTGGGAGTTGCTTTACATCGGTCTACTGCTCAGGAAGAGAGTGAGTGCTGTACCCCTTCAGCGGTACCTTTATTTCCGGAAACGGGACACGACGTTAGCATTGCTAGTGACGGAGATACACAAGGTGGTGATCTTCATGCGTTACGTTTAGAGACGGAATCTGTGTCTCGGGAGGTGGTTTCCGGGAGGACCGCAAAAAGTGACGGACTGCACACGACGCTCCTGGTGCGACAGCAATTCGGGCTCCAGGAAGGAGGAAGTCAGGGATCGAATCCTGACTGGTCGGAGGAGATGGCGCTTTTGGATGCAGGCTGGAGAAGAAATGAGTCGGGAACTTGGGTGCCTGATCTCGATTTGACTCCCTCTCAGGTAAAAAGCTCCTATCCTTGGCTTAGAGGGTTCCCCACAACCATCTACCTCGAGGAGATAGGGATAGGCCTGGGTCTGACTTTTCCATAGAAGCCTTTCTGCTATAACTACTGCAGCTTCTCAGGAGACTGCTCATTCAGCTACACCGACTATGGCAGATTTATTTAAAGCAAAGCTAGAGCAGGCCCCTCGTCATGCTGTGCGCTTAAGATATAGAGGGTCTGCAGGAACATCCTGATAGATATTATATCTTCAACCAGCTGCTGAAAACTAAGATGGGATTTTGTGCCAAGGACATATATGCCCTTATTCATATTTCTGGCGAAGACTCTTATGACATAAGCTTCCAATCTGTTGCCCTTCTGGATAAGTTTTGGGACAAATATGTTTGTCAGAAAAATCATCCTGTTTGGCTGCCTTTTTTTGTTATTCCATTATCAAAGCCTTTAATACGATATGTTACCATTATGTTCAGAAACGAAGGGGTGAATGTCAGTGATATTTATAGATGGCTGCAAGCCAAGTGTGAAGTGTTGGGGCCCCCTGAAGCTCTCTTAGATGTTGAGGGTATCTGGACTGGGGGGTGGAAATTTAAAGTAAAGTTGTTACAAACTAATTCAGAAGTGGTACATTTGCCGAATAGTTTTTTTCTAGGAAAAGATAGAGGGGTATGCTTTTATGCAGGGCAGCCTAGAGCCTGTGGGGATAAAACGCATATAAGTAGTGTTTGTGACATGCTAAAGTGTCCTCTTTGTGGGGGTTTTGGGCATTCTGTAGACCGATGTAAGAATATTTTTAAATGTAACCTTTGTGACGATCAGGGTCATGCCTTTCATCAGTGCCCATGGGCGAGACATAATTGTTCCGATGGTTTAGACCACGATGGGCTGCTTCGTAAAGCCCAGGCTAAATTACATACCTCAGGTGAGAGGGTTAACCCCTCCCCTCCCTTTCTCCTCCCACGGCAAGACCCTTCACCCCCCCCCTTCCCAAGTCCTGGTCTATCAGTACAAGAGGTGGCTCCTGCATCTCAGAAGATGGTACCTCCTGGTCCCCCCCCGTCTAGAGAGAGTCAAAATCTGGTTTCCAACATGCCTCCTCCCTTTGAAATGGTAAAAAGCAGGAGGTTCACTAGAGCCTCCTCCAAACAGGCCCAGAGCAGTTCAGTGGTGACTGAAAATTTCTTCTCTCCTCTCCAGGAGGAGGTGAGAGACTCTGATCTGGAATCTGAGACCTCTCACCTCTCGGAGCTAGTAACGGATGAGGATGATAGCAAATCAACTGAATTGGCTAAAGATAAGAAAGGTAAAAAAGGGAAGAAAAGGAAAGTGAGTCAGAAGCATAGTCCTTAAGTTTTTTTCTATGGCTGCTTTGAAATTTGCTACTTTAAATGTCTGCAGTTTAAAAACTTTTCATAGGCAGATATCTGTGTTTTCCTATCTGCAGACTTTAAATCTGGACGTTATTTTTGCAAGAAACAAGGGTATCTTCCATTTCAGAGGAAAACAAATTGAAAAATTATGGACTCGTGGCCCTCCTTTTGGACTTATAGTACTGAACTGGCTGTGATAGCCATTTTGTTTAGTAATACTTCCTTTCACATCACAAAAGTGACTGATTTGGTGCTGGGTAGGTTACTTATATTAGATTGTTCTTGGGGTGATTATTCTTTTCGAGTTATTAATATCTCGACCCACAGTCTAAAGCAGGACCATTTCCTTATTTTCAGACCTGAAGCCCTTCTTATTTACAAGGAAACATTTGGTTTGGGGAGGGGATTTTAACTGCTCCCTTGATATTCAGTTTCGTAGAATGCAAGGAAAGAAGGTGTATTGTGATTCTCATGCATTATCAGAGGTCGTAACAAATGCTGGCCTTTTGGATGTATTTCGTAGTTTACAGGCTACAGGAGGTAATACGTATCATAGGTATACCTTTGCTACTCGGATTGATATGTTTTTTATTTCCCGCTATTTTCATGTGGTATCCTGTGTTGCTGTTCGGTAGAATTTTCTGACCATCACATTCTATTTTGTTCTTTGTCCTTACGGCTTCTTCCTCCCAGATTGAGCTCTGGTGTTTCTCGTTGGAGATTGAATACTTCTTTTCTTTCAGATCCGGTTTATTTTGGTAAACTTGAATTGTTTTTAGCTGCAAAATCCTCCACTTTTGATCTCTTTCCCTCCCCATTTGATTGGTGGAAGCATTTCAAAACAGAGCTTGCTCATTTATTTCAGTCCTGGGGTAAGGCAAGGGTGCGGGATGATTATGGGAAATATTTAGTTCTAAGGAATCAATTGTATAGACTTATGTCACTCCCCCCGAGGGAACACATTCATTTTCTTTCTCAAATCAAAACTATTAAACAACAAATGAGAACTTATCAGTATAACAGGGCCAAATCCCTTGATTTAGAATTCCGTTTTATTTACAAGGATTCCCCTGTGGCGGACCCATTTCAGGCATGTAAATCATATTTGAAAGATATCCGTATGACTGGCTTATTTAATAGTGATAAAGAACTAATTACTACTGATATTGGTATGTTGCAGGTAGTTGAACAATATACTCAGGAATATTTTTCACCCCCTAATGTGTTACCTGTGGATCTTTTTCACCATGCAATTTTTTCTTCCCTTCCTCAAATACCTCATGATCTGATTCAGTCCTTAAGATCACCAATTACCTCTTCTGAAGTCATTGAGGTGATCAGACATTTAAAACTTGGGTCTTCCCCAGGTGTAGATGGCATACCAAATGAATTTTATAAAAAGTGTATACAGTTTATGGGTCTTTTTCTTCCCAGCGTGTTTAATTCTTATTTATCCTCTAGTACCCCTTCTCCAGACTTTTCACTGTCCCTAATGACTTTTATTTTTAAAAAAGGAGATAGAGCATTACTTTCAAATTGGAGACCAATCTGTCTTCTTAATAGTGATTATAAGATTCTATCTAAAATATTGAATACCAGATTAGAAAAAGTAGCCAGATTTTTGATTCACACTGCACAGACCTGTGCGATTACAGGTAGACGTATTCAGCATAATCTCTTTTTACTTAGAGATCTAATGGCCTGTCACACTAATTTTTTCTCTACAGAACTAATAGCAGCTTTGGATCAATCAAAAGCTTTTGATGCAATCAGCCATTCCTTCTTGTTTTTTGTATTATCCTCTTATGGTATTCCTGAGACTTTTACTCGGTGGATCTCAAAACTATACTCATCTGCAGTTTCTATACCAATAGTAACGGTTTCTTAGGTAGAAACATATAATTTCTAGGTGTCCGACAGGATGTCCCTAAGTCCCTTATTATATACTTTCATTTTAGATCCAATTATTAGGAGTATAATTTGTGATCCTCCATTTCGGGATTGCTCCTCTATAGGTATAGATAAGGTCAAAGTCACTGCCTTTGCAGATGATGTCACTCTCCTTTTAGCTGATTCCCTCTCTTTACAGAGAGCTTTAGAGATTTTTCTTCTTTTGGTGAATATTCTGGTGCCTCTCTAAACATTACAAAAAGTTTTGTACTACAACTTGGTCGGACAGCCCCAGATTTAACAAATTGTTATGATATCCCTCTTGTGTCCGGGCCTCAGAAAATTCTGGGGATCTGGTTTGGAATACCTAACATGGAGATTTATAATTGGGAAAAACAGCTAGCAGTTGGAGAAGCCAAAGTGAATCAATGGAAACATTGGAAATTTGGGAAAAAGAAAAGGGTTGTGATTATAAAAAATTCGTTTACCCATATTTCTTTATATAAGTCATCTTTTCCCCTCCTCTTTCATTAGAGACTAGACTTTATAGTATATATTTTTCAGATGTTGTGGGGTAGTAGATTGAACCGGTTAGGCGAGAATATACTTACTTGAAATTCAGCGGAGGTTGAATATGATTAACCCTATTGTTTTCATTCCATTTTCTTTTTCCTCCTTTTCTTTTCTTTGGCAAGCTCCATTTCTCCTTGTCAATTTTGGACCAAATCCATTTGGCACAAATATTTTTAAATGGTCCCTTTGCCACCAAGAATTTTGTCTTCAGATGATTTGCCAAATTATGGACTTTCCGCATTAAAAACTACATCAATGGAAGATTCCTTACAGAAAATACAATCATTGCATAGGAAATCTTTTATGATTATGTTGTGTATAACGTGCAGAAAGTGATTCTGCTTTTTCCTTCCTGTTCCCCATCTAATATGAAACATGTTTTTATAAATTGACAGATGGTAGGATCTCATTTAAAGTATGGGATATAGTATGGATATCTGCACATGGAAGGCTTGGAGTCATTGGCAATTTGAGTACAAACCAATTTCTGAGAGATACTGTTTCGTCCAGATTGTACTAACATTGAAGAATCTCAGATGCATTTTTTCTTGAATGTCATTTCAGTCAGAAGTTTTGGGACTTTGTAGCCCAACAGTGGAATATGCCTCATTTGAGATTCCTTTCCTATTGTACATTAGTATTAGGTGAATATTTGGGTGATTGGGATCAATATCACAGGAGTACTTTGAATGTATTATTTGCACTTTACAATATTACTTATGGCAGGCTCGATGTTCTTTTGTGTTGCAACAAGCTAATCACGGATTTTGCTGCTATTCTTTCTGCTGTCATTTCAGATTTACAAATGATACGCTGTCTTGATGAAAAAAAATATTCTAGGTCTTATGTTATGTATTTATGGAAAAACATTTCTTTTTGCTAATAGCAGTTCTTTATATTTGTACTCTTCTTTAGTTATTATTGTTGATATTTCTTTACATTGTTTGTTTTTATTTTCTTTTCGGTGATGTTGTGTATTCCAAACCAATAAAGTACCCCTACTCTTTTTGATAAGTGCCATGGGATCTTTAACATCCACCTCAACTACCACTAATCCAGGCAGACGGGACCTCGGTTTAACTTCTCATCTGGCTTGTCAGACATGCCAATCATGACAAAACTCACCAAAAATCAGTTCCCAAGAACAAAAATGCAGAAACTGCGGTTCGGTTCCTAAAAAACGTGAACTGCTAACCAAAACTTTTTTTTTTTTTTTTTAAGTCTTGAATAAAAGGAAAATCACCAAATGCAGCTCTGTTCCTGCAGACTGGGGAACTGAAGCGATAACAGATATAAACTGGCTAAAAGGAGATATATAAATAAATATTATTAAAAACAAAAATATTGCTGGCCTGGTGGTGCTGAGGGTTGAGGCGTTGAACGCCACACCTCGTGCCATGCCGGCAACCCGTGTTCGGGAACAAGCACGGGTTGCTGTGGGTCGACTGGGAGGAGATGATTGAGTATCCTATGGACTGCTTTCCATCTCTGGGGGGAGTACAGTGGCCGGTGCTCGCCTGACCCCTAGCGGAGGCTGGGGCTTAACGGCACAGAGATGCATCACAGGGGGCGGCAGATGCTTGACTGGTTCGCGCAAGGGGGCGTGCACGGGTTCAGTCGCTGGCATTATTGCACGCTGCTTTCCCGCAAGACGGAGAAAACAGGAAAAACAAGGCTCCTGGAGGATGATGAGGGGGAGCTTGCAGGTCCCACACCTGGCTAGCCACGGTGCAAATGGATCCGGTTTCAGGAAGGACCCCTCTGCTGACACCAACGACCTGGGGTACTGTGCCGGCTGGTGGATGCCAGGTGATGGGGTGGGCTCCCACCCAGAGAGAGAGGGCCAAGGAGCAGGAGCATAAACTAATAAAAAAAAAAAAAAAAAATCGGCAGCTGGAGTGGTTCAAAATAGTAAAACTGAGAGGAAAAAAGGATTTTTCTCTGGGAACTGGAGAAAACGGTTCTATGTCATAACGGCGACTGCAGAAAAACGATGGCCATCAGGGCGAGTGTACATCGCCAAAAATCTATTTTGCAATGTATGCCCCTAGTGCACAGCAAAAAGGTGCTGGGGACTTAGTATTTTTTAATTTTATGGGGGGAAGGGGCTGTGTTGCGTGCTACTAAAAGGCACTTTATCACCCTGTCCTTGTCCTTCCGCTTGAGGTCTTCTCCATGAGGTCGGTGCCATCTTCTCTGTGTAACTTACCACTAGGGTGCCACCTCTGAATGAGGTGTTTTTTGCAGTGTCACCCTGCACCTTGTTAGCCAGCTATATGTTGTTTAACTCACTATATTAAAGGTTTTTCTAGTGATATATATTCTGAATATCTGTGTGTCCTATGCTTTGTATGCCCAGTTTTTTTTTTTTGCTTCCTAAAAACCTGTTTGTTTATGTAGAACATAGTAGTTTTATTGTCTGGTCTGATTTGTACCACTTTATTTTAAACCTAAGTAACAAATGCTTTGAGGGACAAGTACACTGTCCCCTCAGTTCCAGTAAGGTGATGATGTTTCAATCTCTCCTGAGGAGACCATACCCCATTCATAGAGTTTCCCTCTAGATGACCTCCTCATCCCAGTTGAGAGGCATTTGTAGTGAAGATCACACTGTCTTCTAGAAAGGAGAAGGAACTCCTTTTCTGAGAACAGTAAAATCCTACCAGTTGAGGGCCATTACCAGCCTTGGCTGGAGTAGAACTGTGTCATGGGAACACTTCTCTGACACCAAAATTATTTCAGATACTACTGAATTTCCCTTACTTTTAATCTGGCTAAGGAAAATACAGCTGTAGTTGGAGCTGGAGAAAATCCTGTGCTGTCCTGAATGAGTCTGGAACAAAAGTGGCAGCAAACTTCACACATGTGCGTAAAGTTATGACTTCAGTTTTCAAGAAAAAAAAATGGGGTTAGGCTGCTTGTTTTCGAATAGGAATCACTTTACAGAAATCAGTACAGTCTATACTAACAGGTACAACTGTTTGTTGATATTTGTACTTTTTTGATTAACTTTATTTGTCTTGATATTGGTTTGAATCCAGTCTGCTGAAAGGACTATATGGGCTTCCTGAAAATAGTGATTTTTTTTTTCAGAAGACAGAACAGCTGTCTCTGAGGGTTAATTTCAGTCTCTTTGTCCTGTAAATGACAGGACACCCTGGTCAGTTACCAAGGCAGCTTCAAAGAGCTCATGGTCTTTCATCTCAGGGAATTGTCCTGACCATGCAGCCACCTCCTGAAAAGGCAGACATGACTCAGAACAAAAGAAGGGGTCGGTGCTTCCACAAAATCCAAGTTTCCAGTTTAGACAAGCTTTCCTGAGAGATGGTATACCCAGGAGATGAAGAAAGTGTTGAATCCATCATGTCAGAGTGACATATTTGAAAATGCAGAATGGAAAGCTGACAGCTGAAGGCTTTTGAGGTCTGTGCCAGGCCCTAGCAACTCAGTCAGTGCTGGGACTCCATACTTGTACCATCTAAGAGTTGGAGTCTGCCATGGCAAACTAAAGTTATCCTGTGTGGTAAGAATCTTTTTATTGTGCTAAGAGAAGCTATAGGAAGGTTTTTCTGTTTGTTTCTTCTGCTGTGTGCATACCATTTCTTTTTAATTTCTGTAGTAACTATGTAATCCCGTAGTCTTGTGTATCTGTGATATCCTGTAGATGTGCAAGTATTGTGAAGTAGTAAATATTATTTTTATATACTTCATGTCTCTGTGGCTGAATCTTTTGGGGGAACAGATAACTGTTAGTATTAATAAATCCATGATTTGTCTCTGAAGAGGGAGAAGAAGGCTACCATATTCTATGAAATATTATTTTTATATACTTCATGCCTCTGCGACTTAATCTTTTGTGGGAACAAATAACTGCTGGTATTGATAACTCCATGATTCGTCTCCATAGAGGAAGAAGAAGGCAACCTCACCATATTCTAAGAAGTAAAGTGCTTCTCAGGAGTGAGTGACAGGGGAAGACTGTTTGCCATTAGAAAAAGGAACACTGTACTGTGTGGGCAGTGGCTCTGGTAGGATTTGGACCAAGAAAGTTCCAGCTAACAGAATCACTTCTGAGTGATTGCTGCTACTGAGGCACCCTTGCAGGTGTTGAGAGTTGAGAAACCTGGCAACCAATTAAAGACTGAGTTATGGGTTTGGACATGTTGTAACAAACTAGTGCCAGCAGCGTGGATCTTAAAAGGACTGTCAGTAACCTAGTCAACTATTCAGTCACAGAACAAGATATTACATAGGGGAACACAGTGTGCACTACTACTGTTATTTTTGTCTTAAGCAAGAATGAAGGGAGACATTATGTCTGGACCATATGAAACGTACACTTTGCTGAACTTACAAGAGTTGTGCAAGAGAGGGGTCTGTTATGTGGAAAGCCAATCAAAGGCAGAACTCAAACATCCTTGAGGAAAGTGATCATGGAAGCAGCATAAGAGTGGTCACCACTAGCCAAAGCCATGAAACAGATGCTGGAGAGCATGAAAGTGAACCAGAGCCAGGGACTGGGGCAGTTACGTGGATACAGAGGTTGAAGCTGGAGCTTGCCCTGGTTAAAGCAAAGGCCAAGGCAGAGCTGCAGAAGATGCAGCTGGAAGAAGAGAAGCAAGAGATAGAGAAGTGGAAGGCTGCTGTAGAGAAGTGAAAGGCTAGGGCAGAGCTGCTGTGAATACTACTGGAAGCCTAGGATTGAGAGAAAGAGCGCTAGCACCAGATGTAGCTGAAAGACTGTGAGCAGGGAGAGAGATGGAGATTCTGCATCAGAGGACAACACCACAAACGGTACTTAATGGCATGAAGGGTTGACCCAGGAAACCAAAATGAATTCTAAAATGTTTCCCAGATATTAGGAGGGTGATGACCTTGATTTGTTTTTAAGAACTTTTGAAAGAATCTGTTGGTAATTTGAATTGGGCAGGGCTTCTTTGACAACTTACCTTTTGCCACTGCTTACAGGCAAGGCATTAGAAGGTTTCACCAGAATGGACAATAACTGAAAATTATGTACCTACCGTAATTCTTGCTCTTCCTGTGTATCTCCACAATTGATCACTGGTGGGTAATTGGCCAGAGACAAGCATCCCACAGGATTTTTTTTGGTAGAAGAGAGGAGTCGGCGCCATCGGTGCAGCACACGAGGCTGACACACTGCGTGGCGCTTGCAAGATGGCCAGTAATGGCTGTTGACTCCTCCTCCACCTCAGTTCTGCATGCCGAAGAGACAGAGGAAAAAAGAGGATAGAGAAAACAAGGGTGGGACAAGGGAGCTCGAGGGACAGTAAGAGGAAAGGATATAAACTGAAAAAGGAATAGGTTGACCAGAGGACAAGGAGGACTTGGGAGGGGATGGGCCGGAAAGGCCCCAGTCCCTGGATGGCCAGTGAGGGCAGGAAAGGGAAGGGAAGAGAAGAAAGTGAGGGGGGGGAGACAGAGAGAGAGAGAGAGAAAAGAAGGGGAGAGGAAAGGAGAGGAGGGACCAATGTCCATCCAAGACACAAAACTTGCAAAAGTAGATCCCCCAGGAAGGCAACAGCCCATCACTTGGGAGGTTTCTGAGGCAGAACTCTGGTTAAAAGAATCCTGAGGAGATCGAGACGGTCCCTCCCTCCGGCCCCTTACCACACCATGCCCCATAGTTACCGATTTCCAGGAGAACCCATAGGGTTTGGGGTGGAGGAGAGGGGATCCCATCTACTAATGTCTCCCCCCAAAAAGGAAGGTGACAGGAGAAGAAGAGAATGACAATAGGTGGAGCGGAGGGGAGTTCCTGTAAGCCCCAGCCCCCCCCATCGTGGGGGACCCAAGAGTCGGTGCAACCCAAGGGGCTAGCTGACCCCAGAGATCAGGCCCAGGACAAGGGGGGACCACCAGCTGTCCCCACATTGGACCAGGAAGAAGCCCTACTTGCCCTGCTCCGAACAACCTTTCAAATGTCTCCAAGGGAGAGGCCACAAGGAGAAGGGGGAGAACCCAACCGGATCTCCTTGGAGGGGGGAAAGCAGGGAGGAGACATAGCCCAGGGACTGAGGCCTTGTGAGGGGAAAGAGGGTGGGATTCAGTGATGAATGGTGAAGATACACAGGAAGATCAAGAATTATGGTAGGTACATAATTTTTGTATCTTCCCTTTGTCAATTTTCACCATTCATCACTGGAGGGTGAATACCAAGCCCCCCCAAAGGGGCCCAGTAGTTCCCTGACAGAATAGCATCCCTCAGCCCTCCATGGGGGATACACGAGGGGTAGGGAGGCCCTTCAGTGGCCAGTTAGGCCTGGGACTGATCAGGGCAAGGTGGTGTTCCCCCATCCCCTGGGGAAAGGAAGGTGCCCCTGCAGTTCCCGTCTCACCCTGCAGGAGAAAAGATGGGTCCCCCAGAAGAAGGTAATTAACCTACGCCGGGCCAAGGGGGACAACCTCGAAAGGTGAAGCCATGCCGTCCACCTAATGCAGACTACTGTTCTTGCATGTCGTGAAGCGACTTCATTGGCGTCACAAGATGCCCTTGACTGGTGCTTTGCCAGCTCCAGACCTATAGCAGAGAGGGTTATGGCTTGCCAGGTAGCCTCTGAATCAGGCAGCGGTGCTAGCACCTGGCCCAGCACTGCCCACGGGTGTCTGTTATAGTCAGTGTGGTGCACCTGATGTGAAACAATGGACAGTATAATCCATGTAAAGGAGAAAACTCTCTGCCCCAGACGACTGAACTCCGCAGAATCAGGAACCAGGGGTCGGTTGCAGAGCAGATGTCTATGCCTGATAGGGGTGTCCAGACACATTAATCCCAAAGTGGGATGAGGCAGAGAGCCTGGTGACCCCTGAGGTGTGCAATACCGCTGCTGGCAGTCCATTGGGGCTGGAACTGTGACATATGGAAGCTGCCAGGTGCTGTACAACACCTCCTGGAAGGGAACTGGCCAGGAGGGGCCACCAAATGGTGTGCCCTGTGCTCACCCAAGAAGGCTTGCATTAAAAGCTTGGTACTGCAATGGGCTAAACAGGGGCTATGCAAGTCCCTGATCAGCCTCGCCAGGAAGTGCTGATACTGGGCCTGATCAGCATCAGAGGGTATGTGGAAAAAAGGCTCCTCTTCCTCAGGAGAGGAAGACAAGGAGGCTGAGGAACTTGTTGAGTCATACTCTGGCTGCAGAGGGGGAACTGGAGGGGGAACTGGTCGAAAGACCTGTTCGTTCATGGCCCTAATGTACTGGGGGAAGCCCGGGGTCTGAACTGTTCCCAGGTCAAAGGCGCAGAAGGACCAACATCACCTGGGAGAGGAGGAGCTGGATGCAAAGGCACGGGAGAACCTCTCACCGTAATGTGACGTGCCTCTGCCAGGGCTGGAAGACCCAAGAGGTGATCCTGGCATAACAGGGAATCCACAGATCTGGAAAGTCATCACCCTATTGAGAAAAGTAAAGTGGTCGGGACTGTGCCCTGTAGAGGAAGCTTACCTATGAGGGAACTGGGGCCGCATGGATCCAAAACGGCAGTCCCCAGCCCCACCCAATGAGGACTTCCTTGAAGGAGACGAGGGAAAGAATCTGGGCTCAGCACTATGGCTCCTCCCCAGGCCTTGGAGGGCCACAAAGGGGTGCAACTGCCCCTCGCCCCATCCCCTCAACCCCGCCGACTCAGAGGAAGACCTCTTTCTCGTACCTTGTGCCAAAGAATCCCTCCAACCCCAGACTCCCAGAGGAGAGTTGCAGAGGAGGGGGATTCAGTCTTGACCTTGAGAGAGAGGATGGCACTGGGGATGGCAGCCGACCCCTCTCCCAAAGCCCGGACCACCGCACTCGTGGCAACGAGACTGACAGCCTGCACCTCCCCCTTCAGGCCGCCACTGGCCCGAGAGTCAGCGCTGGCTGCAATCACTAGAGTCGCAAGTGAGAGCACTTAGGGAGGTGCAAGAGTGCAAGGCCATGGAGAACCCTCCAACTCTGAAGTCAGGCCACCAGTCTGGGTCAGCCTCCGAATCATCCGGCTCCAAGGAGACGATCCATAAGACCTCCGGAATGGCGACCCCAGGGGCTCTCCTGCCGATGGTGCCACACTGGCCATGCACCCCTCACAGCACTGTCTTGATCACCGGAGCCGCAAGTGGCTATGGGATCCGAGGTGGCGCTGAGGAATGCCCCGCACTGGGCCCTGCAGCCGTGGGCCCCAACAATGGGGGAGCCTGCACCTCTGAAGAGGTGACTGCCAGGGCAGTGCTCTTAGCCCAGCCCCGAGTGAAGCCAGACTGGACCTCCGGCACTTCAGTAGAGACCTCCTCCATGACAAGGCTGTAAGACGAGGATGCCCCCTCTTCACCGGACTGTGTAGGCCCGGGAAGGAACCCAGATGAAACGCAGAGGGTCCTTCGCTTGGACCAATGAGAGCAACAACGTCCCCAAAAGTCGGCGGAGCCCTTATGACCTTCAACGTGTGGTGATCCAGAACGCGGTGGTCCACAGAGAAGCAGATGTCCATGTCGTGCTGGGGTCCAAGGCAGGTGAGGCAAACATCATGCCGGCTGGTAACAGAGATTTGCCATCTGCAGGGACACCGACGCATAGGAGGCCAGCCCATTTTAGACGAACATTTCTTGTCCCGAGGACCAGGCATGACATGACAGTAACTAAACTTCAAAAAACAGAAAAGACTTGACGCCACTTAATAAAAAGGAAAGATCTTACCAGTAACTTGACAAATGGTGCCAAGTGGACGGCAGAACTGAGGCGGAGTTGAGTGGTGCCAGGTACTGAAGCTCAGCGCTGAGAAGGACGGCTCCGAGGAGCAGCGACTCTGAGGCTTTGAAGGACTGAACCGGCAAACTAGGCTGTAATGGCATAGAAGAGAAGGCGAGCTGCAGCCAAGGTGCTGTCTCTACAGCAGGAGAAGCAGAACTGAGGTGGAGGAGGAGCCAATGGCCATTACTGACCAACCTGTGAGCACCACACAGTGCATTGACCTTGTGGGTGGTGCCAATGGCGCTGGCTCCTCCCGCCTACAAAAAAAAAAAAAAAAAGCTCCCATGGGAAGTTTGTCTCCGGCCACTCACCCACCAGTGATGAATGGTGAAGACTGACACAGGGAAGACTGACTGCCTGAACTATGATAAAGTGAAAAATATCATACTAAAGCGTTCTGAATTAACTTCTGAGGTCTATAGGCAAAAATGTAAAGGGTTAAGAAAGGCACCGGGAGATAGCTGTGCTGAAATGTGTGCACAGCTAAGTAATTTGTTAGAATGTTGGGTAGAGGGTGCAAAAGCTTGCTCTGTAGAGCAAAAAAAGATTGATTTCTTGTAGAACAGTTCCTAGAACTGTACCCGAGGAGCTAAGAATATGGTTGTTGGATAGAACTCTGAGCTCAATGAGGGAGGCAGTTGAGATGGCTGATCATTTTATATCTTGCCGACCATACCTTCATTGCAATGGTAATGATGAGGGACATCAAGTGGTTTAAAGGGAACCGGGGGCAACCTAAAGGAAGTCAGCCAGTGTCCTACCCAAAAGGGAAGCCGAGTGGTTTCACAGGTGAAGAGTCAGGGGAACACAGGTGCTATATCAGTCAGAAACTGGGTCATCTGTCATACGACTGTCTGAAAAATATAATACAAGGGGCTAGTGCAGTGGGAGGTGGTAGCTTGGGGAGCTCTCAGCAGACAGTGGACAGTGTACACAGAAGTGCAGTGCCCTCTAACTCCACTTTCCATATGCACCAAGTGGTGGTGAATGGATTGGTAACCCAGGTACTGAAGGACACTGGGGCCTCCATTTCAATGGTGAAGCAGGATTTGATTCATGAGGAACAGATCCTGCCAGGCCAGTTTTCTCAGATTAGAGGGGTCTCAGTGCCAATGGTCTGGATCTTCCTAAGCTGGGAATGGTGATCAGGGCATATCAGAGAGGGGTGCTGCACCAGATCTGCCCATGCATGTAATTATGGAGAATAACTTTGACAGCAGGGCCAATATTGTGTGCGTCACTACCCATACCAAGGTGAGGGAACAGGTTCCTGAGGATGCAGAGGGGACAGTGCAAGAGCAAGCAAGCCCCACCTTGATAGCAGGGTAAGTTGCAGCTGAAGGATATGCTGGGAGCAGCAGTTTAAGTCACAGCTACAGACAGGACAGTCCAGCCATGGGCAACTATCCCACAGGACTGTGTGTTTTGGGGAATGTTAGGCATGTAGAGCTGGGGAGAGCTCAGCAAGCTGATCCATCCCTCCAGAGATTAACGGAGTTAGCCACCAATGTGGAAGGCGACTCCCTGAGTTCTGGAAAAAGGAAGGTGTACTGGGAGAATGCGCTCCTGTACTGCGAGTGGGTTCCTAAGGGAGGACCGGAGGGAGGAGTATTCCAACAGACAGAGATTCCTGAGGAATATAGGAACCAGCTTCTGGCATTAGCCCACGACATACCCTTGTCTGAACACTTAGTGGCCAGCCGTGCAAAAAGGCATCTGACTAACAATTTTAAGATGTGGCACGCTACTGCCAGACTTGTCTGCAGTGCCAGATGGTGGGAAAGGTTGGGGACAAGGCTAAGGTGCCTTTGATTCCTCTGCCTATAAGTGAAGAGTTCTTTAGGTGAGTTGTTGTGGACACTGTGGAGCCACTTAGCTCCCCAAGTTGCAGCGCCAAGTGGCACATTTTGGTGGTTGTAGATTACGTCACAAGGTACCCAGAGGCAGTGTCCTTGTCCTCCAAGATTGAGAAAGTGGCTGATGAACCACTAGGGTTATTTAGCCAGGTGGGTTTTCCCCAGGACTTTCTGTTGGACCAGGGCACCAACTTCATGTCTGATGTGATGACCAATCTTTGGGAGAAGTGTGGAGTGAGGCAGCTCAGAACCTCCCCATACTATCCTCAGACCAATGGTCTGGTCGAGCAACATAATGTGTCTCTTAAGGCCATATTGAGAGCCTCCGCTGACCAGCATGCAAGAGAGTGGGACAAGTACTTACCCCATCTCTTATGTACATACAGGCAAGTCCCCCAGGAGTCCACAGGGTTCTCGGCCCTTTGAACTTTTATTTGGACAAATGGCGAGGAAGTCCTCTTGATTTGGTAAGGGATAAATGGGATGGTGAGCTTGCTCCCTAAGGGGACTCTGTTGTGGACTATGTACTGAATTCCAGGTTAGGTCTCAAAGAGCTCTTGGGGTTCACCCAGAAGCACTTAGCCTCTGTACAACAGCAACATAAGACATGGTATGACTGAAAAGTCAGGGCCAGGGAGTATGACATTGGTCAACAGGTGATGGTGCTTATCACCATCTGGCACAATAAACCACAGGTGGATGAATGATGTTAACTATGTGGTGGAGCTGCCTGACTGGAGGCACAAGCAGTAGACCTACCACGTGAACATGTTGAAGCCCCAGCATGACCGAGACGAGATGGTCCTGGCTGTGTGCCGCTACCCAGAGGAGGAGACGGGCGGGGAGGGGACCCATTGATGGATCTCTTGAGAGATGCTAATGGAGAATCCTCAGTGGATGCTGCCACCCTCTTGGGAGAGGCCGACACCAGCCCAAGGTACTGAAATGTGTAGGGTGCTGCGAACATTTGAAGGGATGTTCACGGGGAAACCAGGGTATGTCATGCTGGAAGAGTCCCACCTCAGCAGAAAGTCCCAGGCCCCCTTGAGGCAGCCACCCTACAGAGTTCCTGAGAATGTAAAACATGCCACAGAGGGGGACATCGAGGAGATGCCGGCTCTCCAGGTGATCCAGGAGTTCAGTAGCCCCTAGGCCTCCCCACTGGTATTGATCCCCAAAAAGGATGGGACCACAAGCTCAACAGCTGTATGGAGACTGATGTATACCCCATGCCAGGAGAGATAAGGTGTTAGAGATGTGGGGGGATAATGTATCTGACCACCAAAGACCTGACAAAGGGCTAATGGCAGATGCTCTTAACCCCTGAAGCCAGAGAGAGGATGGCATTTATCACCCTGTTTGGGTTATTCGAGTTCACAGTAATGCCATTCGGGATGAAGAATGTGCCAGCCATCTTTCAACAGCTCATGGATTACATTCTGAATGGGGCAGGAGATTTTTACGCTGGCATACAGGGGTGACCTCGTCATCTATAGCCAATCATAGGAGGATCACCTCAGGTACTTGACCGAGGTGTTCTGCAAACTGCAGGCCACTGGACTGACAGTCAAGGTGGAAAAGTGACAGAGAGGAATGCCAGAGGCGTCATAGCTTGAGCACATGTGGAGTGAGAGAGAGAGTACATCTGGCCTGGGCCAGTGAAAATTGAGGCAATATGGGGATGGGCCACACCTATGGCTAAAAGGAAAGTATGGGCCTTCCTAGGGACAGCAGAATACTACCATAAGTTTGTGCAAAATTCCAGCAGCATGGTCAAACCCTTGTCCAGTTTCACCATGAAGAAATGCTGGATAAAGTTCAGTGGATGGAAACCCGTAACATGTTCTGCCAGTTGAAGGAGGCACTGTGTTGGCACCTGCGCTCACCTGACTAGTCTCTATGGTTCACTGTGCACACAGATGCATCTGATCATGGGCTTGGCACAGGAAGAGGAACACTCAGTCATGTACCTAAAGCTGCTGTCCTGAGAGGAGGCCTGTGCTACAATCAAATAGGAGTGTCTAGGTATTGTATGGGCTTTGCGGAAGCTGCAACCTTGTTTATATGGGAGGGAGGTCATGCTGGTGACTGACCACAACCCCCTCACAAGGCTGCATAGGACCAGCAGGCAAAACTACAAATTGCTAAGGTACAGCCTGGTGCTGCAGTCCTATAATTTGCACATTAGGTACCACAATAGGTCACAGCATGCAAACGCTGATTGGGATGTCTAGACAACAGCTAGGACCAAGAGGAGAAAAAAAAGGGAGAAGTGATGTGAGGAACTAGTGTGGGATTCACACAGACATTGAACCAAGGACACAGCAAGTGGAGGCAGTCAGCTCACATGAAAAAAACAAACACCTTTTTGGAGTGCTAAGGGAATGTGTTTTTCATTTCTTTGTGGGGGAATATAAATACAGGTTACTCACCTGTAACAGGAGTTCTAGGAATGGTATATGTTGTTCATCCACACTTATTGGCAGGTTCCTTGCCGCTTTAAATCTTGCCGGAAGGTCTTCAAGCTGGCTCCTCCCACCCACCCGGGTGGTAAAACCCCTAGGCTCCGCCCATGGCCAGATCTGGCCGCTGGAAAGCTCAGGTTGTCATTCGAGCAGGAGGAGTCGGGTGGGTCGTGTGGATGAACAACATATACCATTCCTAGAACTCCTGTTACAGGTGAGTAACCTGTATTTCTAGGGACATGGATATGTTGTTCATCCACACTTATTGGCAGACTCCTAGCAGTTCTCCGGGAGGAGGGAGGCAAGGCACACACCCCCAATACTTACTTGGGAAATAAGGACTGGAGAACCGAGGCCCCAAAACCAGCATCCCGGCGTGACTCAAGGTCTATGTGGTAATGGGTAATAAAGGTGTGTGCTGACTTTCAGGTAGCAGCCCTGCAGATTTCCTGGATACGGACGTCCCTGGAAGCAGCCACCGATGCAGCAGTATGGCGGGTAGAATGAGCTCTTATCCTCTGGGAGGCTCCATGCCCGCCAACTTATAACAAGATCTATGCAGGAGGTGACCCATCTGCTTATCGTCTCTTGGCTGCAGGTCTGCCAGGTGCGGCTTCAGCGTAGGTGACAAACAGCTGGCGAACCTCTCCCAATTTCAGCCGTCGCTCCTTATAATAAGCGGGCCTTCTAGGGTCCAAAGTATGGAGCCTATATTCTGCCTCAGTGTGATTGGGGTAGAACACCGGCAGAGTCAACACCTGGTTAAGGTGAAACTCCGACACCACCTTCGGAAGGAATTTCGGGGGGGCGCAAGACAACCTTGTCCCTGTGGAAGACCAGGTAAGGAGACTCAATGCTAAGCGCCTGGAGTTCTCCCATCCTTCTGGCTGACGTGATAGCCACCAAGAAGGCGGTCTTCCACGACAGGTGGGAAATATCACACCTGTGCATTGGTTCGAATGGCTTGCCCATGAGCTTTGCCAATACCAGCAATAAATCCCACGGTGGGGGTTCCCGCACTGGAGGAAATGTGATCAAGGCCTTTGAAAAGCGCCGACCACCTTCTCCTGCGCTACCGACTGCTCCCCGGCCCGCGCCCGGTAAGCAGAGATGGCTGCCAGGTGCACCTTTAGGGTCGTCGACCTAAGCCCTTGACTAGATAGGGACCATAGATAGTCCAAAATGCTGGCCACAGAACAGGAGGAAGGGTCCAAACCCTTGCCCCGACACCGAATGGAAAATATTTTCCATTTGAAGGCATAGCATTTTCTGGTCGACTCCTTACGGGATGCCTCAACGACGTTGAGGACCTCGTCGGAAAGACCCAAGGCCTGGAACTCTAGCCACTCAGGAACCAGGCCATCAGGTGCAGGGATTGAAGGTCTGGATGGAACACCTTCCCCTGATTGACTGAGAGCAGGTCCGGGCGAGCTGGAAGCTGCCTCGGGAGCCTGGAGCTGAGGCTGAGGAGATCTGGGTACCAGAACTGGCGGGGCCAGTCTGGGGCTATCAGAATCACCTGCGCCTTGTCCCTCCTCACCTTGAGAAGCACCTTGTGAATCAAGGGAAATGGGGGAAAGGCGTAGAAGAGGCCCGGGGTCCAGAGCCTCGAGAAGGCATCCCCCTGCAGCGAGCCTCAGCTTCACGTTCTCCCTGGAGGCAAACAGGTCCACCTGAGGTGTGCCCCAGAGGGAGAACAGATCTTGTACTACCTCCGGCAGGAGAGACCACTCGTGAGATGCAGCCCCTATCCGGCTCAGGGCATCGGCCAGGGTGTTGGAGGCTCCTGCCACATGAATGGTCTAGGAGATCCGCCTCCAGGCTGCGCATGAGTGACCAAATGCGGAGAGCTTCCTTGCATAGAAGCAGGGAGCGCGTCCCGCCCTGGCGGTTTAGGTAGTACATGGTCGTGGTATTGTCCTTCTGGACTCGGACCACTTGACCCGGAGAAGCGACAAAAGGCGGTGAGAGCTAGGCGGACCGCTCGAGGCTCAGCAGGTTGATGTGGCATCGGGACTCCTGCGGGGACCAGAGGCCGTGCACCCGGTGTTCCCCTAGATGGGCACCCCAACCCATCAGAGAGGCATCGGTCGATAGAGAGACCGTCAGCTCGGGGTGGACAAACGGGATGCCCTCCTGCAGATGGGATGGAACGGTCCACCACTGGAGAGCGTTCCACATCTCCTGGGTCACTATCACTAACTGGTCCAATGGATCGCAGCGTTGTGACCACTGGCTGGCCAGGCCCCACTGAAGGGGGCGCATGTGCCAGCGTGCCCAACGGACCACGCTGGTACAGGCTGCCATGAGACCCAGGAGGCGCAGGAAGTCCCGGGCAGGGCGCGATTGCCCAACCAGAAATGATTGGGCAAAGGAGGTAAGAACCTCGGCCCTGTCCGACGGGAGCCGTGCTCTGGCTCGAAAAGAGTCGCGCTCTGCCCCAATGAACAGGATCACCTGCTTCGGCTCGAGTTCCGATTTGGCCTCATTGATAAGAAGGCCGACCTGAGAGCAAACCTGGAGGGCCAGATCTCTGGACCGCTCCACCTCCTGTCTGGAGGGGGCTGCTATCAGCCAATCGTCCAGGTAAGGGTACACCCGGACCCCTCGGCGCCACAGGAACGCTGTCACCACTGCCATGCATTTGGTGAAGACCTTGGGAGCTAGAGACAAGCCGAAGGGCATGGCTTGGAACTCGAAGAGGGATTCCTCCGCTCGGAAGCGGAGGAATCTCCGATGCGACGGACGGATAGGGACGTGAAAGAGCAGCGTCCTGAAAGTCCAGAGAGCAGAACCACACGCCGTGTTCCAGAGATGGTATTATCTGAGCCAGAGTGACCATTCTGAAGGTTCGAGACCTTGAGAACTTGTTTGAGTCGTGTGGAGCGAGAATGGGGCGCCAGCCCGTCCGTTCGGGACCAGGAAATACCTGGACACGAACCCCAGTTGTAAGGGAGGGTCCTCCACCTCTCTTATCACCTCCTTCTGGAGGAGGAGAGCGATGTCGGCTCGACGAGCCGCCAGTGAGGCTGGGGACCCCGAAGCCCCCCGAGGGGCGATGGCTCTGTAGGGCGAGGCCTGCTCAAACTCTAGAGGCAGGCCTCTTCCCACCACCTCCAGTACCCACCTGTCCATGGTAACAGTGGACCAGGCGGAAAGGAAGTGCCGGAGCCGTCCCCCCACGCGGGGAACCAGGGTTGAGGTGACGGGGATGGGGGCGACACCCCTCAGCCCGTCACTGAGCAGGCTTAGAGGAGGGACTGGCCGAGGGACCTCCTGGGCCTTTCCTCCCTGCTTCCTATTGGAGAAGCCGGCAGCTGGGTTTGGGGTACCAAGGCCGAGCCTGCTAGCCTAGCGTTGCTGGGCAGGCGCACACTGAGGCACAGAAGGGCGAAAAGGTTTAGGCTGAGGCTTACGGCCTTTGTCCTTCTCTTGGGAAGAGACCGAGTCAAAGTAGCATTGGACTTTCGATCCTCTGCAGGGGACCTTCCACCCCAGGGCCGAAGAGGTCAGTCCCAAAAAGGAACATCCGCCAACTTGTGCTGGGTATCCGAGGTGAAAGTGGATATCCTCAGCCAAAGCCCTTGACCGCGTAGCCACTGCAGTCGCCACTGATCTGGCACATGAGTCTCCAATGTCAAGAGCAGTCTGGAGCTGCTGTAGCTACTGCCCTGCCCTGGTCCCGCACCTGCCTGACCGTAGTCTGCAGGTCAGCGGGAGATGAGAACAACCTCATCCAGGAGCCCAACAGGGCATGAGAAAAATGTGCCATAAGGACAGCCGAACTGGCCTGGCGAAGGCCGAGAGGAGGGCATAGCGTGACTTTCACGCCCGGCATAATCAATTTCTTGGATTCCTTGTCGGGAGGTTTATCAACATCCTAGCGTTCCTGGCGTGCGGAGCGCTATCGGTAACCAACCCCTCAGCAGAGGGTGTTCGAAAACGGACAGGGAACCGGTAGGGACGCATACTTCCTGGCCATCCTGGCCGAGGCGCAGGGCAGGAAGCAGGGGCGCTACCATGGTTCAAGGCCGGACAACAATAGCCCGGCCACGGAAGGCCTCCGTAGGAGAATCCCCTCGGTCCAGAATCTCCGTGAGGGGATATCTGGCCCGTTTAGAAACGGGTTCGAGCTTCATCCCAGTGGACTCTGAGATGAGCTGAAGTAACCCTAGAAAGGACGAAGGGCTATCGTCCACTGACTGCCCTCCTGAGGACTCCAAGTCCATGCGCTTGGAGAACAGGGAGGAGTCATCTTCGGACTCGGAAGAGTCTTCGAAGAGCTGCCTCGAGCCTGAGACACCCTTCACCTGCCGAGGTTTATCGGGAGTGAGAGTGACCGACAGCCTATGGGGCAGTCCCTGAGCCGACCGAGAATTTTTGGTCGGAGCCCCGACTAACGGCTGAGGAGGCGGAGGTTCCACCAAAATCGGTGGGGCAGCTGGAATAGGCCGAACAACCGGCCTGGGAACAGGCTCCTCGACCACCGCGAGGGGTTGTTTCGGCCGCTCCGGTGACAGCCACTTAATGGCCGGTGAAGACAACTGGGTCGGCTTATTCCCGGCCAAAAGCAGCTGTTGCCACATAAGTTCCTCGTATTTATGGTGCAGCTTGCGCCGAAGCCTCCCCTCGTCCGAGGAGGAGGAAGAAGAGGAAGAGCGGCGGCGCCGTTTACCGTGGTGCAGAGACCGAGACCGCCTATGACGGCGGGATCGGCTGGACCGCGATGAGGTCCGAGACCGAGACCGAGAATCTCGGCTAGGCCGAGGTCGGTGAGGTGGGGTGCCGAGGATCGGCACACCCTTCGGCTCGGAAGATTCCACCGGAGGCTCCGGAACCAGAGGCACAGTTGAGCCGACGGGATCCTCAACTCCCACCGGGGGAACCGGGGAGAGGGGATTATCAGCTTCTCCAGCCGACAACCCGTCCAACGGGTCGAGAAAAATCTCAACCGCGTCGTCGGGTGTCTCGGTCACCTGGCCTGACGGGGGCACCGTGAAGCCAGAGGCCGAAGCTGAGGGATCGACCGAAGTCGACTGTCGACCAGGGGAAGGAGATCTTTCCCGCTCCCAAGAGCGTCGACGAAGGGACTTACCCTTGCTCTTTTTTGACCGAGAAAATGGTCCAGAAGAGGTTGGACCCTCGCCTCTAGTCGAGAGGGTCAGACAGAGCTCCTTGAAAGAAGCCGAGTAAGAGGCGCCAAGAGAGAGCGGGACGAATGCCGCGGCCGAAGATGGAGCGGCCTGCGCCGCCTCCTCTTCAAGGGCGATCATCTGCTCGAGCTGTTCCGCAGAGCCTGCAGCCGCGGACACCGTCAATCGGGCCTCCTTCGACTTGACCGGTGGAAATCTTTTCTCGGGACGCCCCAGCTGCAGATGGGCAGCACGATCCTCGAGGACATAGGCCAAAAAGGAAGAGCATAGATCGCAAGCCTGTGGGTCGTGCTCAAGGCCTAAACAGTAGACGCACGTGGAGTGCGGGTCCGTTCGGGACATTTTCTGCCCACAGGGGCATCTCCCAAACTGGAGTCGATTTATCCATCGCAGCGCAGGGAGAAGAAGACCAAAGTCTTTTAGAAATCTAGACAAACTTTTGAAGTCTGAAGAGTTAGGAACCAGTCTTAATCGCAGAGCGATAAGGAGGGAACCTGAGCTTCCAAGCGGTAAGGAAGATCTGGCGTCATGGGGCGGAGCCGAGGGTTTTACCACCCGCGTGGGTGGGAGGAGCCAGCTTGAAGACCTTCCGGCAAGATTTAAAGTGGCAAGGAACCTGCCAATAAGTGTGGATGAACAACATATCCATGTCCCTAGAACCATAATTTTGTACTTTTTTTTTTCAATTTTATTTAATTACATCTGCACTGATATCAGTTAGAACATAATCTGCTGAAGGGACAATGTGGCCTTCCTGAAAATAAAGATTTTTATCAGAAGACAGATCAGTTGTCTCTGAGGGTAATTTCAGCCCCCGTCCTGTTAATGACAGGGTCCTCATGTCAGTTAATGAGAGAGATTCCAAGAGCTCAAAGTCTTTCACATGCCATGACATGATGGGGGTCCTGCAGAGATCACTGCTGGGGCCTATGTTGTTCAATGTCTTCATAAGTGACACCAGGGAAGGCATTAAAGGCAACATTTGCCTGCTGGCAGACAACACCAAACTCTGTGGCAGAGTGGACACCAAGGAAGAGACACAGGATCTGAGGGAGGACCTCGCCAGACTAGAGAGATGGTCAGGAATTTGGGAACTTAGTTTCAATGCCGCACAGTGATGCACATAGGGGCTAAGAACCCTAGGACAGAGTATTGCATAGGAGGGGCTCAGGCAACAGCTGCCGAAGAGGAAAAGATCTAGGGGTAGTGAATACGAGTGACCTCAAACACACCTCTCTGTAAAAAGGCAATGGCGAAGGCTAACAGGATGCTGGGGTGTATCGCAAGGGGATTCAGCAGTAGGCGGAGCAAGGCCATTTTACCATTGTACAAGCCACTGGTGAGACCACATTTAGAATATGGGGTGAGGAACTGACATCCTTACTTTAAGAAGGACATCAGCATGCTGGAGGGGGTTCAGAGGAGAGCAACTAAGGTGATCGAGGGTTGATAGGATAGGTCCTACGAGGAGAGGCTGGGAGCCCTGGGGATGTACTGCCAGGAAGAGAGGAGGCAGAGGGGTGATATGGCAGAAATCTTCAAGTACATGAAGGGAAGAGTGAAAAGGGAAGGCCTCTTTAAAATGAGTGACAGCACCACTAGGGGGCATAGCCTACAACTGATGGGGGGGTCAGAAGGGATATAAGGAAGCATTTCTACACAGAGAGGGTGGTGTCCACCTGAAATGAGCTGCCAGAAGAGATGGTATCAGGAAAGATGGTGGGAGCATTCAAGAGAACCTGGAACAAGCACAAAGGGAACCCTTGGGATCAAGGGAGGAGGGAGGGAGGGACAGTTGGGATGGGCAAAAATTGTAAGGCCAGACCCTGCATCAATTACTGAGCAGATGTGATAGACCAGGTGGTCTTCTTCTGCTGGCTCTTTTCGTATGTTTGTATGTCTGGAAACTGTCCTGACCTTGCAGCCAACCCCTGCAGTGGCAACATGGCTCAGAACAAATGAAGGGTCTGTGATTCCACAAAATCCAAGGTTCCAGTTTAGGCAAGCTTTCCAGAGGGTGGTACCCCCAGGAGACAAAGACAGTGCTGAATACATGATGTTAGAGTGACATTTTTGATGATGCAGCATTGTGGGCTGGCAGCTGAAGGCTTTTGAGATCTGTGCCAGGTCCTAGCAATTCAGTTGGTCTTGGGACTCTACACTTGCACCATCTGAGAGTTGGAGTCTGCCACGGCTCATTAAAGTTATCCTGTGTGGTAAGAATCTTTCTACTATGCTAAGAGTTAAGAAGCTATAGGAAGGGTTTTTTATGTGTTTCTTCTGCTGTGTGCAAACCATTTCTTTTTGATTTCTGTAGTAACTCTAATTCCCATAATCTTGTGTAGCTGTGATATCCTGTAGATGCGTACATATGGTGAAGTAGTAATTACTTTTGTTTACCTAATGCCTCTGTGACTGACTCATTTGGGGGAATAGATAACTGTTGGTATTGACAAATCCACAATCCGTCTCCGAAGAGGGAAAAGGGTGGCTACAGTTACCAAATTCTAAGTAAAGTGTTTCTCAGGAGTGAGTAATAGGGGAAGGCAATTTACCCTTAGCCAAAGGAGCACTGTACTGTGTGGGCAGTGGCTCTGGTGGGATTTGGACCAAGAAAGTCTGCAGATAAGAGAATCATTTCTAAGTGGTGTCAACTATCAAAGTACCCTTACAGGTGTTGAGGGTTGAGAAACTTGGCAACCTGCTGCAGACTGAGTCTTGCATGTGGACAGGTTGTGACAATACTGAAAAAGGAAATGACACACTCATTCATGAATGAGTTTACGCAGGCCTCAGTGCCATGCTATCTCGGGGACATGTGGGAGCATCAGCCCGGAAGCCAATCAAGTTGGTCATTTGAAATACATTTTTAACACAAATATTACATTTGTTTAGTTGAATACTGGTAACCAGGAAGAAAAAATTATTCACCTTAGTAATGTTGTTTCTTCTAATGGAGTCTTGCTGTATTCTGACTATTGCAGTTAGGTCCTGCCTTTCAACTGCCCCGGAGAACAAAGAGTTAACTTTCCATGGCCAGCATGGAACGTTCAGCGTGAGCTCGGATGAAGCCACTGTCTGCTGTTGTTTAAACTCCAACCGTCAGATTCTTTACTCCGCCTCACTGAACTAGGATCCATTGCTATCTGACTCAGGATCCTAACTAGCTGACCTAGGATCCCTGGATCTGGCCTAGGATCCCTGGATCTTAACTAGGATCCATCGCTGTCTGACGCTGGATCCTAACTATCTGACCTAGGATTCCTCGATCCTAACTAGGATCCATCACTATCTGATCCCGGATCCTACACTTGTCTTTGGTAGGATTTCTGGTAAGATCCTAGGCAGGATACCAGCACTATCTGACAAATAGTGGTAGGATCCACAAAAGCACCATCTGAGCAACACTAGTAGGACTATTGTGTAATAATCATATTTGGGTGATTAAAAGTTAAAGGCTCTGCTTATGTCTCACAAGGCACTTAAGACTTAGGATTACATAGAAACAGAATCTGTCAGCAGATAAGGACCTGATGGCCCACCTAGTCTGCCCTATTTTCCCTACCTATAATGTTGCCGCAGACCCTACTCAGTCTCTGGTCCCATAGAACATAGAACATAGAATTTGACGGCAGATAAGGACCGCTCGGCCCACCTAGTCTGCCCATTTTCCTACCTAACAGATAAGCTGCAGATCCTAGTTAACCAACAGCTTACTTCCTCGTACCCCCCACTAGGACTGCTTTATGCCTGTCCCATGCATTCTTGAAGTCCCCCACTGCTCTTGACTCCACGACCTCCTCAGGGAGGCTGTTCCATGCATCCACAACCCTCTCAGTGAAAAAATACTTCCTCACATTACCTCTGAGCCGTTCCCCTCTATCTCCAAATTGTGCCCTCTTGTTCTTGCACATCTCTTTTTCTGGAAGATGCTACCCTCTTGGACTTTGTTAATTCCCTTGAGGTAGTTGAAAGTTTCTATCATGTCCCTCTCCCTTCTTTCCTCAAGGGAATACATATTAAGCTCCTTTAGTCTTTCTTCGTATGTCTTCTGGTGCAGACCCTGCACCATTTTTCCCTCCTCCTGGACAGCCTCCACTCTGTCTATGTCTCTTGGAGATGGGGTCTCCAGAACTGCACACAGTACTCAGATGGGGTCTCACCAACTGTCTGTACAGAGGGATAACAACTTCCTCTTTTCTACTATTGATGCCTCTTCCTATGCATCCCAGTATCCCCCAGCCTTCCTTACTGCCTTCTCACATTGCTTGCCCACCTTTAGGTCATCTGATATAATTACCCCGGTCCCTTTCTATTTTTACTGTTGTCAGTATCTCACCCCCCATTCGTCGCTTCCCTGGGTTTTGTTTCCCATGTGCATTACCTTGCACTTCTTTGCATTGAATCTGAGCTGCCATACATTTGACCATTCCTCCAACCTTGCCGTAGTCCCTTTCATCCTTTCCACTCCATCTTGTGTATCAACCCTGTTGCAGATCTTTGTGTCATCTGCAAAGAGACATACTTTTCCTTCAGTTCCTCTGCAATGTCACTTATAAAGACATTAAAGGACCAGTCCAGTACTGAACCCTGTGGTACCCCCGCTAGTAACCCTCCTTTCTTCCTGTGTACTCCATTTACTACTACCTTTGCGTCCTGTTGTCTAGCCAATTTTTTATCCAGGCTACCACCTTGGGACCTCCAAGGCTGGCTATCTTGTGTATTAATCTTTTGTGTGGGACTGTATCAAATGCCTTGCTAAAATCTAGGTAGCCATGTCCACAGCCCTCCCTGGTCTACTACTTTAGTCACCCAGTCAAAGAAATCTATTAGATTCGTCTAACACGACCTTCCCATTGTGAATTCATATGCCTTGGGTCCTGTGCCCCACTGGCCTCTAGGTACTCAACAATTCTTTCCTTCAAAGTGATGCCATCATTTCCCTACCACTGAGGTCAAACTAACTGGTCTGTAGTTTCCTGCCTCTGTCCTGCTCCCATTTTTGTGAAGAGGAATCACATCTGCCCTCCTCCAGTCCTCGGTACCACCCCATCCTCCCATGATTTGTTAAAGAGAGTAGTCAGTGGTGTCACTAGTTCTACCCTTAGTTCTTTTAGAATTCTTGGGTGAATCCCATCAGGCTCCATTGCTTTGTCCACCTTCAATTTTATTAGTTCTTTCAGAACCCTTTCTTCTGTAAATGGACTGGTATCAACCCCGTCTTCAGAGTGTTTCTCTTGTTTGGTTTAGGTAACTCCCCCTCCACTTCCTTTGTGAATACCGAGCAGAAATATTCGTTCAGTATCCCTGCGTTTTCACTGTCACCCTCTACCCACATTCCCTTCCCTTTATTAAGCTTCAGTATCCCTCCTTTGGTCTTTCTTCGCTCCCTAATGTACCTATAAAAGGTCTTATCCCCCTTCTTAACAGAATTGGCTATCCTTTCCTCGGTTTGGGCCTTTGCTATTCTGACTGCCTTCCCAGCCTCTTTCTGCTTTAACTGATAAAGTTCTCTGTCCTGCTCCTTCTGTGTTTCCTTATATTTCCTGAATGCTGTCCTTTTCTCCTTAACCTTCCCTGCCACCTCTTTTGAGAACCATAGCGTTTTTTTCCTTCGTTGTGTTTTATTGATTTGCTTTACACAAAGGCTTGTTGCCTCTGTGATGGCTGTTTTGATCACTCCCCATTGTTCCTCCACCCCTCCTTCTTGCCTGTTTGCTAGTGCTTTTCTGAGGCACTCTCTCATTTTCCCCAAAGTCAGCCCTCCTAAAGTCCAGTACTCTTGCTTTTGTATGGCTTGATATGTATGGCTGTGTTTATCGTGAACCACACTGTTTGGTGGTCGCTTGTTTCCCAGATGGCTACCCATTTCTAAATCAAGATTCTTTTTTCCATCCCCATTTGAGAGTACCAGGTCTAAGATTGCTCCCTCCCAAGTGGTTCCAATACTAGCTGTCTGAGGCATGCCCCTGTAGGGCATCAGAATGACCCTGCTCTTGGATGTGCCTGCAGCAAAGGTGCTCCAGTTAACATCTGGCATATTCAGGTCCTCCATCAACAATATCTCCCTTTTTCTGCCATTCTAAGAAAGCCTTCTATCATTTCCTTGTCCATTTCTCCCCAAGATGGGGTCTGTATACAACCCCATGCGGATTGTGGTGCCATTTCCTGTCTCCAGGATGACCCAAAGTGCCTCATCTGTTCCCTGTTTACTCTTTAGTTCTGTTGCTTTGATCCCTTCCTTTACATAGAGAGCTACTCCTCCTCCTCTTTACTCTCCCTGTCCCTCGTAGTCTGTGTATCCTGGTATGTTGACATCCCAGTCATGGTTCTCTGTGTACCATGTTTCTGTGACTGCCACAATATCCAGGCAACCCTCTTCCATCAAGGCCACTAGTTCAGGGAGCTTGTTACACAGACTACGGGCATTGGTACTCATCACCCTCCACTTTTTGATAGCCTTACCCTTTAGCCCCATTTCTGTACTACTGCCTTTGCCTTTTTACATTTAAATCTGTTCTGCTCCCTAATAACTTCTGTACCTTGGTGTTTACCTCACTAATCACCATGTTTTGTGGGGGAAGACTTGGATTTCCCTGCTCCTTTTCAGTGCCTCCCCCCTTGGCTAGTTTAAATGCTTGCCAATGAAGCATTTAAACCTCTCACCTAGGATCCTGGTTCCCCTGGACAGATGCAGACCATCGAACCAGTATAGGTCTGCATGCCTCCAGGTGACTCCCCAGTCCCCAATGAAGCCAAAACCCTGAGCTCCACACCACTTTTTCAACCACTCATTGAATTCCCTGGTGAGAAGTGCCCTAGCATCTCCCTTGCCATAGACAGGCAGCACCTCCGAAGGTTACCGTATACGCTACTTGTCTAAGGCCCCTTCCCAACTCTACAAACTCCTCTTGCACTGCTCTGATCCCATTCCTAGCCAGGTCATTTGTCCCTAGGTGGACGTGACATCAAAGCTCCTGGTACCAGCTCCCTCACGATCCTGAGGATTACGCCTCTGTCCCTCCAAGCCGTGGCGCCAGGAAAGCACCTTACCTCCTCTCCCTTCCTCCCCATTTCTACCCCTCTAATGATTGAGTCCCCCACCAGGAGTTGTTTCCTTCCCCTGTGGGGTCCCATGCCACCCTCCTGTGGGTCTCCTTTGTGAAGGTTCCCAGTATCCTTCTTGGTCTCCATCCCCACTGCAAAGATCCCTCTATGTCTATTCCATGTGTTCCTGAACCCTGTCACCATTTCTGCTCCCACCACCTCCACTGGTAAGCTGTTTCATGCATCCATCACTCTCTCTGTGAAGAAGTATTTCCTCACATTTCCTCTGAGCCTCCCCCCTTCTAACTTCATAGCATGACCCCTTGTCTTACAGCATCTTTTTCTGTGGAAAATGCTATACCATACTTACACAACTTGGTCTGTTATTTGTGTATGAAATCTGGGTTTCTACCACAAAGGCACACCATACAAATGGACAAAAAAATCGTAAGTGGGGGCACTGCTGAGCTAATGACAGCTAGATGTGTTTTGAGGAGCTCCACAGTTAATCGAAACACACAAAGAATTGTGTTGAATCTTGCTTTTCAGTTGTATAACTTACGCTACATCTTTCAGGCAGCATTGTGCTTTGTATGGAGTCAGTGGATTCTGTAATGGATTAGTAGTCAAATTAACCAGCCTCGGAGTGGGTCCCAGGGTGATAACCTGGGTAAAACATTGGCTGAACAACAGGACACAGAAGGTAATTGTAGATGGAGTCCACTCTGAAGAAAGAGGGGTTACTAGTGGGGTACTGCAGGGTTCAGTACTGGGTCCAGTCCTTTTTAATGTCTTTACAAGTGACATTGCAGAGGGACTGGAAGGAAAAGTATGCCTCTTTGCAGATGACACAAAGATCTGCAACAGGGTTGTTACACAAGATGGAGTAGAAAGGATGAGAAGGGACTTGGCAAGGTTGGAGGCAGGGCTGCAGTAATGGGGGGGAATGTGAGGATGTTGTCCGGGGCCCCGAGCTCAGGAGGGGCCCTCCTGAGGAGTTGGCATTACCCCTGGCATTAGCTGGTTTGGGAAACAAGGGACCATTTGAAGTGAGTTGTACTGGGCCCTGAAATTCATAGCTGCAGCCCTGGTTGGAGGAATGGTCAGAAGTATGGCAGCTTGGATTCAATGCAAAGAAGTGCAAAGTAATGCACCTGGGAAACAAAAACCCAGGGGAAGATTACACAATGCGGAGGAGGTAGTAACAACAACAAAAATGGAAAGAGACCTGGGGGTAATCATATCAGATGACCTTAAGGTTGGCAAGCAATGTGAGAAGGCAGTAGGGAGGACTGGGGGGATACTGGGATGTATAGGGAGAGGTATCACCAGCAGAAAACAGGAAGTTGTTATCCCCCTGTACAGACAGTTGGTGAGACCCCATCTGGAGTACTGCGTCCAGTTCTGGAGACCCCATCTCCCAGAGGACATAGACAGGATGGAGGCAGTTCAGAGGAGAGCAACTAAAATGGTGCAGGGTCTGCAAGAGAAGCCATACGAAGAGAGGCTAAAGGAGCTTAATATGTATACCCTTGAGGAAAGGAGGGAGAGGGGGGACATGATGGAAACATTTAAGTACCTCAGTGGAATCAACAAAGTCCAAGAAGGTAGCATCTTTCAGAAAAAGAGACATGCAAGAACAAGGGGACACAATTTGAAGATAGAGGGGACGGCTCAGGGGCAATGTGAGGAAGTATTTTTTCACAGAGAGGGTGGTGGATACATGGAACAACCTTCCTGAGGAGGTTGTGGGGTCTAAAACTGTGGGAGAATTCAAGAATGCATGGGACAGACATAAGGCAAATTTTTGTGTGGGGTAGGAAGAAATAGGCTGTTGGTTAAATAGGATCTGCAGCTTATTCTCTAGGTAGGGAAATGGGCAGACTAGGTAGGCCAAGCGGTCCTTATCTGCCGTCAAAGTCTATGTTTCTATGTTTCTGTGACCTCAAAAGTTGCAGGGATAGGAGCTTCGGGCGGGGAGTCAGCAAACCCCCTTGTAGTGTCTGGAGTAGGAAGCTCTGCAGCAGTACACTCAGAAGTGAGTGCTAAGCCCAAAGGCAACGAGCCAACTTTGTAGTCCATTCTGGTGGTATTAATTGATTTCCAGGTGGAGGCTTGGTCTTTTCAAAGAGTGGAGGGCTTGCTTGAAGAAATAATGAAAAGGTGTGCTGCAGCAGAGGTGAAGGCTAAGGCAACAGAAAAGGCTTTAAAAGCTAATGAGGCTGAACTGAAAGCACAGAATGCCTGAATAGTAACTGCTAAGGGAGCTATAAACGCCACACTACATGAACAATTAGTACAAGCTGCAAGAAAGACTTGAAAATATGATCTTGCTAAAGAATCTGTGGCTTATTGGTTTTCCCTCTTCAGTTCCTGATGTGGAGCTAAAGACAGAACATGCTCTTACAGCAATTTTCTCCCTTACCCCCCTCCCCACTTGATGTTGGACTCTTTTACTGCCCTAAATCTACAATCAAGGAGTCTGGGGAACGACTTAGGAAATGCAACAGAGGCAGCCTGAGATCCACTGGATAAAACTAAAAGGGCACGGTATGTCATAATAACATTTCAGTCCTTACTAGATCGACAATGTTTTTCAGATAGCTAGGCAAAAGGAAAAAAGTTCTTCTCTGCAGGTGTGAGGTTACACTTGTATCCTGATCTTTCTCTAACATCCCAATGCAGAAGAAGGGCATTTCTGAGTATCTTGTCTGAGTTTAGAAAGAGATGCCTGCCTCTCTACTTGTGCCGGCCTGATTGAGAGTTACTTGTCAGGGTAAGGAAGCATTTTTGGAAGATCCTGATCAAGCAAGAGCATTTTCTGAAAATAATGTGCAGCTTCCAACAGAGATGGCGTCTGATTCTGAGGAGGATTCAGCTGAGGTGACGGAATACCACACCGTCCAAACAAATTAATTTCCTAATGATAGCAGCAGCCGCCGCTGCAATGACTTAATAAACTGTGACTTCTGAGGTCTGGGATAAGCAACCAGAATGTAAATAAATATATATACATTTTCTTAATGTATGAATACTGGCAGGGTTATTTTTTTAGAATTGTTAAAGTCTCATGTTTACGTTACACTGGGAGGCATAAACTTGTAGTACTGAAACATACTTTTTCTTTGAATTTCTCTTAAGCTCATGGATTTGACTACTGTATCTGAGATTCTTTTCTTGTGCTCTATTTGGATAGTAATAATTTTTGTATTAGATAATGTCTGAATGATTTTCTTAAGAAATGTTACATGTATAAGTAATTTTTCATTTTCTCTGTGAATAAAAATAAAGTATAAAAAATGGTAAGTGATCTTCTGAAATAATCAAGAAGAAACATTCAGTCGGCTTCTATCTTGTTTTGTTCATACAGGACTCTTAATTCAGTCACTGAGTGGTAATCAGCTCAACTCTGCTTCCTGGTATTGCACAGGACCGCAAAAAGCAGTTCATATTGACTGGACTTATGCAGCTAGACAGGGGTTAAAGCCCTAAACAAATAATTAAATGTACAAACTTGTCTTTTTAAAGTCCCCCCCACAAAGAATACACTCAACAACAACAACAACAACATTAGCATGGACATTGCTCTGAAAAGGGATTTATTTTATTATAACATTTGCATGAAAGGGAACATGTCTGGTGATAGTTAAAAACAACTGCTTGCTAGCAGACTAAAAAAAATCTGCCATTATAAATCTACTGGAAAAAGTAATTACTCAGGAATTTAGTACTCCAGTATTAAGGATTCTAATTGATTAAAATCACTCACTGAAGTAGCTAATCTATCTAATTAAAAAAAAAAAACTGCCTGCCCAAGGACTCAAGTTTCAGTAGCGGCAACTGCAAAATGGAATTCCTTTTTCCCCAAAACAGCAATAAAGAATTAAAAGAAATCTTAAATAGTTTGGCACATTCCTTAGAGAACCAACACACCCCACAAGTAATGAAATGCCATATGGATATTTGACAAATACCACTCACCAGATAAATACAAATCCACAGATTGATGAATCCAAAGACATTATAATGGAGGAATGAAGGAAAAATGTACAAATACAAGTTAGTGCGCACAAATCATCCTTCACAACCACAAACTACTTACCCCAAACATGGTCTGGATCCTATTTAAAGGGGACCTGTTGTGAATAAAAGCCCTGCACCTAAGTGTGGGTCTGACCTCAGACTTTCACTTAGCATGCTAAACAAAACTGTTTTTACTCACAAGTTTACAGTTTAATTAGTGCAGTCTGGTTGATCTTGTCAGTCCCCCACCCCAACACGCTGTAACTCCAGTTATTCTGGCAGCATCCCAGAATCTCCCACAGCTGACACCAAGGCTGGGCTGCAGTCACAGGCGATCCAGTTGACTGGAATGTGAGTTAACGAGCTCTGTATAGCTCTGCTCCGGTTTGCTGGTCCTCACAAGGCTAAGTACAGTTCTGTACCTAGCCTTGTGAGGACAGCAGGACTGATAAACAGCTGATTAGGGCTACAAAAGCTCCACCTCAAGTATTTCAAAATAATAAAACATATATATTAGCACCCTTTGCAAACTGTGTGAGAGGCCTTTCGGCACCATGCAATTTTGCTTAAAGTTGGACCAGCATAACATTCTGTGGTGATTTGCATATGCAGCCCATGATGCTTTGCATTGTGTGGGCATGTGTGATTTTATATATATATATATATATATATATATATTTAACATAAAGCTCTAATTCACATTCCAGTCAACTTCATCTCCCTCTGCTACAGCTGATGTCAGCCACATGGGATTCTGGGATACAGCCAGAGTGGCTGGAATAATGAAATACTGAATCGCGGAATGACAGGATCAAACACATACAATCTAATTAAAACATAACGTGAGAATTTGTTTTGTTTTGCACACAAAGGGAAAATCAGGGCCATCATGCAGGGATTTTATTTGTGACAGCTCTCCTCTAACTACTCATGTTAATGAAGTCAATATGGCTGTAACTGTACATTTTTTTAAATCTACGATGATATCAAGGCTAGGATATCTGTAGTTTCTTCTTTTTCACAATGATGCCATGTCTTTGTATTTAAATCTAGTTACTCTTTTTGCTTGCAATACTTGAGCATGCTATGCATTATAATAAATTTACTTCTCATAGGACATTTAGGTTAAACGCAACAAAGTATTTAGGCAATTTGGCACAGAAAGTATTGTGTCATACAATGCATATTATTTGTTCAATTACGCAAAGATGTAGAGGCTGTAGTCAAGGCAATTAGTGTTATAACATATAAGCTGTATATGACCACATGTAATATTGGTTTATGTGGCCAAATTCAGTATAGGTTTCTAAAGGAACTGGAGAAGCCAGGAATGCAATGCGAGTTTTGGTAAGATCATCAAAATGCAATCTTCTTTGTGATGTACACAAATGAGTTTAAATATCTTTACTTGTATAATTTATCGATTTGTTTTCTTTTTCACATTAATTTGCATTAAATAATTCTAACAGAGTTTGGCATTGGCTACAAAGCTGACTCAAGGCTTTTGAGTGTTGGAATACTGTAACTTAATAATTGGTGTAGGTCCTCCAGTTGCATGAAAACAAGCTGAATGTGTTTTATCACAAAAACTAAAGATCAAACTCTGTGAAAATAAGAAATATGTGGCTGTTTACTTTCCAACAGTACATTATATGCTACAGCTCTTGCAAAGGGGAGCATAAATGTTGATTCCGGTAATTAATTATGATTGTCACAATATTCACCTATCTGTATCTCACAATACATTATATTGCCATCAGTGTTGCTAGCATCACATCCCTAAAAAAATTATCTCTTAGTTAATTGGGCCTAGGCTGCTGTAAGGGGACAACTAGCACTAAGAACCCCGTACCCAATTGGGGTGCTGTTCCCAGTTTGCACTTTGTGTGCAAACAGTATTTTTTACTTATTGTTTATTGCAGTATAGTAGATTGTATCAGACCGAGTCTGCTGACTTCCAAGCTAACAAACATTTTCTGTAGCTATAAATCCCAGAATCCCCTGCAGCTGACGTCAGAGCAGAGCTGCAGCAGTGGGAGATTCAATAGCCTGCAGTGCATATAACCTCTGATCTTTTGTTTGCTGGTTTCGCTGTCCTCCCTGGGCTATAAGCACAATCACAGAGGGCTGTACATAGCACCGGGAGAACAGCAGAACCAGCAAACATCTGATCTGAGCTTATAAAATCTCTAAGGAGGAGGTCGTGGAGTCAAAAACAGTGGGGGAATTCAATAATGCATGGGACAGACATAAGGCACTTCTGTGGGGGGTAGGAGGAAGTAGGCTGTTGGTTGACTAGGATCTGCAGCTTATCCATTACGCAGAGAAATGGACAGACTAGGCAGGCCAGGTGGTCCTTATCTGCCATCAAATTCTATGTTTCTAACATGCAGGCTGTTGAAGTTCCCAGTGCTGCAGCCCTGCTCTGATATTAGCTGCAGGGGATTCTGGGATTCGCAGTTATAGAAAATGCCAGCCTGGAAGACAGCAACACCAGCCTGATACAATCTGCAATACTGCAGTAAACAATAAGGTAAAAATGTTTTTGCACATAAAGTACGACTGGGACCAGCCCCACATTTGGAAATGGGGCTTGTAGTGCTAATTGTTCCCCTTTATGTTCCTTTATAAATCCACAGATATTTTTTTTTTAAGTTTCTGGAAAAGCTAACTTTTGCTTTCAAAATCCTAAACAGTCTAAAATGTCAGTTAAATAACTCTTGTTTATTCATGCACGTGGTGCCTTTAATTAGGAATACATACCTTCTTCCATCATTAAACATGATTTGCAAACCAGTTTTCAATGACTAACAAACTTTATTGTACATAGATATGAAACGTATATACTTACCATATCTGTTGATATTCCAGAATATCTTTACCATTGATTACCACTGGGTCGGAGGCACAAGAACCCTGTGGGAGCAAAGCGTTTGGCCAGGGGGCGGGCCACAGCTACTAGGAATTGTGCCTGCACCCCCCCCCAATGATAGCATACACTACCCAATAAACACTGCTGGCTCCCTCACCAACCTCAGTTTTGTTTGCAGGGAGAGAACCGGGGGACAGGGGTGGGGGAGTAAGAAAAAATTACTCACCTTAGTAATGTTGTTAGTAATGTTGTTTCTTCTAATGGAGTCTTGCTATATTCTGACATATGCAGTGAGTCCCAACCTTCGAACTGCCCCGGAGATGAAAGAGTTAACTTTCCATGCCAGGCATGGAATGCTGAGCTCGAGCTCGGTTGAGACTCTGTCTGTTGTTCTTCAAACTCAAACCGTCAGATCTTTATGAGCTAAACTCACTAAGGTCCTGTGTGGAAGCTGTAAACCTACACTAGCCAACTGGCTACTAAACATAAAACACATTTTTTGGTCCCAAAACAAAGACTCAAGTCAGGAGACCCAAAATGAAAAACACAACGCCAACTCACCCCAAGAAAGAAGGGGTGAAAACAAAAGGTGGGCACCTACTAAGTGCCAACACTACACTGCCCACCCACATCCCAAAAACAGAGGTTCTGAGAGGGGCAGGCAGGGGGGGAGGTCAGAATATAGCAAGACTCCATTAGAAGAAACAACATTACTAAGGTGAGTAATTTTTTCTTCAAACAACATGAAGTCTTGCTATATTCTGACATATGCAGACTACAAAGCAGTACCTCAATGGAGGAGGGACAGAACCTACTTAGGAAATAGGCTCTGAAGCACAGCTGTGCCAAACCGAGCATCAGTCCTAGCCTGGATGTCCAGGGAGTAATGCTTGGTAAAAGTGTGAACTGTTTTCCAGGTAGCTGCTTGACATATCTCTAGAATAGGGATATGTCAAGCAGCCAGGGGGAAGCAGCTGTACCTCTGGTAGAGTGAGCCCTCAGGCCTGAGGGAGGAACCTTACCCAGTTTCTCATAGCAAAATTGGATACAAGAGACAATCCACCTGGCAATGAATCTTTTAGTGGCAGGTTTCCCTTTACCAACCTCACCATAAGTGAGGAACAGTTGGAGGGAGTCAAACCTGTGACCCTTGGTACGCTCTATGTAGTAGCTAAGGGCTCTTTTCACATCCAAACTGTGCAGCCTCCTCTCGCCAGAGGAGGAATGGTCAATGAAGTACACTGGAAGAGACACAGCTTGATTAAGGTGGAAATCTGAAACCACCTTAGGCAAGAACTTCCTGTTAGTCCTGAGGACCACCTTATCTCTATGAAAGGAGATAAAATCAGGCTCCACTGACAAAGCTTGTAATTCACTTATGCGTCTGGCAGAAGTGATGGCTACCAGAAACACAGTCTTCCAAGTCAAGTACTTAAGCTCTGCTGAAGATAAAGGCTCAAAGAGGTTGCATAAGCTGAGCAATGCAAACATTGAGGTCCCAGGCAGGGGCAGGGTCCCTGAATGGAGGGTTGGTGTGAAGCAATCCCTTGAAAAACTTGGAGAATACAGAGAGAGCTGAAAGAGAAGAGGGCTTACCTGCTGAGATAAAAGCAGACACAGCTGCTAGATGCACTTTCAGTGTAGCTGGTCTCAGCCCTAAGCTATTTAAGTGGACCATATAATCATGGACTGTGGGCAGATCAGCAGATTCTGGGGAAATATGCTTCCCAGAGCACCATATGGAAAATCTTTTCCATTTTGAATTATAAGTAGCCCTGATGGAAGGTTTTCTAGAAGCCTTCAGGATATCCATTACACCTTGGGAGAGGTGTAAATTAGCAAACTCTAACTCTTCAAGAGCCAGGCCTTGAGATTGAGAGATTCGAGGTTCGGGTACCAAACCCTCCCCTGAGCACAGGTTAACAGGTTGTAATTCCTGGGAAGACACAGGGGAAGATGGACTGCTAAGGACAGTAGGAGTGGATACCAGGGCTGTCTGGCCCAGTCTGGAGCAATCAGGATCATCTTGCAGGGTTGAGATCTGATTCTGACTAGCACTTTGAACAGGAGAGGGAAGGGGGGGGAAGCATAGAGAAACTTCCCTTCCCAATTGAGAACTAAGGCATCCAGGAAGACTGAGCCCAACACTGGGGGCCTGCAGCAAAAAAGGGGAAGTTGGTGATTGTCTGGGGCTGCAAAAAGATCTATCTGCAGGGTGCCCCATCTGGAAAATATCACCTCCAAGACCGGGGGGTCCAGTGACCATTCGTGATGGCCCTGGCAAATCCTGCTGAGAGCATCTGCCAGGACATTGTCCTTGCCTGGGAGGTGAAATGCCATGAGGGAGGTGTTCAGGGAGTAAGCCAGAGACCACAACTTCATTGCTTCGGTGCACAAGGCCGTAGACCGAGTGCCTCCTTGCTTGTTGATGTACCACATTGTGGTGGTGGTGTCTGTTCTGACCTGCACAACATTGTTCTGAACAGATTTGGAAAAAGCTTGAAGTGCTAGAAATACTGCTCTGAGTTCCAACAGATTGATATGGAGCAGGGATTCCTGAGGGGACCACAACCCCTGGGTGGTGAGGTCGCCCATGTGAGCCCCCCACTCCAAGAGGGAGGCATCTGTAGTAAGGATTAAAGAGTGAGACTGAGTGACAAAGGGAACCCCTTGTCTCAGATTGTTCTGATCCTGCCACCACTGTAGGGCCTGGATCAGGGTTCGAGTTACTGGGATCAATTTGGTCAGAGGGTCCTTCCTTTGAGATCAAAAGGCTCTCAAGTGGAACTGAATGTCCCTCATCTGAAATCTTGCTCCCTGCACTACTGCTGTAGAAGCAGCCATGTGCCCCAGGAGCTGTAGCAAATGCCTTGCTGGTCGAGACACCTGCAGGGTGAATGAGGAGGCCAGAGAGACCAGGGTCCTTGCCCTGTCCAGGGGAAGGAAGGCTCTGGCCTTTACTGTGTCTAGCTCTGCACCTATGAAGGTGAGGAGCAGGACAGGCTCTAGAACTGACTTTGGAAGATTTAGAAGGAAACCCAAAGAAGTGAGCAGTTGCTGAGTTATCTGTAAGTGTAACTTGACTTGGTCTGGGGACTGGCCTACTATGAGCCAGTCATCCAGGTAAGGGAAGATGGCAATCTTCTGCCTTCTTAGAAAAGCAACTACTACTGCCAGGCATTTTGTGAATACCCTTGGAGCAGAAGTGAGGCCAAAGGGCATTGCTCTAAACTGATAATGGCCTGAGGGCAGCTCGAACCTGAGGTACTTTCGATGGGAGCTTCTGACGAGAATATGGAAGTAGGCATCCTTGAGGTCCAGGGACACTAGCCAGTCCCCTGGCCTTAGAGAGGGTAGAATAATTCCCAGAGTCACCATTTTGAATTTTGGTTTTAAAAGGTGCTTGTTTAAGTATCTGAGATCCAGGATGGGCCGCCATTCTCCTGTCTTTTTTGGGGTAAGGAAGTACCTGGAATACAACCCTTTGCCCTGGTGTAGGGGTGGAACCCTTTCTACAGCTCTGAGAGCTAGGAGGGAGGAGACCTCTGCCTCTAAGGCAAGTGCCTCTGATGGGTTTGCAGGTGGAAAGGATCTGGTTCTCATCTTTGGAAACTTTTTGAAGCTGAGAACCAGTCCCTGGCTTACTACTTCCAGGACCCATTTGTCTGATGTCAGAGACTCCCAGTCCTGGACAAAGTAAGCCAGCATGCCCCCTACAGGTAGCTGAGAATCGGCCCTGGCAACCCCATCAGGGTGCCTGCTTGGCAGGGGCTTTGGGCTGAGGGGTGGAAGCAGGTCTGCTTGTGCCCGCCTGCCTCTCCTCTAAAGAACCCCTCTGGGCACAAACAGAAGAGGAGGCCTGGGCTTGGTAAAAAGGCCTATGAAAAGGCCTGCCCCTGCCCCTGGGAAGCTGCCTTTGAGGAGTGGCCTGCCTTTCCTTGGCCTGTGCACTCCTATAGGTGGTCCTATACTCATCCATTTTCTTCATGTAATTCTCTGTTTGCTCCTCGAACACAGAATTACCCACAACAGGAAAATCCATGGCCTTAGTCTGGGTATCCTGTGACAGGCTAGTACATCTGAGCCAAGCCATTCTTCGAAGTGCCACAGATGTAGCCATGACTCTAGAAGACACATCATTGGAGTCCACTGCAGCATGGAATTGCACCTTGGATGCCTCAATACCATCAGCAGCCACCTGCTCCAGCTCCTTGGCAAGCTGGCCAGGGACCTGTTTTGCTAGGGCCATAACAGTGTCCCTTCTGGATTTTTGATACCTAGCAGTATAGGCCATATAATTGGCCTGTCTGAGTCCCAAGGATGCTGCCATGTACTGTTTCTTTGCCATGACATCAATCCTCCTGGAGTCCTTGTCCGGGGTGTGAAGCCAAGGGAATGTTTGCCTTATCACAGGCTGCAGCCTGCACTACCCCAACATGGCTGCATTGTTGTGTAAGGAACTCCATGTCAGAGCCTGACAACTTATACCTCTTGTCCATTCTCTCATCCACAGGAGGTATAGTGTTAGGAGTCTTTAAAATCTTAAATGTTTGTTTCCCAAAAGATTTGTGCAAGGGAACAGACAGCCTCCTAGACTCTGGGATTTCCATCATTTCCACATAGTCAGGCTCCTTCTGGTCAACCACAGCTTCTTCCATAGGAAGCTGGAGGGTTTCAGCCACTTTTTTTATAAAACATGAAATGGGAGGGGGACTCAGAAAGCCTAGGAGGAGAAACCCCTGAAGGTCTGTCTGGGGAGATGTCTGGGTCAATGGGCACATCCAGACTTTCAAATCCACATTCACTTTCCTCATACTCCTCTTCCTCCTCCTCCTCCGGTTCATAAAATTCCTCTAACTCATACTCTAGAACCGGTGGAACCGGCCGAACCGAGCGTCTGCCTGATGGTGCCGGTTCGGTCGGAACCCGGGAAAGCGACTGGACAATTTTGATCGCTTTGGCTATCTCTTCAGTGGTTGGAGAGGAAAGTTTTGGCCCCACACCAGCTGATTTCTCTTTTCTAGTTCTTTTAGCCGGAACAGATTCCTCAGAATCGGCTCTGCTTTTGCCCGAATAAGTCTCGCCCTGGTCAGAGGGCACTCCTTCTGGTTCGGTTTGAACCGAACCTGGCTGGCCATCCGATTCAGCGGACTTTTTGGCCTCCCTTTCCCTGAGCCTACCAGCTCTCTTTTCTAGGGTAGCTGCAGGGAAATTTTTGCAAATCTGGCAGTCTGCATTGAGGTGGTCAAACCCCAGACAATAAACACAGGTGGTGTGGGGGTCAGCCTTGGCAAAGACTTCCCCACACACACTACAGTGTTGAAACCCAGTGGGTCCGGTTTTTCTTTTGGGTTTCTCAGACATAGTGCCAGTCCTAACAAACTTACCCTTTTATGGCAATCCGCCAGGCAAGACCCTCTTATCGGTTCCCAACCGTGTCACGGGTCGTGGAAAAAAACGTAATAAAATCCGTTTTGTTTTTTTTTAGAACCGATAAGAACCGGTAACCACACTCTAAAAGCACAATTTAAGATTTTTAAACAACTTGATCGGTTCAAAGCGAACTGATAAACCGTTTACAAGTTCCACACAGGATATAATAAAATAAAACCTATCTAGTACTCACAATACCACAGACAGAGACTGAACCGACAGGTTACGGTTTAAATTCGGTCGAAAACCGAGAAAAGCGGTACTTTAACCGACAAATTGAACCGAGCAGAAGGAGAAATCTCCGGAGCGACTGTTCAGTGAGGCGGAGTAAAGAATCTGACGGTTTGAGTTTGAAGAACAACAGACAGAGTCTCAACCGAGCTCGAGCTCAGCATTCCATGCCTGGCATGGAAAGTTAACTCTTTCATCTCCGGGGCTGTTCGAAGGTTGGGACTCACTGCATATGTCAGAATATAGCAAGACTTCATGTTGTTTGAATGAGAGGGCTAAACATATTTCTAGACCAAAGGGATAGGGAAAGGATATAGAAAATATAAACAAGCAACACAATAAAACCCAACTATCAACCACTGTATAGTGAACATGGGCACACTAGGTGGCAAAAAGGGACAGTTGGGTATGGAACCAGAGCCTTCCACCACTAGCTAGACAGGAAATGTACAGTGATCTTAAAAGGCAGCAGCCCTGAAGGATGTGGCTCTGCAGAAAGTAAGAGGGGAATGTCCAGAGGTGGGACCCCCTTGCAACTGAGATGGCAAAATGTGCCAGAACAGAAATAACTACTGTAACATGGACTCCTGGAAAGACCAAACCCCATTCTGCCAGATAGAGGACTGACTGAATAGTAAGCAAACTATGCTTCTCGCTTCCCTCTCAGGAGAAGAAAAGGGAATCCCAGGTGGGAACAGCTCAAAAGGAGTTGAAATGTGTTCATCTCCCAGTCACCCCTAAGGGTAGTGGGTTAACAGCCAAGCTGACACGAGAGAGAAAAAAGGGCGTACCAACCAACAGAGAATAGCTTGGCATAGTCAGGGGAAAACAATCTGCCTCTCCTGCAACAACAGGGGTGTACCTTGTGTCAGAACTGCTGGAACTTGATCCAATCCAGCTCACAGCACTCCTCCATAAACCGTGATATGGTCAAATGGAGTTACACTGGATAGTGCCCAGAGGCACACAGTACATTTAACAGTTAACAGGGATATACCACAAGGACAGAATATACCCTAGGCAGGGAAAATGAGGACAGGGAAGAAAAGGAGGAAGGGAGCTACCTTGTCTCTTTTTTTTTGATGCAAGAAGGCACCCAGCACTGGGTCACAACTCCACTCCTTTTTTTTTGTTTTCACAACTACTTCATAGGGAGTATTGAAATTTATTGCAGGAATAACTCCATTGAGCAAGCTCATTCACAAGGAGGTCCTGAGGACAAGTAACAGTTAAATATACAGACAAGGCAAATTATATACAACCAGTCGAATGCCACAGGGGAGATGCCCTGGCACTGAGTGGTGCCAGCCAGCACTATTACAGTGAGCTGGCTCTCCTAGAGCCAGGGATGGCGGGTGGCTGTGGCAATCAATTGTGAAAATATTCTGGAAGCTCAACAGTTAGAGTAAGTACATAACTTTCATATCTTCAAAGAATCAATCTTCACTACGGAGTCCCACCAATGGGTCTGAGTATAAAGCTGTCCCTTCTGTCGGAGGTAACAGCTGGCTCACCCTGAGGGTTAAAGTTACCCTCAGCCCTCTGTGTAGAGGAGAACATCCAAGGGCAGGTCTCTTTACAGGTCTGTCAAGAACTGAGACTAGTCAGGGCCAGGTGGGCACTCCTGTGGCACAGGAGTAGGAGGGATTCCCCAACAGTATCCACCTGACCTTGGGGGAAAAGAGATGACCCCCAACCCCCAGAAGTGCGAGTTAAGCACCTTACAACAGATTAAATGAGCCAGTCATGAGAAGTGAAGCCATACCATTTGCCTGATGCAGACTGCTGTTCCTTGTAACTTGGAGACCACCTCACCTGCATCGTAAGATGCCCTCGACTGGTGCTGAACTACCTCCAGGCCTTGAGCAGAAAGGTCAATGGCCTGCCTGATTGTCTCACTTGGGACCTCATTGAAAATTAGCTTTGCTTAATTGAGTATCCTATTCATGCAATGAATGAAATATTTCACTACTACTCACTCTGCAGTAATATAGCTAAGAGTGTGCTTAGATGCAACTTTTGGCAAAGGTTGTAAGTCACCACATGTGTCTGGTGTACAGAAATGCACATAAGGGCACATGCTGAGGAAAAAGCCTCCTTTCCAAGAGCATCAATCTTAGCAAGATCTACCACTGAAGGTCAGTAACCCACAAAATGCCATGGCCCCAATGGAGTCTGCAGTACTTCAAGCCCCAAGGAAGGGTGAGATACATCACCAGCACACCCTGTGGGTGCATGATACTGCAAGAGGAGGTCCTAGGGATGGCTAGGTTGGAAAAGGAATGCCTCCACACTGTTCTTGATGAACCCTCGAAGGCTCTTTGCCGTGGAGGAGAAAAAGATGCGTCAAGATTAGGAATTCTGAGGAATCACAACGGCAGTGCCGTTGAGTCACGACTAGTACAAGCATGCAGGTCTAGTGCTTGGAGCATCTCCATCAAAAATCGCTGGTACAAAGTCTACTCAGCAGCAGAAGGATGGTGGACAGATGATTCATTGTCCTCTGAGGAAGACGTAGATGGAGACGAGGTGCCACCTCTGAGTACCATTGGTGCTAGGTAGAAGGGCCCGTACTAGGCCTTGTTAGACTCCCTGTGCCAGCACTCTAAGGCACCAATGAAAGCCCAATGTTGGTCCCATATTAATGGCCCCTCAAGGCTGTGAAGGAGGGCATCATCTCTAGGAAGTGGTGAGACCCTGCTAGAGGGGGTGAGAATCCTGGTTTTGAGGGCCTCGGCCTGGGCTGCTGAATTGTGTAAGGGGCCTTGCCTGAGGGGAAGGCCTAGCAGATTCACCTGAAGGCTGCCCTCCTACATTCAAGGAGTGAACCGATCGGTGCCCATGAGGAGAACCCCCAGGTGAGGAGAATGGAGCCTTACAGATCCAACAGGGTGACCCCAGTCCTCACCAGTGATGATGACATCCAAGAGCTCTGACGAAAACTTCATTTCAAGGATGTCATCTACCCCAAGTAGGCGTTGCCTCTGGCACCAGGCTCAGGATCTACAACAGCATCAAAGACAGGGTTCTTGTTGTCACTACAGCCGGCACCGCCCTTGACACCTTGCTTGGTGCAGACTTCAATGTCGCACTTGAAGCCATCACCCTTCTCAGTGTCACGGGCAACACTGGAGTCGGGGATGACCTCCAAGACAACACTGTCATCGGCAGCTTGCTGAGAGCTGGATCCAGGATCGGCACTGTGGCCATCACCATATCTAGAGCTACCAGCTTCCTCAGTGTTGCCAGCACTGGCGATACTATGGATGGTTGCAACATCCGAACTGGCAACAGTACAGACAGCAGCCTTAGTGCTGGTCCTCTCCCGACACTGTGAACATCCTCGGTGCCACCCACTGCACTGTCACCGTGAATGGTGACTATAGCATGGGCAATGCCAGAGGATGGCGTTAAGGTGTCCACCAGTGTAGACTTGGTGTAGAGCTGCGGCATTGCCACGAGGGACATCTGCTACTCAGGGTAGGCAGACTGTGTGGGGTTCGCAATCAACTACCCAGTAGGAGTCGACTGTCCACCAGACCCATCCACTGAAGTCTCCAACGCCTCAACATGGTGAGGTCAAGGAGAACTCCATACTTCCATGGAACCAGAGATCTTGGGAAGAGGCCCAGGAGAAAGGCCTAGAGACTTGGCCACAGGCCTGTGTGTGCAAGGCCTGCCTCCAAAGACCGGGATCAGAGTGACTCCACCTCCAAGTGCAGTTCTCAAAGGTATGGCAGTCCACTGAGAAACAGGCACCGAATGCATCCATGTCGTGATCTGGTTCAAGATGGGCCGGACAGGACTAATGCCAGTTCGGCATAATCACTGGTTTCCCACAGGGGCAACAACACATAGTGGGCAGCTGTCAGACATTCTTCAACGACCTGGCCCCTTTTTTATCAGACTTCGGCACTGTGGTAAAATAATACATAGTGGCACTGCGAATAAAGAACATATTATGGTGATGCAGTAAAATAAGTGGCAATGAGGCGAACTGAGTAATTGCATCTGCCATGGTTGAAGAACAGACCTGAAGTTGGTAAGGAAGCCAGCAGTGGTTATTGGCCAGTGCATGGCACCATGTGCAGGGTGCGCAGATGCATTGCCCAGTAGCTGCGGCTGCCCACCTGGCCACAAGCTTTGCTCCCGCTGGGTCCTATATCCTCCAGCCCAGACCCATAAGTAAGAATCAATGGTGAATGAAGAGTGATTCTTGGAAAATCATACAGTTTTTGAGATGCCTAGTGTTTAAAGGGAACATAAACCTTGTTTTTTTTTCTCATTTTTAGTACAGTTAGAAATCTAGGCATGTGTGACATCTGCGTAATAACCCGTGTATAGTTTCACGTATTTATTTTCAAATAATCTTATTTTTTTTCTTATTTAGGGTCCCTTGTTAATGCTTGTTAATGCTGCTACTCCCAGTCAAATATACATTTTTTTTATTACATGTGAATTTTGGAAACTTGTGACATCAGTTGAGTGGAAACCTAGAGTGAAGATTTTCATAGAAGGCTTCTGCTTAACTGATGTCCCTGATTTTTTAAAATTTATTCATACAGGATAGCCCAGCTGAGGTGCAACAACTCTTTCCAGTGGGGGGGTCTGCCTTCACCCATTCCCCGCAGCTGAGTGGACTGAAGCATTGAGAGGTTAAGTGTCCTGCCCAAGGTCACACAGTGGTTATCTGGGTTCCGGAACTGAAAAGTAAGTAAAAGGTGAATACCGAGCGAGAGGGGACAGAGGCAGCATTTAAGGGGCCCAAAATAAGGAGTAAATAGGATCAACTCAAGAGAAACACTCAAAATAATACACTGGTGGTATTAAGCAGACATCATACATGCTCAAACGTTTTATTTATTTATTTATCTGAATTTTAGTAACCAGGCAGGCCCACTGAGACCAACAGTCCCTTTTTCAGTGGTTACCCGGGATTAATTACATTCAGGTAAAGGAGCCAGCATAAAAACTGATGCAAACAAGTAAACTAATGTACAGAGGGAGAATAATGCAAAGCAGGGTTACATACAGTAAGACAATGCATAAATTAAGACGACAAAGAAAAGTACATAACAGATAATTACAGTGTGTGGCATTACAGGCAGCAGTGTACATATTGGCAAGAGCAACAATAAAGTTAATAATATTACACAGGATCCCATGAAGGAGAAATGACACCAACTGTACACCTCAAGATAGGAGCATGTCAGTGGTAGAGGGGTAGCTATTCTGGTAGGCACATGGGCCAAGGGACTGAAGAAGGCAGCGGTCAGGTCGGTGGTTGCAGAGACACAGAGTCTGTAAGTAGATGGGCCTTGAGGTTACACTTAAATATAGCCTGGGAGAAGCTGTTTTGAACTTCAGATGGAAGTCTGCTCCAGACAGACTTGGTTGAGATCGTGAATTACCTCGCTCTGGAGCACGACCTAGATCTAGGCACTTCGGGCAGGAACAGCTTGAGCGGTGGAGGAGCTGTCTTTGGAGTACCAGATGTAGAAGCCCTTTAAGACTTGGAGGGAGTAGTCAGTGTGAGTTTTTAGGCAAGACTGAGTAGTGGATAGCAAGTCTACCCTTTAGGGAGGGACGCTTCAAGGTCGAGGGAACTGTGCAGTGATGTCCCCGGGGGTGGGCACCAGCTGCAAACTGTGCAACACTACTGTACAGGACACTCAACCTGCTAAACTCATTATCTTGCAGGGCGTACAATAGGCAAGGCAAGGCAAATTTTATTTAAAGACACCCAATCCCAGGGGCTCTGGGCGCCATACATAAAAACACAATGAGAAAATAAATAAAATAACATACCAATAAACAGAACAGAATTAAATAGACAGCTATAATAAATAAAATCAGAAAATACATAAATAGATAAATAGGTGGCCTGGGACAAAGCTGTTACACCATATGTCACTACCTAGGCAGTAATTAAAAGACAGGGTCCGGGAAAGCTGGGTTGAACAGGAAGGCCTTGAGGTGGGCCTTGAATACCTCTACTGAAGGGACCTCCCTCACAGTTGGAGGTAGTGAATTCCACAGGACGGGGCCGGTGACACTAAAAGCTCTGTCGCCGGCCATTTTTAACCTCGTCCGGGGAATCGCAAGGAGGCCCCTAGAGGAGGAGCAGAGGGAGCGGACTGAGGCAGCAGGTGTAAGAAGGTCCACCAGGTAACCAGGGCCCAGACCATGTAGGGTCTTAAAGGTGAGCAAGCCTACCTTGAAGAGGATCCTCTACCTGATCGGCAGCCAGTGCAGTTCATGCAGCACCGGGGTAATGTGGCAGTATTTAGGCTGCCCAACCTGGCAGCTGTGTTCTGCACTAGCTTCAGCCGGCAGAGAGAACCTCTGGAGATAGAGTGCAATACAGTAGTCAAGCCTCAATGTCACGAAGGCATGCACCAAGGTAGGGAGGTCCAGGGGCAGAACTAGGGGCTTGATCATGGTGATATTCCTTAGATGACAGAAACTGGAACAGACAATGGATGACACCTGAGATTCAAGCATCAGTCCGTTGTTGAGGATAACACCAAGGTCACGCACCCTAGAGGAGGCCTTCAATGGCACAGAGCCCAGAAAAAGTCCTGTCTCTGCCCCAGAGGCCATCCTAGCATGTCCTCTGTTCGACTCCATTACTCATACCTCTGTCTTATCAGGGTTCAGTCGCAACCAGCTGGAGGCCATCCAGTTACTGATCTCAGCAAGGCAACTGTAGGGGCAAAGGAAAGGTTCAGCTGGGTATCATCGGCACAGCAATGAAACCCCTGACTGTACTTCCCAATGAGCTCTCCCCGGGGCAGCAAGTACATGGCGAACAACATTGGTGACAAGACTGAACCCTGAGGAGCTCCACAGGACAGGCGGCTAGGTGAGGAGGAGAAATTCCCCATCACTACCCTTTGCCTCCTGTTCATGAGATAGGACTCAAACCAGAAGATTACAGTGCCGGCGAGTCCACAAAATTCCCTCAGGTGGTCGAGTAACACACAATAGTCCACCGTGTCAAAGGCTGAGGAGAGATCGAGGAGAACGAGTATTATCCCCTCCCCTCGATCTCTCGCCCTGAGGAGGTCATTGTGCACCCAAACCAACGCAGTTTCTGCACTGTGCCTCTCATGATACCCAGACTGGAGAGGCTCATATAGATCATGGGCCACAGGGTGCTCCTCAAGCTGAAGCGCCACAACCTTCTCAACAACCTTACCTAGAAATGGAAGGTTACAGATAGGATGGTAATTTGCCTTGACGTCAGGGTCTAAGGATGATTTCTTCAGAAGGGGTCTCACCAGTGCCTTTTTCAAGGCATCTGGGAAGACCCCCTCTGACAAAGAACACCAGACAATCAAGGCAAACACCATGCCAACGGAGTCGATACATCCCGTCAAGAACTGTGTCGGCACCAGGTCCAGTTCACAATATGTGTGCTTCAACTTGGAAATAACTTCAATGACCTCAACCACCTCCACCGGTCTAAACTCACCCAACTAGACAGAATGCTCTCCGGGTGCCCAAGGCAACCACTGTTGGACACACTTTGGCTCACTGATGGAATTCCCTGCCAGATGACGGACACCCTGTCTGAGAAGAACTGAGCAAACTCTTCACATAAAGCATCAGAAAAAGTATTTTTTGGCTGCAGACAGGCAGGATGTAAAAGCCTGTCTACAATCTGAAAAAGCACAGTTGGTCGATTCTTCCCAGCAGCAATCTCCCTGGACAGGAACTCTGCCTTCTTACAGTTGATTTCCCCTGGTACTCACCGTAGGGGAGTGCCACATGTTAGGGCAGGCAAGAGAGTACTGGTGGCAATTGTCAGATGTGCCTTCTTGGTGAGACAGGCATTGAGTCTACACAGCAGACCAGCTGTTTTGGTCGGCAGACCTAGTGACTGCATCAACATGTAGTCTGAGGGTGAAGTCCTGGTCTAGATGAACCCCGAAGTATTTGACAGAGTTAAACACTTCCACCTTTAACCCAGAGAGGGTGGATAACTTGAGTAAGTCCCATCTGTCAATGCCTAGGCATCTGGGAACAAACAGCAGGACTTTAGTGTTTTTTGACACTTAGCACAAGTTTATTATTTACTAAGCAAGATTCGAGGAACTTGAAATAAGCATCTAGGTCACGACTGATCTGAGCAAGGTTGGGTGAGCTTCTGTGAAGGATGGTATCACCCACGTAGAGCTGCAGCTTGGACCCACCACAGTTATCAGGCAGATCATTGGTGTATAGCAAGAAGAGCAGTGGACCAGGAAAGGAACACTGATGCACACCAACAGTTCTGTCTCTCAGACCAGATAAACAACCCTGTCACTTGACAAGTTGTTTCCTATTCGACAAATCGTGCTTGAACCAGCAGCAGGCCAATCTTTCCAGTCTTACACTTCATAGCTTGGTCAACAGGAGATTGTGATTAACTAGCTCAAACGGCTTGGTAAGGTCCATGAAAACACCACCTGTGAAGAGATCTTGGTGCATTGCCCCAAGAATATCTGAGGTCAATCGAACCAGGACAGTGTTCGTGCCATGATTTGTTCTGAAGCTGTGTTGGGCACCAGTTAGAATGTGTTGACTTTCTAGGTACTCTTGGAGCTGGTAATAGACAAGCCTCTCCTGTACCTTGGCAAGAGAGCAGAGAAGGGAGATGGGATGACAGTTTTTAACAAGGTCTTTGGATCCACTTTTGTGTATTGTGACAACAGTGGCAATTTTCCAATTGTCATGGACAGTGCCCAAGAGAAGGGATTTGTTGAATATGTTTGTTGGGGGAGTGACAATAACTGGAGTGATAAAGCAAAAGTGAAACTGTGTGTGTGTGTGTGTGGGGGAGAGACCATGTCAGGAGTGCCAGTTAAAACAATGCTCTGACCCGATGGCTGAGGCCTGGGCATACACTTACGCCACCACCCAGCCTACCTGGGTTCGGGAATGAGCCCGGTCGGCAGGGGTCGTGGGGCGCAGATGGACTGAGCAGCTATAAGGCAGCTCTCTTCTCCCAGGTAGGGATCCAGCTGTGCCCACTGTGGGGCTGCCCGGGAGGCCAGGGGTAGTGCATTTCAGGAGGCGACTACTGTAGGGGAGGTGCAGCGGGTAGCTGCATGCATCGCCCTTCACATGCATGCGAGCAACCGCAGCAAGGGTGGGCAGAAAAATTCAAATATTGGAGCCTCGAGGCTCCATGACGGCCCCACAGCACCTGCGCCAGCCCCCTGGAGTCTAGGTGTTGGTCTCCGGGGGGAGGAGTCGACGCCCTTCACCCTTGGCCCTGCCACAGGGTGGCAACCTGTGGAGGATTGCGGGGAAGGTCGGGCGTGGTAGAAGTGGAGGTCCTGAGACCGAGCCCCTCTGAGGGAGGGGCCGGAGCCACCTGTCAGCTCTATCATGTATCCCTGTCGCCAAGTAGGTGGGAGGTGGTGACGGGGGTCAAAGAGCTTAGTTGCCAAACAAAAACAACAACAAAAAAAACAATGCTCTGGGGAGCCATAAACCTATCCAGGTCTGTAAAGAAGCCGTTAAAACTTGTTTGCTATGGAGTAGAGGTCAGAGATTGCTGAGCCTTCCATGGTAATATGGACAGAAGCTGCAGAATGACCTTGTAGGAGACAGTTATTCTGGATCCAAAAGTTTTAGGGTCTGATAAGTTTTTAAGCTGGAGACTCTTTAGGTAGGTTCTTTTTGCATGTGTTAGGCTCGATTCAGACTGGCTCCTGAGATGCCTATAATTATGCCAGTCAGCTGGCAGGAGAGCTACACTGCCACCATGCTTCATCTCTTAGTTTCAAGTCCTTCTGTAAATCTCTGCTCAACCACTTCGGGCAGTGATCTTTTCTCCTGTGCTGTTTGAGTGGGGTGTGCTTAGTGAGCTCACTAAGGGAACTTGATAAAATAGTCAAGGGTAATGGCGGTACTGGGGAGGTCCACTACAGGCTCCCAGTGCAGGAAAGCGGATCCATTAAAGTTAGAAAGGTCTCTGGCTATAATGATTTGGGTGGGGGGGGTGCTTTGGGGCATTGTTCTTCCATATGCAGAAAATTGAGGAATGGTCACTAAGGGCATCAGGAAGTAAGCCAGCAGCTTTGGTTCTTTCAGGCCCATTAGCTAGGACCCAATCAAGGAGCTTATGTTTGTCAGATTTAGTGTTCTGCCTCGTGGGTTCACTTATCATCTGGGTAAGGTGGGCATCCAACAGGGTAGACCTATAACTGTTCACCCCACTGCCAAACCAGTCAAGGCTGAAGTCACCAAGGAGTATGACCGTGGCATGGGACATTGCAGTAAGGTGAATAGTAAGAGAAGCTAGGTCAGATCTGGCCACTTTGGGGGGTTGTATATACAACTCACAAAGATAGATTTATCACCCCCAAGCAGCAAGTTTACAAATATGGATTCATAGGGGAATCTGTTAGGTCTGCTGAGGTGTTGATCACAGCTTTCCAATTATTATAAAAAATGCAAAAGTAAGGTTTATGCACCCTTTAAATACTGATACTTGATTGGTTTAAATGATGACCTTGAACTACTAATGTCTTTACCGAAGACAACTAAAACATTTTTGATGTGCATTTCAGTCTTGAACTTCAAGATTTTGTGTGTGTGTGAAAATGGGGTTTTATATGTGGATGTGTTTTTTCTCCAGTTTTCTCCTTTTACTCAGACTGCGAGGCATACTCTGGTGCTAAAGCCACTGTGCCCACTCCCTACTGACTAGGTAGGTGACCACTGCAGTGCCACGTAGCCTCAGCTAGGTGGCGACCAGGCAGCGGCATGTGCTGTCCCTCTCCCCAAAGGAGAAACATACCTGGATGCACAATCCTCCTTCTCCCTGCTGGGCCCCGAGTGACCCTGTTCTGGTTCCAAACCTGGGTCGCTGGTGCGGCAGCGGGTGACGAACCCAGCACCTCAGCTTTCCATGCCACTGGGTCAGCAGGCAGCACAATTTTGTGGCAGGAAGGTTTTGTCAAACACATTTGACAGACTTCTTTGACTCTGCAACAACTGCTGGCCATTGAAGGTGTTCACTACAGTCAGACAAGGACATTAGTCAAAATACTGAGGGACCTGGGTGTAGAGACAAAGTAATGACGTGGGTGAAGAACGGGCTGGGAGGGGAGGACTCAGAGGGTGGTGATTAATGGGGACTTTTCAGGAATGAGGGAAGGCACCAGTGAAGTACCACAGGGTTTAGTGCTAGGTCCAGTGCTCTTTAACACCTTTCATTAGCAACACAGAGGAAGGCATCAGAGGGAAAAGCTGCCTATTTGAAGAAGACACCAAGCACTGAGGCAGGGTTAACACAGATGAAGGTGCCCAGGAGATAAGGGTGGGCCTGGAGAGGCTAGACAGAAATCTGGCAGCTGGACTTCAATGCAAAAAAGTGCAAGGGCATGCACATGGGAAACAAAAACCCAGGGGCAGAATACAGGTGTGGTGGTGGGGGAAGAGAGGAGTGATGGTTACCATGACAGAGGAGGACAGGAATCTGTGGGTGGTGATCTCAAGCCTCAGATTATCCGCATATAATAGGGCAATAGGGAAGCAAACAGGATGCTTGGAGGAAGCACTGGTAGGAGGCCCAGCACGGGGGGAAGGGGTCATATTGTCTCTGGGTGTGATTGCATCTGGAGTAGTATGTACAATTCTTGAACCTGCACCTACAAGATGACATTAACAAGTTGGAGACTGTGCAGAGGCTGGTGGCCAAAATGATTCATGGGAACAGTGGAGGAAATATGAGCAAATATCAGAGTACCTCAACATGTAATGACTTGAAGCCAGAAGTGGCAAGGGGGACATGAGTGAAATGTTTAACTATATCCAGGGCATTAAAGTGGACTCCAGTGAACTGTTCACAAAAATGCAATATAATTACCAGGGAGTAAGAAAGTAGTAGGGGTTGGGAGGGGCAGGTTCAGAAGAGATGTATGGCAATACTGCTTTACAGAGAGGGTAGTGGAGAGGTAGACCAAGCTACCTGATGTGCTGGTCACTGCAAAATTGTGGAGAGCTTTAGGAGGAGCTGGTATAGGCACAAGGAACTGGTCAAGGAATCAAGAAAGGTAGCGGAGAGAAGGTTGGTCTTGAACCCCAGGGGTGGGGGGGGGGCACATACAACTTCATGGGGCAGATAGAATAGACCGCAAGACCTTATTCTGCTTGCAGTTTTTAATGTTTCAAACACACTACCCCCAGTGCCACTAAACCAGTCCTGAATTTTGGTCTTACATTGACTGTTTTTTTGGTCCTGGTCCAGAATTCTTTTTTGGTGGTCTTTTAAATCTGACACAACACATCCAGTATTCTGTATAGTATAAGGTAGTCACCCTGTATTAATCATGATCAGTCTCTGCAGTGTCAAAGTGGTTCCATTTAGCTGTGCCACATAAGGCTAATCAGTTCACTTAGGATACTGAGGGTGGACTGTCGCCATTGCTGTGAATGTAGCGTGCTACTTTCCAGTTATCAGTACATCCACCTTTTGCTCAGAAAAGATGGAAGAACAATGCTCAAACTCAGTGTTTCATATGCCCCCATCCCCTCAACCCATTCATACCAGGGAAGTTATGTCAATGCAGGATTAAAGGGAACTTATGTGGCAGACAGCACATTTGTTTTTGAGAAAAGGGCCCTCAATTTTAATTGAAGTGTGTTAAAATTGGCAGTCCATGTTAAGTACACAGCAGCAAAAATCATAAACACAACCCCTGGTTTCAAAAGACTTATGTCAAGGGCACAGAACGGGAACAACCATTTTAAAAAAAAGTGACCATGGAAATTAAGTTCTGAATGGGTAATTTTCTACCCATGTAACTTGCATCAAACTTAGTTAATTACTGTTTTTTTTTTTTAATAATGATTTAGGTTTCTGTGGGATGGCAACATTTTAACAGAAATAACACTAGGAATATTTACATCTTTGATGAAGAGGTTAAACTTACTTTAATACTGAAAATTATGATAATTACATTAGTGTCTTGTATTGCCATTGCAATTTAGAAAGCAAACAGAAATCCCAGTGCAATCAAACTAGTAACTGTGTAAAAATAATACAAAGGGTGGAACAATCTGTTAGTATTTCACTACTACATACTCGCCATCAGCAATATCCCTCAGTGTTTACTCATGCTACTATGGGGGATATACTGATTCAGGCTCGTGGAGACCCTTGTAATTCCTACCATTTGATTTTTCCACATCTTCTGTGCTCAGCTACTTGGCAGTCTGGGAGAAGAGGAAAAAATGATGCAAAGAGCAGTAACTGGAGATGGTGCATAAAGCTTATGTCAGCAGGTTGGTACACACTGAGCTCTTTTCATATTCTGAAGTCAACAGTATATCCTCTGAGATTCCTGGCATAGAGAATGGGCATGTGGATAAGACTATTGTGAAAGGGAAAAACTGAGAATGTACTGGCCAGCTTCATTCTGTTAAACAATACTCCTATGTAAAGAGTCATCATTCTGAAAATACTGTATCACTTTTGAAAGGAAATTGCTAAGATGTCTTGCTGAGCGTTACAGCCCATTACCTTAAGGCAGAACTAGCCTTTGCAGTCAAAAGCAGAATTTTTTATCAGGTCCTGTTCTGGAGGGAAGCGATCGTAACGGAAGCTGAAACCACGGCTAGCTGATTCCTTTCACTTCCTGGTCCGCTGGCCCTGTCTCCATGCTCAGACGTTTTGTGACGTCCCAGCAAGGAGAGTGTATGGGTGTGCCTCTTGGAAGTCTATAGGGAAACTTTTCAGTGCATTTTTATATATGTTTAAGCAACCATGGGGAAAATTGAAAGCCACTGCTCAGTTAATAGGGCCCCTAATAGTTGAGCTGTAGCTTTCATTTTTCTCCAAGGTTGCTTAAACATACATAAAAATCTACTGAAAGTTTTTTCAATGGATGTCTATGGGCATCGCCCCAGCACCTCCCTGCTTAGATGACAAAACGCCTGAGCATGGAGACAGGGCCAGCGGACCAGGAAGTGGAAGGGATCGGGCTTACCATGAGTTTGGCTCCAGTTACAATCCCTTCCCTCCCGAACAGGACCAGATGAAAAATACTACTTTTGGCTGCAAAAGGCTAGCACTGCTTTAAGGTGATGGGCTATAAAGCCCAAAAAGTTGTAAACAAAATCTTAGAAATTTACTTTAATTATAGTTTTGAGTAGTGTTTATTCATTTAGTTTAATGTTTTACTAGAAAAGACTTACTGAACTGTATGTAAAAATACTGTTTGAGATTATTTTATAGTCCTTCCTCTTTTGAGCCATAACCTTTCTCTTTCCCTTTTCCTGCAACATTTAACTGACTTGACAACATAAATCTCTGATGCAACCTTGAATAATTGCATGCTATGGAAATCCTAATTCTGATGAATTTACACATTAATGTGGACTACATACTGTAAATATCCTTTGCATGTATTAAACACTAATTCAGGTCTGTCCATTGCCTGTTATGCTCCCTTTACTGGTTTCTGTCTATAATAAACTGATTATATGTAACATGCATACTGTCAAAATGTTTTAGTAATTTGAGATAATGAATAATTCATTTTGACTTCCACTTAACTGTTAAGGTTTAATCAAACGGTTTAATCTAATCAGATGGTGAGAGTACAACCTTCAGGAAATACAACTAAACACAAGTGCATACTATAAAATCTGTGTTCGTGTACTAATCTCTAGAATTCTTACCCTTCTTTGCCAAGTTCTCCCACTCTGAGTCCTTCTCCGAACGATTCTTTGCCCAATTTTGTCAAGTTCATTTTAGTCTCCAATGTCATTAGGAAAGACCCATCATATGAAATATCCAAATCAAACCACAGCCCTATAAAGAAATTTAGAAAATAACTTTACAGTTTGACTCAATTTTCGAACTGGTTTAACCCTTGCTGTGCTGTGGACTGATGTATCAGTCCAGAATTACTGTGTTCTAATTTTGTCTGCAGCCTAAAAGTTAAAGGGGAACATTTATGAGCTATGTCCATCACAGCTTGAAAACCCAGGAAAAGCTTCTTTAAATGAGATACTTGGGTTATATGTAGCTGGCAGCAGTTCAGAGGTATCAGCCATGTTTACAAGGCTGCTCCGTGCTGGTTCTTGGGCAGCTCCTCTACTGACCTGATCTCCCACGTCAATCCTGCTTAAGGTTTACACAGCGTCTTTCAAAACCGATGCAGGCCATGCTGGAGAAGGCCCGTGAGTCTGGGGGTCAGACAGGAGGATGCAGGAACCATCAACAGTGCACTGGAGTGAGCAGTGCAGTCTGTCCACATGGCTCCTTATACCACTTGCTCCAGAACATGTCCAAAGCTGAGCAGCGGTTTGAGGAGAACAGCAGGCAGCAGCTAACCATGATCAGGTAAGTGTTCATATGGCCCCATCTGCATGGCAGCAACCCAAGCAGTCAGGCTGCTGTGGTGCAACTGCGGCTAAGTAAACTGGCCTATTCATGACTATGTCTGCCTCATACTGATACTATGTTACCACCATCTGTAGAACCTTGTGATGTCACTGACGATCAAGCTGTGGTTAACCACATATTAGTCAAGCACAGTTTGATTGCCAGTGACATCCCAAGGTTCTAAAAATGGTGGCAGTGTAGTTTCAGTATGGGGCAGACAATCACCGATATCTCTGGACTGCTGCATTTTACAAGTAAGCCTGATACCTCATTTAATAGATCTTTTCATAGACTGTCAAACTATTATAGGCACTGCTCATAAATGAGTCCCTTTAACTCTTCAAACAAGAATCTTGCACCCATCAAAACTGCAACATTTTATAACAGTTTCATGCATTGTTCACAGACTAGATGTATCTTTGGTCCCCATCTGCCGTCAATTTCTATGTTTCTATGCATGATATTTTCACGACTACATTGCTTCATTGTACTGATTAAACCACATTATTTTAAATGTTTGCTTGCTGTATGGAAATAAAATAAAAGACCGTGACAATATTGCAGTAGAGAGGGCTATAGACAGTATTCACACACTGAATTAAAATGACTGAGACAGGCAGGAAGTTTACTGTAAGCCTGTCTTATCCTTGTTTAATTATATACTGCATATTATTTCAAATGATACAGTTATCACCAGTATGAAAGATGTCAGTCTCTTCATTATTTTTCTGTAGACTAGTATTTCCTCCATGTCCATTTACCTTGATATGCCACAAAAAACTGGATGGGCCGAACGTCGAGTCCACATGGTTTTAGCCTTCCTGATTTTTTTGTCCTGCTTTCCACACTAGTTTGCTTACCTTATGCAGTGCTTTTACATGTAATAACTTCATATTCCAATCTGCAACAATCTATTGTACTGCTAGAGACCAAAGTCACCTGTCAGGAACAAGCTGCAGGATTGTTTTTTTTTTTGTGTGTTTTTTTAGTCTTTAACTAGGTAAGGCCCACTAGGCACAAGTACCTGCTTTCAGGGGTGACCCAGGAGGACTAGTGAGGTTAAGTGACTTGTTCAGAGTCACACAGTATGCAAATATAGGCTGTGGGAATCAAACTTAGGTCTCCTGGATGTACCAAGCTCAATTACAGCTCATTACTCTAACCTCTAGGCTATACTGCCAGCGCAGAATGACTAACACAAACACACTGGACTTTGTCTGTCTGTCTGTCTCTCTCTCCCCGAGACATTCAAGTACTGCTGTGTTTTAAGTCTTCTTTTAATCATCATTTTTATTTAGTTGCAACATAAATATGCAGCAATATTGTTAATGCAGTGATATTCAACTGAAAGCTTCAAAAACAGCATTAAACAAAACATAAAAAACACTTGTGCTTTACGGTAAAGAAACTATTAAAAAGCATTAAACAGAGGAAGTCCTTACAAGCAAACCATCCCAATGTCCCCTCCTAAAACCCCTACACAGCTATCCAAATCTGGAAAAGGTCACCAATTCCTCTGTTCTCCGATGAAGCACACGGTGCAAAACATTAGGTGGTGCTGAATGCCACAACATTCTCTGTTCCTTGCATGCTGTGCCACATTTCTCTGCCTGTGTTTTACTGCACTGCTTGAGAACCCCTCAGGAATAGAAGCGTAAACACACACAAACAGTTGTCAGACTGCATTTCTTCAGAGTAGAGAGTTCTTTTATTCTGTTATAACTGGCAGTACATGATAAAAACTTCTATAACCATTTTCAAAAGAGGACATACAGTATTAGTGCCTGGGGTACGACTACACAACCCCTTTCATAACAGCAGTGCTCAAGTATTATACTGTGTCTGTTCATATAATGGCATGGTCCCTACTGTAACTTATAACCATCGTGATTATAATGGTCTTCAATGTAACAGAGTGCTAAAGCACATTGGCCTTTCATCAGATGTCATCACAGGCTTAAACATCAGTCTTGTCTTTTTCCACCTGTTAGGGAGAGCAGTCAGCCCTGTGGTCTGGATTGCAAGAGATGCAGCAAAAAAAAAACTTATAAGGCTGGTAGTCTGAAGGATGCATTGCTTTGCAGAAGCTCTTAGGCTTTACTGCAGATGCAAAGAGATGCAATAAGAGCAACTTTCTAGCTTGTTTAATGTCTTGGTAAATAATACTTTCGGGCACTTAAGAAATAGTAATTAAAGCACCAAGCACCTTATTTTTTCTTTTTAATTTTCAGTATCTGTCTTGTGTGGTCTTCCATTTTATCTCCTTTTTTTAAACTTTCAATTGATGTCCCCTTGCAGTTTTCCAGCATTGCTTCCCTTCAGGAGCTCCCAAGGCCAGTCAAGCTCTGGTATGGCTACATCTGGCTAGGCAGGGATGAGAGTAGGGGGGAGTCGCCCCGAGTTTCTGTGTTTTTGTCAGGAAGCACTACAGGCAGTGGTGGGGGCGAGAATGTACTGAGGTTAGTCACCTCTGTGCTGGGACCTTCTTCCTGTTTTCTGCCCCACCTCTTGGACATCAGCACCCAAGGGGCTCAATACAGAAGTGCATAAAACAGTGTGTTGGCTCTGAGTCTGGCTAATATCCACCCTCCCACTCTGCTTTGCACTGTACGTTCACCAATGGTCACCCAGATTACACCACTGTAGCACAGGCAGTGAATCTCCTTCCTCAGAAAGCATCTTCTGGGCTGCTCAATCCTGCTCCCCCTGCAGGCCTTCCAATGGCCCGGGCTTGTTCCTGAACCTGGGTCACCAGCATCATGAGTGGTAGCTGTGCGCTGGACTGATAGGGCGTCTCTTAATTACGTTTCTGTAATTTTAGAATACATCTATGTTTGCCACCCTTGACTGGAAGGGCTAGCATGCTTGTTACTTCACTTTCTTAATTTTTCTGCCTAACCTTGGCATGGGCCTCGTGGTGGAGTCATGCAGACTACACAGATGGAGTGCATCCAGTGAAGGCAGCCACTGCAATGCTGCTTTACAGCTGCAAAAAAACTGGGTCAGTTGCGGGTGGCTAGTGGCCACTAGTGTTGTAGCCCACTAATTAATGCCTATTAGTTTTATTAAACTCAAACCGTTTGCTTGCTTGTGATGATGGAATGCATTGTTGTTCAGTTGATGTTAACAGTGACGCAATCCTGAAACATGGATACTATACTTAGTGTAAATCTAAATGGTTCTCCCAGGAATCTCACTACACATATATGCATGTTCTCTGAAAAACTCATGTCTTTGGTAGTCATTAAAGAGAATCTTTCCTGCCATTTCTCAAAGTCCACAACAAATCAGATAAAAGTTCCTTTACCACCATGGGATCTCCTCTGTGGTAAAAGCAGCTTTTCTTGTTATACCCTGCAAGGAAGGGAAAGGAACATAAACTGTCCCCAAGGAGCTAGCGGTGTGATCACTCTGCATTCCCCTGTTGCTGGCCACACCCCTGCACTCCGATGTTTTATGACACAGGTATAGTGAGAGTGGGGACGTGCTCCATTCAAGTCTATGGAGCGTGATTTAAAAAAAACAGTTTTGGGCTGTTTAAGTGGCCGTCTGGTAAAATCAGGACCAGGGTTTGACTAACAAGAGCCTTGTTAGTTGAACCCAGGATTCAGTTTTCCCAAAAGGCCACTTCAGTGGCCGAAAACTGTTTTCAAATCACAATCCACAGACTTGAGTGGAGCGCATCCCTGCGCTCTCCCTATACCTACATCATAAAATGTCAGAGCATGGGAGTGTGGCCAGCAACAGGGAAGTGGAAAGGGATTGTGCCACTAGCACACTGCAGAGGGTCTGGAAGAAAAAAATACTCACCTTAGTAATGTTGTTTCTTCTAATGGGAGTCTTGCTGTATTCTGACATATGCAGTTAGGTCCTGCCTTTCAACTGCCCCAGCGAACAAAGAGTTAAACTTTCCATGGCCAGCATGGAATGTTCACCGCGAGCTCGGTTGAAGCCCCTGTCCGCTGTTGTTTAAACTCCAACCATCAGATCTTTATGAGCAATACTCACGAGAAGTTCTGTGTGGAAACTGTAAAACTCAAAACTAGCCAACTGGCAACTATATCTATATAAAAGGGTTTTTTGGTTTCAAAGAAGAGACTCAAGTCAGGAAACCCAAAAAACAAAACATCCCAAAATACAACACTCACCCAAAATAAAGGAGGGTGAAAAAGGGACACCCCTAGGGTGCCAACACTGCTCTTGCCCTCCCACATCCCAAAAACTAGGTTCTGAGAGGGAGGGTCAGAATACAGCAAGACTCCATTAGAAGAAACAACATTACTAAGGTGAGTATTTTTTCCTTCAAACAACATGAAGTCTTGCCGTATTCTGACATATGCAGACTACCAAGCAGTACCTCCATGGAGGAGGGACAGAACCTACTTTGGAAACAGGCTCTGAAGTACTGCTGTGCCAAACCAATCATCACTCCTAGCCTGGATATCCAGAGAGTAGTGCTTGGTGAATATATGGACTGTTTTCCAGGTGGCTGCTTGACAGATTTCTGAGAGAGGAATATCCCTGGCAGCAGCCAGGGAAGCAACTGTACCTCTAGTGGAGTGAGCCCTCAGGCCTGAGGGTGGAGTTCTACCCAGTTTCTTATAGCAGAATTGTATACAAGAAACAATCCACCTGGCAATAGATCTCTTAGTGGCAGGTTTGCCCTTACCAGCCTCTCCATACGTGAGGAACAACTGGAGGGATTCAAACCTGTGACCCTTGGTGCGCTCTATGTAGTAGCTGAGGGCCCTTTTAACATCTAAGCTCTGTAGCCTCCTCTCTCCAGAGGAGGAATGGCCAGTGAAGAAAACAGGGAGAGACACAGACTGATTGAGGTGGAAATCTGAAACCACTTTAGGCAAAAACTTTCTGTTAGTTCTTAGGACCACTTTATCTCTATGGAAAGAGATGAAATCAAGTTCTACTGACTGGGCTTGCAATTCACTGATATGCCTGGCAGAGGTAATGGCCACCAAAAACACAGTTTTCCAAGTCAAGTACTTAAGCTCGGCAGAGGACAAAGGCTCAGGGGGGGGGGGGGTTGCATAAGCTGAGCAATGCAAACATTAAGGTCCCAAGCAGGAGCAGGATCCCTAAAGGGGGATTGGTGTGCAGCAATTCCTTGAAGAACTTGCAAAACACAGGATGGGCTGATAGAGGGGATGGCTTGCCTACTGACAGGAAAGCAGAAACAGCTGCCAAATGCTCTTTAAGTGTAGCTGACCTAAGGCCTAGGCCATTGAGATGGACCATACAGTCCAGAACTGTAGGCAACCCAGCAGAATCTGGAGAAATATTCTTCTTAGAACACCAAGTAGTGAATCTTTTCCATTTGGAGTTGTAAGTCTTTCTGGTGGAAGGCTTTCGAGAAGCCTTAAGGATATCCAGAACCCCTTGGGAAAGATGCAGATCTGCAAACTCTAGCTGGTCAGGGGCCTGTTTAGCCAGAGTCAGCACAGTGTCCCACCTGGACATATGGTATCTAGCTGTGTAGGCCATATAGTTAGCCTGCCTGAGTCCCAAAGATGCTGCCATGTACCGTTTCTTTGCCATGGCATCAATCCTCCTGGAGTCCTTATCTGGGGGGTGTGATGCCAAGGGAATATCTGCCTTATCACAGGCAGCAGCCTGCACTACCCAACATGGCTGCATTGCTGGGAAAGGAACTCCGTGTCTGAGCCTGAAAGAGTATATCTCTTGTCCATTCGTCTGTCCACAGGAGGTATGGAATGAGGAGTCTTAAGAATTTTGTGTGTCTGTTTCCCAAAGAATTTGTGGAGGGGAATAGACAGTCTCCTGGACTCTGGGATGTCCCTCATTTCAACAAAATCAGGCTCCTCCTGATCCTCTACTGCTTCCTTCATAAGAAGCTGGAGGGTCTCAGCCACTTTTTTGTAAAACATAAAGCAAGACGGGGACTCAGAAAACCTAGGATCTGGTTCATAAAATTCTTCCAAGGTGTATTCCAGAACCGAGGGGACCGACCGAGCCGAACCCCTGCCAGATGGTGCCGGTTCGGTCGGAACCGAAGTAAGCAATTGCACTATCCTTATCGCCTTGGCTATCTCATCGGTGGTCGGAGTATGAATTTCTGGGTCCGAACCAGATGATTTATCTTTTCTTTTTCCTTTTACTGGAACCGACTCCTCAGAATCACCTCTCCTTTTGCCCGAAGAAGTATCGCCCTGGTCAGAGGGCACTCCTTCTGGTTCGGTCGGAACCAAACCGGGCTGGCCATTCGGGTCAGCGGGCTTCTCGGCATCCCTTTCCCTCAGTCTACCTAATCTCTTTTCCAGGGTAGATTTGGGAACATTCTTACAAATTTGGCAGTCTGAATCGAGGTGGTCAAACCCCAGACAATAAACACAGGTGGTGTGGGGATCAGCCTTGGCAAAGACTTCCCCACACACACTGCAGTGTTGAAACCCAGTGGGCCTGGTTTTTTTCTTGGGTTTCTTAGACATGGCCAATCCTAACCAAAACTTACCCTTTTTTCGGCAATCCGCCAGGCAAGACTCCCCTATTGGTTCCTGATCGTGTCACGGGTCTTGGAAAAAAACCTAATAAAATCCATATTTTCAGAACTGATATGGACCGGTTACCACACTCTAAGCAAATCACAAACTTTTTTACCTGAAAACTGATCGGTTCAGCTGCACCGATCCACAATTTACAAGTTCCACACAGAAACTATACAGAAAACCTATCTAGTACTCACGGTACCACAGACAGAGACTTAAACCGACAGATCAGTAGCAGCAATTCGGTAGAAACCGAGTGAAAAACGACACCTTAACTGACTTTTTTGAACCGAGCAAAGGAGAAATCTCCGGAGCGACTGTTCAGTGAGGTGGAGTAAAGAATCTGACGGTTGGAGTTTAAACAACAGCAGACAGGGGCTTCAACCAAGCTCGCAGTGAACATTCCATGCTGGCCATGGAAAGTTTAACTCTTTGTTCTCTGGGGCAGTCGAAAGGCAGGACCTAACTGCATATGTCAGAATACAGCAAGACTTCATGTTGTTTGAAGGAAAGCTATGCCTCTTTGCAGATGACACAAAAATCTGTAACAGAGTTGATACACAAGGGGGGGGGGCTAGAAAGGATGAGAAGGCACTTGGCAAAGTTGGAGTAATGGTCAGACATATGGCAACTTAGATTCTATGCAAAGAAGTGCAAAGTAATGCACCTGGGAAACAAAAACCCAGGAGAAGAGTACACAATGGCAGGAGAGGTACTAACAACAATAATATTGGAAAGGGACCTGGGGGTAGTCATATCAGATGACCTAAAGGTGGGTAAGCAATGTGAAAAGTCAGTAAGGAGAGCCGTGGGGAATACTGGGATGCATAGGGAGGGGCATCACAAGTAGAAAAAGGGAAGTGGTTATCCCTCAGTACAGACAGTTGGTGAGACCCATCTGGAGTACTGCGTGCGGTTTTGGAGACCCCATCTATGCAAGGACATAGACAGGATGGAAGCAGTCCGGAGGAGGGCAACTAACATGGTGCAGGGTCTGCATCAGAAACCATATGAAGAGAGGCTGAGAGAGCGTAATATGTATACCCTTGATGAGATGAGGGACAGGGGGACATGATAGAAACTTTCAAGTACCTCAAGGGTATCAACAAAGTCCAGGAGGGTAGCATCTGTCAGAAAAAGAGATGTGCAAGAACAAGGGGGCACAATTAAAAGACAGAGGGAGGATGACTGAGGGGTAATGTGAGGAAATTCTTTTTCACAGAGAGGGTGGTGGACGCATGGAACCGCCTTCCTGGGGAGGTTGTGGGGGTCTAAAACAGTGGTGAAATTCAAACATGCATGGGACAGACATAAGGCAACTATAGTGGGGGGAGTTGCAGGAAGTAGGCTGTTGGTTATCTACAATCTGCAGCTTATCCAATAGGTAGGGAAATGGGCAGACTGGGTGGGCCAAGTGGTCCTTATCTGCCGTCAAAGTCTATGTTTCTAGCCTCTTGGGGGTAATTTACTATCCCTTCCCTTCCCTTCCTTCAGGGGTATAATCAAAAAAAGCTTCTTTTACCACAGAGGAGATCCTGTGGAGGTAAGGGAGCTGCCTCTTATCTGTGTGCAGCACCGAGAAAGGTGTTCTTTAATCTACACACAGTGTCCTTTCTTTTTAACTTCTATGGTATTCCTATCATTCTGGTGTAAGAGTATGTCTGTTCTGGGGTGACTTGTGTTGGGTTGGAAGAGGTGCCCTTATACAGTTGGTGACTTCTTTTCAATTGGTATGTATCCAGTTTGCTCTTGATAGTGCAAAGATTAAAAAAAAAACCAAAAAAAAAACCAAGCTCCTAAAGAACTTAGACAATGCATAAATTAGTTTCGGAAAGTTGATTAGACGAATTGCTAATCAAGAATACGTTTGATTAGCAAACAGCCAATTTTGATAGCAATTTCTAAAAATATTTTTTTGCAACTGTAGCATAACTAAACTGAATATTTTCTCTACACAGCAATAAAAAGGGACAGGAGACCATGTTTGCCATTTTTGTGTTAATTTTGCCAGACTTTTTCATTGGCCAGTCAGGTCAGCGGACTGAGAAACTGAACTATACTCAATCAGTGCACATTTGTCTTTCTTAACCAGCTGGGCCCACGTTTCTTTGCATCAGCTCTACAGGGCAAACTTATTTAGGCAGCACAGCAGAGGCAGAAAACGTTCATACAGGCCAAGTGCACACAAACACAATAAATGCATTTCTGTAAGGTACAGTTTTTTTTCACCGTTTCAGATAGCCTCATGTGAGATGGCCCTTTCTTAGATTACAGTACAACCTTGATTATCCGAACCCGTTATCCAGATCTCCTGATTATCCAAACTCTGACATCGTCCCCCAACTCTGGTTTGCCTAATGTTATGAACCCCCGATTATCCAAACTCTCGATTATCCAAACAAATCTGATGTCTCCCAGAGCATTCGGATAATCGAGGTTGTACTGTACATACATTAGATGATTTGTGACATAATCAAAACCCTGAACAAAAGCAGTATATCAGTCTAAAATAATTATGTGCCACTTCCCTGTAATTGCTTAGATTAGATACTGTAAGGATTTATAGTTATAATACTAGCATTGATATTAACAGAGTATCTTATCCTGTATCCGACTGTATAAGCTGTAATTTTTCTTTAATGCTGACTTCTACATTGCATCATACTTAATGTTTTTTTTATGTATCATTTGAAAATTCAATAAAAAATTTTTATTGGAAAAAACAAAACTAAAAATAATTTCAGATAGCCCAGCAAATATTCAGTCTCTGGGGTGATTCCCACATACCCCAGCACATGACCTGCTCGGTTCATATTAACCCTGCCTACTTGACTAACATACCCTCATACAACTGCAGACACATTTCCCTCAATTGTCAGACCAAAGTTCACATTGTGAAAACCACACATTTCCAGCTTTTACTACTGACCTGTACTACATTAAGTAAAATCCCACAGAAAAAGAGTTTAGCCCTTCCCACAAGGCCCTGAAGACTCTACCTGCAGTCGGAACTCTGTCACATTGGACGTGCACCATCAAGGGCAGCAGACAGAGTTTTTTTCCCTAATCCTCACACCGGTTACCACCGTAGTCAAAATCAAACAGCCCGCAATGTTGGCACACCAAGTAGGTTTACTGGCTGACTAACAAGATGCTTTGCACCATGAGTTGAGCAAGGAGGTCATGGAAAAGGTAAGGAGGAAAAGAGCTGCCTTTAGGAAGTACAAGAAAACAGGGAGGGGGGAGGAGTACTTGACAGAATCGAAGGAGGTGACAAGGGCAGTAAGGGGAGCCAAAGCATCTATGGAATTCAGGCTGGCACAAGGCATTAAGAAGGGGGAGAAGGACTTCTTTAAGTACATCAGGGAGAAAAGGAGCTATAAGGACCACATAGTAAGGATTAGGAAGGAGGGGGGTTGGGTGGAAGCAGGGTGCAATAAGGCAGAAGCACTAAATGAGTACTTCTGCTCAGTATTTACTAAAGAGAAGAGGGGGGTGACACCCAAGGTGGGAGAAATGGCAGAAGCAGGGTGGGAAGTGGTGACAGACGGGGAAATCATGGAGAGCAGAGTTCGAGAGGGTTTGAAGGCACTGAGGGTGGACAAGGCGCCAAGCCCAGATGGCATCCACCCCAGGGTACTGAAGGAGCTGGCAGAGGTCCTTGCAGGACCTTTGGCAGACCTATTTAATGCCTCACTACATTTGGGGTGTGTACCTCAGGACTGGAGGATGGCTCATGTGGTGCCCCTCCACAACAGTGGCCCCAAGGATGAACCGGGAAACTACAGACCGGTGAGCCTCACATCCATCATGGGTAAGCTAACGGAGACTATCCTGAAGGAGAGGCTGGTGGCTCTCCTAGAGGCCAAAGGACTACAGGACAGCAGACAGCATGGCTTCATATGTGGCAGATCCTGCAAAACCAACCTGGTCGAGTTCTATGACTGGGTAACTAGGCAACTGGACAGGGGCCATGCAGTGGATGTCCTGTATCTGGACTTCAGTAAGGCATTTGACTCAGTGCCACATGGAAGGCTGGGAAGGAAGTTAGGAGGCACGGGGCGGGTGCAAAGCTGGTGAGATGGGTAGGGAACTGGCTGCAGGGAAGGCAACAGAGGGTGGTGGTGGGCGGGGAGCTCTCACACCCAAGGGCAGTGACGAGCGGTGTTCCACAGGGCTCGGTGTTGGGACCAGTGTTGTTTGGGATATTCATTGCAGACATATCATGAAACATCAAGAGCAAGATCAGTCTGTTTGCTGATGATACCAAGGTAGGCGCGGTGGTGGATGACCTAGGGGGATTGCAGGGGTTGCAGGATGATCTGGCAAAGCTTCAAACCTGGTCAGACACCTGGCAACTGGGCTTTAATGCCAAAAAGTGCAAGGTGCTGCATTTTGGGATGAAGAACCCAAGGAGGAGTTACCAGCTAGGGGGAGTGCAGCTAGCCCAGACAGAGGAGAAGGATCTGGGTGTGCTCATTACAGGGTCAATGAACAACTCGGCACAATGTAGGAAGGCAGCTGCAAAGGCCAACAAAATGCTGTGTTGTATTGCAGGGGTATATCCTCGGGAGGGAGGAGGTGATTCTGTCACTGTATAGGTCATTAGTTAGACCACACCTGGAGTACTGCGTGCAGTACTGGCGTCCGTATCTGAAGAGGGACATTAAGTTACTGGAGGGGGTACAGCGCAGAGCAACAAAGATGATCAAGGGGCTGGGGGACTTATCATACGAGAGGAGGTTGAAGGAGTTGAACATGTACTCACTGAAGGAGAGGAGAGACAGGGGTGACATGACTGAAATCTTTAAATACATGAAAGGAATAAACAAGACGGGTACAGAGGGGCTGTTCAAAGTAAGGAGGGAGGGCACAGGGCCATGATATGAGACTGGAGCGAGGAAGGTTCAGGAGGAGATGAGGAGACACGCTTTTTACAGAGGGTGGTGGATGGGTGGAATCGTCACCTGCTGAAGTGGTATGCAGTAGAACAGTGGACTGCTTCAAACGAGGATGGGACAGGACAAGGGGGAGGGTTAATGAAGGGGAAGAGTGGAAGGGAGGGGCAGCTGCAGAATAAGGGGTGCTAGCTGCACATTCGAGCAGACTTGATAGACCTCTAGGCCTTTATCTGCTGGCAAATTTCGTATGTTCGTATGAGCTAAACTCACTCTTCGCTCTTTACAATTCAACTTACCTTCCCTTTGCACATGACTGAGGGGAGAGGGCGGCCTGATGAGCCAATGAGTAGAATAAGTCTGTTCTATTGGAGGGGGGAGGGTTGGATGACCAATGAGAGGTAGGTATGAGAGACCATGTGGGGGGGGGAGGCAGGGCCAAAAAGCCAGCACCCCCAAGTCTGTCCAGATTTAAAGAGGCAGTACTGGCCTGGAAACTGATTAGCAGTTGCTGCTTGTCAAACTGCATATTGATTCGCAATTCACATTTTTTTGGTAAGCAAATTGTGATGTGAACCCTCTTATTTTATGCCTTGTTAGATTTCCACTTGTGTCTTAAACCACTGCAACTGCTGCATACAATTTTTATCTTTAAGAATATTCAGATTTTCCAACTCCTTTTTGGGCTTAACTCAATAGTTTACATACCAGTTCTTAGTTCCTTCATATACAAGGAATCCCAGACAAAGAAACAAGGGCATCTATTTCCACTGAAGCTTACATCAGAGCCTTCTTTTCTCAACGAACCCGTAAGACACTTAAGTTCCACCTTCCTGCAGCTAACTCGTGACAGTTTACTGGCTGATAATTCTAACTCAGTGTAACAGAGACAAGCATGTTAATGCGTCCAATACATTATGGATGCGAGACAAAAGCAAATGGGTCTAGCAGGCAAGATGAGGGATAAATGATCATTATTTCATGCTTACTTCTTTGCATTCTCGTTACTCCAGCTTACATAAATGAGTGCAGAAGCATGTAGGTAGACATCACACTTACAAGCAGCTGGAGCAGACTGGTAATGCAACTTCCATGTCAGCACACTCTGAACTTCCACGATGTCTTAACAATAGATCAAATGAAGCCAAGTGAAAGAAATTCAGACATCAGCTAACTGCCAAGGGAATAAGCATTCTTTTAAATAAAATCTTTTCACCGCATAAAAACTGTAATTGGGTAAAAAAAAACAAAAAAAACAGTAATTACGCCTACTAGGCATTATGATATGGATAATTGTGCTGCACACCCTTTAAGGCTGCTGTGATTTCCTTTGCTTCTACCTGAATGCATTTTCTGTAATTTGTTATTCAGGTAAATGAAAAAAAAAAATCTAGAAATGTGGAACAATCCTGTTTAAACTCAACCGACTTTATTTTCAAAAGGCATAACTGTAGTAATATAAAACATGTGTAACTGAGCAGCACGCTGCCCATCATGTTGAAGTGCAAATAATTTCAAGCAATAAGCAGTGATCTGGCTTTTTAAATTGCTCTTCCAAGTACATAATAAATGAATAATCAAGTGTGAAGTTCAGCAAGTCATTTGGCTGATCCCATTCTGTATATGAAACTGCCATACAGGGCTTTGGTTTGACGGACAATCATTTTTCATATGGTAACCTACTATTCCTCAGTGTCTTGCCCCGAGTATTTATTTATTTATTTGTATTTCGGATGACACCTTTGAGCCATGGGCTCTTTTACAAAGGTTCCATGTCAAGGCAATAAGGACAATAAGGTACAAAACATAACATGATCATTACAATGGAACTTACAAAAAAAAAAAAGACAAATAAGGTTACTATAATAGCAGCCAAAGGCATTGTCAAGGAATTGTGTTGCAAGTTAATTATACAGTACAAGTCATAGGTGGCTCAGTGAAGCTTTGTTAGGAGTGGGTTAGTGGGAAAAGAGAAAGTGGTGGTGAGGGGGTGGTATGTAAGACAGAGAGAGGGAGGAGGGGAGAAATGGGGTGGGCATTGCGTTGGGTATGTGGTAGATGGGAAACAGCAAGGGGGGGGATGAAAAAAGGAAAGGAGATAGATTCATCCTATACCCAGTAATGGGGGGTAGGAGAGGAGGAGGAGCTGAGGCTGTGAGAAGGGATGCTTGAGGGTAGTATGCCTGGAGGGGATTATAAGAGGTAATCACAGAAGGCACTAGCCACAAAGTGTTGACGCAGTTTACACTTAAAAGCACCAGTCGTGGCAATGTTGGATTTATACGTAAGGCATCTAGCTATAGTGACGTAAACAGACCACACTGGAAAAGAAAGGATAAGAGCCATGCACATGGAAGTATGACAACCCAAAAATCAAGGTCCAATTAAACTATCTGTGCTACCCAAAATGTCTGCCCCAACCTTATTTATTTATTTATTTGTTCACCAGGTAAGTGCACTGATCTCAGCGACCGTTTCAGGCACGACCCGGGCCATAAAGATGGCACATATGCATACAGACAAATTACATAGCTTGAGAATGATACAGGGGACTACACAGACTGGAAAGATATACTGAAATGCTTTGAACACAGACATACAGTACTAATGCAAGATACACTAACGAAAACAAGTAAACTACTATTTAAGGAATGCTGTTACAAAGCAAAATGAGTGCAATACAGTACAGGTAATGAGCAAGTGCAAATTAGAACGATGGTGCAGCCAGTACAGTCTATGGTGAGCCCCAAAATAGGAAAAGGTGGGTAGGACACTAGGGTGGGGGAGGGGACTCCCATCTGTAGGTTACCCGGCAAAGCAGGAACATTTAACCTCAGACAGCAGCCAGGCTTTAAGATGAGTTTTAAAAGTAATTAATTAATATAAGTCTTGGGTTACCAGGTAAGTGCACTCATCCTGGGGACCGTTTTCAGGCATGACTCGGGCCAACAAGTAGCATAGCAACATTACATACAGGTGCAGCAAGGCACAGGTAATACAAAATAGATACAGTATAGTTAAATATAAGGATGGCAGAAATGTAATACAATAACTATCTATGAGGTAGCAAGAAATTACATTTACATAGGTAAAAAGGGTATAAATACCAGTGTTTGACAGAGCAAAGGAGTACTGTACAATGCGCAAAAATGGTGACGGGGAGGATGTGGGGAAGCGGAGCAGATCTGTAACAGATAAACATTAACACAGACGTTCCCTAGCGGGAAAGAGCAAGTAGAGGAGCAAACCAGGGACCGAAGTGGCAGGGAAGTATAGGAGCATGGATGGGAGAGGGCAGCGAAGGTATTAGGGTTTGTGTAAGAAGATGGAGAGCTGATTGTTAAGGACTGTCTTCAGTGGCATAGGCATTTGTTCTCAGATTGAAGCCAAACTTTGAGTTTGAGTGAGTGTGCGTCCAGTGAGTGGAGGGAGGCAGGGAGTTTGTTACACAGCATGGGGGCCGCGAAGGACAGGGCTTTGCTACCCAGAACAGTGAAAGTCATGGGGACTTCCAAAGGGGGGACTGAGGATTCACAGAGGCACCTGGGAGAGACCCTGTGGTTGAGGAGGGATGTGTAAGATGACCGGTTGCCACCTCTAAAGGCATTATCAATGATGCAGCAAGTGCATGATCATACCATCCTTGTAGGGGAAGCCACCCTAAGGACCGGTATAAGGTGCAGTGATGTGTGGAGTAGGGTGCCAGGAGTGCAAATCTACATATACTATTACAAGCAGTGGCAAGCCTGGTGCGTAGAGAGGAGGAAGCATGACAGTATATTGGGGCACAGTAATCTAGGAGGGGGGAGAAGGTTGCCTTGGGCAATGGCAAGGCGCGCCTCAGGGGTCAGGTAGTGTTTGAGTCTAAAAGCAGCCCCCAGTTTCTGGTTTACCCTCTGCACTGTGTTATTAATATGCTCAGAGAAAGTGACGGAGGGGCCAAGGGTGACCCCCCAAGGTATTTAAAACAGGGAACATTCTGGAGGGGTGGGCCTTCTGGAGTAAGTACTGTGAGGGAAGAATTTGCTCTGGTGAGTTTGAAAGGTACGGTTTGGATCCCAGGGGCATGGCCTTAGTTTTTTTCTCTTTGACGAGTAGCCTGTTGGACGGGAGCCATTTTTGGGCTGCCCCATAATTTTGGGTGAGGGTGGAGAATAGATCTGCCAGGAATTTGTCACTGTGATACAACACAAGATCGCCAGCATACAGTAGGGCCTCACAAGACAGGCTATAAGCCAGCAGGGACTTTATAAACAGAGAAAACAGCAGAGGTCCCAGAATGGAGCCCTGGAGAACTCCAGTGGATACTGACATAGCCATCTCGGTCAAGCAACCGAGGTGCAGGAGTTTAGTGTGTAGAAGGGTGTGGTCAACAAGGTCAAATAGCTTTGCCAGGTCAACGAACACGGCCCCAGTGGCATTCCCCGTGTCCATATTCCTGAGGACATGATTGGTGAAATGAGCTAAAGCTGATGTGGTGCTGTGATGTTTCTGGAACCCGTGTTGTTGGGGGCAAAGCAGGTTGTATTTTTCTAGCTGGTGGTGGACAATGTTTTCCAGGAGTTTGCTTAGGTGGGGGAAAATGGAAATAGGCCTGTAGTTGTCAGGGGATAGGGGGTCATCAGCCTTGAAAATAGGGACAACTTTGGCCTTCTTCCAAAAGGCAGGCATGGTTGAAGAGGCCAAAGCAAGATTAAAGATAAAGGCAAGGGGTTTGGAGATGCAAGGAGTGATGAGCTTAAGGAAGCAGGGGTGAAGTCCATCACTACCGGGCTGCCCCTGTTCAGAAGGCTCATGATAAGTTTGTGGGTATCTCTAGGGGAGATAGCTCTGAAGTAGTAGGAACCCCTCTGTACCTTCTAACATTTACTCTTTTTACCCGCTCCCTATATTCTAGCAGCTCTGTCCTCTTTCTGTTCCACCAATCACCTGCCCCTCTGTGCTGGTTCTGGATTTTTCCTTCTTGAACCCTCTTACACAGAACAATCTCACCATGGACTGCAATCCATAGATTCCATCATACAATTCAGATCTTCCTTAAAACAGAGTCAGCAATAAGATTTGGTGAACCTCCTGCAAGCCTTGTCATGGGATCCCATATCCAACCCACCTCAGTCACATGTCTTTTATTCTATCCTATATGCACACCATTTTATTTTCAATATAGCCAGTGACATCTTTATAATTTTTTACGGGGTAGGCAGAAATGTTAGACCCTGGGGCTCTTCTACCCACCCTGTCTATTTTTGTCTGTCTGCCTCTGACTGGCTAGCCTATACCTGAGCAAGTAATTTTATGATATCGTGATGCCACCTCAGAAGGCTTTGCACAGACCAGCGATGCCCTTTATTGCAGTTTTAGCACATAAAAAATAACCTTTAAAATACAAGACACACAGACACCAACTGGCGCTCAATGAACAAAACTGTATTGTATTACGCATTCAGAAATGAAAAGTGCAAATATTATGTTATTAACAACTCAAACGCACAGCTAGCATAGTTACTATGGGTGGAGCATGATTTTTTTTTTTTTTTTAATTATTTTGTTTGCCCATTTTTACATTATCCCAAGCACAAACAGTTGGTGCTGTGCTGATTGTAGATGTTTGGTATTAATTATTTTTTTAATTATTTAGTTATCCCAAGCCCAAACAGTTGGTGCCGTTCTGGTTATACTCTTCCTCTGGCTGAGAGAGCTGGTGAGCAGCTACCTTCACAGCCTACGCCAATGCTGCTCCAGCTGGCAAGGGTAACAGGAACACCAAGTGTCTCATGCCCTGTATCCAAAGGAGCTGAGTGCGCCTCATCTTCGTAACATGCTCTGCTGTAGAGTGTTATTCTGGAGCACACACATGAACCCAGGTCTCCCAGGTGGCAGTGCAATCCACACAGGGCTGGAGATAGGTACGTTACTTATCACAGAGTGCACTGAAGCTTGTTTTAAGAACTGATGGACAAGATGGATCAGTTACACAATGCTACATTCCATGGACTTATCCCACAGAAAGTTTGATTTAGGAAGCTAGCTGCAAAATCAAAGCGGACCTTGACACTATATGAAGGGAAAATGTATTTATACTGGGGGCAAAACTGTCCATGCATTCTTCTTCCACTATTATTGTACTGGCCAAAACAAAGGAAGTATACACAGTTATGACCTCTCCTATATCCCTGAGCATAGGTACTGCTTGAGATCTCCCAGACACAGTTATATTGTTTGAGCTACGGTTTGTGCTTGTGTCCGTAAAGACATTGTACAGATTCATCAGGTTTATCCCTGGGCATATCTTTACTCGGTGGAGTATTACTGTTTGACAAGGCAACAATCAAATATATACAGTATTTCTTTACTTCTCTGTGTTCCTTTTAAGTCCAACGTTGGTTGGTTGTTTCTGGAAAAATGTTAATAAACACTAAATATAAAAAAGGATGGTTACTTACTATAAATATTCTCCATAGAGTACCACTCTTAAGTATTAGTACGAGAGGTGGCAGAACCCTATGGGAAACAGAACTTTTGGTGCCAGCAATATCAGTGCTTAGCATGGATACGTGACGTAGTCTAGTGGCACCAGCCACAACATGTCCATAGCCTTTTAACAGAGGAGGAAAAGCTAACTATCTATCTGACAACTAGTAATTAATAAAGAAGCAGGAATATATGATAGCCCTTTGGTCGCTGTAAGAAGGGACAACAACAGGTGCCTTCACAGCCCATATCCATTTGAAGAGGGAGAAGCCAATATACATGAAACTGAAGTGAGTTTAGGGATAGTGGGTAGAAGAGTGATACTCTATGAAGAAGATCATCACGAAGATCTAAAGTTACAGTAAATTACCTTCCTATCTTACAAGAGTCAATCTTGTCCATGGAATCCCACTACTGGGTCTTGACTAGCAGTCAGTCCGAAAAAGACCCTTGGACTAGGGAGACTGAAGACCTAGGACTCACGACAAAAGTAGGCCTTGTAACGTAGCCAATCTGAAACCTGCATGTTTGCTGGAGTGAATATTCAAAGTATAGTGTTTGGTGAGAGTGTGAACACTACACCAAGTAGCAGCTCTACAAATTTCTGAAACAGCGACCGAACAGAGCGAAACAACTGAAGTAGCCATTGCTTATATGGAATGAGCTCTGACAGATCCCTACAACTGCTGTCCTGCAAGTGTGTGGCAGTGCTGAATGCAACTGGCAATCGACTTTGACAGATGCCATCTGGAAATAGGAATACACTTTTGATTGAGATCGAACGAGACCAGCAGCTGAGAGGCTTGTTTGCAGTTCTTGGTTTTATCAAGGCAAAAGCTAAGAATTCTTCTGACTTTGAGCGATTGCAGCACCACTTCTTCTGGGTACTTGGGGAAGAAGGTTAAAAGCACTAAAGACTGGCTGAGGTGGAATTCTGATACCACCTTTGGCAGAAATTTAACATGTGTGTGGTGTGACTTAGACTTAGACACCATAGACTTGTAGAAAACCGTGTACATCTGACACTAGAATCTGCAGCTCAGACATACTGCATGCAGAGGTAATGACCGCTACAAACACCATTTTCCAGTTAACATACCGCATATCACATGTAGATGCTGGTTCAACTGGTTTATGAATAAGCATATCCAGTACAAGGTTGTGATCCCAGCTGGTGACAGTTTTCTTCATAGAGGGTTTCATATGCAGAATACCTCTCAGAAATCTTCTGAAGGGAGGGAGCTAAGCTAAGGGATGAGTTTCCACAAACTCATGCTGAGATGGCCGACAAGTGGACTTTTAGTGAGGAGTACTGCAGACTAGACTCTGCAAGATACAGGAGATAGTCAAGAATGTTATCTGGAGGACAGCCAAAGGAATCTTCAGAGTCTTTAGAGCATCAGACGGAAAAATGCTTTCACTTAGCACCATAAACAATTCTGGTTGAAAGCTCACGCACTGCCAGAGGAACCTAGGCAAGCCATTGAGACAGCCGAAATCTACCTGCTTCTAACTCCTCAGAAGTCATACCTGAAGATGTAGGGAGTGGAGGTTTGGATGTACTAACTGACCTTACAACAAGGTCAAGAGGTTTGTACTCATGAGTGAGGTCTGTTGCTGCTGAATCACTAGTTGGTTCAGCAACTGGTACAATATTTGCCTCAGCAAACATACGAAATGCCAGCAGAAACAGGCCTCGCGGTCTATCCAGTCTGCTCGGTTGTGCAGCTAGCCCCTCAACTGGCAGCTGCCCCTCCCTCCCCATCTCACTTCATAAATACCCCTCCCCTCACTCTGTCCAACCCCTCTTAAAACCGCCCACCGTCCTACTGGATACCACCTCCTCGGGCAGAGTATTCCACTTGTCTACCTCCCGTGATACTGACAGACTGGTGTCAAACACCAAGCCATCAGTATCATCTTGCCCCTCTGTGCCTCCAGTGTGTTGAGTACCCTCTGGATGAGGGGAAGCAGTGGGAAGGCATAGAGAAATGACCTGTGTACCGCATCCTGATAAAAAGAGCCATGCTCTTGATGTCTGGAGCAGGAGTGTGGCAGTTTTGCATTGTGGCACACATGCAAAAAAGTCCAACTCTGGCACCCCAAACTTGTTGAACACAGACTGCACTACATTATCTCCTAAAGCTATTTTCTGCCCTGGCAAATGAGTTGCCTGAAGGAGGTTGTTGTTCTCGAAGCACCACTCCCAAACTGAGTGCAATGCTTTTGACCATTGTGTGCTTAGCAGCCACTGAGATGTTCTTATATGTAGCCTTGCAAGCAGTGCTGTGAACAATGTGGCTACCATGAATCCAATTATATAATGGCAAGAAAGAATCCTGGACTCTGATTGGTCAGTGTTTGCCTGAGACAGTGATGTTATTACACAATAACATCACTGTACTGATTTGTTGGATAGTTGTTTGGAGCTACTCTTAAGAAACAGAGATATATTGCCACGCTAAAAATCTACTAAAAACAATTTTAATTTTTAATTTTTATTTTGTATAACAATGAGCCACTGAATAATAGCAATAAGGCACTCCAGGGTGTGTGTTACTGTGCAATAACGTCACTCCTGGGGTTGTGGAAGCACTCGGCTTTGCCTCGTGCTTCAATCCACCCCAGGAGTGATGTTACTACATGATAACACACACCCTGTCATGCCTTATTGCTTAAACATCCTCTACATGGAGTGAACTGTCACTTGAGTGCATTCTCTGACACAGCAAACCATGCACACTCTAGACTCTGAGCTGTCCTCTGGGAGAAAAGTCCTGACTGGAATAGAATCCAAGATTGCCCCTTGCAACTGCAATCTTTTGGAGGGAATAAACTGTAACTTCTGAAGAATGAGACTGACTCCCACTGATATCAGAGATTGCCATGTAAGAGATACTGCCATTTCCATCTGCTACTTGGATGGGCTCTTTATAAGCCAATCATCAAGGTAGGGGAATACTTGAAATCCTTTCTTTCTATGTGTGAAACAAGCACTATGAAGAACTTGGTAATGACATGCAGCTCTGATGCAAGCTCAGATGACAGGAATTTGAACTGATAATGCTCGACAGCCCACCAACATCAACAATACTTGGGCCTTAACTTTTCGAAATACTGCCGACTCCCCTAATTTACTTGCCAAAGTGTTGACAGTTGTTGGGTAATATTCGAGCCTAACTACAGTCCAGACATGTGCCACCTGACAAGAAGAGAGGTAAACACCCAGCCCAAAAATGTCCAGTTCAGTTGAGTAGGTTATGGGGAAATAATTGTTCAGTTTTCTCCAATACATTTGCCAGTGTAGGTTACACATTTACAGTGCCCTCCAGGTACTTATTTCTCTATACAAAGCAATGATGCAACCAGGCATCTCCTAAAGCATCTACTTGTATTTTAGTTGCGTAACAGAAGATTCAGCACTACATCTAGCTAAAAGTGTTGAAAGAAAGAACTAACTACTGCTGTAAAAGCAAGACTATTGGGAAAACTCTGCTGAGGATACTACACATGCAGACACCTATTTTCTGAAGCTAGTGAATTAATTAAAAGAAGGGCTTTAACCTGAACCTCAATTACTATAATACCACTTTCAGTCAAAATTGTCATATCAAGCATTTTCCAATAAGAAAACTATTTTGAAATATAGTCAGTTACAAATGGTGCAACAAAAACATTTTAACATTCCAATACATTAGAAAAGGATTGTTTCTGTTTGGCTTTGTTCCTTCTTACTGTGACCCGTAGCAGCCTTTTAAAAGGCCAGATGTGTTTTTTTAAACAAAAAATGCTAAGCACTGCATTAAGTGCAATTACAAAACTTTTCCATCATTTATGTGGTAAGCCCTAGAGGAAAAAGGGCGGCAGACATGTTTTGCTCAATTATGGGATAGTTTACAAAAGTATAACAATAATACAGGGGGGCTTTGCTAAGGATTGTGTTCATAGCATACCAGCAAACATGGTTTAACTGTATTTACAACTACTATATTTGAATTTTTACAATTTAAGTGCACAGTGTCTGTTGTCCAGAAATATTAAGTCAGGCACACCATCCAACTGTCCAGGGATGTCTCTAATTTTGCATAATACATTTCCTCTGTTCCTTCTGTAATGTACGTTTGTGACTCTTAGGAACATTTATTCAACTGAATTTTTACCCAGGAAAGGCACAATGAAACAAAGCAATGTTTATGGGGAAAACCCGGAGGTGTGGGGGAAGGGTTACAGCGACAGGGAGGTACAATAAAAGGCAGTATGAAATGATGCACAAGCCAAAGGCAAGTACGATAAGCAGCAAGTGAAATAAAAGCAATTAAGTATAAAGGTCAAAAACAAAAAAAAAACAACAAAGTAGTTAAAAAATATACAAAAAACCCCACACAATTAAGTACAATAAACAGATGCTGTGTACAAAGAGGTTGGAGTTAAAGAACAAACACAGGAGTTTCTGTAAAAGTAACAAGGGCGCCTGGGAGGCAAATGGGGTGAGGAGCAAGAAAAATGCGCAAAGGCTAAGCATAGGAGGGGCTAGGAGCAGGGGCTGTGGCTGAGGAAGCAGGGAAAGGAGGGGTGACTTGGTACAGAAACAGGTGTGTGAGGAGAGTTTGTGTACGAGATATCTGAAGGACGGGGAGAAAGAAAAAATTACTCACCCTAGTAATCTTGTTTCTTCTAAGGGAATCTTACTGTATTCTGACTTATGCAGTATGGTCTCACTATAGGACTGCCCCGGAGCCAAAATGGTTAATAGAACCTATGCAAATGATGGAATGCTAGGCTCGAGCTCGGTTTTCAAACCACTGTCCCTAGTAAACAACTCCTAACCGTCAGATTCTTACGAAGCACGCACTAAGCAGTTTCCAACTAATAGAAGGATAATAATAATAATAACAATAATAATAGTGATGATAATAGTAACAACCATAGAACCCTCCCTAAACCAGAAATGGCAGGAGAAAAAATATTTGGGAATTAACCTTCTTTCAAATACTCCAAAAACCTAGGCATCCTTGAAGGCTCAAGTCACAGATGCCCAATATAAAAACAGTATATACTCCCCAGGTTTGCAACTACTTTAGCACAGCTGTAATGCAGAGACTGAAGGTTCTAGCAGGGGAGGAACGGAGGGAGCTCAGAATACAGGAAGATTCCCTTAGAAGAAACAAGATTACTAAGGTGAGTAATTTTTTCTTCAAACCCCAGGAAATTTTACTGTATTCTGACTTATGCAGATTACCAAGCAGTGCCTTTGGAGGTGGGCCTATAACCTATTTAGGAAACAGGATCTGCAGGACTGCTGTGCCAAACCTGGCATCACCTCTGGCCTGGACGTCCAAACAATAATGCTTTGTGAATGTGTGGACTGTCTCCCAAGTTGCATCTGCTAGGGGGATATCTCTAGCAGCTGCTAGAGAGGCTGCAGTACCCCTAGTTGAATGGGCCCTGAGGCCTGCAGGTGGTTTCTTACCTACCTTGCTGTAACAGAACTGGATACAAGCTACAACCCATCTGGCAATGGATCACTTTGTGGCAGGTTTTCCTTTCCCCACCTCTCCAAAGGTAAAGAGGAGCTGGGTTCGATCCTGTCTATGACCCTTTGTGTGGTCAAGATAGTAGCTGACTGCCCTTTTTACATCCAGATTGTGCAACCTACGTTCACCTGAAGTGGAATGGTCTGTAAAGAAGACTGGCAAGGTAATAGACTGGTTAAGGTGGAAATCTGATACCACCCTAGGCAAAAACTTTCTGTTATTTCTCAGGACTATCTTGTCACTATGAACTGTGATATACCCAGGCTCTGTGGATAGTGCCTGGAGTTCACTGATCCTCCTGGCAGAGGTAATAGCAACCAGAAATACAGTTTTCCAAGTCACATATTGTGATCCACTGATGACATGGGTTCAAATGAGGGCTGCATGAGCTGAGAGATGCAAATATTTAGGTCCCTCATGAGAGTGGGCTCCCTGTGTGGTGGGTGTAAATGTAGCAGCCCTTTAAATAATTCTTTGAACACTGGCTTTGAAGCCAAAGAGCAGGAAGAAGCTTTACCTGCTAATAAATAAGCTGAAACAGCTGCCAAATGCACCCTCAGGGTGGAAACAGTTAAACCTGTGGAGTGCAAATGAGCCATGTAGTCCAGGACTACAGAAATGTTAGCTTGGGAATGATCCAGGCCTCTGCCCTGGCACCAAAAGGAAACCTTTTCCATTTAGAAGCATATGTTTTCTTAGTGGAGGGCTTTCTGGAAACTCTCAGTATATCCAGAACCCCTTCTGAAAGATGCAAGTCTGCATACTCTAGGTCCTCAAGAGCCATGCTTTGAGTCTGAGGGATAGTAAGTTGGGGTACACGATTCTGACCTGAGAGGAGGTCAATAGGTTGTACCTTCTGGGAAGACTGATTGGCTTGGCTACTGACACTGATAGGAGTGTGGAGTACCAGGGCTGTCTGGCCCAATCTGGAGCAATGAGAATCATTGAGGCTGGGTGAAGCCTGAGCTTGTTCAGTACTTTCAGCAGTAGAGGGAATGGAGGGGAAAGCATACAGGAACTTCCCTGTCCAGTCTAACAGAAGTGCATCCAAAGGAATTGTGCCCCTGCTGGGGGGTCTGCAACAATATTCTGAGAGCTGGTAATTGTCTGGGGCTGCAAACAGATTCACTTCTGGGGTGCCCCACCTCCTGAAAATGGTCTGCAAGACCTGTCTGTTCAGTGACCATTCGTGGTGATTCTGGTTTATCCTGCTGAGGGCATCCACTAGGATATTGTCCTTGCCCGGAAGATGAACAGCTGAAAGGGACACCTTTAGAGAGTATGCCCACATTTTCATAGCTTCTGTGCAAAGAGGGGTTGACCTTGTGCCCCCTTGCCTGTTTATGTAGTACATGGTGGTTGTATTGTCTGTTCTGACCTGCACCACCTTCCCTACCACCTGAGTGGCAAAAGACTGAAGGGCCAGAAGAACTGCTCTGAAATTAATAGATTGATGTGCAGGAGGGATTCCTGCTTTCCCTATGTGCCATGAGCAGTGTGATCCCTCAAATGTGCTCCCCACCCCAGGAGGGAAGCATCTGTGTTAAGTATCAGAGAAGTGGGCTGCTGTAGGAAAAGTACCCCTCATCTGAGATGTTCCCTTACCTGCCACCACTGCAGAGCTTAAATAAAGGTGGCTGTGACTGGGACCAACTTTGACAGAGCGTCCTTCTTTTGGGACCAGTGCTCCCTGAGGTGACACTGGATGTCTCTCATCTGAAACCTGGCTCCTGGGACGGTTACAGTGGAGGCTGCCATTTGACCTAGCAATTGCAGGAAATGCCTTGCTGGTCTGGGAACATGAAGTGAAAAAGACCTGGCCACTTGAATAAGGCTGTCCACCCTGTGCTGAGGAAGAAAGGCCATTCCTGTCTTTGTATCCAAATCTGCCCCTATGAACTTGAGCAACTGCACCAGTTCTAGGATGGACTTCTTTTGATTCACTAAGAATCCCAGGGAGGACAAGGTGTTCTGCGTGACAGCTAGTGCCTCTCTTACTTGCTGCTGTGACTGGCTTACAATGAGCCAGTCGTCCAGACAGGGGAACACTGATACTCCTAGCCGCCCTAGGTATGCCAACATGACAGCTAGGCATTTTGTGAATACCCTTGGAGCAGATGTTAGTCCGAAGGGCATTGCCCTGAATTGATAATGGCCTGATGGCAATCTGAATCGGAGGTACTTTCTGTGTGACCTTCTGATTGGGATGTGGAAGTAAGCATCTTTTAGGTCCAGGGATGCTAGCCAGTCTCCCTGCCTTAGGGTAGGTGATATGGTAAATAGAGTGACCATCTTGAATTTTGGTTTTGCTAGGTGCTTGTTCAGTTATCTGAGATCCAGAATGGGATGCCACTCCCCTGTTTTCTTTAATGTAAGGAAGTATCTTGAGTACAGACCCTTGAATGGCACGGACTGGTTCCACTGCCTGAAGTAGCAGAAGAGATGACACTTCCTTTTCCAGTAGGGTTGTTTCTGATGGGGAAGAGGACTTGAAGGCCCTTGACCTCAGCCTTGGCCTGGTTTTGAAGCTGAGGACCAGACCCTGGCTCACTACTTCCAGAACCCACTTGTCTGTGGTGATGTTCTTCCATTCCTGGAAGTAGTGGGCCAGTCTGCCCCCTACTGGTAATGGGGAGGCGACCCAGACATTCTGCTCAGGGAGTCTGCTTTGATTGAGCTACTGGCTGGACAGTGGGGCTAGTGCAGCCAGTGCCCCTCCTGCCCCTGCCCCTAAAGTATCCCCTAGGCTGATGCTGGGGAAAGACTTGGGGCTGAAAATATGGCTTGTAAGGAGTCCTGCCCCTGCCACCCCTAGAGTGGTGTCACTAGGGGTTGGCAGTTCTCTCCTTTACTTCTGTACTTTTGTGAGCAGCTTTGTAGTCATCCATTTTTTCATGTATGCCTCCGTTTGTTCTCCAAACAGAGACACAGGGTCACAGGGAAAATCCAAGGCCTTGTTTTGTGTGTCCTGTGAGAGGTTAGGGGTTCTAAGCCATGCAAACCTTCTCAGAGACACTGCTGAAGCCATCTGCCTGGATGCAGTGTCATTTGCATCCACTGCCATCCTAAATTGGGTCTTAGATGTTTCAATGCCCCTCTTAATCGCTTTTTCCAGGTCAGCAGCCATTGGAGGGGGAACAGACTTGGCAATTTCCAGTACAGTGGATCACACAGATTTTTGATATCTGGCTAGATATGCCATATAGGATGCCTGCCCAATGGCTAGGGAGGATCCTAAATAAACCTTCTTGGCTACTGAATCCATTCTCCTGGAATCTTTCTCAGGAGGGTGGGAGGCCAGCTTTGTCACAAGCTGCAGCCTGTACTACACCTTCATGACTGGGGTGACCAAATGAAAATTCAGCCCCAGACTTATCCACCCAGTACTTCCTGTCCATTTTCTTATCAGTAGGAGGGACAGAAGTGGAATTCTCTAATATTTTCATGGTCTACCTCCTCAAGGACTTGTGTAAAGGGAGAAGCAGCCTTTTTAATGGAGGGACGTCCATCATTTCTTTACAGTCTTCCCTCCTCCTCATCTTCCAGAGACTCCTGGGATGGGAGGTCCAGAGACTGGGCCACTTGCTTCATAAAAGCAAAGTATGAAGAAAAATCTTCATTTCCCTTATTAGGGGAATCAGGCCTGTGGGGATCAGGAGAGATGTCTGTCTCTTTAGGCTCACAGAAACATAAAATTTGACAGCAGATAAGGACCGCTTGGCCCACCTAGTCTGCCCATTTTCCTACCTAACAGATAAGCTGCAGATCCTAGTTAACCAACAGCTTACTTCCTCCTACCCCCCACTAGAACTGCCTTCTGTCTGTCCCATGCATTCTTGAATTCCTTCACTGTTCTTGACTCCACGACCTCCTCAGGGAGGCTGTTCCATGCATTCACAACCCTCTCCATGAAAAAATACTTCCTCACATTACCTCTGAGCCATTCCCCCTCTATCTTCAAATTGTGCCCCCTTGTTCTTGCACATCTCTTTTCTGAAAGATGCTACCCTCTTGGACTTTGTTGATTCCCTTGAGGTACTTGATAGTTTCTATCATGTCTCTCTCTCTCCCTCCTTCTTTCCTCAAGGGTATACATATTAAGCTCCTTTAGTCTTTCTTCAGTATGTCTTCTGGTGCAGACCCTGCACCATTTTGGTTGCCCTCCTCTGGACAGCCTCCACTCTGTCTATGTCTTTCGGAGATGGGGTCTCCAGAACTGCACACAGTACTCCAGATGGGGTCTCACCAACTGTCTGTACAGAGGATAACAACTTCCTGTTTTCTACTATTGATGCCTCTCCCTCGCATCCCAGTATCCCCCAGCCTTCCTTACTGCCTTCTCACATTGCTTGCCCACCTTTAGGTCATCTGATATGATTACCCCAGGTCCCTTTCCATTTTACTGTTGTCAGTATCTCACCTCTCACTGTGTACTCTTCCCCTGGGTTTTTGTTTCCCAGGTGCATTACCTTGCACTTCTTTGCACCGAATCTGAGCTGCCATACATTTGACCATTCCTCCAACCTTGCCAAGTCCCTTCTCATCCTTTCCACTCCATCCTGTGCATCAACCCTGTTGCAGATCTTCATGTCGTCTGCAAAGAGACATATTTTTCCTTCCAGTTCCTCTGCAATGTCACTTATAAAGACATTATAAAGGACCGGTCCCAGTACTGAACCCTGCAGTACCCTGCTAGTAACCCTCCTTTCTTCACTGTGGACTCCATTTACTACTACTACCCTTCGCGTCCTGTTGTCTAGCCAATTTTTTATCCAGGTGACCGCCTTGGGACCCACTCCCAGGCTGGCTAACTTGTATATGAATCTTTTGTGTGAGACTGTGTCAAATGCCTTGCTAAAATCTAGGTAGGCCATATCCACAGCCCCTCCCTGGTCTACTACTTTGGTCACCCAGTCAAAGAAATCTATTAGATTCGACTGACATGACCTTCACATCCTGAATCCATGCTGCCTTGGGTCCTGCACCCCACTGGCCTCTAGGTACTCAACAATTCTTTCCTTCTGAAGTGATTCCATCATTTTCCCTACCACTGAGGTCAAACTAACTGGTCTGAAGTTTTCTGCCTCTGTCCTGCTCCCACTTTTGTGAAGAGGAATCACATCCGCCCTCCTCCAGTCCTCAGGTACCACCCCATCCTCCCATGATTTGTTAAAGAGAGTAGTCAGCAGTGTCACTAGTTCTGTCCTTAGTTCTTTTAGAATTCTTGGGTGAATCCCATCAGGCCCCATTGCTTTGTCCACCTTCAATTTTATTAGTTCTTTCAGAACCCTTTCTTCTGTAAATGGACTGATATCGACCCCATCTTCAGAGTGTTTCTCTTGTTTGGTTTAGGTACCTCCCCCTCCTCTTCCTTTGTGAATACTGAGCAGAAATATTCGTTCGGTATCCCTGCTTTTTCACTGTCACCCTCTGCCCACATTCCCTCCCCTTTATTAAGCCTCAGTATGCCTCCTTTGGTCTTTCTTCGTTCCCTAATGTACCTATAAAAGGTCTTATTCCCCTTCTTAACAGAGTTGGCTATCCTTTCCTCCGTTTGGGCCTTTGCTATTCTGACTGCCTTCCCAGTCTCTTTCTGCTTTAACTGATAAAGTTCTCTGTCCTGCTCCTTCTGTGTTTCCTTATATTTCCTGAATGCTATCCTGTTCTCCTTAACCTTCCCTACCACCTCTTTTGAGAACCATAGCGTTATTTTCCTTTGTTGTGTTTTGTTGATTTGCTTTACACAACGGCTTGTTGCCTCTGTGATGGCTGTTTTGATTACTCCCCATTGTTCCTCCACCCCTCCTTCTTGCCTGTTTGCTAGTGCTTTTCTGAGGCACTCTCTCATTTTCCCAAAGTCAGCCCTCCTAAAGTCCAATACTCTTGGTTTTGTATGGCTTGATTGTATGGCTGTGTTTATTGTGAACCACACTGTTTGGTGGTCGCTTGTTCCCAGATGGCTAACCACTTCTTAATCTGAGATCATTTCTCCGTCCCCATTTGAGAGTATCAGGTCTAAGATTGCTCCCTCTCGAGTGGGTTCCAATACTAGTTGTCTGAGGCATGCCCCTTGTAGGGCATCAAGAATGACCCTGCGCTTGGATGTGCCTGCAGCAAAGGTGCTCCAGTTAACATATGGCATATTCAGGTTCCCCATCAACAATATCTACCCTTTTACTACCATTCTAAGGATGCCTTCTATCATTTCCTTGTCCATTCCCTTCCCCTGAGATGGGGGTCTGTATACAACCCCCATGTGGATTATGGTGCCATTTTCTGTCTCCAGGATGACCCAGAGTGCATCATCTGCTCCCTGTTTACTCTTTAGTTCTGTTGCTTTGATCCCTTCCTTTACATAGAGAGCTACTCCTCCTCCTCTTTTACCCTTCCTGTCCCTCCTGCAGATTGTGTATCCTGGTATGTTGATATCCCAGTCATGGTTCTCTGTGTACCTTGTTTCTGTGACTGCCACAATATAATCACGCAATCATCATAATCATCGTCTCCATAATCCTCTTCTGGTTCTTTACCAAGACCAGGATCTTCAAACTGTTCCCCACCTTGGTCTGTTAAACTGGGGACTTGTGAACCGGGAGTTTGTGAAACCGGCTGTTTTTCAACCAGAACCGGAGACTGCAAGGACTGAATAATCCTGATTGAGTTCGCGATCTCTTCAGTAGAAGGAACCGCTGTTGGTACCGGTTGCGGTTCTTGGTGCTTTTCTTTTCGTTTTTTCTCAACTGCGACGGCTAGTTCAGCAGCTTTATCTGTGGTTCTTTTCTTTGTGGAACTATCGCCCCTGCCACAGGGCAGTCATTCCGATTCAGTGGACTGTTCAGTGGCCAGGTTAGCAGCCTTATCAGTCATTTGTTTCCCTTAGCCTCTTCAACTGCCTTTCAAGGGTGGACTGAGGGAAATTAGCACAGATTTCACAGTCTGTCTGATGGTGGTCAAACTCCAGACAGAACAAGCAAACCAAATGAGGATCAGCTTTTGCAAACAGTTCCCTGCACTCTGTGCAGTGCTGGAAACCTGTGGGTCCTGTTCTCTTTTTTAGTTTCTGTGACAAACGAAAATAAGATGAAAAGCCAAAAATATTTTTTTTTGTCGGTTGTTACACCGTAAAAAATGAAACCAGGGGGGCGCTAAAGAGCATGAACAAGTAAGGACGCTTTCTCCCTCGCTCCATAAACCGCCAAGAAATATAAGATATAATTTTAATCACAAGCTGCTTATAAATACATTAAAAGAGATCCAGTTGTTGGGAGAGACTATGGATGAGTATTTGGCATCAGGATCGGCCAAAAGCTCACGTCTTGCAAGTAAAAATCAACGGGAACAGCCGCCAGTCTCCCAGGTAGACAGTTTAGGGCCTATCTCGTTCTATGCTGCTGAGATGTGTGCGCTAGGCCGAGAGGTGACGCAGCAGGTCTTGGCTGCCCTGGAACCCCGTTTAACTAGCCTGGCATCTAATTTCGACAGAAAACTTCAGGAACTGGTGGATTTGCATGCATCACATGCGACACAACTAACAGAGATGGAGCAAAGAATATCCGATGTCGAGGATGCCACAGCTCCAGTGCCTGAACAAATTATAGCACTGCAGAAAGAGCTGGCTGACTTCAAGGACCAGTTCGATTATCAAGAAAATTATCATTGTCAACTGAATCTACGGCTAAGGGGACTACCAGAGGGGCTGGAGGGAGTCGATATACTGGAATTCTGTGCCAAAACACTGCCCGAAATTCTGTGACTCGTACCAAAAAATGGCTGACTTGAACTTGAAAGGGCGCATCGAGCTGCATTCCCCAGACCTCCACCAGATCAACCACCCAGGCAGATAGTGATGCGGTTCCATAACTTTCAAGATAGAGAAATGGTTCTGAAAGCTTACTGAAGCAAAACTAACCTGCAATATGAAGGCCACAAGCTATATCTTTTCCAGGATTACTCAGCACATCTTTTAAAGAAACGCCGCGCTTTCAACTCAGCGATGACCCAGCTGTGAGAAGCTAAGGTCAAGTGTTTCATGCTGTACCCTGCAACTCTTAAAATCAGGCACGAAGGGGCTACATATTCATTTTCTGAGGCGCAGAAGGCGGAAGACTTTGTTACAGAATTGAAGAAAAAGATGGGGGTGAGGCCACCTCCTGGTAATGGGTGGATTAATCAGATCAGGGCCTACTGGTAGGGCCACGCTGTTGGAAATACTATGCTTTCAGGTACTGTTGGGATTTTTATTTTTCCTGGCTGATCAGACCCCTCAACACTTTGAAGCTCTGCTGTGAAACATCTTTCGGTTATACGTTCGATTGGGGGGGGGGTCTGAGCAGGATTCTTCTGACCGCAGGCAGCACTCAGTCTGAGGGCCTTTACTTTTCATTTCTATCCCTCATGCACAGAATGGGGGTTAGGCTAGGCTTTACTTGAAGAGGACTACCACCAGTTGAAATCTTTTATTGATGACTGCCATGAGACATTATGCAGCCATACAAGAGTTTGGGAACCTTTTTTTTAAATGATTGGACCTATGCTGTATGGCATGATGATGATTTCTTTGATTTTATTACTTGGGGAGACTTGCTCGTTGAGGAAGAGGGTGCTTTTCGGGGCTATGAAATCTAATGGCACGGGGTGGGGGGACTTCGACATAAGGAATACTCTTATTTTATATTTAATTTACAGCCTGCACTGGACTCTTGAAAGAAAATGTGACTTGGAGAACATTTGATATATTTTGCCTATAAAGATAAAACTAATAAGGGAGATTTTCTTTGCGGGGAGGAGGTTGGGGGATGCGCTCTTGCTGTCATGTGGGGAGGGACTGTAAAATGTTTGCTGTATGCAATTTTGGTTACAGAGGGGGATAACTCAATTTTTATACTGATTCAAGTGGGAAGGGGAGAGGAGGGGGGAGAGGGGAGGGTTGATGGAGGTGTATATAGTTGTTAGATGTAGATTGTTATGTTGTTTCATGTTTTCTATACGATCCAGAAGTGATGATACACTAATTTGTGACTATTATGAAGAAATGAAGAAGGTTTGAATATGGATGATATGGGCACTGGATGGAAATTGGTTAGGAGATAATGGCTAATTTTACGGAGCTGAGTATAGCATCATGGAATGTGCGGTGATTTCTACACCAGTTAAGCGTACCATGTTGCTAATGGCTTTAAAGTGCCAAAATGTAAATGTGGCCCTGCTGCAGGAGATGCATATCACTGCTAAAGAGCATGTAAAATTAAAAAAGGGATGGGTTGGGGAATGCTACACAGCACCATTTACCTCACATAAGCGGGGGGTGACAGTCCTCCTGCATAAGCGGCTACCTTTTAAAATGGACAGGGTTGTAGCGGACCCAACTGATGACCGCTATGTCTTTGTGGTGGGAGAACTTCTGGGGGAGAAAATACAGGTTACTCACCTGTAACAGGAGTTCTAGGAATGGTATATGTTGTTCATCCACACTATCTGGCAGGTTCCTTGCCGCTTTAAATCTTGCGGAAGGTCTTCAGCTAGCTCCTCCCACCCACCGGTGGTAAAACTCTCGCTCCCCCCATGCGCGTAGATCTGGCCCGCTGGAGAAGCTCAGGTTGTCGCGTCGAGCCGGGGAGGTCAGGTGGGTTCGTGTGGATGAACAACATATACCATTCCTAGAACTCCTGTTACAGGTGAGTAACCTGTATTTAGGACATGAATATGTTGTTCATCCACACTATCTGGCAGACTCCTAGCAGTTCTCGGGAGGAGGAGGCAAGGCACCCCTATATACTTACTTGGGAACAGAGATTGGAGAACCGAGGCCCCAAAACCAGCATCCCGGCGTGACTCAAGGTCACATGGTAGTGGGTAATGAAGGTGTGTGCTGACTTCCAGGTAGCAGCCCTGCAGATTTCCTGAATAGGGACGTCCCTGGAAGCAGCCACCGATGCAGCAGTATGACGGGTAGAATGAGCTCTTATCCCTCTGGGAGGCTCCATGCCCGCCAACTCATAGCAGAGATTTATGCAGAGGTGACCCATCTGCCTGTAGTCCGCTTGGCTGCAGGTCTGCCAGGTGCGGCTTCAGCGTAGGTGACAAACAGCTGGCGAACTCTCCCCTTACCTTCAGCCGTGCGCCTCCTTATAATAAGCGAGCTCTTCTAGGGTCCAAAGTATGGAGCCTATATTCCGCCCTCCGAGGTGTGATTGGGGTAGAACACCGCAGAGTCAACACCTGATTAAGGTGAAACTCCGACACCACCTTCGGAAGGAATTTCGGTGAAGGAGGGACAATCTTGTCCCTGTGGAAGACCAGGTAAGGAGACTCGATGCTCCGCCTGGAGTTCTCCCATCCTTCTGGCTGACGTGATAGCCACCAAGAAGGCGGTCTTCCACGACAGGTGGGGGAGACCACACCTGTACATTGGTTCGAATGGCTTGCCCATGAGCTTTGCCAGTACCAGCAGTAAATCCCACGGAGGTGGGGGTTCCCGCACTGGAGGGGAAATGTGATCAAGGCCTTTAAAGAAGCGCCCGACCACTTTCTCCTGCGCCACTGACTGCTGACCTGCCCGCGCCCGGTAAGCAGAAATGGCTGCCAGGTGCACCTTAAGGGTCGTCGACCTAAGCCCTTGACTAGATAGGGACCATAGATAGTCCAAAATGCTTGCCACAGGACACAGAAGGGGTCCAAACCCTTATCCTGACACCAAATGGAGAACCTCTTCCATTTGAATGCATAGCATTTACTGGACTCCTTATGGGACGCCTCAACACGTTGAGGACCCTGGCCGGAAAGACCCAAGGCCTGGAACTCTAGCACCAGGAACCAGGCCGACAGGTGCAGGGATTGAAGGTCCGGATGGAACACCTTCCCCTGATTGACTGAGAGCAGGTCCGGGCGAGCTGGAAGCTGCCTCGGAGTCCTGGAGCTGAGACTGAGGAGATCTGGGTACCAGAACTGGCGAGGCCAGTCTGGGGCTATCAGAATCACCTGCACCTTGTCCCTCCTCACTTTCAGCAGGACCCTGTGAATCAGGGGAACGGGGGGAAAGGCGTAAAAGAGGCCCAGGGTCCACGGCCTCGAGAAGGCATCCCCCTGCAGCGAGCCCTGCTGAGGGGGGCGGGCATGAAACAGCCTCAGCTTCGCGTTCTCCCTGGAGGCAAACAGATCCACCAGAGGTGTGCCCCAACGGGAGAACAGGTCCTGTACTATCTCCGGCAGGAGAGACCACTCGTGCAATGCAGCCCTATCCGCTCAGGGCATCGGCCAGGGTGTTGGAGGCCCTGCCACATGAATGGCTAGGAGATCCGCCTCCAGGCTGCGAACTAGTGACCAGATGCGAGAGCTTCCTTGCATAAGAGCATGAGCGCGGCCCCGCCTCTGGCGGTTTAGATAGTACATGGTCGTGGTATTGTCCGTCTGGACCCGGACCACTTGACCCCGGAGAAACGGAGCAAAGGCGGTGAGAGCTAAGCGGACCGCACGGAGCTCCAGCAGGTTGATATGGCATCGGGACTCCCGCGGGGACCACAGGCCGTGCACTCGGTGTTCCCCCAGATGGGCACCCCAACCCATCAAAGAGGCGTCAGTCATTAGAGAGACCGTCGGCTCAGGGCGGACAAACGGGATACCCTCCTGCAGCTGGGACGGAATGGTCCACCACTGGAGAGCGTTCCACATCTCCTGGGTCGTCCACACACGCTGGTCCAGAGGATCGCAGCACTGTGACCACTGGCTGGCCAGTCCCCACTGGAGGGGGCGCATGTGCCAGCGTGCCCAACGGACTACGCTGGTACAGGCCGCCATGAGACCCAGGAGTCGCAGGGAAGTCCCGGCAGGATGATTGCCCAACCAGAAATGATTGGGGCAAAGGAGGTAAGAACCCCGCCCTGTCCGCCGGGAGCCGTGCTCTGGCTCGAAGAGAGTCGAGCTCTGCCCCGATGAAGGATATCACCTGCTTCGGCTCGAGTTCCGACTTGGCCTCGTTGACCAGGAGGCTGAGTTGAGAGCAAACCCGGAGGGCCAGATCCCTGGACCGCTCCACCTCCTGTCTGGAGGGGGCTGCTATCAGCCAATCATCCAGGTAAGGGTACACCCGGACCCCTCGGCGCCACAGGAATGCTGTCACCACTGCAATGCATTTGGTGAAGACCCTGGGAGCTGAAGAGAGGCTGAAGGGCATGGCCTGGAACTCGAAGAGGGATCCCTCCGCCCTGAAGCGGAGGAATCTCTGATGAGACAGACGGATAGGGACGTGAAAGAACGCGTCCTGGAAGTCCAGAGAGCAGAACCACACGCCGTGTTCCAGAGATGGTATTATCTGAGCCAGAGTGACCATTCTGAAGGTTCGAGACCTTAGGAACTTGTTCAGGTCATGTAGGTCTAGTATGGGGCGCCAGCCCCCCGTCCGTTCGGGACCAGGAAGTACCTGGACACAAACCCTGGTTCTGATGGTGGGTCCTCTATCTCTTTTATCACCCTTTTGAAGAAGAAGGCGATGTCGGCTCGCAGCCTCTAGAGATTCTGGGACCCCGAAGCCCCGCAGTGCAGCGGCTCTGAAGGGCGGAGCCTGCTCATTCCAGAGGCAGGCCTCTTCCCACCACCTCAGAACCCACCTGTCCGTGGTAACAGGACCAGGCGGAAAAGGAAGTGTCGGGCCGTCCTCCCATGGGGGAACCAGAGGCGAGGTGCGGGGATGGGGCGACACCCCTCAGCCCGTCACTGTGACGAGGCTTGGAGGAAGGACCGGCGAGGGACCACCGAGGCCTTTTCCTCCTTGCTTCCTATTCGAGAAAGCTGACGGCTTGGGCTTGGAATACCAGGTCTAGCCTGCTAGCCCCGACATTGTTGTTGTTGGGCGGGCCAGCGCATAGCCAGAACAGAGACGAAGGGCTTAGGCTGGGGCTTACGGCCCTTGTCCCTCTCTTGCAGACGAGACCGAGTCCAAGGTGGCATTGGACTTTCGATCCTCTGGAGGTGGCCTTCCACTCAGGGCCGAAGAGGTCTGATCCCAAGAAGGAGCGTCCGCAAGCTTGTGCTGGGTATCCAGGTGAAAGTGGATATCCTCAGCCATGCCCGCCGTCGCTGTAGCCACAGGCCGCCACTGACCAGGCGCAAGAGTCCCCAATATCCAGAGCAGTCTGGAGCTGCTGCTTGGCTACTGCCCTGCCCTGGTCCCGCACCTGCTTAACTGTGGTCTGCAGGTCGGCAGGAAGATGAGGGACGACCTCATCCAGGGAGCCCAACAGGGCATGGGAAAAATGCGCCATGAGGATGGCCGAACTGGCCTGATGAAGGCCAAGTGAGGAGGCAGCATACACTTTTCGCCCCGCATAGTCCAACTTCTTGGACTCTTTGTCGGGCGGTTTGTCCACGTCCCTGGCATTGCTGGCACGCCGGAAAACACTGTCCGAAACCAACCCCTCGGCCGAGGGGTGCTCGGAGAAGCCGGACAGAGAGCCCGTAGGGACGGCATACTTCCTGGCCATCCTGGCCGAAGGCGCAGGACAGGAAGCCGGACGCTGCCATAATTCCAGGGCCAGGCCGACAATGGCCTCGGCCACCGGAAAGGCCTCCGTAGGAGAATCCCCTCGGTCCAGAATCTCAGTGAGGGGATATCTGGCCCGTTTGGACATGGGTTCAGCTTCATCCCAGTGGATTCTGGATGAGCCTAAGAAGTCCAAGGAAGGACGAAGGGCTATAGATCACTGACTGCCCCCAGAGGACTCCAAGTCAAGGTACTTGGAGAACAGGGAGGAGTCGTCCGATTCCGACGAATCGTCAAATAGCTGCCTGGAGCCTGAGCCTCCCTCCACGTGCCGAGGCTTATCGGGCGTGAGAGTGACCGACAGCCTATGGGGGAGGCCATGGGCCGACCGTGAACTTTTCGACGGTGCCCCAACTGTCGGCTGAGGCGGATCCACCAGGATTGGTGGAGCAGCAGGAATAGGCCGAACAACTGGCCTGGGAACAGGCTCCTCGACCGCTGCGAGGGGTTGTTTCGGCCGCTCTGGTGACAACCATTTTATGGCCGGGGAAGAGGCCTGAGCCGGCTTACTACCGGCCAATAACAGTTGTTGCCACATCAGTTCCTCATACTTCCGCGCAACTTATGCGAAGCCACCTCGTCGAGGAGGAGGAAGATGAGGAAGAGCGGCGACTTACACGGTCGTGCCGAGACCGGACCGCCTGTGTCGACGTGGATCGGCTGGACCATCTATGATGTCGAGACCAGAATCTCGGCTGGGCGAGGTCGGCGTGGCGGGAGCCGAGGATCGGCAATCCCTGGCTCGATCGACAAATCTGACGGCTCCGGGGCCGGGGCGCAGATGAGCGACGGTATCCTCAGACCTCACCGGGGAACCGGGAGGGATTTTGGCTTCTCAGCCGACAACCATCGACGGGTCGAGAAAAATCTCGACCACGTCGGCGTGTCTCTGGTTACACCTGGCCAGGGGGTACCGTGAAACCAGTGGCGAAGCCGAAATTTCGACCAAGTCGACTGCCAACAAGGGAGGAGATCTTTCCCGCTCCCAGGAGTGTCGACGATGGGACTTACCCCTACTTTTCTTCGACCGATGATACGGCCCAGAAGAAGTTGGACCCTCGCCTTTGGTTGAGAGGGTCAGGCAAAGCTCCTTAAAGGAAGCTGAATAGGAGGCCCCGAGCGAGAGCGGGACGAATGCCGCAGCCGAAGATGTCGCGGCCTGAGCCGCCTCCTCCTCGAGGGCGACCATCTGCTCGAGTTGTTCAGCGGATCCCGCAGCCGAGGAAACCGCCAGTCGGGCCTCCTTAGATTTGACCGGAGGAAATCTCCTTTCCGGGCGCCCAAGTTGGAGACGGGCAGCGCGATCCTCGAGGACGTAGACCGAAAAGGAAGAGCACAGTTCGCAGGCCTGCGGGTCGTGCTCCTGGCCAAGGCAGTAAACGCACGTGGAGTGCGGGTCCGTCCGAGACATCTTCTGCCCACAGGGACATCTCCGAAATCCGGGAGTCGGTTTGTCCATCGCAGCCGCGAGGGAAGAAGACCGAAGTGGTAAAAGTTTTGTTTTTGAAAATTTTTTTCAAAGTCGAAGATTTAGGCCCAAAGCTTAATCGCAGGCGTTAAGGAGGAACCTGAGCTTCTAAGCGTAAGGAAGATCTACGCCATGGGCGGAGCCGAGTTCTACCACCCGGGTGGGTGGGAGGAGCTAGCTTGAAGACCTTCCGGCAAGATTTAAAGCGGCAAGGAACCTGCCAGATAGTGTGGATGAACAACATATCCATGTCCCTAGAAATAACTTCTGGGAGCATATATGTGCCCGCTGTGTATGACCCCATGTTCTATCAGTCCCTTACAGCCTTACTTATGGCAGAACAATTCCCGGGGTTACTCTTGGGAGGAGATCTGAACTGCTTGATGGATCCTGTATTGGATCATTCTGAGGGCAGGAGCAGTAGTAAGGGGGCAATCCATAGTTGGATGGCGGGAATGGCTGACCTCGACTTAATTGAGGCTTGGAGAACGGCTAAATCCTACCCTGCGGGAGTATACTTTCTTCTCATATCCTCACAAGACATGGTCGAGGTTGGATTACATTTATATTCCAAGAGCTTGGTATTTTAGAATGGCTAACATTAAACATGGCCCGATTTATATATTGGACCACACTATGGTGCTTCTGACCCTCACACTGCAGAAGAAGAGGGCTGATATACCGCCCTGGAAATTTCCTAACTATCTCCTGACCAATAAACAATTTAGAGAATACCTGCAGGATAAATGGAAACAGTATGTGCAGGATAATTTGGATACGGCCCCTTCTAAAGCTACCTTTTGGGATGCAGGGAAGGCATACATGAGGGGCAATATTATTAGTTATGTGGCACACCATCAGCGACAACTTCGGGAGAGAAGGGAGAATCTAGAAAGATGGCTTAAGGTGCTAGAGAGAAAGGTGGCTTTGGGAGAGGGGGGAGATGCTGCTCCAAAATTATTAATGGTGACGAGGGAGACCCTGAACAACCTGTTGTTAGGAGAAGCCAGAAAGACATGCTTATTTGTCCGCAAACATTTTTATGAATGGGAAAATAAGCCATGTAGTATAATGGAGAATCTGATTCGGGGAAAAGGGAGTTCTTATTTAATCTCCGCAATTAAGGAACCACATGGCCAATTGCAGATGGATAAAAGGCTTATCAGGGACAGGTTTAAAGAGTATTTTGGAGACTTATACCGAACACAGACTGAAGATGGGGAGACTAATATGCATGCTTTTTTAGAAGATCTGGACCTGCCTAGATTATCTGCAACACAATAAGAATGGTTGAATGCTAAAATAACAAGGGAGGAAATAGCGATGGCCATTGTAGGGTTAAAGAGAGGTAAAGCCAGTGGTTCAGATGGCTATTAGGCAGAGTATTATACCATGAAGCCACATATCATCAATTATTTAGAGGCAGTACTTAATGAGGCCCGGGAGGAGGAGGAGGGGGTATTGCCACACACATGGAAAGAAGCAATTATTTGTTTGATCCACAAAGAGGGCAAGGACCCATTAGACTGCTCCTCCTTCAGACCTATCTCCCTTCTAAACTGCGACTCTAAGATATTTGCTAAAATCCTAGCGAGCTGTTTGGATAGGCTCCTCCCAGGGCTGATTCACCAGATCAGACCGGGTTCATTAGGAATAGATACTCCTATCATGATATGAGAACTCTCTTGAACGTGGCATGGGGAGCATCAAATGGATACAAACCTGTCCGTGTCCTATCAGTGGACACAGAGAAAGCATTTGACAGGGTCGAATGGCCATATTTGATGGAGGCCCTGACCCGGTTTGGTCTGGGTGAAAGTTTTATAGGGCTAATTCAGTTAATGTATCGAAACCCAATGGCCAAAGTCTTGGTCAATGGCACTCTTATGGATAGTTTTACATTGCAGAGAGGGACTAGGCAGGGGTGTCCTTTGTTACCCCTCCTATTCACCCTCGCTCTGGAGTCACTGGTGGTCGCTATTAGAAAACATCCTGATATTTTGGGAGTCCAGGGAAGACTGGGTAGAAAGTGTAAGCTCTCTCTGTACGCTGATGATATGCTTCTGTATATCACCAGGCCATCACAGTCTATGCCTCCTCTCTTGAATTTAATAAATCAGTTTTCTAGGTTTTTGGGGTATAAACTAAATTTAAATAAATCAGAAAAGCTTAGGGTAGGAGAACTTGCAGATAGAGAGGAAGAAGACGTCACAGATTGGGGTTTTCGAAAAGTCCGTGACTCCTTTGTTTATTTGGGCATTAGGGTGGGGGATAATATTAAGGCCCTTTATGAGTTAAATTATACTCCACTGGTGAGGGTGATAATTGCGGATCTGGGGAGATGGGTTAAATTGCCCCTCACATGGCTAGGGAGAATAAACTTGCTCAAAATGAATATACTACCCTGGTTTCCATATAATATGCAAATGCTTCACACAGGTTTCACATGATCAGATATTAAGTGCTTAGAAAATGCTTTTTTCAACTTTCATGTGGCAGGGTAAGAGACCACAAGTAAGTCTTGCTCGTTTGAAGGCTACGGTGGATAGGGGCGGACTGCAATTCCCTGATTTGGGACTACATCACTTGGCCATACAGTGTCGATACCTACAGGACTGGATGGGAAGACCCATGGAGGCAGGCTGGCTAGATCTTGAGGAGAGAGGGTGCCCTGGACGGGTATCTGCCTATCTTTCAAAGAAAGGCTATAGGGCATATGGGACTCTGTCGAGACCAAACCCCCTGGTTAAATCGGTTCTAGAAGGTTGGGGACGCCTGAAGCGTCGGGGGGGGGGGCGAGAAGGTGGAGGAGACCTTGCTACTGCCAGTGGCCGGGAACCCCTCCTTTGTTCCGGGCCTGAGACCATGGATTTAAGGAATGGGAGGTGGCTGGTATAATGTGCCTGGGGGATCTGTACACAAGGGAGGGACTGGACTCGTTTGAAGGAATACGAGCTAGAACAGGGTTGGGACACCAACATTTTTTTCATTACCTGCAGATAAGGGCGTATTGCTGGGCCTTGGAGAGGAGGCAGGACACAGATACTACAATAGGACAAGTGGAACAATTAATACAAGATGGGAGACGTAACCCCAAAGGTACAATAAGAAGGGTAGCCAGAGCAGGTAGGCAACGATTAGGAGATATGACCCAGAAAACTAGACAACTGTGGGAGAGGGATATGGGGGATTCTTATCGAAAAGGATGTATGGAGAATGATGATTCAGCTGCATCAGGGCATCTTGATCTGTAATAAATATAAAGAATTCTCTTATAAGTTTTGCCATAGGTTATATTGCCCACCCTTGATTGTTTACAAATTTAACCCTGCGGTTCCCCCGGTCTGTCCTTGATGCGGCACAGGCGTAGCCTCCTATTACCACTACTTCTGGTCATGCCCTGTCCTACAGGAGTTTTGGATGGAGGTGTTGGCAGAGGCTCAGACTCTCGTGGGTAGGGGGCTCCCGAGGACTCCTATGGTAATGTTATTTGGAATAGAGGAACTGAGGGAGGAGGACTGGGCCCCTTTGCCTAGATGGCTCAGGGTTATACTTGTAATTGCTAGACATTGTATCTTAAATAAACTGAGTAAACTATATGCAAAGTACTACCAATTGGTTACATGTCATGATGACAACCATGCCTGTACCCATGCCTGCATCCACTGCTTTTCTTTAACCATGCCTGTAAGCCATGCCTGTATCCACTGCTTTTCTTTTACCATGCCTGTATCCACTATTTTTCTTTACTGTAACCACCTCATGATGTAACTCACAATGCCTCAAATGTTCCTTATGTCCTTGTTCATTCTTATAACTTGCATTGTTATCCCGGGTCGCCCCTGAAAAAGGGACCTTCGGGGCTCAGTGGGCCTACCCGGTCACCAAAATTTAATAAATAAATAAATAAATACATGGGTGTCTGCAGCTAAACCCACTGTACAAGTGGAAAACACTGGTGTTACAGGCTCTCACTCTCAAAAGGCTGACCTGTGTTATGCGGGATTGAGAGGAGCAATTCTATAACATATGGCAACCTTACCTCAGTTCTCTTTCACCTGCAGAAAATCTGATATTGGGAGAAGGCTGGACATGAGGGGGAATAGGTGTGGACTACTGATGGTGCTAAATTATACAGATTTAGATCAACTCCTTTTCTCATTTTGTGCCCTTGTAAGTAACTCATTATTGAATATGTTGAATGGATGTATGTCATCACTGTCTCCTTCTTACTGTATCACATAATGTATGATAAACTAAGGAAACTGGATCTTTCTGTATATAAGTTATGAATTGTTTTTGTATGTTTACCTTTTGTAGGTTTTAATGTAACAAGAAAAACCTGAATAAATATATGATGCAAAAAAAAACAAAACGAAACCAGGTAACCAGGTTTAGAGATATAGATCCAGGAGCTACCCCGGTTGAAAAAAGGCACTCACTAACCGGGAATTACTCCAGTATAAGTTTTAAAAATAGTTAACCGTCTATACTGAGTCGGATGGGGATCAGAGGGTGGGGGGGCCACTAGATAACAGGGAATATGTAACAGAATACAGGTATGGGGATCAGGGGGTGGAGGGTGCCACTAGACACCAGGAAATATTTAAACATGTAAAGGGATGGGAATTGGAGGGCAGGGGGTGCCACTAGACACCAGGGAATACTTAACATAGTACGGGGATCAGAGGGTGGCAGGTGCCACTAGCCACCAGGGAATACTTAACGGAGCAGGACCTTGTGCCCCATTATGTTGGGGTTTGCAAAGTCAGTAACTTGCGCCCATTCAGGTGGCACTTACTGCCTGTGCAAACCTCTCAATATCTTGCTGTACCTGAATGCAGGGGATAACCCCCTCATTTTCATGGGTACAGCAGGAACTTAGCACTCAGATACTAACTGGTTTTGCCCATGCTGTGGGGGTGTCTGAATTTAGATCCCATGCAAAACCAGGTTAGCGCGGGCAAACACCCTTAGCCCCTGGGGTAAGTTTTGAATATCTGGCCCTGTAAGTCCAATTAAATATTTATGAGTCTACTGAAGCTCTTCATTAGCTACTGGATCCATCATTATTGTCTCAGAAATGGCTGCTCTAGCGGATAATTGATTCTGTGCGGCATACATGGCTCGCACCACTCCACTCAAAGCCTAAAAATAAAAAAAAAGGTAAAAACAAAAGTTGTTACAGTGCCTGGACTTACAATCACAATAACAACCTTGAAGTTGGTCATTTCCATGGATTAATGACTGGCTGGTGGGAGGTGGCCTGATGCTGTGCCTCAGGCCACTCCTCCCTCCCTCCCTTCCACCAACCAGTCATTAATCCCTTGAAAATGACTGACTTCTCGGTCGTTATTGCTTAAATAAAGATCATGACAGCAGTAGTCGGAATTTTACCAACACTAACAAAAGAGGTTAGCTCAACATATAAACAGAAAAATTACAGAACACTGCAGAGAAAGCAGGTGACATTAGCATATATAAGTAAATAAATATATGGGTGGTAGCTAAAAGAGAATTACAGTTTAAAACTTCTACAAGTATCTGTGAGCTGATCAAGAAGCAACCTTTTAAAAGTGGGATTGTTTATAGTTTGTAGAGGGGAGATGGTAGATTATTCCAACCAGCTGGGCCTGAGCAGGAAAGGCCCATCTGCTGAAATCTTTTTTGCAGTTTTGGTACTAATCAACTAGCTACTTCTGTTGATAATCAGAACAGTAGTGAAGAGGATTAGATCTGTAGGGGATGTACAGTGGACACATTTGTTAGGAAAAACACACTAGTGGTAATTCCGATCAGCAGCGGGATGCTACCAACCAAGTTGATTGCACGACTGACATTGGTGGGTCTTTGAGTCTACCCTAACCCACCATGCTCTAGGAGTAACTTGGGGAAAGCAGAGGGGCGAGTGTGGAAGCCAGAGAGATGTAGGAAGAGAAGGGGGGGGGGGGAGGAGTAAGGAAAGGTTAGGAGGTTTGGGATCAGTGGGAGGGAGGAGAGGATGGGGAGAGTAACAGAGGACAAGAGGTCAGCTGGGAGGAGTAAGGAAAGCATACAGGAGGTAAAGTACTGAATAAACAAAATGTTTAAGTTTCTGCTTTAGAAGAAACAGCGCCCCAATTAAACTCCCTTAACTTTGAGGGGAGTCCATTAGTCGTAAAATCTAAATTTAAGGGTAGTACCCTCTGGGATGGAAGGGATCACAATTTGGCCTAAGGTGGTGGCCAGCTGATCATCCTCCCAAATTTGTCAGCCCAGCCACCTTATTCAGATATTTAGTGACATCTAGCCAGGGAGAGCTCCATATAAGTCTACAGGGCCACTTTTATTAACACTTTTTAATATCGTATGCTGTCTTTTGGCATAAATCAAGGCTACAGGTCAAGTAACAAGACCCTTATATGGAACAAAACTTATATACAAGAGTGACAAGACTTTGATAAGATTAGGCCTGCAGAAATTCAGGGGGAGCTAGAAGCCTCAAACACATAACCACTGGAAGTACTGTGTTTGTCCCAGATGGATCCGAATTTAGTGCAGATGTAGGAGACAGCAGGGTCTATGTTGATGGACACAGAGATGAGGAACAAGATTATGGTCTAAGGTCCTCAAGAAAGGTGGTCAAGGTTGAGCAATCTAAGCAATCTACACCAAATGTACTTTGGGGGGACTTTTGGGGGTGAAACTTGCAGTTATACTAGACCATCTGTTGGTCTCTGATGGTGTTAGGGTGGATGCCAGATTCAACAACACGGTGCAGGTGGGAGAAGAGGGAAAGACCCAGTCGATAAGGAAGTGGCTTGAGGTGCTAGAATTAAGGCTTGTAGAGTTGCAATAAAGTTGTGTAAGGTTTAAGATTTGCACTTTCTAGGAAAGCTATTTTGTGGAAGTGGGAAGCCAATTTATATTGAATGATAGAAACACCAGGAGTTCACCAGTGGAGGTGAGGTTAGACAGGCAGGTTAGGAGGTCAAGAAGCGAGTTGGGCTGCTTCCAGGGTGGTATTAGACACAATGAATAAAAACACAGAGGGAGGAGAGCTCACATAGAAGGAGTTCATGTGAGGAGAGGAAATAGTGATGGTAGCATACATATCACTGATTCTGGACAAAAGCAAAGATTCAGAGAGAACTAGAACATCTGACTGGCGCTGCTAGGGCCACAGCCTAAGGTGGTCCAACTTAGGGAGCACAGCACTGATGTGAATTATGCACAGACTGTTTGGGGGGAGGGCAAGGCTAAGTTCAATATTAAGTAAAGCATAAGCAGAAAGGCAATATTGAGTCCATGGGAGCGGGACTTCCTGCGACTAGAATGCAGAAGGGAAGAGCTATAAGAGGAGAGGAAGGGAGTGACAGTTACATCTCCAGAGGGATTCAAAGTTTTGTAATTTTTTTTTATTGGCTACCGGTTGGCTTGTCGCATGGTCAGCCCCTGCCACCACCATCCCCCAGAACTTACCCTGTGCCCCAGAGTGCACCCTGGCTTACCTCCAGTACGGGGCCATTGGAGAGGGGCCAGTACTCCACAGAGACTGAAAGTGATCTGGGGACAAAGTGCCTCGGTACGCTGTGTGTGCTCGGCAGAGGTGGACATCCCCCTGCTCAGCCTGGTAATTTCTGTATTCTGGTTCTCCAGGGAGGCATGCCATGCAATGACGTTATGGCACACAGCCGAACATCTGACACGCCTCCTAAGCAGGCGAGCTCTGGCTGTCAGATCACTAGCTTCCGCTAGGTGCCAATCAAGCAGAGGATGCTTCCCTTCCCTTCCCCCCCAAAGGAGGAGAACGGCTTGTAGGACACTCAGTCTTCCTCCCCACAGCTGGCACTCCGACAGGCGAACCGGGTCATCAGCGTTGCAAGTGGCAGCTCTACCACTGCGCCGGTGGGATTCAAGGTTGAGAGCAGGAGGGGTGGAAGGAAACTTCTACAGATGAGGTATGGATAAGCAGAGGAAGGGATGGGATGGGAAGAGTGTGTTATGGAAGGCAGGGGGGGGAACAGTGAGTGAGGAAACAAGAAGGGAGGAAAAAGAGACATGGGAAGGGTGAAACATCATGATGTAAGCCAGGGTGAGGGAGACAGGGAAGATAAGAAGCACTGATGAGGACTGAGGAGGATTAGGAGGCAGGCAGGGAGGAGCGGAGAAAAAGAAAAGAAAGGAGGAGGAGGGAAAGCTGGATGCAGATGAGGATGTGGGGAGGGAGAGAAGAGGGACAATGTCATCAAGGCACAGGTCAGGAAGCATAGGAAAAACAAGGAGCAGTTGTAGAATTCACCAAAAATATTTATTTACACTATCAGTAACATAAAAAAAGAAACTTGTTCAGTATAACTATTTACAAAGGGAAAAAAAAAAAAGTCCATCTGAGTTTTTCTTCAATCTCTGTGTCCATCTTCTTAAGCAATTGCAGCTCTGTTCTCTTATGAGTCCTTGCAACCCCCATTCTTAACAAGCATCCTGTTCTTGTATGTTTCAGGTAAGCGCAAGGCAGGAACACAGTGTCCCTGAGCTGAGGGCCCCCTTTTCTACAGCTCTCCTGCAAAAGGCTTAAACATTTGCACTCAGGTAACCTCTCAAGTTTCCAATAGCTTTCTGCAATCATCTCAAACCACCATTATATACAGTTCAAAAATTAACTCTATATATTTCTAAACAAAGGAATCCCAATATGTAACATTTCCACATAATGATTTGCATATATTTTTAGATCAGCAGATATGCAAGGGAGGAAAAACAGACAACAAGGGAGGTCTGAGAGACAGTGAGAGGCAAAGAATTGCGAGACTGTCGGGGTGATCAAATCCTAGATCTCACAGGAAAATTTGGTTGCACAACCAGACAGACAAGAGACAGGAAAGGAACAGAACAGATGCCTGCATTCAAACTCTTTCCATAACAACTGGGACAGGGTCCTATCTCCACCCTGTCACATACAGATAACAGCAACTATCCATAGGGGAATGGGCTAGGAAGAGGAGAGGAAAATATGGGAAAAATGTAAATTAGGAAAAGGCAACTTAAAACTATTAGAAGAAGGGTCGCGAGAGATGAGGCAGGCAAATGGATCCTATACAAAAATATGTCTTCGGCAAAAAGTTCACATACGCAGTCAAATGCAGCCCATGACAAGTTGTAAAAGCAGCTGCATAAACAGAGGAAAAACAAAAGTCCACTAAAGCCATTACATGGTCAAACTGCATGGCATGTCAAAACAGTCAGAACAGTGGACACCAAACCAGAAGGGACCAAAAACACAATCAGCTAAGTATGGGAAAAATAAATTACAGATATCATTTATGAGTGATGATGGTTACAGATAGGAACATAAACACAGAAACATAGAATGTGATGGCAGAAGGGGACCATGAGATCCCCCTAGTCTGTCCGATTTACAGCCTCCTCCCCCACCCCAGCTTGTTGCTTTCCGAAGGTTTCCACACTGTCTGTCCCGGCCCAGCTTAAAAGCCCTGACCGTCTTGGCTTCCACCACCACTGGGGGGAGGACAGTTCAAGGTTCCACCACCCTTTCGGTAAAGAAGAACTTCCTAATGTTGCTCCTGAGCTGGTCACTCTTCAGGCGCATGTCATGACCTCTAGTCAGGTTGCAGTTGTTAACCTGGAAGAGGTTATTTGCATGTACTGCGTTGATACCCTTAAGATGTCTGAAATTCTCTAACATGTCTCCCTGTCTCTTCTCTGTTTCAGGGAGTATAAGTTGAGCTGCTATAGTTGTGCCTCGTATGGCTCGCAGAGCATACCCTGTACCATCTTTGTCATCCTCCTCTGTGGAGTCTCCAATCTGTCTATATCCTTTCCAAGGTGTGGTCTCCAGAACTGGACACAGTACTCCAGGTGAAGCCTCACCAGGGACCTGTACAACGGCATAATCACCATCCGCTTCCTACTAGTGATGCCCCTCCCTACGCATCCCATGATGCCGCTAGCCTTTAGTGTCACTTTTTGACACTGCTTGCTAACCTTCAGGTCTTCTGAGATGACTACCCCCAGACCATGCTCCTGCTTAGCTGCTCACCTCCCAGGTAGTACATCCATGCTGGGCTGTGTCTCCCTAGGTGCATAACTTTAAATTTTTTAGTGTTGAATTTCAACTGCCAGTTTCTTGACCATTTTTGCAATTTCTTTAGGTCATACTCCATCCTTTGAACTCCTTCGGACATGTCTACTCTGTTGCAGAGCTTGGTGTCATCTGAAAACAGGCACACCTTCCCATCCAGTCCATCAGCGATGTTGCTGATGAATATATTGAAGAGAATTGGTCCCAGAACTGTGCCCTGTGGCACACCGCTAGTTACTCTACCCTCTTTTGACACAGTGCCATTTACCATTACCCTCTGGGTCCTTCTGTCTAGCCAACTTGAGATCCAGTTCACTATTTTAAGCCTAATGCCCATGTGCTCAAGCTTGTTGATCAGTCTCCTGTGAGGGTTGGCGTCAAAGGCCTTGCTGAAGTCCAGGTACACCATGTCAACTGCACCTCCTTGGTCTGACGTTTGGGTAACCCAATCAAAAAGTTTGATCATGTTAGTCTGGCAGAATCTCCCTGCTGTGAAGCCATGTTGCTTTGAGTCTAGTTGCCCACTGCTTCTAAGAATGTCACTATCCTTTCTTTTAATAGGGACTCCATTAGTTTCCCTACTGTTGAGGTAAGACTGACTGGACAGTGGTGCTACCTCTTCCAAGTGGGCTGGTTGCTGTTCTGTGTTTGTGTGATCTGTATTTGCATCCAATAAAAGGTAAAATAATTTTTCCTCCTGGACTACCTTATTAACTTTATCTGAGTGAGGAGTGCCATGACTTAGCTACAGTGAGAAATCTAGGGGAACAGGGAGGGCTTCCTAGATAAGAGTCCAGCTGTGACAGTCTGCCAGCAGAGGGGAGCGGAACTGGGATGGGCAGTACAGCCTGCAGACTATAGGTGCAAGGCTGACACCCATGGTCCTCATGTTGGAGACCATTATGCTGGGGTTAGCTTGGAGTAGGAAGAATCAGTAAGATGTGGAAGATCCGCCCCAGAGCCTGACCTTGCTCCCATGGACATAGAGACACAGAATCTGACATCAGATAAGGGCTGCTTTGCTCAACCAGTCTGCCCATTACAGTATTTTTCTACCTTCATTTTTGCTGCTGACCCTACTTGATCTACGGTGCTGTCTCTTTCCCCCTCCTTACCACTATGATTCTCTTGTGCCAATCCCAAGCATTTTTGAACCGGCAACTGTTTTCGCCCCCGCTACCTCTGCTGAAAGGCTTTTCCAAGAATTCACCACTCTCTCTGTGAAGAAGTTCTTCCTCACATCTCTCCTGAATCTACCCCCTTCAGTTTCACAGCATGTTCCCTTGTTCTAGAGCACCTTTTTTTCACAAAAATACTCCCCTGCTTTACCCTACTAACCCCCGTGAGATATTTAAAGGTCTCTATCATATCCCCCTCTCCCTCTTCTCCTCCAGGGTGTACATATTGAGCTCCTTTAGCCTCCCCTCATAGGGCTTTTGATGCAGACCCTGCACCATTCTGGTAGCTCTCCTCTGGCCTGCCTCCACTCTATGTCCTTCCTGAGATGTGGTCTCCAGAACTGGACACGGTATTCAAGGAGGGTCTTATCCATGATCTATATAGGGGCAACACCACCACCTTTCCTCTACTGGTGATATGCCTTCCTATGCACCTCAGCATCCCACTAGCCCTCCCGAATGCCTTTGCACACTGCCTGACCACCTTCATGTTATCCGATATAATTACCCCCAGGTCTCTTTCCTGCTTGGTTGTTGTCAGTATCACTCCACCAATTCTGTACTCTACTCTCGGGTTTTTAGGGCCCAGCTGCTATACCCTTGAGCACGTCTCCAGATTTTAAGATATCTGCCCATCCTTTCCACCCCCAGGCTCCTGCTGCCACCACTGCCAACTGGCCTGCTAGGCCACACATCATCTTGCATGGGACTGGTGAGAATAATGGGGGAAGGGTTGGAGCAAATTGGGGAGGGGGTTAGTTCAAGTGGAACTATGGGATGATTGATCAGCTAAGGGCCTAACCAGAGTTAGACTGGTGAAGTCCTACATAGTAACCAGGCAGAATGGAGGGACCACAAGTCTTTTTCTGTCCATAAACATCTATGTATTTATCTGTGCAGGTGACACACCAGACCAAGCAGAACAACAGATGTTTGAAGGCAGGGAAGGGTGCCATGATGCAATGCTTGTCAATTTCCTGAAGATGTCTGTGACGAAGTTCAAATACCTCTTTGTGTTGAGGGCTGGAAAGGCCTGTCTCAAAGCCTGACCTGGCTTCCAATTAGATAGAACAGGGAGACCACCTGCCTCAGAGTCCAACCTGGCTCCTTACTGGTCTACTGAGACATGTGACCTCACAGGTCAAAAATCTGACCATGCAAAATAAAGACAGTACATGGTGGGGGTTGGTGGTGATGTGGGCCCCAGTGGCAAGGCCTCCACTACGAGAAACTCCCACTGGCAGTTCTTGCTACTTTTGATGATGTCCTAGCGACCCCAGTGAAGAAGTTCAAGTGCCCTGCTGTGTAGAGGGGCAGAAATTCCCACACTGGAGCCTAACCCGGCTTCTGATTGGCTGGAACAGGCAGAAGACCTTGCTGCTGATTGACCTACTGTGTCACGGGACCTTGCAGGTTACAGAACTGGCTGAACAGACCAGTGGAACTCTGTTAGTGGGGTAGGGGGCTGTGTGACAAAGCCTTACCTGTGAAAGAAATCCCAATAATCGCTCCTGCTGCCACCACTGACATCGTGGTGAGATCTGTGATGATTTAAGTGTCCCACTGTGCTGAGGGTGGACACGACCATCTTGGAGCCCAACCTGGCTCCCGAATGGGCTGTTTGGTCAGGTGAACTTATGTTTCATGGACCAGGCTGGACATAACAATAGAGGCCACTTGGTGGGGGGGGGGGAGTGACACCTCTGTGATCAACCCCAGTGACCCAGTGGTGGCTCCTGCCACCACTGAAGTCCTGGAGGCATCTGTGACAAAGTTCAAACTCTCCTCCATGTTGAAGCATGAAATGGCATACTTTGGAGCCCGAACTGACTTCCAATTGTCTGAACATGGTGGAAGACCCACCCCAGTGCTTGACCCAACTCCCCATTGCACCACAGACCAGGCCAAGCAAAACAATGGAAGTCTGTTGATGAGGAAGGGTGGCTGTGTGGCAAGGCTGGCCTCCTGCGAGCAAGACCACTGCAGATTCCTGCTGCAACTGACAATGTTCTGGAAGTGTCTATTATTTAATGAGAAGGACAAAATAGTGTTAAACGTTTAAGGTCACAGTGCTGGACTAGTTCTTATCTTGTATATTACAGAAAAAATATGTGAATTCAACTGACTAAAACAAGATTTGAAGAGAGGTGCTTAATTATATTTTTATAATTTAATTTTTTATTAGAGATTTATGTGACATATACATGACAGGTACAGAGATATAAGCCAGTGCAATGATACGTTACACTACTTTCAACAGTGAAAAGGTACAAGGAAAGTTTTTATATAAGCTACATTTGCAGTTTGTATACACAGTATAGCAGGGCAGGGGGGAAGGGGAGAGCAGGTTATCTGGTCACAATATACATCCCTATGGTACAAAAGATGGATTCAAGTCCATGTAATGCACTATTCACCTATGCCATAAAGTGTCAAAAGCATCCTGTGAATTAGAATACATTGCTGTCCTACTTTCTGGTTTGTAAATGGATTTAATTAAAACATATCACAACACCTTTGTTGGTGTTGTTTTTGTCATCCATAATTGTGCAATAACTTTTTTGCAATGTTAAATAGCAGATATAATAATCTAATCTATATTGTTGCGCAAGATGTTCTAACCCCAGGAGCGCGTCACTGATGCTTTACACTAAGCATCATCTTCCGGGCAGAGTGATGTTCCAGAGATGGAACATTATGCTATTTAGGGAACAAAGAATGAAGGTTCAAACTCTACACTGGTGTCACACTCTAGGCACTATCATCATATTTATTTCTCCACCTGAAGAAAGCAGTCACCCCAAAGTGAGCTCCGGTATCTCTAGACTCCAGGCAATTGGATACTATGGCCAAAAAAGTTTATGCATCAACTTTCCTGCTCATCAGGTAGGCAGCTTACTCAGCTCATATAGCTCAGTACCAAAAAGCACTGTGCAATACTGTGCTGGCACTAGCTGATAAGGCTGCTGGTGAACTGGACCAAGACTTGACTGCCACAGCAAAGTCAGCCATGGATGCCACCAGGACCTGACTACCACAGCAAAGTCAGCCCTGAATGCCGCCAGGACCTGACTGCCACAGCAAAGTCAGCCCTGGATGCCACCAAGTATTACTTCCACACTGCTGTGGACACTAATGACATTGCCTCAAGGGTCCTAGCTTATGCAGTGTCATTGAGGCAGTTCTCCAGGCTAAGGGCAACCATTCTTTCCCAGGACAGTTAGATCAAGGCCAAGGATTTCAAATTTGAAGGAGATTCTCCTTTTGGTAACAAAACAGATGCATACATTTAAAAAAGGGGATGAGCACAACACCACTTACAAAAACGACTGAGAAACAAAAGGCCTCAACTTCCTACAGCTCTTATAGGGGAGTCAGGGGTAGGGGACAGTTTCCAAGAGGCCATGCCCACTACCCACCTTACGAGTACCAATACCAAGGAGGTTGCCACAGGATCAGAGGCAAGAGGGGCTACAAGTGTGTAACTGAAGCACCAGCCCTCATGCCTCAGTCAAAACATACCCCCTGACAGTTCATGTTGGGTCACTAAACCATTGCTGGTGTGGGGAAAGGCTGACCCACTACTTCCAGGAATGGATTAACACTACCACAGACAAGTGGATCCTGGAGGTAGTGGGTCAGGGGTTGTTCCTGCAGTTCAGAAAATTTCCAAAACTGCAGAAACACAAACATTTTCCAGCTCAGTCTCCCATGGAAAGAATCCTGCTAGAACTGGAAGTAAGCAAACTGCAACAAGTGAAAGCAGTGGAAAAGGTCCCTGCCTCAAGCAAGGACCCATTTTCAAGATGCTTCCTGACCCACAAGAAAAATGGGGATTGTGGACCCATTTTAGATCTCGCAGTATCTGAATATGCACTTTAAAAAAGAGAGGTTAAAGATGGTTACACTGGACACAGTGCACTGGATCTGAAAGATGCTTATTTTCACATTCTAGTCAGACCTACCTACAGAAAATATCTCAGGTTCAGGCTAGAAAACTGCAATACTCATTTGTAGCCCTTCTCTTTAGCCTCTCTTCAGCACCAAGGGTCTTCACAAAGTGCTTAGCTGTGGTGGCAGCCCACCTGAGATGGCAATATGTGGTGGTTTTTCCCTACCGGGATGACTGGCTGGTCTCAGAGAAAACACAACAAGATGCAAGATGTTGATTCAGAAGATAAAACGCACCCTGGAAAAACTGGGATTCCTGATACATCTGCAGAAGTCCCAAACAGAACCTATTCAGGTTTTGGACTTCATAGGCGCAGAACTCAATACCCTGCAGAGAAGCCTTCCTCCCACAGGGGAGGGTGGCAACTCGGATTGTCAAAGCAAAATCCTTCACAGTCAGCCAGTCAAGATCTGCAAGGGATTTTCTCCAGCTAGTGGGCCACATGGCAGCATCTACAGCTGTGGTCCCTTGGGCCAGGTTTCAAATGAAAGATATTCAGTACCACTTAAAGGACCACTGATCTTAAAGATGGGGCTCACTCCCAAAACTAGACTCAGAAACAAAAGCAATTTTAAGGTCACTAGAGTGGTGGAAGGAAGAAAGCAACCTCAGAGAGGCATTCCCCTCCTGCAGCAATCCTCAACAAGTATTCTCACAACAGATGCTTCACTCCTAGGACTGGGCGCACACCTGGAGGACCTCAGAGTAAATTGAATCTGAAGCCTGCAGGAGTCCCAGGGACACATCAATTTCTTGGAACTCAGGGCAGTATTTCTGGCAATGCAAGTCGTCTTCTCCCAGCTGCAAGGTCATTCTGTCCAGATCAGAACAGACAACACCACGACAATGTACTAGATGAAAAAATTACTCAGCTTAGTAATTATGTTTCTTCTAATGGAGTCTTGCTGTATTCTGACAATTGCAGTGATTCCCAACCTTTGAACTGCCCCGGAGAACAAAGAGTTAACTTTCTATGTAGAGCATAGAATGCTGAGCTCGAGCTCGCTTGAAGTCTCTGTCTGGAGTGATTCAAACCTAAACCATCAGATTCTTACGAGCCCAACTAAAATAAAAATTCTATGTGGAAATTGTAAAAATTCTTACTAGCCAACTGGCTGAAAAAAGTTCTGGATTCCCAAGGAAGACAAGTCAGGAAACCCAAAAACCAATCTACTATAAATAATAATAAATTAGCACCCAAACAAAAAAGGAGGAGGGTGCAAACAAAAAACACCCCTTGGGTGCAACACTGCACCTGCCCACCCACTTCCCCGAAACAGGTTTTGAGAGGGGAGGCAGGGAAGGATGTCAGAATACAGCAAGACTCCATTAGAAAAACATAATTACTAAGGTGAGTAATTTTTCTTCAAACAACATGAAGTCTTGCTGTATTCTGACAATTGCAGACTACCAAGCAGTACCTCCAAGGAGGAGGGACAGAACCTACTTTGGGAATAGGCTCTGAAGTACTGCTGTGCTAAACCGAGCATCACTCCTAGCCTGGATATCCAGAGAGTAATGCTTGGTAAAGGTATGGACTGTTTTCCAGGTGGTTGCTTGACAAATTTCTAAAAGAGGGATATATCTGGCAGCAGCCAGGGAAGCAGCTGTACCTCTTGTGGAATGAGCCCTCAGGCCTGAGGGTGGAGTTTTTCCCAGTTTTTCATAGCAGAACTGTATACAAGACACAATCCACCTGGCAATAGATCTTTCGGTGGCAGGTGTGCCCTTTTCCACTTCTCCATAAGTGAGGAACAACTGAAGGGAGTCAAACCTGTGACCCTTGGTACGCTCTATGTAGTAACTAAGGGCTCTTTTGACATCTAAACTGTGTAGCCTCCTCTCTCCTGAGGAAGAATGATCAGTGAAGAAAACAGGAAGAGACACAGACTGGTTTAAATGGAAGTCTGAAACCACTTTGGGCAAGAACCTTCTATTGGTTCTAAGGACCACTTTATCCCTATGAAATGAGATAAAATCAGGTATCACTGACAGGGCTTGCAATTCACTGATACGCCTGGCAGAGGTAATGGCTACCAGGAAAACAGTTTTCCAAGTCAAGTACTTAAGCTCTGTTGAAGACATAGGCTCGGGGGGGGGGTTGCATAAATTGAGCAATGCAAACATTCAAATCCCAGGCAGGAGCAGGGTCTCTAAAAGGAGGATTGGTGTGAAGCAATCCTTTAAAAAATTTACAGAACACAGGATGGGAAGATAGTGAGGAAGACTTCCCCTCAGACAAAAACGCAGAAACAGCTGACAAGTGTACTTTGAGAGTAGCTGACCTGAGGCCTAGGCCATTAAGATGGACCATATAATCCAGAACCGTAGGCAATCCAGCAGTGTCTGGAGAAATACACTTCTTAGAACACCAAATGCTGAATCTTTTCCATTTGGAGTTGTAAGTCTTTCTGGTGGAGGGCTTTCGAGAAGCCTTGAGGATATCCAGAACCCCTTGGGAAAGATGCAGATCTGCAAACTCTTAACTCTTCAAGAGCCATGCTCTGAGATTGAGAGACTGAAGATTGGGGTACCAAATCCTTCCCTGAGAGGATGTTAACAGGCTGTAATTCCTGGGAAGAGACAGGGGAAGATGGACTGCTAGGGACAGCAACAGGGGGTACCAGGGCTGTCTGGCCCAATCTGGAGCAAATCAGAATCACCTAGCAAGGTTGAGACCTTATTTTTACCAAAACTTTGAACAGGAGTGGGAAGGGGGGAAAGGCATACAGAAACTTCCCTTCCCAATTCAGGATCAGGGCATCCAGAGGGACTGAACCCAATACTGGAGGTCTGCAACAAAAGAGAGGGAGTTGGTGATTGTCTGGGGCTGCAAAGAGATCTATCTCTGGAGTGCCCCACCTTGAAAAAATCACTTTCAACACCTGAGGGTCCAGGGACCATTCGTGATGGCCCTGAGAAATCCTGCTCAGCGCATCTGCTACCACATTGTCCTTTCCTGGAAGATGAACTGCTACAAGAGAGGTTTGCAGGGAATAAGCCAGGGACCACAACTCCATGGCTTCTGTGCACAAGGCCGTGGACCGAGTGCCTCCCTGCTTGTTGATGTATCACATGGTGGTGGTGGTGTCTGTTCTGACTTGAACCACCTTGTTCTGTACTGACTGCGAGAAAGCTTTCAGAGCCAGAAAAACTGCACTGAGCTCTAGAAGATTGATGTGGAGAAGGGATTCTTGGGGGGCCACAGCCCCTGGGCAGTAAGGGACCCCAGATGGGCTCCCCAGCCCAGGAGAGAAGCATCCGCAGTAAGGATCACTGAACAAGGCTGAGTAACAAAAGGAACACCTTGTCTTAAATTGTCCTGATCCTGCCACCATTGGAGGGCTTGGATCGAGGTCAGAGTCACTGGGATCAGTTTGGTAAGGGAATCCTTCCTCTGAGACCAGAAAGCTCTCAGGTGGAACCGAATATCCCTCATCTGGAATCTTGCCCCTTGGACCACTGCTGTTGAAGCTGCCATGTGGCCCAAGAGCTGGAGGAAATGTCTTGCTGGTCGAGATACCTGAAGGCTGAAGGAAGAAGCTAGTTCCAAAAGAACCCTTGCCCTTTCTAGAGGAAGAAAGGCTCTTGCTCAGAGTGTGTCCAGTTCTGCCCCTATAAAGGTAAGAAGCTGGACTGGTTCGAGAACTGACTTGGGAAGGTTGAGAAGAAATCCTAGAGAAGTGAGCACTTGCTGGGTCACTTGCAGGTGAGACTTGACCTGGTCTGGAGACTGACCCACTATTAGCCAATCGTCCAGATATGGAAAAATGGAAATCTTTTGCCTTCTTAGAAAGGCAGCTACTACTGCCAGGCACTTTGTGAAAACCCTTGGGGCTGAGGTTAGGCCAAAGAGCATTGCTCTGAACTGATAATGGCCTGAGGGCAACTCGAACCTGAGATACTTTCTGTGGGAGCACCTGATGGGAATGTGAAAGCAGGCATCTTTGAGGTCCAGGGAGGCTAGCCAGTCCCCTGGCCTTAGAGAGGGAAAGATTATTCCCAGAGTTATCATCTTGAACTTTGGTTTTAAAAGATGTTTGTTTAGATATCTTAGGTCTAGGATGGGTCACCACTCCCCTGTCTTTTTGGGGGTCAGGAAGTACCTGGAGTACAGTCCTTTGCCCCAGTGTAGGGTAAGTACCCTCTCTATGGCTCTTAAAGCTAGGAGAGAATAAACCTCTGCCTCTACGGCAAGGGTTTCCGAGAGATTTGCAGATGGAAAAGATCTGGCTCTCATCTTTGGAAATTTTCTGAAGTTGAGAACCAGTCCCTGGCTTACTACTTCCAGGACCCACTTGTCTGATGTAACAGACATCCAGTCCTGGACAAAGTAAGCCAGCCTGCCCCCTACTGGAATAGGAGAGTTGACCCGGGCAGGCCCATCAGGGTGTCTGCTTGGCAGGGGCTTTAGGCTGAGGGGTGGATGCAGCCCTGCTCATCCCCCTTCTGCCTCTCCCTCTGATTAACCCCCTTTGAGAAAAGGAAGATGAGGCCTGTGCTTGGTAAACAGGCCTTTGAAAAGACCTGCCCCTGCCCCTAGACTGCTGCCTTTGAGGAGCTGCCTGCCTTTCCTTGGCCTGAGCACTCCTGTAAGTGGTCCTGTACTCATCCATTTTCTTCATGTAATTCTCTGTCTGCTCCCCAAACAGAGAATTACCCACTACAGGAAAATCCATGGCCTTAGCCTCGGTGTCCTGCGAGAGGTTAGTACATCTGAGTCAAGCCATCCTCTGAAGAGCCACAGATGTAGCCATTACTCTTGATGACACATCATTAGAGTCCACAGCAGCATGAAACTGAACCTTAGATGCCTCAATCCCATCTGCAGTCACTGCCTCCAGATCCTTGCCTAGCTGGGGGGAGGCCTGTTTAGCCAGTGCCAGTACAGTGTTCCACCTGGACTTCTGGTACCTGGCTGTATAGGCCATGTAATTCGCCTGCCTGAGTCCCAAAGAAGATGCCATGTACTGTTTCTTTGCCATGGCATCAATCTTCCTGGAGTCCTTGTCAGGGGGTGTGAAGCCAAGGGAATATTTGCCTTGTCACAGGCAGCAGCCTGCACTACCCCAACATGGCTGCATTGTTGATATAAGAACTCCGTGTCTGAGCCTGAAAGTGTATACCTCTTGTCCATTCTTCTATCCACAGGAGGTATAGTGTTAGGAGACTTTAAGATTTTTTTGTGTCTGTTTCCCAAAAGATTTATGGAGGGGAATAGATAGTCTCCTGGACTGTGGGATGTCCATCATCTCTACATAATCAGGCTCCTCTTGATCTTCCACAGCCTCCTCCATAGGAAGCTGGAGGGTTTCAGCCACCTTTCTGTAAAACATAAAGTGAGAAGGGGACTCAGAAAGCCTAGGAGGGGAAACATCTGAAGGTCTGTCTGGGGAGATGTCCGGTTCCACAGGCACATCCAGACCCTCACTTACATCATCCTCCTCAAATTCCCCTTCCACTTCAAATTCCAGTTCATAAAAATCTTCGAGGGCATAATCTTGAACCGGAGGAACCAACCGAACCGAACCCCTGCCAGAAGGAGCCGGATCGGTCGGAACGGATTCCACAATCTGAATCGCTCTGGCTATCTCTTCGGCGGCAGGAACATGAACCTCTGGATCCGAACCAGTCGATTTATCTTTGCATTTTCTTTTTGTCAGAACCGATCCCTCGGAATCGGCTCTCCTTTTGTCCAAAGAAGTAGCGCCCTGGTCAGAGGGCACTCCTTCTGGTTCAGTCGAAACCGAACCGGGCTGGCCATCCAGGTCAGCGGACTTCTCAGTCTCCTTTTCCCTCAGTCTACCTAATCTCTTCTCAAGGGTTTGGGAAAGTTTTTACATATTTGGCAGTCTGAATCGAGGTGGTCAAACCCCAGACAATAAACACAGGTGGTGTGGGGATCAGCCTTAGCAAAGACCTCCCCACACTCACTGCAGTGTTGAAACCCTGTGGGCCCAGTTTTTTTCTTGGGTTTCTCAGACATGGCCAACCTAACCAAACTTACCCTTTTTTCAGCAACCGCCAGGCAAGACTCCCTTGTTGGTTCCTAACCGTGTCAAGGGTGTTGGAAAAAAACATTTAAAACACTTTTTTTTTTTTTTTAGAACCGATAAGAACTGGTAACAACACACTAAGTAAAACACACAAATTTCACTAGCAAATGGCCGGTTCAGCCGAACCGAGCCGCACTTTTACAAGTTCCACACAGAAAAAAACAACAATTCCTATCTAGTACACATGGCACCACAGACAGAGACTGAACCGACTATGCGGAAACTTTTTCGGTTTAAAAACCGACTAAAACTGATTCTTTAACCGACTTTTGAACCGAGCTGAAGGAGAAATCTCTGGATCGACCGTTCAGTGAGGTGGAGTAAAGAATCTGATGGTTTAGGTTTGAACCACTCCAGACGGAGACTTCAACCGAGCTTGAGCTCAGCATTCTACGCCCTGCATAGAAAGTTAACTTTTTGTTCTCCGGGGCAGTTCAAAGGTTGGGAATCACTGCAATTGTCAGAATACAGCAAGACTTCATGTTGTTTGAAAAACAAGCAGGAAGGTACAATATCCTCAAGACTGTGCACAGAGGCAATGAGTATCTGGGACCTGGTTTACTTCCTAGATGCAAAGATCGCTGCAGTGCACTTGCCAGGCAAAGAAAATGTCCTGTCAGACTTCATAAACAGAATCAGCCAGAGACACCACAAATGGACCCTAAACCAGTAGGTTCTGGCCATGGTTTTCAGAAAATGGGGCACTCCAGGAATAGACCTATTTGCATCGTGGAAGAACAATCAGCTCCTAATTTTTGTTGCAGGCCACCAGTCGGGGACCCAGACCCAGAGGATGCCCTGGCCTTGACGTGGACAGGGCAGTTTCTGTATGTCTTTCCGCCATTACCACCCTGGCCTTGTCTAGCAAAAATACAATCAGCCTGCCACTGAGTTACAATCTGCTGACTCTTCCTCTGGGCAGAATGACATTCCCAGATCCCAGAACATTACATCTGAGAGCATGGTACTTGGAAGAGCTAGAGTATTTGGGGTTGAATCTCTCAGAGGAGGCCCTGAGGGTACTTAGTTTCCTGGAAACCAGCAAGCAGGAAAACATGCTCCTCTAAGTGGAAGAGATTTTCCTACTAGTGCACCCCCAGGAAGATAAATCCTAATGCAGGCAGAGTTGCCTACAGTCCTGGACTACCCAGTACATGTAAAACACAGCAGAGACCGCACAGGGAAATGGTTACTAGCCGACAATAATGATACATAAGAAAAACAAAAAGTCGGGCACCCACCACCTGTGCTTTGCACAAAAAAGACGCTGCTCCTGGAAGGTCCATGTGAAGGTGCTCAACTGATTCGGATGCCTCAGCTTAAAGCAGAACTGCATTGAATCTGTTTCCCCAGTCGAAGCTGTTGGTTCAAATACTGTTATTTCTCAGGCTATCCAGGCTTTTTAGCTGTCCTAGTGGGTGTTTCTGATTTACATGCTGCTGGTAAGAACCATTTTAGAACTGTATGATGTAGTTTATGTCCCTGTTTTTCTCTTCTATTGTTGGCACAATGCATTCATGTTGTTCTGTTACAGAACTATGTGGCTGACAGGGACATAAACTACGTCATACAGTTCTAAAATGGCACTTAACGCCAGAGTGTAAAACAGAAACACCCACTGAGATTACTAAAAGGCCTGTATAGATGGAACAATAACAGAAATTTAACCAGTAGTTAAATGACTTACAGGTTCAGCACAGTTCTCCTTTAAGGATGTGCGATATTAAATGACTAGTGAAAGAAGTCCAAAGAATGTGCAGCATTCTCTGCATTTATTAATTGCAGACCTGCCTTTTACTGCAATAAGAAATGTACAATATGTGCTCTTTATATACTATACTTTCATCTTCTCTTTTCTCTTTACAGATTAGGCACACGCACCAGGTGCAAGTTGGGGAGCTAGTCAGTAGCAGCCAATCTTTCCACCTCTGGAGCCAGAATTTAATATTGCACGTCCTTAAGCTTGGGCATTCTAATGCCATTAATTATTTTTTAGTGCAATTTAAACATTAGTTTCTGTGCATTTTATGTAGATTTTATACCCATTAGGCTGCAGTTATAAAGCACACACAGGTTATCATATGTATGCATAACTGGAAGTATAACCTATGTATGAGGTAAAATTAGCTTTAACTGTTTGAATTAGCAGTAAGATATCTTTGCACGTAGTGTACGAGTGTAAATAATTTTAACCCTGCTATTTATGTATGCAAGACACTAAATATGCACTTTACCAGCAAATTCACTTGTATTTTAAAACATGACCTATGACCTTGTCTCCATGGAGCTCGTCAACTAGTGATGACACTCATCATGTGACTATTCAAGTAATCTTCCGTGAGCAAGTTGTTAGCCTTTGAAGAAGTACTGTTTGTATAAATCTGAAAAGCCATCAGGCATCTTTTACATTGTCTTGCATGGCACCTAAATTAATTGAGCACCTTCACAAGGAACTTCCAGGAGCAGCATCTTTTTTTCACAAAGCGAGAGTGGTGAGTGCCCGACTACCTGGTACACCTGCAGTCCTTAGGCCATCAACACTAAAAGATGCATCTGGCTGCAGTGTCTACCTACACGTCAGCAGGCAAGGGCAAGTCACTGACCTCTCAACCTACATTTAAAAGGTTTTTTAAAGGTCTCAGCCACCTGTACGCACCTGTGAGGGACCCAGTCCCCCATGGGACCTGAACATCTGCCCTGCCCAGCTGATGGAGTCCCCCTTTGAGCTTATGGCCACTGCTGATTTAAAATATGTCACATGGAAAACCAATTTCCTGATTATCATGACATCTGCTAGGAGGCTAAGCGAGCTGCAAGCCTTCCGCACAGAGCCAAGCTATATAATCTTCCACGTAGACAAGGTAGTCCTTACAGCCAATAGAAGTTCCTACCTACTAAGGTGGTATCGGAATTCCACCTGAACCAGTTGGTTGCCCTTCCTGTGCTCTACCATGAACACTCCCAGTCCAGATAAGCAGAAACTGCCCCGCCTGGACCTGAAGCAAGTACTGGGCATCCGCCTGGACTGGACCAGGGATGTCCGGTCTCGGAGCACTCAGCTTTTTGTTACTTATGGTGAGGTGGGCAAAGGTAAACCAGCAACCAAGAGGACTGTCTCTTACTGGATAGTCTCTTGCATACAGTTCTGTAATGAAAAAGCTGGGAACATACCCCCCAGAAGCTTAAGGGCACATTCCACAAGTGGTACCTCTGCCTCTGTGGCATCCACAAGGAGCATCCCATTATTGGACATTTGTAAAACAGCTACCTGGTAAACATTTGCATTGAGGTGAGCGGTGCGGTGCCACACTTTCAGATGAGATGGTACCGCGCAGCATCTGCCATGTTTAGCAATCCTGGACTTTACAAAAGTAAAATACAGTACGTTAAAACGGGTCCAATTTTTTTTTTTCCTGTGCAGAAGCCTAATCGGGGGTGAAGCTTTGAGGTGTGGGGACCTACAAATAAATGACTGCTTTCCTTTAATGCCTAGAGTGGAGCATGAAACCAGTCCAGAGTTTGAACCTTTATTCTATGTTCCGTAACTAGCATAATGTTATATATCTGGGGCATCACTCTCTGCCGAGAAGATGATTCATAATGAGGGATCCCTGAGAAACAACATTACTACTGTGAGTAATTTTTTCTTATAGCTGCTCCATGTTAGTATACAATACACTACACTGTTTCATATGATACATCCTTAATGTAATCCTGATGTTATTTATCACCAAAGGACTGCAAAACCTTTCCAGTCACTCTACCTAAACAGCCCCACCACTCAGCAGGAAGCTGAGCGAGTTGAAGACAATACATTAAGTAACTCCCAACTGTTCACACAAATGTTGGACACACTGTGGGAAAAGAGTCAAAATGCAGGCCACCCAATCCCACTTTCACAATACAAGCTTAAAGAAAAACACTGGATAAAGTAGCAAGAACATCACACTGTCCCTCACCTCTGACTAAGCTTTATAGAGATAATTACCTTATTTTTACCCAAAGTTGACAGGTTACTATTAGAAAATACCAAATGTTCCTATGGACTATGTCAGCCCATGGTCAGTTAGTGCCATATTGAGCGGGTATGGCAAATCTCAGTATGCTAATTAGGTGCACCCTGACCAAGACACACCTCATTAGCATACTGAGAACGATTCAGCCCACTCAAAATGGCACCTACAGGCCCAGGAGTTGGAAGATATGAACAGCTGTTACTCTCCAGTAAAAAAAAAGTCACTGTTTGGTTAAAATAAAAATCAATTATCTCTAAAAACATTAGTGGGGGTGGGGGACACCGGTGTCTTTGCCATGTTATCCACTGTTTCTTTAAGACACTGCAGTTCAGTTCTTTCATGTTCATAAAGTCTGATGTAGCTGGAATTAAAAAGATTAATATGAATTTCTGTTTCAGAATCTCACAGTGAAGTGAGGTCCCTTCTCTGCATGGGAGATAGAACTTCTGATTATTTAAATGAGAGAGATGTATCCAAATGTGGGACAGCTGAGAGGGATGAACTAAAAGATGACACATATTGTTGGTGTTGGTGGGGTCTGAGCAGGATCTGAACTACAAAACTAGTTTTTTTTTTCAAATTGTATAATACAGAGGCCAGCCCAGTGGTGTGGAGGGCTGAAGCGCAGAGCACAAATTACCTGCCACCACACCAGCGACCTGCAATCGGGAATGGGATTGGGTTGCTGGGGTCCACAGGCGGGGAGAGGATTAAGCATCTGAGGGACTGCTCTCCTCTTCTTGGGGGTTAGCTCTGCCGCAGACTGCCATCAGATGGAAGCCTGGTCGTAGTGTAGGCATGAGCAGTACAAATCGGAGGGGCCGCCGGTTTGGCATTGTGTATGTGCCTTCATACAGCATACACAACTGCCTGTCCATGGCAGGGGATGGGACCAGAAAAGTGGAAACAGAGTCAAGCAGGCTGCATGAATCCCTGCATGCTTGCTCCCGGACCTGTGCCATCACCCAGATCGAGGGAACTCTAGATTATGTGCACTGGGGACTGCCTCTCCCCCTCCTAGCTCCACCATGGTGGGGCACTCCATGGGAGAATACGCCCTGGGGATCCAGGGAAGGTGGTTGCGGGAGAGGGGGGGCAGGGCTGAGAGCCTTCCCATTTCACAAATGGGAAAAAGCTAAATGGGTAAAAATGCATAACACAGTTTCTTTACAGAATTTAAATGTGACAGGACATTATCTTTTTCAGAACTGAAAGATAGGCTAGAAATTTGTCATTCTGATGATACTAATTCTAGCAAGTATATTATCAGTACTGCACAAAACTGTGAAAGAGATACCACATAAGTCACCTATAAAAAGGAGTCTGTTTGACAGACTAATTTATTAAGCTCAAGTATTCTGAAATTCTGCGCTAAATATCTTTACTTAAAATTATTTTATAGTTTGAAACTTCCTTTTTTTTGGCTAGCTTTTTATCCTCCCAATTCCACTTCTTCCCTATACTTAACATTGGGGATTTCTGCTCTCACCTACAGCCTAGATAGTCTAGATTTCTCCATGAAATTTTCAGGGACAATGGGGTATGTGACAAGGGTGTGCCTTTGGACGGTTGGTTGAAAAAAACATTGTTCAGTTGTTGGATTATGTTTTTTTTCAGATAACACTGAAGTTCGACCAAAAAAAAAACAAAAACAGGTCAATTGATACAAGAATCGATCGAAGTGTGCTTACACTTTGAATGGTAAATTAAAATAACCGATTGAAGAGTAATTGAAAAAACTGAAAACCATTCTATGTTTTCCCATCTTCAGACGCGGACTTGTGAGTGGAGAATGGATTGGGGGAGGGTTTGTGGACAGGATGACCCTCAGTACGAGGTTTGATTCCTGACACCTCCACTTGCACAGTGTGTGACCCTGAGCAAGTCACTTAACGTTCAGTGTGTTCCTGGATTGGGTTGCAAAATAGATGCCCAGCATCAGTCTCCTCCTCTGTTTAGATGGACCTGGCGTATAGTGAGAACCACCTGCTCGTCCTTCAGCCACACCGGACACCCACCACCCTATACAATGGTTCCACCTAAACCACCTCAATCGATACAAGAATCTATCGACGTGTGCTTAGGCTTCGAACCATAAATTCAAATAACTGATTGAAGTGTAATTGAAAACTATTGGATGTTTTCATGGCTTCAGACATGGAGTTGTGACTGGGGAGTGGATCGGGGAAGGGTCTGTGGACAGGACAACCCTCAGAAACAGGTTTGATTCCCAACACCTCAACTTGCACAGTGTGTGATCCTGAGCAAGTCACTTAACCGTCTGTGTGTTCCTAGATTGGGCCACAAAATAGTTGCCCACCATCAGCCTCCTTCTATGTTTAAACTACCCGCCTGTTCTTCAGCCACGCCAGACACCCCCCACACACACACACTCAGACTCCCACCACCCTATGCAATGGCTCCACCTAAATCACCTTGATCGATACAAGAATTGATTGAAGCGTGCTTACACTTGAACAGTAAATTCAAATAACTGATTGAAGTGTAACTGAAAATTTTTTAAAACTATTCAATGTTTTTGCAGCTTCAGATGTGAAGTTATGAGTGGGTAGTGGATCAGGGGTGGGTTTGTGGACAGGACAACCCTGAGAAACAGGTTTGATTCCTGACACCTCCACTTCCACTGTGTGTGACCCTGAGCAAGTCACTTAACCTTCAGTGTGTTCTTGGATTAGGCCACTTAACAGGTGTCCACCACCAGTCTCCTTCTATGTTTAGATGGACCTGGCATATAGTGTGAACCACCCACCTGTCCTTCAGCCATACCAGACATCCCCCCACACATACCACCACCCTACAATGGCGCCAGCTAAACCACCTAAACTCCAACGCCACCCCTAAAGCAAATCAGAAGTGGAGTCTTCCTAGAGGTTGTCAATCCTAAAGCTCACTGCATTAGGTGTGTATGTTTCTGGACTGTATAGAATGGGGTAAGCTTTAGGGCTGACAACCTCTACGAAGACTCCAGCCTTTGATTTTCTTTAGGGGTGGCGTAGGGGTTTTAGGGTTGGAAAGTTCAAAATCCGACTAATCTAATCTGAGATGGTAGAACAGTGTGGACAGACATGAGGGACCCTCGGTCTCCTTCTGCCATCAGATTCTATGTTTCTATCTGAAATCTGAGAAGATGCTTATTTTTCAGATGATCCAGTTATTTTGAATCATTTCTGTGCAACACTCTTTTTTACCTTACATTTACATGACTTATTTTGGAGACCCCATATGGACTATCTGTAAATCTTCAAAGCTTTCAATACAGATTTTTCAGTAAGTATGGGTGAGGTTCAATTCCATTTCTCAAAAGTCAAGATGGCTCATTTCATTCCCCAAAAAGCTGAAAATAACTCAAATAAGTAACCTCCCCTCCCAAAATAAATCACACCACACAATTCTTAAAATACTGAGAGGGAGGGTTATGTCAATATATTAGTTACTGTATATGCTTAGTAAATCGAAATTCCCTGCTATGTCTGCCTGTTTTACTGTGACACAGCAGTCATTCAGAAAACTGCGTCAGCACCTTACCATTGAATGCATTAAATATGGAGCTACAAGCCACTGAACAGCATGCTGTGTTATAAAATATGAGGTTCTTACAGAAGGTAATAAATAATTCACCTGGAACAAATGGAACGCAAGTCTAGCTAGAAAAGTATAACAAAATGAACCTGACATTATACAAATGACATTGCAATCAAGTCTCTATCATTATTTTACCCGGTGGAAACTAAAAAATGTTTAAAAGAAAAATGTATATCATACATTTAGAATGTGTCTGCTACTTTCAGACACAAATTAAATTCTTTTTAGTTTTATTGTATAATGTAAGATACTTATTCAGTGCAATTGTTTTGATATGGTTTCCATCTCTAGGATTACCTTGATATATACTTGTTGTTTGTACTGTATTTACTATGGATTACCACACATCGCCTGCAACTACTGTTTGTTTGCTGTATATATACATTGATGTTTCTGTGCTGCCTTATCCTTTGTAACTTCCCAGGCCATACCTGAAAATATCCATCTGCTCTGTCTAGCACATTTACCTGGTAAATAAAAACTAATAATAAATATTAAATGTTATTGGAATAAGCACTAATTAGAGACAGTCAGATACTCTCCAATCTGATGATGTTCAAATATCACAGATACTGAAATATTCTCCAGTCTGATGTGATGTGTTCAGATATCATGATACTGGGATACTCTCCAATCTGACAGTGTTTGGATAACACCAATACTGAGATACTCTCCAATCTGACAGTGTTCAAATACCAATACTGAGATACTCTCCAATCTGAATAATGGTGTCCAAATATCACTCATACTGAGATACTCTTCAATCAGATGGTGTTCAAATACTACCAAAACTGAGATACTTTTCAATCAGACAGTGCTCAGATATCAGCGATACTGCGATACGCTCCAATCTGACAGTATTCGGATATCACCGATACTAAGATACTCTCCAATCTGATGGTGTTCAGATGTCCCCGATACTGATATTCTCTCCAATCTGACAGTGTTCAGATACTACTGATAACATACGAACATACGAAGAAGTCAGCAGAAGAAGGCCATTTGGTCTCCAGTCTGATGGTGTTGAGATACCACCGATACTGAAGTATTCTCCAATATGATGCGATGGTGTTGAGATATCACCAATACTGAGATACTCTCTAATCTGATGTCATTCAGATACTACAGATACTAAAATACTCTCCAATGTGACGGTCTTCAGAAACAACCAATACTAAGATACTCTCCAATATGACTTTCTTCAGATATCATTAATATTGCAATATTCTCCAATCTAATGTTATGGTGTTTAGATACTGAGATACTCTCTAATCTGACATGATGGTGTTCAGACAGCAGTACCACCTTTGGAAGAGGAAAAATCTAGACACTAAACCACACCCTAAACTCTTCCCTAAGCTCCACCCTTTTTCATTGCTGATCATGAACTGCTCCTTCTCCAAAGCCATTTGTTATGTTAGTGAAGACTTTAATGGCACAGTAAAAGACAACACTTAAAGAAGCAGTTCAACAAAAATGCTGACATGCTGTAACTGTTACAATTGCTTTTATAAGTTCTTCCTAGTTAATAATGTATTTTTAGTTAGTTAATTATTGAAATTGTTTGACCAGGTAAACATACAGAGATAAAGGCAATCTCATTTACAGATATGATCGGGGGGGAGACAAGGAACATTCTGTAAATAGTATACAATAATAGATAATAAACAAATTGTCTGTTTCCTATAATGTGTGCTTTATATAGTTCTTGTGGATCCAGTTTCTTTTCACGTCCTCAATACTATTTTGAAGCCAAAATAAGTGATCATATTTATTTCCAGAGGGAAAATTATCATTTAAAAAAAACTATATCTAGTTGGGCAGATAAGTGGGGAATGTCACTAAATACTAACAAATACTGCATTCTATATATAGGGAGACATAATTAATTTAACAAGTATGTCATAAACAATAGCATTTTAAAAACAAACAAAACTGAAAGAGATTTGGGTATAATAATTAACATGAAACTCGACTTTAAGATTCAATGGACAAGTATAGTATCAAAGGCGAACAGAACTCTGGAGGCAATTAAAAGAAAAATCAAGAGCAGAATAGCAGAAGTACTTCTGCCTCTGTGCCTGTCTTATGTAATACCTCAGCTGGATTTTTGTAGTCAGCTTTTGTGCCCTTACACAAGGAAGGAGACGGACAGAGTGGAGAGAGTACAGAGAAGGTTCACAAAATCCATTGGGGAACTAAAATCTGTACCGTATCCATCTAGACTGAAATAACTAGAACTACATAGCCTGGAGATTCGAGGGAAGTGCAGTGACATGCTATTTTTCTACAACATTATGAATGACTCATACCCGATGAACTAAATACTGAATTTAAATATATAAATTCATTAACAATGGGACACCCCTTACAGGTTAAAATTAATCACTTTAAAACCAATACAAGACATAACTTCTTCACACAAACAGCTGCAAATTTGTGGAGTAAACTTCCAGAAAACATAATAATAAGCAAAAACAAATACATATTTAAAAGAAATATAGATAGATACATTGCTGAGGGAGGGAACGTGTGTTACTACAGAGTATTCTAAAGGAGCTGATTATGGGGCCATGACCTTTTTGTGCTCCTTCATGCATTAGTGACAATTTAAAACACTTAAAATGTTTTAATTCTGTTATAGACAGAAAAGTATACCAACATATGAAAGTGGAAAATATCTGATTTTTTTACTGTTATAAAAGGTAGGGTCAGACATTTGCCCAGCTTTCTGCTGTGCTGCTTTAAGATGCACAGTGGAAAAGAATTAGGTTAAGTATCTGCTAATGGTCATAATGGCCATACTTTAAAACTCCCAGTTTAACTGCTTTTATAAAGAAAGGGCTATACTGACAACAGAACTTATATGTAACATGGACATGCAGCTGAAACAATGAATATGACAAAATATGTTTCAAAAGTACATGGCCACTCAAAATGGCTCAAAAACCTGACTATTACTGAGGAAAACTGGACTGCCAAATAGGGATCCTGAAAATCAGATTACTGGTAACAAAAAACAAGACAGGTGGCAATCCTATGTTCGGATATCATTGATACGGAGATACTTTCCAACCTGACAGTGCTGAGATATCACTGATACTGAGATACTCTCCAGTCTCACAGTGTTCAGGTATCACTGATACGAAGATACTCTTCAATCTGAAAGTGTTCAGATATCACCAATTCTGAGATATTCCCCAATCTGACAGTGCTCAGATACTAACGATACTGAGTTATTCTCCAACCTTATGGTGTTCAGATATCACCGACACTGAGATGCTCTACAATTTGATGCAATGGTTTTCAGATATCACCGGTACTAAGATATTCTCCAACTTGATGGTGTTCAGATACTACCAATAGTGAGATACTCTCCAATCTGATGGTGTTCAGATATCACCAATACTAAGATACTGTACTTTTCAATAAGATGTAATGGTGTTTAGATATCACCGATATTGGGATACTCTTCAATCTGATGTGATGGTGTTCAGATATCACCGATACTAAGATACTCTCCAATCTGATGGTGTTCGGATATCACCAATACTAAAATACTGTACTCTTCAATATGATGTAATCGTGATTAGATATCACCGATACTGAGATGCTCTCCAATCTGATGTGATGATGTTTAGATATCACTGATACTGAGACACTTTTCAATTTGATGTGATGTTGTTCAGATATTACCAATACTGATATTACTCTCTAGTTTGATGGTGTTCAGATATAGCCAATACTGAGGTACTGTACTCTCCAATTTGACAGTGTTCAGATACTATTGGTACTAAGATTCTCTCCAGTCTGATGGTGTTCAGATATCACCAATACTGAGATACTCTCCCGTCTGATGGATGGTGTTCAGATATTACCAATACTGGTTTTAGTCATCAGTTCAGACAGGTCACATAATGATAATTGGGAGACTGTATGGTCTAACAGTTAGAGCACTAGCTTTGGTATCAGAAGATCACAGGTTCGAACCTTGTTAGAGCAAAATACTCACTGTGTGACCTTGGGCAAGTCACTTAAGCTCACAGTGCTCCAGTCCACCCAGCTGCGGAAGTGGGCAGAAGCAGTAACTCACAGAAAACAAGATGTTGCATCACTGCTGGGCTATCCTGGGTAAATTATTGTATTTTTTTAAAATCTTGTACACCAGGAAATACACAATTAGGTGGTTTGTCTAATTTTCAAGATGGCGTGGGGGGTGGGGGGCAGTTATAGCTACAGAACAAAAATAGCAAAATAAAAAAATGAGCTACAGTATGTGATTTAAAACCCAGCTTTGATCTGATTGTTGTTATCCAAACATCTATCCAACCTGAACCGCCTACTAAAAACATCACTGCCATCACACTTGCAATGAGGCCCTGCTTTTAGTAAATAAGCAGAGTGCTGGCACCTAACTCACCGACACAGGCTGAAGAACTCCGTTACTGATGGGATAAGCTTTAGTTCTGGGTTTGGGGGGGGAGAAGGAAAAAATAAATGCTGCCTCCCAGTGGTTAGAGTGAAAAGCCTTGCTGGCCATCTCATCAAAAAAAAAAAAAAGGGAAACAAGAACAAGACACAGTAAGTGGGGTCCCAACTTGACAATAAAGTACTGAAAGTTAAATACCCTCAAAAGGTAAAGCCAATGTTTACATTTCCTATTGTAAGTTACTTAAAAAGCAGCTGATGCCTTCAGGAGAACTTTAACAAAATGTAATATGCAGACAAAGTTCAGCATGTATTGCACATTAGTTCAGTTTTTCTCCCCATTATTCTTTACTGAGCTGATCTGTATGAAAACAGGATCTTTGTTCTTGAAGATTTCATCTGTTCTTGTTACTTTCTTCCTACCTGAAGTAATAATGCACTCCTTGTGACATCACAGTAGCTCCCCTGGCAACAGACTGTAATGTCACAACAGAGGATTATGACTTGAAGTAGGGAGTAAGCTACAGAGGCAGATGTACTCTGAGGTATAAAGATCATGTATTCATGCAAATTTCCTCAGTAATAAATAATGTTGAGGAGAAAGCTATAGAATATTTATGGCATGCAAGCTAAATTGTACCTAAATAATATGTTTTTTAAAGATTTATTTGAGGCGTCAACAGCTCTTCAAGTTATTCCAACCAGTCAGTCCACAGAGCCACTGTATCTGTTATCCTGCATACAGTGGTCTCTCATGCAAGGACATTAGGAGTGCAGTCTTCCATTTCACGTTCAGGGGGAAGGCAGTTTAATTTAATTTTCCAAATAAAAAAAGACTTAAAGGTTATTATGACTTCCTCTAGCTAACTTAAGTGATTTATAATAAGTCATCAGGGCCTCCTCGGGGTGTCTCTTATGATATAAAAGATTCCTCTCATGAGGTTTGGGCAACCAGAACCAATCAGCTTCACTTTGCAATCTTTCACCCAAATGCCATACTTGGAGTCCCTTATACCATAAGAGACATCCAGCTGAGGCCCTAATAACTTATAGTATAAACGTCTTCCTGACTGGCTGACTCAGTAGTGCATCCTGCTCTGGGATCAGTTGGAGGCTAAGCATGCCATGGCAATGAGGAGTCTGCTCCAGGGGATGGAGGGCATGGGTTGCCTGGCATTTATGCACAACTTGCTGGTCAACCAGCTGCATGCCAGCCATCTTGATCAGAGGATGGGTGCAGCCCTGATGTCTATGACAACTGGGGCGTGGGTGATGGTGAACTTATAGGGGAACAAAGCAAACCAAATTTCTCTTGGCTGCCTTTGAAGCTCACGACCACTGGTCCAGGCAGTTGTAGCTTCCTTCTACTGTCCATCTGCTTCCACACTGTATCAGGAGAGTGCCTTTTCCATGACATTTCATCAGAATGGGCTTCTCTCTATCCTGGCCATGGGTGCGAGAAGATACAGCCTGGAGCTACTGTAGCATGGGCCAGAGGTGATGAAACTTAAGAGGTGACCATGAGGATATTTAAAAAGGTACTATACAATAAAAAAATGAGGGGGCATGTAATGTTAACTTCTTTTTGTTTCACATTGGGATTTAGCTTTTTTTCTTCCTGCACAGTCCTGCTGTGAGACTGGAGTCATTATTTACAAAGTAGGGCTTAGATCAATTAGACCTGTTTAAACTGGATCATGTATGCATTTTCACATCTGTACATAGGTATTCAGTTGCCCAGTGCACCCACCTGGTAAACCTAAACTAGATAAACAAAAAAGAAATAAAATACATTTCTGCTGGTTAGTTACATAGTCTGATATGTTTTGTAGCAGACAGATCACTATCTACCCATCGCTAGAACTGGTCAAGCACATCAGTCCAGGTTTAAATAATTAATTTGAACAGAGAGGCTACGCAAGCACCACTTAACCCTTCCAGGGCTGCGGACTGATATATCAGTCCAGAACTCCAATAAGTTCTAATTCTGTCAACAGCCTAAGGGTTAAATTAATAAAGCTGGTTTTCTTTTATTACTAAATATTTATGATTGAGAGGTACTATTACAACTAAAAGTAGCATTTTACTTTATGACATTTACAATGCTCGATATCTTATTTTGAAGATGGGTATGTCCTTTTAATTATTTCCATAACATTTTGCTTTGTAGCTGGACTGCTGGTGCAAGTGGTAGTGCTACTTCTTGAGGTGCCGACAAGTTGGGTTCAAGAATGAGGCTGGCGCGTCGAAGGGTCAGCTGGGGGGGGGGGAGATGAGTGTCTGTCAGTCTGCTCTCCTCCTCCAGGGTGGGTGGGTAAGGACATCGGCTAAAGTCTGACACCTGGCAGCGTCTGGGAGTCAGTGAGCCAGACACCTCCTGCGCATGCAAGACTGGGGCTTGGTGGATGTTGGTGTGGCCGCGCACAGGAGCATGCGTGGTGTGCCTCAAATGTTAGTGCACTCCTGAGCCTTGGAGGGGAAACCAAGGAAAAATCCCTGCAGCAAGGCAGCACAATGAAGCCAGAAAAATCCTGGGAAGCCTTACTCCAAAACGGTGCCACAGCCTAAGACTCAGTTGGGACCCAAGTGTTGTATAGGCCCTTCCCTTTGGGGCACCCCACCATGAGGGTAAGTCACAGTCCTCCCAGACTGGGCTGCTGGGGGGAATGCCAGGGTCGGAGGCAACCTGCGAGGACAAGTGTTGATATAAGGTACATCCCACACTAGCCACAGATCTAAAATGAGACAGGGTGGGGGGTTGCTTGCTCAAGCAACCACCATCCATCATCTAGGCAGCTTTATTATAATATTCAAAGTTTTCCATTTTACATCATCTCTTGAGGCTTCTATATAAATAATAAAACACTGCAGTTCAATTCCTCCTGCAGATTTCAACAGCCTTTCTTTTAAAGTGCCGATCTGTCTCAGACAACTAAAACAAGGAAGCAAGCACAGACTAAAACCTCACACTGAGTTTGCCTATACCCCACCTGGAATGAGTACTAAAAAATAAAGCTGCTTTTTGCAAATAATGAGCCGAGGGTCTGATTTGTTTGTGGTGCTGACCTGAAACCCATGAGGTGGGAGAATCTTTGTACTGTAGGAGTACTAAAAATATCATGGCGGGGAGAGGGGACATACTACAGTGCAACACGAATATTTTTGTCATTTCTTTGCCTAGAAAATCACAATAAAATGTACCCCAGAGAGGAAATATCTTGCTCCTTCAGCAGAAAATGTCTATTATTGTTCAGAGATGTAAGTTCTCAAAACAGGCATCTCCATTCAACCCTCATCTTTAAAAATGTTCACCCTGCAAACAGGTTAGAGGGAGAAGTGCCAAATGGGAGAATTGTTTTACCTGGCTACTTGGATAAGTTTTAGACCACATTAGTCACTAGTGTACTGTTAAGTATTCTCTCTCTCTTTCTCTTTCCATTTATCCTTGTACCCTATCCCCTACATCTAGTACACCATTACTCACAGATAAAACCACGGGTGACAAATCCATAGGAGTAGCGCAAGTGTGCCCTACGTACAACCTGCTACTGTCTAGATACTCCACTCTCACTCATTCTCCATTTTTCTCACTGTCTTGAGGAAAAACAATTAGAGGACTGGTGTTCTACTGCCATTTTTTTTTTTTTCTAATTTTGGTCTGACCCCCTCTTCCATCAGGTCCTGTCCATCCACCACCCCCATGCCCAGGCTTACCCCCCTGGGTGGGGCTGCTGAGGCTTCCCACTCTAATGGACATTGTGGCAAGCTCAGATTACCTCCTGGGTCAGAAGACCAAAGAGGCGGGACCCCGGTGGTTGATGGAGGTAGTGGCTGGAGAGGAATGGAATGGGCCACCATGCTGGGGGCCGGCATTTTTTAAAGTTTTTGCTGCCCTGGGGGCGGGGACATGCAATGATGTCCAGCGTCTGGCCCACCCCCCTGAATGTGCTGGCGCCAGTTGCTGTGGTACCCCCAGCCTCTGCCAGGGGTCTGTCAGGCACCGGACACTCTTCCTCTCTATCCCTCCTGAGAAGAACAGCAGTTCTCAGGATGCTCCATCCTTCTCCCCCCAGCCAGCTCTCTGATGCCCCAGGTCCATTCCCGAATCCGGGTCACAGGCAGCGCAAGCGGAAATCCAACCACTGCGCCAACAGGCCAGCCAGTTCTTTAAATATAGCAGACATCTGAAGATATTTTGTGCAACTAAAATATCAGGGCCATTTTCTCAGTTATCATCAGAGATTATGCTGCCATCTGACTATCCCAGACACAAACCTTGGCACATAACACCAGACCACTAGGGGGCAGAAGTCCCCCACAACAGAGGTGCAACGTAAGCAATAAGACATGACAGGGTGTGCGTTAGACATTTTAACACACGGCTAGGAGGTGTTGTGAGGCAAGAGGCCGCAGGCCGAGTGCGCCCAGCCTCCTAGCCGTGTGTTAAAATGTCTAACGCACACCGTGGAGTGGCTTATTGCGCTTATGAAATGGGTAAAAATATTTAGAGATATTAATAATGACAATATAGTTGTTAAAAGTAAATATTTTTTAATTTATTAAAGCGGATAACCTTACGCTGAGTAAAGTAGTTCCATGTTTTTCCTGTTTGTAACAGTAAAACACAAATTTCAATATTTAAGAAATACTGTTTTAATTTTAACATTTTAGAAATACAATATTTAATTAATAACTTTCCCTTACATGACTATGCAACTGCCAGTAAAACTAATGTCACTGTAACATTGATATCAATATTTTATAACCTTTACTTTATTTTGAGAAGTAAACAGGAGCATTGAAAGCATGGTGCAGTTGTGCATTGTTACTCCTGAAAATTGAGGCTGTGGGGACTGCTGATTTAGGTCGGGAATCGTTTTTACATCGGGTGGTAGTGTGGTGCTCAGTTCAGTTTCAGGTTGCTTTGTGAATTCGTGCTGTATGTTTCCATTGGGTGTCACTGTGGGACACATCTGAAATGAGCTTCCTGAAACTTTTCCTGGAGTTGAGTTTTCCTCTTTTGGTGCCAGGATATGACACCATTTCCTTCTGTCATCTGGCTTTGCACGCCAGTAGCTTTGGAGGCTTGCCTCATTTCTGTGCCCTGTGATCGACATGATTTCTCGGCTCTGAAACCAGCATCTGATAATAGTTGGACCACAGTCGCTCGCAGGCAGTGATTAGTGTAGCGCTGCAAGAGACCAGCCTCTTCACTCAGTCTGGACATGAAGGTAGATAAATAATTGAGACCCATGGGTTCTGCTGAATACCACACCGGGAAGGAGTCAAGTTGGAGTTGTCGAAGTCTGCGCGGATGTAAGTACAGGGCTTTTGGATGTGGAGGAAGCTTGCTTATGTATAATTTAAAACTTTCAACTGGGCAAAGTGGATTGCCCGGTTCAGCATACATAAAACCATGGTTTGATGATTTCCCAGTTTCAAGGGGATTGTTGTGGTTTTTAGTATACTCGTTAAAATTGAGCATCACAAATTGAGCACCATTTTCGTCTGATTTTATTGAGAAATGCTCAGGTTTAAGTTACCTGAGACCTTCCTGACCGTGCCTGGCCATATATAACTGAATGTCTAACCATACTTTACGAACTAGGCCAGGCGCAGTTTGGGGAGAACAAATGTCCGAATATCTCAGTTTCTGTTAAGTCGGACTTCGTAAGGGGTTCATGGTGCTGTGACTTGTCTTGCTGCGAATGCCGGTAAGTTTTCATTTTTGCTGTAAATACAGCATTACTGGATCGGAATTCTGGATCCTTCATCAAGTTAAAGAAAAAATTACTCACCTTAGTAATGTTGTTTCTTCTAATGGAGTCTTGCTATATTATGACAATTGCAGTTTGTCCCACCATTAGAACTGCTCCGGAGGTGAAAGAGTTAACTCCCATTCTAAGAATGGAACTTGGAGCGAGAGCTCGGTTATAGAAGCTCTGTCTGGGTTATTTCAAACCCAAACTGTCAGATCTTTACGAGCAAAACTCACTAAGGTCTGTGTGGAAGCTGTAACCTACACTAGCCAACTGGCTACCTGACTATTAACACATATTCCTGGTCCCAACACAAAGACTCAAGTCAGGGGACCAGAAGTAATAATATAATATAAGCAATAATAGATAAAATAAAAACACCACATGCCAAAACCCCAAGAAGGGTGGAAAACATATAATGGGCATAACTGCCCACACCTAGGGCTGCCCACCCCATACCCAAGTAGAAGTTCTGAGAGGGGCAGGCTGGGGAGGTCATAATATAGCAAGACTCCATTAGAAGAAACAACATTACTAAGGTGAGTAATTTTTCTTCAAACAACATGAAGTCTTGCTATATTATGACAATTGCAGACTACACAGCAGTACCTCCATGGAGGAGGGACAGAACCTACTTAGAATAGGCTCTGAAGCACAAGCTGTGCCAAACCGAGCATCTCTCCTGGCCTGGACATCCAGGGTAATGCTTGGTGAAAGTGTGTACCATTTTCCAGGTAGCTGCTTGACATATCTCTAAGATAGGATGTCTCTGGCAGCAGCTAGAGCACGGCTGTACCTCTGGTAGAATGAGCTCTCAGGCCAGAGGGGAACTTTCCCCAGTTTCTGATAACAAAATTGGATACAAGAGACAATCCACCTGGCAACTGATCTCTTAGTGGCAGGTCTCCCTTTCCGACCTCACCATAAGGGAGAAAAGTTGGAGGATTCGAACCTGTGACCCTTAGTGCGTTCTATATAGTAACTTAAGGCCCTCTTAACATCTAAACTGTGCAACCTCCACTGCCAGAGGAGGAATGTTCACTGAAAACACTGGAAGGAGATAGATTGATTAAGATGGAAATCTGAAACCACCTTAGGCAAAAACTTCCTGTTAGTCCTGAGGACTACCTTATCCCTGTGAAAGAAATAAAGTCAGTTTCTACTGACAAGGCTTACAACTCACTTATCGCCTGGCAGAAGTGATAGCCACTAGGAAAACAGTTTTCCAAGTTAAGTACTTAAGCTTTGCAGAAGACAGAGGTTCAAAGGGGTTGCATTAACTGGGCAATGCAAACATTAAGGTCCAGGCAGGGCCGGATCCCTAAAGGTGGATTAGTATGAAGTAATCCTTTAAAAACTTGGAAAATACAGGGTGAGCGGAAAGAGAGGAGGGCTTTCCTGCTGACACAAAAGCAGAGACAGCTGCCAAATGTACTTTCAGGGTAGCTGGTCTCAGGCCCAAAGAATTAAGATGGACCATATAGTCCAAAACAATGGGCAAATCAGCAGATTCCGGGAAATATGTTTCCCAGAACACCAAATGGAAAACCTTTTCCACTTAGAATTATAAGTAGCCCTAGTGGAAGGCTTCCTAGAAGCCTTTAGGATTTCAAGAACACCCTGAGAAAGGTGTAGGTCAGCAAATTCTAACTCCTCAAGAGCCAGGCCTTGAGGTTGAGGGATTTGAGGTTCGGATACCAAACTCTCCCCTGGGCACAGGTTAACAGGTTGTGATTCCTGGGGAGACACAGGGGAAGATGGACTGCTAGGGACAGAAGGAGTTGGTACCAGGGCTGCCTGGCCCAATCTGAGGCAATCAGAATCACCCTGCAAGGCTGGGATCTGATTTTGACTAGCACCTTGAATAGGAGAGGGAAGGGGGGAAAGGCATAAAGAAACTTCCCTTCCCAATCTAGGAGAAAGGCATCCAGGGGGACTGAGCCCAACACTGGGGGCCCGCAACAGAACAGTGGAAGTTGGTGATTGTCTGGGGCTGCAAAAAGATCTATCTGAGGGGTGCCCCATCTGGCAAAAACTATCCCCAGTACTTGAGGATCCAGAGCCATTCGTGATGGCCCTGGGAAATCCTGCTGAGAGCATCTGCTAGGACATTGTCCTTTCCTGGAAGGTTAACTGCTATGAGGAAGTGTTCAGGAATAGGCCAGAGACCACAACTTCATTGCCTCGGTGCACAAGGCGAAGACCGAGTGCCCCCTGTTGTTGATGTACCACATTGTTGTGGTGTTGTCTGTTCTGACTTGTACCACTTTGTTCTGAACAGATGCAGAAAATACTTGAAGTGCTAAAAGACAGCTCTGAGTTCCAGCAAATTGATGTGGAGCAGAGTTGCTGAGGGACCACACTCCCTGAGTGGAGGTGCCCATGTGGGCTCCCACCCCAGGAGGGAAGCATCCGTAGTGAGGGTCAGGAGTGAGACAAAGGAGAATGAAGGGACCCCCAGTCTTAAATTGCTCTGATCCTGCCACCACTGGAGGCCTGGATCAGGGTTGGTCACTGGGACCAACTTGGAAAGGGGTCTCTTCTCTGAGACCAAAAGGCTCTCAAGTGAAACTGAATGTCCCTCATCTGAAATCTTGCTCCTTGCACTACATCTGTGGACGTAGCCATGTGCCCCAGGAGCTGCAAAAAGTGTCTTGCTGGTCGAGAGACCTGCAGAGTGAAGGAGGAGGCCAGAGCCACCAAGTTCCTTACCCTCTCTAAGGGTAGGAAGGCTCTGGCCTGCTTTGTGTCCAATTCTGCACCTATGAAGGTGAGCACCTGAACTGGTTCCAGAACGGACTTTGGGAGATTGAGCAAGAGCCCAGGAGGTGAGCAGCTGCTGGGTAACTTGCAGGTGAGATTTACCTGTTCTGGGGACTGGCCTACAATGAGCCAGTCGTCCAGATAGGAAAGACAGCAATCCTTTGCCTTCTTAAATGAGCAACTGCTACTGCCAGACATTTTGTGAATACCCTTGGGGCAGAGGTGAGGCCGAAGGGCATTGCTCTGAACTGGTAGTGACCTGAGGGCAGTTCGAATCTGAGGTACTTTGGTGGGAGCTTCTGATTAGGGGCGTGAAAATAGGCATCCTTGAGGTCCAGGGAGGCTAGCCAGTCCCTGGCCTTAGAGAGGTAAAATCATTGCCAGAGTTACCATTCTGAACTTTGGTTTCAAAGGTGTTTGTTCAGATATCTCAGGTCTAAAATGGGCCGCCATTCTCCTGTCTTTTTGGGGTAAGGAAATATCTGGAGTAGAGACCCTTGCCCTGGTGTAGGGGAGAAACCCTTTCTACAGCTCTGAGAGCCAGGAGGGTTGAGACTTCTGTTTCTAAAGTAAAGGTCTCTAAAGAGTTTGCAGGTGGGAAAGATCTGATTCTCGTCTTTGGGAACTTTTTGAAGCTGAGAACCAGACCCTGGCTTACTACTTCCAGGACCCACTTGTCTGAAGTTAGAGACAACCAGTTCTGAACGAAGTAAGCCAACCTGCCCCCTACAGGTAAAGGAGAATCGGCCATGGGCACCCCATCAGGGTGTCTGTTTGGCAGGTGCTTTAGGCTGAGGGGTGGGAGCAGGCCTGCCCACACCCCGTCTGCCTCTCCCTCTGAAGAACCTCCTCTGAGCATAAGCAGAGGAGGCCTGGGTTTGGTAAAAAGGCCTGTGAAAAGGCCTACCTCTACCCCTGGGGGTCTGCCTCTGAGGAGTGACTTGCCGCTCCTTAGCCTGGGCACTCTTATAGGTAGTCCTATATTCATCCATTTTCTTCATATAATTCTCTGTCTGCTCCCCAAACAGAGAATTTCCAACCACAGGAAAATCCAAAACCTTAGTCTGGGTATCCTGTGACAAGCTAGTACACCTGAGCCAGGCCAACCTACGAAAAGCTACAGATGTAGCCATGACTCTAGAGGATACATCATTAAAAACCACAGCAGCATGAAACTGCACCTTAGATGCCTCAATGCCATCAGCAGCCACCTGTTCCAGCTCATTAGCAAGCTGGCCAGAGGCCCTGTTTGGCCAAAGCCATGACAGTGTCCCATCTAGATTTCTGATACCTTGCTACATAAGCCATGTAATTTGCTTGCCTGAGTCCCAAGGGCGCTGCCATGTATTGTTTTTAGCTATGGCATCAATCTTCCTGGAATCCTTGTCAGGAGGATGTGAAGCCAAGGAATATTAGCTTTATCACAGGCTGCAGCCTGAACCACACCAACGTGACTGCATTGCTGTGAAAGAATTCTGTATCAGGACCTGACAGAGTGTACCTCCTGTCCATCTTTTTGTCCACAGGAGGCACAGAATTAGGAGTTTTAAAATTTTATTGTTTGTTTCCTAAATGATTTATGCAAGGAATAGACAACCTCCTAGACTCTGGAATATCCATCATTTCTACAAAATCAGGTTCCTCTTGCTCATCCACAGCTTCCTCAATGGGAGCTGGAGGGTTTCAACAACTTTTTGTAAAACATTAAGTGAGAGGGACTCAGAAGCGAGGGGAGATTCAAAAGGTCTGTCTGGGGAGATGTCCGGTTCAATGGGCACACCCAGACCCTCCAAGTCACATTCATACTGTTCATAATCATCCTCCCCCTCCTCTGGTTCATAAAACTCTTCAACATCATATTCCTGAACCGGTGGAACCGACCGAACCGACCTTTTACCAGACAGTGGCGGTTCGGACGGAACCGGAGAAAGTGACTGGACAATCTGAATAGCTCTTGCTATCCCTGCAGCAGTTGGAGAAGGAATTTTGGGCTCCACACCTGCTGATTTTCTTGTTTTCTTTACTGGAACTGGCCCCTCTGAGCCAGCTTTACGTTTGCCCGAGGAAGTCTCGCCCTGGTCAGAGGGCACTCCCTCCGGTTCGGTTGGCACCGAACCGGGCTGGCCATCCGGGTCAGCGGACTTTTTGGCCTCTCGTTCCCTGAGCCTGCCAACTCTCTTATCCAGGGTGGCTGCAGGGAAATTTTTACAAATCTGGCAGTCTGAATTGAGGTGGTCAAACCCCAGACAATATACACATGTGGTGTGTGGGTCAGCCTTGGCAAAGACTTCCCCACAGACATCACAGTGTTGAAACCCAGTGGGCCCGGTTTTTCTTTTGGGTTTCTCAGACATAATGCCAGCCTAACCAAAAACTTGCCCTTTTAAACGGCAGTGCCAGGCAAGACACCCTTATCGGTTCCTAACCGTGTCACGGGTCTTGGAAAAAACCGTAATGAAATCCGGTTTTTAGAACCGATAAGAACCGGGAACCGCACTCTAAAACCTTCAATTTCAAGTTTTAAAACAAGCTGATCGGTTCAAAACCGAACCGATAACATTTACAAGTTCCACACAGAAAATAAACTGTAATTACTTACGGTACCACAGACAGAGCTTGAACCGATCGGTTTTGCGGTTAAAATAATAATATTCTTGGTTGATTTGAACCGAGAAAACACTATTTAAACTGAGAAATGAACCGAGCAGTAGGAGAAATCTCCGGAGCGACTGTTCAGTGAGGCGGAGTAAAGAATCTGACAGTTTGGGTTTGAAATAACCCAGACAGAGCTTCTCTAACCGAGCTCGCGCTCCAAGTTCCATTCTTAGAATGGGAGTTAACTCTTTCACCTCCGGAGCAGTTCTAATGGTGGGACAAACTGCAATTGTCATAATATAGCAAGACTTCATGTTGTTTGAAAGACCTCCCAATGGCTGGTGAACTTAGGGGGTGGTTCAGTGCAGCTCGCAGACCGCTGAAGCTCGAGATGGCATACTTGAGTCCTGCAGTCGTCTGAGCTTCCACGTAAAATTTCCTCAGAACATTGTTGAGGTCTTCTTTACTGATAGAGTGCCAGTCTATCGATGTGTTTGTTGCTGTTGCCCATTCATCAAATACGCGCAATGCCCATGCAGTAGAGCTTAATGTATTTTTCTCGTTCTTCTCTTGCTCAAGGCAATCTAGTTGTATTGGGGTGTACATAGAGAAATGCTTACTCACTGTGGCAGCTGCGGTTTGCATTTGACAGGTCGGCTGGCTCGTTCGACAGCTGGAGCTCATATTTTCATTTCGTGAATTGGTAGCTTCAGAGGCTGTGGTCAGTTGTTCAATGGGCTCATTGTCTGGATGCATAACTAATTCTAAATCCTCTTCTGAAAGGCTGATATCAAAGTGTGCTTCAGGAAAAGATGCCATTCTTATAGACTGGTAGTGCCACTTTCAGCTGGTTAAACAAGATGGCTGATTTCAGATTTGCCAACATTCTAATTGGCATGTTTACTAGGATCAGTGCCCACAGGGCACTGCTAGTACTTCTTCCTGTGCATAAGAAGGAATATCACACAGGTAAGCACCAATCAGAATGTCTGATTTCTGATGTCCATTTCATAAGAGAATGTATCATCCAGTTGTTACAGAGTGCAAATGGGGTTTGCACCTGCCAAAATTCTGGACTGTGCATGTAACTAGGTTGCGGCATGACACAAAGCACAATGCAAAGCGGAAACCTTGTCGCAATGTGCAGGGCATGGGCACTGTACCCATTAGTATCCCTTCTCTCTGTCACCCCGACAGTCTGGGATCTGGTGGGCAAATGGTTCCTCCCTCCCTCCATGGCTCTGTGGCCAGTCTCCTAGTGGTTCAGTGGAACCCCCACCTGCTCCAGCGATCACAAGAAATCAAGGATGTCCAGTGGTTCATCCCCCAGTCACTTCAGTCTAGCATATCTTATGGTCTAGTGGGGCCTCCTCAAATCCAATCCTTCTGTCTGGCTGCTGCGTCCAGTTGCAGCATTGAGACCCCTTTCTGTTACATAACCCAGGGAGGTGCAGAAGGCCCAACTGGAATTGGGAGGTCTGCCAGGCCTTTGTAAAGATATCCATGTGGCAAACCCCTTGCACCCTCTACCAATTGTTCAAAAAGCTGCACAGGAAGGGTTGCCCCCCCCCCCAAAAAAAAATAAGCATAGCATGGTGGAGGCATCCATATGTGTGTCGTGGTGCTAAACAGTCACAATTACCACTTGATACCACCACTTGGGATTGTTAATGAACGCAGGCACTTGTCTTGCCTCAGTAGTACCCCCTCCCCATACAGAAATTATGTTAGCAGTTTATCATCAACAAAAGCACCAAAAACAGACATACTTTAGAGAGTCCCTATGAAAACATCCAGTCTGCCCTACAAGGAGTAAAGCAAAGTGATGTCAACCCCCCCCCAGAAAGCAGAAGACATGCTGTTTAATGCAGTACTAATAACAGGCATGTGCAAGAGAGCCCCTATGAAAAGCAAGCAACATGATGTCAAAAAACAGAAGACATGCTGATTGTTTTTAATTCAGTACTAATAACAGGTATGCGTAAGCAAGCCCCTGTGAAACGCAGCATGATGTAAACTAAACACAACAAAACGGAATACATGGTTTGTTTTTAATTCAGTACTTACTGCAGGCATACACAAGAAACTGCCTATAAATGCAACATGATGTCAAGCAACTAGAAAACAGAAGATGTTCTGTTTGTTTTTAATTCAGTACTAATAACATGCATGCACGAGGGTGCTCCTATGAAAAGCAGCATGATGTCAAACAACTAGAAAACAGGACGTACTGTTGTTTTTTTTCAATTTTCTGTTTTTACAAATGAAATGACTAGTGCAGCTGGATGCGTCATGCACTCCCCTTCAAAGTATTCAGTTTCACAGACCTTTTAAAATGATAAAGAAAAGCTAACATGCCATATCTTGGCAGTGGAAACAACCATTACGGAGGGTCATGACTTAACATTTCCCCATGCAGACTGCATACTGCTGCCTCATGTCACTCTCAATAAATCATCATTTAAACAGAGTCTGCTGCAAATGTTTAACTTCAAACTGTATCTGTCACCACGGTCAGCGAGGGCCCATCCCACATAAATACATTTAAATGGATAAGTAGATAACATTGCTCATGATTATAACATTAGAGCTATTTAACAAAAACAATTGCAAGTCATAATTTTCTCGGTGGCATTCACAAGTTAAATTACCTTGATAATTAACTGAAGGCTTGGAGGCTTGCAGGATTTTAGGCACAGAAACTCCCATGTCAAGTTCGGTTAACGTCAGTTCATTCATGAAGTATGGCAGCTGAAAAGTTTCATGAAGAATAGTTATAAATTAACCACAAAGAAGTAAGCGTTTTTTTCCAACATTCCTGGAGGACACCTAGGATGCTATACTTTGCTGTATTAAACAAAGACAGTGTTTACTTGAGGCATGATTAAAGGGGATATGTACCATTCCAAATGTATTTATTTAAAAAGTAACTCGAATGATCCACCTATGTTATATCTACTGTAGATCAGATTTAAAGATCAATGGTAACACATTATGAATTTTGTTTTATTACTAGTGATGTGATGAAGTAATATTTTGACCAAAAACAAAACTGTTCACATTTGCAAAGGGGCTGTGCCCATGTGTTTTCACTGCTTCCCTGCTCCTGACTGTGCAGGTACACACCATTCTGAAGAGTAATTCAGATTATCAGTGTTTCATTTTTTCCATTCTCTGACTATTATAGCCATCTTTAAAAAGAGAGAGAGTCCAGAAGTCTGGTGGCTAAGGCGCCCCACCTCTACTCGGGGGACTACAGGTTCTTGTTCTGAATCTGCAGACCCAGTTCGTTTGGCAGTAGGCAGTCCCAGGGACACCTCTCCTCACTGGGAGAGGATCTCTTGCAGTCAGCATGGAATGGCTGCCCCCAGGTGGTCCGAGGGCAGAACCTGTTCCATGAGGAACCTCCTCTCTTGCTAGTGTCTCCCCGAGACAGTAGGTATCAAAGTCCACTGGTGGAAGGGTGTGGAAGAGCTGACATCAGGCCAAGGCTTCCCACTCATGGGAGGAGGTCATGCGCGGTCAGAACTACGGCTATGGCAGGATCTATAAAAAGGGTCAGGTGAGGAGGGTGGGTTACAAAGGGCAAACATTAAAAATGAAAGAAACACAATGATAAAAGATAACAATAAAAATGAGCGAGATGTATAAAACTAATTAACTGCTTTTACAGTAAGGAATTATATTTGCCACTCTGTAGCAGGAAGAAAGCTGCTATGATTTAATTAAATTGTGCTGCTTGTCATGGAATATTTCATGATGAGAGCTCGGGGTAGTGACAGTAGTGACAAAAAATTATATGCAGTGGCACATTCATCATTATTTTTTATGTTAAGAGATTTTGTTACAAATAAATCATAAATATATTTTAAATCGAGAAAACAAAACACAATGCATTTTATACTGTGGTTGGTCTGTTACAGATGCCTTCAGCAAAACCATCCAAAACCTCCTTACTCCTGCAACTAACCAGCACCAGCCGAGAGGTGATGCCAGAAATGCTCTAAACACCCCCTTTGTCGCATGGCTCTAGCCCAGCGCTCCTTCACCTACAAAGCACCAGGCTGGCACAATGATCTCCCCTTGCACATTGTTACTGAGCCTTAGCTCGGACCCTTTAAGCGCAAACTCCTCCAGCACCTGACCATGCTAGGTACCTGCAACTGCCAGTCCTAATCTCACTATCCACATTATCCACTCCCACTCCCCTCACCCCACCATGAGCCGCATTTTTCTCCATCTCTTGTCCCCATCAAGTAACAACTCCTTCCCTTGACCCCCACAACCACCTTGCACTCCACCCATAGAAACACAGATTTTGACAGAAGATAAGGACTGCTTGGCCCACCTAGTCTGCCCATTTCCCTACCTACAGGATATGCTGCAGATCCTAGTTAACCAACAGCCTATTTCTTCCTACCCCCAACAAGAATTGCCTTATGTTTGTCCCATGCATTCTTGAATTCTTCCACGGTTTTTAGACCCCACAACCTCCTCAGGAAGGCTGTTCCATGTGTCCACCACCCTCTCTGTGAAAAAATACTTCCCCGTATTGCCCCTGAGCCGTCCCCCCTCTATCTTCAAATTGTGTCCCCTTCTTCTTGCTCATCATTTTTGCTAAAAGATGCTACCCTCTTGGACTTTGTTGACTCCACTGAGGTACTTAAAAGTTTCTATCATGTCCCCCCCACCTCCTTTCCTCAAGGGCATACATATTAAGCTCCATTAGTCTCTCCTCATTTGGCTTGTCTTGCAGACCCCGCACCATTTTAGTTGCCCTCCTCTGGACTGCCTCCATCCTGTCCATGTCCTTGTGGAGATGGGGTCTCCAGAACTGGACGTAGTACTCCAGATGGGGTCTCACCAACTGTCTGTACAGAGGGATAACAACTTCCTGTTTTCTGCTGGTGATGCCTCTCCCTATACATTCCAGTATCCTCCCAGCCCTCCCTACTGCCTTCTCACATTGCTTGCTAACCTTAAGGTCATCTGATATGATTACCCCCAGGTCCCTTTCCATTTTTGTTGTTGTTATTAACTCCCTCTGCATTGTGTAATCTTCCCCTGGGTTTTTGTTTCCCAGGTGCATTATTTTGCACTTCTTTGCATTGAATCCAAGCTGCCATACTTCTGAACATTCCTCCAACCTTGCTAAGTCCCTTCTCATCCTTTCCACACCTCCTTGTGTATCAACCCTGTTGCAGATCTCCATCTGCAAAGAGGCATACTTTTCCTTCTAGTCCCTCTGCAATGTCACTTATAAAGACATTAAAAAGGACTGGACCCAGTACTCAACCCTGTGGTACTCCACTAGTAACCCCCCTTTCTTCAGAGTGGACTCCATTTACAATTACCTTCTGTGTCCTGTTGTCCAGCCAATGTTTAACCAGGCTACCACCCTGTGACCCACTCCCAGGCTGGTTAATTTGATTATTAATCTTTTGTGTGGGACTGTGTCAAATGCCTTGCTAAAGTCTAGGTAGGCCATGTCCACAGCCCCTCCTTGGTCTACTACTTTGGTCACCCAGTCAAAGAAATCGATTAGATTAGTCTGACATGACCTTCCCGCTGTGATCCCATGCTGCCTTGGGTCCTGTGCCCCACTGGCCTCTAGGTACTCAACAATTCTTTACTTCAGAAGTGATTCCATCACTTTCCCTACCACAGAGGTCAAACTGACAGGTCTGTAGTTTCCTGCCTCTATCTTGCTCCCACTTTTGTGAAAGGGACTCGCATCTGCCTTCCTCCAGTCCTCAGGTACCACACCATCCTCCCATGATTTGTTAAACAGGGTAGTCAGTGGTGTCACTAGTTCTCCCCCTAATTCTTTTAGAATTCTGGGGTGAATTCCGTTAGGCCCCATTGCTTTGCCCACCTTCAGTTTTAGGAGTTCTTTCAGAAACCTTTCTTCTGTGAAAGGGCTGGGATCGACACCCCCTGTCCAGAGTGCTTCTGTTAATTGGATTAGGCACCTCCCCCTCCGCCTCTTTTGTGAATACTGAGCAAAATTATTCGTTCAGTATCCCTGCTTTTCCACTTCTCGCCCACCATCCATTCTATTCAGTCTCACTATCCCTCCTTTGGTCTCTCTATGCTCCCTGATGTACCTATAAAAGGTTTCATCCCCCCTCTTAACCGAGTTGGCTGTCTTTTCCTCAGTTTGGGCCTTTGCTATTCTGACTTTCCTCTCTGCTTCCTTCTGCATCAATTGGTACAGTTCTCTGTCCTGCTCCTTCTGTGTTTCCTTATACTTCCTAAATGCTATTTTTTTCTCCCTATCCTTCCCCGCCACCTCTTTTGAGAACCACAGTGGCTTTTTCTTTTATTTTGATTTGTTTATTTGCTTCACACAAAGGCTTGTTGCCTCTGTGATGGCAGTTTTGATGTTTCCCCATTGTTGCTCCATCCCTTCTTCTAGCCTGTTTGCTAGTGCTTTTCTAAGGCACTCTCTCATCTTGCCAAAGCCAGCCCTCCTGAAGTCCAGTACCCTCACTTTTGTATGGCTTGACTCTGCAGCTGAGTTTATCGTGAACCACACTGTTTGGTGGTCACTTGGTCCCAGTTGGCTACCCACTTCTAGATCTGAGATCCTCTCACTGTCCCCATTTGAGAGTACGAGGTCTAAGATTGCTCCCTCATGAGTGGGTTCCAAAACTAGCTGTCTGAGGCATGTCACTTGTAGGGCATCGAGAATGGCCCTGCTCTTGGATGTGGCTGCAGCAAAGGTGCTCCAGTTAACATATGGCACATTCAGGTCCCCCAACAACAGTATTTCCCCTTTCTCTGCCATCCTAAGGATGCCTTCTATCATAACCTTGTCCATTCCCTCCCCCTGACATGGGGATCAGTATACAACCCCGGATTATGGTGCCATTTCCAGTCTCTAAGGTGACCCACAGTGCCTCCTCTCCTCCCCTTCCTGTTTACTCTTTTGTTCCATTGCTTTTATCCCTTCCCTTACATAGAAAGTCACTCCTCCCCCTCTTCTACCCTTCCTGTCTCTCCTGTATGTTGTGTACCCTGGTATGTTAACATCCCAGTCACGGTTCTCTGTGTACCATGTTTCTGTGACTGCTATGATATCCAGACATCCCTCTTCCATCAAGGCCACCAGTTCAGGGAGCTTGTTGCCCAGACTATGGGCATTGGTACTCATTACCCTCCATTTCTTGATGGCCTTACCCCTTTTTGCCCCATCCCTGTCCTTATTGCCTTTGTCATTTTCTCCATTTACCCCTGCCCTTCTCCCTATCGACTTCTCTATCTTGGTGTTCACCTCACTTACTACCCTGATTTTTTTTTTGGGGGCTAGGATTTCCCTGCTCCTTTCCAGTGCCTCCCCCCTTGGCTAGTTTAAATGCTTGCCAATAAAGCATTTAAACCTATCACCTAGGATCCGGTTCCTCTCCTGGACAGATGCAGACCATCATGCCAGTACAGGCCTGCATCCCTCCAGGTGGACCCCCAGTCCCCAATGAAGCCAAATCCCTGAGCTCTGCACCAGTTTTTTAACCATTGATTGAATCCCATGGTGTGGAGCACCTAGCCTCACCCTTGCCATAGACAGGCAGCACCTCCGAGAAAGGTTACCATGCGTGCTACTTGTCGAGGCCTCCCCAACTCCACAAACTCTTCCTGCACTGCTCTGAGTCCTTTCTCAGCCAGGTCATTTGTCCCTAGGTGGACAATGACATCCAGCTCCCTCCCCGTGCAGCTGCTCCAGCGATCCTGAGGATTCGCTCCCTGTCCCTCCAAGCCATGGTGCCAGGCAGGCACCTTACCTCCTCTCCCACTTCCTCCCCAGTTCTACCCCCCTAATAATGGAGTCCCCCACCAGGAGTTGTTTCCTTCCCCTGTGGGGTCCCATGCCACCCTCCTGTGGGTCTCCTGTGTACAGGCTCCCAGCATCCTCCTTGGTCTCCACTGCGGGTGCCTCCATAGAGGAACCACACATTGCCAGAACGGCATATGAATTGTGGAGAGGTACAACTGGAGGGATGTGCCTCTGTTCCACCACCCTCACCCTCCCTGAGCCCACCGTGGTCCAACCGCTCCTCTTTCTTGAAACCTCTGAGGCAACGGCAGTGGCCCTGGTGGTCCCTGGGTAGGAGAGGAGGTCCCTCAAATCCTGGCCAACTCAGCCTGAAGATGAGCAACCTCCTCCCTCAGCCCAGAGAGGTGCCTACAGATGGGACAACACCGCATCCTCCAGAACGTCTCCCGGAAGACTGCGGCTCCACAGCCACTGCACTGCACCACTCCTCCTCTACCCTTTACCACCTCCTGACAAAAATCAACCACTGACTGCTCTCAACTCAAGTTTTTCTCTGTATATAAAAATGTAATCTTAGTTTTATAATATTCATTGTTCTCTGTTTATCTAGTGTCTATCTGTACTTGAGTACTGTACCTGTCATGGCGTGAAATCTTTGTTAATGAGCTTCTAATTTAGTTTCTTTCAAGATGAATAATAAATAAATAAATAAATAACATGGAACAACACCTTTTAGACAATGAGGTAGTGGCATCCATTTTCTGGTGAGAATAAACTGCTCCTGCGGACAAGGATCCTTTTGAACTGTAATGAATACACTAGCTGTTCTATTTTAGGAGAGTTTTAGGAGAGCTTAAAAAGTAAACTAAGTGCTTTTCTTTGTAATTACTCAGGCTCACTGTCAGAGGAACAATTTATCATCCCTTTCCCCACACTGTTAGGACTAGCCAAATCAACACTGAAGCTTCTGCTCTGTCCGTAAAATAGATACTTCCACAGGGCTCTATATTACTATTTAATAAAAGCTAGCCATTTTTCTGAGGTCATGTTAGACCTAATCTTGTAACCCACTTATTTAATAACTACAGCATCCCATTTCAGCTGCTATATTCCAGTTCCTTGTATTTCTTCCTCTTACTCCACTATCCCCCAACCAGTCTCAGCTGTTCTTCCCCCAACTGTCGGACTTACCTGGGCCATCTTCCTCTGTGATCCACTTGCCTACTAGTGGCTAAGCATCCTTAGTGGCATGTCTTCCAGCTTAGAAATCTTGAACAGTTTTTCAGTGCATGAAGAAGAGGGGACAGCACCGAAAAGGAGTGCAAGATGCTGTCTGTCAGATGGCACACTACATGATGTCATAGGTGGAGGGTGGGTGGTACTAAAGATGGGGTTTTCTAGCATAGTATCTCATCCCCCAAGTCACCAAGCGGCAGCTATACTATGGCGAACATTGCTGACCCTCCCAGGAAGCAGCAAATATCCCTCACATTGCATTGTACCTTCATGTTCTTCTAACTAGCACTCTAGGCTTGTTACAGAAAACCATGCCCCACCCATACCCGCTTAACAAGCAGGTGAGTTTGTCACTTGGCTGTCTGGTCAGTGCTCACTAGAGTAACATTTAAAATAACTATAAAATGAAATAGTATATATTCCCTTTAAACATTTGTTTTGCATTTCCTATTTCCACACAGTGCAATTTAATTTCATACATAGTGCACTGTATATCATTTTAACTTAAACATCACTGCAAAATCAGGCCTTTAATTGACAGATCTTAGATAGATAGATTAGATACAACCTGAAAGCAGGTGTTGTATGAAAGTACAAAAAGTTAGCAGACCCCTTGATTAGAATGGAAGAGGTCCAACTGGCCTTTACAACACGCTTATGGTTAAGGTGTTGTCACCTACTTAGTGGCATCTAATGAAAGTTTTAACTCAACAAATCACAAATGCAAATTGTCACAAACCACTGGAGGAGGCACAGGTACCAGACACCTATGGGAGAGGGGTGCGGGGGGCTGAGTCAGTTGGGAAGAGGCGAACAGGATGACTCCATGGCACACCCAGGGAAGAACAGCAAGGAGTATCCTAGTAGTAGGGAACTCTATGATTTGAGGGGTGGAGAAGGTGATGAGGGGAGGGGAAGGGAAAGGAGAGGGGGTTGTCAACTGCCCTCTAGGAGCATCAGCTATCTGGGATATTGACAAGACAGGGAGAGTGGTAGAGGAGGGAAAGTGGGAGCTTGGGGTATTGGGACACTTAGGTACCAATGATCTGGTTAACGAGCTGACTGAAACAGTTAAGTACAACTTTCAAATGCTGGGGGACAGATTGAAGGCATACTCAGTTTCACTGGCCTTTTTTGAGGTTCTCTCTGTGTGGGGCAGGGGACATGGGAAATACAGGGTAAGGAAGGAGGAGGAGACTGAGGAATTTAACGGGTGGTTGAAGGGATGGTGTCTGGAGCCACAGTACCATTTTATGAGAGATTGGGGGGGGGCTTCTGGGACAGGAAAGTCTTCAAGGGTGACGGTCTTGACCCAACATGAGAGGGGACCAGGGTGTTAGGGCAGAAGTCTGATGTTTATGTAGCTGGACATTTAACTGAGATGGGGGACACTAAGGCTTTGGGGAACCACAGAGGGCAGAAAGCAAAACGTGAACCTAGCTAGGACAACCCCAGAAATGGGGTCTAGGAGCAGTGGAGATGAAAGAAGCAAAGCAAGTGTCCATAATAAGTTAAGTAGGAGTGCCAGGGGGAGGGGGCTCATAAAGTCAACAGGGAGCAGGAAAACCAGGACATTAAGGGGGAAGGGGGAAGAGGACAAAAGAAGAGGAGCTCACAAGAGGGGGGAATAGTATAGGCACAAGTTGGAAGGCAGTCTACCTAAATGCCAGGAGCCTAGGAAACAAAACTAGTGAGCTCCATGCAATGGTGACGGATGCAGGATTACACCTCATCACTATTACAGAAACATGGGCCACCAGAAATGATGACTGGCATACACCATTTATAGGAAAGACAGGGGTAAGGGAAAAGGAGGTGGGATAGCCCTCTACGTCAAAGAAGGCATATAGGTAGTAGAGGATGGGTCCAGCAGGGGAGGAAATGGGAAGACAAAGTCCAGTAGGAGAGGAAATGGGAAGACATAATCGCTTTCTGCATACAGCTCACGACAGCATCAGGAAAGAAGTTAATATATGGCTGGTCTATACACCAATGTGACAGGGAGATAAGTGAGACAGGGAACCAGGGGCAGAAACTGAGAAGGGGGCCACAAAGGGGGAAATAGTGGTTGTGAGGTATCTCAATCTACCAGACACAGGCTGGGATATTCTAGCAGCTAAGAGCACCAGAAGTCAGGCCGAGCTAGAAATGTTGGAGGACTTCCTGTTGGTACAACTAGTCAGAGAACCTACAAGACAGGCTGCCATTCTCAATGTGGTACCAGAATACCATACGGTTTCAAATGGCCATGGATATCAGGATACCCTTGTCAAAAGCTATGGTTCTGCATTTAAGATGTGCAGACTTTGATCAGATGAGGGAATCAGTCAAGGACAAGTTAGTTGGGGTGGAGGAGAGATTGGGAGAAATTAAAGGGACCATTCTTGAAGCAATTAAAAAATGCTTGAGAACAGTTACCAAGGGGAAAAGGCACAAGATGCCAATCTGGTTCTCTAAGAAGGTCAGGGAGGCAGTGAGGTTAAAAAAAAAAAAGGTTAAAATGATGGTAGCCCCGAAGTTATTTTACCTGTTCCAAAATATTCCACTGTATATGGGTAATGCAAACTTTAAGAAGATTAATAACACAGAACTTTCTGGTGGGGATCTAGCCCTCCTAGATTGTCTCTATCCAAGCTTAGGGCTCACTGGTCCCAGGGAGGCTTTGCACTCCCATGGTGGGAAATGTATCTGTTAGCTTTTCTTTTTAGACAGTCTATCTATTACCTTCTACCTTCATCAAGTCATTTTCCACTATGGTTTGAAGTAGAGAGACAGTTATGTAAGCCAGGTGAACCCTCAGATCTTTTATTCAGGGCTAGGTTGTGGGGGGGGATGAAAGTCCATGTATTCTTAGCTCCATCAGATCGATAAAGTTGCTAAAATCAAAACTCAGCTTGGATAACACACACCCCTTTTTAGAAGGCCTTTGGTCCAATCCTAATATACAGTTGGGAGGCAAACCATTAATTAACTCTGGATGGTATGCTTCTGGCATCGCTAATGTAAGGGATCTGATTGATCAGAGAACAAATATTTTGAAGTCCTTTAGAGAGCTCAGCTTAGAATTTAATCTTCCGAAATTTCACCTTGTTTTTTATCTTCAAATTTGGCAAAGCCTTGGAAGAGTCAATTTTGGGCCCGGATTTAGATCTTCCAGATGGGGGTCGGGATTGGAGTTCTATTTGTAGCATGGCTGGTTCTAAAGGGGGCGTCTCCAAGCTGTACAGGTTTATATGCAGCAACTCTCATTTAGGTGGTGAAACCTTGAAATCTAAATGGGGGTCTGACATAGGGTTGAGTATTTCCGCAGTGGATTGGAAATCTGCCTGGAGTAATGCCTATCATGCTTGTAAAGAGGTGCAGGGCAGGACTGTGCAATTTAAGATTCTACACAGATATTACTCTTCCCACTCTAGACTCGAAAAGATGGGTTTCTGCCTTGATGGCATATGCTGGAGGTGTAAGGAACCTCATGCTGGTCTACTACACATGATATGGGACTGTCCTCAAGTGCTTAAACTGTGGAAGTTTGTACATAATTTGTGTGAAACTGTTACTGGAGTTAAGATCTTGTTTTCCCCTCAGGCTTTTATATTAGGAATTCCGTTTTAGTTTAAGTCACTGACAAAATATCAGATTAATTGGATTTTATTAGCTTCTCTGGCCCTTAAAAGATTAATACTGGCAAAGTGGAAAGATTCCACAGCTCCTTCTTTGTCTGAATGGTTTAACAATATGTCTGTCCTAGCACAGAATGAAAGAATATTGGCTTTGTTACATAAGCAAATGCCTATGTTTTTTGTAACATGGTTTCCCTTCTTAAAAATGGAGTTAGATCTGGATGTTTGATCTATTCAAAATTTGGTCAATAGATGTTGTATTGTGTTCCTATATGTGTTATCTAACTGCTGAGGATGATTTTTACATTAACATGCATATTATTAGGTGGTCCGAAAAGTTTATTCTCTTCTATTGCTCCAAGCTTTAATTGTTTACTCTTATTTAATTATATATGGTCAGAATATGTAGAGATATTTTATGTTCTTCATTGATGTTTTATTAATGTATGTGTTTTTCTTGCGTATAAATGAAAAAAAGCGGGTCCTTTATTGGCTACAAAGAGAAACTGAGAGATGAGGAATGAAGCAAATACCAAGTAAAGGTGAAGGAGGCCAAGGAGGCAGCTGGGAAAGCAACAGCAGACACAGAGCTGTATACTGTGAAGGGGGTCAAGGAAAGGGAAAACAGTTCTTCAGGTATGTAAGGCAAAAAAGAAAGACAAGAAGGGGGGATTGTTATGCTGACAGAGGGGGGCAGGGTAGTAGGGGAGGATGAGCAGAAGGCAGCCGTTCTAAACCATTACTTCTGCTAAGTGTTCATAGCGGAGGATAGTGGGCTGCTGCTGGAAAGCAGCATCAAGGCTGCTGCAAATGGGATCCCAGAAATGGGACAGGTGATAATTACAGTACAAAGGATTAGAAAAGGGCTTGCAGCACTGAAAACAGACAAGGCTAGCAAGCAAGGCTAACAGGATGCTGGGATGTATTGGTAGAAGAAGAAAAGAGGTAACCCTTCCCCTCTACAAATCCCTGGTGAGGCCTCACCTAGAGTACTGCACCTAGTTCTGGAGTCCTCACTTCAGAAAGGATAAGGATTAGTCGGAGACAGTGCCGCGCAGAGTAACAAAAATGATTTAGGGCCAGCAGGGTAGATCCTAACAAGAGTACCTCAAGACACAAAATATGTACTCACTGGAGACCAGAAGGGAGAGGGGAGATTTAATAGAGACCTTCAAGTTCCTTAAAGGAATTAACACAGTGAACTGCAGGGAACTATTTAGCTTAAAAAACAATTCGTGATCACATGGACAGGAATGGGAAATTAACAGGAGGTAGGTTCAGGAGGGATGTGAGGAAGTACTACTTTACGAAAAGGGGGGTGGTGGAGCCTTGGAACAGTCTGTTGGCTGAGGTGGCTGGTACAAAAACTGTCAGGGGAATCAAGCAGGACTAGGACATAATGAAGGGAATAGTGGTTACCAGGGGCAACAGGACCAGGGGGGAGGAGAAGAGAGCGAGAGAGATGAGAGGGAGGGTTAGTACCCTGGAGAAACAGTAGGTTCCAGGGATTATAGGGAACCTGGGAAGACTGGATGGACCTCTGGTCTTTTTCTGCTGTCATTGTCTATGTTTCTAAGACTCTGGGGCCAGATGGGATGCACCTAAGGGTGCTCAGGGTATTGGCATCAGAACTGGCTGAACTACTGGCAAGGCTATTCAACAGTTCACAACAGTTCAGATTAGTTCAGAATGACTGGATTATAGCAGTTGTGATGCTGCTTCCTAAGGGAGGGGACAGGGAGGAACCTTGAAATTATAGGCTCATCAGTCTTACCTTAACCGTACATAAACTGATGGAAACACGAGTCATAGAGACCCAATGGACTACCCAGGATAGTAAGCAGCATGGGTTTGTGGCAGGAAGGACTTGTCAGACCAACCTGACAGTATTCTTTGACTGGGTAACAAGGGCAGTGGATATGGGACAAGCAGAAGATTTACTGTACTTTGATTTCAGCACTCATTTGTCTCAGTGCCACACAGAAGACTGCTGAAGAAATTACAAGATCAGGGAGCAGCAAAGGACCGAGTTAAATGGATAGGAAATTGGTTGGGGGTGACAGCAGAGGGGTGGTGTTAAAGGGGGTCAAATCGGGGGAAAGGGTGGTCAGCAGTGGGGTACTATTGTTACGGAGCATAAGAAGGCTGAAGCCCTTAGGCGCTCCTACCTGAGATTATAGGATGTCAGGTTACCTCCTTCAAGCCAATACTTATCCAGCCTATTTTTAAAAATATTCTTATTGTTACTTGTTATAATATCTTCAAGTAACGTATTCCAGATGTTAACTCTCTCATTGAAGAAGAGCTTCCTTCTATCACTCTTAAATCTCCTTCCTCTTAATCTCAACGAGTGGCTTCTTATGACAGATGTCGAACCTTAAGCCTTAATGTTGATGTCTTCTACTAAAGTTCGATCACTCAGTATATAAGTAATGTCTCTTCTTTCATCAAGTGTGTATAGTTTAAGTTTCTTTAGTCTCTGTTGATAATGTAAATCACTTACTTCAGCTACCATTTTTGTCATCTTTCTCTGTACCTTTTCTATTCTGTTAATATCACTTATTCTATAGGGGTTCCATAATTGGCTGCAGAGATCAAGGTGGGGCTGGACATATGATCTGTAGAGTGGCATAAGAACCTCTGAGCTACTACTTTTAATATTGCTTTTTATAGCAAACGGCATCTTATTTGCTTTTGCCACCACACTAGTGTGTTGATCCTTGGAACGCAAATCCTTGTCAATTAAAACCCCTAAATCTCTTTCTGTGTTTGTGTGATTCAATCTTGTGTTACTTAGTATGTACTGATTTGATTTATTGTTTTTGCCCATATGGATAATGCAGCAATTTTATGTTACATGACACACCCCAATTGAAAGCCCATTCTGTAATTGTATTTAAATCTGATTGTATAGCCCTGATCGCCTTGACTGTCTCACATGGACCCCCTAATTTGGTGTCATCAGTGTATTTTGATGGTTTATTTATAATGTTATTACTTAGATCAGAAATGAACAATTGAAAAAGAACTGGGTCCAAAACTGAGCCCTGGGGCACGACACTAATGACATATCCCACCCCAGATAGAAATCCGTTGACTGTCCTCTCTGTGATCGGGTTATTCAGCCAACTTTCTATCCATTTGATTAAATATGCACTAATCCTTATTGTGGTTTGTTTTTTAACAATTGCCCCATGTGGTACAGTATCAAATGCTCTTTGAAACTCCAGTAACACTACGTCTGCAGGACGCCCTTCATCTAGAATTTTACTTATGTGTTCATAGAAATATATTAGGTTTGAAATGCACAAATGTCCTGTAGTAAACCCATGCTGATTGAGGTCTCTTGCATCAACTTGTTCTATATGCTGCGAGAGATGATCTTTTATGATTGATTCCAAAATGTTACAGAGAACAGAGGTGAAACTGATGGGTCTGTAATTACTAATGTCTTGTTTAGAACCTTTTTTATGGATAGGAGTTATTTTGGCTATTCTCCAGTCACTTGGAACTTCACCTGTGGTTAATGATTTATTGAATAATATTTTTAAGGGAACAGCTATACTATCTTTTGCTATTTTTATCATCTGTGGGGTATTATTGTCTAAACCTGGTGAACCAAACTTTTTTAGACCATCAATTTTGTTCATTTGTTCTTCTGTGAGGTGGATCATGAGTCTCTGGGATGTTCTGTGAGTTAGTCATACTAGATTTACTCTAGACGGAACAGAAATATGAGTTGAAATTGTCGGCCACTACACTCGGGTCAGAGATAATGCTGTCCTGAACTGTTACTGCTATTAATTTTGAATCGGATTTCCTCAATGAGTTTATGTATCCGTAGAATTGTTTACTATTACCCTTTGTTGCTGATTTTGCTGATTTCAGTTCCATCCTTTCTTTTTGCTCTGTTAATTGCATTTTGCAGTCTTTTTGCACTTGCTTGAATTTTTCCCATTCAGTCTTAGCATTTTTCTGTTTATAATTTGCATAAGCTTTTCATTTGATTTTTATTAGTTTTTTTGATCTTGTTGTTCATCCATTTTAGTTTTAATCCCCAGCTATATTTTTTATTAACTTAATGTTTGTTACATATGGTTATAAATGTGTTTTTAATAAATTGCCAGCTATCCTGTGTTTTTGTGTTCTAGAACATCATGCCAATTAATACTATAGAAATCTGAATTTATTTTATTAACGTTAGCTGATTTATAGAGGTATATCTTTATACATCCTTTTAATGTTTGTACATTAATTAGTATTGCACATTCAACAGTTGCATGGTCACTATTTCCCAATGGTGGGATAACATCACAGTCTTTAATGGTAACATTCTCACTACCGAGTACTAAGTCCAATATTCTGTTGTCCCTGGTTGTTTTTTTATATGTCGAATTAGGTTAAGTTCTTGACATGTTTTTAGAAATAATTCACTCTGTGTAGTGTCTGTGGTTTCATTTTCCCAATCTATATCCCCAAAATTGAAATCACCGGCTAATATTATGTTATGCATGCTACTTGCATTACAAATGTCTTTTCTTATAGCATTATTAATTTCGATATCTGAGTCTGGTGCCCAGTAACTTTGTCCCAATTTGAAGTACTTCTCTTTATCTTCATTCATCTGCAGCCATAGGGTTTCAGTAACTGTGGTATGCTTCTTGATTTTTTTCAGAGACATCTATTACTTTTATGTCAGATGCTACATAAATTGCAATGCTTCCTCCCTTCCTTTGTTTCCTATCTAATCTAAATAGGTAATATCCAGGTATATTTTTATTCCATTCTTCATTTTTTTTCCCACCATGTCTCAGTGACCATAACTATATCAACCTGTTTATTCAGACTCAACAATGCGTATAGTTCACAAAATTTGTTGTTCAAACTTCTGGCATTAATCAACATACATGATAAAGTATTTCTTTTATTCTTTGTAATGGTAGCATATTCCCTATTGGTATTAATCTGTTTTGTTTCTGTGTGTTCCAACTGTTTCCATTTGTCATTAAGTCTCTTGAGGGTATTAGTAATTTTGGCTGCCACTGTGTCATTCCCTCCCCCTACCAGATTCAGTTTAAATGAAGTAGTTCCATATTAGCTTTTATAAGTCTTGACAGAATGAATCTCCCATTTTTATTAAGGTGGAGGCCATCTTTTTGGTATAAGTGTTTTTTTGGAAAAAATTGGACCAAGTATCAATAAATCATATAACCTTCCATGTTACACCAGTTTTTAAGTTGAAAATAAACCCTCAGTATGGTGTCATTTTTTTGCCCTTAGTAGGTAGCCCTTGGGATAGGCAAGATCCCTGAAACTAGAACATCCGCTCCGTAGTTTTTAAAATCTTTTGCTGTATCGATTAGTTCCTGGCGTACATCCTTCTCATGGTCCCAGCCAATGTTGTTCGTGCCTACATGTAGTGTTATAATCAGATTTTCTCCACATGACTGAGCAATTTTTAGGGCAATGGTCCTGACATCTTTAATTTTTCCTCCTGGGAAACATGAGACCATTATGTTATGCTTGTCATTTTCACATATGATTTCATCACAATATCTGATAATTGAGTCTCCTAAATACTACTAATTGTCTAGGTACAGTTGGGTCTGGGTTACTTCGTATATCCTGTTCAGTGTGCATGTCTTGTTCCTCACTAGCAAGCAGTTCATACCTATTTGTTAGCATGATGCTGCTTTGATTTATTGTGCCTCCTTTTTTATTGTTGGTGGTTCTACCTGACCTTGCTATAATCCATCCCCTCTCTAATTGTTCCCATTTGTCCTCACGTCCTTTTTTCGTCATTCAGTCTTCTATATCTGATTCACTGCTGCTGTGTTCCTTTCCCTTTATTCTTTTACCTTTGTGTTTAACCTGACCTGAAGTGCCTGGCTTTTCTGTGTTAACAGGTTGTTTTTCAATGAGTTGCAGGTTAGCTAGATCAGTTGCAAGTTCATTTAATCTCATTTACAGTGTGTTAAAGGCTTGACACTTTATGCGCTCATAGGTGTCACCTGGAATTATTGGGGATTGTTCTACAAACATTTTATATTTAGTACACTGAACTATAGTTCCTTCTTTACATACCTGTAATAATTCACTGGCTGTAACCATATTTTTTTTTCTTTTTTTAGAGGCTGTGCCTGTCAGAGGGCTACTGTAGATTTTCAAGATCTAATGGCTTCTCAAATCTACAGATGCATAGAGAAAATGTCCTATACACAAGGGCTCTGTAGGTAGTAGGGACAATCAGTACTACCAGTAATGTGCAAACAAACAATGCTGAGTCAAGTTTGTGTTAATGTTGCCCCTCTAGTAGTCTGTCCAGCTGAGTTGGCATGCAATTACTTCCCAGCCCACTGTTTACTATAAGGTATTCGCCTTTACTCACACTTTTGTATTGCCTTCTGTCTTCCTGTCTTGCCTGACAAGCCCGACATGCGCTACGTGCAGTCTCTGCGCGTGTCCCCATGCGTGTAGATGCGCGAGCGTCCCACTAGCTCTCAGTGAGTATACGTTTCTCAGGTCATGTGACTCCAGTTAACCTTATGGCAACTTATGCAGAGAAATTCTTTATAAAGCAATATATTTCAAAACTGCAGATGTGCTTAGTAGTCCACGCTGCGGTGCAGGTGTACCTAGTGCCAAATTCCACTAAAATAATTGTACTGTGCGGTTGTGTAGTTCTAGTGCTGCTTGTTAAGAACTACCTAACACCTCCCTTTCCTGTTCATAGAGCTTATTCACCCAGAGGGATCCCACAACACAGAAAGTGATACTTGAAAGAAGAGATCGGGCCAGCCTGCCACACAGAACAAGTCCGTCTTGCAGCACACACACAAGAATCGGTTCAGCAATTTGCCCTGCTCACTTTTGGTGAGTATTTATATAAACTGTGACCCAGAAATGCATTTCCCAGGTCACATGACTCCGGCTGACCTTACAGCAACTTATCCAGTGACATTTTCTAAAAAGCAATATATTTTAAAACTGCAGATGTGCTTAGTAGCCCACACTGCTGTGCAGGTGTACCTAGTGCCAAGTTCCACTAAAATAATTGCACTGTGTGGTTGTGCAGTTCTAGCGCTGCTTGCTAAGAACTACCTCACACCTCCCCTTTCTGTTCATAGCACTTATTCACCCAGAGGGATCCCACAACACAGAAAGTGATCATTAAAAAAAGAAATTAGGCCAGTCAGCCAGACAGAACAAGTCTGTCTCACAGCACACACACAAGATATGGTTCAGCAATTCCTGGTACTGCAGGGGTCAGTTCTGGGACCAATCATTTTAAATATGTTCATCAGCAACATACAGTAGGAGGAGGAGTACAAGACAAAATGTGTGTCTGCAGAAGACAAAAAGCTCTGTGGCAAGGTAGACAGTGTGAGGTGGGGGGAAGGGAGTTGCAGAGGGACCTGCAAAAGTTAGAGAGAAGGTCCAAGGTCTGGCTTTTGAAATTCAATGCAAAAATTGCAAGGTGATGCATACAGGGAACAAGAACCCTAGGAAGGAATACTGGATTGGAGGGGTTAAGCTGGCCACTACTTCTGAAGAGTGGGACCTCAGGGTCATCAAAAGCGACTCCCTTAAAAAAACTAGCCAATGTAACAAGGCTTACAGCAAGGCAACCAGATTGTTGGGGTGTACTGTAAGGGGTTTCGATAGCAGGAGGAAAGAGGTAATACTACTTCAAACCACAGGAATTCTTCAATATGATTAAACCAATGCAGTCAGCCTCCTGAGTTGAACTGCCCTGGAGATAGTGGAACATATGCAAATGATGGCACACCTAAAGATAATGGAGACACTCTTCAAGCTAGGGTTCAGCGACCACCATATTATGTGGTTCAAAGTGGACACAGGGATTCAGTCAATCCATACAAAGGCAAGAGTCTTAGACTTCAGAAGGGCAGACTTTACCAGGATAAGATTTCAGCTTAGGGAAGCACTGGGAAAAAGGGGGATGGGGGGACACTGAGGAGAAATTCGCACACATTAAGGAAGGCATAGCAGAGGTCACAAATGTGTTAGGTCGATAGACAAGGGAAAAAGGAGATGAAAACCGCTTTGGTTCTCAAGGGGGGTGGCTGAAAAGGTAGAGGCCAAGAGGCTAGCCTTCAGGAAGTATAAGAGACACAAAGAGATGAGGACAGGGAAATGTACCTGAAGTGTCTGAGAGAGGCAGGAAAAGCTGTGAGAAGTGCTAAAGCACAAACCAAGGAAAGAATAGCTCAGTCAGTTACAAAGGGAGACAAGACAATCTTCAGGTACATTAGTGAGAGAAGGAAAGCAAAGGGGGCAGTAGCTGAGCTTTGAGGAGCCAGGGGACAGATAGTGGAGGGAGATGGGGAGAAAGCAGCGATCCTGAACGAATATTTCTGTTCAATCTTCACTGTGGAAGTGCATGGGCAGGGCCCACAGCTAGAATTTAAAGGAACAGAGGAAAAGGAGGTAAACACCAGTCCGTTCACAGAGGAGAGGGTCCTAGAAAAGCTTGCAAAGCTGAAGGTGGACAAAGCCATGAGTCACAGGTTCACAGGATGGATTGAGGTCCACATGCTACGAGAGCCATGTATTGGACCTGCCACTATTTAGTGGACAGTTTCCATTTGTTTTGTCCCATATGTTTGTCCAAAAGATTTTTAAAAACTGTTATACTACTCGTACCTACTAGTACCGCAGGGAGTTTATTCCAAACATTCACCACCCTTTGGTTAAACCACCTTCCTCTCTTGGTGCTATTATACATTTTGCCCTTTAGTTGCATCCCATGACCCCTGGTTCCCATTACGGTCTTCTCCTCCCAGCATAACCCTGCAGATTCTCATAACACACCATCATTTATTGCTCTATATACATAACAGAGATCCCCTCTGATTTTCCTGTAGGTCATGGAATACAATCCCAGGTGCTGTAGTCTAGAATTATAGTCCTCATTTTTAACTGAACGTATCTTTTTGGTAAACCTATGTTGTACCCTTTTGATTTTGTTACTAATTCCTATGCTTTGTGATGTGCTGACTGGTGTCCCATATTCTATCATGGGTCTAACAAGCGATCTATACAAGGGCACAAGAACCTCCTCCTTTCTACTTTTAATATTGCGTAGTATGTTCCCGATGATTCTACTGGCTCAGTTTATGCCTTCTATGTTGTGTTTATCAACGTTAAGGCTATTTGATATAATTATCCCTAGGTCTTTTTCATTTTTGGTTTGGTCAATTAGTTTATTATTCAAAGTATATTGTGCTTTAGTATTATTCTGACTGAATTGCATTACTTTGCATTTCTCGATGTTAAATTTTAGGGTATGCTCGGCTGCCCAATCCCCTAGATTGTTTATTTGTGTCTGTAATTGTTTTATTGACCGAGGATCATTCACAATAGCCCCAATTTTTGAATTATCTGCATATCTGCATATCCAGACACTGTCTGTTACCTACGTGTTCGAAATCATGATGTTGAATAGTCTAGGCCCCAATATAGATCCCTGGGGTACTCCACTTGTAACCCTACCACTGCCCAACATAAATCCCCTTACTTGGACATGTTGTGTTCTATTCTCAAGCCATGCTGCAATCCATCTAGTTAAGTATGTATCAACCCCGAGGTCCTTAATGTCTTAAGTATGGTCCAGATGGCATACATCCCAGGGTCTTAAGAGAACTGAGAATTGAACTGGCAGCCCTGTTCAGTGAGTCCCTAGACACTGTAGTGGTCCCAGAGGACTGGAGAAGGACACATGTTGGCCCCCTTCACGACAGCAATAGTAAAAGAAGATGCAGGGAACAACAGACCAGTCTAACCTCTGAAGTAGGAAAGATAATGGAGACACTCCTCAAGGAAAGAATAGTGGAGCACCAAGAAGTCATGGGGTTGTTGGATCCCAGGCAACATGGGTTCACTGCAGGATGGTCCTGTCAAACTAATCAAACAGATTTCTGTGACTGTGTGACAAAGGCAGTAGACCGGGGGGGGGGCTGTAGATATTGCCTACCTAGATTTCAACAAAGCCTTTGATATCGTCCCACATAGGAGAGACTGGTCAACACACTAGGTAGCCTAGGGATGGGACACAAGGTGGTAAACTGGATTGAAAGTTGGTTAAAGGACCGAAAACAGAGGGCAGTGGTACACGGAACCCAATCAGAGGAAAGGGAGGTGACCAGTGGGGTAACACAAGGATCAGTTCTGGGGCCAGTCCTCTTCAATGTCTTCATCAGTGACACTGCAGATGGTCTGGAGGGAAAGGTTTGCCTGTTTGCAGATGACATCAATATCTGCAACAGGGTGAATACCTTGGAGGGGCTGAAAAGAATGAGAAAGGACAAGGAACGGTTGGAGAGACGATCAGATGCGTGGCAACTAAGGTTTAATGCAAAGAAATGCAAAATCATGCACGTGGGGAGCAGGAACCCTGGAGCAAGCTACAGGCTGGGGGGAAGAGCTGTTGGTAGTTACTAAGTAAGAGAGGGACTTGGGGGTCAAAATCACAGATGACCTGAAGGCCACAAGGCAGACAGCCAAGGTGGTGGGGAAGGCCACTGGGCTGTTGGGATGTATTGGAAGGGGAATCACAATCCGAAGGATGGAGGTGACAGTTCCACTGTACAGGACCCTGGTGAGACCTCATCTTGAGTACTGTGTCCAGTTCTGGAAGCCACACCTTTGTAAAGACATTGACAAAATAGAGACGGTGCAGAGGAGGGTGACCAAAATGGTGAAGGGTCTATATCATAAGCCTTATGAGGAAAGAGTCAGAGACCTCAATTTGTACACACTGGAGCAAGGGAGGGAGACAGGTGACATGATAGAAACGTTCAAATACCTCAAAGGCATGAACAAGATGGAAGGGGACAACATATTCCAGGTTAAAAGTAGTGTCAGAACAAGAGGGCATTATATGAGACTGATGGCTGCCGCATAAGGGGTAATTGTCAGGAAGTACTTTTTTACAGACAGGGTGGTGGATGTATGGAATAGCCTGCTCCAGGAAGTGGTGGCCGCCCATATGGTGGCAGGCTTCAAACATGCATGGGACAGTAAGAAAAAATTACTCACCTTAGTAATGTTGTTTCTTCTAATGGAGTCTTGCTATATTATGACAATTGCAGTTTGTCCCACCATTAGAACTGCCACGGAGGTGAAAGAGTTAACTACCATTCTAAGAATGGAGTTTAGAGCGTGAGCTCAGTTAGAGAAGCTCTGTCTGGATAATTTAAAACTGAAACTGTCAGATCTTTACGAGCAAAAACTCACTAAGGTTCTGTGTGGAAGCTGTAACCTACACTAGCCAACTGGCTACCTAAATATCAACACATATTCCTGGTCCCAACACAAAGACTCAAGTCAGGGAACCAGAAAATAATAAAATAAGGTAGAATAAAACACCACACCCCAAAACCCCAAAAGGGGTGAAAAACATATAATGGGCATAACCAGTGCCCACACTGGACTGCCCACCCCATACCCAAGTAGAAGTTCTGAGAGGGGCAGGCTGGGGGGGAGGTCATAATATAGCAAGACTCCATTAGAAGAAACAACATTACTAAGGTGAGTAATTTTTTCTTCAAACAACATGAAGTCTTGCTATATTATGACAATTGCAGAATACACAGCAGTACCTCCATGGAGGAGGGACAGAACCTACTTAGGGAATAGGCTCTGAAGCACGGCTGTGCCAAATCTAGCATCCCTCCTGGCCTGGATATCCAAGGAGTAATGCTTGGTGAAAGTGTGTACCATTTTCCAGGTAGCTGCTTGACATATCTCTAAAATAGGGATGTCTCTGGCAGCAGCTATAGACGCAGCTGTACCTCTGGTAGAGTGAGCCCTCAGGCCTGAAGGGGGAACCTTTCCCAGTTTTTGATAACAAAATTGGATACAAGAGACAATCCACCTGGCAATGGATCTCTTAGTGGCAGGTTTACCTTTTCCAACCTCACCAAAAGTGAAAAAAAGTTGGAGGGATTCGAACCTATGACCTTTGGTACGCTCTATATAGTAACTAAGGGCCCTCTTAACATCTAAACTGTACAACCTCCTCTCACCAGAGTATGAATGGTCAGTAAAGAACACTGGAAGGGAGATAGATTGGTTAAGATGGAAGTCTGAAACCACCTTAGGCAAAAACTTCCTGTTAGTCCTAAGGACTACTTTATCCCTGTGAAAGGAAATAAAGTCAGTCTCCACTGACAAGGCTTGTAACTCACTTATGCGCCTGGCAGAAGTGATGGCTACTAGAAAAACAGTTTTCCAAGTCAAATACTTGAGCTCTGCAGAAGACAGAGGTTCAAAGGGAGGTTGCATCAACTGAGCAATGCAAACATTAAGATCCAGGCAGGGCCGGGTCCCTGAAAGGTGAATTAGTATGAAGTAATCCCTGAAAACTTGGAAAAAAACAGGGTGAGTGGAAAGAGAAGAGGGCTTTCCTGCTGAAATAAAAGCAGAGACAGCTGCCAAATGAACTTTCAGGGTAGCTGGTCTCAAGCCCAAAAAATTAAGATGGACCATATAGTCCAAAACAATGGGCAAATCAGCAGATTCCGGGGAAATATGCTTCCCCGAGCACCAGATGGAAAACCTTTTCCATTTAGAATTATAAGTGGCTCTAGTGGAAGGCTTCATAGAAGCCTTCAGGATGTCAAGAACACATTGAGAAAGGTGTAGGTCAGCAGACTCTAACTCCTCAAGAGCCAGGCCTTGAGGTTGAGGGATTTGAGATTCGGATACCAAACCCTCCCCTGGGCACAAGATAACAGATTGTGCCTCCTGGGGAGGCACGGGGGAGACGGACTGCTAAGAACAGAAGGAGTGGGTACCAGGGCTGCCTGGCCCAATCTGGAGCAATCAGAATCATCCTGCAAGGCTGGGATCTGATTTTGACTAGCACCTTGAATAGGAGAGGGAAGGGAGGAAAAGCATATATAAACTTCCCTTCCCAATCTAGGAGAAAGGCATCCAGAGGGACTGAGCCCATCACTGGGGGCCTGCAACAAAACAGTGGAAGTTAGCGATTGTCTGGGGCTGCAAAAAGGTCTATCTGAGGGGTGCCCCATCTGGCAAAAACTATCCCCAGTACTTGGGGATCCAGTGACCATTCGTGATGGCCCTGGGAAATCCTGCTGAGAGCATCTGCCAGGACATTGTGCTTTCCTGGGAGGTGACCTGCTATGAGGAAGTGTTCAGGGATAAGCCAGAGACCACAACTTCATTGCTCGTGCACAAGGCCAGACCGAGTGCCCCTTTGTTTGTTGATGTACCACATTGTGGTGGTGTTGTCTGTCTGACTTGTACCACTTTGTTCTGAACAGATGCAGAAAACACTTGAAGTGCTAGAAAGACAGCTCTGAGTTCCAGCAAATTGATGTGGAGCAGAGATTCCTGAGGGGACCACACTCCCTGAGTGGAGAGGTCGCCCATGTGAGCTCCCCATCCCAGAAGGGATGTATCCGTAGTGAGGGTCAAGGAATGAGATAGAGGGATGAAGGGGACCCCCAGTCTTAAATTACTCTGATCCTGCCACCACTGAAGGGCCTGGATCAGGGTTCGAGTCACTGGGATCAACTTGGAGAGGGGATCTTTTCTCTGAGACCAAAAGGCTCTCAAGTGAAACTGAATGTCCCTCATCTGAAATCTTGCTCCTTGCACTACAGCTGTGGAAGCAGCCATGTGCCCTAGGAGCTGTAAGAAGTGCCTTGCTGGTCGAGAGACCTGCAGAGTGAAGGAGGAGGCCAGGGCCACCAGGTTCCTTACCCTTCAAGGGAAGGAAGGCTCTGGCCTGCTTTGTGTCCACTCTGCACCTATGAAGGTGAGTACCTGAACAGGTTCCAGAACTGACTTTGAAGATTAAGCAAGAAGCCCAGAGAGGGAGCAGCTGCTGGTAACTTGCAGGTGTGATTTGATCTGTTCTGGAGACTGGCCTACAATAAGCCAGTCGCCTAGATAGGGAAAGACAGCAATCCTTTGCCTTCTTAAATGAGCAACTGCTACTGCCAGACATTTTGTGAATACCCTTGGGGCAGAGGTGAGGTCAAGGGCATTGCTCTGAACTGGTAATGACCTGAGGGCAGTTCGAATCTGAGGTACTTCGTGGGAGCTTGATTAGAACATGGAAATAGGGCATCCTTGAGGTCCAGGGAAGCTAGCCAGTCCCCTGGCCTTAGAGAAGGTAAAATCATTGCCAGAGTCACCATTTTAAACTTTGGTTTCAAAAGGTGCTTGTTCAGATATCTTACGTCTAAAATGGGCCGTCATTCTCCTGTCTTTTTTGGGGTAAGGAAGTACCTGGAGTACAGACCCTTGCCCTGGTGTAGGGAGGAAACCCTTTCTACAGCTCTGAGAGCTAGGAGGTTTGAGACTTCTGTTTCTAAGGTAAAGGTCTCTAGAGGGTTTGCAGGTGGAAAAAAATCTGGCTCTCATCTTTGGAAATGTTTTGAAACTGAGTACTAGACCCTGGCTTACTACTTCCAGGACCCATTTGTCTGATGTTAGAGACTCCCAGTCCTGGATGAAGTAAGCCAGCCTGACCCCTACAGGTAGTGGAGAACCGGCCCTGGGCACCCCATCAGGGTGCCTGTTTGGGAGGGGCTTTAGGCTGAGGGGTGGGAGCAGACCTACTTGCACCCCTTCTGCCTCTGCCTCTGAAGAACCCCCTCTGAGCATAAGCAGAAGAAGCCTGGGTTTGGTAAAAAGGCCTGTGAAAGGGCCTACCTCTACCCCTGGGGGTCTGCTTCTGAGGAGTGGCTTGCCGCTCCTTGGCTTGTGCACTCCTATAAGTTGTTCTGTATTCATCCATTTTCTTCATGTAATTCTCTGTCTGCTCCCCAAACAGAGAATTCCCCACCACAGGAAAATCCATAGCCTTAGTCTGGGTATCCTGTGACAAGTTAGTACACCTGAGCCAAGCTAACCTACGAAAGGCCACAGATGTAGCCATGACTCTAGAGGATATAGCATTAGAATCCACAGCAGCATGGAATTGCACCTTGAAGCCCCAATACCATCAGTAGCCACCTGCTCCAGCTCCTTGGCAAGCTGGCCTAGGGGCCTGTTTGGCCAAAGCCATGACAGTGTCCCATCTAGATTTTTGGTATCTTGCCACATAAGCCATGTAATTTGCTTGTCTGAGTCCCAAGGATGCTGCCATGTATTGTTTTTTAGCCATGGCATCAATCTTCCTGGAGTCCTTGTCAGGAGGATGTGAAGCCAGGGGAATGTTTGCTTTATCACAGGCTGCAGCCTGAACTACCCCAACATGACTGCATTGCTGTGAAGGAAAGTCTGTATCAGGACCTGACAAAGTGTACCTCCTGTCCATCTTTTTGTCAACAGGAGGCACAGAATTAGGGACTTTTAGAATTGTTATTGTTTGCTTCCTAAAAGACTTATGTAAGGGGATAGATAATCTCCTAGACTCTGGGATATCCATCATTTCCACAAAATCAGGTTCCTCTTGCTCATCCACAGCTTCCTCTAATGGGAGCTGAAGGGTTTCAGCAACCTTTTTATAAAACAAAAAATAAGAAGGGGACTCAGAAAGCATAGGGGGAGATTCTAAAGGTCTGTCTGGGGAGATGTCCGGTTCAATGGGCACATCCAGACTCTCAAAGTCACATTCACACTGTTCATAATCCTCCTCCCCCTCCTCTAGTTCATAAAAATCTCCAATATCATATTCTTGAACCAGCGGAACCGGCCGAACCGACCTTTTACCAGACAGTGGCGGTTCGGACGGAACCGGAGAAAGTGACTGTACAATTTGTATAGCTTTTGCTATTTCTGCAGCAGTTGGAGAAGGAATTCTGGACTCCATACCTGCTGATTTTTTAGTTTTTTTGCTGGGACTGGCTCCTCAGAGCCAGCTTTACGCTTGCCCGAGGAAGTCTCGCCCTGGTCAGAGGGCATTCCCTCCGTTCGGTTGGCACCAACCGGGCTGGCCATCCGGTCAGCAGACTTTTGGCCTCTTGTTCCCTGAGCCTGCCCACTCTCTTATCCAGGGTGGCTGCAGGAAATTTTTACAAATCTGGCAGTCTGAATTGAGGTGGTCAAACCTCAGACAACAAACACATGTGTGGGCAGCCTGGCAAAGGCTTCCCACAGACACTACAGTGTTGAAACCCAGTGGCCCGGTTTTTTCTTTTGTTTTCAGACATGATGCCAGCCTAACCAACAAACTTGCTCTTTAACGGCAGTGCCAGGTAAGACACCCTTATCGGGTTCCCAACCGTGTCACGGGTCGTGGAAAAATGTAATGAAACCGGTTTTTAGAACCGATAAGAACCAGGAACCGCACTCTAAAAGCTTTAAAATGCTTATACTTTAAAGTTTTAACCTGATCGGTTCGAACTGAACCGATAAACATTTACAAGTTCCACACAGAAATAAAAACCTGTCTATTACTTACAATACCACAGACAGAGCTTGAACCGATCGGTTTGCGGTTAAAATAATAATACTCGAGGTTGAATTTAACCGAGAAAATACTGTTTAAACCGAGAAATGAACTGAGCAGTAGGAGAAATCTCCGGAGCGACTTTTCAGTGAGGCGGAGTAAAGAATCTGACAGTTTCAGTTTGAAATTATCCAGACAGAGCTTCTCTAACCGAGCTCGCGCTCTAAACTCCATTCTTAGAATGGTAGTTAACTCTTTCACCTCTGGAGCAGTTCTAAAGGTGGGACAAACTGCAATTGTCATAATATAGCAAGACTTCATGTTGTTTGAATTAAGGAATATTAGAGATGGGAAGAAAAAGCTAAAGCCAGTGACCAGATAGGGTCACTGGCCACTTCATCAGGTAGCATAAACAGGCAGACTGGATGGGCTTGGTGGCCCTTATCTGCCAGCAGTATCTATGTATCTAACTGGCTCATGCTACCATTCAAACTGCTGCCCCTAGTAACTGCTGCATTCTATAATGCTCAGATTCAATTCTCCGCCTGCCTAGTAAAGATGTCCTGGAGATCACTCCTCAGCTTAGCTGACTTTTATTTTCACACCAAAAGTAAATTGTTTTTACTTCTTTCAAGTGCGGCCCTTATTTTAGTATATTCAGATTAGCCTAGGTTTGGTTGGTTTTTGCATTATTTTGAGGTTCCTCTGCAGTTCCGTGAAACCGAAGTGGAACCCATTAATGTTTTTCTTTTCAACTTTATTTTTCTTGTTTATTTTATAGTTATCCTCGGTTTCCATTCCTGCAGACTTGAGGTATGAACTTTAATTCAGTTCACAGTTCTTTTTCCCGCTTGGGAATAGACTGCATCAACCTTTTCAGTTTCTGACTGAAACCGACCCCTTTTTCTATATCTTTGTTCTTAAAGTTACAACTTTTAGGTACGGAACTGACCATTAAGTTTTTCTTCACTCTGTAAAACTTGTTTTTTGTAGGTGTTATGTCAGAGAGGCCAAAGAAAAGAACTGGACCTACTGGTTTTAAAAATTGTTTAAGTTGTGGTAAAGTGTTTGCCAAAGCCGACAAACACGGCCTTTGTTCTGTCTGGGCTTTTCTGATTTCCAGGCAGATTGTGATATTTGTAAGACTTTTTGTGCCAAAACTGTAGAAAAAAGAGCCGAATGGTACAAGAAGAGAATGTCTACCCCTTCTGTCCCAACTGAGCAGCCCATGGAAGAACCAGGTTCTTCTCTAAGAAAGAAAAACTTAAAGAAACGGACCCAAAATCACTGGAAAAGGGAGAGTTCTCTAAATCTAAACAAACCAGGCAACAGACTGCAGAACCAGTTCCAGCTAAAAAGAAACACAAAGTAAAGCATGTAACTGCACCTCCTACTGAAAAAGCAAGGGAGCTCTTGGTTGACAAACCGGCAATGTCTTCGACCAAGGAGATTGCACAGGCCCTTAAGAATCTTGCAGGCCTTGCAATCGGCTGCTTCACAGGGCTCAATTCTGGTTCCGCAGCAAAAAACACTGGTTATCCACTGGTTCCAGTATCGGTTCCATCATTGGTTACGCCCCCAGTTCCATATTCCCAGGAACCAGTCTTCTCTTATGAGGAGTTTGAGGAAGAAGAAGAGCTGGGGGAACCGATCAAACTGGAGGTCTCTCCAGAGCAAGAATTCGGATCCTCTCCCAGACTGCTAGAAGATTACTCTTCCCATTGCACTTTTGTTAAGCAGACGGTGGATGCCTTTGACCGTTCCACTCATGAAGCTGTGGAGGATGAGGAGGAAGACACATTTTTTGACATGATGGGGTTAACACCCACCAAACGCCTGCTGCTTCCTAACAATACATTTCTGAAAAAGCAGGTCTTAAAAATTCTGGAGACTCCCACCTCTTTCTTACCTGTTGACAAGAAAGTGGATAAGAAGTACCAACTTGCCAGGACTGATGCAGAGTTCCTCTTTATACACCTGGACCATGAAGGGGTGGTCCAGGCTGCTGCCTGTGACAGAGCCAAGGTACATTTCATCCCGGATAAGGACTCCAGGAAAATGGACAGCATGGCCAAGAAAGGTTATTTGGCCGCCCCCTATTAGGCAGGCAAACTACATGGCCTATGCTGCCAAGTACCAAAAGTCACTATGTAATTCAGTTATGGTTCTTGCTGATAAAGCCTCTCAGGGATTGGCTGCTGACCTAACTGAAACAGCCAGATGAGGACTGGAGGCCACTAAATATCAATTTCATATGGCCGTGGATGCTAATGACACTGCAGCCAGATGGAAGGCACTAACAGTGTCCCTGAGGAGGTTTGCATAGCTCAGGGCCACTAACCTTTCTCAGGACACTCAGACCAAAGCCATGGACTTCCCATGTGAGAACAACTCACTGTTTGGGGAGTAGACAGAGGCTTATATGAAAAAGACGGATGAGTACAAAGCCACATACAAGAGTAATGCAGCCAAGGAAAAAAACTCCACTTTATACAGACTGCAGGGAAGGGGAGGCAGGGGTAGAACAGCCTACAGTAGGCCATTTTTCCAGGCCCAAGCTCTCCCTGACTACCAGCAGCACAGAGGGTACTTCAGACGCAAAGGCAGAAGGGACGCTAGACGTCCAGACCCAGCTCCCCAAGCCAAAGCCCAGACCAGGCAGAACCCTTGATGTGCTTGCCAGTGCCGCCTCCCCGCTACCAGTAGGGGGCAGGCTGGCTCACTACTTCCAGGCCTGAGAAAATATTACCACAGACAAGTGGGCCCTGGAAGTAGTGAGCCAGGGTCTCTCCCTTAGCTTCAAGTTATTTACCAAGCTGAAGGCAAGACCTTTCCACCCAGCTACCCCAGTAGAAAGGGCACTTCTGGAGTCAGAAGTGTCCAGTCTCCTGCAGGCAAAAGCAGTGGAACTTGTCCCCCTTTTACAAAACTCTGATTGTGTCTTCTCCCACAAGGGTGCAGGAACCTGATGAAACTCCTCAGACCCCTCCGGAGAGCTTGTGTACTTTTATCCTACTGTAGGGGCCCCAGGTTTCCTTCCAGGATCCTAGTTTCGGTAGCATGTGGCACCTTAGCTTTAAACAGGCGTGATACAGATTTAATAAACCTTCCCAAAACCCTCACACACAACAAAATCACTCCCAGGCAGTAGTACTTTAAAAATAAAAGCAAGAGCTTTTACTGACTACTTAAATAATTATTATACAAACATACAGACAAATGATTTAGATATTTGGTTACATAATACATATTATGGTTATATAATACATATAAGGAGCCAGAAGAACTGTGGGTCACCCTGGAAACAGGAAATGGGACAGCCATAAGAACTGGGGTTGTCTACAGGCCCCCAGACCAAGGGGAGGACATAGACACATTATTGTTAGAAGATATACAACACATGACAGCTAAAGGGGAGGTTCTGATAATGGGAGACTTCAACATTCCGGATACAGATTGGTTAATACCAGCAGGAACATCTGCCAGAACTAGAAACATGGTGGATTCCCTGCAGGGGGAGGGCCTCAAACAACTGGTACAACAACCCACAAGAGACAGAGCTATCCTAGATCTAGTACTGACTAACAGGGAAGGGATCACAGATCTCCAGGTAGAAGGTCACCTGGGGGCCAGTGACCATCACATGGTATGGTTCAATTTGGCCATTACATCTAAATCATCCCATTCCAAGGCAAAAATATGGGACTTCAGAGGAGCTGACTTTGATAAGATGCCAACAGAGTTAAGCTAGCCCTGGCAAAAAGAAACACAGGTGAGGGGGTACAGGCAAAGTGGGCAAGCATTAAGGATGCAATACTTGAAGCAACATCCCATTGAGTTAGACAGAAAAGGAAGTGCAAAAGAAGAATGAAACCACTTTGATTCTCAAATACAGTAGCAGAAAAGGTCAGAGCCAAAAGGCTGGCCTTCAGGAAATATATGGGAACACAGCGGGATGAAGATAGGGAGGCATACCAAACTGCCCTAAGGGAAGCAGGGAAGGCACTAAGGCAAGCAAAGTCCCAAACTGAGGAAACACTAGCACGAACAGCAAAAGAAGGTGACAAGACTTTCTATAGATACATTAGTGAAAGGAGAAAGTCCAGAGGGGGTATTGCTAAACTCAGAGGAGAAAAGGAGGAGGAGGACCCTGTAAAAGCATCTATCCTAAATAGATACTTTTGTTCAGTATTTACCGAAGAGAAGGTAGGGCAGGGCCCACAGCTCAGCACCATGGACACAGGGGGGAGGGAGGTAAGCACTACTCCCTTCACAAAAGAAAGGGTCCTACAAGAGCTTGCTAAGCTCAGGGTGGACAAGGCAATGGGACTTGATGGCATACATCCCAGGGTACTTAAGGAGGTAAGGGTGGAACTAGCAGAGCCATTAGCAGAACTGTTTAATGAGTCTCTGAGCACAGGAGAGGACCCAGAAGACTGGAGAAGGGCTCATGTGATCCCGCCCCACAAGAGTGGTAGCAGGGAGGAAGCAGGGAACTACAGACCAGTCAGTCTTATCTCAGTAGTGGGCAAGATTATGGAGGCATTCCTTAAGAAACGGATAGTGCAACACCTGGAATCCATAGAAGCACAGGATCCAAGACAGCATGGGTTTACAAAAGGAAGGTCCTGTCAAACTAATCTCATAGATTTCTTTGACTGGGTAACCAGAGTGGTGGACCAAGGGAGAGCAGCTGATGTCACCTACCTTGACTTCAGCAAAGCTTTCAACACTGTTCCACATAGAAGATTGATAAATAAGCTGGGTAGGCTCGGGTGGGTCAGAAGTTGGTCAACTGGGTGGCAAACTGGTTGACGGGCAGAAAACAGAGAGTGGTGGTAAATGGTATACAGTCACAAGAGATGCAAGTCACAAGTGGGATACTAGGATCAGTCCTGGGGGCCAGTCCTCTTCAATATCTTCATTAGTGACATTGCAGATGGACTAGAGGGTAAGGCTTGTCTGTTTGCAGAGGACACCAAGATCTGCAACAGAGTAGATGATCCAGATGGGGTGGGCAGAATGAGAAGAGATCTGGATAAACTAGCAAAATGGTCAGAAGAGTGGCAACTGGGATTTAATGCAAAGAAGTGCAAGATCATGCACATAGGGAAGAGAAACCCTGAAGCCACCTATAGGCTGGAAGGGGAGTTGCTGGCAGTCACAAAGGAAGAAAGAGACTTGAGTATCATCAACACCGATGACCTAAAATTATCCAAGCAGACCTCTAAAGCAGTAGGTAAGGCTAGGCGGATATTAGGGTGCATTAGTAGGGGTAACACAAGTCATAAGAGGGAGGTAATAATCCCTCTTTACAAGACACTGGTTAGGCCCCATCTGGAGTACTGTGTGCAGTACTGGAGGCCACACCTTCACAAGGACATTAACCAAATTGAGGCAGTCCAGAGAAGGGCAACCAAAATGGTGCAGGGACTGCATCAGAAAACATATGAGGACAGATTAATGGAGCTCAATATGTATACCCTTGAGCAAAGGAGGGAGAGAGGTGATATGATCGAAACATTCAAACACCTTAAGGGCATTAACAAGGTGAAAGAGTCTAACATGTTTAAATATAAGAAAAATAGCAGGACAAGAGGACACAGCATGAGATTAGAGGGAGGCTGATTAAGGGGGAATGTGAGGAAATTCTTTTTCACAGAAAGAGTGGTGGCTGCATGGAACGGCCTACCTCAGGAAGTGGTGGCTATGAATACAGCGCAGGGCTTCAAACAGGCATGGGATAGGCATAAGGGAGCAATACAGATGAGTATGAATAGATAGGCCACTGACAGAGCAAAGGCCGATGGCACATTTATAAGGTAGAAAAAGAAATGGGCAGACTGGATGGGCCTTGCGGTCCTTATCTGCCATCAACCTCTATGTTTCTATGTAATTACAAAAAAAATTGGAAAAATGCATACAAAATGAACTGGTGAATTAACTGGATAATTTCTAACTTTTCTGTAGAGCATCAGAGCCAGAAAGAAAAAGTTACTTGCCATAGTAATCTTGTTTCTTCCCAGTGATACTCAGGTATTCATAACTTTCTGCATTGTCCCTTTAAGATAGAACTGCCCTTAAGGTTCACCTGGCATCAGTTTCAGCATACAGTTCAGCTGGTAAGGGTGCTTCTATGGCCTCCAACCCCATTTTCAGAAAGTTCATCAAGGGGTTGGCTCACCTGCACCCTCCCCACAGGAAACCGGTCCCATCATGGGACCTCAATATTTGCATTGCCATGCTCATGGAATCCCCATTTGAGCCCATGGCTACAGCACATCTCAAATATGTGATTGAAAACTGTCTTCCTGGTAGCCATCACCTCAGCCAGGGGAGTTAGTGAGCTACAAGCCCTGTGCACAAAGCTGAACTATATCTCCTTTAGCAGGGATAAGGTAATCCTCAGGACCAACAGGAAATTCCTTCCAAAGGTAGTCTGACTTCCATTTGAGCCAGTCAATCACCCTGCCAGTCTTCTTCACAGACCATTCTGGATCAGGTGAATGCAGAGAGCTCTGAGCTACTACTTTGACCACACCAGAGCCGATAGGAAGGACAGAAATCTGTTGTTCCTGATGTATGGGAAAGAGGAAAGCCAGCTTCCAATAGGTCCATTGCACGTTGGATAGTGGCATGTATCCAGTTCTTCTACAGTAAAGCTGGGAAGGAGCCCCCAGTAGGCCTGAGGGTTCACTCCACACAGGGCAGAGCTGCTTCAATAGCAGCGGCCAGAGACATCCCTCTTCTGGAAATCTGTGATGCGGCTACATGAAAAACAGTACACACTTTTACAAAACACTACTGTTTGGACACCCAGTCAGAAGTGATGCCAGATTTGGCACAGCAGTACTGAACAGCTTGTTCCTCAAACAGGTTCTGTACCCTCATCCAAAGGTACTGCTTGGTAGTCTGCAATAGTTTAATCATATTGAAGAATTCCTGGGGTTAGAAGAAAAAATTACTCACCATAGTAATCATGTTTCTTCTAATGGATTCTTCAATATGATTAAATCTCCCACCCTGCATCTCCTTATAGAACTAGCTAGACTCTGCATTCCAGCTGGTTTTACTTTGCTGTTGTGGTTCATACCCTAATTGTGTTAACAAATTTTTTAAACCAGAAGATTTTAGTTGCTCCCTTTTTCTGGTCCTATGTGACTTTAATTTTTAGGGACTCTTATAGGGGACTAATGGTTATTATTAGAGTAGTTTAGTTAGGGGGTCTCACCCCACAAGCTCTTAATAAATCTGAGCATTATAGAATGCAGCAGTTACTAGGGGCAGCAGTTTGAATGGTTGCACAGGCCAATTAGGTGTTTCACCATTTACATATGTTACACTATCTTCGGGGCAGTTCAACACAGGAGGCTGACTGCATTGATTTAATCATACTGAAGAATCCCTTAGAAGAGACAAGATTAGTATGGTGAGTAATTTTTCCTTCTCTATAGACCACTGGTGAGACACCATTTGGAGTACTGTGCCCGGTTCTGGAGTCATCACCTGTAGAAAGACAGAGAAAGGTTGGGGACAATGCACCATAGAATAACTAAAATAATTTAGAACACACAGCAGATCCTATGAGGATCAGCCTATAGCACCAAACCTCACTGGAGGCCAGGAAGGGCATGACAGAGACCTTCAAGTACCTGAAAGTCATAAACAAGGTAAACTGCAAGGAACTATTTAGCAGGACTTGTGGGTCAAAGACAAAGGGACCTGAATGTAAGGTGGTGGGGGAAAAGATTCAGGGTGTCTGTTAGAAAGTTTTACTTTACTAAGAGAGTGGTTGAACCATGAACAGCCTACCAGCAGAGGTGGTGAGTGCAAAAACCAGTGTAAGTGAGAGATCCAAGGTTCCTGCTGGACCATAGCACAAATTACTTCGGAACCTGTGGTTTCCAGTTTGGTAGGAAGTGACAGCACCAGTAAAGCCTTTGGTGCCAAACTCTCATATGTGGCCTTTTTGTGACTGAACATAGGCTTCCATGTAGAACATTTTTAAAAAAGTTGAACTTTTTAAAGAAGGTATTAGGAGGTCCATCAGTGGTTTTAATTAGATTTACAGTTCCGTTAAAGTGATGTGAAACTTGCCTGTATTTATATTTTGAAAGTAAATGATAAACAAATGACATTGCTTATACAGTACTTCATGATCTTCTAGGATAATGGGGTTTCAAAAACAGCTGAGAATGCGGATGATACACTGGGGCTAGTCATGTTAAAAGGAGTGCTCCTTTTAATTATTTCAGCTTGTAAAACAAATATCAAGCAGATTGAACTTGAGGAACAAAGGGCATCTTACAAGAAAGGAGGAAAACAGGGTGACTTAAAGGAAATAAAAAGCTATAGGTTGAAAATGTTCACAGTAACATGCACTATTGCTTTAAGTACTGCAGTTTAGTACAGTGCATTATCAGGCTTGACTGGGTCTCCCAGGAGCAGGCTGGGGACTCTACAGGGAGGCTGGCCTCAATATTTGAGAAACACTGACCTAAAGTACTGTGTCTGATTCTGGAGACCACATCTCTGAAAGGATAGACAGAGTGGAGGCAGTCCAGAGGAGGGCAACTAAAATGGTGCAGGGTCAGCATCCAAAGCCCTATGAGGAGAGACTAATGGACCTCAATATGTACACCCTGGAACAACAGCAGCAGACAGGGGCTTCAGCCGAGCTCGCGGTGAACATTCCATGCTGGCCATGGAAAGATTAACTCTTTGTTCTCCGGGACAGTTGAAAGGCAGGACCTAACTGCATATGTCAGAATACAGCAAGACTTCATGTTGTTTGAAACACCTCGCAGGGGTAAATAAGGCACAGGAGGGCAGTATTTTCCAGAAGAAAAGGTATTCTAGAACAAGGGAACATGCTATGAAGCTGGAGGAGGGTAGATTTAGGAGAGATATGAGAAAGTACTTCTTCACAGAGAGTGTGGTGGATTTCTGGAACAGCCTTCTAGTGAAGTGGTGGGGGCCAAAACAGTGGTGGGGTTCAATAATGCATGGAATAAGCACAAAGGAATCATAGTGGAAAGGGAGGAGGGAGAAAGAGCTGTAGATCAGACACGGTCTGCTGTAATAGTGTTGGCAGGGAGAAATGGACAGACTGGATGGGTCAAGCAGTCCTTATCTGCTGTAAAATTTTGTTTGTGTTACCTAACTACACCACCTATATCACTACACCTCATCCTCAACCCCCAAGCAACAGATAAAGTACAAAATATCAAACATGTAGCAAAACCTCCCAACAGCACCACCCCAAATGGCAGAATCTTCCCAACTCCCCTCCCTCCCTCCCTCCAGCTCTAGCAATGTAAAACTAGAGAAGTGCAAAATCAGGGAAAACTTTGCTTTGCAAAGTTTCCTGACTTGCTCAAAGATGGAGAGTGCGCACAAGGACCATTGGTGCTATGAAGGAACTACTGATAAAATTCAAAAATACAGTTCCCAGCACACACTGAACTCTTAAGAAGGATGCAATCACAAAAAGAGTTTACATACCAAACATATTTATTTCAATGGACATACGGACACTGAGTTCTCCGTCTGACATGTTTTGGAATACAAATTCCTTTCTCAAAGACTTTGATTGAGTTTATTCACCTTTGACTATGTACCTTTGGTTGCCCCATCTCTTCATAAAAAACATCAATGACTCAAAATGTAAAGTAGCAATGACATGATGGTGACATTTGTAAACCTATTCATTTTATGCCATTTCAAATCACCTTGTCTCCATTCTGGTAAGATACTCTTTTATCAGTGTTGAGTCTCGAAGCATTTTTTTTGGGGGGATTAAAGGAAAACAATTGTTGTTGCACCCGGTCGCCCTGAAAAAGGGACCTCTATGGGCCCAGTGGGCCTACCCGGTCATCAAAATTCAATAAATAAATAAATAAAAGGCACGCTCCTTTAAATATGTTTTTCTCCAACTTTTCCTCACTATTCTCATCTGTTTTTGAACAACCACTGTTTAACACCTCTTCTCTTGTGACTGTGGTATAGCTAACATGCAATAGGTGGAGTCTTACCAGCAATCTATACAGAGGCACCACCACCTCCCTCTTTCTGCTGGTGACATCCCTCCCTATGTACCCCTATGAACTCTTGTCCTAGGTACTCCTTTCCCTTCAGAGTTTCCTGCTCTATTCTCTGACCTTGCCCCTGCCTCGTCATGACTTTAGGTCACTCTCTGTTGACTCCATTCATTGCCGTCCCCATGCCTTCTTCCTTCACTCCCCTGCTCACATCTACACCTTATATCCACTTACCCATGACTGTTAACCCTATTTTTGTCTGTTTATCTGTTTTTGATTGCCTGAGCATACTCTGTATCTACTGTTTCCCCCCATGTTCTGCACTTTGTATACAATGCACGAATTATCTATTTGTAATTAATATTTTACAATCTTTTGTACCATTTACTTGCATTTATAGTGCCTTTGCCTAATTGTTGTACACATAATTGACACTGTATGTTGATCTCACCTAAGAAAAAATTACTCACCTTAGTAATGTTGTTTCTTCTAATGGAGTCTTGCTATATTATAGACATTAGCAGTTTGATCCAGCTCTAGAACTGCCCCGGAGTGAAATGGTTAAAACCATTCCAAAATAGAATTTTGGCATGAGAGCAGCTCTATCTGTGTCATTTCAAACTTGAACTGTCAGATCTTTACGAGCCAAACTCACTAAGGTCTGTGTAGAAGCTGTAACCTACACTAGCCAAATGGCTACCTAAATAATAACAATCATTGATGGTCCCAACACCCAAGACTCAAGTCAGGGGACCAGAAATACTAACACCATTCTAATAATATGAAAATGGAACATAAGTATAATAAAACACATACACGCAGCACACACACACCCCCAAAGTCCCAAAGGGACAAAATGCTAACAGGACATAAGTAGTGCCACACTAAGTTGCCCGCACCCCACCAAGTAGAGGTTCTGAGAGGGCAAGTTAGGGGAGGTCTATAATATAGCAAGACTCCATTAGAAGAAACAACATTACTAAGGTGAGTAATTTTTTCTTCAAACAACATGAAGTCTTGCTATATTATAGACATTAGCAGAATACACAGCAGTACCTCCATGGAGGAAGGGCAGAACCTACTTAGGGAATAGGCTCTGAAGAACAGCTGTGCCAAACCGAGCATCTCTCCTGGCCTGGACATCCAGGGAGTAATGCTTGGTAAAAGTGTGTACCGTTTTCCAAATAGCAGCCTGGCAAATCTCTAATAAAGGGATATCTCTGGCAGCAGCTAGAGACGCAGCTGTACCCCTGGTAGAATGAGCCCTCAAACCGGGAGGCTCTGCCCACTTTCTGATAACAAAATTGGATACAAGAGACAATCCACCTGGCTATTGATCTCTTAGTGGCAGGTTTGCTCTTCCCAACTTCACCATAGGTAAGGAAAAGTTGGAGGATTCAACCAGGACCTTTGGTACGCCTACATAATAACTAAGAGCCTCTTAACATCCAGGTTGTGCAACCTCCTCTACCCGAAGAGGAGTGATCAGTGAAAATACTGGAAGGAGATAGATTGATTAAGATGGAAATCTGAAACCACCTTAGGCAAAACTTCCTATTAGTCCTAAGGACTACCTTATCCCTGTGGAAAGAAATAAAGTCAGTCTCCACTGACAAGGCTTGCAATTCACTTATGCCTGGCAGAAGTGATAGCCACTAGAAAAACAGTTTTCCAAGTTAGGTACCTAAGCTCTGCAGAAGACAGAGTTTCAAAGGAGTTGCATTAACTGGGCAATGCAAACATTAAGGTCCCGAGCAGGGGCGGTTCCCAAGGAGGATTAGTATGGAGTAATCCCTTAAAAAACTTGGAAAACACAGGATGAGAGGAAAGAGGGATGACTTTCCTGCTGACACAAAAGCAGACACAGCTGCCAAATGAACTCTCAGGGTAGCTGGTCTGAGACCCAAGGAATTAAGATGTACCATGTAATCTAACAAATGGGCAATTCAGCAGATTCTGGGGAAATATTTTTCCTAGCACACCAAATGGAAAAACCTTTTCCATTTAGAACTATAAGTAGCTCCTAGTGGAAGGCTTTCTGGAAGCCTTTAGGATCTCAAGAACACCTGAGAGAGGTGTAAATCAGCAACTCGAACTCCTCAAGAGCCAGGCCTTGAGGTTGAGGGATTGAGGTCCGATACCAAATGCTTCCCTGGGCACAAGTCAACAGATTGTGATTCCTGGGAGGCACAGGGAAGATGGACTGTCAGAGACAGAAGGAGTGGGTACCAGGGCTGCCTGGCCTCATCCGGGCAATCAGAATCATCCTGCAAGGCTGAGATCTGATTTTGACTAGTACTTTGAATAGGAGAGGAAAGGGGGAAGCATAGAGGAACTTCCCTCCCAATCAAGAGGAAGGCATCCAGGGAACTGAGCCCAGCACTGGAGGCCTGCAACAGAACAGAGGAAGTTTGTGATTGTCTGGGGCTGCAAAAAGATCTATCTGAGGGATGCCCCACCTGGCAAAAACTATCCCCAGCACTTGAGGATCCAGGGACCATTCGTGATGGCCCTGGGAAATCCTGCTGAGGGCATCCGCTAGGACATTGTCCTTCCCTGGAAGATGAACTGCTATGAGGGAAGTGTTCAGGGAATAGGCCAGAGACCACAACTTCATTGCCTCGGTGCACAAGGTCGAAGACCGAGTGCCCCCCTGCTTGTTGATGTACCACATTGTTGTGGTGTTGTCTGTTCTGACTTGTATCACCTTGTCGTGGACAGATGCAGAAAAGCTTGAAGAGCTAAAAAGACAGCTCTGAGTTCCAGCAAATTGATGTGAAGCAGAGATTCCTGGGGACCAAACTCCCTGAGTGGAAAGGTCGCCCATGTGGGCTCCCCCAACCCAGAAGGGAAGCATCTGTAGTGAGAGTCAAGTCGTGAGAAGGGGAATGAAGGGGACCCCGCTAAATTGCTCTGATCCTGCCACCACTGGAGAGCTAGGATCAAGGTTCAGTCACTGGGACCAACTTGGAAAGGGGGTCTCTTCTCTGAGACCAAAAGGTTCTCAAGTGAAACTGAATGTCTCTCATCTGAAATCTGGCTCCCTGCACAACAGCTGTGGATGCAGTCATGTGCCCCAGGAGCTGCAGAAAGTGTCTTGCTGGTCGAGAGACCTGCAGAGTGAAGGAAGAGGCCAGAGCCACTAAATTCCTTACCCTTTCTGGGGGAAGAAAGGCCCTGGCTAGCTTTGTGTCCAATTCTGCCCCTATAAAGGTGAGTACCTGGACTGGTTCCAGAACCGACTTTGGTAGGTTTAGCAGAAAACCCAGGGAGGTGAGAAGCTGCTGGGTGACCTGCAGGTGAGATTTTACCTGTTCTGGGGACTGGCCTACAATGAGCCAGTCATCTAGATAGGAAACAGCAATCCTCTGCCTCCTTAAGTGGGCCACTGCTAGACACTTTGTGAATACCCTTGAGCAGAGGTAAGGGCCAAGGGCATTGCTCTGAACTGGTAATGACCTGAGGGCAGTTCAATCTGAGGTACTTTCGATGGGATCTTCTGATTAGGACATGGAAATAGGCATCCTTGAGGTCCAGGGAGGCTAGCCAGTCCCTGGCCTTGGGGAAGGTAAAATCATTGCCAGAGTTACCATTTTGAACTTTGGTTTCAGAAGATGCTTGTTCAGATATCTGAGATCTAAAATGGGCCACCATTCTCCTGTCTTTTTGAGGTAAGGAAGTATCTGAATACAGACCCCTGCCCTGATGCAGGGAGGAACCTTTCTACTGCTCTGAGAGCTAACAGGGATGAGACCTCTGTTTCCAGAGCGAGGGTCTCTGAAGCACTTGCAGGTAGAAAAGTCTGCTTCTCAACTTGGGAAACTTTTGAAGATGAGAACCAGACCCTGGCTTACTACTTCCAGAACCCACTTGTCTGAGGTTAGAAGCCCAATTCTGACTGAAGTAAGCCAGCCTGCCCCCACTGGTACAGGAGACTCGCCCTGGGCACCCCATCAGGGTGCCTGTTTATAGGAGTTTTAGGCTGGGGTGGGAGCAGGTCTGCCCACCCCTTGTCTGCCCCTGCTCTGAAGAAGCCCTCTGAGCATAGGCAGAGGAGGCCTGAGTCTGGTAGAAAGGCCTTGTGAAAGGCCTACCCCTACCCCTGGGGCATGCCTTGAGGAGTGGCTTGCCGCCTCCTTAGCTTGGGCACTCTTGTAAGTAGTCCATATTCATCCATCTTCTTCATGTAATTTCTGTCTGCTCTCCAAACAGAGAATTTCCCACCACAGGAAAATCCATAGCCTTAGTCTGGGTATCCTGGACAAACTAGTACACCTGAGCCAGGCCAACTACATAAAGCTACAGATGTGGCCATGACCCTAGAGGAAACATCATTAACATCCACAGCAGCATGAAACTGAACCTTAGAGGCTTCAATGCCATCAGCAGCCACCTGTTCTAGTTCACTAGCCAGCTGGCCATGGGCCTGCTTGGCCAATTGCATAACAGTATCCCATCTAGATTTCTGATACCTAGCTACATAAGCCATATAATTTGCTTGCCCGAGTCCCAGAGAGGCTGCCATATACTGTTTTTTTGCCATGGCATCAATCTTCCTGGAATCCTTGTCAGGAGGATGTGAAGCCAAGGGAATATTAGCTTTATCACAGGCAGCAGCCTGAACTACCCCTACATGACTGCATTGCTGAGAAAGGAATTCTGTATCAGGGCCTGACAATGTATACCTTCTGTCCATCTTTTTATCTACAGGAGGCACAGAATTAGGAGCTTTTAAAATTTTAATTGTTTGTTTCCTAAAAGACTTATGTAAAGGAATAAACAATCTCCTAGACTCTGGAATATCCATCATTTCTACAAAATCAGGCTCCTCCTGCTCATCCACAGCCTCTTCTAAAGGAAGCTGGAGGGTTTCAGCAACTTTTTTATAAAACATAAAATGAGATGGGGACTCAGACAGCATAAAGGGAGATTCTAAAGGTCTGTCTGGGGAGATGTCCGGTTCAATGGGCACACCCAGACCTTCCCAGCCACATTCATACTGTTCATAATCCTCCTCCCTCCTCTGGTTCATAAAATTCTCAATATCATAATCCTGAACCACTGGGACTGGACGAACCGACCTTTACCAGATAGTGGTGGTTCGGACGGACCCTGAGACAGTGACTGACAATTTGTATGGTTTTTGTTATCTCTGCAGCAGTTGGAGAAGGAATTTTGGACTCCAGACCTGCTGATTTTCTTGTTTTCTTTACTGGAATTGGTTCCTCAGAACCAGCTTTTCTTTTGCCCGGGAAGTCTGGCCCTGGTCAGAGGGCATTCTCTGGTTCGCTGGCACCGAACCGGCTGGCTGTCCGGGTCAGCCGGACTTTTGGCCTCTCGCTCCCTAAGCCTGCCCAATCTTTTTTCCAGGGTGGCTGCAGGAAATTTTACATACCTGGCAGTCTGACTGGAGGTGGTCAAACCTCAGACAATAAACACATTGGTGTGTGGGTCAGCCTTGGCAAAGACTTCCCCACAAACATCACAGTGTTGAAACCCAGTGGGCCTGGTTTTTCTTTGGGTTTCTCAGACATAATGCCAGCCTAACCAAAAACTTGCCTTTTAACGGCAGTGCCAGGTAAGACACCTTGTCGGTTCCAACCGTCACGGTATTGGAAAAACGTAATAAATCCGCTTTTTAGAACCGATAAGAACGGGAACCGCACTCTAAAATAGTAACTTTAGTTTTAAATGAGTTTTAACTCACTGATCGGTTCAAAACCGAACCGATAACTTACAAGTTCCACACAGACAAAACTCTTCATTTACTTACGGTTACCACAGATAGAGCTTGAACCGAACGGTTTTATGGTTAAATAAAACTATTCTCGGTTAAATCCAACCGAGAAAACACTTTTTAAACCAAGAAATGAACCTAGCAGAAGGAGAAATCTCGAGCGACTGTTCACTGAGGCAGAGTAAAGAATCTGACAGTTCAAGTTTGAAATGACACAGATAGAGCTGCTCTGTCAAAATTCTATTTTGGAATGGTTTTAACCATTTTACTCCGGGGCAGTTCTAGAGCTGGATCAAACTGCTAATATCTATAATATAGCAAGACTTCATGTTGTTTGAAATTGTATTACCTATTGTTTGTCCCAGGTCCATCTTGAAAATGAGCTTGCTCAACAGTGTCCACCTGGTTAAATAAAGATTTTGACTAATTGATTGATTGAGCATCCCACTCGCCCTCCCTACTGTCTTGCTGCACTGCCTGGCCATCTTTAGGTCATCCAATAGGATTACCCCAAGGACTCTTTCCTGCCTGATGGTCATGAACACCACTCCACACATTTTGTACTCTGCTCCTGGGTTTCTGTACCTAAGTGCATTATTTTGCACTTTTCTGCACTGAAACCCAGTTGCCATACCCTTGATCACTCCTCATTTTCTAAGGTCTCATCTCATTCTTTCCACCCCCCCCCCGGAATGTCCACTCTATTGCAGATTTTGGTGCCATCTCCAAAGAGACAGACCTTCTATTCCAGCTCCTCTGCAATACTGCTGCGGAGACCACTCTTACTCTTGTAAAAGTGGTCTCACACCCATTCTCAGGGTATGAGAACTGCAAACTGAAGGTGAACGGTCTGATACCCTAAGAATGTAACCGAGACCACTCTTACAACCATTAAGCGTGGTCTGTGTGGAGGTGTTAATATATAATTGATCGAGCTTGATCAATAATATGCTTTTTAAAAACTGTCCCAGAATGTTCCCATTTCCAGGGAATCTGCGCATGATATACTCTTCACCAAATAAGTGCGTCTCACACGCAGAGGAAAGGAGCACTCCAATTGGTCGGAACGCTCCCTCGATCTATAATGTCACTTAGAAAGACATTAAAGAGGACTGGTCCCAATACTGATTTCTGAGGTACCCCGCTGGTTACCCTCCCTTCCTTGGAGTGAACGCCATTTACCACCGTTCTTATACTGAACCACACCATATGGTGATCACTGGTTCCCAATGGGTCTCCCACCTTGACATCTTCAACACTGTTCCTGTTAGTGAGTACCAGGTCCAGGTTTGCCCCATCATGATTGAGTTCACTCACTGAATTCTGTGGCTATTAACCTAGTCATGAATTCCAAGGTGATGGCTTTTTTTTTTTTTATTTGGCCGCTCCACCAATCATATTTTCGGCCCTGGTCACGGCCCCGGGAAGCCTCAGCCACCATCTATGGCTGCCGGGTCCCCAGTCACCCCCGCCACTTCCCGAGGGCGGGCCATGGCCACGTTCTTCCGTGGTCACGGAACTGTAACTAGTCGGAGGACCCGCAGCGATGGTAGCCACTTGAGGTCTTCCTGGGAGGGCTTCATACAGACTGTGGCCCTGTCCCACCTGGTTTTCTTTGCTTTTTCCTTCATGGAGGTGGGACGTAATGTCGCCGCGTCCGCCCCACCTCCCGGATATTGCTGCCGGCAGCGCGGAGATCTCCCGCCTCTGCCAGGAGTCCTCAGTGTCTCGAACGCTACCCGCACTCTCCCCGGAGAAGGAGAGCAGTCTGTAGGACACTCCATCCATCTCCCCGGCTGGCTCCTCGATGACGCTGGTACGCTTCAACCCGGTCGCCGGCGTCGCAAGCGGAAAACCCACCACTGCGCCAGCGGGCCGGCATAGGTGATAGCTCCTTAATGTGTAGCCAGTTGATGGGTGAGCACTTAAGATAGCCACAATGGCCAACGGCTGATGAAGATCAAATGTGGCTAATAGAAAATACAGTGAGGGTAATGAAAATACTATAATTTACTATTTTCTTTATCACAAATACTGCAATTTGCAGAATGTGGCTACATTTTTCCCCCTAGTATTCTCTTAGCACTTGCATGTGGCCTGTCTATAACAAGGGTGGATTTTCTGATCCCATTTTGTAAGTCACAATAACCCAGTATAACCTTAAAGATCAATAGCAACCATTTTATACATTGTTAAAAAGCATGAATTCAAGTCCCTGTGTACCGAGTAGAATTTTCTGAAAATGTAATTTTTGTGGTTTTCTTTAAATCAGCATTTGTTAACTTGTTCTGCACTAACTGGAAACAGGCTGTTTCTGTCACTCTGACTGAGCCTTGTAGAGTGATGACATCATATTGGAGTAAGCTACTGCTTCAGCAGTACAAGTCCCTGCTTGACTGAAGAACTGTAAACTTTCTAATTAGAGCATTCTGTAGAGTTAATTATTTGCTGTTAACAAATGCTGATTTAAAGGAAACCACAGAACCAAATAGCATGACATTTTCAGGAAACACTACTCATGACACAGGGACTTGAATTCAGGCTTTTTTTAACAATGTGTAAAATGGTTGCCACTGACCTTTAAATTATATAGATAAACTGAATATGGTGTCTAATAATGATGCACTGCATTTAGTGTTTAGGAACTGAGAAAAAAGACAGACTGTTCCCTATCTGAAACTGGAATAAGCCTCATTATATGATGGAAGTGACAAGATTTTTATCAGGTAATTTTATCAGGAGATTATCTATTATGTATTTAATTCTGAATACTTATCGAACCCTCTAGTTTTAGTTTTGACTTCCCCCTACATATTGTTCTGACTTTATAGGAAATCAGTTATGTGTTTTCCTCAAGGAGATTCTTTTGTGTTTCAGGGAAGAAAGCAAAAAAGGGGAGCCTATACTGTACAATATGCTGGTTATGGTTCAAACATTTAAGCTGATGGCCACAGAACATTTCTGAGCATGCCCACAAGTGCTGTGTACCTACTTGTGCTGTGCAACTGTAAACTATGTATACTGTATCTACGATTTGCTGCTGTCCTTTCAAGACGCACTTCTTATGGAGATACAGTGTGTCTTGAGGGGTTGTTCTGGGCAGCAAAGCTTTCAAATAAACATAGAATCTGTCAAATGATAAGGACTGCTTGGCCCATATAGTCTACCCATTTGCCCTGCCTATATGGTCACCGCATACTCTTACCTGATCTCCAGCTACTCCCCCTCCACTTCCCAACCAAGAGTCCCTTGTGCCTATCCCAAGCATGCTTGAAGCCCACCACTGTTTTTGCTCCCAGGACCTCCGCTGGAAAACTGTTTCAAGTATCTACCACTTCTTCATTGAAGTAGTACTTCCTCACATCTTATCTAAATTTTCTCCCTTTCAGCTTCATTGCGTGTCCCCATGTTCTCCTGCACCTTCTCCTCTGAAAATACTCCCCTCCTGCACCTTATTCAACCATTAAGTCTCTATCATGTCCCCACTCTCCCTCCTCTCTTCCAGGGTGTACCATTTTTCTCTCCTCACAGGACTTCTCATACAGTCCCTGTACCATTTTAGTTGCCTTGCTTTGGAGAGCCTCCACCCTGTCTATGTTCTTCCTGTGATGTGGTCTCCAGAACTGGACAAAGTACTCCAGGTGGGGTCTCACCAACGATCTATACATTGGTAACAATACCACCCTTCTTCTGCTGGTGATATGCCTCCCTATGCACCCAGGCATCTCAATGGCCCTACCTACTGCCTTGTTGCAGTGCCTTACCATCTTGAGGTCATCAAGTATGATTAGTTCGTAAATAAATACAAACAGATAGCAGGTGTCTCATGCAATGTGGCAGAGTAGCTACAGCCTCCCTTTCTGTTGTAATAAGCTGCCAGGGCAGTCCACCGGTGCCATCCACTCCCTGTGTGCTACAATTCTGCTAGAGCAATCCTTTCAGCTTCTAGTAGACCTCAACTACTTGGAAGGCAAGTCTATACTATCCAGTTTGCTTCAAATCTTACTGTATCATAGATCTAATAAGAGATAAGGCACAACTCCATGATTCTGCCTACTTGGCACTTTGACAGCACACTCAGGCTTTGTTCACTACATACCAAGTCACCTCAGTGTTAACAAATGTGCTTGCATATGGTCTGTTCAGTAACACTTGAGAAGGCAGCATTGTACAGTGATTGAGCAGCCCTCTCTTACTGCCGTCAGCAGGGACTCCCGTTATAAATCAGCTTTGGCTCAAAGGGGGATATAAAAATATAAAAAGCATAATACATAATTAAAACCCTACAGTAACTGCCTCACTGTGCATCCTGGAACAAGTCATAGATGGAAGAAGGACTCAACTGAAAATGTGTTGCATCTCTGTTGGGCTAACCAAGATTAATAAACTGTAAAACAAGAAAACCCAAACATCTGTGCTATAGCAGTGCCCTTGGTTGGTCATCACACTAGTGATTTTTAGACATGGTATAAGACGATGTATTCAGCTACAATTGCTTCCGTAGGATGTCTGCCCATGACCACAATGTTCATAAACAACAGGGAAAAGATGTATGGTTTTGTATCTCGGGGATCTAAACCTATATAACAATAACACAGTAGCAGAAGTCAGGAACTGTAAATGTAACAGTATTTAAATTCACAGAAAAAAGCAAAATGCAGTTCTTAGTTTTAAGAGGCATTATCTTATTTCCCATTTTTGAGTGTGTGGCAAGAACACTGACTTTCACCGATTGTAAAGATGGCAAAATACCAGCCAACAGAAGCTTTCTCTGAATCCTGCAGTGAGGGTTTGAGCAAATCTAACTATTTCTGAGGACTAAGGAAACTGGCCCTAAACTTAGATAAAACTTAAACCCTGATGGTTGGTATCCACCACGTTAAAATCAAATCAGTCACATCAGAGACAACTATATGTGAAAACACACCTCTAAAAATGTGACCCAGTATAACTATCTGGGAGTATGGATGAACTCCCACTTGAAATGGGAGCTTTGTGTCAACCAGATACTGAAAAAGATGTATTTATATTTATGTATTTGTTAACCGGGTAAGTACACTGGTCCCAGGGACCATTTACAGGCACAACTAAGGCCATATAGATGGTATGTACAACACAGGAAGTCATAACATACAGAGATTATACAATAACAATAGATAGGTACCATCTGCAGTAGCAACAGTGAAACTCAGTTACAGTTAGGTGTATAAGTTTAAGCAGGCAGGTACATACGTTATTAGTTGCTCAGAGACATACAGTGCAGTAGACATTGGTTCCTTAATGATGACCTTGTATAACCCCAAGATAATAATTCAATTATACAGTCCTGCAATATCTCAAGAGGGCACAAAACAGGATTCCTGTACAGATAAATATTTAATATACATTTGAGGTCCGGGCAAAGCTGGTGGAACCTATGTTACTCTCCCTACTACTGGTCTACGGGGATACTGTATATTATAGTGCAAAGAAAACCACCCTGAGAAAGTCAGATCCCATATATCATGGCATTGGCCTGTTTTATTGTAAATGGCCCAAGGGAAACACACCACTGTGATCTCCTGAACAGACTGGGATAGATCTCTTTGGAGAATAGGCCTAAGGCCCACATAATGGATTCTAATGTTAAAATGCACTGCTAACAAAGTTCCAGCAAATATTACCAAGCTTCTGCATAGCCATTTTATATGGTTTGAGCTTATGACTGCAAGCGCTCAAGTATTCGAGCTCCCCATAATCAAAAGCAGACAGGGCCAATTTACTTTTTCCCATTTTGGTCCACATACAGTATATGGAACTGCCTACCATCCCAGTGGCGAGTCTGCCCTTGTCCTATACTGGCCACAACTTCTGTGAAAAAAATGGTACTTAGGCCAATTTAAGGCTGAATGTGATTCTTGCTCAGGACACATCACCTGGTACACATCAACATATAATTGTTTAACATACATGCTGGCTGCCATTTACTGCCAATGTTCATAAACTGCAATGATGGAACTGAATAATATTAACATTCTTGTACTATGTTATATATTGTAGGTATCATGTAATCTGTTAAGTTTTTTATAAGCTTTGTGTATCCTTTTGTACCTAAATAACTGAGCTCCGATAAAAGACACCATTGAAAATGAGCTTTGGTTTAATGGTTTGTAACAAGGGCTGGCAGTATAGCCTAGAGGTTAGAGGAACGAGGTGTGAATGCGCTTGATACATCCAGCAGACCAGACCTGAGTTTGATTCTCACAACCTCCACTTGCATGCTGTGTGACTCTGAGCAAGTCACTTAACCGCCCAGTGCTCCCAGATTGCTCCTGAAAACAGGCACTTGTGCCTAGTGGGCCCTACCCGGTTACCAAAGACTAAAAAATTAAAAAAATAAAACATCTTGCTACAATAATAGATGATGAATCTTTATGATGCATTCAAAGGCAGATGGTCTCTCAGAGAGAAAAATGAAGAAAGATGAGAAATGCCATTAAAGTAACACAAATGTAGGATGTTTAATATTGCTTCTGTAGAACTGCTTACCACAGTAACAAATGCATGAAAATCTTTCTTAGGAAAAAAAATGACCCAGTTAAAAAACAACCAGTTTAAGACTACGGTGTTAGACTGCTAAAGTCTTCTCTGGAACTGTGATGCAGTCTGTGCTCCAACTAAAGACTGAAAACGTCTGAGTTATTGCAGTCTTCCAGGTCTTTGTATCAACATATCGCATAACTTGCCTACACTGTGTACAGCAGCTTCATCTCAGCAATAACAAAATGTAAGGTTAATGGACTGGGGGTGGTGGTAAGGGGAATTGTTACTGATGTAAGCTCAGGTATACTGTATAACATGTATGGCCCATGAAACGAGTGAAATATCTGCTTCCATTTTTCAATGCTGTTAAACTGCTGAATAGGAAATAGCCAATGTCAGAACCACATGCTCCAACAGCTGCTAAAAAGGAAGGTTTTTCATCTTAACAATCCTTTTTGCAAAGCAATACATTTATCCATTAATCACTCTTAGCAAGTGGCTAATGCCACCCTTTGCAGCTGGTAGGCAGAACACGATTATGACTGAAGTCTGGTTCCCTTTAATCCCCTCTGCCATCTCATTTATGCCAGTATGACAAATTCCCTAGCAATATGACAATCTTTTTAAATCAAAATCACATCTATCAATGCTTTAACTTCAATATATAGGGAAAGGGAAAATCGTTCAACCAGGAAAGGCACACTAAGCCAAGGCTTGCTTCTAGGTGCCACCAGGAAGCACAAGGAAGTTAAGTGACTTGCTCAGGGTCACACAGTATTGCAAGTGGGGGCTGATGGGACTCAAACCCAGGTCTCCAGGTTTGCAGCACAGTGCCTTTAACCACTACGCTATACTGCCTCCTTAGTACTGACATATTATATGTAATAGATAACTCACTACTAAGGGTGCGGTCGCTGCCTGATATACACACATGCCTTGCGCGCTGCTAACCCCCAAGGTGTGCGCGATATCGAGCATGACTTCACACCCTAGAGTGAGTTATCTAACTTATAAAATGGCAAAACTGTTTTGAGGAGGGTGAAGTGCAGGGCAAGTGTCGCTACTTCGATATATACATGGTCATGTGATGTGTTTCAACTAACCAGCAGAGATAATCTTTCCTACCTATTTTATAAATACAGATATATATACACAGGTGTGTGTGTGTGTATAGATATATGGAGAGTTGTCAGATAATGATTTATCTATACAGTGTTTGACCTCGGAACTTCGCTAGGCGGCGAAGCCACGCAGGAGGTGTCCGGAGGTCAACAGTACAAGTGTAGATAAATCATTTATCTGACAGCTCACCATTGTATATTTCATTTATGCAATAGGGATGCTTCTTATCAGTGTGGGAACATTTGGTTTTGACTGTTTATGTTCTTTTTTTAAATGGGACTTTCTGGGACTTTTGGGTAACTTTCCTGGTGTATGTCCGCCTAGCGGGGTGGTTGCTATTAAATGAAACACCACTCATTTTGTAGAGAACTTCTTGCTGAACAAATGTCATGGTGACAGTATCATGCTACCTTTTTTGTTTTAAAGTTATTCACATTTGTTTGATGAAAAAGTGAAACAAAAATTTAATTTTATGCTGTTTTTGCTAATTATAAAAAAAAACTAAAAGGTGTTTATTAATGAAATGCCACTCATTTTGTAGATATTTTCATGCTGAACATTTTTGTGCTCATAGTACCATGCTATCATTTTTAGTTTTAAAGTGATTCACATTTGTTTGTCGTAAAAGTGAAAAGAAAACTGAATTTTATGCTGTTTTTTGCTAATTTTGAAAAAACTAAAAGGTATCTCAATGAAACACCACTCATTTTGTAGATATTTTTATGCTGAACATTTTTCGTGCTCACAGTACCATGTTATCATTTTTCATTTTAAAGTTATTTATATTTGTTTGTCTGAAAAGTGAAAACAAAATAGGATTTTTTGCTGTTTTTTGCTAATTATAAAAAAAACTAAAAGGTATCTATAAATGAAACACCACTCATTTTGTAGATATTTTTATCCAGAACATTTTTCGTGCTCACAGTACTATGCTATCATTTTTCGTTTTAAAGTTATTCACATTTGTTTGTCAAAAAAGTGAACAAAAAGCTTTGATTGATAGTTTGCATTTATCCCACATATGTGGGATAAATCTAGGGTGGTTAGATTTATTCCACATATGTGGAAATAAATGGATTTATTCAATGGCTTTTGGTCTCACACCTATTGCATAAATATATATATATATATATATACACACACACACACACATACATATATAGACATTTATTTCTATATATCTATATACACTATCTATTTATACACACACACACACACACACACACACACACACACACACACACACACACACACACGTGTATATTTTAGGGGTGCATTACTGCCATTATATTTAGGGTTGAGTAGGCAGTTTAATGTTAAACCCCAGTTTTTGCACTTTAAATAACTTCACAACTGTTCAACGGATTTGCATGACATTTTGCATGTGCGGTCTTGTGTGGTAGATCGGTGGATTTCCCAAGTTTCGTTCCTGTCAGATATGTAAATTCCGAGGTTTTGATAATGCAAAATGTGAATTTTTTTTGGGGGGGGTGTTTTCCTATTGTTTTTGCTGTACATAGAAACATAGACTTTGACGGCAGATAAGGACCGCTAGGCCCATCTAGTCTGCCCATTTCCCTACCTACAGGATAGGCCGCAGATCCTATTTAACCAACAGCCTATATCTTCCTGCCCCCCCACAAGAATTGCCTTATGTCTGTCCCATGCATTCTTGAATTCTCCCACAGTTTTAGACTCCACAACTTCCTCAGGAAGGCTGTTCCATGCATCCACTACCCTCTCTGTGAAATAATACTTCCTCACATTGCCCCTGAACCGCCCTCCTTCTATCTTTAAATTGTGTCCCCTTGTTCTTGCAAGTCTCTTTTTCTGAAAGATGCTACCCTCTTGGACTTTGTTGATTCCCTTGAGGTACTGTATTTCTTTGAACTTGGCTAGCGCCCAGACAGTTTGGAATGTTGGTCTGAAATGTTCAGGGTAGAAAGGGGATGGCCCACAGATGTACCCTTTGCTTCTTTGGCAAAAAAATAATTAATCCGTTCCAAAGTTACTTAATTTTAAAATTTAGAAAAATTGGTTTTCAGCATGCTCAGTAAGTGTTTCAGGATAGCTGTATGGAACGAAAAAGTAATTTTCTTATGGGACCAATCCTTTTTCATTAGGAAAAAATTATTTTTCATTTCGCCACCTTGCTTCTGTTTTTTTCTTTAAAAAAATTTCAAAAGCAACAAAAATGACATCCTGAAGAGAGACCAACACATCTATCTGGCTCATCGCATCGGGACCCCGTTAAGTGGATTCTGCACTTAAGTGTTGGAAAAAATCCCAAATTCCCACACAAGGCGCTTGTCTTAAATCACAATACTGACACTGTAGTGCAGCATGAGGGGGGTGCTGCAGTCATGAGGTGCCGTCCTTCGGATGAAATGTTAAACCAAGGTCCCATCTGCCTGTTCAGGTAGTAGTTCAGGTGGATGTTAAAGATCCCATAGCACTTCTCGAAAAGAGTAGGGGAATTTTCTCTGGTGTCTTGGCCAAATTTCCCCCATTCACTAAAAATACCATCAACAGCTTAATCTGGTTCAATGTCAACTGGCACCCATCTGTATCTCTCTCCCTCTGGAGGAGGCTGAAAATGGGCAGAATTGTCTAGTCCTCCTTTCCTGATCAGCAAAAACTAACTAAATAAAAAATGACCCCAAAATGTGTTTTTTGTTACACTTTAAATCCTTTTTTGTGACTCGCTTCTGAGTTGTATGAAATGAAAAAGGAATCCTTTTTAGTTTGGGGCCAATCCTTTTTCGTGAGGGGAAAAATCCTATATTTTGTTCCTGGTGTCTAGTGGCGCCTCCCCACCAACTGATCGCCGTCCCCGTTTTGTTTATTTTTTCCTGATGTCTAGTGGCATCCGCCCCCCTCCCCACACCCTCCGATCGCTCTCCCTAATTATTTATTTTTTCCTTGGTGTCTGGTGGTGCCCCCAACCCAGTGAACGCTGTCCCACATTTTTTATTTCCCTGGTGTTGCCCCCACCCTCCGAACACCATCCCCATAATTAGGGGGCACCCCTCATCCTCCAGTTGCCGTACTGCCTGTAATAAAGAAAACAGTCTCTCGTGTGTTTTTTTTTTTCCTGTAAAAAAGAAAACGGTCCCTTGCCAATACGACCTCCCACTCAGCAATCTAGTCTCTGATTGGACATGTCTAACTGCTGGAAACGTCATCTGTTATATGAGAAAGTAAGGTAAGTGCAGTTCAATGTATTTCAATGGGGTTTCAACTTTGTGGCATAACTTTAGCACTTTTTTATATTTTAAGCCCAAATTTTCAACACAGCCTTTTTGGGACCCCATCTCATGAACAATGCTGGTGAATTATGCAAATCTGGCCCAAAAGGTGATTTTGCGGTCACCTGGCAAATCACCTTCTGGTTGAGATTTGAAAATTTTCACCACCCTTGTTCATAAGGTGGGGTCCTAAGAAGGTTATGTTGAAAATTTTGGGCTAAAATATGTAAAAATGACAAAGTTACGTGCATTCGTTTAATTGGAAATTTTGCTACGTTTACTAGTAACTTTGGTAATTTTAAATATTTTTACACCAAACTTTCAAAATAGCATTTTTTAAACCACCTCATGAATGGGACAGCTGTCATTTTTTCAAATCATGCCCAAACTGTGTTTTCGCTCCTGTGGTACGTAATGATGTTCCGGTGGTGTGGGATAACGTTTCGCCGGGGATTTGAACATTTTCAGTTCTGGGTTCATGACACGGGATAATAAGAAGGCTGTGTGCTGACAATCCCTGCACTTCCACAGCAACATACATGTCCCCATCTATGGAGGGATGGAAGCGCAGCAGACGGCCCTGAACTTCCACAGACAAATGAGGATATGATTATACTATCTCTAAAAAGTAAAGAAAATCTTTGCAAAAAAATCTGTTAATGCACCATTTAGGGTTAAGACTACAGTGACAAAAGTAGGGAAATGTGATTTTAGGGTTTCCAACCCCCTCCCCACACCTGAAGCAAATCAGGGGTGGAATCTTATTTGGGGTTGTTAGCCTTACAGCTTACCCTATTGCGGCAGCAAGACAGCTTATATGTGATGGACACAGGTGTGTATGTTTCAGGAGTGTATAAAATGGGGTGAGCTTTAGGGTTGACAACCCCAAGGAAGACTCTATCCCTGATTTGCTTCAGGTGTGGGGGGAATCACATTTCCCTACTTTTGCCGCTGTAGTCTTAACCCTAAACAGTGAATTAACAGAGTTTTTTGCAAATAATATAATATATACACTGTGTATTTACATGTTAATTAGTACAGTGTAACGTGAAACTCACAGGGAGGGAAAAGACCGAATAGATGTACTTCTTGAAGTAAATGAATCTTCCTTTCTCCTGCATAGAGGGTAAATCATTTGCTTTTAATAAGTGCCAAATAAGTAGCAGTATTTCCAAAACAGAGTGGGAAGAAAGGAAAGTTACTTAGTGTAACTCTCGCTCTCTAGGGTAATGTCTCCATAGTGCAGCAATCTTTGGTCTTAGAGCTGTAAGCACTAGGATCTAGTGGGAATCAGAACATTTGGGGCTACCGGCGTTGGTACCAGACACAGACACATGATGCAGACACACGCCAGTGTACGGTATATGGCACTAACAGTGCTAACCACCTCAGTTCCTTTTTGTTTTTTTTTAACCAAGGAGGAAGAAAAGAACAAAATGAAAAAAAAAAACCTCAAAGGAAGGATAGAATGCAAACATGACAAAATTTTCTTGCTATATAGAGGTATATAGTACGTATCTATCTATCTCTCTATCTATCTCTCTATCTGTCTCGCTGTCAGTAATACATGGATGGAACGTTTTCCCCTTAGAAATTGTTAGTAGCTCTTTCTCTGTACACACAACTGTAATCAAGTCTACCAGTAACCATCAAAATTTATTATATAAAATAAAAGATGGGTAAGCCAGCCCGATGGTGCTGAGGGTTGAGGTGCTGGACGCCACACCTCGTGCCACACTGGCGACCTGTGTTTGGGAACAAGCACAGGTCGGTGGGGACAAGGAAGGATTGAGCGTCCCATGGACTGCTCTCCTTCCTCTGGGAGGGGGGTTTAGCACTCGCCGGTGCAGTAGCAGCCCCTGGTGGCGGCTTGGGGATTGCACTGCCCAGCCGGCAGAAACACAGGCACTGGAGCTGCATCGACGCCTTCTCGAGTGCATGGGAGTGTGCGCACGCCAAGCAGGGTGTCAGCTGCATGTCCGAGCTCGGGGAAACACTCCCGCCATTGGACCTGCCTGAAGGAGCCCCTCCTCAGGCTCCGGCGCACTGGATTCATAGATAGAGTGCCAGGTGGACAGCCCTACCCCGGGGGTCTCAGAGTCGGGGGATTCATCAGATCAGGAGTGCCTGTAAAGTAAGGTTTCAGACTGGGAGGTAGAGACAGACACGGGGGTAGATGGAGAGAGTTCCACAGCCGGAAGCATAAAGAAAGGGTACAAAAAAAATAAATAAATGAAAGATGGGTAAATCCGCTATATTCAGAATTAAACCAATTGAGGGTGCTAACCAGATAATAAAGTTACTCACCCTTCAGGCTGTGGCCTTATTTAGCCCTCTTGAATGATTCTGTTCCTTGTATGTAAAAGACAAACTTCCCAGGTTGTCTCTTCCTTACAGGAAAAAATATATAGTCTTGGTCTTGAGGATATCCTTGCCCACAAAAATGTCCCAGGAGTATATTTAATAAAATGAGGGCTCACTTCACACACTATACTGATATGCATGGATAGGTGTCCTCAGTGGGAGAAAATGCTTTTTTTCATTTAAGTATCATGTAACTCTATTTAGGCTTTTGAGCTCATGAGTCTTGGAAGGGTAAGAAATGTTCCAAGTATATATTGTTTAATTCTATGACTGAGTTGTTAACTAAGACAAGAGGTCTAAACTATCATCTGTTTTCAACACAGAAGCGTTTCCCCCAGTAATATATATGTGATATCCTCACTGTTCTTTGAAAGACTATAAACAACATTAGTTAAAGTAAACCCCTTTTCTAAATGACTGGGTACAAGCTGGCTTTAACTTATATGTGAATGTAATATAGAACAGAGTTACATGAAATTTAAAAGAAAAAAAAAATATCTCCCATAGAGAAAACCCATCAATTCAAATACCATCATGTAACAGAAATAGCACTACTTAAACAAGGTACAAACTAAATATAAATGTATATCATGTCTGTTTAGGAAATACTAGAGATTCTTCAGTACTTTATGATACAGCAGAATATTTTACACAGAAAGATTTACAAGTCAGATCTTGGCAATTTCTGTTTAGGAGATACTGTCGATTTAATAGTACAGTAGAGTACAGCAGAATGCATTTAGACTGAAAGAGGTTATAAGCCATGCGATTGCTAATACTACAAGTAATGATCGCATAACAGACAACACAGAAAGTTAAATGTAAGTCTAGTTTATTAGTCAGGATATGCATAAAAGCATTACGTGGACTAAGTAGACTGTGCAAATAGGAACTGGCCTGGAAATCAATAGTATAAATAAACATGAATCATTTTACTAAAGGATCGAAACACACCAATGGGATGAAGTGTGGGAACACTGGGGTGTCAAAGTAGACAAAATATAGTATTATTATACAAGGTACTCGTATTAAGCTGTGATGGTAACAGATGATCACAGTGAACAGGGCCTGAAGAAGGGGAAGAGCCTCTGAAATGTCGCCCATAGGCATGGAAATGTAGCTTAAAATCAAATAAAGGAAGAACACGAACACCTATCACATGCTGAGTAAGCCTTCATTTTATTTCATATATTCCTGGGACATTTATTTCCTTGTATACTACACATATCATTTTTTTTATTCTATATACCTGTCTTGTACTAAATTGCTGTGTGCTTCTACCATGCAAGTTCAATAAAAATATATTCACAAAAAAAGTGGTTAGCAGTAATTTCCCTTTCTACTCCTTTCCTGTTTACATGATCTCCATAAAAACTAACAGCAACCACTGAAGTGTATTATATCAAATTCTCTGGGGAAAAAAAAATTGCGTTAATGCAATATTTAGGGTTCAAGCTATAAGCAACACAAGTAGGGAAATGTGGCTTTAGGGTTTTCAATGCTAAAACCCAACCGCTACCGCTAAAACAAATCAGGGGTGCAGTCCTCCTTGGGCTTGTCAACCCTAAAGCTCACCCCATTATGTGCGCATGTTTCTGGAGTGTACGAAATGAGGTGAGCTTTAGGGTTTACAAGTCCAATAAGACTGCATCCCTGATTTGTTTTAGGGGTTGGGGTGCAGTTTTAGGGTTGAAAACCCTAAAGCCACATTTCCCTACTTTTTTCGCTTTAGCCTGAGCCGTAAATGTGACATTAATGGTGTTTTTTGCAAAGAATTTCCTTACTTTTTGAGATAGTATTTTTTTATTTGTTTATTGAGATCCTGGATTAACACCTTTGAGCAGAAAGCTCTTTCACAGGTTCCATGTCAAGTATGACACAAATAAGAATACAGATATGTTCCACAGATATAGCAAGAAACAATTGAAAACTGTCTCCAGGCATAAATTCCAACAATAAAGCACGTACAGGGTGCAGTCAAAACAAAGGCTAATGTTTCACTAGGTAACGGTAACATAGCATGAGGACGCTTGTTTAAAAAGGAGAACTGTACAACTAACAACATAGGCAGATAACTGGATTATGCCCGAGTCAAAGAAAGAAAGGCAGTCTCGTACCAGTAGAGAGGGACAGGGGAGGGAGGAGGAAAGTACAGGGAGGGAGAAGGCAAACAGAGGTGGGGGTAGGATGGGGATAGATAGGAGGGAAAGAGAAGGACAGCTGTATAGTCAAAGTGGAATAAAAAGGGGAGAAGGGTGGAGGGAAGGAGGGGTTGAGAAGAGTAGGGAGAAAAAGGTGGTGTAGGTAGTGGGGTGATGATGAAGATGTATTATGGTGGTAGGGAGGAAAGGAGTCGGGAATGACAGAGGGGCAAAAAGAAAAAATTACTCACTTTAGTAATTGTGTTTCTTCTAATGGAGTCTTGCTGTATTCTGACAAATGCAGTGATCCTCAACCTTTAAACTGCCCCGGAGAACAAAGAGTTAACTTTCTATGCAGAGCATAGAATGCTGAGCTCGAGCTCGGTTGAAGTCTCTGTCTAAAGTGTTTCAGACTCAAACCATCAGATTCTTACGAGTCCAACTAACTAAAAATTCTACGTGGAAATTGTAAAATTCCTACTAACCAATTGGCAGTAAAAAGTTTTGGATTCCCAAGGAAGACTCGCGTCAGGAAACCCAAAAACCAAAAACCAATCTAATACAAATAACAGTAATAAATCAACACCCAAACAAAAAAGGAGGAGGGTGTAAACAAAGAGCACCCCTGGGGTGCAACACTGCACCTGCCCACCCACTTCCCAAAAAGAGGTTCTGAGAGGGGATGCAGGGAAGGAGGTCAGAATACAGCAAGACTCCACTAGAAGAAACACAGTTAGTAAGGTGAGTAATATGTTCTTCAAACAACATGACGTCTTGCTGTATTCTGACAAATGCAGACTACCAAGCAGTACCTCCATGGAGGAGGGACAGAACCTACTTTGGGAATAGGCTCTGAAGTACTGCTGTGCCAAACCAAGCATCACTCCTAGCCTGGATATCCAGAGGGTAATGCTTGGTAAAGGTATGGACTGTTTTCCAGGTGGCTGCTTGACAAATTTCTGAGAGACGGATATCCCTGGCAGCAGCCAGGGAAGCAGCTGTACCTCTTGTGGAATGAGCCCTCAGGCCTGAGGGTGGAGTTTTTCCCAGTTTTTCATAGCAGAATTTTAAACAAGACACAATCTACCTGGCAATAGATCTCTTGGTGGCAGGTTTACCCTTTCCCACTTCCCCATGAGTAAGAAACAACTGGAGGGAGTCAAACCTGTGACCCTTGGTACGCTCTATGTAGTAACTAAGGGCTCTTTTAACATCTAAACTGTGTAGCCTCCTCTCTCCTGAGGAAGAATGATTAGTGAAGAAAACAGGAAGAGACACAGACTAGTTTAAATGGAAGTCTGAAACCACTTTGGGCAAGAACCTTCTATTGGTTCTAAGGACCACTTTATCCCTGTGAAAGGAGATAAAATCAGGTTCCACTGACAGGGCTTGCAACTCACTGATACGCCTGGTAGAGGTAATGGCTACCAAGAACACAGTTTTCCAAGTCAAGTATTTAAGCTCTGCTGAAGATATAGGCTCAAAAGGAGGTTGCATAAATTGAGCAATGCAAACATTCAAATCCCAGGCAGGGGCAGGGTCTCTAAAAGCAAGACTGGTGTGAAGCAATTCTTAGAACACCAAATGCTGAATCTCTTCCATTTGGAGTTATAAGTCTTTCTGGTGGAGGGCTTTAGAGAAGCTTTGAGAATATCCAGAACCCCTTGGGAAAGGTGCAGATCTGTAAACTCTAACTCTTCAAGAGCCATGCCCTGAGATTGAGACTGAAGATTGGGGTACCAAATCCTCCCCTGAGAGGATGTTAACAGGTTTTAATTCCTGGGAAGAGACAGGGGAAGATGGACTGCTAGGGACAGCAAAAGAAGGTACCAGGGCTGTCTGGCCCAATCTGGAGCAATCAGAATCACTTTGCAAGGTTGAGACCTTATTTTGACTAAAACTTTGAACAGGAGTGGGAAGGAGAGGAAGGCATACAGAAACTTCCCTTCCCAATTCGGAATCAGGGTATCCAGGGGGACTGAGCCCAAGACTGGAGGTCTGCAACAAAAGGGAGGGAGTTGGTGATTGTCTGGGGCTGCAAAAAGATCCATCTCTGGAGTGCCCCGCCTTGAAAAAATCACTTTCAACACCTGAGGGTCCAGAGACCATTCGTGATGGCCCTGAGAGATCCTGCTCAGTGCATCTGCTAGCACATTGTCCTTCCCTGGAAGGTGAACTGCTGCCAGAGAGGTTTGCAGGGAATAAGCCAGGGACCACAACTTCATGGCTTCCGTGCACAAGGCCGTGGACCGAGTGCCCCCCTGCTTGTTGATGTACCACATGGTGGTGGTGTTGTCTGTTCTGACCTGAACCACCTTGTTCTGTACTGACTGAGATAAAGCTTTTGGGGCCAGAAAAACTGCCCTGAACTCTAGGAGATTGATATGGAGAAGGGATTCTTGGGAGGACCACAGCCCCTGGGCAGTGAGGGACCCCAGATGGGCCCCCCAGCCCAGAAGAGATGCGTCCATGGTAAGGACCACTGAACAAGGCTGAGTAGAAAAGAAACACCTTGTCTTAAATTGTCCTGATCCTGCCACCACTGGAGGGCTTGGATCAAGGTCAGAGTCGCTGGGATCAGTTTGGTAAGAGAATCCTTCCTCTGAGACCAAAAAGCTCTCAGGTGGAACTGAATATCCCTCATCTGGAATCTTGCCCATTGGACCACTGCTGTTAAAGCTGCCATGTGGCCCAAGAGCTGGAGGAAATGCCTTGCTGGTTGAGATACCTGAAGGCTGAAGGAAGGGGCTAGTTCCATAAGAACCCTTGCCCTTTCTAGAGGAAGAAAGGCTCTTGCTCTGAGTGTGTCCAGTTCTGCCCCATGAAGGTAAGAACCGGACTGGTTCGAGAACTGACTTGGGAAGGCTGAGAAGAAATCCTAGAGAAGTGAGCACTTGCTGGATCACTTTCAGGTGAGACCTGACTTGGTCTGGAGACTGGCCCACTATTAGCCAATCGTCCAGATATGGAAAAATGGAAATCTTTTGCCTTCTTAGAAAGGCAACTACTACTGCCAGGCACTTTATGAAAACCCTTGGGGCTGAGGTTCGGCCAAAGGGCATTGCTCTGAACTGATAGTGGCCTGAGGGCAACTCGAACCTGAGGTACTTTCTGTGGGAGCACCTGATAGGAATGTGAAAGTAGGCATCTTTGAGGTCCAGGGAGGCTATCCAGTCCTCTGGCCTTAGGGAGGGGAAGGATTATTCCCAGAGTTACCATCTTGAACTTTGGTTTTAAAAGATGTTTGTTGAGATATCTGAGGTCTAGGATGGGTCGCAACTCCCCTGTCTTTTTTGGGGTCAGGAAGTACCTGGAGTACAGTCCTTTGCCCCAGTGTAGTGCAGGTACTCTCTCTATGGCTCTTAAGGCTAGAAGAGAAGAAACCTCTGCCTCTAGGGCAAGGGTTTCTGAGAGATTTGCAGGTGGAAAAGATCTGGCTCTCATCTTTGGGAATTTTCTGAAGCTGAGAACCAGTCCCTGGCTTACTACTTCCAGGACCCATTTGTCTGATGTAATAGACATCCAGTCCTGGACAAAGTAAGCCAGCCTGCCCCCTACTGGAATAGGACAGTGGACTTGGGCAGGCCCATCAGGGGTGTCTGCTTGGCAGGGGCTTTAGGCTGAGGAGTGGATGCAGCCCTGCTCATCCCCCTTCTGCCTCTCCCTCTGAAGAACCCCCTCTGCGAAAAGGAAGAAGAGGCCTGTGCTTGGTAAAAAGGCCTTTGAAACAGCCTGCCCCTGCCCCTAGACTGCTGCCTTTGAGGAGTTGCCTGCCTCTCCTTGGCTTGAGCACTCCTGTAAGTGGTCCTGTATTCATCCAGTTTCTTCATGTAATTCTCTGTCTCCTCCCCAAACAGAGAATTACCCACTACATGAAAATCCATGGCCTTAGTCTGGGTATCCTGCAAGAGGGAAGTACATCTGAGCCAAGCCATTCTCTGAAGAGCCACAGATATAGCCATGACTCTTGATGACACATCAGAGTCCACAGCAGCATGAAACTGAACTTTAGATGCCTCAATCCCATCTGCAGCCACCGCCTCCAGCTCCTTGGCTAGCTGGGGGGAGGTCTGTTTAACCAGTGGCAGTACAGTGTCCCACCTGGACTTCTGGTACCTGGCTGTATAGGCCATATAATTCGCCTGCCTGAGTCCCAAGGAAGATGCCATGTACTGTTTCTTTTCCATGGCATCAGTCTTCCTGGAGTCCTTGTCTGGGGGTGTGTGAAGCCAAGGGAATATTTGCCTTGTCACAGGCAGCAGCCTGCACTACCCCAATGTGGCTGCATTGCTGGTATAAGAACTCCGTGTCTAAGCCTAAAAGTGTATACCTCTTGTCCATTCTTCTATCCACAGGAGGTATAGTGTTAGGAGACTTTAGGATTTTTTGTGTCTGTTTCCCAAAGGATTTGTGGAGGGGAACAGACAGTCTCCTGGACTCTGAGATGTCCATCATTTCTACATAATTAGGCTCCTCTTGATACAGCCTCCTCCATAAGAAGCTGGAGGGTTTCAGGCACCTTTCTGTAGAACATAAAGTGAGAAGGGGACTCAGAAAGCCTAGGAGGGGAAACACCTGAAGGTCTGTCTGGGGAGATGTCCGGTTCCACAGGCACATCCAGACCCTTACTTTCACCATCATCATCCTCAAATTCCCCTTCCTCTTCAAACTCCGGTTCATAAAAATCTTTGAGGGTATAATCTTGAACCGGGGAAACCAACTGAACCAAACCCCTGCCAGAAGGTGCCGGATCGGTAGGAACCGGGCAGAGCAATTCCACAATCTGACTCGCTCTGGCTATCTCTTCGGCGGTCGGAACATGAACCTCTGATCCGAACCGACGAGTTTATCTTATGCTTTTGTCGGAACCAACCTCAGAATCGGCTCTCCTTTTGCCCGAAGAAGTATCGCCCTGGTCAGAGGGCACTCCTTCTGGTTCGGTCGGAACCGAACTGGGCTGGCCATCCGGGTCAGTGGACTTCACGGCCTCCTTTTCCCTCAGTCCACCTAATCTCTTCTCAAGGGTAGATGTGGGAACATTTTTACATATTTGGCAGTCTGAATTGAGGTGGTCAAACCCCAGACAATCAACACAGGTGGTGTGGGGATCTGCCTTAGCAAAGACCTCCCCCACACTCACTGCAGTGTTGAAACCCAGTGGGCCTGTTTTTTTTCTTGGGTTTCTCAGACATGGCCAGCCTAACCAACTTACCCTTTTTATGGCCACCACCAGGCAAGACTTCCTTGTCTGTTCCTAACCATGTCACGGGTATTGGAAAAAAACGTACTAAAACACATTTTTTTTTTAGAAAGGATAAGGACCAGTAACTACACACCAAGTAAACACAAGATTTCACTATTAAATGGTCGGTTCGCCGACCGACTTTACAAGTTCCACACAGAAAAACAGAACAATTCCTATCTAGTACTCACGGTACCACAGACAGAGACTGAACCAACTATGCGGATACATTTTTCGGTTTAAAAACCGACTAAAAAACGAAACTTTAACTGACTTTCGACCCAAGCTGAAGGAGAAATCTCCGGAGCGACCATTCAGTGAGGCGGAGTAAAGAATCTGATGGTTTTAGTTTGAAACACTCCAGACAGAGACTTCAACCGAGCTCGAGCTCAGCATTCTATGCTCTGCATAGAAAGTTAACTCTTTGTTCTCCGGGGCAGTTTAAAGGTTGGGGATCACTGCATTTGTCAGAATACAGCAAGACTTCATGTTGTTTGAAAGCGAAGAGGAGGTGGAGGGAGGTAGGAGGGAAAATAAATAATTTAGGCTGCAGTAGAAAGCCCATGAAAGTGTTAACTTGACCAGAGGCCCAAGAAATGGACATACTAACATACTAAAATGCCAGCAGAATAGGCCTAACGGTCTTTCGTGTCTGCTCGTTTGGTCAGTCCCCAGCCTGGGTGCTGACCTTGCTGTCCCTCTCGCCTTCTCTGGCTTCTCCCTTCCCAGTTCTGAATATTCTTGCTGCATTGGATTTTGCTTCCAGAACCCTTCCCCTGTACCTGTCCCACCCCCTCTTGAACCCCTCCACTGTCTCTGCCTCCACTAGCCCCCTAGGCAGTGCATTCCATGGCTCCACCACCCTCTCAGTGAAGTAGCACCTCCTCCTTTCTCCCCTGAATCTCCTCCAGCTTCCACCCATGCCTCTAGTGGCCCTTCCTCCTTCCTTCAAGCACCCCGACTGTTCCTCCCTATTTATCCTCTCTATGTACCTAAAGACCTCTATCATGTCCCCCGTCCCTTCTCTTCCAATGTGTACATATTTAGCTCTTCGAGCCTCCTCATAGGTCCTGTCCCCAAGCCCCAAATCATTTTGGTTGCCCTCCTCTGGACCCTCTCCAGGAGGTTAATGTCCGCTTTAAGTGTGGCCTCCAAAACTGCACGAGTACTCAAGTGTGGCCTCACCAAGCAGTTATACAGAGGAGTATCACTTCCTCCTTCTGGAGGTGATCCCCCTAGCGATGCATCCCAGCATCCTGTTGGCCTTGGCTGTTGCCCTCCACAAGTCTCAGAGTTGTTCATCTTGACATCCACCACCACCCCAGGTCCCTCTCAGCCATCGAGACTTGTAGCATTTGCCCCCAGGGTGTACACTTGGCCCGGTTTCTGCCCCCAGGTGGAGTACCTTGCATTTCCCTGCATTGAACCTCAGCTTCCACTTTCTAGACCATTTTTCCAGAGCCTCCAGGTCCCCCTGTAGGGCCACCCTCCCCTCCTCCCCATCCACCACTGCCCCCAGTTTCGAGTCATCTGCAAAGAGACTCATCTCACTCCTGATTCCTGTCCTTATGTCAGATACGTAGGCGTTAGACATGAAGCTTAACATTTTATTAATCAAGAGAGATCACAGAGGTTGCAATTGTTAGGAGCAAGGTAAAGGCAAATTAGCTGTAGCAGTCACAGGCTGCCAGTGAGATTAGCTGTTGATGGAGTTTCTTCTTAAAGAAGCCCAGCAAAGTAGCACTGGTTATGTCAGGAGGCAGGAAGCTGTACCACTGCAGAGCTCTGTATGCGAATGCATGTTGTCCAAAGGTGGTGTAGCACCATGGGATTCTGAAAGCCTGTTTGTCAAAGAGCTTCTGGTGCTGCGTGGGTTACGTGCAGGGGAAGGAAGGGCCATTACACCAGGGGGTAGCAGTCCCAAGGTGACTTTTTTTGCAAGCAGGCACCATTGGTATTTGAGCCTGCTGTCAAATTGTAACCTGCTAACCTGGGCATAAAGATCACAGGTGTGTGTCAAACGGTGCAGCACCAGTAAGAATGTGGCATGCTTTATTTAAGGCCATTTTGATATGTCAGAGGGCAGTGTCTGTAGCAGCACCATAAATGACAATACCATAGTCTGTGAGAGAGACCACAGAACTGTGGATGGCTGTGTTCATTGCTTCTGGAGTGAAATTATGTTTGTTCCTGTACAGAACTCCTAAATGCTGGTTAATAGCTTTGGCTGTTCAGTTGATGTGCTGGGTGAAAGACAGGGCAGAGTCAACAGTTATACCCAGGTACTTGAAATGGTGAACCAGTTCAAGAGGGGAGCCACTGTCAATGATGGTAAGCAGGAAGGTTCTGTGTCTGCTTTGGGAGGTCGAAAACAACATTGTCTTAGTCTTGTTATAATTAAGGATGAGCTTATTATCCCGAAACCACTTCTCTGCAGATGTAAAGGACTGCTGAAGTTGGTCCTGGAGAAGGTGAGGGTCCATGCTGCTGGTAAAAAGTACAGCGTCATCAGTGTATAGAAGTATGTGGTCGCAGGAAGCTCCTGGTAGTGAACTGAGGGAGGTGCTAAAAAGCAATGGACCCAAGACAAGATCCCTGCGGGACTCCAGAGTGTACAGGACTACGATTGGACAGGGAGTTACCAAATTTTTACCTGCTGCGTTCGACTGCTTAAGTAGCTGAAGAACTAGCTTGTAGTGTCGGAGGAAAGAAAAATGGAAGAGAGTTGTCTGGTGAGGAGCTTGTGATTGACAGTGTCAAAGGCCTTGGTAAGGTCTATGAAAGTTGCCCCTACCAAGAGCCCTTGTTCCAGAGAGTTATTAATAAAGTCTGTAAACTCCAAGAGCGCAGTGATGGTACTATGCCCTTGCCTAAACCCATGATGTTGGGGACATTGGAGTTGGTAGTTATCCAGATACTCTACGAGTTGGTTGGCCACGATGTGCTCCAGGGCCTTAGAGATCAGGGGAAGAATAGAGATCGGGCAGTAATTTCTCTGCAGTGCTCGGTCACCACTCTTGTGCATCTGGGTGACCACTGCTGATTTCCATAGATATGGAAATTGTGACTGAGAGAATGACAGGTTGATTATTTTGGTAAGAGGTGTGAGGATTTCCTGGAGGGTAAGGGCAACAAACTTTAAGTCCAAGGAGTCCCCACCGAATCTAGCTTTCCCTAGTACCTTCTTAAGATGTCGTCTGGCTTCATTTATAGACACTGCTTTGAAGTAAAATAGTGGGCAGTCTCGGGGTGGGTTCTTGACTGCAGTGTTCATACCTGAGGGGGTAACCACAAAGTAGTTGAGGGGAAGAACGTTGCTAAGGTCTGTAAATGCTTTGTTGAAAGTGTTCGAGATGGCTTTTGGGTCCACGTTACAGGTGCCATCGATGTTCAGCATGTTTGGGGTAATTTTGGGGTCTTTACCAGTGATGTCTTGGATGTTCTTCCAGAATGTCCTGCTATTGTTCCATGGGGTGGAAAGGGCTTCTTTGAAATACTGGCTTTTAGCAGAACGGATAGCATGGGTACACTCATTTCTTGCTTCTTTGTACCTCTGTAGGTTAGCTTGTGTCCCCAGCATGCAAGAGATGTGCTAGAGGTGATCCTTGTGTTTTAGTAGATCAAGAAGAGCAGGGGTGATCCAGGGATTATGGGTTCCCTTGATTTTAGTAGTTTTGAAGGGGACATGCTTATCACAGGTTGCATTAAAGAAGTCAATGAAGAGTTCCAATGCAGTGTCGACGTTGCTGGTTGTATATACATTAGACCAACTGGTGATCCTTAGGTCAGCTTTCAGTAGCTCAAGGTGTCCCGAAATGAGGACCCGACTAGTGACGGTTCTGGCAGGGGGCTTGCGGTAGTTACTGGACCAGTACAACTTGACAGGGGAGTGATCACTAATGCAAGTCAGGTAGGACAGAGTTATAATTGTACTCTCATTTGTATGTGGGAGTGCAGGCTGCGCTGTCATCTCTCCTTAGATGCATGCATATATGCTGCTGTGGAAGCGCAAGGCCCTCTGGGCTTGAATTTCTATTGAAACAGGAATTAACTTTTTAGCATAGCCTTCTTATTACCCCACCTCATTAACCTGGTAATGAAAATTTTTGAATCCCCGCCAAAACGTGATTCTGCGCCACTGCAACAGTTGCAAAAACAGTTTGGTCGGGTTTCCAATGACAGCTGTCACATTCATGACACAGTGTAAACAGATGGTTATGTTAAAAGTTGGGGTCAAAATATTTAAAATTGCCAAAATTACGAGTGAGCGAAAGTACATTTCAAGAGATACATTTTGGTTATTTTTATTTTCTCACATTTTCAACATAGCCATCTTATGACCCTACCTCATGAACAAGTGTGGTAAAAACTTACAAATCCCATCCGAAAGAGGATTTCATCAAGTGACCATGAAATCTTCTTTTGGGTAAGATTTGCATGCGTCCACTGATGTTGTTTATGAGGTGGGGTCTCAAAAAGGCCATGTTGAAAATTTGGTGTAAAAATATGCGGAAATGGCAAAGTTATGCACCAAAGTTGAAAACCCCATTGAAATACAGTAAGAAAAAATTACTCACCTTAGTAATGTTGTTTCTTCTAATGGAGTCTTGCTATATTATAGACATTAGCAGTTTGATCCAGCTCTAGAACTACCCCGGAGTGAAATGGTTAAAACCATTCCAAAATAGAATTTTGGCACGAGAGCAGCTCTATCTGTGTCATTTCAAACTTGAACTGTCAGATCTTTATGAGCCAAACTCACTAAGATCTGTGTGGAAGCTGTAACTCACACTAGCCAAATGGCTACCTAAATAATAACAACCATTGATGGTCCCAACACCCAAGACTCAAGTCAGGGGACCAGAAATACTAACACCATTCTAATAAGATGAAAATGGAACATAAGTATAATAAAACACACACACGCGTACACATACACACCCCCAAAGTCCCAAAGGGGACAAAATGCTAACAGGACATAAGTAGTGCCCACACTAAGTTGCCCGCACCCCACCAAGTAGAGGTTCTGAGAGGGGCAGGTTGGGAGGTTCATAATATAGCAAGACTCCATTAGAAGAAACATTACTAAGGTGAGTAATTTTTCTTCAAACAACATAAAGTCTTGCTATATTATAGACATTAGCAGAATACACAGCAGTACCTCCATGGAGGAGGGCAGAACCTACTTAAGGAATAGGCTCTGAAGAACAGCTGTGCCAAACCGAGCATCTCTCCTGGCCTGGACATCCAGGGAGTAATGCTTGGTAAAAGTGTGTACCGCTTTCCAAGTAGCAGCCTGGCAAATCTCTAATAAAGGATATCTCTGGCAGCAGCTAGAGACGAGCTGTACCCTGGTAGAATGAGCCCTCAAACTGGGGGCTCTGCCCACTTTCTGATAACAAAATTGGATACAAGAGACAATCCACCTGGCTATTGATCTCTTAGTGGCAGGTTTGCCTTTTCCCAACTTCACCATAGGTAAGGAAAAGTTGGAGGATTCAACCAGACCTTGGTACTTCTATATAATAACTAAGAGCTCTCTTAACATCCAGGTTGTGCAATCTCCTCTCACCAAGAGGAGTGATCAGTGAAAAATACTGAAGGGAGATAGATTGATTAAGATGGAAATCTGAAACCACCTTAGGCAAAACTTCCTATTAGTCCTAAGGACTACCTTATCCCTGTGGAAAGAAATAAAGTCAGTCTCCACTGACAAGGCTTGCAATTCACTTATGCCGTCGGCAGAAGTGATAGCCACTAGAAAAACAGTTTTCCAAGTTAGGTACTTAAGCTCTGCAGAAGACAGAGGTTCAAAAGGGGGTTGCATTAACTGGGCAATGCAAACATTAAGGTCCCAAGCAGGGGCCAGTTCCCGAAAGGGAGGATTAGTATGGAGTAATCCCTTAAAAAACTTGGAAAACACAGGATGAGAGGAAAGAGGGGATGACTTTTCTGCTGACACAAAAGCAGACACAGCTGCCAAATGAACTCTCAGTGTAGCTGGTCTGAGACCCAAGGAATTAAGATGTACCATGTAATCTAACAAAATGGGCAATTCAGCAGATTCTGGGAAATATTTTTCCAGCACACCAAATGGAAAACCTTTTCCATTTAGAACTATAAGTAGCTCCTAGTGGAAGGCTTTCTGGAAGCCTTTAGGATCTCAAGAACACCCTGAGAGAGGTGTAAATCAGCAACTCTAACTCCTCAAGAGCCAGGCCTTGAGATTGAGGGGTTTGAGGTCCGATACCAAACCCTTCCCTGGGCACAAGTCAACAGTTTGTGATTCCTGGGAGGCACAGGGGAAGATGGACTGTCAGAGACAGAAGGAGGGGTACCAGGGCTGCCTGGCCCATTGGGCAATCAGAATCACCCTGCAAGGCTGAGATCTGATTTTGACTAGTACTTTGAATAGGAGAGGAAAGGGGGAAGCAGAGGAACTTCCCTCCCAATCCAGAAGAAGGGCATCCAGGGAACTGAGCCCAGCACTGGAGGCCTGCAACAGAACAGAGGAAGTTTGTGATTGTCTGGGGCTGCAAAAGATCTATCTGAGGGATGCCCCACCTGGGAAAACTATCCCCAGCACTTGAGGATCCAGGGACCATTCGTGATGGCCCTGGGAAATCCTGCTGAGGGCATCCGCTAGGACATTGTCCTTCTCTGGAAGATGAACTGCTATGAGGGAAGTGTTCAGGAATAGGCCAGAGACCACAACTTCATTGCCTCGGTGCACAAGGTCAAGACCGAGTACCCTGTTTGTTGATGTACCACATTGTTGTGGTGTTGTCTGTTCTGACTTGTATCACCTTGTCGTGACAGATGCAGAAAAGCTTGAAGAGCTAAAAGACAGCTCTGAGTTCCAGCAAATTGATGTGGAGCAGAGATTCCTGGGGACCAAACTCCTGAGTGGAAAGGTCGCCCATGTGGGCTCCCCAACCCAGAAGGGAAGCATCTGTAGTGAGAGTCAAGTCGTAGAAGGGGAAATGAAGGGACCCCGCCTAAATTGCTCTGATCCTGCCACCACTGGAGAGCTAGGATCAAGGTTCGAGTCACTGGGACCAACTTGAAAGGGGTCTCTTCTCTGAGACCAAAAGGTTCTCAAGTGAAACTGAATGTCTCTCATCTGAAATCTGGCTCCCTGCACAACAGCTGTGGATGCAGCCACGTGCCCCAGGAGCTGCAGAAAGTGTCTTGCTGGTCGAGAGACCTGAAGAGTGAAGGAAGAGGCCAGAGCCACTAAATTCCTTACCCTTTCTGGGGGAAGAAAGGCCCTGGCTAGCTTTGTGTCCAATTCTGCCCCTATAAAGATGAGTATCTGGACTGGTTCCAGAACAGACTTTGGTAGGTTTAGCAGAAAACCCAGGGAGGTGAGAAGCTGCTGGGTGACCTGCAGGTGAGATTTTACCTGCTCTGGGGACTGGCCTACAATGAGCCAGTCGCTCAGATAGGGAAAAACAGCAATCCTCTGCCTCCTTATGGGCCACTGCCACTGCTCGACACTTTGTGAATACCCTTGAGCAGAGGTAAGGCTCAAGGGCATTGCTCTGAACTGGTAATGACCTGAGGGCAGTTCAATCTGAGGTACTTTCGATGGGATCTTCTGATTAGGACATGGAAATAGGCATCCTTGAGGTCCAGGGAGGCTAGCCAGTCCCCTGGCCTTAGGGAAGGTAAAATCATTGCCAGAGTTACCATTTTGAACTTTGGTTTCAAAAGATGCTTGTTCAGATATCTGAGATCTAAAATGGCGCCATTCTCCTGTCTTTTGGGGTAAGGAAGTATCTGAATACAGACCCCTGCCCTGATGCAGGGGAGGAACCTTTCACTGCTCTGAGAGCTAACAGGGATGAGACTCTGTTTCAGAGCGAGGGTCTCTGAAGCACTTGGTAGAAAAGTCTGCTTCTCAACTTGGGAAACTTTTTGAAGCTGAGAACCAGACCCCTGGCTTTCTACTATCCAGAACCCACTTGTCTGAGGTTAAAGAAGCCCACTCTGACTGAAGTAAGCCAGTCTGCCCCCACTGGTACAGGAGATCGGCCCTGGGCACCCCATCAGGGTGCCTGTTTCTGCAGGAGTTTAGGCTGGGGTGGGAGCAGGTCTGCCCACCCCTTGTCTGCCCTGCCTCTGAAGAAGCCCTCTGAGCATAGGCAGAGGAGGCCTGAGTCTGTAGAAAGGCCTGTGAAAGGCCTACCCTACCCCTGGGGCATGCCTTGAGGAGTGGCTTGCCTCCTTAGCCTGGGCACCTTTGTAAGTAGTCCTATATTCATCCATCTTCTTCATGTAATTCTCTGTCTGCTCTCCAAACAGAGAATTTCCCACCACAGGAAAATCCATAGCCTTAGACTGGGTATCCTGTGACAAACTAGTACACCTGAGCCAGGCCAACCTACAAAAGCTACAGATGTGGCCATGACCCTAGAGGAAACATCATTAACATCCACAGCAGCATGAAACTGAACCTTAGAGGCTTCAATGCCATCAGCAGCCACCTGTTCTAGTTCACTAGCCAGTTGGCCATGGGCCTGCTTGGCCAATTGCATAACAGTATCCCATCTAGATTTCTGATACCTAGCTACATAAGCCATATAATTTGCTTGCCTGAGTCCCAGAGAGGCTGCCATATACTGTTTTTTTGCCATGGCATCAATCTTCCTGGAATCCTTGTCAGGAGGATGTGAAGCCAAGGAATATTAGCTTTATCACAGGCAGCAACCTGAACTACCCCAACATGACTGCATTGCTGAGAAAGGAATTCTGTATCAGGACCGACAATGTATACCTTCTGTCCATCTTTTATCTACAGGAGGCACAGAATTAGAGCTTTAAAATTTTAATTGTTTGTTTCCTAAAAGACTTATGTAAAGGAATAGACAATCTCCTAGACTCTGAATATCCATCATTTCTACAAAATCAGGCTCCTCTTGCTCATCCACAGCCTCTTCTAAAGGAAGCTGAGGGTTTCAGCAACTTTTATAAAACATAAATGAGATGGGACTCAGACAGCATAGGGGAGATTCTAAAGGTCTGTCTGGGGAGATGTCCGTTCAATGGGCACACCCAGACCTTCCCAGCCACATTCATACTGTTCATAATCCTCCTCCTCCTCTGGTTCATAAAATTCTCAATATCATAATCCTGAACCACTGGGACCAGACGAACCGACCTTTTACCAGATAGTGGTGGTTCGGACGGACCCTGAGACAGTGACTGGACAATTTGTATGGCTTTTGCTATCTCTGCAGCAGTTGGAGAAGGAATTTTGGACTCCAGACCTGCTGATTTTCTTGTTTTCTTTACTGGAATTGGTTCCTCAGAACCAGCTTTTCTTTTGCCCGAGGAAGTCTGGCCCTGGTCAGAGGGCACTTCCTCTGGTTCGGTTGGCACCGAACCGGGCTAGCCATCCGGGTCAGCGGACTTTTTGGCCTCTCGTTCCCTGAGCCTGCCCAATCTTTTTTCCAGGGTGGCTGCAGGGAAATTCTTACATACCTGGCAGTCTGACTGGAGGTGGTCTAACCCCAGACAATAAACACATGTGGTGTGTGGGTCAGCCTTGGCAAAGACTTCCCACAAACATCACAGTGTTGAAACCCAGTGGGCCCAGTTTTTCTTTTGGGTTTCTCAGACATAATGCCAGCCTAACCAAAACTTGCCCTTTAACGGCAGTGCCAGGCAAGACACCCTTATCGTTCCTAACCGTGTCATTGGTATTGGAAAAACGAATAAATCCGCTTTTAGAACCGATAAGAACCGGAACCGACTCTAAAATAGTAACTTTAGTTTTAAATGAGTTTTAAACCACTGACCGGTTCAAAACTGAACTGATAACTTAATGTTCCACACAGACAAAACCTTCATTTACTACGGTTACCACAGATAGAGCTTGAACCAATGGTTTTGGCGTTAAAACAAAACTATTCTCGTTAAATCCAACCAGAAAACACTTTTAAAACCGAGAAATGAACCGAGCAGAAGGAGAAATCTCCGAGCGACTGTTCACTGAGGCGAGTAAAGAATCTGACAGTTCAAGTTTGAAATGACACAGATAGAGCTGCTCTCGTGCCAAAATTCTATTTTGGAATGGTTTTAACCATTTCATTCCGGGGCAGTTCTAGAGCTGGATCAAACTGCTAATGTCTATAATATAGCAAGACTTCATGTTGTTTGAAAGTGCACTTACTTTAGTTTCTCAGTTCCTGTAAACTGCTGAATAATACTCCACAGTTCACGTAAAGCCGCAGAATAATATTCTGCAGTTCATGTAAACTGTGGAATAATGGAGTTTGCTCTTTAAGGGGCAGACCAGGTTGTCCTGGTGTACCCCTTCCCTTTTCATCAAGATGGTGTGCTCAGAAGGGGGACGGGAGAGGGAAGGGCAAGGGACAGAACAATAGCCAAGCAACAGGAAGGGGAGGGGCAAGAGGGATACATAATGGGCAGCACAGGGGTGGCTTAGCCACTTTTGCTGGAGTTTTGATCTATAAGAAACTGCAGCACATCAGATTGGCGTATTGTTTGGAAAGTTTGTGCAACAGCATACAGCAGGTAAGAAACTAACAGATACGACATGTTAGACAAGTAAAACCAAAAAAAAATGCTATGACGTCATTTTAATGAAATTTGTTGGAGATGGTTTGTTGGGAGCAGTGTGTGAAGATTCTCTATGAGATTAGTTTTCTGTTTAAACGCAGACTGGCTAGGAAGCTGTATTAAATAGGCCTCCACTTGCCTTTAGTATTGCTGGCTCAAGTAAATGTGATTTTAGTTAGTTGGAACAGAATTTTGAAGCTTTAGTGTGTTTGTCTGCTCTGGCTTTTAAATCGCGAGGTTTAAATGAATGAGGTTTGTTGCAAAAAGCGCTTTGGGGCAAGAGAAGGGCCATTCAGTTAAAAGCTGAGTTTATTTTATGGTGAAAGCCTGATTTTTTAAGTGGCTGGTTAACTAGGACTCCACGGGGCCTTTAAAATTGATTGTTGAGTATTACGTGTGCTAGTCGAAGGGAACAGGATTTTTTGAAGCATTACAGTGTTGGTAGGCTCTTACTCTAAATCGTTGGGGATTTCAGCTGTTTGGGCACCAGGAATTTAATGGGAAGAGAGCCCCCTGGTCTGCAGGTACAATGGAGCATCACTTGCTCCTTCTAACAGAGCTTTTTGTACTCCATTTCCCTAAAGAAGTCCCAAAGTGGCCAAGTCTGGGGAGAATCTCTCCCTTGATGCTTCCAGCTACGTGGGCTGAGCAGCTCTCCACGGAGCTTTACACACACCAGCTTTACCGCGTGGCTTGAAAACGGACCCCTCCCCCTCCCACAACCTCCCTGCTACCTCCTCGCGTCCCCAGGTGGAGATTACATCCCCCCTTTTTTTTCTCTGGGGGATCTCCTGGCTTCCCCCACCAAGGAGGCTACTCAGATGCCAGCAGTAGTCTCGCTGCCATATAGGGTGACGCAGTAGGATCCATGCTGCCTGAAAGGGCCTACGCGTATGGCTAGGCTGAGCAGTACAGGGACTAGCGCTTCAGAAGGGGACATCTGAATGCTGCCAAGCCAGTAGGGCAGGGACAGGCCTACGACAAGGCCTAGCAGGTGGGGGTGATGAGCGCCACGCATGCGATCGCCACACCAAGAGTGCAGGCCGAAAGCGAGCAGCTGGCCAGTTTCTGAGGCAGGGGAAGGCTTGCCTAATGATAATGGGATGATAGTTTGGTCGGGATACAGGACAGTGTGTCTTTTGGGAAAGAAAGAAGCACGTGGGAGCAAGGACGAGCAGGAGCAGGCCAGAGGGCTGGTAATGAGGGGCCTGGCCAGGTGGCGTGACGTCACATGCCAGGAGAGCCAAGCAACAGAAGGAGGCCCAGAGAAAAGATTTTTAAGGAGCAAGGATGGATGAGGGGAAGAAGAAAAGGAAGCGGAAGGACCAGAGAGAGGGATCAGCCACAGAAGAGGATTGTGGCCTTGCTGGGGTTACTAACAGTTTTGGGGGACAACCAGCATCCAGAAGGAGGGCTGAGGGCAGAGCAACCCAGGACATGAGGGGGCACAAGACAGTTAGGCCTGGAAAGGCCATGAAAGAGGGTCAGAAGCTCCAAAAGTGGAGCAGGAGGTCTAAGCGGCCACAAGAGGTTGGGGGGTACAAAGAGGGTTGCCCGTGTGCTCACAGCATCGCTACAAGCATGGGAAGGAGAAGGTGTAGCATTTAGGGGAGAAGTGTGACTGACAGCACTAGATGGCTGGGTATGAATAATCTGATGTCCAGGAGTATCGGCAGGGCGAAAAAGGCACGTTTCTTCACCGTTAGTCGACTGTCTATTGGGGAAGTGAGCCTAACCATTTGAGGCACAACCGCAAGCATATGTTTAATAATGGAATTCTTCTTTTCTTTTCTTCAGTTGTCTTCACAGTTGCAAGAAGCAAGGAACATGGCACCAAAGAAGAGCAGGCCTTCAAAGGAAGATGCCTACAGGGCTATAATGGAGCTGGTGAAAAAAGCCAATAGAATGTGGAAGCTGGTAGAAGGGGAGGAACCAAGGAGATCTGGGGAGAAAAGGAAAGCGGGGAAGGATAAAGGTGGCAGAGGGAAACGGCCAGCTGAGAGGCCACACAGCCCAACCAGGGTACAACCACTGATAGTGGGACCTACCAAGGCGGCTAATCCAGTACCTCTGCAATCTGTTGACCCGGTACCGCCAGTACCTCTTCAGGACCAGGTCAGGGCCCCCCCAGGGGAACCCAGACCGGATCCCCAGGGCACAGTGGCTCCTCCACAGCCACTAGTGGTGCAACCACCCCTTCAACCACAGGGGACCATAATGGGGCACCAGGAAGACCGCAGGCAACAAGGAACTGACAAGGCCACAAGTAACGCACCCGGCTCAGTGGGTGACAGTATCAAAGAGTATATAAGCCAAATTGTGTCGACACTTGGGTCAGGGGGTTTAGGGCAGATGGAGTCAGCACTGGCAGAGATTAGGACAGAAAAAGAGGTACTGAAGAAAAAGGAAGGAGGTACAGAGAAAGAAGGGAAAGGGACAAGAGAGAGATAGGTGCCCCTGGGATGAGGGTAGGCAAACACGTCCCACTGGCCACAAAAGAAAAAATCTGGAAAGGAGAGTATGTGGATATCTTCGCTTTAGTAAGCCGGGAAGCAGCAGCGAAATATGAAGAAGCAGAGAATATAGGAAAGAGTGAAATGGCAGCAGCAGTAGTCTTGTTTTAGGAAAGAAAGAGGAGGACAAATTCAAAAAAGGGAAGACGTGGGATGGGTGGTTTGTAGGTTTTGCTACATTTTCAGCCACAGTATTGGAAAAGAAGCCGGAGTTGGGCATCCCACTCATCACATACTCCCTAATAATAAGGCAGGCAAAGGCAAAAGAGGGGGTGGGGTTGATATACTACAACGAATTCTTTCGGCAGAGAATGGAGACATATGAGATGTAAGATGGGACACAAAGCAACTAGATTTGTGGACAGATGATGTAACCGATCAGTCCACACCTGAAGGGGATTTGGGGAAGAAAGGAGCCATGCCCCAAAGGTGTTGCTGGGCTTACAATAGGACCTTCTGTTCTTGACCACAATGTCGTTTTCGGTACGCATGTTCGAAATGCGGGGCAACACATCCGGCAAGCAGATGCAGGATGACATGGGCCCAGGGAGCCCAAGGATCTGGGGGTCAAAGTTCAGGTCAACAGTTTTTTCGTGCGGGACAGGGGTATAAGGGGCAGGCATGGAACAGAGGAGGGAGGGGGAGGGGGCATGCGAGTAGAGGGAGTCAGAATCACTGACCAGTGAGGCCAAGCACTGAGCGAAAGAGGAGAATTGGGGATGGGAAAAGGGAAGAAAGCAAGGGAGCAATTTAGTGAAGCCAGAACCCCCATCAGGACAGAGGCATGGAAAGGCTGGTTGGACAGTTACCCGAATAGAAAAATGGCAGAGATGATTGGAAAAGGTTTTTGCACAGGTTTCTCATTGCAGTAGGAAGGCCCAAGACAAGCAAAAGAGGCAAACAATCTTGGTTCGACAAAAGAGAGAGAAGAAATGTTAAAAGATACAGAAGGAAAAGGCAGCTGGGAGGGTAGAAGGACCATTTAATACCCCCCATTGCAGAATATGAGGATCTCTCCATTGGGCCTGGCCCCCAAAAAACAGGAGGGAGAATACAGGGTGATTCAAAACCTATCCTTTCCTGAAGGGGATTCAGTGAATGATTTCATTGGGGAGGAATATAGTAGAGTGACATATGCAACATTAGAAGATGCAGTCTGGATAATCCAGGCAACTGCTGATGCATGGGTGGTAAAAAAGGATATAGAATCCGCTTTCAGAGTACTTCTGGTTAGGAGAGAAGATTGGGACCTGTTGGGGTTTAAAATAGGGGAACAGTACCATTTCGACAAAGCCATGCCCATGGGGTGTTCTATAGCATGTGCGACATTTGAAACATTCAGCACCTGTCCACAGTGGATATTTCAAGAAAAAACGGGTTAAAAGAAATAATTACTCGCCTTAGTAATGTTGTTTCTTCTAATGGAGTCTTGTTATATTATGACAATTGCAGTGAGTCCCCATCTTCGAACTGCTCTGGAGGTGAAATAGTTAACTTTCCATGCAGGCATGGAACTCTGAGCACGAGCTCGGTTGGAAACTCTGTTGTTCTTCAAACAGAAACTGTCAGATCTTTACGAGCTAAAACTCACTAAGGCTCTGTGTGGAAGCTGTAAACCTACACTAGCCAACTGGCTACTAACATAAACGCACAGTTTTTGGTCCCAAAGCAAAGACTCAAGTCAGGAGACCCAAAAAATGAAAACACAACACCAATTCACCCCAAAAAAGGGAGGGGTGAAAAACAACAAGGTGGGCATCAAATAAGTGCCAACACTGTACTGCCCATCCACGTCCCAAAAACAGAGGTTCTGAGAGGGGCAGGCAGGGAGGGAGGTCATAATATAGCAAGACTCCATTAGAAGAAACATTACTAAGGTGAGTAATTTTTTCTTCAAACAACATGAAGTCTTGCTATATTATGACAACTGCAGACTACACAGCAGTACCTCCATGGAGGAGGGACAGAACCTACTTAGGGAATAGGCTCTGAAGCAGCTGTGAAGAAACCGAGATCACTCCAGCCTGGATATCCAGGGAGTAATGCTGGTAAAAGTGTGAACTGTTTTCAGGTAGCTGCTTGACATATCTCTAGAATAGATGTCCCTGGCAGCAGCCAGGGAAGCAGCTGTACCTCTGGTAGAGTGAGCCTCAGGCCTGAGGGAGGAACCTTACCCAGTTTTTCATAACAAAATTGGATACAAGAGACAATCCACCTGGCAATGGATCTTTTAGTGGCAGGTTTCCCTTTACCGACCTCACCAAAAGTGAGGAAAAGTTGGAGGGAGTCAAACCTGTGACCCTTGGTACGGTCAATGTAGTAGCTACGGGCTCTCTTCACATCTAGACTGTGTAACCTCCTCTCGCCAGAGGAGGAATGGTCAGTGAAGTACACTGGAAGAGATATAGATTGGTTAAGGTGGAAATCTGAAACCACCTTAGGCAAAACTTTCGTTAGTCCTGAGTACCACCTTGTCTCTATGAAAGGAGATAAAATCAGGCTCCACTGACAAAGCTTGTAATTCACTTATGCCTGGCAGAAGTGATGGCTACCAGAAACACAGTCTTCCAAGTCAAGTACTTAAGCTCTGCTGGAGACAAGGGCTCAAAGGGGGCTGTGAGCTGAGCAATGCAAACATTAAGATCCTCAGGCAGGGCAGGGTCCCTGAATGGGGGTTGGTGTGAAGCAACCCCTTAAAAACTTGGAAAATACAGGATGAGCTGAAAGAGGAGAGGGTTTACCTGCCAAATAAAAGCAGACACAGCTGCCAAATGCACCTTTAGTGTAGCTGGTCTCCGCCCTAAAGTGTTTAAATGGACCATATAGTCCAGACTGTGGGTAAATCAGTGAATCTGGGGAAATATGCTTCCTAGAGCACCATATGGAAAACCTTTTCCATTTAGAATTGTATGTAGTCCCTGGTGGAAGGCTTCCTAGAAGCCCTTAAAATATCCATTATACCTGGGAGAGGTGTAAACCAGCAAACTCTAACTCTTCAAGAGCCAGGCCTTGAGATTGAGAGAGTTGAGGTTCGGTACCAAATCCTTCCCTGAGCACAGGTTAACAGATTGTGATTCCTGGGAAGACACAGGGGAAGATGGACTGCTAAGGACAGTAGGAGTGGATACCAGGGCTGTCTGGCCCAATCTGGAGCAATCAGAATCACTTTGCAGGGTTGAGATCTGATTTTGACTAACACTTTGAACAGGAGAGGGAAGGGGGGAAAGGCATGAAGAAACTTCCCTTCCCAGTTGAGAATTAAGGCATCCAGAGGGACTGAGCCCAACACTGGGGGCCTGCAGCAAAAAAGGGGAAGTTGGTGATTGTCTGGGGCTGCAAAAAGATCTATCTCTGGGTGCCCCATCTGGCAGATATTACCCCAGAACTAGGGGGTCCAGTGACCATTCGTGATGGCCCTGGGAAATCCTGCTGAGAGCATCTGCCAGGACATTGTCCTTGCCTGGGAGGTGAACTGCCATAAGGGAGGTGTTCAGGGTGTAAGCCAGAGACCATAACTTCATTGCTTCGGTGCACAAGGCTGTAGACCGAGTGCCTCCTTGCTTGTTGATGTACCACATTGTAGTGGTGTTGTCTGTTCTGACCTGTACAACTTTGTTCTGAACAGATTTGGAAAAAGCTTGAAGTGCTAGGAAAACTGCTCTGAGCTCCAACAGATTGATGTGGAGCAGAGATTCCTGAAGGGACCACAGTCCCTGGGTAGTGAGTTCGCCCAGGTGAGCTCCCCACCCTAAGAGGGATGCATCTGTAGTAAGGATTAAAGAGTGAGACTGAGTGACAAAGGGAACCCCTTGTCTCAGGTTGCTCTGATCCTGCCACCACTGTAGGGCTTGGATCAGGGTTCGAGTTACTGGGATCAACTTGGTTAGAGGGTCCTTTCTTTGAGACCAAAAGGCTCTCAAATGGAACTGATGTCCCTCATTTGAATCTGGCTCCTTGCACCACTGCTGTAGAAGCAGCCATGTGTCCCAGGAGCTGCAGAAAATGCCTTGCTGGACGAGAGACCAAGAGGGTGATTGAGGAGGCCAGAGACACCAGGTCCCTGCCTGTCCAAGGGAAGGAAAGCTCTGGCTTCCTCTGTGTCTGTTCCCTGCGCCTATGAAGATGAGGAGCTGGACAGGCTCTAGAACTGACTTTGGAAGATTCAGAATGAAACCTAGGGAGGTAAGCAGTTGCTGAGTTACCTGAAGATGTAACTTGACCTGGTCTGGGGACTGGCCTACTATGAGCCAGTCGTCCAGGTAAGGAAAGATGGCAATTTTTTGCCTCCTTAGGTAGGCAACTGCTACTGCCAGGCATTTTGTGAATACCCTTGGAGCAGACGTGAGGCCAAAGGGCATTGCTCTGAACTGGTAATGGCCTGAGGGCAGCTCGAACCTGAGGTACTTTCGATGGGAGCTTCTGATGAGAATATGGAAGTAGGCATCCTTGAGGTCCAGGGACGCTAGCCAGTCCCCTGGCCTTAGAGAGGGTAAAATAATTCCCAGAGTCACCATTTTGAATTTTGGTTTTAAAAGGTGCTTGTTTAGGTATCTGAGATCCAGGATGGGCCACATTCTCCTGTCTTTTGGGGTAAGGAAGTACCTGGAGTACAAACCCTTGCCCTGATGTAGGGGTGGAACCTTTCACGGCTCTGAGAGCCAGGAGGGAAGAGACTTCGCCTCTAGGGCAAGTGTCTCTGAAGGATTTGCAGGTGGAAAGGATCTGGTTCTCATCTTTGGAAACTTTTTGAAGCTGAGAACCAATCCCTGGCTTACCACTTCCAGGACCCACTTGTCTGATGTTAGAGACTTCAGTCCTGGACAAAAGGCCAGCCTGCTCCTCACGGGTAGAGGAGAATCGGCCTGGCACCCATCAGCGTGCCTGCTTGGCAGGGGCTTTGGGCTGAGGGGTGGAGCAGGCTTGCCTGTACCCCGCCTGCCTCCCTCTAAAGAACCCCTCTGGGCAAAAGCAGAAGAGGAGGCTCGTTGGTAAAAGGCCTATGGAAAGGCCTGCCCCTGCCCCTAGGAAGCTGCCTTGAGGACTGGCCTGCCTTCCTTGGCTCATGCGCCCATAGGTGGTCCATATTCATCCATTTTCTTCATGTAATTCTTCTCTGCTCCCCAAACAAAGAATTGTCCACAACAGGAAAATCCATGGCCTTAGACTGGGTATCCGTGACAGGAGTACATCTGAGCCAAGCCATTCTGGCAGGCGCCACAGATGTAGCCATGACCCTGATGATACATCATTAGAGTCTACTGCAGCATGAAATTGCACCTTGGATGCCTCAATACCATCTGCAGCCACCTGTTCCAGCTCCCTGGCCAGCTGGTCAGGGACCTGTTTTGCTAGAGCCAGCACAGTATCCCATCTGGATTTCTGGTACCTAGCAGCATAAGCCATATAATTTGCCTGTCTGAGTCCCAAGGATGCTGCCATGTATTGTTCCTTTGCCATGGCATCAATCCTCCTGGAATCCTTTTCAGGGGGGTGTGAAGCTAGGGGAATGTTTGCCTTGTCACAGGCTGCAGCCTGCACTACCCCAACATGTCTGCATTGTTGAGTAAGGAACTCCATATCAGAGCCTGATAATGTATACCTCTTGTCCATCCTTTTATCAACAGGAGGTATAGTGTGAGGGGTTTTTAAAATTTTTACTGTCTGTTTCTGAAAAAGATTTATGCAAAGGAATAGACAGTCTCCTAGACTCTGGAATATCCATCATTTCTACATAATCAGGCTCCTCTTGGTCACCAACAGCTTCCTCAACAGGAGCTGGAGAGTTTCAGCAACTTTTTATAGAACATAAATGAGAAGGGACTCAGAGAGCCTGGGAGGAGAAACCCTGACGGTCTGTCTGGAGAGATGTCCGTTCAATGGGCACATCCAGACCTTCAAATCCACATTCACTCTCCTCATAATCTCTTCTCCTCCCGGTTCATAAAAATCCTCAAAATCATAATCTTGAATCGTGGAACCGCCGAACCGAGCGCTTCCCTAATGGTGTCGGTTCGGTCGGAACCGTGAAAGTGGCTGGACAATTTGAATTGCTTTAGCTATTTCCTCAGTGGTTGGAGAGATAACTTTTGGCTCCACACTAGCTGACCTCCTAGTCCTTTTTGTTGGAACCGGCCCCTCAGAGCTGGCTCTTCGTTTGCCCGAGGAAGTATCGCCCTGGTCAGAGGGCACTCCCTCCGGTTCGGTTGGGACCGAACCGGGCTGGCCATCCGGGTCAGCGGACTTTTTGGCCTCCCTTTCCCTGAGCCTACCAACTCTCTTCTCTATGGTGGCAGCAGGAACATTTTTACAAATCTGGCAGTCTGCATTGAGGTGGTCAAACCCCAGACAATAAACACAGGTGGTGTGTGAGTCAGCCTTAGCAAAGGCTTCCCCACAGACACCACAGTGTTGAAACCCAGTGGGCCCGGTTTTTCTTTTGGGTCTCTCAGACATAGTGCCAGCCTAACCAAACTTGCCCATTTATGGCAATCCGCCAAGCAAGACTCCCTTATCGGTTCCCAACCGTGTCACGGGTCGTGGAGAAAAACGTAATGAAATCCGTTTTTTTTAGAACCGATAAGAACCGGAACCGCACTCTAAATAAGGACTAGTACGCTTTAAGACAACCTGATCGGATCAAACCGAACTGATAACCGCTACAAGTTCCACACAGAAAAAGAAATGTAAACCTATCTATTACTTACAATACCACAGACAGAGCTTGAACCAACCGTTGCAGTTTAATTTCGTCAAAACGATAAAATAATACTTTAACCAACACAATGAACTGAAGCAGAAGGAGAAATTCCGGAGCGACTGTTCAGTGAGGCGGAGTAAAGAATCTGACAGTTTCTGTTTGAAGAACAACAGACAGAGTTTCCAACCGAGCTCATGCTCAGAGTTCCATGCCTGCATGGAAAGTTAACTAGTTCACCTCCGGAGCAGTTCGAAGATGGGGACTCACTGCAATTGTCATAATATAGCAAGACTTCATGTTGTTTGAAAACAGTTATTCACTATTTGGATTACTTCCTTTTTATAGGCAGTGGGAGAAGAGAGACAGAAAGAATGTTGGCCAGTTTTCAAGAGCTGTGCAAAGAGCTGGGGTTCCATTAGCACCGGAAAAAAACAGAAGGGCCCAGCAAGGTGTTAGAAATTTTGGGTATCGAGATAGATGGCCCAGGGGAAATATTTAGGCTCCTGGACAAAAAAGTGGAAAAACTGAAGAAACTGATTCAGATATATACCAGTAGAAGAAGAGTACAATTAAAACAGGTACAAAAGGTATTGGGACATCTGAATTTCTCGTGCAGGGCTGTAAGGCCAGGAAGGGCTTTCACTAAAAGATTAGCAAGGGCTACAGCGCGGGGGTGAACAGACCACACCACCGGGTAGACATGACAAAAGGAGTCAAGGATGATTTTAAGGTATAGGAGGTATTCCTCAGGGCATATAATGGCTGTTCTTTCTGGCAGGAGGAATGGGTCTATGACACAGACCTTGATCTTTACACGGATGCAGCAGAGGGCCTAGGCATGGGGGGCTATCTGAGGGGCAGATGGTTTGCAGAACTGTGGCCTACAGACTGGGTGAGGGACGGTAAGGTAAAAGATATAACACTGTTGGAGATCATGCCCATCAGGGCCTGCACCCTGGTTTGGGGGAAGGAATTATGGAATCAGAAAGTGACATTTTGGTGCGACAATAGAGCAGTAGTAGAGGTACTGAACAACAGGGGAGCCAGGTCAGAAACGGACATGCAGGTCTTGCGATTTATGGTGCTAAGGGCCTTGCAATTGAACATGTCATTCAGAGCGAAACACATAGAAGGGGTACACAATACCCTGGCTGACAGCCTTTCCTGTCTGCAGCTGGATCGCTTCCGGATGCTGGCACCAACAACAGAGGAGCACAAAACGCCTATACCAATGAACATCTGTGATGTTGGCAAGAAGGAGCAGAACTGTTGTTCTGCAGTTCATGGGCACCACGGACTCTGAGAGCCTACGATGGGGCCTGGCGAGTGTTTCAAACATACAGGGCAACATGCCACATGGAAGTAAGTAGGCCACTCACAGAAGAGCAATTAGGGAAGTTCACCGTAGAACGATGGCAAAGAGGAACAGCCCACACCACTATGGGGGTCTATTTGGCAGGGATTAGTGTAGTTTGCAGCTTAAAAGGTTGGGAGGACCCAACAAAATCAATGTTCATTAGAAGGATGATGCAGGGGTGGGGTAGGTTAAAACAAAGAGCCATAGATAAAAGAATACCAATAGGGGAGTAGTGGTTTGCAAAACTAAAGGATGTCTTACTGACAATCTGCAGATCAAAAGCCAAAGCCCAGCTATTCCATACGATTTATGTGGTAATGTCTGCAGGGGCCTTGAGAGTGAGCGAAGTGGTGGGCCACGGCAGTAAGGAAAAGGAAGGGGGACTGGAATGGGAAGATATAAGCTGGGGAATGAAGGAGATACAAACCCTGATTAAGAGGTCAAAGACGGACCAAAAGGGGCACGGCAGCATGGTGACACTACAAAAAGGACACATGGAGGGCACAGTGTGCCCAGTGAAGGCTTTGTGGGCTTTCGCCGCAGAGCATGTGAACAGGACAGGGAAATTATTCGTGCATGGAGATGGAAGGAAGGTCACAGGTTACCAAGTCACAGCCTGCTCAAAAATGGCATGCAATTCTTTGGGGAGGATCCAGCTAATTACTCATCCCATTCCTTACAGATAGGGGCCACCTCACAGTGGGCAGTGGCGGGTGAAACGGTGAACAATATTTTGGAAAAGGGGCACTGGCGGTCTACCAGTTACAAGAGATACATCCGAGCACTGCTATATGGGGACTAACATTTCAACTGTGTTTTTTGTTACAGATTTGGAGCCACATGGGGAAAGGTGGGGTACACGGAAGGATGATATTGTGGAAAAGGAAGCTAAGATCATATATAAGATATTTATTTTGCTTACACCCTATACGAAGAGGGAGGATGACAGAAGTCTGGATCTGCGGCCACTCTTATATTTATTGGGCAGAAAGGAGAACTGAGAAAAAGGCCAGGGGAAAACAACTATACCAAGATGTGAGACAATGTAGGTTTGGTTTGGCGTGGCATCTGGGGGATGAGATGGGCACAACTGCTCCCTACACTGAAAGAGCTGAAGAAGCGGCGCCCAATTCCAGACCTAATTATAATACATTTAGGGGGTAACGACTTTGGGTGGACACGTACATACTGGTAAAAAGGGACTTAGAGACAATACAACAGAGGTGGCCTAGGGTATGCCTGGCCTGGTCGGATATGATCCCAAGAAGGGTTTGGAGACAGGAGCATAGCCATAGAGCTGTGGATAGGGCCAGGAGAAAGATGAACAGAAGGGTAGGGACACTGATAAGGAAAATGGGAGGACAGGTAATATTGAGGGGTATAGAAGAGTGGGTGGCAGATTTCTACAGGTCGGATGGCGTGCATCTGTCGGATCTAGCCATAGATATGTTTAATACAGAAATGATGGGTTTTATGGAAGCATGGAGGAGGCACGCTTAAAAAAAAAAAAAAAAAAAGGTGGCGAGAGAAGGAAAACAATACCCTAAATGGAGTGGAAAGCCGGTCGTCCAACGTAAGCTGAGACCGCTAGTGGGGAAAAATGGGGGGGGAAGGAGGGAGGGGGAAAGAAAAAGAAATAAGATGAAAAGAAGAAGAAGCTGAAGGAGGAAAGCGGTATCGGTTTTCACTGTTACCTAACAGAAAGAGAACAAGAAGGCACCCAGGTTTTCACCTGGGGGGAGCAAAAAAGACGGAAGAAAGGGGGATGATCAGTGATTGATATATGGATGCAAATAAATGCAAATGTGAGAGATATAATAATAAAAGATGATGAAATGGAATTATGATATATAAATTAATTGCCAATCTGAGCACAACAAGCAATGGTCTCAGTCTTTTGTGAGGGGAAAAGGGAGGAATCCGGGGTAATTAAGTTTGCTCTTTAAGGGGCAGACCAGGTTGTCCTGGTGCACCCCTTCCCTTTTCGTCAAGATGGTGTGCTCAGAAGGGGAGGGAAGAGGGAAGGGGAAGGGCAAAGGATAGAACAATAGCCAAGCAACAGGAAGGGGAGGGGCAAGAGGGATACATAAGGGGCAGCACAGGGGTGGCTCAGCCACTTTTGCTGGGGTTTTGATCCCCACCCACCCTGAAATATAGAACAAGAGGGAAAGACAGTCAAAAAGGGACTATATATTACAGCTGTCAAAGGTGGATGACAGAAGGTCCGGTAGGATGGTTCGGGACTGCCAAAGGTGGATGGCAAAAAAATAGTATGGTTATTGGACCGCCAAAGGTGGATGGCAGAGAGTGGGAGAAAATGGGGAGAAGGGGAGGGGGGAAAGAAAAAGGAATAAGATGAAAAGAAGAAGAAGCTGAAGGAGGAAAGCGGTCTCGGTTTTCACTGTTACCTAACAGAAAGAGAAGAAGAAGGCACCCAGGTTTTCATCTGGGGAGCAAAAAAGACGAAGAAAGAGGGATGATCAGTGATTTATATAGGGATGCAAATAAATGCAAATGTGAGAGATATAATAATAAAAGATGATGAACTAGAACACGGAATTATGATATATAAATAAATTAATTGCCAATCTGAGCACCACAACAAGCAATGGTCTCTGTCTTTTGTGAGGGAAAAGGGGGGAATCCGGGACAATATTCGGCAGTTCATGTAAACTGCAGAATATTCCACAGTTCATGTAAACCGCGGAATAATATTCCGTAGTTCATGTAAACCGTGGAATAATATTACGCAGTTCGTATAAAAAAACTCACGCAAAAGGATTCCCCATACAAAAACTTCATACAGCTATTTTGAAGTGCTTACTGAGCATACTAAGAACCCAAATTGTTAAAATGTAATACTTTGGAATGGATTATTTTTTCACTAAACTATAAAGGGAATCCTACTGAGGCAAGCTCTTTCTACCCTGAAGATTTCAGACCAAAATTCCAAACCGTCTGGGCCCTACACAATGGCTAACCCCCCCAAGCTATTTTTTTACATTTTTTCACTATCTGTATCTCAAAATCCACAAATCCAACCAAAATGAAACTTGGCACATCTAAAAATCTACCCAATGAGACTGCACATGCAACATTTCAGGCAAATTGACTGAAAGGTTCAGAAGATATAGATGTTCAAAATGTGATGTTTAACATTAACGTGCCTACTCAACCCTAAATACAGTGAAGCTGCCATGCCACTATAATAAATGATAGGCAACTATGGTGTACAAGGAAATATACCACTGAGGAGAGATCAGTAGGTAACTGCCCCAAGCCTGAAGGGTGAATGGAAGCGGTTACCTCTTTAAGCTCCCCTCAGTGGTATACTTCCTCATACACCACAGTTGCCTATCATTTATTTGACAGAATACACTTCAGTGGTTACTGTTAGTTTTGATAGAGATCACGTAAACCAAACCACTTTTTTGGGGGGAATATATTTTTACTGAACTTGCATGGTAGAAGCATACAGTAATTTAGTAAAAAACGCAGTTACAGGTCTTATAATACACTTATCAAGACCCATGATAGTGTTTCACTTTTTCGCCTATATCTATTAAGCACTCCAGTAAGTAAGTTAATGATGAGACACACCTCAGGTACAGCTCAGGCTGGTGGTGGGATTCACTAGATTTCATGGTAGAATATTGTTTACAGTTTACAAATTACTGTTCCATGCAGGGTGGGACAAACTGGGTGGCCAGGTGGCTAATGGTCACTAAAAAAATGGTCTGGCTACTAGATTTTGAACATTGCTGGCCAACTGGCTACCTGCAAAATGAGGGGAATTTTTTTGATCCCTTAAAAAGGATAGCCACTAAAAATATTGATTCAGCTACCAGATTTTGAAATCTAGTGGCCAAATTGACCACCAGTCTCAAACTGATTTGGCCCACCCTGGTTCTATAAAACAATCACAAATGACTTTCCCTTGTGCCATGATCTATAGGAGGTGGTGGTGAGGGGGTATGAGTGGTGGAAGGTGAGTGGCCAGGAAGCCCCACACTACTGAATATTCCAAATGATGAAAAATTTAACAAGCGTAGAAAACAGAATGAAAAGGAAAGGGGTGTTTTTAACCAAGGTGTCCACACAGACTGGTACGTGATAAGGGTGTACGTGGAATCCTTTGGGTTGTATCTGTAGTCCTGATCTGTAATTAGGGTACAAAATTAGGGACTTTGGACATATTAGAGAGCACCATCCTGTCCAACGTGAATTGAATGCATCTAGCAAGCATTTAAGGAGTATGTTACCCTTTCTGCCTTGTAAATTTGGAAGGTAGTAGTTATCCAGGCCTCTATGGTGGGTAAAGTTGGTGTCAGCCACAACCTGGTAAGTGTTTTCTACTGGCAGTTATTAGCATTCCCACAGGTATCGGGTGTGAGGGCTCCAAACCCTGGAGGAGACTGCAGCAATAGGTACAAATCTGAGGTAAGTCTAACTAGATTTTGAAATATGTTATGGAATTAATGTTGTAGGTCCTTCAGGTATGGCAGTATGAATGGGTAATCACGGACTTCCGATTCCACCACGGCTTGGAGTAGCAACTGAATGAGCCGCTCAACCCGATCTGCTATCAATCCTCCTCATAAATCAGTTAAAATCAAAGAAATAACTTACGATGGCTACTGGAGGACTGCAGAAGGACAAATGATCAAGAAATCATACCTCACACTTGCAGAATGGAAAAGAAACCCAAGGGTGGGGCCCAACGGCTGAAACACGTCCTAACACCACAATGTCAGCTTATGACACAGACGAGGAATCAGAACAGCTGTCCCGCTCGAGATTTGATATCCTTTTGAGGGAGCTGGTAGACATGCGAGCAGAAAATTAATCTGAGTTTAAACAGTTAAACCACAAGCTAACGATAGTACAGAATTGCCTACAGGAGGCTGAGAATCCTATAAGCACCACAGAGGATGGTCTGCAACACATGGGTTGCATGGTCTCAGCACTCTGCCTGCGTGCAATTAAGTCAGAGCAAAAATACGTAGATCTAGACGTGATAATTTACATCTATACGGTTTGAAGAAGGGTGCGGAGGAGGGGGAGATGTCCGAATTCATAGCAGACATGCTGCGCGATGTCTTTAGCTTCCCACAGGGCTACAAAATCAAAATTGAGAGAGCAAATCGCACCCTGGCACCAAGGCCTAAAGATCCATCAGCCCAACCACGCTCAGTGACTATAAAATTTCATAGCTTCAAAACCAAAGAAAACATATTAAAACGAGCCCGGCAACAACAAGAGGTCAAATACTTGGAATCGCGCTTGTTCTTCGACCATGACTACCCTCCTATTATACAGAAACAGCACCAGGAATATGCCCCTCTCATTAAAATACTACGCGCTGAAAACCTCCGTATTCAAACACCATACCCTTAAACCATAAACTGCGCGTCTTTTGGAAGGAAGGCACAGAGATTTACAATAATGTTGCAGAGGCACGACAGGCCATTCTAAAGAAGGGCACAGCGATTCCTGAATAGCTGACAACATCGGGACAGTAGCGATGAGATCAAGACAGTGCTTGGCAGACAGTACAAGCAAAGCGAAACAAGCAACAAGCCATGGCCACAAGTTCAGATTCCATCTCTCTCTTCGGAGATTTACTCAAGAAACTCCCCGGAATTACAGAACACGAACTTTCACTGATGGAGGGCTAAAATCCTAATTTAGGTACAGGACCCTACAATTTACTAAGTGCAGTAAGTAACTCTGAGTACTTTCTGAGGTTCCTGCTTCACGAAATACGAACATACGAAATTTGCCAGCAGATAAAGGCCTAGAGGTCTATCAAGTCTGCTCGAATGTGCAGCTAAGCACCCCTTATTCTGCAGCTGCCCCTTCCTTCACATCCTTGAACTGTGCTGGGCCACGTCTTGGTGGTTACTGGGACCGAACTCAGCTGTGGTTCCGATGAGGCCTGCAGGTGACTATGCTTGGTCACACGCCAACTGGACTTGTTGATTTGTCTTTCGGCTGTTGAAGTCTGCCGGGTTCTGGACTTTAAACTAGAGACTAATGAGTATACATTGACTGGGGGCTTGGTATTGGATTAATACGTTGATAAAACTAGTCCGAAGGTTGTTCCTAGTACCAAGATAACCGAAAAACTCAGCTCCGGTTTTCCTGCAATGGGGAGTTACCCCTCTCCAGGACTGGAGATGCCAAGGGGAATTAGGGAAGGGCATCATTGAGGCCTAAGAACATTACAACCTAGGGCTCAGTCCCTGGTTACATCCCCCCTTTCCTCCCCCCATCTCTCCTTTCTTTCCCACTTTTTACTTTTTAGCTTGTTACCATTTTCTCCAGTCAGTCATTTCTTTCCTAAGAAAGCAGGACAATCCCTTGAATCCATGTACTGAATTAATACAATATGCAGATCAGGTTTGACAGGAATTAAGCCGCGATCACTGATGTTTAGAGGGTCAAATACCAAACTGACCCTAGAAGAGGTCCTCCCGCCCAGGAGGTGCCAAGCCCTCTTCTACCCACCACAATTAACACCAGGGTGGGTGCAGAGGTCACTTGCTACAGTAGACCTCCTACCCTGGAAGCCATTAAGAGAAATGCAGTTTGGTGCCCTGTTGGCACTGCCTAGTTTGTTACTGTTAATGTCAGCGTGTCTTTTTCTGTTGAAATTCTATGTTTTTATGAATCTAGAATTTAGAGGGTGTAAGTGTGATCTACAGAATATCTGGTCGCTTGAGGGGGCTTATGACTACCATTGGAAAAAGGGTGTTTTCTTCATTATGGAACTTTGAATATCTTCACTATGAGTAATACATTTTGTTTGTATAATGTCCACGGGCTGACTAGTTCCATAAAACGCTCAAAAATCCTTACAAACACTTAAACGTGCTGGAGCAGATTTTCTATTGCTTCAAGAAACGCATTTATCTAATACGGAACATCGAAAGTTTGAGCATTTGGGGTTTAGCTAGGTCTATGCCTCATCATACAGGGGTGGGCGTAGAAGAGGAACAGTTATCCTCATTCCCTCTCGGGTTCCATTTCAGGCTACAGACCACATAATTGATAATGAGGGTAGATATGTCCTGCAAAAAGGGAAGTTAAATGTGAAACCCATTACAATACCATCACTATACTTTCCCCCTAATTCAGACTTAAATACATATGGGTCAATCCTGCTACAATTAATACAGTGGGCAGAGGGGCCTATTGTTTGTGGGGGTGACTTTAACTTGCAAATAAACCAACTGAATCAACCTTCCTCTTAACACTATAGTTAAAATACCAAAGCAAACCAAGAGCTTGGTTAAATTGCTTAAGCATCTTGGGTTATCTGATGTTTGGAAATATTTAAATGGCTCGCGTACGCATCACACTTTTTTTTCACAGGCTCATCAGAGCTATTCCTCAATAGATTACTTCTTGGTCTCACACGAGCATCTCCATATGACACAGAGAGCCTGGCAGGGAGACTTTGTCCTCTCGGACCATGCCCCACAATTTATTACTTTTAAAATGACCACTTTGTAAAATCTACAGTTTTAACCTCTAGGCTGCACTGCCAGCTGTAAATCAAAAACGACATATTTCAAGGCTGGCCCCATCATGCCAGGCCAGTAGGTACGTAGCCACATTTGCATCTTCCAGACTTGAGTTCACATCAGAAATTGTAAGAGAGAGAATGGAATAAGACAGTAGTCAGTGCTGTGGCCACCCCAGAAATCTGCACTGACATGAACACAGACAGGGTTTAGACATGCTGATACAGTATGGTGCCCCAATACCTGTTGACACCACAGAGTCAGCCTTGAGAGATGTGTAGTTTTTAATGATCAGCTGGCAGTATAGCCTACAGGTTAAAGCAATCATAAAGATGGGTTATTACTACTAACAGTTTGAAATGTAAAGGTGATAACTCACTAGTTTCAATGCACATACAAAACAATTATTATACATGTAGAAAGTGTTATAACAACACCTTAAAACACACTTAATAAAACAGATGATTTCCTATTTAACCTGCAGTAAATGAAGGGCTAAATTCCTCGGCAACATCATTTCCTGTCAGGAGCCTAAAACAAATGACTGCCCCCCAGCCCTTAATTACAGGCTGATTTACATATGAATAAGTCTGGACTGCAAAGACTCACACATAAATACAATGGCTCACTCCAATTAGCTTTTTATGGACTTTCAGACACTAAGAAACCCTGTTGATGACAGTTCCCCTTTAACTGTTGCCACAGTCACCATACTGATTCCGGGGGTGTAAAGTGATATTGGAGAACAGATATAGTGCACAGGGTAACACCACTATTCTTATAACTGCCATTCTCCAAGGAAAAGAAAGTGGTAATGTATTCCAGTGTGTGGGTTCCTGCTGGAGTTATGTAGTAAAGAGCTGATAGTTGTGTTTACAGAATGTGTTGGGTGCTTTGGGTAAGTGTATCCCTAAGTATTTTAGTGTTGCAAGATCCCATCGAAACACAAATTGTATATGTATCTCAGGTGGGGGGTCGTAGTTTAATGTGAGGGGATTGGTTGTTAAGTTTACAGCCAGAAAGGGAACCAAAATGATGCAGAATGTTAAAGGCTGCAGGCAGTGATGTTGTTGGGCACTGCAGGTCATCTGCATAAAGGGCCATCCACTGCTCCTCCCCGTACATCTGCACACCCTGTTCACCTGAGGATTCTTGGAATGCCTGCGCTACTAGCTCTATATAGAGAGCGAACAGGAGTGGGGACAATAGACAGCCCTGATGAGTGCCATGGAGCAGGGGGAATGTTTTTGAATGGAGTCTGTTGACTTTGACACAGGCTTGTGGTGACTGGTACATTCTTTGCAAGAGATGGATAAATCTGACCAGGAAGCCATAACTGAATCGAGGAAGGTCCAGGAGACCCGGTCAAAAGCCTTTTCAGCATCAAGGTTTAAAATAAGTGAGGGTACTGGCTGCATTTGTAAGTGGTGAAGGTTGTGTTGTGTCCTCCTGGTGTTATTTGTAGTTGTGCTGGCATGTACCAGATCTGCTTGGCCTAATCTGATTATGGCTTGGAGCATTTTATCAAGTTACTTGGCAAACATCGACATAAAAATGTTATAGTCGGAGTTGAGCACAGATAACGGGCAATAGGAACTGCAGCGTTGTTTTTTTTTTCCCCTGGCTTTATTATTACGGAAATTGCAGCATACATCCATGAGGGCAGAGGGAGCCCCCCCCCCCAATAATCTCACTGAAAATGTGAGTCTTGACATGGAGCACTTGTTCCTTGCACGTCTTGTAATGGTCCCATCCATATCTGTAAGGACCTGGAGCCTTCAAGGTTTTAAGTGTATTTAGGATTGCCAACATCTCAGCAAAGTTTAGTGCTGTTAATTGGTCAAGACAATTGCAGAAGAGACAGGGTAGCTTGAGGGTGGGAACCACTTCCATGGGGTAAAAGTTTCACAGTCCTAGTCAAAGTCTTATGTACGTATCTGTAGCTGTATCTATAGCTATAGCCATATCCATATCTATATATACTGTATTGTGATGGTGGCAGATACAAAGACACAGCAACCAAAGGTAAAGTGCATAAAAAAAACACACAAGTGCGTTTATCAATTTTTTTGATAAATAAAAATAATAAAATAATACAGAAATAAAAATAACAGTTGATTAATTCAACACAATAATTCAGCCCTCTGCTTCCATCAACAGAGGCTGTGGCTCTACTTCAGCCAAGACAGCCTAAGTGTAATCCCTTCTTACACTCCTCAATTCTGGTGTGAAACCAGCACACTCCACGAGCAGGTCCTTCCCTGCTCACTGTCAGCACTCGACTGACTTGACTACCTTACATTCCCCTAGTGGTGAGCCCTATTTATACCCTAGGGATTACATCACACTTTTGGGGGGGAATTCCCATTTGCTGTGATATTACATAATGGGGAGTTTCCATAGGTCGTGACATAACATAATGGGGAGTTTCCATATTTATCCATGTTTTAACAAGTAGGGGCCTTTTATTTGGCCCTTTTTTTCCCAAATAAGCTTTATTTCTACAAGCAGCCCCAGTCACAGCATCTCTGGGGCTGCAGAAACTCATTTTCATATTTCATTTAATTATTTACTACATGCTCCCGAGTCACATATTGTGACTGGGAACATTTCCAGACACCAGAGCTGCCTTCTGGAAATAAGAGCTGCAACATGCAGCCGTGGGTCCAGTACTCGATCGCACTCAGCAGCGGGACCATTTAGTAATCAGGGGCACCAGTGGTTTTTCTAAACCTAAACGCATGATATGCGCTTATTCCCATTTGCTCCCACTCGGGTGTTTTACAAACAGTGCGTTTTGCACTAATAATTATCTGCAATTCAGGAGATCAAGGTGAAGAACTTTTTGCACTTAATGTGCAAGCAGGGGGAGTTTATAAGAAAACAGGGGACAGAAAAGCAATGAGAATATCAGGTTGGCCACCCTGACATGAAAAAAGGAAAGAAAACAAGAAGACAGGAAAGAGTGAGAGAAGGGGAGAACTGGCACATTGTTTTATGATTTACAGGGTAAATAACAGGAGCTCCCTGTTACATGTATCTATCATATATATTACATACATGAAAGTATGAGGGGGTAAGACCATAGCTGATGAGTGGTGAAGCCAGGAGTAAGTTATAATAGTCTTGTCCTCACACAAGTGAAGATAACTGTATATTTTGAGTCAAGTCATTGTACATCCCATTTACACAATATCAGTTTAACGTGCCTAGTTTTTAAAACCATCTTTTTGTGTCAAGAATTTTACTGTTTTTCTATGATTTGAACTGCTGGTGTTGTGCTACATAGGCCTATTATGATGTCATCAGCATTGTGATAGCCGCTCTCTGATTGGTTCTGTTCTGTGCAAAGGTCAAGAAAAGTGACTGTGACATATGAACATACAAAGAAGCCAGCAGAAGAAGGCCATTTGGTCTACCAAGTCTGCTCGTATTGCAGAGTCCACAGCTTGAGCTAATGTCCCTGCCCTCCTCCCTCCCACTCCTCCCATCCTCCCCACCCATGATCCTTACCTTCCCCATGCCTATCCCAACCTCTCTTAAAGCTAACATATCTAGCCTCTGGATAATTATCTGGAGGTTATATAACATGATAAACAAATTTATCAGGGAAAATTTATCACTACTGGTGCTGTATAGATATGTGTATATACTGTACATATATTCTTTCCAAAAAAACTGCAATAATGCACCAGTTAGAGTTCAGATTAAACCAAAAGGAATAGGTAAATGTGGTGTTAGGGTTTCCAACCCTAACACTTCACACCCACACTGCAAAGGGTGAGCAACAGGACTGATAATCCACGGAAGACCCCAGGCCTGATTTGACAAGATTCAGGACACCCCAAACCGTAATTTTTTTTTCCTTTTACTGCTGGCAGGGTTTGGGGGGGATATTGGGGTTGGAAACCCTAACACCACATTTCCCTACTTTTTTCGGTTTCATCTGAACCCTAACTGATGCATTTTCAGTTTTTTGCAAAGAATTTCCTTACTTTTTGAGATAGTATAATCATACCCTCATTCACGGAGGTCTGTCTGAGACCTGTGTGAACACATCCACATGCCTAGTGATGCGCAGGGCCCTCAACTCCAAAACAGCAATTTGTGTGCTTGGTTGTAGTTGTTTTTAGTGGGGCTTACTTCAAGAGATAAACAAATTAAGTGTCCATCTTAACTGCCAGCGCTTGATTGTATATGGACCAAATAAAAGGTTACTCACCTGTAACAATAGTTCTAGGAGTGGTATATGTTGTTCATCCACATTAGTTGTCATGTCCCTTTCTAAAGGATCGCAGGAAGGTCTTCAAGCTGGTTCTCCCACCCACCCACCGGGTGGTATAGCCTCGACTCCACCCCATGATGCCAGATCTTAGCCCGCTGGAAGTCAGGTTTGTGTGTCGCAGCCTGGGAGATCGGGTGGGTCCGTGTGGAACAACATATGCCACTCTTAGAACTACTGTTACAAGTGACTAACCTCTTTTTCTAGGATCATGGATATGTTGTTCATCCACATTAGTGGGCAGACTACTAGCAGTTCTCCAGGAGGAGGGAGGCAAGGCACAAACCCCCTACTTTGAGAACAGAGACTGGAGAACTGAGGCCCCATAACTAGCATCCCAGCATGACTCAAGGTCGATGTGGCAATGGGTGATGAAGGTGTTTTCTGTCTTCCAAAGTAGCAGCCCAACAGATTTCCTGGATAGTGATGTCCCTGGAAGCAGCTACCGACGCAGCAGTATGGTTGGTAGAATGAGCTCTTATCCCTGTGGGAGGCTCCTTGCCCAGCAACCTACAGCAGAGATCAATGCAAGATGTAATCCATCTTGTGATTGTCCGCTTTCCTGCAGGTCTGCCAGAAGCAGCTTCAGCGTAGGTGACAAACAGCTGGTGAACCTTGCCCCGAATTTCCGCCGTCCTCTCTTTATAATAGGAGAGAGCTTGCCTCAGGTCCAGAGTATGGAACCTGTACTCAGCATCCAAGGTGTAGTTTGGGTAGAACACAGGCAGAATCAACATCTAGTTAAGATGAAACTCTGACACCACATTCGGGAGGAATTTTGGGTGGGGGCACACGACAACCTTGTCCCTGTGGAAGACCAGATAAGGGGCGTCCACCGAGAGCACCTGGAGCTCCCCTGTCCTTCTGGCAGATGTGATAGCCACCAGGAAGGCCGTCTTCCACGACAAGTGTGACATCTCACACTTGTGCATTGGTTCGAATGGCTTGCCCATGAGCTTTGCCAAGACCAACAGTAAATCCCAAGGAGGTGGAGGTTCACGCACCGAAGGGGATATGTGATCAAGGCCTTTGAAAAAGTGCCAGACCATCTTCTCCTGTGCCACCGTCTGCTGACTGGCCCGCGCCCAGTAAGCAGAGATGGCTGCCAGGTGCACCTTAAGGGTTGAAGACCAAAGACCTCCTTTGGACAGAGACCAAAGGTAGTATAAAATGCTAGCCACAGTACAGGACAGAGGGTCCAGGCCCTTGCCCTGACACCAAATGGAAAATCTTTTCCATTTGAAGGCATAGCACTTCCTGGTCTACTCCTTCCTGGATGCTTCCACTACTGTGGGTAAATCCCCGGAGAGACCCAAAGCCTAGTCTAGCCACTCAGGTACCAGGCTGTCAGGTGCAGGGATTGAAGGTCCGGATGGAGGACCTTGCCCTAATTGACAGAGATCAGGTCCAGGTGTGCTGGAAGATGCCTTGAGAGCCTGTTGCTGAGGCTGAGCAGATCTGGATACCAGAACTGGCATAGCCAATCTGGTGCTACCAGGATCACCTGCACCCTGTCCCTCCTCACCTTGAACAGCACCCTGTGAATCAAGGGAAATGGAGGGAAGGCGCAGAAGAGGCCTGGGGTCCATGGCCTCGAGAAGGTATCCACCTGCAGCGATCCCCGCTGAGGGGGACGGGCATGAAACAGCCTCAGCTTAGTGTTTTCCCTGGAGGCAAACAGGTCTAACATCGGTTTGCCCCAGTGAGAGAACAGGTTGTAAGCTACCTCTGGATGGAGAGACCACTCGTAGGATGTCTCGCCTCTGTGGCTGAGGGCATTCACCAGTTGATTTAGAGCTCCTGCCATATGGATGGCTAGGAGATCTGCCTCCATGCGTCTCAAGACTGTCCAGATGCAGAGTGCTTCCCTGCAAAGCAGCCAGGAGTGCGTGCTGCCCTGCTTGTTGAGGTAGTACATGTTCGTGGTATTGTCCATCTGGACTTGAACCACTTGATCCCCAAGCTGCTGAGCGAATGCTGTCAGTGCCAGTCTGACTGCTCTGAGCTCCAACAGGCTGAAGTGGTAATGGGACTCCTTGGGGGTCCAGAACCCATGGGCCCTGCTGTCCTCGTGTAGGCTCCCCAGCCCATTAGAGAGGCATCGGTCATGAGGATGACCATTGGCTTGGGGTGGACAAACGGGATCCCTTCCTGCAACCGGTCTAGGATGGTCCAGCACTGGAGAGTGTCCCACATCTTCTGGGTCACAGTGATTTGCTGGTCAAAATAACCTAGGCGCCGAATCCACTGGGAGGCCAGCTCCCATTGAAGGGAACACATATGCCACCTGGCCCAACAGACCACGGTGGTGCAAGCTGCCATGTATCCAGAAGGCTCAAGAAGTCACAGGCAAGGTGTAAATGCCCAACCAGAAATGACTGAGCAAAGGAGGAGAGAACCTCCGCCCTGTCTGCCGGGAGCTGAGCTCTGGCTCAGCGAGAGTCGAGCTATGCCCCGATGAAGCACATCACCTGAGAAGGCACAAGCTCTGACTTGGTCTCACTGATCAGGAGGCCAAGGTTGAGAGCAGGTCTGGAGGGCCAGGTCCCTGGACCGCTCCACCTCTTGCTTGGTGGAACCTGCTAAGAGCCAATCATCGAGGTAAGGGTATACCATGTGGGCTGCCACCATTGCCATGCATTTGGTGAAGACCCATGTGGCTGAAGACAGGCCAAATGGCATGGTTAAGAACTTGTAAAGGGTTCCCTTTGCTCTGAAGTGGAGGAACCACTGGTGAGACGGATGTATTGGGACATGACAGAACGTGTCCTGAAGATCCAGTGAGCAGAACTTCATGTTTTGCTCCAGGGATGGTTTGATCTGGGACAGAGTTAACATCCGAAAGGTGCGCAGCCTTAGATACTGATTCAGGTTGTGCAGATCTAGAATGGGGCGTCAGCCCCCCCCCGTCCACTTCAGGACCAGGAAGTACCTGGAAACGAAACCCTGAGTTGACTGGAGGATCTGCCACTCGGACCACTGCCTACTTGAGGAGGAGCTGGGCTATGTCGTCTCTCAGAGCCGACTGAGTATTGGCTGATACGCTCTCCTCCCGTGGGGTGTGGGCTCGGCTAAGTTTGTACTGCTTGAATTCTAGAGGCAGACCCTGGCCAACCACTTTTAAGACCCACCTGTCCATAGTAACAGCAGACCAGGTGGAAAGGAAGTGGCGGAGCTGACCCCCCATGGGAGGACCAAGAGCTGGTGTGACGGGAATAGGGGTGGCCACTCCTATCCCGTCACTGGGTAGGCTTGGAGGAAGAGGGTCCAGGGCCAGATCCCTGACCTCCTCTGCAGGCCTGGGTAGGTCCGGGCTTGGGCCAGGGGCACCAAGTCTGTGCCTGCTGATGCTGTGCTCCCTGAAAGAAGGAATGCTGGGCTGCAGGAGCAGAGTGCCGAAAAGGCTTCTTCTTCTGCAGCTACTGCTTCTTTAGGTCCAGTAGCACTTTGAGCAGAAGTAGCAGAGTCCAAGGTGGCATTGGACTGTTTGATTCACTGAAGATGACCATCCACACCTGGAGAGAAGAAACTGGTGTCCAGCAATTTTGTACTGGGTATCCGCTGTGAAGGTGGAAAGCCTCAGCTAAGCCCTGCGGCATGAGGCAACTGCGGCTGCCACTGAACAGGCGCATGAGTCCCCAGTGTCCACAGCCTTCTGAGGCTGCTGTTTGGCAATGGCACGGCCTTGATCCCGGACTTGCTTGACTGTAGACTGAAGATCCATAGGGAGATGTGGAAGAACTTCATCCAAGGACCCTAGAAGGGCATGTTAGAAGTGTGCCATGATGACGGCTGAGTTTGCCTGATAGAGGCCTAAAGAGAAGGCCGCACAGACCTTCCTGGCAGAGTGGTCCAGTTTCTTGGACTCCTTGTCTGGGGGTCTATCACTGTCGGCAGGACTGCCTGTACATCTGAACACAGAGGCGGTCACAAGGCTCTTGGCCGAGGGATGTTCTGTGAACCCCGAGAGGGATCCCATGGGCATCACATACTTGCGGGGCATCCGGGCAGACAGCGCTGGGCAGGAGGCAGGATGCTGCCAAAGATCCAAGGCTGGGTCAAAAATGGCTTCAGCCACAGGAAAGGCTTCAGTCGGCATATCCCCCGTGCTTGAGAATGTCAGTGAGAGCGTACTCTACCCATTTCTGGATTGGTTCCAGGGGCATCCCCGTGGATTCTGAGATAAGACCGAGAATCTCTTGAAAGGACAAAGGGCCTTCCTCCATCGACAGATCACCGTCCGACTCGTCATCCCGCAGGTGAAAGTGAAAGTAGGTGTCATCTGAATCTGAGGTATCTGGATATAATGGTCAGTCGCAAAGGTCGCCCTCGCCCTCAATGTGGCTGGGGCAATCAGGCGTGAGGGTGACCGAGATCCTGTGAGGAAGACCTGGGGTTGACCGAGCTTCCTTCGTAGGAGCCCCTCCCAAAGGTTGTTTAGGCTGCAGCTCCACCACAATCGGTGGAGAGACCGATATCGGCCAAACTGGAGCGGGTTTAGAGAGCTCCATGGGCGGAGGAACTGATTTCACCGGTTCCAGAGGAGTTGGCTTAGGCCTAGGAGGTGAAAGTCAAGTAATGGCTAGAGTAGAGACCGTGGTCAGCTTCTGCCAGGATAGGATCAGCTGCTGCCACATCAGATCCTCGTAGCGTCAGTGAAGCTTCCGCCGAAGCCTCTCCTCATCCGAGAAGGATAAGGATGACTGATGGTGTCGCCTCTTTTTGGAGTGCTTTCGCCTTCCTCGACCTGTTGGTCGAGGGGGTCTGAGATCTCAACCTGGATCGGACTGGCAGAGTTGGTCGCGCGGGAGACATCGGTGGGACCGGTGACTTCCCAGGATCAGGGACCGGTTCCTCGATGGGATCCTCAGCTGGTTGGAGCTCCCCATCGGGAAAAGACAAGACCGGAGTCCTATTGAGTGAGTTGTCGACCAGAACGTGCAACAACGGCTCAATGGGATTGAGAAAGATCTCAACCTCATTGATCGAGGCCTCAGTCGACTGGCCAGATGGCAAGTCTGAGAAGCCAGCGGCCAAGGAAGCAATTTCAACCGAGGTTGATAATGCCGGCTCCTAAGACTGAGATCTCTCACGATCCCAAGAGCGTCTTTGCCAAGACGAAGACTGATTCAGATCCATATCCCTCTTATGGGGCCGAGAGGAGTGAGAGCTCATAGGTTCCTCGCCCTTAGCGGGGAGAGAATTGCATAACTCTCATAAGGAACCCGAAAAGGTAGAGCCCAAGTTGAGAGGAATGAAAAATGACCAAGAGAAAGACTCTGTGGCCCGCACCACTTCTTCTTCGGAAGCCTGCATTCGCTCCAGCTGTTCAGCGGATCCCACAGCCGTGGAGACTGCCCACCGGGCTTCTTTAGATTTCACCAGATGATTCCGCTTTTCGGGCCTGCCCAATTTGAGACATGAGATACAATCGTTGAGGACGTTCGGGTGAAAAGCTAGACACATCTTGCAAGTCTTGGTATCATGGCCAACACCCAGACAATAAATGCACGTGGTATGCGGATGAGTATGCAACATTTTTTGGCTGCACGGGCACCGGCGAAATCCAGGGGAAGACTTATCTTCTATGATGGAACGATGAGAATCACCGTCGCTAACTCAAATGAGTCAAAGTTTCGAAATAACTGAAGGTTTTGAAGCCAGGACCTACAAAAAGTGAGAACAAAGAGGAGGCAACCTGAATCTTCCAGCGGAAAGGAAGATCTGGCGTTATGGGGTGGATCTGAGGGCTATACCAGCTGGGTGGGTGGGAGGAGCCAGCTTGAAGACCTTCCAGCGATCCTTAAATGGGAAAGGGGCATGCCAACTAGCGTGGATGAACAACATATCCACGATCATAAATTTTTTTTTTTTTTTTTATCCATAAGCCAGTATATTTTTGCCATTGCTCTGAAATTTGCTATGGCTGTAGTGGAAGAATAGACACAGCTTTGGTGCACTTTTGATGATGATTGGACTTTTACTGTGGATTTGGCACCATGGTGAATACTGCAGGTAATTCTGAGGTGCATGCATACCCCATAAATGTTTAAAGGGGGGGGGGATTATGTGTTAGTACTGTACTACTCATTGACATCTTTTTTTGATATATACATTGTCCTTTACCTCCGATTATTAACGGACTTGTGGCTTGCTAAAGTTGCAATGTGATCCTATGGGAATTTTCATTTTTAAATTTTTATGGTTTTTATATGGCCTTAAATGTTTTGTGGGTTATTTTGTGTGTTAGTGTTGTAGTGTTCATTAAGACCTCTCTTTTGATATATAGACTGTTTCTTAACTATAACTGTTGATTGCTTGTTAAAGTTAAAATGTGGGGAAAAAGTCCAAATGCTTTTTTCATATGAAAGCAATCTTGTTTCATATGGCCATATGAAAAAGGAAACTGTTCCACAAGAAAAGATTTATAAATGCGTTAAATACATTTATTGGTAATTTTTCCAAAAAGTAACTGCAGAATCCACCTAATAGGGTCCCAATTAGCATGATATCTGTGTTGGTATGTTTCCATGATACAACTTTAATGTGTTTTGAATTTTTTTTTGTAAAAAAAAAAAAAAAAAAAGAAAAATAGAAACATAGAAACATGATGGCAGCTAAATGAAAGAAGAATTTTTCTCACAAAAAAAAAAATATATATATAGGGGATACATGATGGGCATGAGTGTGATATGGCAAATATTGTCACTCCTGCAGAGTGAGCTCTGGTCGGCACTCGTGAGATATCCAAGCTCACGATGCAGGAGTGACAATATTTGCCATAGCACAGCATCTGCCCATCATGTATTCGATATATACAATAGGGCCAAGAGTTTTAGAAGTTTTGTTATGCTCTCTTGTGTTCTGTTCCTGTTAATGTGTTTGCTCATTCTGTGTGTGAGCATTTGAATGGGCTGGCAGTGTTATAAACTCTGAGAGACACATGAGTGTGTTTTGCAATGCTAAATGAGTTAGTTTTAGATAGGAATGAGAAACATACTTTTGTGAAGCTGTATTGTTTAGCAGTCTGGCTGCAGTGAAGTTAAAAGCATCACAGTAATTGTGGTGAACTGAGAGGCAGAGTGTCAGAACAGCTGATACTGTTTTCAGTGATAATTAAGTTAGCTGCAGGCAGAGTGTTCCGTGAAATTGTGCTCTTTAGGATTCTGGCTGCAGTGAAGTTGAAATTGTAATGGGTGAGAATCAGAGTTTGAGGAACAAGTGAGAGTGTGTTTTAGTGGTAGCTGAGTCAGCTGTAGGCAGTAGTTTAGACTGTTCTGTGAAGCTGTGCTGCTTGGAATTCTGGCTGCATCAAGTTGACAGCATCACAGTAATGAGCTGGAAGTTGGGGGGGTGGGATAGGTGTGTTTTGTAATGGTCACTGAGTTAGCTGTAGGCAGCAGTGAGACCTCTCAGGTAGTTCTGCATTTGTGTCTATGGTAACAGCACAGGTGTTTCTTTCATGCTGAGGGGAATGCTGCCTAGGGTGATGATATCAGTGACCTTTTGTGACCTGTGTGTAAATGTCTCATATCATCACAGTAGAGCAGAGGGTTAAAATATCACACTGAAGTGGATGATACGCTGTTTTATCTCACTCATTTACCACTCACCCCTATTGTGTGTGTGTATATATATATATATATATACGAAAACAGAATCCCTTTCCATATGGCCCAAATAATATTTTCATACCTTTTTTCATATGACCTAAATTCTTTTTTCGTTTGAAACAGATATGCAAAAAACCATACTGAGCATGCTCAGAACTTAAATTTCAAATCCTTATAACTCTGGAATGGATTAATATTTTTTCACCAAACAAAACCGTTCTGGCCTGAGCCCTTTCTACCCTGAAAATTTCAGACCAAAATTCCAAATCATCTAGGTGCTAAGTAATGACAAAAAACATTTTTTTTTCACTTTTTTTGCTATCTGGATCTCAGAATCTGTACATCTGACCTGAACGAAACTCAGCATATCATGAGACCCTGCCCCCAAGACTGCGCATGCAGAATTTCTTGTAATCTGTTGAACAGTGGCTATTAAAGTGCAAAGTTACAGGTTTAACATTAAACAGCCTACTCAACCCTAACTACAGTGGTGCTACCATGCCACTATACTATATATATGATTACAAAACATTAAGAAAAAATCCTGGTCTCTGATTTGTCCAGAGCCAGTCACATAACACTGAAGGTTTCTGAACAAGTATTGACCAGCTTGAAACTGAAACTGGTCAACAGTTCAGTTTGAAACTGGTAAATTGTTCACTAGACTAGCCTACAGTATTTTGAAGTACTGCACAGTCAACCTATCAATCACCGTTTACCCCTCTCCCAACTCAGCTCAAGCTGGATCCTGGTGTCAGTCATCCACTGATTTTTTTTTTTTTTAATATTAAAAAGATCCCTGGTTCATGTGGTCCTCACCCCCGACATCTTCAAAGTTTCCCTCATAGTCCAGTGGGCCATCCATTCCATCCTCACTAGAAACCCTCCCAATTTCCCTTCTTGACAGGTGGCACTCTGGCGCCACAAAACAGCTTTTCATTTTTTTCACTTATAGCCACCCGCCACTGTGCATATAGTAAAACCCAATTAGTTTACTGAATTCCCCCTCTCAACCTCCCTGTGCTACCCTCCACCCTCTTCCCTCCGCAGCCCGACCTCCCCCCCAAAAAAACAGTTATGCATCATAAAGAACAGTTACATACTTACCCCAACAAAGAGAATCTCCTCCATTAGTTCACAGCTTTGGAACTATAGCAGCCAAGCACTAGGACTGGATATACATGCATGTATTAGATTCAGGTGCATTATCTGATACAAATCTCACTGAAGCAGAAGGAGGATGGAGAGAGGGACAGCATGGACAAATGGAGGAAATTCTCCTGAAGATCTACTGTTAGGGTAAGTATGAAAGGCATATATGAATTTCCCTTTCTAAGAGAGGGACAACGCATCCCGCAAGAAAACGCCAGGCCCTGGAACGTGTGAACAGAAACGCGGCAGTTTTGGATTGTGTCGGTACACAAAAAGGTTCATCTCTAGATTACACCATCTTGCAAAGAGGTCATCTACCACAAAAGTCAGCAGTTCTCATTCATGAATCCTGGACTGTGACCTGCTTAGCCAGTCTGCTAAAACATTTTGGAGATATAGGAGATGCATGGCTGACAACTGTAGGCCTTTGGACAGAGCCCAGTACCATACTCTCACTGCTCCCCTGCACATGGGATAAGAATGTGTGCGCCCTTGTTTGTTGATATAATGCATCACACAGGCACTGTCCATCTGCTTTAACAGTGGACCTGGGCACAGATGCTCCTATAATGCCTGGAGGCTGTACATGAGAGCTCACATCTCCAGGACATTTATGTGTAACCTGGCCTCCACCTTGGTCCATGACCCCTGCATCTGATAAGGGCCAAAGTGTGTACCCCAGCTGGAGCCAGAATAATCCAAATGAGTACCTGTACAGGAGCTGGTACAAGAAATGGAATGCCCCTTAATAGGTGTCATTAGCCATTCACCACAGCAGTGCTCTGAAAAGTGGGGACATGACAAGAACCACTTGGTCCAGCTCATCTGTCAGCTAATCAAATTGAACCCTTACTGTCCACTATGGGATTCTCATATGTAGGCAGTCCAGTGGCAGCATCACAATGGCCGCAGCCATAAGCCCCAGGAGATGTAACATTGTTCTCTCAGAGACATGGTGGCTCCTATATAGCAATTGTGGATGGTCAATCAGGTTTTCTGGCCTGGCCTGTGGCAGGAAAGCACAACCCTTCTCCGTGTCCAATGCTGCCCATATGCACTGCAGTCTGGCAGGGAATCATTACAGATTTTGGCACGCTTACTGTGATCCCCAAATCCTTGAACTGCCTTGTCCAAGACAAGGTATGTAGCAAAGTTTCACTGGAGCTGGCCTTCCTTATGAAGGGCTACTGACACTATCGCCGAGCATTCGGTAAAGACCCGTGGTGCAGAAGACAAGCCAAAGGGCAATACTCTGAACTGGTAATGTTCCTCCTCCAGCACTTGAAAATCTGAGGTACTGAACAAATATTTTTGCTCAGTATTTACCAAGGAAGAGGCGGGGGGGCCCAAGACTCATGAGGAGAGATGTACGGGGGGGTGGGGAGCGGACACCAGCCCATTTACGGTGGATAAAGTCTTGAAGGAACTATGAAAAGTAAAGGCAGACAAGGCAATGGGGCCAGATGGGATTCACCCTAGAGTGTTGAAGGAACTCAGGGAAGTCCTAGCAGGTCCGCTGACAACCCTATTCAACCAATCACTAGAGACAGGGGAGGTACCTGGGGACTGGAGGAGGGCAGAGGTGGTCCCCCTGCACAAGACTGGAAGTAGGGAGGAGGCAGGCAATTACAGACCTGTAAGCCTGACCTCAGTGGTGGGGAAGCTGATGGAGTCCTTTGCTTAAGGAGAGGGTAGTGAAGTTCCTGGAGTCAAGCGGTGCAAAAGTCCCAAGGCAGCATGGATTTACTGAGGGTAGGTCCTGTTAGACTAATCTTATCGATTTCTTTGACTGGGTGACCAGGGTGCTGGATCAGGGAGGGGCCATGGATGTGGCCTATCTTTTTTTTTTTTTTCAAATTATTTAACCAGGTGAGACGCACTAAGTTGAAAGCTTGTTTACAGGTGCAACCTGGGAGCACAAGGAAGTTAAGTGACTTGCTCAGGGTCACACAGTATGCAAGTGAGGGCTCTGGGATTCAAACCCAGGTCTCCAGATTTGTAGCTCAGAGCCTTAAACCACTGCGCCATACTGCCTCCTTAAATATCTGGATTTCAGTAAGGCCTTCGACACTGTTCCTTATAGAAGGTTGCTTAACAAATTGGGGAATCTGGGTGTAGGCTCTAAAGTGATAAAATGTGTTGGTATCTGGCTAAAAGGCAGGACCCAGAGGGTGGTAGTAAATGGCATGAAATCAGAAGAGGGGGAGGTGACCAGCGGGGTTCCACAGGGATCAGTGCTGGGTCCAGTTCTATTCAATGTCTTCATAAGCGATATTACAGAGGGACTGGAGGGGAAAGTATGCTTGTTTGTAGATGACACTGAGATCTGTAACAGTATCGACACACAGGAGGGGCTAGATAAAATGAGAAACGACCTAAAACTACTTGAGGAATGGTCAAGGGTTTGGCAGTTGGGTTTCAACACTGAGAAGTGCAAGATAATGCACCTGGGACACAGAAACCCAAGAGAGGAATACAGGATGGGGGTGGGGGGGCAGATTCTAACCACCACAAGTCAGGAGACAGACCTGGGGGTTATCACATCCGATGACCTGAAGTCAGACAAACAATGTGAAAAAGCAATGGGGAAGGCAAACAGAATGCTGGGGTGCATAGGAAGGGGCATAACCAGTAGGAGGAGTGAAGTGGTGATGTCACTGTACAGATCACTGGGGAGGCCTCATCTGGAATACTGTGTCCAATTCTGAAAACCGCATCTCAGGAAGGACATAGACAGAATGGAAGCAGTCCAGAGAACAGCAACAAAAATGATACAAGGACTGCACCACAAACCTTATGAGGAAAGACTCAAGGAACTAAACATCTATTCACTGGAAGAGAGAAGGGATATGATAGAGACTTTCAAATACCTTAGAGGAATAAACAGGGTACAGGAGGGGAGCATATTTCAGAGACAAAAGTGCACAAGTAGAAGGGGACATAACATGAGGCTGGAGGGAGGCTTAGGGGGAATGCTTGGAAGCATTTTTTTTTTTTTTTTACAGAGAGGGTGGTGGATCTGTGGAACAGCCTACCAGCAGAGGTGGTGGAAGCGAAAACAGTACAGGGATTTAAAAGTGCATGGGATAAGCATAAAGGCACCCTACTATAAAGCAGAGCGGGGGAAAGGCAGTCCAGATAAGAGTAGGGATTGCCAAACCAAGTAGGGAAATGGACAGACTAGGTGGGCTGTATGGTCCTTATCTGCCGACAGATTCTACGTTTCTATGTAAAGCGGACGTACTGCTTCTGTGATTTTCTGATCTTGACATGAAGGCATGCATCTTTCATGTCCAGAAAACAAATCCAGTCCCCTGTTTGCAGAAGGGGAATCAGAGCTTGTGGGGATACCATTCAAAACTTCTTGTATCCAATGCAGACGTTGAGATCCCTGAGATCCAACAAAGGACATAGACCCCCTGTCCATTTTGGGACCAAGAAGTATCTGGAAGAGAACCCTTTGTTTCTCTCTTGAGAAGGAACTGGTTCTATAGCACGTTTTTGGAATAATGGCTGAACTTGTTTCTTCAGATGGGACAAGAGGCCTGAAGGATAACAGGAAGGAGGAGGTGGAGGATGATCTGGACGGGATTCCAGCAGAGCATGCCCCCTTGCAATTATATCCAGCACCCACTTGTCTGTTCTGATGTTCCTCCACTGTTTAAGATTCAGGAAGAGTCTGCCCCCCCCAAGCATCCCTGGAGGTAACAGTGGGGGTGGCGGTTGTCTCTAGAAGAGAGTAATGCAGAGCTGGTGGTGGCAGTGCCACTGGTACTGACTCCTTGAGTGCTTCTGCATGTGCACCTGGGAGGAGGGGTCCCGGCAAAGAACCACCTCCTCTGCCATAGCCTTGCCAGTGGTAGGCATGGCCACCTCTGTTAGCAGGCTGATGAAAGGATCTCCTCCTATGCCCACTGGCAGGAGTAGGATACAGGGACTTGACAGACCTTAGAGTAACGTTTGATGTCTGAAGACCTCTTGGGGCTTCCTCAGCATCATAATCAAACAGTTCTGTCCCTCTAAAAGGGACATTTCAAACTGTGTGTTGCATATCATTTGCAAAACCAGCAATCCTGAGCCCATAATATCTCATCATACAAATGCCACAAGCAGCAGCTCAGGCAGAGGCATTAAAGGCTGAGCAGAACAAATGTTTGCCAATCTCAGCACCCAATGTCAAAGTTTTAAATAACTCATTCTTGGCAGTACCCTCAAGCAAAGCCTGGGTTGCAGCTTTCCACAGGCTGTTTTGATATTTGATCATATGGGACTGGTAATTTGCAATTCTAAGGCCTAGTGGGGCAGAGGCATACGTACACTTGCCCACCACATCAAGCCTCCTAGATTCTTTATCAGGAGGCAAAGTACTCATGTGTCTAGGTGTTTTAGACCTATCATGAGAAGCCATTATGACTACAGGGTCAGTTTCTGGCTGGCTGGCATAATAAGGCTTAGCAGATGGGTCTGGATACCGCTTATCAGCCTTTCTGGGTACTGCAGGCAGTGAGTTTGCTGGATGCTGCAAGTAATGAGTTTGGTATGTACCATGCAGCAAAGGCAGCATCCTCTAATGCAGGATATTCAGGTGGAATTATAATTGAGAGAGAGCAGGGCACCTCTAAAGATTCTATAAGGTTTTTTTTTTTTGTGAAGTATTCCTCTAACACAGCAAAGTCCATATTTGAATTTGTTGCATCATGGCTTGGAAATTAGGATCCTCAGGAAGAGACCTCTGGGTATATGCCACAGAGTCCTCACTGCAGGATGAGGGGGTAGAACTAGACCAAGGTACCATATATTGTTCTCCCTCATACTCCTCCTCTAACACCATCAGGTCAGGATTATATTCTATCTCATCTTCAACATCCCTACTTGTGACTGGAGCTGCAGAGTGCACCTGTGACACCAGAGGCTGCTGAGGAGGAGGATTCTGTGATGTGCTGGTAGCAGGCATCATAAGAAACATATAAGCACAGAAGATGACGGTTGAAGGGGACCACAAGGTCCTTCTAGTCTGCTCAGTAAATACCTTCTACCCCCTTCCTATTTTCTCCCCTGGTGAATGATGCCATGGCCTCAGGGGGTAGGCAGACCACCCTCTCAGTGAAAAAGAACTTCTTGTGTTGGTCCTAAATTTACCCCCTTTCAGTCTTAGATCATGCCCCCTTGTTCTACTACCTTCCTTGACATGGAAGAGTTCCTGCGTCTGCTCCTCATTAATACCCTTGATGTACTTGAAGGTCTCCATCATGTCACCCCTCTCCCTCCTCTGCTCCAGGGAGTACATGTTTAATTCCCTCAACCTGTTTTCATACGCAATCTGGTGCAACCCCTGTATCATTTTCATTACCCTTCGCCGTAATGTCTCTAACCTAGCAATGTCTTTTCTGAGGTGTGGTCTCCAAAACTGGATGCAGTATTCTATGTGAGGGCAGACAACTGCCTTGTAAAGTGGCAATATCACTTCCCTCCTTCTGCTCGGGATTACCCTCCCAATGCATCCCAGCATGCCACTAGCCTTTAGTGTTGCCTTCTCACACTGTCTACCAACTTTCATTTCATCTGATATCATGATCCCCAGGTCTCGTTGGCATTTGAGTGCTCTGAAGCCCTATTGATGGGATAACTGCCTGCATAGGTAAGCCAGGAAGAATGCATTGCATCATCTCTGAAAACAACGCCAGCACAACTTGAGAGTCAACAATGCCCTTGGGGCTGGGACTGCTTGTGTTGATGACAGGCCATGGCCTGACGACGATGGTGTCCTACCATCCATAGTAGGGAAGGTAGCGCCTAAGCTTGACCTTGATGTTTCATCAACGGTTGGGGGGCTGTAGTCAACACTGTCATAGCAGTTGATGATGCAGTAGAATTACCTTATCTTACCAGCAACCGGGACTTCGTCAGCAAAGACGATTTGTTTATATCACGCTTATGCTTGTGGCCAGGCGATGAGGAGGACCGTGACACCAACCATTCCCTGTTCTAGTCCTTTAACTTTGGTGGCAGTTTCTTGACAGATTTGCAAGGCTGCAATATATTTTGGGCCCTGTTCCTTCTCCATGGCTTGTAATGTTTTAATGAGAAGGACATTTTCTAGAGCTTTCTTGTGATGTCATCTTGTGGCCTGACTGAAGCTTTGGCAACTCCCGCGTGTCCTCATGTTGTAAGACAGGCCCAAGCAGCATACACACACACACACACCTCATGTGTGTCTTCTTTGTAAATTTTATCTCTGCACTCACAATACCAAAATAAAGGGACTTTCAATTTGGCAGCATGCAGAGACAACACAGTAAACTGTTATTTAAAGTAAAAGAGTAAATGGCAATGGCTAGTTGATGACGTTTTCTTCCACATGTCCAACAAAGCTGATTGTTGGTGGGAAAAGAACTGAGGAATAATGGGGTCACCCATGTTTATATAGTCGCTGACCCATGATGTCATCATGGGTGGTCCCTAGCTAGAAAAAGTTTCCGTGAGATCCTAGTGCCTGGGGTGGCTATAGTTCCAATGGTGTGGACTAATGGAGGAGATATCCTTGAGGAAGGTCAATAATCTACTCCACTGGTAAACAATTTTGAAACTGTAAGCCGTTGGCATCAGAACCTCTCGGAAATGTTAGCTAGCCAGGTGCCATCCACAATGACGTGAAATATCAGCGCCTATATAATCGTGGGTGGCCCCAATGCTCCTCAGTTCCCAGCCAGAGATAAGCTCAGAAGTCATCTTACTATAAGGAACCAGGAGACCAAACCAGTACCTGGAACACAAGGAGAGGCATGGGACTGCAAATATAGTATACTTAAGGTGCTTATGGACTCCAAACAAGGCAGTGGATAAACCTGCCGCTTTATACCACTGGGGGGGGGGTGGCATTGCTGGGGGTCAATAAAAGAAAGCCTCTTAAAAAATGTACGGTTACAGTGTATGTTCTGTCTTCATCGAGGATAACTCCTCCATTGGACCTCACCTTTGGAACGATTCTCAAGCAATGCAAAGTACCCAGGGAGGACAACAGAGTCTGATATGCAGTCAGGACAGAACGCCTTTCGACACTACAAGACCAAAGCCAGAATGTCTACGAGAGATGATGTCTAGACTGTAGTGCCTAATTAGTGAAAGTATACACACTGCTGCATGTGGCAGTAGCACATACAGTGGCGTCCCCCAGGATGAAACCCACTTTTAAAGCACTCTGCCGTATGCTGCAGCAGACTCACTGAATAAAGCAATGTAATTTCAATGGCAACTCCAGCTGTGCGTTCTTTGTAATAAGCGAGCACACACCTCAGGTCCAGAGTATGGAGCCTGTGTTCAGCCTCTGAGGTGTGACTTGGGGAAGAACACCAGAACAGTCATCACCTGATTAAGGTGAAAATCTGACACAACCTTTGGGAAGAACTTTGGGTGCAGGACAACCTCATCCCTGTGGAAGACAAAGTAAGGAGACTCCACTGAAAGCGCCTGGAGCTCCACAATCCTTCTGGCTGACATGACAGCCACCAAGAAGGCAGTCTTCCATGACAGGTGAGACATCTCGCACCTGTGCATCGGTTCGAATGGCTTGTCCATGAGGTTTGCCAAAACCAGCAAGAAATCCCATGGTGGTGGTGGTTCATGCACTGGAGGGGAATGTGATCTAAGCCTTTGAAAAAGCACCAGACCACCTTCTCCTGTGCCACCAACTGCTGACCATCCCACACCCTGTAAGCAGAGATGGCTGCCAGGTGCACCTTAAAGGTTGTCAACTGAAGACCCCCTTTAGAGAGGGACCACAGGTAATCCAAAAAGCTGGCCACCAGACAGGTCAAGGGGTCCAGCCCCTTGCCCCATCACCAAATAGGGTCTCTTTTCCATTTGAAGGCATAGCATTTTCTGGTTGATTCCTTTCCAGATGCCTCAACCATAGTGAGGACCATCTTTGGAGAGACCCAAAGCCTGAAACTCTAGCCACTCAGGAACCAGGCTGTCAGGTGCAGGGATTGAAGGTCCACGTGGAGAACCATTCCCTGACTTGATGGAGAGCGGGTCCAAGTGGAGTGGTAGACGCCTTGGGAGCCTGTTGTTGAGGATGAGAAGATCGAGGTACCAAAACTGGGATGGCCAGTCTGGAGCCACCAGGATCACCCATGCCTTGTCACTCCTGACCTTGAGCAGCACCTTGTGGATCAAGGGAAGTGGAGGGAAGGCACAGAAGAGGCCTGGGGGTCCAAGGCCTCAAGAAGGCATCCCCCTGCAGCAAGCCCTGATGACAGGGCAGGCACAGAACAGCTTCAGCTTTGCATTCTCCCTGGAGGCAAACAGGTTCACCTGAGGGGTGCCCCACTGGGAGAACAGGCTGGACCTATGCTCTGCAGTGCAAGTAGCTGGTGCCAGCTGCGGGGTTGTTAGCCCCCTTGAAAAGTTCAACTATTCCTAAGGTCAGCGCACTCTGATAAGCAGTGTTAAAGTAGAGTGATTCAGTCTGAGACAGGATTACTTGCAAAAATAGCAATCCTCTTTATTGCATCTCACAACAATCCAAGGCTGTGGTTAACACAGATGAAAACACAGCGTAGGTGCCCCAGTGCTTTGACTCAAAGGAGTCTTCGTTAGTGGAGCCAGCTGTAGTCCCTCCATTGAGGACAGCATCTTGTGGGACACTCAGCCCTTATTGCCCCTGGCCAGCCTCCAATGACAAAGGCACATACCCAAAAGAACAGTTACGTAAGAACTTACCAAAATGGTGGATCTTCGAGAGAATCTCTTGCAGCAGGTCACACCTTAGGAACCACAGCCATCTGGCACCAGGATCACACATGAAACATTTTTTTTAGCAGTCTAACTGGGGCCACCCACATAGATGTCATCACATCGACATCTCCCTACATAGCCGATAGACGTGGGTGGCCTCATGTCCTCATCAGTTTTCTGCTGGAGACCATCCACCAAGGACGCGCTCCTGAGGGAACTAATGGAGAGCTAGAGAGATCCACCAGAAGGGGCGTGTAAAACAGAAGGCTCACCATCCCGGAAAAGGAGAGAACAGGAAAGGAGGAACTCAGAAGCAATGGGAAAGGGGTGGGATGGTGTGAGCTGCTGCAAGAGATTCTCTTGAAGATCTACTGTTACAGTACGTTCCTATGTAACTGTCCTATCTTCTTCGAGGATATCTCCTGCAGTAGGTCACACATTAGGAACAATTCCCCAGCAGTACTGCAGAGAAGAAAAACAGCCCAGGCAGCTGGCAGGCAACAACCTATGAGAGCAGGCCCTGAAGCACTGCTGAGTCAAAACTTGCCCTCCTTCTAGAGGCGATGTCCAGACTGTAGTGCCTAGTGAAGGTGTGAACAGTACTCCAAGTGGCAGCTACACAGATCTCCACTGCTGAGACCCCTCTGAAACAGGCAACAGAAGTGGCCATACCTCTAGTAGAATGACCCGTGACATTTTCAGGAAGTTCCTTACTGTACTTTCTATAACGGAAAATAATACAGTTGGCTAACCATCTGGACAGACACTGTTTTGAAGCTCCCAAAGATGAACATAATATCTCAGTATTCTATGTACTGTGGCGATCTACCCAACGTCTAGCCCTTATTTGTATATAATCTTGTTGTATATATGTTTATGTAACTCTGTATCTGTAAATGCCATGTGTCACATGCCAATGTGAAGGGAATGGATTGTATTTCTCTAAAATGGCTGATATGCTTGTAACTTGGGTTCTAAGAGAAACTGGGATTCCCATGGGAAACAAGACATTGCACGTCCTGGCTAGCTAACAGAGGGGTCATAAACCATGCTCTCAGAAACAGGATGCTTTGATTACCAGGGAGCTGTTGTAAAATGCTACATTTTACTGGGTAACAGGAAAGAAGCATGTTTCTTAGCAAACCTATGTGAGATTTTAACAGGTCACTGTGAATTAGCTCAGAGGATGTATATAGATACATCAAAGTTTTAGCTTGGACTGTCCTATTACTGGTAAATTATTGAGGCAGACCACTGTGTTGAAAGCTGGGTGACAAAGGCCCCCCCCCAGCACACTGACATTGCTTCTAAGTGCCAAGACTTTGGGAAAGCCCAAGAGTGACACCCGGTGGCCTAAAGTGTAAGTGGCCAGCCCCTGTTCCCCAACTTGGGAGTAGTCATCTATTTAAACTCTCCAATCCAGAGCATTCAGTCATTCTGGTTTTGGACTTCCTCCTGACACAACTGACCAGCTGCCAAGCTGCTACACAGAAAAAGGACTTTGAACATTTTCATCTTTAAGATAGAGACGTAGTTAAACAGTTTTAAGGCATTTATACTGTATACTTTCCAAATTTATTTCCATACTGTAACCTAAATTAATATATGTTCTATTTTAGTTGTACTGCATTTATTTCAATATTTTTAGTAAAACTCTTGTTTCCTAAAGAAATATTGCCTGCATGAGAGTTTTTATATTGTATGTGTGACTGTAGAAGATTTATTCATAATGTGTGACAACTGTTACTTGCTTACAAGGATCACAGATAGCAACCAAATTAAAAAGGTCTGTGGGGACAATCTGGACAGATTTGGGAAGAATACCAGAGTCTCATGCAAGTCTACCAGGAGTGTGAACTGGGCTATTGCATGTCCTGTAGGGCGAAGACCAAATCAGGTGGTGCGCTGCTACCCCAAAGAGAATGTGGCCTTCCTCCTATGTGTAACAGCCACAAAAAAGGGTTCATATTTGGCCACAAGACTCGAGACTGATATTGTGCCCAGATCCAAAGAAGAGGTATACTCTGGGACCTGATGGCGAGTGTTCAGTTGTAAACTGAGCGAGCACTCTAGAAGGACATGAGGAGGGTATCCCTGATTTCCCACTCCCTGTCACGGATTGAACTTAGGGGTGGGCACTGTGAGCTCAGTGATCTGACCCTCATGAGTGGGTTTGTGACATGTACATCCAAAGTATGGAGCAATGCTTCCCCTGGACTGGCATGCTCTGAATAATAAACAGGTAGGTGGATAGTTTGATTCAGAGTAAATGCAGACATCACCTCTGGCAAAAACATAGTTTTAGTATGTAAAGACACCCTGTCCTATTTTAGGTTTTGATGGAAATCTCTGAGATATTTATTTATTTGAAGAATTTCACCAGGAAAGGCATACTGAGCTAAAATAGTTTGTTTCCAGATGCGTCCTGGGGGGAAGGGGGAGGAGGAAGTACAATAAGTAAAACACTGAATACAGTAAATATAAACAACAATGCTACAATTAATATACAGGTAGTACAGTAAGTATAAACACTGAATACAGCAGATATAAATGACAAAGTTATAGGTAATTACACTTATGTACACTATACTGAACAGCTAAGACCCACAATGAAGAGAGGAGCCAAATGGGATTATGGAGCAGCTAAAAGTTTAGTGCGGGTAGAGTAACAGGATAGGTAGGTAGCGGGAGGGGGTTGTGAAGAGTGTTTGGGGGAGTGAAGAGATGGTGAGGCAGACTTTTTATCCCTCTGGGGTGATAATCCCACAAGGGATAGAAGAGGTAGCGCCCCAGTCCACTTTGAGATTAACAGGATAGGACAGTGAAATGTAGAATAGTTAGGGAAGACAATGGAAGGCAGGGCATTTGTTACTCAGAGGTGCCCACTCAGTCCATGTACTGGTTACCTGGTCAACTTAGATGGGAAGTGGGGTGGGGGTGGGGTGGAGGCATAGTAATAGCTACTGGAGGGTAGGGTACAGCAGAGTTGCACTGGGGGTTATAAGTGTGAGGAGGAAGTAGCAAATAAGAAGGGAGGGGAGAAGAGAGAGGAGTGTTCATGGGGGGAAGCAGGCAATGAAATAATTGGGAGTCAGAAGCAATTACAAGAAGGTGAGGTGAGATTAGGCAGGAGGGGGCAAGAGAGCAGGAGGAAGAGGCAGAACTGATATGTAATGGGAGACAATTCCAGATTTTAGGGAAGCAGTAAGAGAAGGCAGCTTGGCCTGCTGAGGAGGACCTGGGTGGGAGAGCAAGGGACTGGAAGGAGGAGCTGCAAAGGGCATAAGTGGGAGGGGGCTGGGAGAAGGGAGACGAAAGGTAAGGAAGGAGAGAGCCTAGCCAGTATTTGGCAATGAATGACGCACAGTGGGCCAGGCGTCTGTCTTCAAGTGAAGGGAAGGAGAGGGATATATAGAGGGTGCAGTGATGTGTACGAAGTGGAAAGTCCAGAGCAAAGCACCCGTAAAAGTGGGAAACTGTGTCCAATCTGGATAAGGTGGATTTAGGAGCAGCGCTGTAGACTATGTCACCATAGTCAAATAGAGGTAGGATCATTTTCTGAATGGTTCTGCGGGCTTGCAGAGGGATGCAGCTGTGATTTCAGTACAGCGCTCCAAATTTTGGATGAAGTTTTTTGGGGATGGCATCCACATGTTCAGAAAAGTTGAGGTGACCGTCTAGCCAGACCCTGAGGTAACTGAAAGATGGGACAACTTCAATGGTGGACTCCTCTAAGGTACAGAAAGGAGGTGGAGCAGCAATTCTGGCTAGTTTTTGCCTTGAGCCGAAAGTCATGGAGACTGTTTTCTTGGCTTTTAGAGCCAGCTGACTTGTGCGGAACCAACACTGAACATTACTGTAACTATGGGGAACACACAGTCTTCCCTCAAAAGTTCCAGCAGAAGCACTTTTAACCTTCGACTGATACCTGGTGTATGTGAACATGTTTTATACATTATCATTTTTGAACAGATGACTAGAGTGTTTCACAAATCACAAAAATGTCTAGAAGCTGCTTTATAAAGGCAAATAATAAAAATTTGCTTTTATATAGTGTGTTTCACATGCCCAGTATCTCAAACTGCTTTACAAGCAATTATTAAGACTGGTAGTGCAGAGACTGTAAATGTGTAGTGACATCCCTTCCTCTTATCAGTACCCATCTCAGCCATGGACAATTGCCCAAACCAGGTTTATTGGGAAGGGGAATGTTGACTAGGACACTGGGGAAAATACTCCAACAAAAAATGAAGCAGGGTACTTTTCTGAATCACACCTCAACACCCACCAGGACAGCACCAGAGGTGGGCAGAAGGGACCTCAACTGACTGGTTCATCAGAAGGGCAGCATCACCTGACAGTACAGCACCCCCCCAAGGTACTGCACTAGAGTGACATGCACACAAGTCTTGGTGTGGGACTAGAACCCACGGCCTTCTGGCCCAGACAGATGCGCTTGCCAACTAAGCCATACTGAAAATGAACCTTTACTCTGTTGTAGATTTCTTTCTTCCTTTTCTTCTAGTACTATTCTTCTACTTTGGTAGTTGCTGCTATTTAAAATTTCTTCAGTCAATTCTCATCTCAATAACAGCGCTCTAGTCCAGTGCTACTTCCTTTGGCTACAACCATTTTACTGTGCTCACACTGTCATATTTTACCAGGAAAGCACTAACAGTGGGGACATGATGTCAAGCTGTCTATACAGCATTGATGTTTGTGAGCAGTACTTCTTAATACTTTATCTCCAATTCTAACATCAGACATTTTCTGTAGAAGAATCGATTCAGTGGTTTCTAATCTAATATAGTATGGTATCAGAGGATAAAGGCAGACACAGGATTTTTTGTTGTACTAGTTTTATTTCCTCTACACAGCATCAAAGTAAGGTTAGCAGGAAATTTAGTATGGTTCCCAGAAATATTATTCTGAAGACGTCTAGTAAAAATAATACTAACAACATTCATGCCTGGTCTTTTTCAAGAGAGGGATCTTTTAGGAATATTTTTTAATCAGTTCTTTATAGCATTCAAAGTGAAATAAATGACAGTTTCACTGACACCCCCCTTCACCACGACCACCACCACCATTTCAGTTAACTGGATTGGCTGCCTTCTTCTTTCTGTAGAAGCAAATGATGCAACTACAGATCTGTTTAGCACCTAAAAACAAAGTGAAACTTGATGTCGATCTCTTGGCTCTCTGATAAATGATTAAAATAAAGGAACACTGAATTGCTTGTCCTGCAGAAAATGAATGACATTTAGACTGAAGATAAGAGGTCTGTATGTGGGCACACACTAACACAAATGCTATATTGCTAGGCTCCTACAGTCGCAAAAACAGCCACAGGAAGTATTGATGCCTATGGAGAACGAGTATTGAAATTATTACGTTTCAAAACCACAGAGCTGGAGGTAGCAGGAACAAGAGAAATGTAAATAATGTTGACAGTTTTTCCTAAAGAAAAAAATCTTGCTAAACAAAAACATAACATAGTAATCTTATCCTTAGGTTAAGACTTCTCTCCTCTTAGGCTGGATTTTAGAATTTAGTTTTGCGCCTAAAAATATTTTTGAACAGAGGAAGTGGAGCCTCCAATTCGTCTATGCCATTGGTGTGCCCGGCGTGCCCCTGAATGAGGATGTCAGTATGCAGAAAATGCTGTAGTTTAATAAAGCCTAATTAAAAAAAATAATATTAAATACTTTGATTTCAGACGAGTCACACCAAGAAAAGTATTTAATATTTAAAACTTGATAAAAACTGGGGCCCCATAGAACAGTAAGGAGAGTACTTTAAAGGCACACCTATGATGCTGGGCACGTGGGCAGTGGTGAAGAATTAGTGGCGCCATCTGCGCTGATCTCTAATACAACCGATTTTAGAAGCAGAAACCATGTACTCCTTAGATGGAGACTAAGCAGAAGAAATGTCTTACTTACATGGAGCACTGCTAAAGTGGCAATTTAGTTTCTGTGAACTGGTGTTGTTTAATGTACACTGCTGACATATCTGCTCTGCTTTTATCCCAAAGACTGAATTGTCTGTATTTGGTGGAACAGCTTTGGACCTTAATCCAGTGGTATGCCATGCATTTGATGCTTTAAACAGATGTTTTATAAGTTGGAATTAAACGAAAAGACTGCCTTTGGCAGAGTAATTCCTGTTTTTATATAGCAGCAGTTTTAAGATAACTTAAGTATTAATGCAACATTAAAACATTTTATGAAAACTGTAAGAAAAATCCAATTAGATGTGCCTAACATGGCATTAGATAAAAAGCATATTGAAGAAATGCTGATGCAAATCATACCAATATTTAGAACATACCTTTATTTTGCTAAGCTTCATTTGGATCTTTTTGGATACTACGTCAGACCAGTACTTCTCTCCCAGAAAGTCCCAGAATATCCTTCCAAGAAAAGCATTTGCCCACGCCACTTGCTCTTCTGCTTCAGATGGGTGATCACTAGGTAGCTGGTTATAAAAAAATGACAACAATGAAAACTGTCTGTCATATATGGTGTCTGAACCTAAAATATGATTACAGATTTTTTTTTTCACTCACAAGCTCAAAAGAAAATAGAATGTAGGATTCAACACTAGTCACTGCCCTTCCCACCTCCCAAGGCACAAGAGAAGGGGCTTGGGTCAGGAAAACCAATCTTTGCTCAGTTATACAAGTTGTTATTTGCACTACTGCCAACAGCTCAGTCTGAATGACCAGGGGCACAGTCACAAAAAATGTGAGACTTTTTTTTTTGTATGTGCATTTGGGCAAAAACTCCCCAAAACGTCTGAAGTCCCACTGACAGTCACTCTCAGGAGTGGCACTAAACAGGTGGATTCTGGTTGCGTAGTTACAGCACCACCTGACAGCACAACATACAGTACATAAGCTGTCACATGCCACCTGAGTAAGAGCAACCCCTTTGTGATACAAGTGCTATGCAATTAGTAAATCCTGCTGTTAGAGGAGGAAAACAGGGTTTGCAGCTGCTTACAGGCTAGACTGTGCTTTTGACTAGGTTGCAACATAGCATTTTCCTAGATGTATGGCACAAAGCCATGCTGGCCCCAGGTTGCACTATGGGGCAGAAGGGTATCCCCACTGGGAAGAGTTATCCTTTCCAGTCCTACCCATGCAAAAAAAAAAAAAATCCCTGGGGGTCTAGTAACCCCCCCCCCATGGCACGTTGGCCAGGTAGCCTGGTGGTCCAGTGGACCCCATGTGCTCCCCTAATCATTGCCAATCCAGGTGACCCTGTGGATCCCCCCCCGCCCCAGATGTCCAGGAGTACCTTGTGAACCTTCATGTTTCTCAGATCCTGGTCTGGCCATCTGGCAGCTACATGTGGTTGCAGCACTGTGGCCCCTCCTCTGTTAATGCCTTGTTTTTATTTATTTGAAAATAGGTGACCGGGAAAAGGCACACTGATCCAAGGCTTATTTCCAGGTGTGACCCAGCAGAAAGGGTTACAGAAAGTACAGCGAACATAACACAGTACATTACTTGGTACAGAAAAAAGTGCAGACACAGTACAAGTACAGGCTCAGATAGTATGCATACTATTTCATTGCCCTGGAAAGGCACAATGAGCAGATCTGCCTGCTTTCAAGTATGACCAGCAATTACAATACAAAACACATATGTTACAATAAACTAGTCACAGTTGTAATATAACTGGTTATTACAGAGATTAGACAACTGTTTCTTGAAAATGAGCAATAGGATTAAACTTAACAGATTCTGGTAAATGACTGCTGTAAACACTTGGTCCAACATAATCAAACACTCTTTCACTGAAACAAGTTCTGTGGAAAGGAGTTTCAAACAGTATTGATTCATGGGATCTAGTACAACTTTCTTTTTGCTGTAATGGAAAAAGTTCCAAGATTGAACAGGTGGCCTTACCCAGGATGACCTTGTGAAAGAAAGTAAATACTTTTGCTTTAAAAACATGACCCGACCTTCAGGATCACGGTGTAGTCTTGATCAGCACTGGTTTGTGGCATTTCTCTCACCAAATGCCATGATCAGACAGCACCAGGACAGGCAGATAAACATTCAGGCTTATGTCCTTGATAAGGCAGTAACTTTCCCAAAAGTGCTTTCTCCTCATTTTGCAAGCTAATGTGTTGTTAATATATGCATTACACAGGTTTTACAAAGTACATACATATGTATATATATATATATATATATATTTTCATGGCAAAAAAACTTCGTTTAATGCATCAGGGGTTGTTCCACAGCGACAAAAAGCTTGGAAATTTGGTGTTAGGTTGCCACCCTTGCACCTCATGCCTGTCCGCCCCCACCAAGAGGCATCGGGGTGTGCGTTGGGGTCGCCGGCCCTAACTCACACCCCATTCCATGGAATAAGCTGATGGTGCAGTATAGAGAATGGTGATAGGCCCGACAACCCCAACGCACACCCCGATGCCTCTTGTGGGGGCGGCAGGCATGGGGTGCAAGGGGTGACAACCCTAACACTGAATTTCCTCACTTTTGTCACTGTGGAACAACCCTAACTTATTAAATTAAATGAAGTTTTTTGCCAGGAATTTTGTTCTTTTTGAGAATGTGCACTATAAATAGTGAATGGTATGTGCTGGTGGGAGCACGGGCCCCTTTGGGCCCCACGCTCCTTCCCATTTGTGTGCAATAACCCTTACAGTAATGGTAACGCAAACATTAACGATAATCCTAATGGGACTATTAACACTAACAGTAACGCCAACTGTAACAGTAACGCGAACAGTAATAGTAACGGAAACGTACATACACATAGTAACGCAAATGGTAACAAAAATGCAAATGTTAGCGGTAACACAAACGCAAGCGGAAACAGTAACGCCAATGGTGATGCGAAAGAAAACGGTAACGCAAATGCAAAAGCAAACGAAAATGGTAACACAAACGGTAACGGAAACACAAGCACAAATGTGAACACAAACACAGATGATAACGCAAATGGCAACGAAAATGGTAATGGAAATGGACATGCAAGCACAAATACAAACGCAAACGGTAAATGCACATGGTGACATAAACGAAAACGCTAATGAAAACGGTACTGGAAATGCAAATGGTATCGGTAAAGGAAATGCAAATGGTAACTCAAAAGGAAACAGCAACGCTAACGGTAGTGCAAACGTACGCACAAATGGTAACACACACAATGATGCAAACGGAAATTATTATGCAAATGGTAACATAAACGCAAGAGCAGACGTAAAGGCAAACACCAATGGTAATGCAAACGGTAATGGAAACGCAAATGGTAACGGAAACACAAACAGAAATGCAAATGGTAACAGCAACGGCAACACACAAGGAAACAGTAACGCGAGCGACAATGGAAACACATGCGCAAACGCTAATGGTAATGGAAACGCAAACGGTAACAAAAACACAGACGGTAACCATAACGCAAAGGGTAACGGTAACGCAAATGGAATGCAAATGCAAAAGTTATGGTAACAGCAACGGTGATGCCAAAGGAAACAGTAACACAAATGGAAATGCAAACGCAAGTGAAAACGCAAATGAAAATGGTAACGCACACACAGTGATGCAAACGGAAATGCTAATGCAAACTGTTATGGGAACGCAAGTGGTAACGTAAACGCTAATGCTAACGGTTAAAGTAACGCAAATGCACATGCTTTGTGTCCCCAAAAGGTGCATTCAGAAGCACAGTGAATACAAAGAATGTGGGCATAATAATGGCCTCGACCATGAAAGTACTTGAATACGTAAATTGCTTATATCTCAGGAACCATACGGCATAGAAAAAATTAAAATCTTCATATTATTTACGACTTTCCAGGTTGGTTTTGTTTTGGCCCCTCAGTGGGGACTAAGAATTTTTATGAATAAAACTCCGTATTTGAACCATTTCGAAATACGGGACCTGAAACACGCGGCAGACACCACAGTGTTATCCTATGGGAAAAACTGTCAACTTTGGAGTGCCGTAACTTTGCAGCCCAGTAATATTTTGGCACCAAACCACCAAAAGGCACATCTGTGGGAAGTTTGCTTTCTTCTCTTCAAATTTCACCCCAAAAGACCAAAAACAGTTGTTTTGCAGAAGGGTGACAAAGATTTCCTATTGTTTTGGGCATAGTGTCGCAAAGTACTTTCGCAAATCATGACACTTTTGCAAAAGAAATCATGAAAGTGTCGCATATGCGAAAGTATTCTGCAACATTACTTTTTATAAAAATAAAAAATAAAACATATTTCTGGGGGTGTTTTACCCCCCAAAAATACATGACTAGCATCCTCAGGGCTCGACTAGGTGAACACAACAAGAATTGTGTCCCTAGAGGGTCCCAAATTTAAATGCCAAGCATTTTTCTGAACACCAACTGAAAAAAAGATGACTGAATCACGAAAGTAAAGGGGTCATTTGCATCAGTAAAAACTGATTTGCGACACTTTTCCGTATTTTAACTTTTCCCATAGAATATAATGGGAAACGTTTGAACCGTTTAATATTTTTTCACAAAATCTTCGAAAGGTACACCGGGGACCCTGGCAGCATGTTCCCTAAAGTTTTCGGACTGACTGCGCACACCATGCGGGCTGTAGGCGCGAACAAAGAAACGCGCAAAACCCCATAATTTATGCGTTTTTTTGCGCTCTGTAGCTCCAAACCCATACATTCTACCTTAATGCAACTTGCCAGATCCAGAGTTCTATGGTACCAGACTGTGCATTCCAAATTTCACGCAAATCCGTTGTATGGTGGCAAAGTTATTAAGGTGCCAAATTTCTGATTTAACCTTAAATGGGATAACCCAACCCTAACTATAGTGCCACTACTGTGGTACTATGATTATATATATATATATATATATATATATATATATAAAATTACTGATGACCATAAATATCAACCGGATTGGATTACCGTCTTGTTAAAAATTATATCAACCGGATTTCAGGTTATTATGCTCCAAAGGCAATAATAACCCAAAAACAAGTTGCTATGACACTTCATAATAACCTAAAGTCAGGTTGATATGACATTCTCCAAAGGAAAGACTTTAAAACTGTTGCATTCCATTGTTTCACAAAAAGAGTACTTCAACTGCAGTATTTTCAACTGTGTTTTAGTCATGTACAGTTCAATTTCTTCAAAAGTAAAACTGCACTCTAGCTAAAAAAACGTCTTTTTCTTTCAAGCTGCTAGAAATGCAGTCTAAACCTCCACACCAGCAATTATAAAAAATAAAGGATAGGTAAGTTTGATGTCATGGATTTTTTTCACACACCCTCGATGTGTGATGACCACACAAACCTCTCAAGCTTCGCTCTTGAGGTTTATGGGTTATCACACACCTCGGGTGTGTGAAAAAAATCCATGACACACACTTACCCATCCACTATTCTCTATATTATAGTGGCACAGTTGTGCCACTATATTTAGGGTTATGAGGGCACTTCTATGTTAAAGTCACAATTTTGCGCGTTTATAACTTTGGACCTGTTCAACGGATTTGCCTGAAATTTGGTATGCACGGTGGGGCACAGTAGATCTCTAGATCTGCCAAATTTCATTTCAGTTGGACTGATGGTCTTTGTGCACCAAAATGCTGAATATGCACTTTTCGCCAGTTTTGGAGGCAGTTTTGGGGATTTTACCCATGGCCCTGCGTGGCTGTAGTGTGGCGTGCCAGTCTGCGAGATGGCTAAACTGAAAGAGCTTCAGTGGCCGAACGTGCCGCTTTTCGTTTGGTGAAAAAATATTAAGGTATTCAAAAGTTATGGCACTTTTAAGCTCCCATTATAAGTCAATGGGAAAATTTATATGGTTGTTTTGCAAACAAAGAATGGGGTTTGGGCCATCTCGTCCTGCCTGGTGGTCAAAGAATTTGCAGCCTCGCGGTTAAAGAATCTTTGTCCCCGAGAATTCTTTGATCGCGAGGTCTGCCATCTTGTTTTTCAAATTCCGTCAGAAAAAATCAAATATCTCGGCTCAGGGGTCACTCCTGAAGTAAAACCTGCATGGGTTTTACTCAGGGGGAATCGATCTATCAACCCATGCCTTTGGTTTCACCTAAAATGGTAAAAAAATAGAGTTATAATGTTTCAACTTCTTTGATCGTGACTCGCTAACGATCTTTGTTTGTGAGCCTGCAAATTATTTGATTGCGATCTTGCATCACGAGGTAAAAATACAATTTTCTCAGCTCAGGGGTGGCCTAGGAACACAAATGCGGGTGGGTTTTGCTCAGGCAGCTTCGTTCTATCGAGACATGGCAGTGATTTCATTTAACTCTGCCTAAAACTTGAGTTTCACCATTTATTATTCATTGCCACTATAATATTTATAGGGGATATGACATGGCCTAACTGAATATATCATATTTATCTTCACGAGAGGCCAATGATATCATGATGTCATTGGCCTCGGGTGAAGATAAATATGATATCTTCAGTCAGGCCATGTCATGTTCTGTTTATACAATATATGTTTTGGGCTGCACTCAACAAAAGCTCCAAATGTCCACTTAATACAATCCCCTACATAGAGGTGATGGTTGTTTCAACACAAATCTGCAGTATCTCTACCAACACAACAGATGCTATATGTTGTTTAAAAAATATATATATGTGGTTGATCCTGCTACTTTAAAATTATTATAAAAAAACTTGTCTGGATTCTGGTTGACCTAGTCGTGGATACCCCCAACACAACTCTCCATACTCCCCTTCCCCAAAACAACAGATTACATATATTATTAAAATAATGTCCGATATTGCCACTTTAAGGTTATTTTAATAATGCAGGTCTGGTTGATCCTGCCTGCATCTTTAAACAGATACATTTTTAAAAAAACATACATTATCTGGTTGATCCTGCAACTTTCTTTTATCCACCTGCAACTGTAATGTAGCTTGAGCGAGCGCTATGCCCTGAAATGTAGTGTGACCAAGCGCTAGGATGATTCAAATGCGAGGCACTGTCAGATATTTTTAATTAGGAAGCCTGTGCTATAAAACTTTGAAAAATGCATCCTTTTCTTAATGCTGCCTGTATTTTGTGAAAAGAAGCTGCCAACAATACTGAGAGAAGAGCGAGCGAGCCGGCAGCTTCACAACACCAGACAGAAGCGCGCTTAGGGAATAGTGCTCAGTCACGCTACATTACAGTTGCAGGTGGATAAAAGAAAGTCGCAGAATCAACCAGATAATGTATGTTTTTCAAAAACGAATTTGTTTAAAGATGCAGGCAGAGTCAACTAGACCACAGAGATGTGTGTGTGTGTCTGTGTGTTTGGGGTGGGGGGCTTGCTCGTAAAGGGACACAGTAAAGACAGACAGCTGGATGATGGAAAGTGAAAAACTTTCACTTTCACTATGATGATGTACTGAATAGGAATGTGGAGATATCAGTGATATCTCCATGACCTGGCTGAGATATAACTTTTTTTTTTAACTCTATTTCTGTAACTGTCTTGATGGAACTCTCTCAGGCGACATCCAGAGCCCCAACTCTACCTCCTTGCCTGAGAGGTCTCCCATCCCTGGCACCAATCTGGCTATCCCCCTGGCTCTACACCCCTCAAGGCAGGGCTTCCCTATCCACCCAGGGCACTCTATCTTGGTTCAGGCCAGAGTGTAGGAGTACGACAGGCAGTGAAGTGTGGTCGGAAGGTGGATGCGCCGTTGCCTATCCACTAGACGGGGTTTTTTCAAGTAGTTTTTCCCCTCAGGAGTGCTGCGTGCAATGACGTTCACACACGGCTTTCCTGCTGATGTCAGCCGCACTCCCGCACCCTTGTTTCGGCTGATGCTCCTGGTGTACCTCCGATCTCCATCAGGGGTTGCCCGGGCACCAAGCAGCCCGAAGATCCCTCCCCAGTGAGGCGTGGCATGAGGTGTGGCATCCAGCGCCTCAACCCTCAGCGCCACCGGGCCGGCTGAGATATTACTTTTTATCCTGTTATTTATCCCACAACATACATTGAATAAATAAATAAATAAATATATATATATATATATATATAAATAAATTTTTTTTTAATTCAAACATTTCACCAGGAAAGACATACTGATCTGGTTGCAGCTCATTTTCAGATGAGTCCTCAGGGGGTTGGAGTAGACAAAACAAAGGTGCAGAATAAATAAAATATAATATATATAACACAAAGTACAATAAGTTGAAAGAGCAATAAAAAACAGGTTACTCATCTGTAACAATAGTAGGAGTGGTATATGGTGTTGATCCACACTCTGGCAGTATCTTTTCCCCTTTAAATTCAGCCAGAATGTCTTCAACCTGGCTCCTCCAACCCACCTGGGTGGTAACTCCCTCGGCTCTGCCCCGTGATGTCAGATCTTGCCTGCTGGAAGCAGAAACTGTCTGCCACTTGCCAGGAGAGGTCAGGTGGGTTCGTGTGGATGAACACCATTTTACTTTTTTAAATTTTTTTTTTGTGCACACCACCACTTGCAACTCAGCCTCTCACCAACCCCAGTCCCCCTCCTCACCCCCTGGAACTTACCTCCTTGCACCGGATACCCACAGATTACCCCCAGGGCGGGGCACCTCACCAACTTTATCCCGCGCAGATGGGAGAAGGATCCCGGCAGGGGTGCCTACCGGCACTGTCTCCCTGGCTTGCCCCCCAGGGTGGGGCATGGGATCGATTGGTTACAGCAGACAACTGGATAGGTACTGATTCGGGAGTGCCATGGCGGGCAATCTGGGCTGGGGGAAGCGGGGTGTCATGAAAGGCTGATATTTTGCTGATTTTGTGTGGGGACGTTGCAGTGATGTCCCACGTCCGACCTGCCCCTTCAGGTGATGGCGCTGGCATGAAGAACCCCTGGCCTCCACCAGAGGTCCGTGGTGTGCTGGACACTCTACCTCCCTCCTCCTAGAACTACTGTTACAGGTGAATAATCTGTTTTTCTAAGGGCATGGATTTGGTGTTCTAGCCACACTCTGGCAGACTACTAGCAGTTATCTGGGAGGAGGGGGCAAGGCGCACACCCCCTACTTGGGAACAAAGACTGGAGAACTAAGCCCCCAAAACCAACATCCCAGTGTGACTCAAGGTCAATGTGGTAGTGGGAAATGAAGGTGTGTGCTGACCTCCAGGTAGCAGCCCTGCATACTTTCTGGATAGGGATGTCCCTGGAAGCAGCCAACGATGCAGCTGTATGGTGGGTGGAATCAGCCTAAGCCCTATGGGAGGTTCCCTGCCCGCCAACCTATAGGAGAGGTTGATACATGAGACAATCAACCTGCCAATAATCCACTTCGCTGCTGGTCTGCCAGGTGCAGCTTCAGCGTAAGTGACAAATAGCTGGCAAACCTGTCCCTGAACTCCAGCTGTGCATTCCTTATAGTATGCTAGCGCTCGCCACAGGTCCAGAGTATGGAGCCTGTGCTCGGCCTCTGAGGTGTGGATGCTGAAGTACACCAGGAGATTAATCACCTGGTTAAGGAGAAAATCAGACACAACCTTCGGAAGGAACTTCGCGTTGGGGAGAAGGACAACCTTGTCCTCGTGGAAGACCAGGTAAGGAGACTCCACCGAAAGCACCTTGAGCTCACTGATACTTCTGGCTGACGGGACAGCCACCAAGAAGGCAGTCTTCCACAACAGGTGAGACATGTCGCACCTGTGCATCAGTTAGAATGGCTTGCCCATGAGCTTTGCCAACACCAGCAACAAGTCCCACGGAGGTGGTGGTTCATGCACCGAAGGGGAAATGTGGTCAATGCCTTTGAAGAAATGCCAGACCACCTTCTCCTGCATCACTGATGGCTGACTGGTCCACGCCCAGTAAGCAGAGATGGCTGCCAGGTGCACCTTAAGGGTCATCGACTGAAGGCCCAACAGAGAGAGACCAAATATAGGCAAGGATGCTAGTAACTGGACAAGACAAAGGGTACAGCCCCTTTGCCCTGACACACCAAATGGAGAATCTCTTCCATTTGAAGGTGCAGCATTTCCTGGCCGACTCCTTCCGAGAAGCCTCAACCATGGTGAGAACATCTTTGGAGAGACCCAAACCCTGGAACTCTAGCTGCTCAGGAACCAGGCTGTCAGGTGCAGGGACTGAAGGTACAGATGGAGTATCTTCCCCTGATTAATAGGAGAGTAGGTTTGGGTGGGAGGAAGACACTGCAGGAGCCTGTTGCTGAGGCTGAGGAGACTGGGGTACCAAAACTGATGTGGCCAGTCTGGAGCCACCAAGATCACACATGCTTCATCCATCTTCGCCTTGAGCAACACCTTGTGTATCAAGAGGACCGGAGGGAAGGCACACAGGAGGCCGGGGGTCCAAGGCCTCGAGAAAGCATTCCCCTGCTGTGTTCCCTGCTGGGGGGGAAGGCATAATACAGCTTCAGATTTGCATTCTCCCTGGAGGCAAACAGGTCCACCAGAGGAGTGCCCCACTGAGAGAACAGACTGTGTACTACCTCTGGGTGGACAGACCACTCATGAGATGCCTCACCTACATGGCTGACAGCATCCACCAGCCACATGGATGGCCAGGAGATCGGCCTCCACATGTGGAGAGCGAGGGAACGCCATCCCACCATGTTTGTTGAGGTAGTACATGGTCATGGTGTTGTCCATCTGGACCTGGACCACCTGACCCCGAAGGTGTGGAGCAAAGGCCGTCAGTGCCATCCAAACTGCCCTGAGCTCCAGTAGGTTGATGTGGCATCTGGACTCCTTGGGAGTCCACAGCTCGTGGACTCTGTGTTCCCCCAGGTAAGCACTCCAGTCCACTAGAGAGGCATCAGTCATAAAGATGACCTTCGGCTCTGGGTGGACAAATAAGATCCCTTCCTGCACATGTGCTGGGACTAACCACCACTGGAGGATGTCCCATATCAGTTGGGTCATGGTGACCAGCTGGTTAAAGTGACCCTTGCACCGGGACCACTGGCGTGCCAGCTCCCACTGCAGAAAGTGCATTCTCCAGCGGGCCCAATGGACCACACTGGTGCAAGCCGCCATTTAACCCAAAAGGCACAGGAAGTCCCGGGAGGGGCGCAGTTGCCCAACCTGAAATGATCGGGCAAAGGAGGAGACAGCCTCCACCCTGTCTACTGGGAGCTGAGCCATAGCTCTGCAAGAGTTGAGCTCCGCCCCAATGAAGTTGATCACCTGCGATGGCATGAGTTCTAACTTGGCCCCATTGACCAGAAGACCAAGAGAGACACAAGTCTGGAAGGCCAGATCTCTGGACTGCTCCACCTGCTGCCTGGATGGGGCCCGCGATCAGCCAGTCGTCCAGGCAGGGGTAAACCTGGACCCTCTGCACCTCAGGTAAACTGCTACCACTATGATGCACATGGTGAAGACCCTGGGGGCTGAGAACAAGCCGAATGGCATGGCCTGGAACTTGTAGAGGATTCCCTCCACTCGGAAGCAGAGGAACCGTCGGTGTGATGGACGGATCGGGACATGACAGAACGCGTTCTGTAGACACAGGGAGCAGAACTACATGTTTTGCTCGAGAGATGGTATGATCCGAGACAGAGTTATCATCCTAAAGGTGCACAACCTAATGAACTTGTTCAGGTCATGCAGATCTAAGATGGGGCACCAACCCCCATCCCCTTCGCACCAGGAAGTACCTGGAGACAAACCCTGGGTGTTCCAGAAGGTCTGTGACAGGAAACACGACCTCCCTGCGGAAGAGCTGGGTGATGTCCTGTAGGGCCAACAGAATGTCTGTGAATACCATGTCCTCCCGTGGGGCACGGGCTCGGCAAAGCGGGTACTGCTCAAATTCCAGAGGCAGACCCCGACTAACCACTTCGAGAACCCACCTCTCTGTTGTGACAGCGGACCAGGCGGAAAGGAAGAAGTGGAGCCAGACCCCCACAGGAGGACCCAGGGGTGGCATGATGAGCATGAGGGAGGCACTCCTTATTCCGTCACTGGGCAGGATTGGAGGTGGAGGAGGGCCCGGCTGAGGAGCCACTGATGTCACGTCCTCCAGGCTTGTGGACGACTGAGGCCACTGACTTCAGCTGAGGTCACCAGGCGGAGCCTGCAGCCCAGCTTGGGGGCTGGCCTGGTTTGGCTGCAGGAGTGGTGGTGGACCAGAAGGGCTTCTTTTTCTGCTGTTTGGAGCCCTTGGGGTCCCTCTGGGTGGATGTCACCGAGTCCAAGGTGGTACTGGACTTTTCAATGCGGGTGAGGTGCACCTCTACCCTGGGCTCGAACAGGTTGGTGCCCAGGAAGGGGACATCCAACAGCTTGTGCTGGGTGTTTGCCATGAAGGTTGAGATCAGCAGCCAAGCCCTGCGGCACATGGCCACTGTGGCCACCACAAAACGAGCACAGGAGTCCCCAATGTCCATGGCTATCTGGAGCTGTTGCAGCGCCAGAGCAGTAAGGAGGGAATGAAACTCTGATGTCATGGGGTGGAGACGAGGGAGTTAGCACCCGGGTGGGTGGGAGGAGCCACCTTGAAGACGTTCCAGCTGAATTTAAAGGGGAAAGGATACTGTTAGAGCGTGGATAGAATACCATATCTACACCCCTAGAACAATATCATACACTTAGGCAGTCACAATAAAATACAAAATGTGGAATACACAATCCAGTAAGGTGCAAAAGAAATAAAAATACAATACAGTTGGGCAGTTGCGAATTTGCACAATAAATATAAAAAAATACAGGAGGTGCAAGGTCAGTACAGTGAACAAGTGCAAACAGTAACTGTCATTTCAGATGTGAACACAATTAGGATCAGATTAATGCCACACAGACTGGGGGCTTACGGGGTCAAAGAGATCATATTCTGAGCTGGAGGGGGGGGGGGCATCCATCAAACTGAGAGCAGGGAAGGGGGGGACACTATGCCAGGGCTCAGATGCAGTAGCATGAAGGTGTAGTAAGGTCACAAAAAAGGGACTTGAGGGAGGAGGAGAAGGAAGAGGCAGAGCAGACAAATGGGGAAGAGAGGACCAGAGCTTGGGGAAATGTTACAAGAAAGCAGCTTGGTCAAAAAAAGAGAAAATGGGATCCAGTGTTCTGGAGACAATAAGACTAAGGAGGGGGAAGAGAGGAGGGTGGAAAGGTAGAGCGAAAGAGAGAGAAATTAAACTTCAAGACACGGGTAATGGCTGTTGCTTCAGTTTATATGTGTACTTCCTCTGAAAGTCCAGCCAAATTTGATAAATATAAGATGTGCGCAGGTACTGAGGCCCTTACTACGAAGCCACACAACAAAAAGTTTCTTCTGTTTTTTGAAATATTTATGCCATTCACTCCAACATTTTGCCTACCATTTTTTTAGCATTTCCAAAAAAATAAAGTAAGAGTAATAAATACATGAACTGTCTCACATTCAGGCGTCAGCGTGGATCAGTTGGTAGCACATCCGCCTCTGGACCAGAATGTCATGGGTTCTCGTCCCACACCGGGATTGGGCTTGCACCTAAAAAATTGCTGGCACCTGAGTGCAGTATTAGGGGGGTGCTATACTGCTGGGGGGTGCCGTCTTTTGGACAAGACATTAAACTGAGGTCCCTTCTACCCATCCTGGTGTTGTCCTGGTGGGTGTCCAGGTGGAAGTAAAAGAACCCAGGGCACTCTTCGCAAAGAGTAGGGGACATTCCTGGTGTCCTGGCCAACATTCCCCTTCCCATAAACCAGTTCATGCAATTATCCAGGCTGTGTGTGGGTGATGATGTGCAATATGGCTGCCACCACACATTCAGTCACTTCACTACCAGTCTAGCACTGCTTGTAAAGCGCTTTGGGATACACTGTGTATGAAAAGCTCTATATAAATGCTGAATCTTCTTCAAATATCATTTCTGGTTTGAATTTATATACTTAATGTGTAATAATCTGATACCTTAATGCTGCACATGACTGCTTCTTGTAGGTACTATCTCTTTATATTTTGGTTTCTTTTTCAAATGCTGCTAAAGCATAATAAGGATACTAATAAGTCTTTTACAGCATGCTTTTAAAAATGCTGCTTTACTTCCTGACACGACCCATTTCCAAGTGTCTTATTATGTCTAACAGTCTAACATCTCTTCTCTCAGTATCCAAGCTGTGCTTGCTATAACGTACATTTGTATGAACTTCATGCTTTCTGAAATAAAGTTATAAATTCACAGAAAAGAGGTGCACTCAAGAAAGGTGGTGCTGTCCGAAAGCTGTCAGCTATAACATCTAACCAAAGAAATTGACAGCACTCACTTGGATTTTTCCAAAATGCTCAGTGCATATTTAATCGGAGTAGGTGCCTCACAAAAATCAAGTTATGACTGATTTATTGTAACTTTGTTATAATGCTGTGCAGTTAGAAATAACTCTAATGTAAGCTACATTTAAAAAAAAAACATGTTCTGAAACACACTGCTCATTTAAATGTACCTTACAGAAAGCACAGCCTGGATACTGAGTGAAGGGGTGTTCAACACTTTAGGCGGTGTTAGACATAAGACATTTGGAAGTGGGTCACTTTTCAGGAAATAAAGCAGCATTTTAAAAACTTGCTGTAAAGGAATTATTAGTATCTTTATTATGCTTTTGCAGCATTTGAAAAAGGATACAAAATATAAAGAGACAGTACCTGCAGGAAGCAAGGTATTAGATTGTTAAAAGCACATATATCCAGATTTCTGATTTTCTTTATTGAAATGTATAAAATTCAAGAATTATAACATTTAAAAATGATTCAAAATAAGAATATTATACTAACATACAGATCATTTTCATAGTTACCACACAAAGATTTGCATGCCATTTCATGCATTAAAATTACAGAGATGGAACGTCACTTTCTATGCAAACTGTGCTACTCAATGAATGGCTCTCTTGTCACTCAGTAACATCAAATGTGCAAATTTAGCATTATCAGTTGCAAAGTACTTATTATACAAAAGTGGGTAAACACGTTTCACATTTCTTAATGAATGCTGGACATGCAGCACCAGTTGTTGAATGGTTATTAAACAATCTATTTTTTACATGCACACAAAGTTTTAACCAATACGGCTAGTTATAACATGGAGCAGGGAAACCTATAAAGGCAATTGGCTACACAGTACCACATGACCGTTCGTTAATCTCTGTTAGTGCACAGTTGCTGAGAAGTGCCCACAGAGAGAGATCCCTGGGCAGACCTGCACTCATGTGCGTGAAAATTATTTCCAACAGGCAGCCATTAAAATATACAGCAAAGCAGGTGACAGTCTGACACCACAAGAGACAGTTGCAGCGCACAGTAAAATGTACTACAGTCAGAACTGCAAGGTGTTGTGGTCTGTCTCCGAGTTCAGCAAGGATGCCAAATCATGGACCTGTGTTTGTATTGTGAGAGTGGACCAAACTGCGAGAGCAGTGTGCACTCCTTCCCTGCTGCCCTGCTCATCCACAGTATCCCATCCTGAAGATCCTGCTAACAACCTGTGGGCTATTTCCCATTCCCCGTCGGTGTGCGTGAGAGAGAGGGTAAGAACACAGCGGGTGCCTGACAAGAAACAAAGTGAACCCCTCCTGCACAAATGCCTCCCCACCATTTCCATTTGCAGTTGTTGTTTGTCCTATCCCGCAGCATTAAAATGACCATCACCTTGTTTCCCCTCCTGTCCTGTTCTGCAGCATTTGTAGCTGCCGTGCTGGTTGTTCGCTCTTGTTTCCCCTCCTGAACCGGTTGTCCTCGCCGTGCTCGCCAGTCACCTCCCATGTCGTCCCACAGCAGTTATAGCTGTTTTGTACCCTACTTGTGGCGAGAGAGTGAGAGCTGGACATCGGCTAAGAAAAAATTACAATAATGTTGTTTCTTCTAATGGAGTCTTGCTGTATTCTGACAAGTGCAGTATGACCGACCGGTTCAGCTGCCCCAGAGAACAAAGAGTTAAACTCTATGCAAATGCATAGAACGTTGAGCACGAGCTCGGTTTTTAAACCGCTGTCCTCGGTATGTTCTAGTAACTGATCAGATTCTTACAAAGCTTACTATTAGAAAGATATGAGAAAAAACTCTAACCAGACCTAAGCACCCCCAGGGGCAACACAACAATAAAGAGGGGCATGTAGAAGACTCAAGCCACTGATGCCCAAGGAAAAAACACCTACCCACTGGTGGGTGAAAAGATATCACTGGGATGCAGAGAACCACCCTTTCCCCAGGTTCTGGAGGAGAGGCAGGGTGGGAGGTCAGAATACAGCAAGACTCCATTAGAAGAAACAACATTATTGTGGCAAGTAATTTTTTCTTCAAACAACATGAAGTCTTGCTGTATTCCGACAAGTGCAGACTACAAAGCAGTGCCCCCTGGAGGTGGGCACAGAACCTACTTGGGAATTAGGCTCTGCAACACTGCTGTGCCAAACCTGGCATCACTTCTGGCCTGGATGTCCAGGCAGTAGTGCTTAGTGAATGTGTGAACAATCTTCCAGGTGGCTGCCTTACAGATATCTAGTAAAGGGACATCCCTGGCAGCTGCTACTGAGGCAGCAGTCCCCCTAGTGGAATGGGCCCTAAGGCCTGATGGTGGGTCCTTACCCAGCTTGTTATAACAAAACTGTATACAAGCCGCAATCCATCTAGCTATGGTCCTTTTAGTGGCTGGCCTGCCCTTACCCACTTCACCATAGGAAAGGAACAGCTGGGAAAAGTCCTTCCTTAGCTCTTTTGTCCTGTCCATGTAGTAGCTAATGGCCCACTTTACATCCAGACTGCGGAGCCTGTGTTCACCTGAGCTGGAATGATCTGTGAAGAACACAAGTAATGTGATGGACTGATTAAGATGGAAATCAGTATCATCTTAGGGAGAAATCTCCTATTGGTTTGGAGGACAATCTTATCTCTATGAGGAGCAATGTAATTGGGCTCCACTGACAAGGCCTGGAGCTCACTGATCCTTCTGGCAGAAGTGATGGCCACTAGAAATACAGTCTTCCAAGTCAGAAACTTGCATTCAACTGAAGACATAGGTTCAAAGGGAGGCTGCATAAGCTGATCTATGCAAATATTTAGATCCCATGCTGAGGCAGGCTCCCTGTGTGGAGGATGGAGGTGGAGCAAACCCTTGAAAATTTTCTTGAAGATTGGGTGTGCAGCTAGGGAAGGGGCCCTTCCTTGCTGACAGATAGACAGACATCTGCCAGGTGTACCTTTAAGGTAGATGGCTATAGTTGTAATGACCAAACATGTACCAGATAATCCAAAAGTGCTGGGAGACCAGCCTGCTGTGGATCCAGGCCTTGTTGGGAACACCAGATGGAAAACCTTTTCCACTTGAAGGAGTACGTTTTCCTAGTGGCAGGCTTCCTGGACACTCTTAAGATGTCCAGAACACCTTTAGAGAGATACAGATCTGCATTTCTAAGTCCTCAAGAGTCAGGCCCTGAGTCGAAAGGACTGGAGATTGGGGTAGAGGATTCTACCCTAAGAGGATGTCAGCAAGTTGTGCCTCTTGGAGAGGCAAATCGGACTGGCCACTGACAGGGACAGTAGCATCGAGTACCATGGTTGCCTGGCCCACTCTGGGGCTATAAGAATCATGGTAGCAGGCTGAGACCTTAGCTTGACTAGAACCCAGGATATCAGGGGAAAAGGAGGAAAGGCATAAAGGAACCTGTTCGACCAGTCCAACAGCACGGCCTCCAGTGGCACCAAGCCCTGAGCAGGAGGCCTGCATTAATACTGGGGCAACTGATGATTGTCTGGGGCTACAAATAGATCCATCTCTGGCACCCCCCCACCTCCTGAATACTGACAGCAGGACTTGCCTGTTCAAAGCCCTTTTCGTGATGGCCCTGTCTGATTCTGCTGAAAGCATCTGCTACGACACTGTCCTTCCCTGGCAAGTGGACAGCTGACAGGGAGATGTTCAGGGAGTAGGCCATCTTCCAGATCCTCATGGACTCTGTGCAGAGCAGTGAGGATCTCGTTCGCCTGTTTGTTGATGTAGTACATGGTAGTGGTGTTGTCTGTCCTGACTTGCACTACCTTGCACTGCAAATGAATGGCAAATGCCTGGATTGCCAGGAGCACTGCCCTGAGCTCCAGAAGGTCGATGTGCAACAGAGACTCCTGAGGAAGCCAGGTGCCGTGGGCTGTGTGGTCCCCCAGGTGAGCACCCCAGTCTAGCAGGGAAGCATCTGCTGTCAGCACTGGAGAGGGGGTCTGAGGAAGAAAGGGGACTCCCACTCTGTGGTTGTCCATGTCCTGCCACTACTGGAGAGCTAGTAGTTAGGTGGGAGACACTGGAATTAGTTTGGACAGGAAATCCTTCTGGGACCAGAAGGATCTCAGGTGGAACTGAATATCCCTCATCTGGAACCTGGCCCCTGGAACCACAGCTGTGGTGGAGGCCATGTGACCCAGAAGCTGCAGGAAGTACCTTGCTGGTCGAAGGACTTGAAGGCAAAAAGACCCTGAAAGGTGGATGAGGGTCTGTGCCCTTCCTGAGGGCAGAAAAGCCTTTGCCTGAATAGTGTCCAGCTCTGCCCCTATCAAGTCCAGAAGCTGTACAGGTGTCAGGACTGACTTTTTGAAATTCACCAGGAAACCTAGAGACTGAAGAGTATCCTGAGTGAGATCTAAGGCTTCCTTTACCAGCTGGGGGCACTGACTCACCAGTAGTCAGTCGTCCAGGTAGGGGTACACTGAAACCCCTTGCCTTCTGAGGTATGCCACTACCACTGCTAGGCATTTTGTGAATACCCTTGGTGCAAAGGTCAGCCCAAAAGGCACGGCCTTGAACTGGTAGTGCCTGAAGGTAGTTGAAATCTGAGGTATTTTCTGTGGGACTACCTGATGGGGATGTGAATGTAGGCATCCTTGAGATCCAGGGATGCCAACCAGTCCTCTTGCCTGAGGGTAGGTAGAATAGTAGCCAGAACTGTCATGTTGAACTTTGGCTTTATAAGATGCTTGTTCAGGTATCTGAGACCTAGAATGGGCTGCCACTCCCCATTTTTCTTTAGTGAGAGGAAGTACCTGGAGTACAATCCTCTTCCCCTGTGCTGAGGTGGCACAGGCTCCACTGCCTTTGAGAGAAGAAGAGTAGAAGCCTCTGCCTCCAGCAGGGTTGTTTCTGTAGAACTGGCAGGTTTGAAAGCACTTGGTCCCAGTTTTGAGAACAGCTTAAAGCTGAGAGCAAGACCCTGGCCTACTATCTCCAGGACCCATCTGTCTGAAGTGATGGATTGCCATGCTTGGAGATTGCAGGCCAGTCTGCCCCCTACAGGGATATGGGAGGTGGCCCGTGCAGATTCCTCAGGGAGTCTACTTAGTAGGGGTAGCAGACTGGGAGGTGGAAGCAGCACGGCCAGCACCTCTCCTGCCCCTCCCTCCGAAGAAACCCCAGGGTTGCTGGTAAGAGGGAAAAGCCTGGGCCTGATGGAAAGGCCCGGGGTAAGGTCTGCCCCTGCCCCTGGCCTACTGTCTCTGAGGAGTGGCAGAGTTTTCCTTGGCCAAAGCACTCTTGTGTGCCACTCTGCATTCATTTATCTTTTTCATATAGGCTTGCTTCAGTCTGTTCCCCAGAGTTCTGAGTCAGGGGAAAGTCCAGAGCATTATTCTGTGTATCCTGGGATAAATCAGTGCATCTTAACTAGGAAAACCATCTAAGAGAGATGGTAGATGCCATAGTCAGAGAAGTTGCACCATTAGAGTCTGCAGCCATATGGAACTGGGACTTGGATGCCTGTACCCCCTTAGTGACCAGCTCCTGAAGGTTTGATGCTAATTCAGGAGGGGCCTTCTGAGCCAACTGCTCAACAGATTCCCAAAGAGATTTCTGATACTTTGAGGCACAGGCCATATAAGAGGCCTGCCTAATGCCCAGGGAGGAAGCCAGGTACGTTTTCTTGGCAAGGGAATCCACCTTCCTGGAATCCTTGTCAGGGGGATGAGAAGCCAGAGGAATGCCAGACTTTTTGCAGGCTACAGTCTGAACCACCCCTACATGGCTGCAATAGCTGGTTAAAAATTCAGTGCCATTGCCAGCCAAGACATATTTTCTGTCCATCTTTTTATAAAGGGGAGGGACAGAATCAGGGGTCTGGAGCATCTTCAGGGTCTGCTTCTTCAGGTATTTGTGGATAGGGATCAACAGCCCCTGGGAAACAAGGAGATCCAGCATCTCCCTGTAATCCTCTTCCTCATCTTGCCTGGCCTCCTGGACAGACAGCTGCTGAGTCTCTGCCACCTGTCTCATAAAAGAAAAATCAGAGGTGGTCTCTGAAACAGGTCAATGAGGAGATTCATACTGAGGATGGTCAGGGGAAACCTCAGGATCTATGGGCTCACCCTCATCCTCCTCTTCATCATCATATTCACAATCTGATCCACAGTATTCCTCAGGGTCCAAAGTAACTGAAGGAATTGAACCAGCAGGCACCTGAACTGGTGGCTGCGCAGACGGTATCTGCAATGGTTCACGAAACCAGTCTGCAGAGACTGAACTATACAGATGGCTTTGGCAATCTCCTCTGTGGCTGGAACCGCAACCAGTTGCTTGCACAGTTCCAAGCTGGTCTTCTTAGATTTTTTAGATGGAGCAGGGTCTGAAACGGACTCCAACCGCCTTTTGACCGACAAAGGTTCACCTTCACCGGCGGGTGCGGTACTAGGGTTGGACGGTTCGATTGAACCGGACCCAACTTCCACAGAACCTTTTTCCATCCTTTCCCTCAGTTTACCCAGCCCTCTGTTGAGGGTAGACTGAGGAAAATTTTACAAATATCACAGTCTGATTGTAAGTGGTCAAAACCCAAGCAATACAGACAGACCAAGTGCGGCTCAGCTTTGGCAAACTGCTCCCTGCACTCAGTACAATGCTGAAACCCAGCTTCTGTGACATAACCCTTAGAATTTGACTGCTTAACCCAATGGCATAGTTAGGCTGGTTAAGCAAAACCCAATTTGAATTTTATCCGAAAGTGGCTTAGTCAGGCCCGGATAAAAGAAAACTACTTTTCAATATTTACCCTTGGTGACTTAGTTAGGCCGGGTAAGAAGAGACGAAGTTCTGACCAACCAACGGTTTAGCGCTGGGAGAGAAAAAAACAAGAAAAAGCTCAATTTTGGTCAGAACTTCGAACCGGATCCCAGAATAACAGAAAACAGTACTTTTACTTGAGAAAAGGGAAGAAAAGGAAGTTTGGTCTCCTCACAGTCGATGAAACCGGTTGGAAACCGAACACTTACCCAACCGAGAAACCTACACTATACCGAAGACAGTGGTCTGAAAAGAAACTGCAAGAAAATAATAAAACAGAGGTTTGAAAAACTGACAAAACACTCTTCAACCGAAAGCAGGTGGGGAGCAATCTCTGAGGCATCTTCACTGGTGAGCGGAGTAAAGAATCTGATCAGTTACTAGAACGTACTGAGGACAGCAGTTTGAAAACCGAGCTTGAGCTCAATATTCTATGCACTTGCATAGAGTTTAACTCTTTGTTCTCTGGGGCAGCTGAACCGGTTGGTCATACTGCATTTGACAGAATGCAGCAAGACTTCATGTTGTTTGAACAGGGAGTTTTCCCTGTGTGTTATCCTTTTTCCCCTGTTGTTCATTTGGTGGTGTTTTCCAAAAGTTGTGCATTCCCCTTCCCCTCCATTCCTGAACAGTTGCGCCATGGAGTAGCTGGGTAGCTCGCCAAGACAGAGTGACATTGACAGGGAGACAGCGAGAGAGAGAGACGGACATATCATTGCGAATGCTGCACTGTCCTCTCTCTCTTCACATTGTATGCACTCAGTGAACAGGAGTTGTCCTCTGTGCGATCCAGCAGCTACTGTATCTGATGAAAATGCAACCTCCATGGCAATGGGGAGAGAGCAAGCAGCAGCTGACAGATGGCTGCAAGACACTCAGTGAGCAACATAAAGTCCCCCCTGCATGGCTAGCTAGTGAGACAGAGAGCGAGTAAGAGAGAGAGAAAGACCGCAGCATGTCACACTGGGGTGCAAGACACAGAGTGATCAACATGGACCCCCCGCCCCATCACGGCTTACTTCACCATGTGGTGAAGGAAGGAGAGAGAGAGAGAGGTGCTGCAGTCCAGTACAAGGCACTCGAGGAACACAAAGTTCCCCCTCCATGCCTAGCTAGTGAGATGGAGAGTGAGCAAGAGAGACTGCAGAATGTCACACAGGGGCACAAGACACAGAGTGATCAACACAGATTCCACCCATCATAGCTTGTTTCACCATGTGTGGCAGGAGAGAGAGAGAGAGAGAGAGACGTGCTGCAGTACAGTACAAGGCACTCGCAAGTGTAGTGAGGTAAAATCAACTGGGAACTACCTTTTGTGGTGGCAGGCTACATCATGCAAAACTGTCATTTTCAGCCTTGAAAACTAAATATCTGTCTACTGTGCACATGAACAAGATGCCCCCTGTTATAAGCACAATAACCCACTCCAAAGTGTGTGGTTAATGGGGATTATAAGTCTAATTAATTATTCATGAGCCTGGCGGGGTTCCTGATTGGCTGCTGGATTGGTCATTAATGTCTTAGAAATGACCGGTCCAGCTGCCAACTGGTGCTGTGCGACACACATGGCTCCCACCACTCTGCTGAAAAGCTGAGTCGTGGTAAAAATAAATGGGACAAAAGAAAGTTGTTACTGTGATTAAACTTATAATTGCAATAACAACCTCAAAGCTGGTCATTTCCTCGGATTAATGATCGGCTGGAGGGGGTGGCCTGAGGCGCATCTCCCCCAACCGGTTGTTAATCCTTCAGAAATGACTGGTTTCTTGGTCGTTATTGCTTAACCATCACCTCAGGTGCTGTGAGGGCACTTGGCCTGTGGCCTCATGCCTCACAACACACCTGAGGTGTTGATTAATCTCCATTAACCACACACCCTGTCGTGGGTTATTGCTTATGAGTTATATCGGGCACAAAGTCTCATAGTGCACGGAGCCTAAAGATGCAAAGATCACTCCTATTAGTCTTCTATGCACTATGAAGTAGGTTTAATTCAATACCAAGGAAAATTTTTATCTCACTATACTTCTTAATTTTGCCAATATTGTACTTTTTTTTAGAACTCTTTGGATGTACACATCCTTAATTCTTTGCACTGTTCCGGATAAATAAGTTGCAGGGTGAGAGCACGCTTTTCATTGACCAAATCTCAACTTGTCCTAATTTTTTAATATTTAAAGTTATAAACCAATTTTTTAGGGTTTCTGGTTTAAACGATTTTTCAACATATCATTCAAACAACATTTGGGTAATCTGTCATCTTCCATTTACTGGATTCTTTTCCAATGACGGATGGTTTTTACTTCTATTGACAGCATAGCTGATTCCAATATCACAGAAGGTGTGGGAGTATCTCTTGGAAGCCTGAGTGCCGGTCTTATTAAGAAGTTTTGAATCACTTCTAAATCACTGGCTTTAACAGACAATCCCCACACCTCACTGCTATAAAGGCTCTGACCAAGTGTTTTCACTTCAAAGGCAGATTTAGTGCCTTGAAGGAATTACTTGCACAATAACACGCAAATCTGTTCACTGCTTGTGCGGTTTTCTGGGCTGAATCTTTTACTGAATTTAAGTGAGGTTTCCAAGACAGTTTCTTGTCAAATAATATGCCCAAATGACAGACTTCTGAGGCTTCCTCGAACAAATACCCATTTATTAGCTACTGAGTTGTCTTTCTGCTCTTATCACCAAAAAACAAGTGTCTTTGTTTTAGATATATTTAATTCTAGTTTCCATTTATATAATTGGTCCATGACAGCCAACAAACGTCTCTTTAGACTGAAAGGTGTCTGTGAGAGGATGACTGCATCATCTGCATAAAGTGGTATTTTTACCCCCATGCAACTGACAACAGGTGGAAATGTTTCTATATTATTCAGTCAGTCTGCAGGACATTCAGGCCCTGATATTCAAAAAGGAACACAAGCAAGTAATGTACGCATGCTCACTGACAGCTCATATGGCAGCCGGCCAAGGAGGTGAGAGGAGGGCTGTGTCACTGGCCGGACACCCTGGTAAAGGGGGGGGGGGGGGCATGATGGGTGGTGGTATGTCAGCAGGTGGGAGAGACACTGGACCAGCAATGATTACTTTTACTTCTGTCAACGGGTGATCAGAGGAACAACTGAACACAGGGTGTACTTCATTGCTGTAAATGGGTGACGGGGGTGCCACTGGACACGAGGAATAACTATGCAACATATGGAATGGCTGTTTGGGGGGGGTGGAGGGTGCCACTAGACACCAGTTATAACTATGCAACATACAGAATGGGCATTCAGGAGTAGGAGGTGCCACTTAACACGAGGGATAACCAGTAGAATTACAAAATGGGAGGGGGGCCGGAGCAGGAGGCTGCAATACAGCCAACCTACTTTCAGGAGGGTGAGGGCACCCGGGTAAGAGGTAGTTTTCAGTGGTGGTAACTAGTGCCACTTTAAGGGCTGTTTACCACCACTCCAAATCTTTTAAGATACTGCTGCACTGATATGCATGGTCCCCTCATCTCTTGCCAAGGGCAGTGGTATTATAGTGCTTTAGCACCATAGGCTTTGCGTATGAGCCCTTCTGAATATGGGATGGCCGGGAGTGTCAGTGCAACTCTGATAAGGGCACCCGCAAATCCTATCTGCGGGTGCACTGCTCTTTGAATATCAGGCCCTCAATATTTTAGCTGAAAAGAACTAGTGCAAGTATGCAACCTTATTTTACATGTTACTGTACTGTGAATGAGTCTGTAAGTGCACCATCTTTTGAATACTTGATTCTGGCAAAAGTATTTGTATGTAACATTTTCAGCAACATCAATAATTGAGCACCAATATCTAAATGATCTAACTTGTTCCATAAGATGCACCTGTCCACAGAATCAATGGTTGTCTTTACGTCCACAAAACATGCAAGTATTTTTCTTTTCCTAGTGATTACATAGTTCAGGGAAACCAGGGCCTGGATTCTGAAAGGGCGTCAATGCTGCAAGCCCCAGGTGTGCCAAACATACGGCACTCAGGGTTTGTGGAATTTGCCTGGCTGGAGATTAGGAGTCTCGATCCCGTGCACCAACTGCCACACGTTAGACCAACTTTTTCTGGTCTAGCTTGCGGCAGTCTCAGGTACCCTTTTTTTACGGATTTGGCGCAAGCTGCTGTCAATCAGGAAAAGTGTTGTAAATGCTCCTGATCTACTACAATCAGGCACAGTGTGTGGCAAAGCTGTTGGTGCAACTGTGCCAACAAATGGGTTTTACAAGCCAGCCCACTGGCACAGCAGTACGATTTCTGCTTGCAATACAGACAACCCAGGTTCGGACATGAGCCTGGAGAGTGGGAGGGCCAGCCGAGGTGATGGGGAGTGAGTGTCCTTCAGACTGCTTGCCTCCTCCAAGGAGGGGGGTGGGGAAGCATTTGTGGCTTGACTAACCCCTGGCACAAGCTGGCATGCTCAGGGAGGTGTGCCAGACATTGGCGCATGTCTGCCACATATCACTGCAAGCCATGCCTCCCATCAACAAGATGCAGGAAAAAAACTGCCATGCTGAGCAGGAGGACATCTGCTCCCCACTGAGCCCCACACAGATAACTGAGGCACTCTGCCCCAGGATCTCTAACCAGTCTATGCCGGGGAGTAGGGTAGGCTTCTCAGTGTACCCACCCTGTGGGGTAAGCCAGGGTGCACTCTGGAGGCAGCGGATAAGTCCCGGAGGATGAGGCCAGGTGGCGGGAGGTGAACCAAAGGAGGGCCAGTCAGCAGCAAAAAAAAAAAAAAAAAAGGGGTTGACACAGGGCTTGACACAAGCCCTGCGTTCCACTTGGTGTGTGAATCCAGCCCCCGGTCCAAAGTACTATATATTTTTTTTAAAACCACATCGGAATGGACAATCACATTGTTTTTGTCAACCCATGATTCTAGACAAGACACAATTGACCTAGAATAAATCTTTTGGACAATGGGAAGAAGTGTGATTAGTTTGTAACAACTGGGGTTACTTTTGCACCTTTTTTTTAATGGCTCTATTATAGATAGGATAAAGTATGGGGTGGTGTGTGTAATGAGAATTTTACCCCGGAGGTGTTGGATGCCACATAAACCCTGAGAGCAAAGCTTGAGGGGTTTATCTTGTCATCCAACACCTTGGTGGAGTGTGTGTGTGTGTGTAAAATTCGACTTTACATACCACCCCATATTTTATTTTATATAATTGTTGGGTTTCATTTTTTTCCCACCACAGCAATTATATAAAATAAATAGAAGATGTCTCCATGCAGCCACTGTCTGACCAGATTTCAGCAGGGTCAGTGGTCGGATGCGGCTGCTACAAAAAAATGACTTGTTTTTGGTTGCTAGGATACAGTTTAAAATACTTTGTGCAGCCATTTCGTGGCAGGGAGAACTCCCTGTCGCGGTAATGGACCATCTTTTCTCATTTACTGAAACTTCTGTTACAACAGTTCTCTCATTTCTCCTTTTATTATATCTCTGTATTTTCTAGTCTAAAAGGCTCACCACCTTTAGGTGTCCCCCCCCCCTTTTCTCTTAGCTATCACCCATTTTTATTTCCTTTTTCCCCCCTCTTTAAAGGTCCAGCTATTGGGAGATTAAGAAAGTGACTTCTGCAACATTTTGATAAAAGAAGCCCATGTGGGGAATATAAGGAAAAGTACTGGTACCAGTAATGAAATGTCCTGAGCAGCAGTACACTCAGGACATGAATGTATAAACTGCTATTTGCCAGAGCAAATGGCTCGGACATTTGGTTAGTGGATCACCCCCCCCTTTATGTTTCTGTATCCCTTTAGTTTCCCTGCTGCCCCATAGTATTATGTATGAAACTGCTGAGATATTAAACCGAGTCCTGGCTGAGGAGAGATGCAGCCATTGGGTCCTGGTTAAGTACAGTGGCTTTCTGTGCATATTAACCTAAAACAAAACTAAGAGGACTCCTTTGATATAAGAATAACAAAAGCTTGTGTCTGTTTCTTTAAGATGTTAGCTGTCCCCTTCTAAGATATATTTTGCAGTAGACAGCATGTTCCTGCAGGAGAGTTTGGGAGTACAACATGTTCTGACCTCAAGTTGAACCTTTTCCAATGTGGTAAGCAAACCTGCAGGTGCCAACTGAACTGTTCTCTGTTGAGCAACAGTGGTCCCTAGTGGCTAATTTTATGTTATGTCTGCTGTCAATCACAGGAGAGTGGAAATTTTTTAACTTCTAGAGAGCCTATAAAAGCTCTAACTCAGTTCTGAAATGAGTTTTAGACTGAGATGGAGAGAGATAGGGTCAGTTTCTGCTGGCTTGTGTAGGCAGAGGACTGAGAGGAGTCCCATACTACTGCTGAGTGGAAGCTGAGAGAAGTTTGCCACATCCCAAGAACTTTTATCTGTGTTCATTTTCTGTTTATTTTTTATGAAGTCTCTCTCTCTTTTGCATCTGCCTTGAAGAAATGTTTATGAAGCAATAAACATCACACTAGACAAAGTGTGTTAACCTTAGAAGAACTGTGTTGTGTCCATCTGTTATCCCACACTCCTACACGTTTGTTTTTTTTTAAAAAGGTTTTCCTTACCGCCGAGTCAGAGTGGCGGCCTGGTCTGTGGTGACCCGGAAGGGTGGCAGCTGTGACTGGGCATGCGCAGAGCGAGGGAAACCCGGCACGTGTTTGTTGTAATAAACACTCCTTTATTAAGGGAAATTATGCTACGGGTTTCCCATAGAAAAACTAAACCCATTAATTATACCACCGTTCTAATCCTCTGGAATGCTAATTTCATTATTAATTATTGTAGACATTGTTGCTAAGAAATGTGTCCAGAGTTCCACACTGAAGCAGAGACTTCAGCAGGGATACTGTACCCCTCTGCGTTATTGTTGTGCCAAAATAGTAAATTAAACTTTGGACAGTCTAATGGGGTCCCAATGAGCTATGTTCACATAATTTGATCTCTCGGTTAATTGACAATTAATGTTATATTCATCAGTCATATTGTACATATTCTTCAAATATTTAAGCCACTAGTCTGCTGTAATAACTGCACAGATGTTATATCTTCTGTTATCTTCAGATGTCCCATACACAACAAGGGACCAGTATCTTTATTGAAACTATTGCATTCTGTAGTTTTGATCATAGATGTTCTTCGTGGCCCTTTTTGGACCTGTATGAACAACCTGTATTTCTTTTTTACATTTTCAATGCAACCCTTGTAATGGTTAATTCATGGGGGGGTAGCAGAAATTTCTGGTCTAACATAAAAGATGTCACTGGCAAAGTATCTACGATGGCGCCCACGATGCTCAGTCAGGACAGTGCTCCAACTATTGCCAATATCTTCAACAATGCATTTACAAACCTGAGCAGTGTCCTCCCTCTGGACTTCTTTGATGAAGCAACCACTAGTACATCACAGAGTCGAGTTGACAACACCAATTATCCTCCCTTCTGTTTTAAGGAAGGACCTGTGTCATTGGTCAGAAAACACCTGAAAAAAGTCCTGGGTAAGTCAAGGCACAGCAAAGACTCTCTTGACCTAAAACTTCTCGCCCTTACCCTCGAAGAAGTAATAGTCCCTATCACACACATTTTCAACCTCTCTCTACATCTATCCCAATTTCCTCACGTCTAGAAATCAGCCTTAGTTACCATGGTACATAAATCCAGGGATCATACTGTGCACTCCAACTATAGACCAATTTCAATCCTCCCCCTCTATCAAAAGTTCTGGAGTGCATCGTTGCCAACCAGTTAGTAGACTACCTTGAAAAGTATACCATGCAATGCCTGAACAACATGGTTTCTGGAAAGGGCACAGTACCACCACTGCTCTCCTGGAATTTACTGGATTCATTCACCAATCACTTAACCAAGGGAACCCTGTAGGGGCAGCCTTTATTGACTTAGCAAAGGCTTTCTAACACTGTGAAACACTCACTCTTACTGCAACAATTCACCACAATCGGCCTATCAAATGATGCGATGCTTTGATTCAAAGACTGTCTTGAGGAACATTCCCAATGGGTAAAATTTCCAATATCAACTCTGACCGACAGATTGTCCACTCCGGAGTGCCACAAGGATCCATCCTGAGCCCCCTATTATTCAGTGTCTTTCTCAACAACCTACCCCGTTCCTGTCACCAACCAATTCTACTATTTGCCGACGATGCTGTCATCTTTACAAGCAACCTGGACCCCACTCTTCTTGAACAACAATTACAGCTCAGCTTTGGGGAGACAGAAGAATGGTTCAGTGCCCATAAACTGATCCTGAACTACAAAAAAACAAAGGCGATGTTCTGTTCCTCCAGCAACAGACATAAAACCCATCCCCTAACCATAAGAAACTGCCTTGGAATCCCCCTTGAACTTATTCAGCACTTCAAATATCTTGGAGTTAACCTGGATAACCACCTATCCTACGCTCATCACACTGAGAATGTTTCCAAGGCCGTTAACATAAGAATTGGGCTCCTACACCAGCACAAGCGAAGCTTGACTCAAGAAGCACTCAAAATAGCAATCTACAGCTCCATCTTACCAATCACTGATCATGGGTTTGTTATTTACAGCTCTGCTACCACTACCTCCCTAAGAAGGATTACTGTAGCACTCAACAAGGCGTGCAGGCTACTTGCTGGCTCTCCACGCCTGACCCACACTTGTGATCTATACGTACAGATGGGCTGGCTCCAACTCAGTGGAAGATTAAATATCAGATGTGCTTGCTAGCCAAAAAAGCACTTCTTGGCCCACTGCCTCCAGGGACCGTTGAATTTCTGACCTCTTATTATAGTAATAAGCACACCTGAGCGTCAACCAATCAACTCCTCCTTGTCCCCAGATGCCAGACAACGCAAGGTCAATTATCTTTCTCCCACAGAGCTCCACTCTGGCTAAATGCTCTGGATCTTGAAATATCATCTTCGTGGAAGCATGGTCAATTCAAGTCCCTGCTCTGTCAGTATCTTGTATCCAACAGCACTTGCAACTGCCTTGCCCAGTGACAACCTGCTGCTGCTACCCTCTTGAAACCCCCCTTCAGCCGGATCACATCCAAGCTTAGATCACCCCTCCCCCTTATATTTCTACCCCCTACAATTTGCTGCTGGTGGCTCCATTCCCCCCTCCCCTCCACCTTCCCTCCCCCTCACCATGTGTACCTTTTCCTACCTAGCTTACCCCTCTTTCCCACCACCTCCCACCCAACTCACCCTTCCTTTTCACACTGTAGCCTAGTATGACAAGGCCTTTGGCTGCCTCTCATTTCCCTACTGTCATTTCTCTCCCGTCTCTCACCTTATCTACTATCATGATGCCTATCTGAAATATGCTAGTTTATAGTGATTTTCCTTGTCTGCTACTACTGTCTCAATTTGTTTATGATTTATGTTTATTGCTAGTTAACCTATGATGGTCCTCTGTTGTTTGCAACCCTCCCCACTGATGTGGAACCTTTGTAAACGAGCTGCTTTGCGCTCAAAGCTGTAATAATCTAAGACTAAAATAAAAACAAAAAAAACAAAAACATCTGAGTTTTTGACTGTCTTCCCACTTTATCTGTTTCTTGAGCTGATGACATTCAGTCATACCAGGGTCTTGTTTCCTCTACCTTGTATTTACTTTGCCTTGTATCTGAGGCTAATTTTTTTTTTTCCAAACTCTACATGAACATACAATATTCTAGAATCACAACCACCTCACTTTCTGTGCCTCTTTTATGTACTTGAGTCAACACTTCTAAGAAACTAGTTCAGATGACATTAGTTCTGACTTTTTTTTCCGTAAATTCATTCCACTTTATTTTTCAGCATAAATAATGCACGTGTTATTGTCTGTATCTTGCACTAATGCCTGGTTTGTGGGTTATAATTCATAATTGCAACTAATGGAACTTTTAAGAGGAAAGTGATCACTATCCCAAGTTTTTATTATTGTTAAAAAAAAATCCTGTTATAGGAGTATGCATCTATGATGCACAAGGCAATCTGACTACCTCCTAACACTATGGGAGAAGTTAACTCACCTTGCCAAGGTCCTTTCACATGACCATTTAATATTTTTAATACTTGCTCTGCAGTACATTTGAGCATGTTTTCCCCAATCTTGTAAATATATGAATTCAAGTCAGAAATTATATTTCTATATGAGACAGTTCGTGTGTTCACTATCCTTATTTAGAAATGTTAAAACTTCCCCTTGAAAAAGCCTATAAATGTTAGGCGAAATGTTAGGGTGAATAAATATTTCAAAAGACAGAAGAAACTTCTATTTTGTGGCTTTGTCGTCAGGGCCTTAGCAGCCACACGTTATAGGTATCAAGGGAAGGGAACCAAACCAGGAATTGGATGTGAAGGAGGCACAGTGGGCAAGGCGACTGACATCAAGGGAAGGAAGGAAGGGAGGGGGAGGGAGGAATAGGGGAGCAGTGATGGGTATAGGGAGGGGGGCAGTTGAAGGCAAAATGGCAGAAAGAGTGGAAAAGGGGGTCCAGTCTGGCAAGGGAGGACTTCAGGCAGCGCTGCAGAAGCATCTTTGACACTAATCCTTGGCGGGCAGGAAGCAAGATGCTGGCTTTGTTCCTGCGGAGCACAACCAGTCTGGGGTAAAGTTTTTGGTAGATGGCATCTATATGTGCCAAGAAGTTGAGATGACGGTCTAGCCAACCCAGAATCACTTGAAGGTGGAGACATCTTCAACCGCATTTGTTGAATATATTTTGAATATATTTCTGTTTATAAAATAGAGAGGAGGGTAACACCTCTTGATAAAATACACAGTTTCTAAAGGTGTAGGTATAACATTCTAAAAGCATCACAAATTATGGCTTAAGCTGGCCCGGTGGCACTGAGGGTTGAAGCACTGGACGCCACATCTCGCAACGTGCCAGCGACCTGGGTTCAGGAACGAACTCAGGCCACTGAGGATCGGGAGGGGAGAGGGTGGATTGAGCATCCCAGGACTGCTCTCCTCCCTCTGGGGTGGGTAAGAGGAAGCACGTCTCACTGTAGCGGGCACTGGTGATGACCGGGGCAGCACAGTTGCAGTGTACTGTAGGGGAGGAGCATGGCAAGATGTCAGCTTATGTGCCGTACGTCATTGCACTGCCAACTCCTAGGGGGAAAAATGGAGGAAATGGCTGGGTGCGAACGAGGCAGCTTGATGGCCATGCTCCCGCCAACCCGAAGGACCGTTGTGGAATCGCGCTGGGGGTCCAGTCGAGCACAGCTTGGAGAGGCATGGGGGAGACCCTCCAGCGGGTTGGAGGCGGCCCTTCCTGAACCCCTGTTATGCGAATGAACCTGCTGCTCTCTGGGGTGGTGGGGGCCAGCGGCTGGATGCCCCTGCCGGTGACGCTGCAGAGGTGCATAAATAGTGACATGATAAAACAAATTATGGCTTAATATACAACTCAACACTTGACATGCAGTGTTAGCATTCTCAGTGTCACAGATTGAGATCCCATTATAGGGATCAAGAGGTTTCACATGAGGAAACCTGTGGGATATGCTCTTAAAAAGTCTCTTAAAAGATCAAGTCAACAGCTAGAGGTCTGAGGCCTGTTCTTGGCCAGAAGATAGAGACAGCTGACAGACAGACTTGTGAGATGATTAGCCCAGCCGAGCCAAAGCCAAGGAGAGGACAGAATCCAGGACACTTCCACAGGACAAGAGCCACAGAAGAGAGAAACTGTAATGTACCATGAGGAGAACCTACACAACCTCCCTGCCTTTGACTTTGAGGATGTTGTCTATAGTGGCACCCTAAAATCCACTCTAGCCAAGCTAGATCACCTGTTCCACTCTTTCTGTTGCTTTGCTGTGCATTGCATTCCCTGCACCCATCACTGCACCCTGCACTCCTTTCCCTTTTTCCATCCCTGAAGGCGGGCATCTCTTACTCACACTGTGCCTTCCTCATATCCAAGTTTTGATTTTGAGCACTACTCCCTCCTGTCCTGCCCCAGTCCTCCTCCTACTCCCTCTGCTCCACTAACCCTGGCTACTTTTCCATTCCCTGGGCCAACATCTCACCTGGTCAGTCTGTTTTCTCACACAGACTTCCCCTACCTTGGTCCAGCCAACCTCACCTGTCCAATTTTGTTTATCCACATGCCCATCTCAACTGCATCCTCCCCCTACTCCTTGAAGTCACTATCTCAGGTTCACACTTTCCACGTCTGCTCCTGCACCTAATTTCTCTGTTGCTCTTGTGCCTCCCCCGATGTCATGCTCTTATTTCATTTTTGACTTATCTTCACCAATGGCATTTATTGCAATGCTCGCACTGTTCCTATGTCACTGTATTACAATCTCCAACTGCTTATTTTTTTTCAATGCTACTGTATGTTTTGATATTAAATTGTTTTCCAAGTGCCTTTGTAGCCTTCTTCCTGGACATCTCTGAAAAGAAAGCTATCAGAGCTCAGCAGGCCTTTCTTGGTAAAGCTCCTTCAATAACTAACTCAATAACTAAAAACAGACAGACAGACAAACTCACTCATTCACAAAATTAATCTTAAGCAAGGCAATTTTATTGATACAGCACCCCTTCTTGAAGGCACAGGTGCTTTACATGACAACACAGAGACAATAGTAAGTTAAAACAATAAATACTAAATATAATTATCTGAAGAATACACAAAACCTTGCATTGCCAGATCAAACTAATTACAGTGATGCTGGGAAAACCCTCTTAAATTGCTCCACTAAGGCACACAAGTTCAGCTCGGACAGATGGATGTTCCACATTACTGGTGCAACCACAATGAATGCTCTGTCCCCTATTGTCTTTAAAGGGTGACTTTCTATTATAATAATAAGTGTAAAAACATTAGATTTACACCAATTATGTTTCAATTTTACAGTGTTCTAGTTTTCTGGGGTTTTTTTGTTTTTACTTTCCCCTGCTGTTGGTTTACTAAATATTGTAGACAATGCCGCAAATATTTCACAGAGTCTTTTAAAATGTATCTTACTCTCCACTGCTATCCAAACAATTGTTGATTGTGACATCACAGTCTGTTGTTATAATGAGCACTATGATGTCATAAACAAAGGCATTGTGAGGTTAACAGGGGAGAGGCAAATGTTTTCAAATGTTTTCTATACATCTTTTTTAGATGGATTACCAAGAAGGGCAATAAATCTTAGAAAGTAACACTGAAAATGAAAAACAAAATGTATTTTCCAGTAAGTTGTAACAGCTGAAACATCTTAATTATGAAAGCATATTCTGAAGTTAACAGATGTTCTATAAACAAGACTGGGGTGGGGGGGCATGTTTCTTGGAGTCTGTGGAGGTGTGTAATACTCTCTGAGAAAGTCCTATAAACTCAAACTTCAGCCTCTCAGTCCTTCAGGTGCATGGACTGAAGTTCCAGATGGAAGGTTCTGCCCTGAAATAATAAAAGACCTAGTCTCAGGGAAAGAAGGACTGGATCCAGAATACAGAGGGGCAGCAGATCCTAGTACTAAATCTGTCTGTTCCCATTCAGAACAATCAGCATCAACTGACCCCTCTCTGGCTGGACCTTCAGAGTAAGCCTCTGAAAGAGGGTAAAGTGAGGGAATGCATATAGATGAGCACTCCTCACACAAACTGGAGCGCGCAGTCAGTCTTGCTTCACTGACAACTTGCAGCTGCTATGGTTTGGAATCCACAATGATGACAGACAAAATAAAAGGGCAGTGCACTCAAACTGTGGAAAAAGTGGAAGTTTACTGTAGTGCGAAACTCGGCCTCTACCATACCAAACAAATCCCACTTGACTCCTTTCTTCTGTAGATGCCAAGGAACAAGCTTCACAGCTCTAAGAGCCATCAAATGCTGAACCTCCTCCTGCAAAACTTCCATTTCTGATGGTGGTCTTAAAGAAGCGGAAGTGTGCGCAGGTAGGTAAGGTTTACCCCCTTCTCTCCTACCCTGAGCACCCACTTGTCCAACGTGACAAATTCCCACCAATGAACGTAGTGGGATATTTGGTGCCCAGTGAAAGCCTGCCTGTTGTTCGAAGTCTGAAGGCTGAAATAATCAGTCACAAGTTCTGTTTGAGAGGTTTGCTTCAGCCTGCCGGGGGGGAAGGGTTAGGGGGGTACTGCTGAACTTCTCTCTCTCCTGTTACCCTTACAGCTGTCTCCATAAAAATATCTAATGGGATGGCCACGCAGATAGCCCCTCAGTATTGTGATGCCATGCCATGTGAATGACCTGGATTTGGGAATAAACTCAGTGTGCCGTGTTGGGTGGGGGCAGTCCTAGCTGAGACATGTGGCAGTGTGTCTCAGCTGAGTTTCTCAGCCTGACCAGGGTATATCTCTGTGAAAAGGGTATTTTCCTGCATGACAGACAGTCGAAGAGGAAATACAATGTACATGGAAAGAAGTCTTAAGGCGATACTGAAACAAGTGCTGACCTCAAAAGTGGAAAGAACTCCTAGCAAAGCTTAAGCCCTGTTTCTTGGGGCTTTTTCCAAAATTAGGTAATTTCACTATATTTTTGACCTCACTGTTTTTCTGCAAGCAGATCTCTGAGAACCACTAAGAGCCTCACATCAAAGGGATGTTGGAAACCTTGCCCTGTAGGTCTGGGGATAAAGAGGTGCAGTACAGACATCCATGCCGCCTCACTGAATACTTTCAGCCACATAGCTGCTACATAATGAACATTAACAGTCATTTGAAGCTGCTGGCATGATGCATTGGTGTCCTGATCTACCAAGTGCTGAAACTCCTCCTTATCAAACAGAAGTGAATCCAATAAACCCAAGAAAGATGAGGCCCAGACTTAGACTGCAAGCTGATACCTGGCACCGTAGCCCACAAAGGAGCCTTATCGCAGTGACAGGGAGGATGAAGAGAAAAATACCTTGACACAAGAACTGAGCCTCTTCAGGTTTTCCAGGGGGATGAGTAGATGGTTGCAGGTGACATTTATCATCTGCAGCTGCTGTCGCCAGGCCCTCAGCCTGAAGGTGAGAAACAACTATTTGGTTTTTGGACAGAGGAACCAAATATATGTTATCTGCCTTTTCATCAAAGCCAGACAAGGTGTAAGGCTACAACCAAATCTTTTTAGTCAGGGTGATAAATGCCTGGTTAACAGGAAGGGGATTCCAAGCTGTAGAAGTTTTGCCTTGAGTATCAAGAGATGCTAACTTATTCTTTGCCTCTGATGAGGCTAAAGGAATGTCCAGAGTTTGAATGACAGCCCTCAAGAAAGTATAACATCCCAAGGTATCCTCCACTGAGAAACGCTGGGATTATTCCCAGATTTATTTGGACTGGAGAAGTCAGAAGTATCCCCACCCCAAGCCTTCAATCTTGGAGACCTCTTCCTTTTCAAAAGAAGGAGAACTAGGTGGAGGTTCTGGTAACCTGTGTGGGTCTAGTGCCAGTACCAGCTCTGCTAGAAGAGGGGTCACGGGCTTAGTTTGAGGCACAGTAACAGGAGATAGGAATGGGAGATGGGGGACCATGGGGGGGGGGCAAGGGTCCTTGGGTGAATGCAGCTGGAAAAAACTGAAGATATCTTTATGCAGTGGAGGCCCATGCAAGAATGCCACCCAACCCCAGCCAGATCAGGAGAGGGATAATCAGTCTTCCTGAAACAAAGTGTTAGGTTGGTGGTGGTGGTGGGGCATTGAGGAGAGGGTGGTCTGGTGTGGACGGCTCAATTTGTGTCTTTTTGCCTAGGCTTCCTTAGACCCAAGGCAGCCATGAAATCATTATGAAGGATCTCCTCACAGAGCTGGGATGAAGGTGTGGAGCCGATTTATCATGTATTGCATTTGTTGGCACTAAACATCTCGGTACTATGCTTCCTAGTACCATGTATACCAGTAGAGGGATGCCCAGTGTGTGAGAAAATGATCTATGACGTCAGTAAGGGGCCTGCTGATTCTGTTACCTGTGTCTTTGGAGGGCGTGTTATTTCCAAACCAGGCAGAGTGGTTCTCAGAGTAGCAACAAACACACAGGGGATTAGCATGTGAAGAACTGGCACCAGGAGTGGGTCCCTTGGTACCACAGACTTACATGTTGCTGATGACGTAGACTGGAATGGAGGATTTGATATGTCCTCTCCATCTTGGCCAGTCTTACATGGGGCAACCTCTTCAAAAGTTGCTAACAGGCTGGGCAGCCCCTAAAGAAACAGTCTGGGTCCAAGCAGCTAAGACACTCTTTATGGGAGTAAGCCACTGGCAAGGATATCCTGCCAGAGAAGCAAGACATGACATCTACCACTTTCATCTTCTCCAGTAATAACATCAAGTGGGAAAACTAGAATTTTTTTTTAAACTGCGCACACGCTGTATAAAAGCCTCAGCATCAAAGCATAAAGACAGAAAAATAAATGAAAATAGCTGAAAATGACTCTGCAAACTGAGAATACCTACAGGAACACTGAGTGTACCCTTTGCCTTCAGCAGGAAGAAAAAATTACTCACCTTAGTAATTGCTTTTCTTCTCATGGAGTCTTGCTATATTATGACTATATGCAGTCAGCCACTGCAGCTGAACTGCCCCGGAGAGGAAAGAGTTAACTCCAGAGAGTCTGGAGTTCCACAGCGCGAGGGCGCTATACCAAAGCTCTATCTGGCCAGTTTCAAATGAAACTGTCAGATCTTTACGAAGCTAACACTAAGCAACAAGTCTGTGTGGAAAGCTCTACACTAGCCAAGTGGCTACCTACTAGTAGGAATAACAACAATATAAACAGCAATAATAATAATAACAATGAATAATAGTGTAACCCCCCTGCAAATGGGAGTTCCCAAAAGACTTCCAGGAGCTTGCTTGAATGCTCCAAGCCTGAATGGTGTTTGGCGTTTAAGCCATTTATCAGTGAGTGTTTTTAGAACCTCTGGTACTGTCTCTTTAAGAGCTGTCTGCTTGCAGACATAATTAGTTGTATGGGACTGTGTGTTTCTTTGATTGAGTACCACTCGAGCTGCTGCCAATTCACTCCATTTTGCAGTCACTAGGAGTGCAAAGAGAACCTATCTGAAAGATGTAACTGTTTGCCAGAAACCATTTAGAGTAATAATGAAATTACAGTTTGTCTAACCTGCTTTCTTTGGTCAGAACTGTGTCTGCCTAGTTCCCCATTCTGGTTTTGAACTGCTGAACTGGACCAATCAGTGTGGGGTAAGCTAGCTCTAAAATGGTGCCTTGGACAAATCAGAACTTGGACTCATAATCTGAGCCAGCCACAAGAGGATTGTATGGGCAGTGACTCTGGGAGATGTAGTTTACACTTGCGCCTTTTGGACCAACAGGGCAGTCTATTGTGAGTGACAGCCAATCCAGTCAAGAACTGGGAGGAACTCAAAGGAAGTGCTCGGTTTTGTCTGTTGGAGTTTCAGTTGAGCTCTGGCAGTGAAGAAGGAAGGAGCCCTGTGCTTTTCAGTGTGCAGTTTTAGTCGGAAGCGGTGTAAGGCCCAGAGTTCCGGTCTGCAGCTTGTGAAACTGCTTGTTAGGACTGAATCAGTCCTGTGAAGAGAATCAAAGGATATCTGAAGAGTAGAAACCAGGCTCACCCTGTAGAAGACTGGAGAAATTGCTGAATTGCACTCGGTCTGTCAGGAACTGAATCTGCTGTGTGTTCTCCCAGGTATTGTGCAGTAATTGCGATCGGGATAGAAGCAGCCTGCCTGGTATAGTACTTTCTGTTTTACCATATAAATGTGTGAAGAAGCATGTACCTCAAGTGAATCCTGCTGCCATTAAAGGACTTTTGCCTGTTACTGTTCACCATATAAATGTGTGAGGAGGCTTGGTTAGCTCAAGTGAATCCTGCTGCCATTAGACTTTTGCCTGTTGCAGTTTGCCATATAAATGTGTGAGGAGTCTCGTGGAGCTCAAGAGTAGCCCTGCTGACATTGAAGGACCCTATCTTGTTTGGCGGTCGTGAGTACTAATTCAGGGTCGCTCCCTGTTGAATTGCCATATTGAATCCAAATGGAATCACTGTACTGCTGACTGTTTAAACTAATTTTTCTTTTCTCTGTGGGAAGGGCCCCTACCAGCTGCCACGGTTTGGACTAGCCACTAGGGCTTGGTACCCAGGGACAGTAACTGGTAGGGATAGGCCTGTGCACAGAGCCATAGGTAGATGAGTAAAGTGATAAGCTAATTAACCTGATTTTCCCCTGTCCTTGTTATATTCCCCTAAATAAATCAGAGCTGCTTGTTTCAGCAAGTTATACTGCCTGAGGTATTTGTCTATGTTAAAGTATTGTACTGTGATTGTTGCACTGTATCTTATTTTACAGGAGGTCCCAGTGCCTGAACCAGCCCTGGGGGTAAGTGTATACTGTGAAGGTAATTTGATATATTGTGTGGGCCACTAGTGGGAGAAAGGGGGTTGCAGTGTCCCAGAGGGCTGTGACCAAGTAAGTTTAACTACTGCAAACCCTGACCTCTGGGTGGAGGCACCCACCATTGGATCCAGGCCCTCAACCTGTTAGTGGCAAATCAGGCAGGGGTAGTAGCCCCTGGGATACGCCATCTAGGGGTTACATCTTGGAGGCTCACCGCTGGGATTGTGTGTCCTCTAGTGGCCATATTTACGAACCACTGTTAAGAAAAAAATGGGTACCCCGACAGAAGTGGCTGTGCACCGGCTGGTGGAGTGGTGTACTGGGGAGGAGATTGACCACCAAAATGCTATGCTTATCCTGGACATCCCCCTGGGTATCAATACGGACACTGTACAGGGAGTACTTTCAAGGTGGAAGGTTTACAAACCCTGTGGTGGTGGGTCGGCATGCTAATCTGCTCACCCACACTTTCCTGGCCCTAGTAGAGTTTAAGGATCCCATAGATAGCTTCAAAGTGCCACAGACCATTACCCCAGAGGGAGCCCTCATTGCCTGGAGTGATAACTAAGTACAGTAAAGACCGGGGAATGAGCCCCACCACTGTCTGAAACTTTGAGGAGAAATTTGCTAAATGGTTGCTGGGGAAGGAAAACTGTGGAGGACTTGAAGAAACTATTTGCCACCGGAGTGTTTCTCCCCAACACCCTCTCCGCTCCAGTACCCGTAATGGTGGCTGAACCAATGCAGACCCCTATTTCTGCACCTGCCATTAGTCACGACTCTTACCGAAGGTTGAGGATCTTCTCTGGCACCCTCTCCACCCCCAAGGAGGATGACTGGGAGACCTGGATAGACTATGTTGCCCCAAGTGCTAGAATGGCAATGCTCGGAAGCTCAGCGAAAGAGGGTTAGTGAGAGCCTCCGAGGTCCTGCCCTGGCTACCATCCAGTGCTAAGCGGGCCAGTAACCCTGAAGTGACTGCACAGGCCTATCTTGAGGCCTTGGAGAATGTGTATGGGAGCCCAGATTCTGATGAGGATCTATGGTGAGAGTAAGAAATGCACAACAGTACCAAGGGGTTGTTGTCTGTGTATGTATCTCGGCTGGAAAATAGTTGCAAGAATGCCTCAGAAGGGAGTTTGCCAGCGACTGAACTGGACCGAACCAGGCTGGACAGGATCCTTAAGTCTGCCCCTTCTCAGAACTGCTGTTGCTTCAATTCGCCTGGCAAATTGACTGGAATCCCACCCTCCTATGATGAGTTAATGAGAGAAATTCGAGGAGTTGAGAAAAGGCGACCTGGGAGGACCTGCACCAATAGCTGCGTGACTCGACCCAAGTGACTGAGGGTGACCCATCAAGTGAAGTTCAGGGGCAGAGGTTGACAGTCAATGAGTGCTCTGACAAGGAAAAGATATGCCACAATGGGGCAAACTGTTGAGAGAGATCCGAATTCAAAAACAGTCCCTTTATGAAGGCCACGCCTGCAAGTATGGGCCTGACCTACATCCGACTGCATCTGCTATGGGGTGGGGGTACCCACCATGTATCTCCTGCTGATAACAGCTCCAACTCAATTCCTTGACCATGGAAGTGGAGAAACTGATGAGATGTCTCCAAATGCTTATCACTAAGAGACAGAGATGGCACCAAGGTTTCCAGTTAGTAGTACCCCGCCTAGCTCCCAGTGTGCGCCTCGGCCAGCTCAAACTCCAGAAAGTATGTTTTGCTATAATTCCAGGAAGGATGGGCACATGAAGAGGGAATGCCGGTCCCCAAAAGACACTGACAAAGTTGCATATAGGCTACAAGGAGAGCTTCGGAGAACAAATCAGTGGTTAAGAGGTGCACAAAATGATCCCAGTGAGGGCACCAAAAATGCTAACTTTCGCGTCTTTTTGTGGCAAGGTCAGTTGCCCAGGCCCCCTACACCTCTCCAGACTGGTCCAGAATAGTGGGTCCCTCCATGGAGACCACTGTAAAGGTGAATGGAGTGTCTACAAGAGCTGTATTAGACAGTGGCTCCCTGAGTGACAATTATGTTCCAAGATTGGTATCAGAAGCATTTGTCAGATGTACCCTTACAACCATTAGAAGGACTGCATGTATGGGGGTTAAGAGATGAAGGCCAACCCTATTCGGGTACATCAATTTGCTGTCTTTCCCCACCTCCGTGGCTGGGTGGCGAACAAGTAGAGACCCTAGCCTTAGTGTGTCCCCACTGGACTGTATGATGGTGTCCCTTTGTTGATTGGAACAAATGCTCATATGTTCGGAAGGCTGGCACAGTTATGTTATGAAAAACAGGGTCAAAGACTAGTAGAGCTTTAAGAGTTCGGCTTTAATTAAGAAGGCCTATGAGGCACAGAGAGATGCTGAAAAAAATAGAACCAGAGGAACCGGTCGGAATTGTATGGAAGAAGGATCCTGAGTCTCTGATCCTGGCGCCAAATGCCCAGTGTACCTTACAGGAGAGGTCCGTGATCAGAAAGGATGTTAAGAATAAAATATTAATGTTGGATGCACCAGGCGATGGAAAATTGCCAGAGGACTGCTGGTCAAGCCTAGTATTTTGCCCGCTAGAGCCCATGCTTATGCCAGAAGGGTAATGGTCCAAGTTCATAATGTGTCTGAAAGAGACATTCGAGTAAATAGAGGTTGCATCCTGGCTAATGTGCATTGTGCAGACACTGCAGTGCTACCCAGCAGCAAAGAGTTCAAGGAAGAATGACAGAGTAACGCCTGACTTGTTTGATTTCGCGACTCCTATTGCCAGCTGAATGGAAAGTGAGGATCAGTGAGAAGCTTGCCCAGAGAGACCAGGTGTTTTCTTTAAAGGAATGGGACGTGGGATCGTGCAAGGAGCTGAGCACAATATCCGGCTGCATGACGAAGACCATTTCGTGAGAGGTCTGACGCCTGGCACCTGCTGACATAGATGATGTGAGACGGCATCTGCAAGAGATGTTAGCTGCTGGTGTAATACGAATCCAGAAGCCCTTATGCTTCCCCATTGTGGTAGTGAGGAAAAGAATGGAACAGTAAGGATGTGTGTGGATTATCGCACTAAACCGTGGACTATCCTGATCAGTACACAATGCCCGCATTCAGGATGCTTTTGACTGCCTAAGCGGGAGCAAGTGGTTCTCTGTGTTGGATCTCTCTACAGTGGTACTACAGATCCCGATGGCCCCAGAGGACCGTGAGAAGACAGCCTTTATCTGTCCGCTTGGCTTCTATGAATTCATGAGGATGCCTCAAGGTTTCAGGTGCCCCAGCCACTTTTCAGCGATTGATGGAGCGTGCAGTGGGGACATGAACTTACTAGAGTGCCTGGTATACCTAGATGATGTTATTGTGTTTGGCAGCTCACTGGAGGAACATGAGAGCAGATTATTTAAGGTATTGGACCACTGGAGGACTTTGGCCTTAAACTGTCCATTGATAAGTGTCAATTCTTTCAAACATCAGTAAAGTATGGGACACATAGTATCCACCGAGGAATAGAGACCACCCAAGTAAAGTTGAGGCCTTGACCACCTGGCCACAGCCCAAAATCTAAAAGAACTGCAAAGATTCCTGGGATTCTGTGGTTATTATCAGCGTTCATCAAGGACTATTCAAGAGTGATCCGCTTTTACTTAACCTTACTCAAGGGTATCCCCAACCCACAAAAAATACCAAAGTCAGCGTCCCTCAAGACTGAAGAGTGTATTTTCATCCGGTGAAGTATTTGGGGCCTGCTGGACTCCTAATTGTGAGACTGCTTTTCATGAGATCATATATCAACTTACCCATGCTCCAGTGCTGGCCTATGCGATCCAAGAAAACCTTCGTCCTGCACACTGATGCTAGCTTGCAAGGGTTGGGGCTGTGTGTGTACCAAGAGCATGAGAATGGCCTGAGACCAGTGGCCTTTGCCAGTAGAAGCCTGACCCCATCCGAAAAGAACTATCCTGTACATAAGTTAGAGTTCCTAGCTTTGAAGTGGGCTATTGTTGACCAATTCCATGAGTACTTGTATGGGGCTAAAATACTAGTAAAAACTGACAATAATCCTTTGACCTATGTGCAGACCTCAGCTAAGTTGGATGCCACTGGCCACAGGTGGCTTTCTGCATTATCTACATATGACTATGCTCTCGAATACCGAGCAGGTCTGAACCACATAGATGCTGATGCTCTCTCCTGGAGGCCTGTTCCCCAGAATGATTGGGTCCGATTGGCAGAACCTGACATTCGGGCACTCTGCCGAAGTTGACAAGGAGAAACAAATGTCCACGGACACAGTGGACTGCATGGTGGATTGCTTGGGACCCTCTGAGAATTGCATACCTGCTGCTTATTGCCACTTTTCTGCAATAGACATTGGTGCACTGCCTCAGCTGGACAATGACAGTATCGCGGCTCAATCCGGATCCTATGATCAAATCAGCTTTGAAGCCCTCTATGCAGGAAAAGATGTGTCCAAATTACGCCCCACTGATTTGAGAACTGCACTGTTATACAAAGAAGGTCCTAAGTTGAAACTGATCAATAAACTGTTATACAGAGAAACAGTAGACAGAGGGGACAAGTAGACAAACAACAACTGGTGCTGCCCACTGCCTTCGAGACTCAGTATTGAGGTCCTTGCACAACCACATGGGGCACCTTGGTATAGACAGAACACTTGACTTGGTGAGATCCAGATTCTATTGGCCTAAGATGGGGGCTGATGTGGAGCAACACATTCGAACTTGTAGTCGCTGCTTACAGAGGAAAGCTTTGCCCCAGAGGGCTGCCCCCCTTGTTAACATAACCACCAGTGCACCCATGGAGCTGGTCTGTATTGATTTTCTGAGTTTGGAGTCAGATCAAAGAAATATCAGTAATGTGCTGATGGTCACTGACCATTTCACGAGATATGCCCAAGCTTTCCCCACCAAAGACCAGAAAGCATCCACTGTAGCCAAAGTACTTGTAGAAAACTTTTTTGTTCACTATGGGGCTCCACAAAGAATCCATTCTGATCAAGGAGAGACTTTGAGAGTCGTCTGCTCAAGAGATGCTTTCTCTGTGGGAGTCGGAAAGTCCAGAACCACTCCTTACCACCCCAGGGGACCCACAGCCTGAGCGTTTCAACCGCACTTTGCTAGATATGCTAGGCACCCTGCACCCAAAGGACAAGACTAGATGGAGCCAACAAATTAGCACCCTGGTACATGCTATAACTGCACCAAAAGTGATGCCACTGGGTTCTCCCCTACCGCCTGATGTTTGGAAGAGAAGCTCGACCACCGTATGTGTGTTTTGGGGTATCTCCTGATGGGGTTCAAGCTGACAACTATTTACAGTAGCGTAAAGTTAAAGGCCCAGCTAACTCATGCGTACCAACTGGCTTAAACCATGGCTGCCAAAGAAATCTGGCCAACAAAGAAAGGTATGATAAAAGGTGAAAGCACAGGAACTCCAGGAGGGAGATCGGGTATTGCTAAGAAATCTGGGACTGCATGGCAAGCACAAGATTGCTGACAAATGGCACCATTTCCTCACATTGTAGTGGGCAAACTAGATGATCTGCCAGTGTACAAAGTAAGGCCTGAGAATAATTCAAAAGATGTAAAACAATGCATAGAAATCATTTATTGCCCATTGGACAAATCTTAATTGAGTCTGAGCCCTAGAAGATGCCCCTCTGGACCAGTGACTAGAGCTGCTGCTAAGAAAAGATCAAGAAAGTCTGCACCTACAGAAGCAAAGTTAAAGTGTTCCCTCCACAAGTCCCAGTTGAGCATGACTGTCACTCCATATCGGAAGAAAGTGAGAGTGACTTTGAATACTATCCTTCTTTGACTGAGTCAATTGTTTTGGGCAATCCCTAGTCAATACTGGAGATGAAGCTGGGCCTCTGACTGTCCAAGCCTCCAGCTTGTCCCCTGGAGCCAATGCTCCAGAAAGTGAAGTGCAAAGCATCAGATCAGATGAAATGGAATCATTGTGCATGGTTGAACTGTTTGAGCTTTCAGGGAGGAAATGATGGATTGGGTCAGACTGGTGATACACCAGAACAAGAAGAGTATTTTGAGTGCCTGACAGTCCACTCAGTGTCCGAAAGCTCTCATGCAGCCAAATGTTGTGGACTCAGAAACTGTAACTCCTGGAGCTGAAAGTGCCCCAAGTTCTAGCCTCTCTACCCCATGGAGACTCCCTGACAAGTGAGGACAATGCTGAAAATGAGGCTCAGAGTGCAGAGACTGTAACAGTTCCCCTAGAAAGACTGTTCGAGCTGTAAAGCCTGTGGTGCACCTCAGTTCACGATTCCCTGGGCCGGCCAGTGGATCTGCCTCTCAATGTTGTCCATAAAGGAGTGTATGTGTCCCAGGCTCATTGCCCAAACTGGCGTCAATTAGCACTCAAGTTACTATGTGCCCTCTAAGTATGGTGCCCTTGCCCCATCAGCCCCAAGGTAACTGATAGGAAGGGCCCTCTTTTCAGGTTTCATGTACAAGAGGTAATAACTTGAGTTATGGTACAATGTATGTAATACTGTGTAAAGAGTGACGTCTGCAATGTTTCAGAAATGTGTTCTTGGTAAAATTATATATTGACTGATGATTACATGTGTGAGCCTAATGCAAATGTATATGGTTGCAGTTAAAACCTATGGGAGTACTTGCTTGACGCGGACGTCAAGCTTTCCCAGGCCAGGAAGGGTGTAACCCCTGCAAATGGGGTTCCCAAAAGACTTCAGGAGCTTGCTTGAATGCTCCAAGCCTGAATGGTGTTTGGCGTTTAGTCATTTATCAGTGAGTGTTTTAGAACCTCTGGTACTGTCTCTTAAGAGCTGTCTGCTTGCAGACATAATTAGTTTGTATGGGGACTGTGTGTTTCTTTGATTGAGTACCACTCGAGCTGCTGCCAATTCACTCCATTTTGCAGTCACTAGGAGTGCAAAGGGAACCTATCTGAAAGATGTAACTGTTTGCCAGAAACCATTTAGAATAATAATGAAATTACAGTTTGTCTAACCTGCTTCTTTGCAGTCAGAACTGTGTCTGCCTAGTTCCTCATTCTGGTTTTGAACTGCTGAACTGGACCAATCAGTGTGGGGTAAGCTAGCCTAAAATGGTGCCTTGGACAAATCAGAACTTGGACTCATAATCTGAGCCAGCCACAAGAGGAGTGTATGGGCAGTGACTCTGGGAGATGTAGTTTAGACTTCGGCGCCTTTTTGGACCAACAGGAGCAGTCTATTGTGAGTGACAGCCAATCCAGTCAAGAACTGGGAGGAACTCAAAGGAAGTGCCGGTTTTGTCTGTTGGAGTTTCAATTGAGCTCTGGCAGTGAAGAAGGAAGGAGCCCTGTGCTTTTCAGTGTGCAGTTTAGTCGGGAAGCGTGTGTAGGCCCAGAGTTCCGGTCTGCAGCTTGTGAACTGTTTTGTTAGACTGAATCCGTCCTGTGAAGAGAATCAAAGGATATCTGAAGAGTAGAAACCAGGCTCACCCTGTAGAAGACTGGAGAAATTGCTGAATTGCACTCGGTCTGTCAGGAACTGAATCTGCTGTGTGTTCTCCTGGGTATTGTGCAGTAATTGCGATCGGGACAGAGAAGCAGCCTGCCTGGTATAGTACTTTCTGTTTTACCATATAAATGTGTGAAGAGGCTTTGTGTACCTCAAGTGAATCCTGCTGCCATTAAAGGACTTTTGCCTGTTACTGTTCACCATATAAATGTGTGAGGAGGCTTGGTTAGCTCAAGTGAATCCTGCTGCCATTAAAGGACTTTTTGCCTGTTGCAGTTTGCCATATAAATGTGTGAGGAGTCTGTGGAGCTCAAGAGTAGCCCTGCTGACATTGAAGGACCCTATCTTGTTTGGAGGTCGTGAGTACTAATTCAGGGTCGCTCCCTGTTGAATTGCCACATTGAATCCAAATGGATCACTGTACTGCTGACTGTTTAAACTAATTTTCTTTTCTCTGTGGGAAAGGGCCCCTACCAGCTGCCACGGTTTGGACTAGCCACTAGGGCTTGGGTACCCAGGGACAGTAACTGGTAGGGATAGGCCTGTGCACAGAGCCATAGGTAGATGAGTAAAGTGATAAGCTAATTAACCTGATTTTCCCCTGTCCTTGTTATATTCTCCCTAAATAAATCAGAGCTGCTTGTTTCAGCAAAGTTATACTGCCTGAGGTATTTGTCTATGTTAAAGTATTGTACTGTGATTGTTGCACTGTATCTTATTTTACAGGAGGTCCCAGTGCCTGAACCAGCCCTGGGGGTAAGTGTATACTGTGAAGGTAATTCTGATATATTGTGTGGGCCACTAATTGGGAAGAAAGGGGGGTTGCAGTGTCCCAGAGGGCTGTGACCAAGTAAGTTTAACTATTGCAAACCCTGACCTCTGGGTGGAGGCACCCGCCATTGGATCCAGGCCCATCAACCTGTTAGTGGCAAATCAGGCAGGGGTAGTAGCCCCTGGGATAGCGCCATCTAGGGGTTACAATAGTATTATTAGTTTCTCCCTAACAAGCACTATTAGACCCCCCTTCCCCCAAGACTCAAGTCCAGGAAGGGGGCCAACATATTACTTAAAACAGAAATACCTAATTCCCCAACCCTAAATAAAGGGGTGAAGGAAGAACTAAAATGGCATGACACAGTGCTTGCACTAATTTGCCACCCTACCAAGTAGAAGTTCTGAGAGGGGCAGGAGGGAGGTGGTCATATTATGCAAGACTCCATGAGAAGAAAAGCAATTACTAAGGTGAGTAATTTTTCTTCAAACACCATGAAGTCTTGCTATATTATGACTATATGCAGATTACAGCAGTACCTCCATGGAGGAGGCCAGAACCTACTTAGGAAATAGGCTCTGAAGCACAGCTGTGCCAAACGAGCATCTCTCCTGGACTGAATATCCAGGAATAATGCTTGGTAAAAGTGTGAACTGTTTTCAAGTAGCAGCTTGACAGATTTCCAGAATGGGAATATCTCTAGCAGCCGCTAGAGATGCAGCTGTACCCTGGTGGAGTGAGCCCTCAGTCCTGAGGGGGTTCTCTACCTAGTTTTTGATAACAAAATTGGATACAAGAGACAATCTACCTTGCAATTGTCCTCTTAGTGGCAGGTTTCCTTTGCCAACCTCGCCATAGGTAAGGAAGAGTTGGAGGATTCAACCTGTAACCCTTGGTGCGCTCCAAATAGTAGCTTAAGGCTCTTTTGACGCCCAGCTGTGCAGACTCCTCTCACCTTAGGAAGAATGCTCAGTGAAAAATACTGGAAGAGAGATGGATTGGTTCAGGTGGAAATCTGAAACCACTTTAGGCAAAAACTTTCTGTTAGTCCTGAGGACTACCTTATCTCTGTGGAAAGAGATAAAATCTTCTTCCACTGACAGGGCCTGTAGTTCACTTATGCGTCTGGCAGAAGTGATAGCCACTAGGAAAACAGTTTTCCAAGTCAGAAACTTGAGCTCTGCTGAGGACAGAGGCTCAAAGGGGGGTTGCATTAACTGAGCAATGCAAACATTCAGGTCCCAAGCGGGAGCTGGTTCTCGAAAAGGAGGGTTGGTGTGAAGTAACCCTTTAAAAAACTTGGAAAGCACAGGGTGAGAAGAAAAGGAAGCAGGCTTCCCTGCTGACAGAAAAGCAGAGACAGCTGCCAGATGAACCTTTAAGGTAGCTGGCCTAAGGCCTAAGGAATTTAAATGACCAAATAGTCCAGTAAATGGGCAGATCAGCAGATTCTGGGATAATCTGCTTCTCAGAGCACCAGATGGAAAACCTTTTCCACTTAGAATTGTAAGTGGCTCTAGTGGAAGGCTTCCTTGAAGCCTTTAAAATATCCAAAACACCTTGAGAAAGGTGTAAGTCAGCAATTCTAACTCCTCAAGAGCCATGCCTTGAGATGGAGGATTTGAGGTCCGATACCACTCTCCCTGTGCACAGGCCAGTAAGTCGTGGACTCTGGGCAAGCTCAGGGCAGGGTGGACTGTCAAGGACAGAAGCAGTGGGTACCAGGGCTGTCTGGCCCAATCTGGGCAATCAGAATCACCTTGCAGGGCTGAGATCTGATTTTTACTAGTACCCTGAGAAAGAAGTGGAAAGGAAGGCATACAGGAACTTCCCTTTCCAATCCAACTGAAAGGTCAGGGGACTGATCCCAGCACTGGAGGCCTGCAACAAAACAGAGGAAGTTGGTGGTTGTCTGGGGCTCGAAAAGATCTATCTGAGGGGTGCCCCATCTGGCAAAGACTGACCCCAGCACCTGAGGATTCAGAGCCCATTCGTGATGGCCCTGAGAAATCCTGCTGAGGGCATCCGCCAGGACATTGTCCTTCCCTGGAAGGTGAACTGCTATCAGGGAGGTGTTCAGGGGAGTGTCAGAGACCACAACTTCATTGCTTCGATGCACAAGGCTGATGACCGAAAGTGCCCTTGCTTGTTGATGTACCACATTGTTGTGGTGTTGTCTGTCCTGACTTGAACTACTTTGTTCTGGACAGAAGCTGAAAACACCTGAAGAGCTAAAAAGACAGCTCTGAGTTCCAAAGATTGATGTGGAGCAGAGATTCCTGGGAGACCACACTCCCTGAGTGGACAGGTCGCCAAGTGAGCTCCCCCCTAACAGGGAAGCATCCGTGGTGAGGGTGAGGGAGGGAAACGTGAATGAAAGGAACCCTTGTTTTAGATTGCTTTGATCCTGCCACCAGTGTAAGGCCAGGATCAGGGTTTGGGGCACTGGAACCAATTTGGAAAGGGGTCCTCCTTTGAGACCAATAGGCCCTCAAATGGAACTGAATGTCCCTCATCTGGAATCTTGCTCCTTGCACTACAGCTGTGGAAGCGCCATGTGCCCTAGGAGTTGCAGAAAATGCCTTGCTGGTCGACAGACCCGGAGGTAAAGGAGGATGTCAGGGCAATGAGTCTGTCTACCCTTTCCGAGGGAGAAATGCCCCGGCTAACTCTGTGTTCAATTCTGCACCTATGAAAGTTAGTACCTGAACTGGTTCGAGAACTGACTTTGAAATTCAGCAGGAATCCCAGGAAGTGAGAAGCTGCTGGGTGACTTGCAAGTGGATTTTACCTGATCTGGGGACTGACCCACTATGAGCCAGTCATCCAGGTAGGAAACACAGCAATCCCTTGCTTTCTTAAATGAGCCACTACCACAGCTAGACATTTCGTGAATACCCTTGGCGCAGAGGTAAGGCCGAAGGGCATTGCCCTGAACTGGCAGTGGCCTGAGGGTAGTTCGAACCTGAGGTACTTTCGGTGAGAAGGCCTGATCAGAACATGAAAATAGGCATCCTTGAGGTCCAGGGAAGCTAACCAGTCCCCTGGCCTCAGGGAGGGCAAAATCATTATCAGAGTTAACATTTTGAACTTTGGTTTCAAAAGATGCTTGTTCAGGTACCTTAAATCTAAAATGGGCCGCCATTCTCCTGTCTTTTTTGGGGTAAGAAAGTATCTTGAGTACAGCCCCTTGCCCTGATGGCAAGGAGGGACCCTTTCTACTGCTTTGCAGTCCAAAAGAGAAGAAACCTCTGCTTCCAAAGCAAGGGCTTCTGAAGGATTTGCAGGTGGAAAATGTCTGGCTCTCATTTTGGAAACTGTTTGAAGCTGAGAACCAGACCCTGGCCTGTACCTCCAGAACCCACCTGTCCGAGGTTAGGGACACCCAGTTCTGGCGAGAATAAACCAACCTGCCCCCCACTGGTACAGGAGAATGCCCTGGGCACCCCATCAGGGTGCCTGCTTGCAGTAGCCTTAGGCTGAGGGGAGGGGGATGTCACTTGTGCCCGCTCACCTCTGCCTCTAAAGAAACCCTCTGTGCAAATGCAGAGGAGGCCTGAATTGGTAAAAGGCCTGTGGAAAGGCCTGCCCTACCTCTGGGAGCGTGCCTCTGTGGAGTGGCATGCCTCTCCTTAGCCTGGGCACTTTTGTAGGTAGTTCTGTATTCATCCATCTTTTCATATAGTTTTCTGTTTGTTCCCCAAACAGAGAATTACCCACAACAGGAAAAGCCATAGCCTTTGACTGAGTATCTTGGGACAGATTAGTGCATCTGAGCCATGCCAACCTACAGGGAAAGCTACAGAAGTGGCCATGACCCTAGAGGAAACATCATTAACATCAACAGCAGTATGAAATTGAACTTTAGAGGCTTCAATGCCATCAGCAGCCACCTGTTCCAACTCACTAGCCAGCTGGCCATGGGCCTGCTTGGCTAACTGCAATACTGTGTCCCACCTAGATTTCTGATATCTAGCCACATAAGCCATATAATTTGCCTGCCTGAGTCCCAAAGAAGCTGCCATATACTGTTTTTCACCATGGCATCAATCTTCCTGGAATCCTTATCAGGAGGATGTGAGGCCAGAGAAATATTAGCCTTGTCACAGGCTGCAGCTTGTACCACACCTACATGACTACACTGCTCAGTGAGGAAGTCTGTATCAGAGCCTGACAAGGTATATCTTCTGTCCATTTTTTATCTACAGGAGGGACAGAATGAGGATTTTTAAAATCTTTGTTGTTTGCTTCCTAAATGACTTATGCAAAGGAATAGACAACCTCCTAGACTCTGGTATATCCATCATTTCTACATAATCAGGCTTCTTGCTCATCCACAGCTTCCTCTAAAGGAAGCTGGAGGGTTTCTGCAACCTTTTGTAAAACATAAAATGAGAAGGGGACTCAGACAGAATAGGAGGAGATTCTAAAGGTCTGTCTGGAGAAATGTCCGTTCAATGGGCACGTCCAGACCCTCCCAGCCACACATGTAATGATCAACACCTCCTCCTCCTGTGGTTCATAAAATTCCTCAACATCATACTTCTGAACCACTGGCACTGAACGAACCAGCTTTTACCAACTGTAGGTGGTCTGGCAGGACCCTGAGACAGTGACTGGACAATCTGTATGGCTTTAGCTATTTCTAGCAGTTGGAGAGACAATTTTGGACTCAAACCTACTGATTTCTTTGTCTTTTCACTGAGACTGGTTCCCTGAACCAGCCTTCCTTTGCCCGAGGAAGTCTCGCCTGGTCAGAGGGCACTCCCTCTGGTCCAGTGGGTACTGGACTGGCTGGCCATCCGGGTCAGCGGACTTCTTGGCCTCTCGTTCCCTGAGCCGGCCCAATCTCTTTTCCAGGGTGGCTGCAGGGAAATTTTTACACACCTGGCAGTCTGACAAGAGGTGGTCAGCCCCCAGACAATAAACACAAGTGGTGTGTGGGTCAGCCTTGGCAAAGGCTTCCCCACAGACATCATAGTGTTGAAACCCAGTGGGCCCGTTTTTCTTTTGGGTTTCTCAGACATAATGCCAGCCTAACCAAAAACTTGCCTTTTGATGGCAGTGCCAGGCAAGACACCCTTATCGGTTCTAACCGTGTCACGGTATTTGAAAACCTATTTTAAAAGCAAGGTTTTTTAGAACCGATAAGAACTGGAACCGCACTCTAAAAGCCCAACCAACACTTTAAAACGTTAATTTAAGCAAACGATCGGTTCAAAACCGAACCGATAATTGAATTTCCACACAGACTTTAAATTTTCTACTACGGTTTACAGATAGAGCTTTTAACTCAAATGCGGTAAAATAAATACTTTTGCTGGTTCAAATGAACCAAAATACTCGCTTGAACCGAGAAATGAACCGATGTGAAGGAGCTGATCTCCGGAGCGACTGTTCAGTGAAGCGGAGTAAAGAATCTGACAGTTTCATTTGAAACTGGCCAGACAGAGCTTTGGTATAGCGCCCTCGCGCTGTGGAACTCCAGACTCTCTGAAGTTAACTCTTTCCTCTCCGGGGCAGTTCAGCTGCAGTGGCTGACTGCATATAGTCATAATATAGCAAGACTTCATGGTGTTTGAAAAAACAATATGAGGGTTGGGTGTGAGATGGGAGGATGGAGGGTGGCTATGTGTTCATATAAAATTCTTGAATCTTTGGGCGCTGGGCACTGGCTATCCATGATTCCAAGCTGACAGAAAGTGTTTTTGCCCTTCAGTGGCAAGGACAAACAGTTCCAATTCAGTACGTAAAAAAAAGGTCTTTTGACAATAAATGAATATCAAGAGTGTTATTAATCATCCTGTGGGTAATTTTTGTCCACAAAACTTTAGGAGATATACAGAGCTGGCAGAGCAGTAAGTAGAAAAAAATGGTTACAATAAGGCTTGAGTCCCTGATGATCTCGCGACAAGGGCGAGTTAGTGGGAGCAGCCTTCATAGACCTTACAAAGGCCTCTGACACTGTTCACCACACTCTTCTTCTTCAGCAACTAGCCTCCATAGGTCTCACCTCTGACACGTTAGATGGTTCAAGAGTTACCTGGATGGTCAATCCCAACAGGTGAAAATTGCAAATGTTACCTCGGTCACACTGCCCATCTGCTCAGGTGTACCACAGGGCTCTATTTTAGGGCCTTTACTTTTACACATCTTCCTGAACAACCTACCGCAGGCCTGCCACCAACAGATGCTACTGTATGCGGATGATGCTGTTATCTTTACTAGTAACCCTGACCCACAGCAACTGGAGCGTCATCTACAGCATAGTTTTGCAGAATCCGAGGACTGATTCAATGCTCACAAATTGATCCTGAACTACAAAAAAACTAAAGTTATGCTGTTGAGTGGCACTCATAGCAAGCACAAATCTCAACCACTTACAATCCAAAACTGCATGAGAGTACTTCTGGAACAAATCCTACACTTTTAAGTATCTGGGAGTAACCCTGGACAGCTCACTTTCTTATGCTCAGCACATCGACAACGTTGCCCGGGCTGTCAACATCAAGACTGGTCTGCTCTACAGACACAAACACTGCTTGACACCCGAAGCCCTCAAAACTGCAATTATCAGCTCTGTTTTACCTACTGGTTATCTATGGTGCCGCTGCTACTTCATCACTTCGCAGAATGTCCATTCCACTAAATACGGCGTGCAGACTCCTCAACGGTGCTGCACGCCTTCTCCACACATGCAACCTATACACCCAATCCGGGTGGCTTCAACTAAGCGGAAGGATACAGTACCAAACATACCTGTTAGCTAAAAAAGCACTTCTCAGCCTTTTGCCCCTTCGAACTACAACCCCCCCTTAGCTCCTACTCCAGCTCCCAGTACGCTCGAAGCTCAGTCCATCAATCTCTGAAGATTCCTAGGTGCAAGACATCTCAAGGGCAGCAGTCATTTACTTACAGAGCCCCACTCGAGTTCAATGCATTTCCCAATGAAATCCTATCCATATCAAGATTAGGTCCTTTCAAGCACAGGCTCCGTCAGCATCTTATAACAAATGGTTCCTGCGACTGCTTCACTTAATGATACTAACACCTGTGCGCACTCCAGTTCCCTCTTTTCCACCCCAAAGCTTTACCTTTCCAACCCTTGCTATATCCTACTACCCTCCCCTGACTCTCCGACCCCCACCACCTCCCCTCCTACCTACCTACAACCCGCACTCTATCTACTCCTATTGACAAGGCCTTCTAGCTGCTGGCCTCTCTTCTTCTCCTCCTCCTCTCTTATTACCCCCGCTCCTTTCTTCTTCACTACTAAAGTTATTAATTCTAGATAATTAAAGTATGTACTTTACTGTTTTTTAAAACTAGTCTTTGTATTACCACCTCTGTTATGTTTGTTCAGCCCTCCCCACTGACGTGGAACCTTTGTAAATGAGCACTTTGCGCTCAAAGGTATTGTAATCAGAGACTGAATAAATAAATACAAATTTAAAAAAATGATGTCACTGTGGCAATACTGAAAAAGTATATTTAAAGGGGAATGTCTATTAGCTAAATCCCCACACCTTTGTGTGTATCAGCCCCAGTCTGACTTTTAGGGACAGAAGTAAAATTTTACCTTTTCGGTAATGTCTTGCATTTTGAATTCATCTGGTTGATCCTGCCGTCCCTCTCGACATCTTAGAACTGGCATCACTAGGGGCATATCCCAGCGCCTCGTGCGGCTGATGTCAGAGCCGGAGATCAGCCTCAGGAGACTGTGCATTGCTATTAGTAATAGTTATTTATAGCTCTGTTATGCCCTCTGCCTGCCCCAGTGCCCTTCTGAGCAGAAGTGTAGAATGGGGATCATATGACATTCCCCTTTAAACAAAATTCAGCCTATATTTAATTTTTTTTCTGTAGTTCTCAACCTTATTGCCTTATTACAAAGGCCATATGTATGAAAACAGGAGCTCTACCTCATCTGCTCCACCTGCTTGCCTAAACCTGGCATCACATTTCTGTTTATGATATCACAATCTATTGGTGTTGAGATAATTACAATGTCATAAGCAGGGGATTATGATGTCTTATAAAATGGCAAGAAAAAATCTAGAAATCTCATTGGCCAAGACAGATCAGCTGACCGTACATTAATTCCCTGTATACGCACAATCATCCTGGTCCTAAACCACATTACACAATGAGCAGATCAGTCCTCCTACAACCAGAACTATCTTCCATCAGTCTCCCTACAACCAGAACTGATCTTCCACCACAAACATTTAATTTTTTTTTTACTTAATTTAGTTTTTGTTGACTGGGTAAGTGCACTAGACAAATCCTGCCTATTTTCAGGCACGACCCGGGGGAGGGGGATACAGATGAATGCCAACTGACTTTGAACCAGATTAAGCTGTTGGTGGTATTTTTAGTGAATGAGGGAAATTTGGCCAGGACACTGGGGAAATTCCCCTACTTGAGAGAGGGCGCTGCTAGTGGAATCTCCTCAGAGTGCTTGCAGACGGCTGCGTGGCAAGACATGCAGGAGGCTGAGGAGCTGATCACCTCCTCAGCTTTCACCGGACTGAGTGATCAAAATGGATATGGAACCTATCTCGGAGCGGAGTGCTGCAACGGCAGCGGTTTCTATACCTGATTCAGAAGTACCATGCAATGTCCCCTCGGAGGCGGGTGAAGTGCATCCCGTTTGCGAGGTGGATGAAATCAATCATCAGCTCCAGGCTGTGGAGTGCCAGTTCGTTGCTACACGGAACACCCTGCTGCAAGAGTTGCAGCGGCATCGTGCAGTCTTACCGGACAGACGGGAACAGGAAGAGATACAGACTGGTGCTACGCAGTCCCCTGTAATCGGCCCACTATCTGCAGCGGTTTTGGAGAATGGCTTTTCTGTTGCACTACCCTCCTGCTCTGTGTCGGACTGTCCTTTGGATCTGGGTGAGTCTATAACTTTTACTGCTTCCCCATCCCAGCAGGCCTTTATGGAGACCCTGACTTCTTCGTCTACTGTAGTAGTCCCTGAATTGCTTTCTGGCCCACATATAGGGCATTTTACTATAGGCTTGGCTCCTAATGGACACAAAGGACTTACTGGGGGCCCTGAGGAAACAACTTGTGCATCGGCAGTGCAGAACCCCCCCCCCCGCCTGTTACTGACGCCGCCCCCATCTCTGGAATTATGCTTTCTGCTCCTAAAGAAACTGAGGCATCTGACACATGGGTAGCTACAGCCCTTGAGGCTGCGGTGTGGGTAAGATCCCCAGATGGGAAAACCTGGGACGCTAATGTGACGTCTGAAGGGGATTCTACACATTCCTCTTCTACTGTGGGCTTGGGTCTTCCTCCTGGACAAGTCTCAAATGATGTTTTCGCCCCTACCCACCTTATTTCCAGTCCGGATCTTATGGAAAACATTAGGAAACTGGAGGATGGTGATCTGTTACACCCTTTTGAACCCCCCGAGGCCTTATCTGACGGCACTATAGCTCAACCATCTGCTTCAGCATCTGAGCTTGGACAGGGGAAAGGCCCTTTTGTATGGCATGATAAAATTGCTGAAAAACTTTTTCCTGCTACCTTTGGTCTTTTAAATGGGCCTGCTGCTCGATGTAATGCAGTATGTTTGAAATTTCGAGGGTCACTGGATGATGTGCCCAATAGACTTTTCATTGGTCGAGATTTGTTGAAAAACAGTATGCGGTTTTATGCATAGATTTATGCCTTGATTCATATGCCTGGGGACTCTATTTTCAACATCAGTTTCAAGCATCCAGCAGGATTGGACAGATTTTGGAAACAATATCAGGCTTTAAAAAATACACCTATGTGGAGACCTTTTTTGGCTATACCTTTGACTAAACCAATTTCTAAGAAAATTACAATTCTATTTCGAAACAAGGGACTTAATGTCGCTGACATAAGCTACTATTTACAGCAGCACTGTACTGTTAAAGGTCCCCCTGAGCCTATTCTTGATGAACATCTCTGGACAGGGGGTTGGCGATATTTAACTGATTTACGATTAGAGAATAAATAGGTTGACTAAACATCTGCCTAATTGTTTTTTTCTGGGTCAGGACAGGGGTGTTCTTTTTTATCTGGGGCAGCCACGGGCTTGTTATAAGTGTGGGGCACTAGGTCATTTAAGCAATGTATGTGATCAACAGAAATGTGGGCTCTGTGGGGAATTAGGTCACATAGAGGCTCATTGTAGACGTCCAATGAAGTGTAATTTATGTGATGAGCAGGGACACACTTTCCGTTCTTGCTCCTGGGCTTCTCACAATCAAGCTGATCCTGCTCTTCGGGCTGAACAAGACGTCTATGTTGCTAATGCACAAAAAGAGCTTCAAAAGATGCAGGATTTATTATTACATCCTGCTGCACCTGTCCCTGTTCCTCACCCTTCTCCTAGTCATGCTGAGGGGGAGAAGATTCAGACCCCAGACTTAGATGACATGGATACTGATGCTCCGGCCCCAACATCCCCTTCCACTATTGGTATGGCTGACGGTCCTGTTCCAGCTCCCCCGTCCCCCTACACTGGGTATGACTCAAGGCGTACCGCCAGTGGTTGTTCCCGACACTATTCAGGCTAATGTGCCTTTCGGTGTACAGGAGGCCCCTTGTATGCCTCCACCAGGGATACTGACTGATATTCCCTTTCAACGAGTTACCCGATCTAGGACCACCAAACCTGGTTCTGGGGTCCCTCCCATATGTCTTGAGCCTGATTTAACTCCTACTGCCAATCCTTTTGCCCCTTTACTGGACCATGAGGGTGATGATGATGAGGTGGAATCTGATTTCTCCTCGGTTGCCTCCTCTCTTCCTGATCATGTCCTAGATACTGAGGTTAAGGAAAAGCCCAAACCGAAAAAAAGGAAAAAAAGGAAGTGATATGTCTTTTAGATAGTCCTGGGGTTTTTTTTCCCCCTTCTTTTCTTCTGACAGACGCCATTTCCTTTATTACTGTTAATGTTAATAGTATTAAATCTCCATTGCGGCGGCATCTTACTTTTGCCAGTCCTAGTGCATATTCTGGTTCTATTATACTTTTACAGGATACCAGGCTGGGCTCCCTGGCATGAATAAAAGAAGCAGGACAGGACTGGCATTGGGGTGCTTCTTTCTGGTCACCCGGAGAAGATGTATGCGATGGTCTGGGCATTTTGTTTTTCTCTAGCATTTCTATTCAGGTGTTACAAATCTTGGACATATTACCTGGTAGAGTTATGCTTATGGATATTGTTGTCTCTAATTGTACATACTGTCTTATAAATATTTATGCTCCACAGTCCAAAGCTGATAGATCAGCTCTGTTTCACCGCATTTCTCCATATCTACATACTTCTAAGTTAGTTTTATGGGGTGGTGATTTTAATTGCGGATTAGCTGCTAGAGATTGGGGACGTAAGACTCAAAAACTGTTTTGTGACACCAATGTCTTGCTGAACGTTTTACGAACTAATAATTTGATGGACTCTTACGATTTATTGCACCAGCAGCCAAAGCATACCTTTCATAAAGGTACTATCTCTTCAAGGATAGATTTCTGGTTTTTGTCCAAGAGACTTTCCTGTTTTTCTATTTCCACATTACCTTTAGAGACATATGACCATTTAATTCTGAAACTGACTATTGGGTATTATCAAAAACTTTTATTGGGACGTGCCTATTGGAAATTGAATACATCTCTCTTACAGGATATGGCATTTTCCATGCAACTGAATTTCTTTTTTTCACTACGGTCAGATATAGTCTTTTTGTATGACAGTCCTCTGGACTGGTGGGAAGACTCAAAACAGGACCTTAAGTTTCTTTTTCTTCAGGTTTCTCGGACTAAAGCCCAGAATTCGTATCTTACATATCTGGGTTATAGAGCTAGATATATGGCCTTGTTGTCACAAGCGTGTTCTTCACAGGGTAGTAAGCGCCAGGAGTTTTCGGATATTAAAGCAAAAATGCTAGCTTTTCTTCAATCATGAGAAAAAAGATATAGATATCAACGGAAGTATGTTGTTTCTGGCACCCGAGAGCAAGTGAACCCTTTTGATCTTTCTGATCAGGAATTGCCACCCTTGTGTATGACTGCCTTACAATCTTCAACTGGATTATTAGTACATGGTACACAAAGTATTCGGACCACAGTTCAAGCATATGTTACAAAGAGTTTTACTAAACCTGATTCTGATTCCTTTTTTCCTTTTTTTCCATCATATTGACATCCCATCACTTTCAGAACTTGAACTTAAGGCACTAGTATCTCCTCTTTCAATAGATGAAGTTAATCAGGCTATAGGTCATTTATCCGCACATACCAAACCTGGAATAGATGGCCTACCAAATGAATTTTATAAGATGTATGCAGATATTCTTGCACCTTGGCTGCTTGTTGTTTTTTAAGCAGTTTGGGTAGAAAAAAGATTAACCTCTAGCATGGAAAATGGGGTAATGTTTTTTATTCATTAGAAAGGAGACCCTACTATTCTGCAAAACTGGAGACCTTTGAGTCTGTTGACCTCTGACTACAAAATATTGGCCAATATTCTAAATCACCGTCTCTCAGCAAATACACATAAATTGTTAATTTCTACACAAACATGTGCAGTTCCTGCCAGAAATATCTCCCAGAATTTAATTTTTATTAGGGAATTGATAGACCAGGATCTACAGAATAAACTGACTGGTTATTTGTTAGCCTTAGACCAGGAAAAAGCTTTTGACGCTTTGCGTCATGATTATCTCTGGGCTACTCTAGCATACTATGGTATACCACCTCCCTTTTTGGATTTAGTCCAAACCCTTTATAGAGCAGCGAAAGTAACTCCCATGGTTAATGGACATTTGGGTATCTCAGTTCCTTACCAGACTGGAGTCCGGCAGGGCGGCCCGCTGAGTCCGCTGTTGTTTGTCTTTGGTTTAGACCCCTTACTGCGGTTTATTGAATTGGATAACGATGTTCATGCTATTGTCTCCTCAGAGGGTTATCGTTTTTCAAAAATACTGGCTTATGCAGATGACTGTATTTGTTCTATCACAGATATTGATTCAGGGAGACGTATTTTGGGTTTTTTACATTCGGTACAACTTAGCACTGGTATTAAAATCAATACCTCTAAATGCTCTTTATTGCCTTCAGGTCAGACTTCTAGAGTTCAGTTTTTTGACATCCCGGTTGTTGATAAAAAACTGAAACTTCTGGGTGTGTATTTTGGCTCCCAAGACTCAGTACAATATAATTGGAATGAGATTTATGATAAAGCACTTCATAAAGTAAAGAAATGGCAATCTTGGAAAATGACACGGAAAAAACGTGTGTTCATGTTAAAATCTTATATTGCCCCTCTTTTTTTATTTCTTTCTCGTATTTTTCCACTACCATTTGATATGCATTCCAAAATTTTGAGACTTTTTTTTCAGCTGCTGTGGGGTAGCTGTTTGAATCCAGTGAAGAAAGCGCACACCTACAGACCCTAGAAAGCTGGTGGCCTGGGTATGATACATCCTATTGTTCAATTTTTTGGAAATTTTTTCTATAATTCGATTAGGCCTTTGTTGTTAGAGCAAAATGTCATGGGTTGTATGTGTATGTCCCTGTGGGGGCGCCCTCTTCTAACAGCTTGGGGACGGGGGAAATGGCACCCTGTGGATAAACAGTTACCTTTGTATGTTCAACTCACGTTGAGCTACATTAGACTATGGAAAATAGAGCTCAGTTGGTTTGTAGCACATGAGCGGAAGTCTTTTTATACTAATATTGTTTCTACATGCTATTTTGAGGATCCCCTTTTTTCCGTTCCTGCTTGTATAGACACGCTTTCCTTGTTAGCGAGTGTGATAGAACCCAGAATTACGAATAAGATGCGGGATGTGGTCTGGTTGTGTGCTCATCAGAAACTTAATGTGCAGCAAATCATAAGCATAAGCAGTTATGTGATACAGTTTGTCAGGAACCCTCTTGTCAGGGACAGCTTGAGACAATGCAGCACTTATATTTTGAATGTTTCCATACTAAATCCTTTTGGTATGCTCTGGCACATTGGTGGGGTGAACCACTTTTTGGTTCTATTACCTATAATATCTTGGCATTAGGACAGATTCTAGGGGCATGGCACAAATGGCACAAAAGTACTGTGTATGTGCTATTAGCCTGTCTTAAATGGCATATTTGGCAGACTCTGTGCTTATGAGTATTACAGAATAAGCATTTACAGTTGCAGGAAGTTTTTTTTCATATACAGGAATAATTGGATGCTATCTATGCTTATGAATTCAACACTCTGGGGATCAATGTAGGTACTTTGCTTTGGAAGAATGTGGACTGGGTAGGTTAACATTTCCTACTCTTTTCATTTTTTTTTCAGTATATTGTTGCTTTGACTTTTTTTCTTTTCTTGCCTTATGTTTTGTTGTTTATATTTGTTTATCTTTTTTTATTGTATATTGTTTTTGTATACTTAATAAAAATTTCTCCTACTCTTTTCGATAAGTGCCATGGGATCTTTAACATCCACCTGAACTACCACCAATCCAGGCAGATGGGACCTCGGTTTAATGTCTCATCCGAAAGGCGGCACCTCAGAAGTGCAGCACCCCTCTCATGCTACATTACAGTGTCAGTATTGGGATATTAACCCAAGTGCCAGATGTGGGAACTGAACCCACAGCCCTCTCATCTCCCGGCCTCAAAGGTGAGTGTGCTACCTACTGAGCCACTGACACTGCAACTGGCCACTACCTTTACACTGTAGAAACCTTCAACTGGGCCCTAAAATTAAAGTGATCTTAAATATAAAATAAAACAAATTTATTAAATGTTGTTTACAAGATTATCACACTATCCTTACGCACATAAACGAATTAGAAACATTAAATATTGTTTATAGTTTTCATTACAACTGTTTGTTTGCTAACAGTGAAAAATCCCCCTTCTATCTTTACCTGCTCATCAGGGAAATCTCTTCTGCTTTCCCTGACAAGTGAGGTAATTGAGTCTCTGGCTCTAAAACGGGCCTTTGTTGTCTGTGTGTACAGTATGTTAGTAGAGAAACATTCTGCTAGTATAACTAAGCAGAATTCTGAATCCCTGTATTCCATGGTAAACCTTCCATTTCTTGAAGGTGGGGAAATACAGAGGGGGAAAAAACAGAATAAAAAAAGTAAGCAATAATTAAGCAATAAGGCATGCCCAAGGGTTATGTTAATGGTCTAGTAATCACCTTCTAGGGGTGTACTGTGGCACGAGGTAAAGCCGCCGAGTGCCACATGCCCCTAGAGGGTGATTAACTGACCACTAACATAATCCCTGGGAGTGCCTTATTGCTATTATAATAAAAACTGTTTTTAAACAGTGTTAAACCTTGTTCAGCACATGGCTAAGCTCTACATGTATGTTAATAAAAGATTAACATAAGGCTGTTAGAATGTTTGCAGCCAATCAGAAAGCTCCATTTCTCAGACCCTTTTTATAATACCATATAAACAAAGAGAAAAGGTGGTAAATGACTCATCCTGCTGTTTATCTTTTAGGACAGAGCGAGTAGTTCAAGATGCTGTCAGTGAGTGTGGCAGTTCTGAACCACGCTCATGCTTGCAGCATTAGGGAACTGAGAAGCCTCTGTTATGGCTTCCTTTTAGTTTTGTCTACAGAGTGAAGAAGAAGAAGAAGAATCAGCATTTATATAGCGCTTTTCATACATCCAAAGCGCTTTACAAGCAATGCTAGACTGGTAGTGAAGTGACTGAATGTGTGGTGGCGGCCATATCGCACATCATCACCCACACACAGCCTGGATAATTGCATGAACCGGTTTATGGGAAGGGGAATGTTGGCCAGGACACCGGGAATGTTCCCTACTCTTTGCGAAGAGTGCCCTGGGTTCTTTTACTTCCACCTGGAGTGAGGAGAATGAAATAAAATAAGGGGGCTATATGTCATACTTAGAATGAGAAAAACAGCATTTGTGAATTGTTGTGGCTAGCAGGGGGATATGAAACTTAAGTGGGTGCAGGGAGGCACACACTGTATAACACTACTTTAATCTAACACCAATAGGCGGAAGGACTATTTTATGTTAAAAGCACAGATTCACTTACATTTTTACTTATTTAAAAATGTGTTTAAAAATAAAAAAAAAACTACTTCTAAAAATAAAGGGACATTTTATAAGCGCAATAAGACACTCCGGGGTTGTGCATTACGGTGTGATAACCGCACTCCTAGGGACTGGCACTCGGCCTTGGCCTAGAGTGCCTAACTCTGACCCTAGGAGGCAGTTTCCACCATAATACCCTGTAATATTTTATTTACATATATATACAAGCAGCTAGAAGAGATAATGTGTAGGGGACAGGGATCATGTTTTCACGCAGCTGCCCTCAGTAATAAAGGAGCAGAGGAAAGAATGACAGAAAAATATGAAATATAAACAGAACTGTGTCAAAATCTAACATTTTCTAGAGTTTTCACAGTGGTGTTAGGGGCACTTCAATGAACTGGATTAAGGCAGAGAATTGTTCCCTTCTGAAATGGGTATGCAAGAAATGTAAATGGGTTTGAAACCAATGTACGACTGCACATAAACATTGTATCTAATGAGAAATGCCAATAAAGATCACTAAGGGGTCGATGTTTCAATGCAAGCTTTTGCTCCAGTGTGAGTTTGCTGCTGCTGGCAGGGTAAGTGGAGTATATGTGGTCTACATAAATGAGCTCTACAGCTAGTGTGAAGTGGAGATGGAGAACATGATGTAGTGCTGTCCAGATGGTTGTTCCTGCCACCGAAGTGCACAAACACACTGTTATAGATCATTTCCCCCACCAGAGCTGGAGCCTCAAAAACCTATAAGGCTCAGCTAGCCATATAGCCGTTTAAGACTGGACATAACCTTTTCACCACGTTAGTTGACAGGTGTGTGTTAGATGGAGGACAAAGTCCACTTGACGTATATGTAATGAAACCTAAACAATGGACTGTGAAACAACCAAATCTACAGATGATTTTGAATAACCTTTGCTCCCGAGTGGGGAAATGATCCACTTTTCACACTTGGCATCTGAGTAACTACATCAAATTAAGTTGTAGGACAACTTCAGAGAATTAAAAATATGTTTCAGTTCAATATTTTTTCCCCCGTACTTTTTTCTCCCTCTCTGGCCATGCCTCCTCCTGCCCCAGGCAACCACTCAGTCACTTCACCACTGCCTGCACCCCCCCCCATAACAACCCCATGGTTTGCCCATCCCCCCCCAAGGTGGGGAAGAAGGGGGGCAGTCCCCCCCTTCAGCGCCCATATATGTTTGGAGAGTGGTGTAGAGGCTGTGGAGCCCCAGTGTACCAGGCTTCATCCTGCACCCCCATCACAACCTCCTGGCTTGCCCCCCAAAGGTGTGGAAGAAGGGGACTGACCCTTTTGGCACCCATATGGGTTTGGAGAGTGACACAGGAGGCTATACTTAGCCCCAGTGTAGCAGACTTTATCCTGCCCCCCCCCACTCACAGCCTCCTGGCCTGCCCCTAAAGTGGGGAAGAAGGGGATAGTCCCCCATGGAGCAGACAGGAAGCTGAGTGGATCCCCATCATACCAGGCTTCATCCTGTTTGCCAGGATGTTGTTCCCCATTTTCTCCCCAGGATGTCAGCAACTAGGGTTCCAAAGTGCACTTGGGCATGCAACTGTGCATCAACGAGCAGAGCCAGCTGACGTCATTCCTCCTCAACAACTCTTTCGGTACACTCACCTGTGGTACCCCAGGAGGCAGTGCTATGGCAAAGCCTGGCATGAGCCCTCCTAAGAAAAGGAGGACATCCTCTGGGATGCTCAGTACTTCTCTCCTCCGTCAGCCCTCCAACCAAGGGCTCGCTTGTGAACCTGGGCTACTAGTGCTGCGAGCAGCAGCACTGTGCCTACAGGCCAGGCTGCTTTCAGACTGCGTGAGAATGCCACAGGTGTAGTAAATCCAGTGGGCAGCTGACTAATGACCAAAATGTTAATATTTAAAGTAACCAAATGGTCACTAAGATTATGTTAACTCAGATATGGCCATTCCCACCATCCATTATGCCATTTATGGCAAAAAAAGTATTTGATCTTGATTGTCATTCAACCACAAAGTCTGAAGCAGATGTTGACACCCTAAAAGGTTCTAAATGTAGTGTAGGTCTATGCAAATAAAATGCAAAACAAAATTATTTACCTTTTTAGTAGCTGTGGGACTGCTTTCGGCACTGTGGACAGGGCTTAATAAAGGACTCCTGCTTTCCTGTGGAACAAGTTTTGCCATGTACACATTGTAGTCCAAAAGAAATTTTTGTCGCACACTTGTTGCCAAATCCTTTGGCTTTGGCTGTGACATGACATCATCTAAGCTCCCTTTGCTACTGTTGCGGCTGTGCGTTAATATTCCAGACTGGCTGTCATTTCTACTGTGTGATGGCAAAAAATCCTAAAACAAAGAATGCAACTCAGTAAACAGAATGTGTTGCAAGAACAGACTAAACAGAACATACAGTGTTTGCTGGCACACTGCAGCAGATGTTAGCGTTACAGCATTTATAATGCATCTTTTACCTGTGCTCTGAAAGCTACCAAACTCTGACATATAGTATTAGTGGCATGCGCTATTTGTATCTGTAAGTTCCAATTTATAGTTTGGTATAGAGCTTAACTTGATGACATTTTAAACTGTATCTGCTACTTCTGAAATCTAAGCATGAAGCATAAACATTACAGAAGCAGGGAGTCATGGCAGTCAGTGACTAACTGTCTAAATATTTACAGCTGGCCACCGAGCAGCTACATGGACACTGAGATGGGGTGTTCTAACACAGAATAATTAAAGAATGTCTCCATAATAATGCCTGTTTCGGCTAACAGGCAGTTAATCCCTGTGCTAATCTGAACAGTAAAGACCAAGATTTTTTAACACCTTAAAATATATGAGTAATTCCTCCAACAGGCATGTTTCTATGTTTCATTAATATAGTTTTTTTTTTTATAAAATGGGTCACGGTGGCTATTCATAGAATCATAGAAGCTGTCAGCAGAAAAGGACACCAGTGGCCCATCGAGTCTGCCCTCCCCCCTTTGTTCACATGCCCACTCCTCCCTGCCCCACCCCCTCTTCTCCCGACTAATCCCTTATATCTGTCCCATGCCCTCTTGAATCCCCCCACTGTTTCAGCTCCCACCACCTCCTCCGGCAGACGGTTCCAGGGGTTCATCACCTTTTGGGTGAAATAATGTACCCTTAAACTGCCCCTGAATCTCTCCCCCCCCCAACCTCAGACTGTGGCCCCTTGTTCTATCCGTGCTTTTCCTCTTGAAGAGACTCCCTTTTGCTGCCCTGTTTATCCGCTTCATGTACTTGAATATTTCAATCATGTTCCCCCCTTCTAGTCTCCAGTGAGTACAGGTCCAGCTCCCTCAGCTTTTCCTCATAGGACAGCCAATGCATGCCCTGCACCATCTTTGGTACCCTCCTCTGAACCCTCTCCACCCCATCTATGTCCTTTCGCAGGTGGGGTCTCCAGAACTTGACCCCGTACTCCAGGTGTGGCCTCACCATGGACTTCTAGAGGGGCATAGGTACTGCCCTCTTCTTGCTCGTTATACCCCTCCCTATGCATGCCAGCATTCAATTTGCCCTGCCCACTGCTTTCCTGCACTGGTTCCCCACCTTGAGGTCATCTGAAATTATAATCCCCAAATCCCTCTCCTGCCTTGATGTCTTTATTTCCTCCCCCCGTGTGTATTTGGCCTGTGGGTTATTATGTCCCATGTGCATCACTGTACACTTCTTGGCATCAAATCCCAGCTGCCATGCTTCCGACCACTCCTTTAACTTCTTCAAGTCCCTTCTCATTGCCTCTACATCCCCCTGTGGTGTCCACCCTGTTACAGATCTTCGTATCATCAGCAAACAGGCACACCTTCTCCTCCAGTCCCTCAGCTATGTCTCCGATAAATATATCGAACAGGAAGGGTCCCGGCACCGAGCCGAGGCACCCTGCTTGTCACCCTCCCCTCACTAGAGTACACCCCATTTACTAAAACCTTCTGTCCCTCAGCCAATTTTCCACCCACCTTGTTATTTCTGGCCCCACCCCCATGCTTTCCAGATTATTGATTGTCCTTCTGTGAGGTATGGAGTCAAAGACCTTCCTGAAATCCAGGGAGGCCACATTCACCGCCCCTCCCTGGTCCACCGCCCTCATTACCCAATCAAATAATTCAATGAGGTTCGTCTGGCATGACATCCCTGCAGTGAAGCAATGCTGCCTATCATCCTGCAGGCTCTTCCTCTAGGTAACTGACCACCCTCTCCTTGACCAGTGCCTCAATCACTTTACCCACAACTGATGTGAGGCCGACCAGTTGATAGTCTCCCACCTTGTCTCTGCTGCCACCTCTGTGGAGCGGTACCTTGTCTTCCCTCCTCCAATCCATAGGCACCTGCCCTGTCCCCGTGTCCAGTGACAAGTTGAACAACCTTGTCAGTGGTGTCGCCAGGTCCTCCCTCAACTCCTGGAGCACCCTAGGATGTAGGGCATCCGGACACATAGCTTTATCCACCAGTAACTTACCTAGCTCCTCCCTTACCCTGCCTTCTGTGAATGGGCTCGGGTCAACACCTGCACACTCCCTTCCACTCCTCCTTAACTTTGTCCCACTTCCTTTCCCTTCTATTGCAAATACTGCTCACAGACTGGATAAACCAGGTCACCTGCTGAGCCTATATGTGCACACAAATGTAGAGTTCTGCATTTTCTAAGTCAAAATATATACACCTGGCAAATTTATAAGTGCAAAATGCACTCCTGGGTACTGCATTTTTTTGGTAGCTTTAAGCACTCCTCTGACATGTGCTAAGGAGCACTCAGCCTGCAGCCTCATACCTCAGTACAACATCCGAGGCATGCCTCTATCTCCCAATGAATGCAAACCATGTTGGATGGTACTCCCCACATACTGTATATGCAAATGGCATTAACTGTGCCAACTTTACCAAACAGCGCAAATTTATGGGCACCCACAGTTGAAACTAACATTTTTTCCATGAACTGAAACTAACATTTTGTATTAATAATTATGAATTAGGCCAGCAAAGTTGTGGGCTGGCTGCTAAGAGACTCAGGTTTGAAATCAGAATCATCAGCAAGGATTTTGGAGCATTATGGAGGTGAGGCACTTAGCTTCTGGAGAGACAAGATGCAGGCCATCCAACTTTTGTGCAACCCCTGCCAGCCCACCACTAGGCAAGGACCGTGAAGGCACTTATCATCTGCTTTCCTTTCTGGCTCCAAATGACTCTTCAGTAAAGAATGTCATATACCTACAAAATCAACAAAAACTAACTACTCTGTTTAGCTATTTGAATTTATTACAGGACACCTTTATTTTCATAAATCTACTCTGTTTAGCTATTTGAATTTATCACAGGACACCTTTATGACATTTATCATGTCTTTCCCATGTTTACACTATGTTTTGCTATCTTATCCATGACGTCAGTATACAAAGTGTTTACTAGGATTTCCCAACTTCATAGTGCATTTGTTATGACAGCTTAGTGCTCTTCATGACAACAGAATGTGATGTCACAAACACAATTATGTGGTATGCACACACAGGAGTCTGGGGGGGAACATGAAAATGACCTTTAAGTACCTAAGGGGTACTGATAAAGTAGATAGCAGTACCCAGTTCATAAGAAGTGAAGGCAAAGTAACAAGAGGCTGTGGTTGGCAGCTAGTGGGGGAAGCTTTAGGAGTGCTATAAGGAAGTTCTTCTTTATAGAAAGGGTTGTGGAGAATTGGAATCTATTGCCAGAATAAGTCATCTACATGGAGTCTCTCACTGGCTTCAGACAGAGGTGGGATAAGCACAGGAGAATAGTCCAAACCAGAGGAGGGAGAGAGGGTGAGCAGTCAAGGGAACGGGAAGAGTGGAATAGGGAGGAGGATGTTGAAATACAGTCAGGGACATCAGTAGGCTAGTTCTGGTCCAGCATTAGGCTGTGTGTAGATGTTGGCAGGTGCTGGGCAGACTCAAGAGGCCACAGGGCATTTTCTTACCATCAACAGCTATGTTTCCACTTTGGGGACAGTCAAGTTTTAAAACAGACTGTGGAATAAGTGCTTGTTTATGTTAAATATTTAAAAAAACAACAATAGGACAATACCAAAAACTTTGACCAAATATATCAAGTTTTACATTTTTTATTCTAGCAACTTGCATTTAAGGAAAATGTGCATTTAGCCCCTGAAAATGGAGAACATCTTACCTGGAAATGTGGTTTCCTGGAGTACTTCATACCCTTTCATCCAAAGAATGGTTGACTCTGTTGGGTATTTCACAGTCCAATGCAAGCACAGAGGCATCTATATGACTGACAGCCAGACTTCCTACGCATGTCTGCTGTCCCCTCCAAAATCCTGTTATGTCTTTGCCAAAGCTTAATAACCCAGAACAGTTACACCAGAAAATTATTAATAATATAAACCAACTGAACCAGAATTTCACAATTTGGGCTAACTTCCCACCAACAAGCTACTGAAATTGGGAAGAAACTTTTTTATATAAATAATATTTATTAATGGTTTGAAATAAGAAAGGAGACAATTGAGAGAGAAGCAGATAAGAGTACATGGACCATTTCGGGAAATCAGATTTCAAAGTATGAAAGTCTCCATTCCCCTTTTTTCCCAGGTTCTCCTATCTGATGAGTGGCTGACACGCTTATGAGGTACCAAGCTAGCAAAACATAGATAATTCAGCCACATGAGGGAACTAAACACTGATGAATGATTGGGGGTGGGAGAGTAAAAAATTATTTAAACCGTGTTGCTTCTTTTATGAGATGACAGCATGAAGAACCTTCCTGCCAAACATAGTGTCTGCTGAGGCTTGAAAGTCAAGCTTGTAGTAAGTTGGGGAGGGAAGGTGTAAACTGAGGACCAATTCATCGTTCTTGAAATGTCAGTTGCAAATGACAGACCCTTTTCTGCCAGTCATTCTCCTTGTGGAATGACCATTACAAGATGCAGGAGGGCAGATCTACTACTTTAAATGCTTCTCTAATAGTCTTTCAATCATCTACAAATAGCTGCAGATGATGATATTTTTTTTAAAGAATAAATAATGCCATGGGCCTAAAGAACCCCAGAGTTCTCTCCATCTAATACCCAAGTGCCTGCTTTGCAGCCAGTGAAATGCTTTCATTAGCATTCATGGGCCTTGGATTAGGACTCAAATCAGAGCACAATCCCGTGAGTTTGAGGACAGTGTAACTGACCTTAGGTACGAAATCTGCACTTGTCCTAAGGACCACTCAGTCTGGAAGGAGCAAACAAAACAGCTTCTGAGACAAGCAATGACCCCAATTTGCTCACCCTACTGGCTGATGTAATAGCCACCAAGAAGGCAACTTTAATTATTAAGAAGAATAAAAATCACTGATTCCTGGGGCTTGGGAGAAAGGGGGCTGAGTAAGTCACCCAGCACAAGAGTCAGATTCCAGGGAGGACTGATTACCTGACCCTTAGACTTTAGAAGGAAGCTGCTCTCAGGAACTGAAACACATGCTTGTGAGCCACCACTGGTCCTTTGTCAGCATCTAGAAAGACTGCATGTAGGGTAGATGCCTATACCCTGAGGGTCACTGAGGACAGGTTTTGATCCAAACTGCTATGAAAATCCAGGGCCAGGGCTACTCCAGCCTCTGCTGGGATATAGCTCTGGCTGGGCTACAGCCCAGGCAATCAATTAATCAATTTCATCTACATAATGCAAATAATGCAAGCCTCCCTAAGCACTTTACAGACATCATAAAATATATCAGTAATATAAATCAAGAATAAAATCCAGAATTTCACACCAACATAATACATGATAAATAATCAAGGGAGATAAATTATTTCATTTTCTGTAGTAAACTTTGAAGGTCAGCTGCTTCCAAGCTCCTAAAAGCATGCTTCCAACTGACAGAAAATACCTGAGTGTTAGTTCTGTTGTGCAGAATGATGGGGGATTGCTATGGCATTCTGGCGGCCTGAATTCATGCTCCAAGCACAAGACATCTGAAGTGGAGGCCTGCAGGAAGGACTTAAAAGAGTGTCCAGTGCACACTCTCCTAGTGTGGGGGGGGGGGGACCTGTTGTGCCACTCCATACACTGACTCCTGGTGGTGGCATGGTGGAGGTACTGTCGATGTCGTGGGTGACCACATATCATCAGGCACCCCCAAGGCCAGCTGTGAGTGTGCAACTGTAGGAGGAAGGATGGGGAAAAAAAAGCTGCACCAGCATGCTGGACAACAGCCCTCACTGCCCCTCAAGCGAGCAGCACTCTAATGTACCGATGGGACACCTCCAGTCAGCACCAGTATATCTAAGTGCTCCTTCCTCTAGGTTGGGGAAGGTCCCCGGTAGGAAAACTCTAACAAGAGAGGAGTCAACAGGGTAGAGCTACCTTCCCTAGGTCAAAGAGGAGGCCTCCAGATGGGCCAAGCCAGCTCACTAGATGCTGAAGCTACTGGAGGTTAGGTTGGTGCCTGATAACAGCTTGAACTGGTGTGGTGGGGTTGGAGCAGCAGCTGTGAGGCCCAAAGAAGCGGGGTAATGGTGGGCAAGTGAGGTGACAAAAAATAAAAAAATGTACCTGGGATTCGCAAATTTCCTCCTTTCAGAATCCAGGTGCCAATGCTAAGACGGTCCACTTGAGGATGTCATAGAAACACAGAAGTTGTCGGCAGATTGGGATCTTATGATCCATCAAGTCTGCCCTTGCTTTCCTACCCCTCCACTAACCCCCCCCACTTAGCTGCCTGCTTGAGTATCTCACAATGCCTGTCCTATGCCTGCTTGAATTCCCCACCACCCCCTCCGGCAGGCTATTCCATGGTTCAACAACACGCTCCATGGAGAATTTGCTCATACTGCTCCTGAACCTACCCCCTTGAGGCGAAGGTCATGCCCTCTTCTCTTGCTATAGTCTTTTACCTGAAAGAGGTTCTGCACCTGTACCCTGTTTTTGCCTTTAAGGTGTTTAAATGTCTCTATCATGTCTCCCCCGATTCCTGCGTTGCTCTAGGGAGTATAGATTGAGTTTACTGAGTCTGGCTTCGTACAGTTTCTGGTGCAAGCTCTGCACTATCTTTGTTGCTCTTTTCTGTACCATCTCCAGCCTATCTATGTCCCTCCTGAGGTGTGGCCTCCAGAACTGGATGCAGTACTCCAGGTGGGGGTCTTGCCAGGGATCGATACAGAGGCATGATCACTTCATGCCTCCTGCTTGTGATGCCCCTTCCTATGCATCCCAGGATGCCATTAGCTTTGAGTGCTGCCTTCTGCATTGTTTGCTGACTTTGCGGTCATCTGATATGATCTACCCCAGGTCTCGCTCTAGCCAGAAAAGCCCTTGCCTGCTAAGATAGGAAAGTTGTTTACTAGTAACTCTTGTTTATCTGCAGTATGTTCTCCATAGACCCACATACTTTGGTTTTAGGGACAGAGTCACTGCAACCTCATGGGACTAGAATCATTATGGGCTAGCAACACCGACGTATGACACCGACACACAGCACCATGCAAATGCTGCCGTAAATAAGAGTGACAATATCTAAACACTTCAGTACCTTTTTACAACAGTTGAAAAAGGACAAACTTCCACTAAGGGGGAAAAATGTATACGCTGAAAAATATGCTAGAGCATACAGTCAACTGTCACAAACAATAAATTAGTATAGACTTCAATGGTATGTGTGAACAACCCCTTACTGACAGACAGAAAGGGAAGAATAGGAAACAGCCCCGTGAAGCACAGATACTCAGTCCAAGAGCTCCCGATGATTGTGGATCAGATATGGATGAAAATCCAACAAGATATACAGAACTAAATTTTGTGTAAGTCTGTCTGCCTGAGACCCTAGTGTGAAAATGTTATAAGTAAGAGTTACAGCACTGTCGCCTAGTACAATCCAAGACTCCTGTGCCCAAGCATATGAGTGGCACAAATAAAAAGTCCTTTCTACTTTGGAAAAACATAAAAAGAATGGGTGCCCATATAGCGCAGAAATAGCCAAAAAGCATTCCATGACCTTGGGTCAGCAGAAAAAGAAAACAAATACAAAAATAACCTCCAGCAAGGGGGCCAGAAAAAAACGATCACTGAAACAGAGTTCCAGTGGCCTCTGTTAGCCATCTGGTCATCAGGTTTAAAAAATATAAGACTTGGTAGAAGTGAGACCAGACAGTCTTAGAGCACAGAAAAACTAAGTTTGAGTAGTGCCACCAAGTAGCTTATTACCTGAACTGCAAAAAGAAACTCCCTCCCAGGAAAAGGTGGATGAAGTGTGGCTCTTTGGAGGAGATACTCTAAGTAATTTTCAAATCTTCAAAGGGTCAATCTCCTCCATAGAGCCACAGTCTTTGGTCCCGTGACAAGCAGTTAAAAATTGAAGGCCAGGCCCGAATGCATGAAGGCATACAGCTACCAAACAGTAACAATGCAAACATTGGAAAAGTTTAAGCGGAAAACATTTGTTTCACTGAGCAAGGGGTGTCTGCTGAATCGAGCGTGGCCTAACCCCTGCATTGAACAAGCACTCTGCCAGGCGGAAACACCCAGGAATCTTACCTTTAGAAGGGAATTTCAGTACTGTGGGGTCCATTTCTGGAAGTCAGAAAGGTCTTCAAGTTTGGATTCAAAAAGAGCCAAGCCCCACTTCACTGCAGGCCTCTGAGGAAAGTTGGTATGACTGAAGCCGCAGCAACTGAGTGGGAAGCAGAGAGTGAGGCATCATACATTGCCAAAAGTAGAAAGCAAGTAGATTCCTTACCTTTGCAGATGGTGGCCAAAAGCTCTGCTTTGGTTGCAGAATCTAGGAGAGAGTTTGCAATGGAGTCTACAGAGCCCCAGAGATGCTCCACAAATTTTGCACAATGAGACTGATAATAAGCTACATCAAGGTTCAAAGAAGTCAAGACACAAGCCTTCTGACCTCATTTGTTCAGCTTTCTTGATTCCTTAACAGGGTGATGAACTGAAACAGTGTTGTTCTCAACTCAAAGGAATAGCACATTAAGTTTTAGGCATGCAGAAAAATGGTCTTTGCCCAGAGGTGCCAGATATCTGACGTCTCCAGGGAAGCAACTGCTGAGTCTGCAGGGCACTTACAAACAACAGTGGCAGCGGATTCCAAAGCCAATTGGAGCAGCAGAATTAATACCATGGTCAGATCTAGGAGTCTGAGAAATTCTAGAAAGGTTCTGTCTGGTTACTTCTAGGGCTATAGTTAGAAAACAAAACACCTTGTTAATGTCAATCAAAAAAGCTGCAAAGACTAGATCAATCCAGGCAGAGACTTGAGTACCACAGGAGAATGAGATGGCAAAGGAAGTGACAGACACTGCGCTACCTGAAGGCTGGTGTGCCTGTGGCCTCATTGCCAAGAGCCGAGTAGGCACCAGAGACTCAGATTTATGTTTTGGTACATGAAAACAAAGGGTCGCTCCAGTGCTACTATGGGGAGAAAGGAATCTGGTGGATTTTGCCCTGCATACAGGGATGACCTGATCAATCTATTGGCTGGGATTGGAACAAATGTGGATTCTGGAATCTGAGAGGCAAACTGGACACTAGCTTAGCAGCACTATCCAAGGGAAATAAGAAACTGTGTTGGGAAGGTAAATCTCTTCTCCAATTCATCATGAATTCATGAATCTGCAAGGTCTAAACTAAGATGATTAGATGCAAGCTGCCTGCACCAAGGTCTTCGTTCACACCAATCAGTCACTTAGATACAGGTGGAATCTGAGCCCCTGCTTCCTTAGGACCATCACAAGCATCTCCATCAAATTTGGAAAATACTCTTGGGGTTGCTGCATCACCAAAGAGGAGAACCTGGTATGGAAATGATCTCACCTGATCATAAAACACAGAATTACAATTGTGGGGCAATGACTACGTGAAGATATGCCTCTTTCACGTCTACTGACACCAGGAACTCCCAAGTGAAATGTCTGAATCACTAATGCCAAGGTATCCACTTTAAGCAATAACTTGCATATAAACTGATTTGAGAACTTTAGATCTTGGATTTAAGAAATACCCACTCCTGTCTTGGTGACTATGCAGAAAAGAGTACACACCATTGACCCTCTCCTTCTGTAAAACCAGAACCACTGCCCCAAAGCTACTAAATTCTGAAATGCCTTAAGCACAGCATGTCTCTTTGCTGGGTCCTTGGGGATTGGAGAATCCTTGAGGAATCTTGGAAGTAGATGAAAGAAACAGACAAAACAACCTGAATACAAGATCTTTCTCCTCCATTGGGTGGAGGTCAATGAGGCCTACTCCTCCACAAACTCACTCAATCTGTTCCCTAGGTAAGTGACTTGAGGGAAGTCAGCCGACCCTAGACGGTTCCAGTCCCTACATGTGTGCCTAGTGTCAATTCCCTTGTATAAAATCTGAACTGTATTGTACTGTTTAATCCCTTTTCCCCCACAATGTTTTGCCTTGTTTGCATTTATGTACTATGTAAGGTGTCCAGAGACTCTAGAAAAGGACACCATAAATATAAAATTGCCTGGCATTGCTTATATGGATGAAGAAAAACTTTAGTCTTTTGCAATGTGGCTCCAGTGCATGGCACCTATTCTCTCTTTCAATGCCTCCGAGATATGTATTATTACCCAATACATGCCACAGAGAGTGACAAGACTCATCACATAGTTTAGAAATCGAAATATTTTTGAAATAACACATTCTAATCCTCCAGTGGGGATATGTTACTTTCGAACCCCAAGAATCTCCCAGTATGATTAGACATGCTGTATGCAGTCAGCCCAAAATCTCTGACTGTCCCAGAGCTGTAGTGATGTAACATGGAATATATGCAAATAATGGAACTAGAATGTTATATTCAAACTGCTGCCTCTAGGTGGACTGTGTTCCATCCAACAATCAGATTCATTTTCTCCGTTCAGACAACTAGATGTCCCAAAGAGCTTTCCTCAGCAACTTCACTGCAAGTTTGTTTATTTCTGTCAAAAAAGTGTTATTTCACTATTTTGTTCATTTCTCTGCCTCTAATAGTGTTTTTGTTAAAGTTAGCGTTATTTTGGAATTTTTTCTTGGTTCCTAGTGGTTCCCAGGAACCAAGGCCCTCTCAGTTTTAACACTGTTTTAGCGGTTTTAACCACTATGTGATTCGATGAATTTTCACTTAAAAGCTCTTTATTCTAATTTATTTTGGGAGTGATTTACCTTATCTGCGCTCATACTAACGTTCTAAAATGCCAGCAGAATAGGCCTAACGGTCTTTCGCGTTTGCTCATTTGGTCAGCCCCCACCCTGGGAGCTGACATTGCTGCCCCCCTCACCTTCTCTGGCTTCTCCCTTCCCAGTTCCGGATATTCTTGCTGCATTGGATTTTGCTTCCAGAACCCTTCCCCTGTACCTGTCCCACCCCTCTTGAACCCTCCACCGCCTCTGCCTCCACCAGCCCCTAGGCAGCACATTCCATGGCTCCACCACCCTCTCAGTGAAGTAGCACCTCCTCCTTTCTCCCTGAATCTCCCTCCAGCTTTCACCCATGCCCCTGTAGTGACCCCGCCTTCTTCCTTCAAAGCACCCTGACTGTTCCTCCCTATTTACCCCTTCATGTACCTGAAGACCTCTATCATGTCCCCCGTCCCTTCTTTCTTCCAATGTGTACATATTTAGCTCTTCGAGCCTCCTCATAGGTCCTGTCCCCAAGCCCCAAATCATTTTGGTTTCCCTCCTTTGGACCCTCTCCAGGAGTTTAATGTCCCTCTTTAAGTATGGCCTCCAAAACTGCACGCAGTACTCGAGGTGCGGCCTCACCAAGCAGTTATACAGAGGGAGTATCACGTCCCTCCTTCTGGAGGTGATCCCCCTAGCGATGCATCCCAGCATACTGTTGGCCTTGGCTGCTGCCCTCCTACAAGTCTCTGAGATGTTCATCTTGACATCCACCACCACCCCCAGGTCCCTCTCAGCCATCGAGACTTGTAGCATCCCCCCCCCCCGGGTGTACATTTGGCCCAGGTTTCTGGCCCCCAGGTGCAGTACCTTGCATTTCCCTGCATTGAACCTCAGCTTCCACTTTCTAGACCATCTTTCCAGAGCCTCCAGGTCCCCCTGTAGGATCACCTGCACCTCCTCCCCATCCACCACCACCCCAGTTCCCTTTCTTTCAGGAACCAATCACGTTATTACAAAAATAAAGCAATTTTTATTTAATCGAGGTTCCTTTTCTCCTCAAGGCTAAAACAAAGGAGAGATCTTCAAAAGATTCTTCAGGCACCAAAAGTACTGAGAAGGAGTCTGAACACAGTAAACCGAACAGACCTACTGAGCAGGCTGCAGAGTCTGTGCCTGACAAAAAGAAACATAAAGAAAAATATGCCACTGCATCTCCCACTGAAGAAGCAAGGGAGCTCCCAGCAGACTAAAACAAAATGCCCTCTACTGAGGACATTGATAAAGCCCTGCAGTTAATTCATGCCTTATAAACTGCAGGTTCTATTCTGGGCTAACTGCTTCAAATCCCACAGACCAAGGTCAAGAAGTTTCCTTTGAGGAGGAAGAGGAGGATCCAGATTTGGGGGAACCCACTGAAACTGAGGTATCCCCAGAACAGGATTTTGGTACCCCTCCTCATGGGCATGATGATTTTTGATCCAATTTTTCCTTTGTCAGACAGATGGCTGACACTTTGGGCCTCCTCTCTCAAGAGTCTATGGAAGATGAGGAGGAGGCAAAATTTTCAGATATGATGGGTCTGGTTCCCACTAAGAGACTGTCCTTTCCTAATCACAATTCTCTTAAAACAAAAACACTTTAAAAATTCTACAAACACCTTCCTCTGTCCCCGGGGTGGACAGGAAGATTGAGAAAAAATATCAAGTCGATAGGTCTGCTGTTGAGTATTTGTATTCTCATCCAGACTATGAGGATGTGGTACAGGCTGCTGCCTGTGATAAAGCTAGAGTCCCTCTCTCATCTCATCTCTCATCCCTCGGATAAAGAGTCAAGAAAAACTGACACCATCAGCAAGAAGGGTTATTTAGCTTCCTCCCTTCTCCTCTGACAGGCAGCTTATATGGCATATCATGCACAACATCAGAAGGCCCTCTGAAACTCTGTACTAGCATTAACTGACAAAGTGCCAGGCAATGTGGCACATGATCTGGCTGACACTGCCAGGATGGCACTGGATGCCACAAAAATACAGGTTACTCACCTGTAACAGGAGTTCTAGGAATGGTATATGTTGTTCATCCACACTGTCTGGCAGGTATCCTTGCCGCTTTAAATCTTGCCGGAAGGTCTTCAAGCTGGCTCCTCCCACCCACCCGGGTGGTAAAACTCTCGGCTCCGCCCCATGACGCCAGATCTGGCCCGCTGGAGCTCAGGTTGTGCGTCAAGCCGGGAGGTCAGGTTCGTAGGATGAACAACATATACCATTCCTAGAACCCCTGTTACAGGTGAGTAACCTGTATTTCTAGGGACATGGATATGTTGTTCATCCACACTGTCTGGCAGACTCCTAGCAGTTCCTCCGGGAGGAGGAGGCAAGGCACACACCCCTACTTAGGGAATAAAGACTGGAGAACCGAGGCCCCAAAACCAGCATCCCGGCGTGACTCAAGGTCGATGTGGTAATGGTGATGAAGGTGTGTGCTGACTTCAGGTAGCAGCCCTGCAGATATCCTGGATAGGGACGCCCCTGGAAGCAGCCACCGATGCAGCAGTATGGAGGGTAGAATGAGCTCTTATCCCTCTGGGAGACTCCATGCCCGCCAACTTATAGCAGAGATTTATGCAGGAGGTGACCCACCTGCTTATCGTCCGCTTGGCTGCAGGTCTGCCAGGTGCGGCTTCAGCGTAGGTGACAAACAGCTGGCGAACCTCTCCCCGAATTTCAGCCGTGCGCTCCTTATAATAAGCGAGCGCCCTTCTAGGGTCCAAAGTATGGAGCCTGTATTCAGCCTCCGAGGTGTGATTGGGGTAGAACACCGGCAGAGTCAACACCTGGTTAAGGTGAAACTCCGACACCACCTTCGGAAGGAATTTCGGGTGGGGGCGCAGGACAACCTTGTCCCTGTGGAAGACCAGGTAAGGAGACTCGATGCAGAGCACCTGGAGTTCTCCCATCCTTCTGGCTGACGTGATAGCCACCAAGAAGGCGGTCTTCCACGACAGGTGAGAGAGTTCACACCTGTGCATTGGTTCGAATGGCTTGCCCATGAGCTTTGCCAGTATCAGCAGTAAATCCCACGGAGGTGGAGGTTCTCGCACCGGAGGGGAAATGTGATCAAGGCCTTTGGAAAAGCGCCAGACCACCTTCTCCTGCGCCACCGACTGCTCCCCGGCCCGCGCCCGGTAAGCAGAGATGGCTGCCAGGTGCACCCTTAGGGTCGTCGACCTAAGCCCTTGACGAGAAAGGGACCATAAATAGTCCAAGATGCTTGCCAAGGAACAGGAGGAAGGGTCCAAGCCCTTGCCCTGACACCAAATGGAAAATCTCTTCCATTTGAAGGTATAGCATTTCCTGGTCGACTCCTTACGGGACGCCTCAACTACATTGAGGACCTCGTCAGAAAGACCCAAGGCCTGGAACTCTAGCCGCTCAGGAACCAGGCCGTCAGGTGCAGGGACTGAAGGTTCGGATAGAACACCTTCCCCTGATTGACTGAGAGCAGGTCCGGGCGAGCTGGAAGCTGCCTCGGGAGCCTGGAGCTGAGGCTGAGGAGATCTGGGTACCAGAACTGGCGGGGCCAGTCTGGGGCTATCAGAATCACCTGCGCCTTGTCCCTCCTTGCTTTGAGAAGCACCTTGTGTATCAAGGGAAATGGGGGGAAGGCGTAGAAGAGGCCCGGGGTCCACGGCCTCGAGAAGGCATCCCCCTGCAGCGAGCCCTGCTGAGGGGGGCCGGCATGGAACAGCCTCAGCTTCGCGTTCTCCCTGGAGGCAAACAGGTCCACCTGAGGTGTGCCCCAATGGGAGAACAGATCTTGTACTACCTCCGGCAGGAGAGACCACTGTGGGATGCAGCCCCTATCCGCTCAGGGCATCGGCCAGGGTGTTGGAGGCTCTGCCACATGAATGGCTAGGAGATCCGCCCAAGTTGTGCACGAGTGACCAAATGCGGAGAGCTTCCTTGCATAGAAGCATGGAGCGCGTCCCACCCTGGCAGTTTAGATAGTACATGGTCGTGGTATTGTCTGTCTGGACTCGGACCACTTGACCCCGGAGAAACGGAGCAAAGGCGGTGAGAGCTAGGTGGACCACTCGGAGCTCCAGCAGGTTGATGTGGCATCGGGACTCCCGCGGGGACCAGAGGCCGTGCGCCCGGTGTTCCCCCAGATGGGCACCCCAGCCCATCAGAAAGGCATCGGTCGATAGAGAGACCGTCGGCTCGGGGCAGACAAACGGGATGCCCTCCTGCAGATGAACTGGAACGGTCCACCACCGAGAGCGCTCCACATCCCTGGGTCACTGTCACTAGCTGGTCCAATGGATCGCAGCGCCAGACCACTGGCTGGCCAGTCCCCATTGAAGCGGGGGGCGACAGCCAGTGTGCCCAACGGACCACGCTGGTACAGGCCGCCATGAGACCCAGGGAGGCGCAGGAAGTCCCGGGCAGGGTGCGATTGCCCAACCAGAAATGATTGGGCAAAGGAGGTAAGAACCTCGGCCCTGTCCGCCGGGAGCCGTGCTCTGGCTCGAAGAGAGTAGAGCTCTGCCCCGATGAAAAGAATCACCTGCTTCGGCTCGAGTTCCGACTTGGCCTCGTTGATGAGAAGGCCGATTTGAGAGCAAACCTGGAGGGCCAGATCTCTGGACCGCTCCACCTCCTGTCTGGAGGGGGCTGCTATCAGCCAATCCGTCCAGGTAAGGGCACACCCGGACCCTCGGCGCCAAGAGAAAAGCTGTCACCACTGCTATGCATTTGGCTAAGACCCTGGGAGCTGGAGACAGGCCAAGGGCATGGCTCGAACTCGAAAAGGGATCCCTCCGCTCGAAAGCGAAGGAATCTCCGATGTGACGGACGGATAGGGACGTGAAAGAATGCGTCCTGCAGGTCCAGAGAGCAGAACCACACGCCGTGTTCCAGGGACGGTATTATCTGAGCCAGAGTGACCATCCTGAAGGTTCGAGACAGTAGGAACTTGTTTAGGTCGTGTAGGTCGAGAATGGGGCGCCAGCCCCCCGTCCGTCTCGGAACCAGGAAGTACCTGGACACAAACCCCGGGTCTGAGGGAGGGTCCGCCAGCTCCCTGATCACCTCCTTTTGGAGGAGGACAGCGATGTCAGCTCGGCGAGCCGACAGTGAGGCTGCGGACCCCGAGGCCCCCCGAGGTGCGACAGCTCTGAAGAGCGGGGCCTGCTCGAATTCCAGAGGCAGGCCTTTTCCCACCACCTCCAGCACCCACCTGTCCGTGGTAATAATGGACCAGGCGGAAAGGAAGTGCCGGAGCTGCCCTCACGGGGAACCGGGGTGAGGTGACGGGTTGGGGCGACACCCTCAGCCCGTCACTGGGCAGGCTTGGAGGAGGGACCGCCGAGGGACCTCCTGGGCCTTTACCTCCCAGCTTCCTGTTGAGGAAGCCCGGCTTGGGTTTGGGATGCTGCCCGAGCCTGCTGGCCCTGACGTTGCTGGGCCGGGACGCTGCCGCAGGCACAGAACCACTAAAGGGCTTAGGCTGTGGTTTGCGGCCTTGTCCTTCTGAGTGGATGAGACCGAGTCCAAGGTAGCACTGGACTTCTCGATCCTCTGCAGGTGACCTTCCACCCCAGGGCCGAAGAGGTCGGTCCCCAAGAAGGGGACATCCGCCAACTTGTGCTGGGTATCCGAGGTGAAGGTGGATATCCTCAGCCAAGCCCGATGACGCATAGCCACTGCGGCTACCACAGACCTGGCACATGAGTCCCCAATGTCTAAAGCAGTCTGGAGCTGCTGTTTGGCCACTGCCCTGCCCTGGTCCCGCACCTGCCTAACCGTGGTCTGCAGATCTGTGGGAAGATGAGGGACGACCTCGTCCAGGGAGCCCAACAGGGCATGAGAGAAATGTGCCATGAGGACGGCTGAACTGGCCTGGCGAAGGCCGAGGGAGGATGCAGCATAGACTTTTCGCCCGGCATAGTCCAATTTCTTGGACTCCTTGTTGGGAGGTTTGTCCACATCCCTAGCGCTCGGCACGCCGGAAAACGCTGTCGGTAACTAACCCCTCGGCCTAGGGGTGTTCTGAAAAACCGGACAAGGAACCGTAGGGACCATATACTTCCTGGCCATACTGGCGGGCGGCAGGGCAGGGAGCTAGGGCGCCAGAGCTCCAAGGCCGGGCCCACTATGGCCTTGGCCACCGGAAAGGCCTCCGTAGGGGAATCCCCTCGGTCCAGAATCTCCGTGAGGGGATACCTGGCCCACTTAGAAACGAGTTCGAGCTTTATCCTGGTAGACTCCGAGATGACCCGAAGCAATCCCAGGAAGGACGAAGGGCTATCGTCCACCGACTGTCCTCCTGAGGACTCCAAGTCCATTCGCTTGGAGAAAAGGGAGGAATCGTCTTCGGACTCGGAAGAGTCCTCAAAGAGCTGCCTCGGGCCTAAGCCACCCTCCACCTGCCGAGATCGATCGGGAGTGAGGGTGACAGACAGCCTATGGGCAGTCCCTGAGCCGACCGAGAATTTTGGTCGGAGCCCCAACTAACGGCTGTGGAGGCGGAGGTTCCACCGGAATCGGTGGCAGCTGGTTTTGCCCGAACAACCTGCCTGAGAACAGGCTCCTCGGATAAAACGAGGGGTTGTTTCGGCCGCTCCGGTGACAGCCACTTAATGGCCAGGGAAGATGACGGCGTCGGCTTATTCCCGGTCAGAAGGAGCTGTTGCCACATGAGTTCCTCATATCTTCGACGCAACTTGCGTCGAAGCCTCCCCTCGTCCGAGGAGGAGGAAGAGGATGAGCAGCGGCACCGCTTGCCGCGGTGCTGAGACCGAGACCGCCTATGACGGCGGGATCGGCTGGACCACAAAGAAGTCCGAGACCGAGATCGAGAACCTCAGCTTTCCCGAGGACGGTGCGGGGAGGTGTCGTGGGGAACCGGCATTCCCCTCGGTTTGGAGGGTTCAACCAAGCGCTGAACCGAGGCACAGACAAGCCAACGGGTCCTCAACTCCCACCGGGAACCGGGAGAGGATTTCGGCTTCTCCTGTCGACAACTCCGTCCAACGGGTCGAGAAAATCTCGACTGCCGACGGGAGTCTCGGCCAACTGGCCTGACTGGTACACCGTGAGACCAGTGGCCGAAAGCAGTCGATCAAGTCAACGGCCGACAACTCGGGAGAGGGATCTTCCCGCCCCCAAGAGCGCCGACGGTGAGACTTACCCTTGTCTCTCTTTTTGGACCGAGAAAACGGTCCAGCAGAAGTTGGTCCCTCACCTTTAGTAGAGAGGGTCAGACAAAGCTCCTTAAAAGAAGTTCAATAAGAGGCACCGAGAGAGAGCGGGACAAATGCCGCAGCCGAGGTAGAAGCGGCCCGTGCCGCCTCCTCTTCGAGGGCGATCATCTGCTCGAGCTGATCTGCCGAGCTCGCCGCCGAGGACACCGCCGACCGGGCCTCTTTTGACTTCACCGGAGGAAAACGCTTCTCGGGACGCCCCAGTTGTAAACGGGCAGCCCGGTCTTCGAGGACGTAGGCTGAAAAGGAAGAGCACAGGTCGCAGGCCCGCAGGTCGTGCTCCAGGCCTAGACAGTAGACGCACGTGGAGTGCGGATCCGTCCAAGACATCTTCTGCCCGCAAGGGCATCTCCGGAAACCGGGAGTCGATTTGTCCATCACAGCCACGAGGGAGAGAAGACCAAAGTCTTTTTAGCCAAAAACTTTTAAATTCGAAAATTCCAAGAATTAGGAACCAGTCTTATATGCAGAGCGTTAAGGAGGGAACCTGAGCTTCCAAGCGGTAAGGAAGATCTGGCGTCATGGGGCGGAGCCGAGAGTTTTACCACCCGGGTGGGTGAGAGGAGCCAGCTTGAAGACCTTCTGGCAAGATTTAAAGCGGCAAGGATACCTGCCAGACAGTGTGGATGAACAACATATCCATGTCCCTAGAATATCAATTTCACATAACTGGGGATGCAAACGATACTGCATCCAGGCTGCTGGCCCTATTAGTGTCCCTGAGGTGGTTTGCCTGGTTCAGAGCAACCAATCTTACCCCAGACATTCAATTAAAGGCCATGGATTTTCCTTGTGAAAACAATTCCCTTTTTAGTGACAGGACTGAGGCATACATGAAAAAGGTGGAAGGGTACAAAACCATCTATAGAAGTAATTCCACAAGGGAAAGAGCCTCTTTTAGGTCCACAGGAAGGGGAGGTAGGGGTAGGGGATATTATCCCAGAGCTTATGCCCTAGTCTCCATGCCTGTAGATTATACTCAGGCCAGAGATTATTACAGGGGCAGAAGCCCTTCTAGGTGGGCTGGCTCAAAACTAGCTCCTAGACCTCAGCCTGGACAGAACCCCTGACTGCACAAAACAGGCCACCACCCTTCTTCCAGTAGGGGACAGGCTGGTTCACTATCTCCAGGACTGGACAAACATCACCACAGACAAGTGGGTTCTGGAGGTAATGAATCAAGGTCTCTGTCTACAATTCAAGCAGTTTTCAAAACTTCAGGGTCACAGAGTCTTCCAGCCATCAACTCCCGCAGAGACAATTTTGCTGGAGTTGGAGGTAAAAAAGCTTCTGCAAGCCAGAGCAACAGAACAGTCCCTCTCACCCAAAGGGAGAGGGACATTTGTTCCAGATACTTCCTGACCAAGAAGAATGGGGATTGGTGGCCAATCCTAGACCTCAGATTCCTGAACAAACACTTGGCAAAACCCAAGTTCAAAATTATTACACTTGCCATCGTCATACCATCTCTAAAGAAAGGAAATTGGTCAGCATCTCTGGATCTGAAAGAAGCTTACTTTCACATCCCAATCAGGCCTTGCAACAGGAAATACCTAAGGTTCACTCTGCCCCCAGGTCACTACCAGTTCTCAGCACTCCCCTTCAGACTCACCTCTGCCTCAAGAGTATTCACAAAGTACCTAGCAGTGGTTACAGCCTATCTCAGGAGGCAGGGAATCGTAGTATTCCCTTACCTGGACAACTGACTAGTCATAGGGGAGTCATATCAACAGGTAAAGGAATCCATTAGGGTCACCCAAAGTATTCTAGAATCCTTGGGCTTCCTCATCAATATCCAAAAGTCTTAGATGGAATTCATTGGAACAGAAATGGATACCATCCAAGGAAAGGCATTCCTCCCTCAGGAGAGGGTAACAAACTTACTAGCCCTAACAAACTCCTCTGTCTTGGGTCAGCCCAGGACTGCAAAGCAGTTCCTAGCTTTACTGGGACACATGGCGTCAACTACCGCAGTAGTATCAGTTGCCAGGTTCCAGATGAGAGACATTCAGTACCACTTGAGGTCCCACTGGTCCCAAAGAAGGCCCCAAAGAGAGGATCATCTCTCAAAGCTTGTGCCAGTAACAAAAACTCTGCTCCTGGCTGTGCAGTGGTGGAAAGAAAGGGACAGCCTCAGGCAAGGCATCCCTTTTCAGCAACACCACCACATGGTGGTAGTAACAAAAGATGCCTCTCTCCTGGGGTGGGGTGCACACACAGGCCCCCTCACAATCAGTGGGACTTGGTCCCCTCAGAATCCAAGTTGCATATCAATCTCTTAGAGCTAAAAGCAGTTCTTGCCCTAAAGGCCTTTGCTCCTCAATTGAGGGGCCAGTCAGTGCAGGTCAGGAGAAACTACACAACTACCATGTGGTACATCAACAAGCAAGGGGGTACAAGGTCCTCAAGGCTGTGCACAGAAGACATGAAAATTGGTCCCTAGCATATTCCCTGGAGGTGCATCTGTCTGCCATTCATCTTCCAGTGAAGGACAATACACTGGCAGAATCACTCAGCAGAATCAGTCAGAAATATCATGAATGGGCTTTAAACAAACAAGCGTTGGACACGGTTTTCAAATGTTGGGGCACTCAGAAATAGATCCGTTTGCCTGAAAAGAAAACTAACAGCTTCCTCTTTATTGCTGCAGGTCCCCCTCTTTGGGCACACTACCCATAGAGCCACTGGCCCTGGACTGGAAAGAGAAATTCCTGTATGCTTTTCCACCATTTCCACTGCTGTTGAGAGTCCTTCTCACACTCAAGAGTCAGTCCTCAACCATGATTCTGATTGCTCCAGACTGGGCCAGGCAGCCATGGTACCCCCTGTTACTCACCATGTCCACCAAGCAACCCATCCAGCTTCCCCAGAGATACAATCTTCTAACAGCCATTCAGGGTCAGATAGTATTTCTGAGCCTCGAAACCCTCTATCTAAAGGCCTCATTCTTGAGGAGCTAGAATTTTCTGAATTTAATCCCTTGAGGTCCTAAAGGTTTCCAGGAAAACTTCAACCAGAAAGACTTATGCTTCAAAATGGAAACGATTTTCCATCTGTTGCAGTTCTAAGCATGTCAGTCCTCTTAAGGCAAGCTTACCTACACTGCTCGACTACCTTGTGGACCTACAGGACTGAGGCCTGCAACCCTCAAGGTTCATTTAGCAGCAGTCTCTGCTTACTTGTCTGCAGGTGCTCAGAGAACAATAGCTTCATACCCTATTTTTAGAAAGTTTTTCAAAGGCCTGGCACATGCTTCCTCCCCTCCTTGGGACTTGAATTTGTGCATTGCCAAACTCATGGAATCTCCCTTTGAGCCAATGGCTACAGCTGATCTGAAGTACGTCACCTGGAAAACTGTCTTCCTGGTGGCAATCACCTCAGCAAGAAGAGTGTGAGAACTCCAAGATCTCTGCACTGATCCCAATTACATGATCTTCCATAAGGACAAGGTGGTTCTCAGGACCAACAGAAAATTTCTTTCCAAGGTGGTTTCTGAGTTTCATTTGTACCAATCCATCATCCTTCCTGTAATTTTCACTGCAAAGTCCAGTACAGGGGAACTGAAGCTTCATAGTCTGGATGTAAAGAGGTCCCTCAGCTACTATATCAGTCATACTAAGGATCTCAGGAATTCCCACTCACAACTGTTCATCACCTATGGGGAGGTTGGAAAGGACAGACCTGCCTCTAAGAGGTCAGTTGCATGCTGAACAGTTTCCTACATTCAGTGCCGTTACAATAAGTCTGAGAAACAGCCACCACAGGGTCTCAGAGCACATTTCACTCATGGAACTGCTGCTTCTGTGGCAGCTGTGAGGGACATCCCCTTGCTAGAAATCTGTAAAACTGCTACCTGGAGTACAGTTCACACCTTCACAGAGCACTATTGCTTGGACGTCCAGTCCAGAAGTGATGCAATGTTTGGCACTGCAGTATTGCAGAACCTTTTTTCTAAGTATGTTCTGTACCCTCCTCCCAAGACACTGCTTGGTAGTCTGCATATGTCTAATCATAATGGGAGACTCCTGGGGTTTAAAGAAAAAAATTACCACAGTGATATTGTTTCTTCCAAGAGATCTCACAGTATGATTAGACCTCCCACCCTACCTCCCCTTACATAACCTGGATCAGGTTCATCAATATTTTCATTAGAGTGTAATGTTGCCATTAATCATTAACTTATTTTTTTTTTTATGCACACAGAGATGACTAGGGGATCTAGTTCTCCCTTTATGTTCTTTTTATCCTGTTTGAGAAACCTGCCCTCTTCACCAGGGGGTAGGTATTATTGATATTGTTGTTTGCATTAGAATTAGTTAATTGGGACAGTCTAGTATTTTTTCAGCTAAAAAAAATGAATCTGACTGTTGGATGAAACACAGTTCACCTAGATGCAGCAGTTTGAATATACCATTCTAGTTCCAGTATTTGCATAAATTCCACATTACATCACTACAGCGTTGGGTCAGTCAGAGATTCTGGGCTGAATGCATATGTCTAATCATAGATACATAGATACATAGACAGTGTCGGCAGATAAGGGCCTATGGCCCAACCAGTCTGCCCATTTGAGCTTGTAAGTTCAGTTTGTTTTCCTAGAAGTCTGTTGCACCTTACCCCTGACCTCCAGAATTCCTTTATGTCTATCCCATGCACTCTTAAATCCCGTGATTGTTTCAGCCTCCACCACTTCCTCTGGCAGGGTGTTCCACCTGTCCACCACCCTTGCTCTGTGAAGAAATTCTTTCTCATGTTTCTCTGAATCGTCCTCCTCCAACTTCATCCCATGCCCTCTAGTCCTGGAACATCTTTTTCGCCTAAAATAGTGTTTTCCTGCACCCTGTTCCTCCCTGTAAGATACTTGTATGTCTCTATCAAATCCCCTCTCTCCCTCCTCTCCTCCAGGGAGTACATGTTCAGTTCCTTCAACCTGTCTTCATAGGACTTGTGATGCAATCCAGCACCATCTTTGTCGCCCTCCTCTGAACCTTCTCTACCCAGTCTATGTCCTTACGTAGGTATGGTCTCCAGAACTGTACACTGTACTCCAGGATCATACCATGAGATCCCTTGGAAGAAACAATATTATTGTGGTAAGTATTTTTTTTCTTCTTTACTACTGCAGTGCTGTGACAATACAATGGGTGAGCACCTTTACTTAGTAGGTGTGTTAAGAGTTTTGTACCCTTGTAGTTCTAAATTGTAAGACATCAGAATATATTTGTGATTTTTTTCAACTAGGAGCAACCTTTATTTTAAATTTTCAGTACCTGGCTTATTTCCCGGTAGGCTGGTTGGCTTCTTCACCTCTGATTTAAGCTTTGAAGCTGTTAAGAATCTTTGGAACCACTCCTCCTTCTCCCTGCCAGTTCTTCCAAATAGATACAGTACCAGATCTTTCTGACCAGCAAGTTTTACTCCATCTTGACAACTTGGTTTCTTCTGTTCCTCACTTCCTGTGTCCATCTTTTCTGAAGGTAGTTTCTCTTCTGAAATCTCTTTTTCTATCTGGGCCTTTGACATAAAGTCATCTTGTTTGGCAAGTTCAATGCAAACAGGGTACTTTTTATTCCATATTCGTTTTCTAGCCAGGCTCTTGGGGACAAGATAGATCTGTAGAATTAAAAATACAAGCTTAACTGCTAAGGTTATTGAACTAGCTATCTATCTATGTATATATCAGAGACAGAAGGAAATAATACTTGATAGCAAAGTGTTGTATACTAGGAAGTATTCCAATCAAAGCACCTATAAATCGATGAGCCCGAAGGGCAAGTGGCTTTTATGAATGTGTTGTGCCCCACGTTGGTAATATTTTATAAGTGTACAAGACTCTGCTATCATTGTTTTATACATCACATAAGTATGGACACAAAATAGATTGTTTGGAAGTTTTATTATAGTTGCACTGTAGTAAGGTGGTTGTTAGATGTGTTAATAGTGTTGCAATAAGGTGGTTGTTACATATGTAAAGAGCATTTTACTAAGGTACATATTTTGTGCCAATACTTGTAATAGTTAAAAAATAAGCTGTCTGTTACTTTGTAATAAGCTGCTGTAATTTCATTATTAGTGTATATACTAGTTAATGACTATCAGATTTGGGGAAATAGCTGATGTTTTGTCCTATGAGAGAAAGTCACATCTATGTAATAGATAGACAGATAAAGATATACATAGACAGACACGATATCTCAAAATGAAAAGGTAATTTAGTTAATTTATTTGTAATTTTTGACTAGGAAAGACACACCGAGTTGTGACAGCTTGTTTCCAGATGAGCCGGGGGTGGGTTATGGACCTGTGTTATTGATAGGGGGAATGTTGGCCATAACACAGGGGAAACTTTCCTCTTCTATAAAATAAATATAAAAACAACAAGGTGATGGTTAACAGGGTATGATTGTGAAGACTCTCACAGATGTGTATCAAGTTTTTTTGTATTGTATTTGTTTTCATAAACATACTCATACTTTTCTTCAGTAAGTCCCATGGCATCTTGTACTTCCACCTGGACAGTGACCAGAGATGGGTAGAAAGGACCTTGGTTTAATGTCTCATCCAACAGACAGCACCACAACAGTGCAGCAACTTCCCCTGTACTGTACTACAGAGGCCGCTATGGGTTTTACACGGAGTACCTGGTGTGGGGCTAGAACTCAGGTTTTAAATGGTTGGTATCGCATCACACTTTGTGATGCAAACTGGCTGCTCATGCAATCCCATTTTACAATGCCATTGCAAAAAAATGCAATGCATTCTGTGACCCTCCCCCTTCCCTCTCAGCCCCACCACCCTCCTCACCCACGTCCCCATGGACATTCACCCATTTCTAGTGCAGAGTCAAATGCCACAGATAGTATGCCAACACTCACTGCCACAGCTCCAAATGCCAGTAGTCACTCCCAGTAGCGCTTTACGATGACTGCTGGCATTCAGGGCCATGGCAGTCAGACTGTGAGGATACTATCTGTGGCACATGACTCTGCACTAGAAAGTGAATTACTTGTGGGTATTTTTCAGGACATGGGTCGTGAGGGTAAATGGGTGGGCTGGGGAGGCTTCTGGCATACATGGGATTGGGGCTACCTTTGGTCATGTAGAGAAAGAAGACAAAATCCGTCTCATGAAGGGGCACATCCACACTCTGTCCTTTGACCTCAGCAGCCTTAGGTCTCGGCTGGAGAGTGATCACTTGTTGCAGTCTGAAAAATGGAAGGAGTTCTCTGGCATTGTAAATGTCATGAAAAAGATTACAAGACCAATGAGCATCAGATAAAGACCAGTGGTGCAGCTCTTCTTTTCATGTGGATCTTATCAATGCATGAAATTCACAGTTCTGCCCTCATTTGCAAAGCTAAGTAGTCTGGAAATTCTGTGACACTATCAAATGCCCAATATTCAATGAGTTTTCTCACACCCAAATTTGAGTGAGCTTAAAATGTGCAGAGGATCATCTTTAGTACATTTAAAGTAGCAAATATTGATACTTGAAATTGCCAGTTCAGTAGTTACAACCTTTGAGCACTACAATGAGGGACAATGAGGGACTCAAACATGGAGACACAAGCTAAGAACACTGGAAACCACCGTGTGTACTTATGTAAAGCTTATTTTTGACATAGTGTCTTAGAACATTAGGAATTGGCTTTTAGTCTGAATTTGTAGTACATGCTTTGCGTGGGCAGCATCTTTTTCATAAGACACAGTCAGGGATAGGGCAGTTTTGAGGGGTACAATGAGGAACCACACTGTTCTGAGGCTGTATCTTCATGTTTGAGGATGTGTCCCTCATTATGATGGCCAGTGTCCCTCATTTTGAGTGTCCATGCCCCTCATTGAGGGTTGAGAGGGCAGGGGACATGAGTGGTGAGGGTGGTGGTACTGAGATGGGTGAGGGGAGGGGTTTTGCCATCGATGGCATGGGGTTATCATCAGTGTGTATGTGTTCAGGGTATTGAAACAAATGAAGACAGCTAATTTTAATAAGGATTTTATTCAGGTTAGAATATATTTTTTTTAATTGTTATGTATATACATTTTGTACAGTTTTTCATTTTGCTAATCAAATTGAGGCAAGTGCTATACATTTTCACAACTGAATAGCACTTTCAAGCACAAACCCTGGAACTCATCTACTTCCAATCTTTCAGCTCCAAAGGCAAGCGCTACGTACTGAGCCACTGACACTGGCAATATTAAATGCATGTTGAAAACTGCTTTATAATCAATGTTTCAACCATTGGTCTTCTTCAGTAATTATCTATAAAGACAAAATAAAGCAACGTTTAATTTTATTTTTATTTTTTCCTTATAGTTAATTCTGAAGACCTATGACCGAAACATTGATTCTAAATCTATTTTCAGGATTTATTTATTATCCTTTTGTTTGTGGATTTTCTGACACAGATTACAGTTTAAAACAAATAATTGGGACCTAAACATTTGAAACACTGGGAGTGCCTGACAGCTTCTAGGACCCTATTATTATAGGTTAAACGCTATTTAAAACCTGGAGCATTGGGACCTTATCACTACAAGCTAAACACTTTAAACTGGAACAGGTAGATGCACTCAAGAATACAGGAACCTCAGTTAGTTAGGCGTATCAAAATATTTTATAAATACATTGTGAACTTAACAAAACAATAAATATGAAGATGCTAAAGCCACAAGCCCCGGCGCTTCAACCAAAAGGTTTTCATCAGGGGGCGTAACCTCATGCAAAATACAGCATGATTAAATAGTACAGACAATCAGTTAGGTGTAAACGTGCAAATGGGAATATACAAGTCATACAATGAAGAACAATTATGCCATTTACTCAAATCCTCAGTGAACATTGATTAGACATACAGTAAAGTCAGCACTTAATTGCATCAAAGATGTACTTTTCTAAAAGAGAGGGTGTACTATGGAACAAATACCAGTGGTCAGAGGTGCTAACACTCAGCAAAAAAGCATGTATGCCATTACTGTAAGGCAATGCAATCAACAATAATGATTCCAAGAGTAAAGTCTGAAGAAACATTTTTATTACAAACCAAAGAGGATAATTATTCCTATTAAAACTGAGGCTGGCAAATCTGAACTGGCATAACCGAAGTAACCAAACAGAAGATAGAAACATCCAGATCTAAACAAAAAACACATTAAACTGACAGCTAGATTACAGTATAGTGCCAAACAAATCCTGTAACACACATGAATGTATCTTGGCACATACTGTAAGTCCTATGGAAACAACCATCTACAGATTGACTAGAGTTTTTCTGAAATTATACAGTGCACTTTGAAACCCAGAAACCTGATTGACTGACTGGGTCTTTTATCTGTGAGTAATTCTTAGCATACCTCATGGACAAAGACCCAGTCAGCCGCATCTGCCACAAAATCAATCCGAACCCCCGAAAGTGAAAACATGACAGCCGCCATATTAATTACCCGCTAAAGCTCAACAGAAAAGAGGGAGAGTGGGAGATTCAAACAATTACTTTATGTCCCAGAAAGAAAATCGTAAATCAGCTTTCGTGACACAAACTCCCCTTTTTTCTCTTCATTTTTCGCCAATACCTCAAATACTTTTAATGCGCTAACACTGGGGTCACCTGACATTTGCATTCCATTCTCCCCACTATCTGTGTGTGTGTGTGTGTGTGTGTGTGTCTCTCTCTCTCTCACTCTCTCTCTCTCTCCCCCCACCCATATGGTGGTAAACTTCGCCCCTGGAGATCCAGTCTTTTAAAAAAAGGCCCAGTTTAAACAGCAGCTTGAAGCTACACAGCACCGAAACTCTGCATGCACTGTTTAGTACACTCACCACATACAGAAGCCGCTAACAGTGCCATCACGCTTCTGAAACTCCACAGACACTGTCATGAGCAACTCCGAAAGAGAGAACAATATTGTCAGTCACCAGCAATCGCAGTCCATTTTCCCTACTTAAAAAAAAAAAGATACCCTCTTTTTTTTTCTTTCTTTTTTTGTCACAAAAGCCAGGTGACATTGTATAATCGCAATAAACCATTCTAGGGTGGGTATCCAGTGAACAAGGTGACCGCGATTGAGTGCTTTCAAAAAGGGCAACTCAATCAGGGTACCTGTGTTCTGGGCTACCTGGCTGGGTAACGACCAGATACAGGGGTAGGCGAGTACAGCAACAGGATGTCGCTAAATATACACATGTGCGTGCGTGGGGGGACCACGTGCGCGGCGGCTGAAGGGAGGGTATGCGGAGTGTAGAGGCAGTGGTCGGCTGCTGAGCTGGCTGTGGCATGGTGGGTAGGTGGCAGGCTGGGGTTGGAAGGGTGCCAGATCTGTAGGGTGTGATCTTTTGGCGCGGGTTTTCATTTTTTTTTTTTTAAGTTTACACACCCTCCCCGACGCACCTCCCTGGAGTTGACAATCCTTAAGTGGGGGGTTCAAAGACCACTGAGGGAGGGTGCAGGGGGCACAGCCCCCTGGATAACATAGAAAAGCAGTTGCCGGTTTTCTAATCGCTGCGAGTGTACATCTCCATAATTCATTTTCGGTGATGTACACTTGCCCAAATGGTGATCGCTATTCCACGATCGCCATTATGACATAGAATCCTCCAGGGTGTGGGTTATGCTGGGATTTACCCACTTCTGGTGTAGATTTGGTCACTTGGCCTGCGGCCTCATGACCAAACCCCGCCAGGCAATGGACAGGGGAACACTTGCGTTACGCACGTGCCTTCCAGTCGACCCCAGCACCGTCCCCTGTAGACTGCCTGTGTACTGTGCTGCCTCCAGCTACCACCAGAGGCCACCAGCACACCGACGGCAGCGTGCACCCCTACCCCGAAGGAGAGCAGTCCTCTGGACGCTCAATCCTTCTCCTCCCCTGCCAACCCCCGAAGACCCAGGCTCATTCCTGAACCCAGGTCGCCCGTGTGGAGTGAGGTGTGGCGTCCCACACCTCAACCCTCAGCGCCACCGGGCCGGCCCTAAACAATCAAATTTAAACATTCTCATGGTACAGTAATAAATATAATCCTTGTCAAAAACCACTGTTGCTTCAACCAAACATTCAAAGGAAGGGAATGAAGTTCAGTTCTTTGTTAAATCCATTCAGCTGTACTGTACTAATCCATTTTGTCTCTTTCCATATCAATGACTTAAGTTTGTCGCTGTGCCCCCTTCCTCCCAGGAGGGGGCACATGTTGCAAAAGCATACAGCTGAAGTCCCGGAGTTATGCTCCATGGACCTCTTCAAAATGCACTGAAAGAGCACTCTTTCTTATTTACAATTCCCCAACATAGCTCCTGGATCCTCTGCATTGCCTTGCATATAGTATGTCCTAAGTAACACATCTTGCAAGAACACCAGATAATACATACTGCAAACAAAGTTGGGCAGGTTATAAATGTTTAATTCTCATTGTCAAATCTCCCTGTACAAACTGTTTACTGGGTCTAGCATAATGACAAGTCACACAAGATTCACATTTAAAAAATCCATATGGATTCTGAGGCAACCAGTTGCCTTTGTGGGCTCAGAGACAGAACAGAATGACTATTAGTTAAAGAGCTAATGGACTGAATACTGTGTTTGGTCTAGCTAAGATATATAAACAGTCATAACTGGCATCATTTTCAATGTAGTAAGCCATTTTGGCTTGTAAGTAATCGAATTTGATTTTTCTTTTTTTTAAGTTTTCAAAATGAAGCAGCCTCAAGAAATGCATGGCGCCATCCCTTGCTGTCCAGACCAGAAGTGACAGTGTGGGGGGAACCTCAATTTCTTTCAAACAGGATCCATAACCTAGTTGTCAGTGTCAAATCAGACAGGATTAGTATTTTATTGTAATGTGTGAGTCATTACGATGTCTGGTTTTCAAACGGAGATGCAATGTTAATAATGTTTATATGTTTTGCACATTTTCATCTCGATATGCTTGAAGTCGAACTTTTGAAATTGTGGCTCCAGCTTAAGGTACTATGCTGTGAGAGTGATTCTCAGGATCCTTCTTGAGCCAATAGTATGCCCTTTTTAAAAAAAAAATATTTTAAGCTCTACTGTACCTCCCTCCCATCTCTATAGCAGTGCTACTTCTCATTCCTTACCTCTCAGGAGCAGAATGGAGAGAGACTCGGTCAAGAGAGAATGATGGTTCTTTTTTTCTCTCTGAGGTATGAAACGTGGGGGTGCAAAACCAGTATAGCAAGGCACCCATTGAGCGCGCCGCTCAATTGTTTCTGTAGCTTGATCAATGTATAAAGAAATTTAACAACTAATCCTGGAAAAACTGAAGCATAGGTGCAATTTAGAAAATAACCTTGAGGTGGGCACAGCAAAGGCGAGCCTGGACAGTAAAGTAAAAGAAAAAAGCCAAGGACTGCTCTGATATGCAGTGTTTCGAGAAGCAGCTGAATGCAAAATGCCTTGTAGCACTGGCACAAGGGGTAGAACAAGCATATTGTTTTTTCTACACAGCACTCGATCTTCAGAAATAAAAAATTACTCACCTTAGTAATGTTGTTTCTTCTAATGGAGTCTTGCTATATTATGACAATTAGCAGTTTGGTCCTCCTCTAGAACTGCCCCGGAGATGAAAGAGTTAACTCCATACAGGATGGAGTTCTGAGCGCGAGCTCGGTTTTCAAAGCTCTATCTGGGCAGTTTCAAACTGAAACTGTCAGATCTTTACGAAGCAAGAACTCACTAAGGGTCTGTGTGGAAGCTGTAACCTACACTAGCCTACTGGCTAACTAACAACAACAACAACAACAGCAACAATAGCAACAATAACAACAACACTGCTGGACCCTACCCAAAGACTCAAGTCAGGGGGCCAGCAAAAAATACCATTTAACAATAGAAACAACACTTGCCCAAAAACCCCAAAAGGGGAAGAAAATCCTGCAATGGCATAAACAGTGCCTGCACTAGGTTGCCCACCCTCACCCAAGTAGAAGTTCTGAGGGCAGGCTGGGGGTGTACATATATAGCAAGACTCCATTAGAAGAAACAACATTACTAAGGTGAGTAATTTTTCTTCAAACAACATGAAGTCTTGCTATATTATGACAATTAGCAGACTACACAGCAGTACCTCTATGGAGGAGGACAGAACCTACTTAGGGAATAGGCTTCTGAAGCACAGTTGTTAAAATCGAAAGATCTTCCTGGCCTGGATATCCAGGGAGTAATGCTTGGTGAAGGTGTGTACTGTTTTCCAGGTTGCAGCCTGACAAATTTCCAAATAGGAATGTCTCTAGCAGCAGCTAGAGACGCTGCTGTACTCTCTGGTAGAATGAGCCCTCAATCCAGAGTGGGGGTCTCACCCAGTTTCTGGTAACAAATTGGATACAAGAGACAATCCATCTGGCAATTGTCCTCTTAGTGGCAGGTTTCCTTGCCAACCTCACCATAGGTGAGAAACAGTTGATGGATTCGAACCTGTGACCCTTGGTACGCTCTAAATAGTAACTCAATGCCCTCTAACATCCAAACTATGCGATCTCCTCTCACCAGAGGAAGAATGCTCAGTGAAAATACTGAAGGAGATGGATTGGTTAAGATGGAACCAAACCACTTTAGGTAAAAACTTTCTGTTAGTCCTGAGGACTACCTTATCCCTGTGAAAAGAAATAAAATCATTTTCTACTGAAAGGGCTTGTAACTCACTTATGCGTCTAGCAGAAGTGATGGCCACTAGAAATACAGTTTTCCAAGTTAAAAACTTCAGCTCTGCGGAAGACAGGGGTTCAAAGGGAGGTTGCATTAACTGGGCAATGCAAACATTAAGGTCCCAGGCAGGGTCTGGGTCACGAAAGGGTGGACTGGTATGGAGTAACCCTTAAAAACTTGGAAAATACAGGGTGAGCGGAAAGGGAGGAAGGCTTTCCTGCTGAAATAAAAGCAGAGACAGCTGCCAAATGAACTCTTAAGGTAGCTGGCCTGAGGCCCAAAGAATTAAGATGGACCATGTAGTCCAACAAAATGGGCAAATCAGCAGATTCTGGGGCAATATGCTTCCCAGAACACCAGATGGAGAACCTTTTCCACTTGGAATTATAAGTGGCTCTAGTGGAAGGCTTCCTAGAGGCCTTTAGGATGTCAAGGACACCTTGAGAAAGGTGCAAATCAGCAATTCTAACTCCTCAAGAGCCAAGCTTTGAGGTTGAGGATTTGAGGTTCGATACCAGACTCTCCCCTGGGCACAGGTCAGCAGGTTGTGAATCCTGGGAAGACACAGGGAAGGTGGATGCCAGTGATAGAAGGAGTGGGTACCAGGGTTGCCTGGCCCAGTCTGGTGCAATCAGAATCACCTTGCAAGGCTGGGATCTGATTTTTACTAACACCTTGAATAGGAGAGGAAGGGGAAAGCATAGAAACTTCCTTCCCAATCCAAGAGAAGGGTGTCCAGGGGACTGAGCCCACCACTGGGGCCTGCAACAGAACAGTGGAAGTTGGTGGTTGTCTGGGGCTGCAAGAGGTCTATCTGAGGGGTGCCCCATCTGGCAAAAACTGTCCCCAGCACTCGAGGATTCAGGGACCATCAGTGATGGCCCTGAGAAATCCTGCTGAGGGCATCCGCTAGGACATTGTCTTTCCCTGGCAGGTGAACTGCTATCAGAGAGGTGTTCAAGGAGTAGGCCAGAGACCACAACTTCATTGCCTCGGTGCACAAGGCCGACAACCGAGTGCCCCCTTGCCTGTTGATGTACCACATTGTTGTGGTATTGTCTGTTCTGACCTGGACTACTTTGTTCTGGACAGATGCAGAAAATGCTTGAAGAGCTAAAAGACAGCTCTGAGTTCCAGCAAATTGATGTGGAGCAGAGATTCCTGGGGACCACACTCCCTGGGTGGAGGTCGCCCAAGTGTGCTCCCACCCCAGGAGGAGGCATCCGTAGTGAGGGTGAGGGGGTGGGAAGAAGGAATGAAGGGACCCCAGTCTTAATTGCTCTGATCCTGCCACCACTGAAGGGCTAGGATCAGGGTTCTGGTCACTGGAATCAATTTGGTAAGGGGGTCCCTCCTTTGAGACCAATAGGCTCTCAAGTGAAACTGAATGTCTCTCATCTGGAATCTTGCCCCTGCACCACAGCTGTGGAGGCAGCCATGTGCCCCAGGAGCTGCAAAAACTGTCTTGCTGGTCCAGAGACCTGCAGAGTGAAAGAGGAGGCCAGGGCAATCAACTTCTCTACCCTTTCCAAGGGGAGGAAGGCCCTGGCCAGCTTTGTGTCCAATTCCGCACCTATGAAAGTGAGTACCTGAACTGGTTCTAGAACTGACTTTGGTAGATTTAGCAGGAATCCCAGGAGGTGAGAAGCTGCTGGGTGACTTGTAAGTGGATTTCACCTGTTCTGAGACTGTCCTACAATGAGCCAGTCGTCCAGGTAAGGGAAACAGCAATCCCTTGCCTCCTTAAATGAGCCACTGCCACGGCCAGACATTTTGTGAATACCCTTGGGGCAGAGGTGGGGCAAGGGCATTGCCCTGAACTGGTAGTGGCCTGAGGGCAGTTCGAACCTGAGGTACTTTCGTGAGAAGGCCTGATGAGGACATGAAAATAAGCGTCCTTGAGGTCCAGGGAGGCTAACCAGTCCCCTGGCCTCAGGGAGGGTAAAATCATTGCCAGAGTTAGCATTTTGAACTTTGGTTTCAAAAGGTGCTTGTTCAGATATCTTAGATCTAAGATGGGCCGCCATTCTCCTGTCTTTTTTGGGGTAAGGAAGTATCTGGAATACAGACCTTTGCCCTGGTGTAAGGGAGGAACCCTTTCTACTGCTCTGAAGGTTAACAGGGTAGAGACCTCTGCTTCCAGAGCAAGGGTCTCTAGGGGGCTTGCAGGTGGAAAATGCCTGGCTCTCATCTTTGGGAATTTTTTGAAGCTGAGAACCAGGCCCTGGCTTACTACTTCCAGAACCCATTTGTCTGAAGTTAGGGACACCCAGTTCTGACTGAAGTAAGCCAACCTGCCCCCTACTGGTACAGGAGAATCGACCCTGGGCACCCCATCAGGGTGCCTGCTTGGCAGTAGCCTTAGGCTGAGGGGTGGGGACTGCTTACCTGCGCCCGTCTGCCTCTGTTTTCTGAAAAGCCCTCTGAGCAAAAGCAGAGGAGGCTTGGAATTGATAAAAGGCCTGTGGAAGGGCCTGCCCTACCTCTGGGTGTGCCTCTGGGAGTGGCTTGCAGCTCCTTGGCTTGGGCACTTTGTAGGTAGTTCTGTATTCATCCATCTTTTCATATAGTTCTCTGTCTGCTCCCCAAACAGAGAATTCCCACCACAGGAAAATCCATAGCCTTAGTCTGAGTGTCCTGTGACAGATTAGTACACCTGAGCCATGCCAACCTCACGAAAAGCTACAGAAGTGGCCATGACCCTTGAGAAAACATCATTAACATCCACAGCAGCATGAAATTGAACTTTAGAGGCTTCAATGCCATCAGCAGCCACCTGTTCTAATTCACTAGCCAGCTGGCCTTGGGCCTGCTTGGCTAACTGCATAACTGTATCCCATCTAGATTTCTGATATCTAGCCACATAAGCCATATAATTTGCCTGCCTGAGTCCCAGAGAGGCTGCCATATACTTTTTTGCCATGGCATCAATCTTCCTGGAATCCTTGTCAGGAGGATGTGAAGCAGGGGAATGTTAGCTTGTCACAGGCAGCAGCCTGCATTACTCCCTACGACTACACTGCTCAGAAAGGAAGTCTGTATCAGGACCTGATAGAGTATACCTCCTGTCCATCTTTTATCGACAGGAGGCACAGAATTAGGATTTTCAAAATTTTATTGTTTGCTTCCTAAATGACTTATGCAAAGGAATAGACAATCTCCTAGTCTCTGGAATATCCATCATTTCAACATAATCAGGCTCCTCCTGCTCATCCACAGCCTCTTCTAAGGGAAGCTGGAGGGTTTCAGCAACTTTCTTATAAAACATAAAATGAGATGGGACTCAGACAGCATGGGGAGATTCTAAAGGTCTGTCTGGAGAGATGTCCGGTTCAATGGGCACATCAGACCCTCCCAGCCACATACATACTGTTCATAATCCTCCTCCCCTCCTGTGGTTCATAAAATTCCTCAACATCATACTCCTGAACCATCAGTGGACGAACCAACCTTTGCCAACTAGTGGTGGTCTGGACGTCCCTGAGACAGTGACTGGACAATTTGTATGGCTTTTGCTATTTCTGCAGCAGTTGGAGAGGAAATTTTGGACCCAGACCTGCCGATTTTCTAGATTTTTACTGGGGCTGGTTCCTCAGAACCAGCTTTTCTTGCCCGAGGAAGTATCGCCTGGTCAGAGGGCATCCTCTGGTTCAGTTGGCACTGAACCGGGCTGGCCATCCGGGTCAGCGGACTTTTGGCCTCTCGCTCCTGAGCCTGCCCAATCTTTTTCCAGGGTAGCTGCAGGGAAATTCTTACAAATCTAGCAGTCTGACTGGAGGTGGTCAAACCCCAGACAATAAACACATGTGGTGTGTGGGTCAGCCTTGGCAAAGGCTTCCCCACAAGCATCACAGTGTTGAAGCCCAGTGGGCCGGTTTTCTTTTGGTTTCTCAGACATAATGCCAGCCTAACCAAAACTTGCCTTTTAATGGCAGTGCCAGGCAAGACACCCTTATCGGTTCTATCCGTGTCACGGGTATTTGAAAAAAGTAATGAAATCGTTTTTAGAACCGATAAGAACCGGGACCGCACTCTAAATATATTTTAAAATGTTTAAAATGAGTTTTAAAAACAACCGATCGGTTCAAAACCGAACCGATAATGACAATTTCCACACAGACTAAAACCTTGTACTTACGGTTACCAGATAGAGCTTGAACCGAAATGCAGTAAAATAAAACACTGTTCTCGGTTAAATTTAACGAGAATACTTAAAATGAACCGAGAAATGAACCGAGCTGAAGGAGAAATCTCCGGAGCGACTGTTCAGTGAGGCGGAGTAAAGAATCTGACAGTTTCAGTTTGAAACTGCCCAGATAGAGCTTTGAAAACCGAGCTCGCTCTCAGAACTCCATCCTGTATGGAGTTAACTCTTTCATCTCCGGGGCAGTTCTAGAGGAGGACCAAACTGCTAATTGTCATAATATAGCAAGACTTCATGTTGTTTGAAATACAGGTTACTCACCTGTAACAGGAGTTCTAGGAATGGTATATGATGTTCATCCACACTTACTGGCAGGTTCCTTGCCGCTTTAAATCTTGCCGGAAGGTCTTCAAACTGGCTCCTCCCACCAACCCGGGTGGTAAAACTCTCGGCTCCGCCCCATGACGCCAGATCTAGCCTGCTGGAAGCCAGGTTGCGTGTTGAAGCCAGGGAGGTCAGGTGGGTTGTGTGGATGAACGACATATACCATTCCTAGAACTCCTGTTACAGATGAGTGACCTGTATTTCTGGGGACGTGGATATGTTGTTCAATCCACACTTACTGGCAGACTCCTAGCAGTTCTCTGGGAGGAGGGAGGCAAGGCACGCACCCCCTATACTTACTTGGGAAATAAGGACTGGAGAACCGAGGTCCCAAAACCAGCATCCCAGCATGACTCAAGGTCGATGTGGTAGTGGGTATTGAAGGTGTGTACTGACTTCCAGGTAGCAGCCCTGCAGATTTCCTGGATAGGGACGTCCCTGGAAGCAGCCACTGAAGCAGCGGTATGGCTGGTAGAATGAGCTCTTATCCCTCTGGGAGGCTCCATGCCCGCCAGCCTATAGCAGAGATCTATGCAGGAGGTGACCCACCTGCCTATCGTCCGCTTGGCTGCAGGTCTGCCAGGTGCGGCTTCAGCGTAGGTGACAAACAGCTGGCGAACCTCTCCCCGAACTTCAGCCATCCACTCCTTATAATAGGAGAGCGCTCTTCTAGAGTCCAAAGTATGGAGCCTATATTCGGCCTCTGAGGTGTGATTAAGGTAGAACACCAGCACAGTCAACACCTGGTTAAGGTGAAACTCTGACACCACCTTTGGAAGGAATTTCGGGTGGGGGCACAGGACAACCTTGTCCCTGTGGAAGACCAGATAAGGAGACTCGATGGAAGGCACCTTGAGCTCTCCCATCCTTCTGGCTGACGTGATAGCCACCAAGAAGGTGGTCTTCCATGACAGGTGAGAGATGTCACACCTCTGCATCGGTTCGAATGGCTTGCTCATGAGCTTAGCCAATACCAGCAGTAGATCCCATGGAGGTGGAGGTTCTCGCACTGGAGGGGATATGTGATCAAGGCCTTTGAAAAAGCACCGACCACCTTCTCCTGTGCCACCGACTGCTTTCGGCCTGCGCCCGGTAAGCAGAGATGGCTGCCAGGTGCACCTTAAGGGTCGTCGACCGAAGCCCTAGCTGAGAAAGGGACCATAGGTAGTCCAGAATGCTGGCCAAGGAACAGGAGGAAGGGTCCAACCCCTTATCCTGACACCAAATGGAGAATCTCTTCCATTTAAAGGCATAGCATTTTCTGGTCGACTCCTTATGGGATGCCTCAACAACATTGAGGACCTCGTCGGAAAGACCCAAGGCCTGGAACTCTAGCCGCTCAAGAACCAGGCCATCAGGTGCAGGGATTGAAGGTCTGGGTGCAGAACCTTCCCCTTGTCGACTGAGAGCAGGTCCGGGCAGGCTGGAAGCCGCCTCAGGAGCCTGGAGCTGAGGCCGAGGAGATCTGGATACCAGAACTGGGGGGGTCAGTCTGGGGTTACCAGAATCACCTGCGCCTTGTCCCTCCTCGCCTTGAGAAGCACCTTGTGGATCAAGGGAAATGGGGGAAAGGCGTAGAAGAGGCCTGGGGTCCACGGCCTCGAGAAGGCATCCCCCTGCAGCGAGCCCTGCTGAGGGGGGGCAGGCATGAAACAGCCTCAGCTTCGCATTCTCCCTGGAGGCAAACAGGTCCACCTGAGGTGTGCCCCAGTGGGAGAAGAGATTGTGTACTATCTCCAGCAGGAGAGACCACTCGTGAGATGCAGCGCCTATCCGGCTTAGGGCATAGGCCAGAGTCTTGGAGGCTCCCGCCACATGGATGGCTAGGAGATCCACCTCCAGTCTGCTCACGAGGGACCAAGTGCAGAGAGCTTCCTTGCACAGTGGCAAGGAGCGCGTCCCGCCCTGGTGGTTTAGGTAGTACAATGTCGTGCTATTGCCTGTCTGGATCTGGACCACTTGACCCTGCACAAACAGAGCGAAGGCAGTGAGGGCTAGTCGGACCGCTCGAAGCGCCAGCAGGTTGATGTGGCATCGAGACTCCTGAGGGGACCAGAGGCCATGCGCTCTGTGCTCCCCTAGATTGGCACCCCAACCCATCAGAGAGGCATCGGTCGTTAGAATGACCGTCGGCTCGGGGTGGACAAACGGGATGCCTTCCTGCAGGTAAGCTGGAACGATCCACCACTGGAGAGTGTTCCACATCTCCTGGGTCACCGCCACTGGCTGGTCCAGAGGACCGGAGCGCTGTGACCATTGGCAGCCCAGTCCCCACTGAAGGGGACGCATGTGCCGGCGGGCCCAACGGACCATGCTGGTGCAGGCCGCCATGAGGCCCAGGAGGCGCAGGAAGTCCCAGGCAGGGCGCAATTGCCCAACCAGAAATGATTGGGCAAAGGAGGAAAGAACCTCAGCCCTGTCCGCCAGGAGCCATGCTCTGGCTCAAAGAGAGTCGAGCTCTGCCCCGATGAATTGAATCACCTGTGTTGGCATGAGTTCCGATTTGGCCTTGTTGATGAGGAAGCCAATCTGAGAGCAGACCTGGAGGGCCAGATCCCTGGACCACTCCACCTCCAGCCTGGAGGGGGTTGCAATCAGCCAGTTGTCCAGGTAAGGGTACACCTGGACCCTTCGGCACCGCAGGAACGCTGTCACCACTGCCATGCATTTGGTGAAGACCCTGGGAGCTGGAGAAAGGCCAAAGGGCATGGCCCAGAACTTGTAAAGGGACCCCTCCACTTTGAAGCGGAGGAATCGCTGGTGGGACGGACGGATTGGGATGTGAAAGAACGCATCCTGGAGGTCCAGAGAACAGAATCACATGCCTCGTTCCAAGGATGGAATGATCTGTGCCAGAGTGACCATCCTGAAGGTTCGAGACCTTAGGAACTTGTTCAGGTCGTGTAGGTCTAGAATGGGGCGCCAGCCCCCCGTCCGTTTCGGGACCAGGAAATACCTGGACACAAACCCTGGGTCTGGTGGAGGATCCGCCACCTCCCTGATCACCTCCTTTGGAGGAGCAGAGCAATGTTGGCTGATGAGCCGACAGAGAGGCTACAGACCCCACAGCCCCGTGGGGGCGGCTCCGATAGGGTGGGGCCTGCTCGAATTCCAGAGGCAGACCCTTCCCTACCACTTCCAACACCCAGTGGTCCACGGTGATAGTGGACCAAGCAGAAAGGAAGTGGCGGAGCCACCCCCCCCCATGGGGGGAACCCAGGGAGGAGTGATGAGGCTGGGGGCGACACCCCTCAACCTATCACTGGGCAGGCTTGGAGGAAGGACTGGCCGAGGAACCTCCTGGGCATTTTCCCCTTGGCTTCCTGCTGGAGGAAGCTGCAGGCTTGGCTTTGGGGTGCCAAGTGCGAGCCTGCTGGCTCTGATGCTGGTGTTGCTGGGCCAGACGTGCCGCAGGGGAAGAAGGCCAAAAGGGCTTACGCTGCTGCTGGCAGCCTTTGTCCTTCTGAGCAGACGTGACCGAGTACAAGGTGGCATTGGACTTCTCGATCCTCTGCAAATGACCCTCCACCCCGGGACTGAACAAGTCGGTACCCAGGAAGGGAACGTCTGCTAGCTTGTGCTGGGTATCCGGCGTGAAGGTGTAGATCCGCAGCCAAGCTCTGCGGTGCATGGCCACTGTGGCCGCTACTGACGGTGCACAAGAGTCTCCAATGTCAAGAGCAGTTTGGAGCTGTTGCTCTGCCACCACCCTTCCCTGATCCCGCACCTGCTTGATCGTAGTCTGGAGGTCAGCCGGGAGATGAGGAATCACCTCATCCAGGGAGCTCAAAAGGGAGTGGGAAAAGTGTGCCATCAGTACGGCCGAACTGGCCTGATGAAGACCTAAGGAGGACGCAGAGTAAACTTTACGCCCGGAATAGTCCAGTTTCTTGGACTCTTTATCGGGTGGCTTGTCCACGTCCCGAGCGTTTCCAGAGCACTGGAAAACACTGTCAGTCACCAACCCCTCCATAGAGGGGTGCTCCAAGAATCCGGAGAGTGAGCCGGTGGGAACAGCATACTTCCTGGCCATCCTGGCCGAGGGAGCTGGACAAGAAGCCGGCCGCTGCCATAGCTCCAGGGCTGGACCAACAATAGCTTCGGCCACAGGAAAGGCCTCCGTAGGAGAATCCCGTCGGTCCAGTATCTCTGTGAGGGGATACTTGGCCCGCTTTGACATGGGTTCGAGCTTCATCCCAGTAGATTCTGAGATGAGCCGAAGCAATCCTATTAACGAGGATGGGCTCTCATCCACCGACTGTCCACCAGAGGACTCCAGGTCAAGGGGCCTGGAGAACAGGGAGGAGTCATCATCAGACTCCGAGAAATCTGCAAACAGCTGCCGAGGGCCTGAAACACCCTCCACCTGCCAAGGATGATCGGGAGTGAGGGTGACCGACAACCGATGGGGCAACCCATGACCCGACCGAGAATCCTTGGTTGGAGCCTCGGATTTTGGTTGTGGAGGCAGGGGTTCCACCACAATGGGTGGTGCAGCTGGTTTTGGCCGAACAACCAGCACTGGTTTCGGCTCCTCGATGACCACGAGGGGTTGTTTTGGCCGTTCAGGTAACAGCCACTTAATGGCCGGGAAAGGCGACAGAGTCGGCTTGCTCCCAGACAAAAGGAGCTGCTGCCACATCAGATCCTCGTAGCATTGACGCAACTTGCACTGGAGCCTATCCTCTGAGGAGGACGATGACGAGGATGAGCGGTGCCGCAGCTTCCCTCGGTGCCGAGACCGCCGATGTTGGTGGGATTGGCTGGACCGAGAGGAGGTCCGAGACAGAGATCCTTGGTGTTTCCGAGGGTCGGTCTGGGAGGGAGAGGGGGAAACCCGTTCCTCCCCCGGCTCCTTGGTTTCCACCAGGGGAACTGGTGAAGAAGGGTTGTTGGCTTCTCCAGTCGACAGCCTGTCCGACGGGTTGAGAAAAATCTCGACTGCATCGATGGGTGTCTCGGCCGGCTGACTTGACAGGGACACCGTGAAGCCATCAGCCTTAGCCGCAACCTTGACCGAAGTCGAGTGTCGACTATCCGGGGAAGGGGACCTCTCCCGCTCCCACGAACATCGACGGTGAGACTTACCCTTTGAGTCCTTTTTCTTGGACCGAGAGGAATGTCCCAATGGCCCCTCTCCCTTAGTAGAGAGGGATTGACAAAGCTCCTTAAATGAAGTCGAATAGGAGGAGCCCAAGGAGAGCGGGATAAATGCCGTGACCAAGGAAGAAGAAGATGCGGCCTCGGCCGCCTCCTCCTCGAGGGCGATCATTTGCTCAAGTTGCTCAGCCGAGCCCGCCGCTGTGGACATCACCCAATGGACCTCCTTCGACTTTACTGGAGGAATACGTCTCTCAGGGCGCCCAAGTTGAAGTCTGGCAGCACAGTCTTCGAGGATGTTGACCGAGAAGGACTTGCACAATTCGTAGGCCTGCAGATCGTGATCGAGCCCAAGGCAGTAAACGCACGAGGAGTGCGGATCGATCTGAGACATCTTCTGTCCACAAGGGCACCGCCGAAATCCAGGAGTCGATTTGTCCATCGGAGCCGCGAAGGAAGAAAAAGACCGAAGTCTAGAAAATTTAAGAATGAGTTTCAGTTTAACCGAAGAGGTAGGATCCAGGCCTAAAACGCAGAGCGCAAAGGAGGGAACCTGAGCTTCCAAGCGGTAAGGAAGATCTGGCGTCATGGGGCGGAACTGAGAGTTTTACCACCCGGGTGGGTGGGAGGAGCCAGCCTGAAGACCTTCGGGCAAGATTTAAAGCGGCAAGGAACCTGCCAGTAAGTGTGGATTGAACAACACATCCATGTCCCTAGAACACACTGTTTTATTTCGAGGACCCAATTTTGCCCTGCCCACCTCTCAAGTTTCTTTTGTAAAGCCCTCTGGGCTGGGCTGCTCCTATTTAATATTTTTGCGTCCCCCCACCCCCCAGATTTTTTAATTATACAGCTGTCGGCCTGCAGAAACACTGAGCTCAGCAGCTTCCTCGATCAATGTCCCACGATCGTGGTTCTGCTTCTCCATCCCCCATTTAGTACCTCCGACCCAGAAGAAAACGCAGCATCCTCTGTCACCCGAGCTTCTCTCCTGTTGAGGTAAGATACCAGTGGGTCAGATATGGAGAGGGGAGGACAACAGGGCAGCACTCAGGATTTCGGGGGACTTTGGACATGTGTGTATCAGTGAAGCAGACTGCCAGTTCTATCATTTGTTTTTTCAAACTATGGAGAGACAGTACACACACACACACTCATATATATGACAGAACAAATGGAGCCACAGTGCTTCGCACTTATCTGTATGGACCTACATGCGCTTCAAAATGATCATGTATTCCCCCACTATGTCACTTCCGGTCCGACTGCAGTCCACTCAGGGAACTGGACGCTATCAAGTACATCTCCAGCATGGTTTACACGTTGGCCTCTGCATACTTTTAATGCAGTTTAATGTTACTACAAAAAATCCATGTCATAACTGTGCTCCAGTACTAAACAAATGGAAAAAAAAACAGTGTGATCCACTAGCTCTTTAACATATCCCCGAGAATCTCTGATCTCCTAAAGATGATTCTTGGTTTAGTCGGGAAGATTTCTCTGACTTGTCATTTAAAAGTACAGCCCACAGGTTGTGGATAGGATTACCCATGTTGCCTGCCAGAGGATTAAAGTAAATAATAAAGGATATCATAGAAACATATAATTTGATGACAGATAAGGGCCAATTGGCCCATCCAGTCTGCCCATTTCTCCCTGCCTACACTATTACATCAGATCTTGCCCAATCTACAGTTCTTTCTTCCTCCCCCCTTCCTTTCCTCTACGATTCCTTTGCGCTTATCCCATTTATTCTTGAACCCCACCACTGTTTTTGCCCCCAACACCTCTGCTGAAAGGCTGTTGCAGAAATCCACCACTCTTTCTGTGAAGAAGTACTTCCTCACATTTCTCCTGAATCTACCTCCCTCCAGCTTCACAGCAATTCCCATGTTCTTGAGCATCTTTTCTTAAGCAATAAGGCATGACCAGGGGTTATGTTAATGGTCGGTTAATCACCCTCTAGGGGTGTAATGTGGCATGAGGCATAGCCGAGTGTTACATACCCCTAGAGGGTGATTAACTGACCATTAACATAACCCCTTGGAGCACCTTATTGCTATTAAAATAAATTTTTTTTTTAAATAATGTTAAACCTTGTTCAGCACATGATTAGGCTGTACATGTATGTTAAACAAAGATTAACATAGGGCTGATTGTGGGCTCACCGGTAGGCCTACCGCTTGCACGGCATAAGCGACCCAGGTTGAGAGCGGACTTCAAGGCTGGAGGGCGGCCTGGGGGAGAAAGTTGAGCACCAGGGGCTGCTCTCCTTCTCCGGGTTGGTGGGATCATGGGTCCTGCTGCGATACCGCCACCTGGGTGACCACAGGTGGAGGTGCAGCGAGACAGCATAAAAGAGAGGGAGGTCATCTACTGGGAGCCAGAGCGTTAGCATGTCTTGACGTGCGTCGCTCCTTGGCCCCCCCTTGCGTGCAGACGTCCTGTGGGTCAGGACCAAGAAAAATGGAAAAACCCTGTGCTGGGCTCCTGTAGATGGGACCCGGTTGTCCCCAGATAACCCTTAACCAGGCTCCATAGATGGGCTGGTGGCATGTCAGCCGACGTACTTGAGGTGTGAGGGAGGGGACTAAGGGGGGGTCCCTCCTCCCCACCCGGGGGGAAAACCGAGGCAGGATGGGGAAAGGCTAACCAGCACTCGGAGGGAGGTACCTGGGGTGGGACTACACAGCCTAGGGATCCCTGAGGAAAGGAATCCAGCACAGCGAGAAGGGGGCATAAAGAGAAAGTATAAAAAAAAAATAGGGCTGATAGAATGTTTACAACCAATCAGAAAGCTCTATTTCTTAGACCCTTATCATTCTGAAAAATACTCCCCTCCTGTACCTTATTTACCCCCATGATATATTAAAAGTCTCTATCGTATTTCCCCTCACCCTCCTCTGTTCCAGAGTGTACACACTGAGGTCTTTTAGTCTCTCCCCCATAGGGCTTTTGATGCAGACTCTGCACCATTTTAGTTGCCCTCTTCTGGAGCACCTCCACTCTGTCTATATTCTTCCAGAGATGTGGTCTACAGAACTGGACACAATATTCTAGGTGGGGTCTTACCAGTGATTTATACAGAGGCAACACCATCTCCCTCTTTCTGCTGACACCCCTCCCTATGCAACTCAGCATCCCACTCTACTGCCTTGTCACACTGCCTGGCCACCTTTAGGTCATCTGATATGATTACCCCAAGGTCTCTTTCCTGCTTGGTGTCATCAATACCCAGCCATCCATTTTGTATTTTGCCCCTTGCCTTCTGTGCCCTAAGTGCATTATTCTGCACTTTTTCACACTGAAAGCCAGCTGCCATGCCTTGACCACTCCTCTAATTTTCTCATGTCTCTGCTCATCCTTTCCAGCCCCCCCCCACCCAGAGTGTCCACCCTATTGCAGATTTTGGTGTCATCCACAAAGAGTCAGACCTTCCCTTCCAACTCCTCTGCAATGCCACTTATAAAGACATTAAAGAGAACCGGTCCCAGCATTGATCCTTGAGGCACCCCACTGGTCACCCTCCCTTCCTTGGAGTGAACTCCGTCTACCACCACTCTGTCACCTATCCCCTAACCGATTTCTTACCCAGTTTACCACCTTTGGATCCACTCCTAAGCTACCCAGCATGCGTACTAGTCTTCTATGTGGAATGGTGTTGAACGCCTTACTGTAATCTAGGTAGGCCATGTTCACCGCTCCACCCTGATCTAGTTCCTTGTCACCCAGTCAAAGAAATCTATCAGATTCATTTGACATTATCTCCCCTTGTGAAACCATGCTGCCTTGGGTCTTGTAACCCACTGGATTCATGATATTCCACAATCCTGTCCTTCAGCAGTGATTGCATTAACTTTCCCACCACCGATGTCAGGCTGACTGGCCCATAATTGCCGGTCTCCTTTCTGCTACCACTTTTGTGTAGTGGGGCTACATTCACCCTCCTCCAGTCCTCTGGAACCACTCATGTTTCCAGTGAGCTGTTAAATAGAACTGTCAGAGGTGTAGCCAGTATTTCCCTGAGCTCCCTCAATATCCTTCGATGCACCCCATCAGGCCCCATTGTTTTGTCCACCTTCAGATTAGCAAGTCCTTTCAGGACTCTCTCCTCCAAAAAAGGACTAGTGTCCACCTCCCTCCCTCCCTCCAAAGCTTCTGTTACTTTTAGTGGCCCCTCCACTTCACCTTCCTCTGCAAATACTGAACAGAAGTATTTGTTCAGGAAGTCTGCCTTTTCCTGGCCCCCCTCTGCACAGCCCCCCCCCTTCCCTTTTTAACATTACAATCCCACCCCTGGTCTTCCTCCTTTCACTTACATATCTAAAAAATGTCTTGTCCACTTTTATTACCTCCTGGGCTTTTCCCACTTCAGTTTGCACCTTTGCACTTCTTAATGCTTTCCCTGCTTCCCTCCATTTCCCCTGATACACCTTCCTATCCTCCTGCCGCTGAGTCTCCTTATTTTACCTTTACTATGCTCCCTTTAATCTTTGCTCACCGTTCCTCCACCCCCTACCAGGTCACCCACCCCTGCTAGGTCATCCCTGAGGCATTCGCCCGTCTTTTTAAAATCTGCCCCTCCTGAAGTCTAGGACCTCACCCTTGTGTGGCTGGTTCAATTCCACAGCCATCCTTATACTGAACCACACCATACGGTGATCACTGGTCCCCAACTGGCCTCCCACCTTGACATCTGCAACACTTAAATCTTATTTAACACTTAAATTTTAAATCTGAGCTCAAAACTTATTTGTTTTATCAGGCTTTTTCAGAAGGCTTTCAAAATGTTAAGGATGTTTATTATTTGTTCATTTTACTGTACAGCACCTTGGTACTTGAAAGGCACTTAAGAAATAAAGTTTTACTTTACTTACACCGTCCTTCTTAGTACCAGGTCTAATACTGCCCCATCACAAGTGGGTTCACTGACTAGTTGCCTGGGGAATGACCCCTACAGAGAATCCAGGATGTCCCTGCTTCAAGCTGAAGCCACTGCTGGGAGGCTCTAATCCATATCTGGCAGGTTGAAGTCCCCCATCAGCAGCACCTCCCCCTTTACTACCATCTTGCCAGTGTCTTCCACCAGTACCATATCTAATTCCTCCCTCTGTGCTGGAGATCTGAAGATCACTCCAGTGCAAACTAGTGGCTCCATTCCCCATCTTCAAGGAGACCCACAATACCTCTGCCTCCCCCTGTATTCCCTGCATCTCCACGGCTTTTATGCTTTATCTCACATAAAGCACCACACATCAGTCTTTCCTTCCCAACCGGACCTTCCTGAACAGAGTACAGCCTGGTATGGCCATGTTCCAGTCATGGTGTTCAGTGCACCATGAGTCAGTAATGGCCACAATATCTAGGTTTGCCATGATGGCCTCCCTCTAGGTCCGGAATCCTATTTCCTAGACTTCTAGCATTTGCTCACATGGCCCTTCAGTTTTTGATTCTGCTCTGCTTGTTGCCCCCCTTTTTTCTTTTTTGTCCTCCCTCCTTCCCATCTCTCTTTTAAATGCTTTTGTTCCTTTCCCCCTTTATCTCTACCACCCAGATCCCTTTATGACTAAATGGGGAAATATATTGGTGTCTCTTTGTGATGGCCATACTGTACCTTTTTCTTAGGGATCAGCAAGGAGGCTATATTCTGTGTCCCAGCCTTGGTAAGGGCTTCTTGAAGAACTACTTCGTCAAGCCTATCTCTCAAAATCTGTTCAGGAGTTCTTTGGCTTGCTGTTTGTAAACTTCTAGATCACAGCAATTGCGTTTTCTATGTAAGGGATCGATTGTATTAACTTTTTAGTGTGTGCACTTGAAGCGTGCAATACTGAGTTGGCCACAGTGAGTTTGCGATAACCTTCTGAGTAAACTGTCTGTCAAACTTCACCTACCAATGTTACATCCAGAAAATTAGTTCTCAAGTTCTGGACTTCTACTGTAAATTTTAAGTTTTCAGCATTGTTACTCAAAAACTGGGATTGAGGAAGGTGGAGCTACAGAGCTGCAGATGACCGAGACGGACCGCTACACGCTAGCAGACTGTGGAGGAGTCTGCAGAGCAGAAGCTGTTTTAGGTGTTTTTTTTTTATATCCAGGAAAGGTATGCCACCTAAGCATATTTGATACCTGCCTGAGGAACAGCTTTTTCCAGGCCGTCTTGTGCGTCCAAGGCACAGCGCTTGATGAAAGTGTGCACTGTGCTCCAGTTGGCAGCTCTGCAAATGTCAAAGATAGGCACAGAGTTAATCTTTGCCAAGGACATAGCAACTGCGCTGGTGGAGCAGGCACAAACCTGGCCTTCCAACTTGACCTGCGCCATGGAATAACAGTGGTGGAGACAAGCTGCTATCCACACGGGAATGCACTTGATTATAACTGGCTGATGAAGCCAGTTGAGGCTGAAGGAGAAGAAGAGCTGCTTGGACTGTTTAAAGTCCTTGGTTCTATTAAGGGTAGAATTTGAGGACTCTTAACATCCAGAGAGAGGCGAGTGCACTCCCCCCTCATTCTGAAAGTTGGGAAAACATGTGGGCAACACTAAAGACTTGTTCAGATGAAACTCCAATACCACCTTAGGCAAAAACATGGGGTGTGTGTGCAGAGAACCACCTTGTCTCTAAGGGAGGCAGTATGCGGAGGGTTCGTAACCAAATCATGCATTTCTGAGACCCTGTAGGCAGAGGTGATGGCCACCAAAAACGCAGTTTTTCAAGTTAGGAATTTGAGGTCACATGTAGCCGGGGTTCAAAGGGTTACATGTGAGCATATCCAAGACAAGGCTGAGGTCCCAGGTAGCGACAGGTTTCCTGACTAGGGGCCCTTGTGTGCAAAATACCTTTCAAGAACCTCTTAACAAGAGGCAGTTGAGCTAGGGCGAGGTTCTGAACTGGCTTGTGGTAAGCTGAGACAGCGTAAAAATGGACCTTAACTGAGTAGTATTGTAACCCTGCATCAGAAAGGTCCAGCAAATATTCCAAAACCTTATCTGGTGGGCATCGGAACAGATCTATGTGAGATTTGGAGCACTACTTAGAAAAACGTCTCAATTTGGCTGTGTATGTCTTTCTGGCAGAGGGCTTGCGAGCAGCCAGGAGAATCTCAAAGACACTCTGAGAGACCTAGTACCTGCCCATTTCTATCACTTTAGGAGCCAGCTGTGGAGATGAAGAGAGCACAGGCTGGGATGAACCAGGGACCCCTTCCTCAGAAGATCTGTCCGAAGGGGGGATGGCCTCAGAGGAGCAACTGACAAGCTGTTGAGCAGTGAAACCATGTCTGTCAAGGCCCAGCATTGGGCAATCAGAATCATTCTGCCCCCCGTGTGCTTCTAGCTTGAACAGTACCCTCTGAAGTAGAGGGACAGGAGGAAATGCATACAGAAAGCAATTTGTCCACTGCAGCCTGAATGCATCCTGACAGAAAATGCCACGTTCTGGATTTCTGGAGCAGAATTGAGGCAATTTGGCATCGAATAAGGATGCAAAACAGTTCCCATAAGGGGTTCCCCACTTGTCGAAGAGAGACTGCATGATGTCTGGTACCAAAGACCACTCGTGAGTATCTGCTTCTGTCTGGCTGAGCTCATCTGCCAGACTGTTCTGAGCCCCCAACAAATAAATCACTTGGATCACAGCGTCCTGCTCCAGACAGTATTTCCACACTCTCATTGCTTCCCTGCAAAGAGGGTAAGAGTGTGCCTCCCCCCCCATTTGTTGATGTAGTACATGACTCACTTGTTGTTTGTCTGAAGGAAGATTACCTTGTGGTGGACAAATTCCACTAGGTCCCAAAGGGCATAATGGGCTGCTCTCATCTCCAAAACACTGATGTGAAGATGAGACTCCATAGGGCTCCAGACTCCTTGAATGTGGTGGCCCTGATAATGGGCTCCCCACACCAACAGAGAAACAACTGTGGTGATGGTTATCTGAGGCTCCGGGGGAGAGAAGAGAAGACCTTAGAGGAGACTGACCTCCTGCATCCACCACGTAAGTGATCAAAGAAGACACTTCGTCACTTTGATGAAGTAAGAGAGAGGATGCGTTGTGGGAGAACACTACGTGCTGAGCATCCACAAAGTTGTCCTCATGTGCAAATGTGCTAGAGGCACTTTGAAGACAGAGAAGACTATGAGCCCTAACATCTGTTGTATAGAGTGAGCTTGGATGGAATCTTTCTCCATGATGAATTGCGCCATCTGAAGGATGGCTTTCCTTCTGCCTTCTGGGAGGAAGACCCTCACCTTAGTAGTTTCCAAGAGGGCGCTGATAAAGAGAAGCTGCTGAGAGGGTTGAAGCTGCGACTTCACTAGTTTCAGCAGAGCCTCCATGGTAATCAGGAATTGAGCTGCTGTGGTCACTGCTTGTTCCATGTCCTGTCTGGATGGGAGGGCTATTAGTTAGTCGTTCAGACAGGGAAAAACTTGAAGCTCAAGTTTTGGAAGGTACACCGCGAGAACTGCAAAGCACTTTATAAAGACTCAAGGTGCTGAGGACAGTCCAAAAGGCAGGACTCGGAATTGATAATGCTGGCCCAAAGCCATGAAACAGAGAAATCTGTGGTGGCTGGGATGGATGGGAATATGTTGGTAGGCTGCCTGCATGTCCAGGGAGACCAACCAGTCCTGGAAATGAGAAGCAGCAACAGAGACCCTAGGGAGACCATCCTGAACTTCTCTTGGTGCAGGAACTTGTTCAGTTTTCTGAGGCTGAGAATGGGGCGCATGCCCCCTGACTTCTGTGGAACAAAGAAGTAATGGGAGTATGACCCCAACAGGAAGATCCATGTAACTGGGTTGATACACAGGGGTGTTAGCCCGATGCGTCTACTATGCCTGATTTTGTTATTTAATAAAAAATCCCTTTATTTTCCTCAGTTCTTTGTTTGCCAGTAGTAATTGTGGGCTGAAGCACCTTTAGAAACATAGAAACATAGAAGTTGACGGCAGATAAGGACCGCAAGGCCCATCCAGTCTGCCCATTTCTTTTTCTACTTTATAAATGTGCCATTGGCCTTTGCTCTGTCAATGGCCTATTCATACTCATCTGTACTGCTCCCTTATGCCTATCCCATGCCTGTCTGAAGCCCTGCACTGCATTCATATCCTCCACTTCCTGAGGTAGGCTGTTCTATGCATCCACCACCCTTTCTGTGAAAAAGAACTCCTCACATTACCCCTCAGTCGGCCTCCCTCTAATCTCATGCTGTGTCCTCTTGTCCTGCTATTTTTCTTATATTGAAACATGTTAGACTCTTTCACCTTGTTAATGCCCTTAAGGTGTTTGAGTATTTCGATCATATCACCTCTCTCCCTCCTTTGCTCTAGGGTATACATATTGTGCTCCGTTACTCTGTCTTCATATGTTTTCTGATGCAGTCCCTGCACCATTTTGGTTGCCCTTCTCAGGACTGCCTCAATTTGGTTAATGACCTTGTGAAGGTGTGGCCTCCAGTACTGCGCACAGTACTCCAGATGGGGCCTAACCAGTGTCTTGTAAAGAGAGATTATTACCTCCCACTTCAGACTTGTGATACCCCTACTAATACACCCCAACATCCCTCTAGCCTTACCTACTGCTTTAGTGGTCTGCTTAGATGATTTCAGGTCATCGGTGATGATGATGCCCAAGTCTCTTTCTTCCCTTGTGACTGTCAGCAGCTCCCCTCCCAGCCTATAGGTGGCTTCAGGGTTTCTCTTCCCTATGTGCATGATCTTGCACTTCTTTGCAATAAACCCCAGTTGCCACTCTTCCAACCATTTTGCTAGCTTATTCAGATCTCTTCTCATTCTGCCCACCCCATCTGGATCATCTACTCTGTTGCAGATCTTGGTGTCATCTGCAAACAGACAAACCCTCCAGTCCATCTACAATGTCACTGATGAAGATATTAAAGAGGACTGGCCCCTGGACTGATCCCTGAGGTACCCCACTTGTGACCTGCATCTCTTCCGACTGTATACCATTTACCACCACTCTCTGTTTTCTGCCCGCCAACCAGTTTGCCACCCAGCTGACCAACTTCTGACCCACCTGAGCCTACCCAGCTTATTAATCAATCTTCTATGTGGAACAGTATCGAAAGCTTTGCTTAAGTCAAGGTAGGCAACATCAACTGCTCCCCTTGGTCCACCACTCTGGTTACCCAGTCAAAGAAATCTATGAGATTAGTTTGACAGGACCTTCCTTTTGTAAACCCATGCTGTCTTGGATCCTGTGCTCCTATGGATTCCAGGTGTTGCACTATCCTTTCCTTAAGGAGTGCCTCCATAATCTTGCCCACTACTGAGGTAAGACTGACTGGTCTGTAGTTCTCTGCCTCCTCCCTGCTACCACTCTTATGGAGCGGGATCACGTGAGCCCTTCTCCGGTCTTCTGGGACCTCTCCTGTGCTCAGAGACTCACTAAACAGTTTGATAATGGCTCTGCTAGTTCCACCCTTAGCTCTTTTAGTACCTTGGGATGTATGCCATCAGGTCCCATTGCCTTGTCCACCCTGAGCTTATTGAGCTCTTGTAGGACCCTTTCTTTTGTGAAGGGACTAGTGCACACCTCCCTCCCCCTGTGTCCATGGTGCTGAGCTGTGGGCCCTGCCCTAATTTCTCTTCAGTAAATACTGAGCAGAAGTATCTATTTAGGATAGATGCTTTTACATGGTCCTCCTCCTCACACGCCCCTTATCTCCTTTGATCTTAGCAATACCCCCTCTGGACTTTCTCCTTTCACTAATGTATCTATAGAAAGTCTTGTCACCTTCTTTTACTGTTTGTGCTTCCTTGGTTTGGGCCTTTGCCTGCCTTACTGCCTTCCCTGCTTCCCTTAGGGAAGTTTCGTATGCCTCCCTGTCTTCATCCTGCTGTATTCCCTTATATTTCCTAAAAGCTAGCCTTTTGGTTCTGACCATTTCTGCTACTGTTTTTGAGAACCAAAGTGGTTTCTTTCTTCTTTTGCACTTCCTCTTCTCTCTAACACAATGGGATGTTGCTTCAAGTATTGCATCCTTAATGCTTGTCCACTTTGCCTTTGATAGGTTGATGTGTACTTCTTTATTTTTATTTCAAAGTAATGGGAGCAGAAGCCTGTATTGCACTCTGCTTCCAGCACTACTTCCACTGCTCTATTGCTCAACAGGCCCACTATCTCCTTAGTGAGAAAGTCCAACATGGCAGCTGACAGGGGGTGCTGCTTTCTGGGTGGATAGATAGTCCAGAGGAATTTCTGAGAAATTCAGTAAGCATCCCTCTTGGATGATCCTTAAAACCCACTTGTCTGTGGTGATGGATTTCCACTGATGGTAAAACTAAGTCAGATGCTCCTCCCCACCCACCGGAGTGGAAAGGTCTGCCTCAGACAGCTGAGACAGAGCCTGGGTCTGAGCTTCAGAGAGTGGCACACTAGGCGCTTTCAGGGCCTGTGCCTTCAGCTGCACTTTCTTCTGTGATTGAGGAGGCTCCAGCTTGACTTGCACACCTCTGCCTCTGCCATGAAAGGACTGCTTATTGTGGTAGATGACTCGGCTGTGCCCTCTTTGAGCATGAGCTAGGGCAGGCCAAGAAGTCTTAATGGCTGTTCTATTCTTCTGAGAGGCCTTGAGGGACAGTTCCACCTGTTGACTGAACAAATAAGAGCTACTGAAGGGGACATTGATGACTTGCTGCTGGACATCATTGGAAACACCCAAAGTCTGAAGCCAGGAGTGTCTCCTAATGCAGATACCCATGTCAGGAGACCGGGTGGGAAGCAGTGTCACAGGCATTCATAGCCATCTTTAACTTGTGACTGCTGGTCTCAATACCGTGCATAACAGTCTGAAGAATTTTTTGCTTAGTATCCAAGTTTGGCAAGGCCTCTGCGAGAGATTTAAGAGAGGTCCAGAGGGCGTACTCATACTTGGAGAAACGCCCTTGATAGGTAGCTGTTCACTTGCTAAGGGTAGCTGTCACGAAAGCTCTCTTTCCCATCGTGTCTACGTTGCATGATTCTTTATTGATGGGATGCATTGTGACCTCTTAATGGAGAATGGTTTTGTAATTCTTGGCCAGAATGACACACTTTTTTTTTCTTTAATTTCTGTTTATTAGTTTATCCATATTCCATACAGAAAAACACTGTATTTGCATATTAGGATATCACTTAAAAAATTTAGGTCACCACTCCTCTTAATACACACGAGTAAAATTAAGCATGCAAAGTCTAAAAGATACATCATAAGAAGGGGTACCACACAACAACATATATTTCAAACAGTAAATTGGACTGCTGATAACAGAGTCCATGAACTGCATGTATTACCTTTGAAACTGAAAAAAAAAGAATCAGTGAAAACATCAAAGTCTCTGAATCTCCATTAGGAAAAAATGAGATATGAAAATGCACTGTTCTGAATCTTTTGGCCAAAGGGCCAAGAAAGAGATACAAACATTTGGGTTCATTATAACTTTCCCAAAATTCTGTACAACTGCTTGGTGAGGCTGCACCTCGAGTACTGCGTGCAGTTTTGGAGGCCACACTTAAAGAGGGACATTAAACTCCTGGAGGGGGTCCAGAGGAGGGCAACCAAAATGATTTAGGGCTTGGGGGACAGGACCTATGAGGAGAGGCTCGAAGAGCTAAATATGTACACATTGGAAGAGAGAAGGGACTGGGGGGACATGATAAAGGTCTTCAGGTACATGAAGGGGTAAATAGGGAGGAACAGTCAGGGTGCTTCAAGGGGGAGGAGGAGGGGCCACTAGAGGGCATGGGTGGAAGCTGGAGAGGGGAAGATTCAGGGGAGAAAGCAGGAGGTGCTACTTTACTGAGAGGGTGGTGGAGCCATGGAATGCGCTGCCTAGGGGGCTGGTGGAGGCAGAGACGGTGGAGGGGTTCAAGAGGGGGTGGGACAGGTACAGGGGAAGGGTTCTGGAAGCAAAATCCAATGTAGCGAGAATATTCGGAACTGGGAAGGGAGAAGCCAGAGAAGGCGAGGGGGGCAGCAAGGTCAGCTCCCAGGGTGGGGGCTGCCCAAACGAGCAGACGCGAAAGACTGTTAGGCCTATTCTGCTGGCATTTTAGTATGTTAGTAAAATGTTATCCTTCTTTAAATAAGCAGCTTATTAGCTTATTATTAAGTCAAGCACAAACAGAAACAATATCCAGCATTTAGCGTATCAAATTATATGGAAATACAATCTTGCCCATAAGTAATGAAATACCTCAAAAAGCATAAGTAATCACATGTTATTAATCTTACTAAGATAATTGTTAGAGGCTAGATTAACATCTTATACTAGTATTTAACTTGTCCCGTAGCAAACAGTAGCTCGGGAGAATGAGCTAATAAACAGGGCTATAGTCGATTTCTTTTATTCTTTAAAAGACCATTGTCACCCTGGTGTTAATGTCCACAAAAACGTCCTTCAGGGATCTTTCAGTTCCTCTGGTTCCAAACCAGATACATCTGTTCTTCACGTGTGTACTGGAGCATTTCTCAGCACCCAATTCAGAGCCTCTGCAGGGTCTGAATAGATGTAAATTTTCCCCGGTGCACAATACGAACGTGGGCTGGGAACAGCATACCATGCATGATATCCGTGTCTCATAGGATTGCCCAAATCCCATCAAACTGCTTCATTTCATCCTCATTGCATAGCTTAAATCCTGGTATAAACTCGCTTGCTGCCCTTCACATAAAATTATTCATTTTTGTCTGGCTAGATTCAGAATAAAGTCCCTCGACCCAATACCATCCAGCACCATAACCAGAGCACGAGGTGCATCAGGGTTGTCGGGTTTTCCTCGGGCCGTCACACGATAGGCTTTCTGGATGTGGAAGACTCGTGCTGCAAGTGAATCTCTGAACTGCTATATCAACCACTCATTTAGAAACAGTCCCAAATGATAGCCTTCGGCTCTCTCAGGTAAACCAATTACCTGAATGTTAGAGGATCTGGCTTGATTTCCTAAGGACTCCAGGCAATTCTTTAAATGAGAGTTCTCCTCTACTAGGGTGGCCGTAGCTCCCAGCACCACTTCTGAGTGTTTTTTGGTATCAACTGTCTCCATTTTTAGTGCCTCCACATCCAACTCCGTGGTATTATTTATTTATTGAGAATCGGAATTACAACCTTTGAGTCAAGGACTCATTTACAAAGGCTCCACGTCAGAAAACAGAAACAGATCACAGGTATACTGAATACAACAATACACATGCTTATTCCAAGGAATTAGTAAAACATACAGTAGATACATAAAGAGGAGGCGTGTAAAGTCTATACAATTAGGTAGCTAGTCAGGCCTGGCTAATGAGTTTGAAATTGCCAAAATTCAAGCAGCCAGGGGTACCGACATTGTCAATAACACAGTCAATTTTGAATGGAGAGTTAACAGCATTAAGATACAGAGCACTTTTGCCCATACTTAATCCAAGTGGTGTAGGTGATACTTAAGGCTTAATGCACCTGCTGGTATTTAAATTCCAGCTTCACTACTGAGACAGGACCTGGTGGACCTAGTCAGGGACCGGTAGGCAGTTACTGATAGAAGCTATGCAACAGTCCAAACTTGGCTGGTGCACTGGCAGCAGCGTGCTGATAGTATGTAGTTTTTGAGGGCTATTTTGAATGGGCCAAGTCTGGTGACAGAGGTAACAGTCGGTGGAAGATCACTGTACCACAGTGGTGCTCTGTAGGAAAAGGACCTTTGGGCAAGTGAGGTTGAGACCTTGGGAACAGTCCATATCTGTTTATTTGCCAAGCGGGTGTGTACTGAGGCGTAGGTGATGCGCAGGGAGGCAGAAACTCCAGGGGGAGGGGCCTAGATGAATTTTTTTGGTGAGGAGATTTGTTTAGTAACGGACTCTTTCGTCAAGGGTGAGGATATTTGTCAGGGCATACAGGGTGCAGCTGTGGGTGCGCCTGTCTACTCTGGCGAGGAGTCTACATGCTTTGTTGATGGCTAGGTGGATTTTATTTAAGACAGTGTGGTCAGCGGCCGAGTATACAGTTAGTCCATAATCTACTAGAGAGAGAACAGAGGAGGTAACAGCAAGGTTAAGGGCCTCTGGTAGACGGCAGGTTCTATGATGATAGAGTAATCCAGTGTGAATATTTATGGCTGGGGAGAGATTATTGATATGTGGATGAAATGAGAGGCTGGGATCAAATGTAATGCCCAGGTATTTATAAGTATGAACCTGTTCAAGCAGGAGTAGGGCTCTGGAAAAGATTTGTAGTTGGGCATCACAGCCCTTGCTCTGCCGGTGGGCAAAGAGCATAGACTGAGTCTTTTTTACGTTGACTACCAGTCTGTGGTCCGTAAACCAGTTTTCGATGTGGTTGAAAGCAAGTTGCAGGGATGACTGTTGGATAGTGGGATCTGGGTGGGAGGCAAACAGAACCGCATCGTCTGCGTAGAGTAGGAGATTATTTGGGCAGGATTTTGGTAGGGTGTTCAGGAAGATGCTGAAAAGTAAGGGACCAAGGATGGAGCCCTGGGGACCCCACAGCGGACTGGCCAAGGGGACGAGAGAGCATTGTTTATCTTAACACATTGGGACCTATCTGAAAGGTAACTTTTTAACCACAAGATGGGTCCAGGGGACAGCCCGGTGTGGCAGAGAGTATTTACGAGTAGGGTGTGTGAGACAGTATCGAATGCTTTCAACAGGTCTATAAACACAGCTCCTGCTTGGTGTTTTTTATCCAGGGCATTGTGCAATGAGTTAGAGAACACTGTGAGGGAAGTTGTTGTGCTATGCCCTGTTCTGAAGCCATGTTGTTCACTACAAAGTATACTGTGTGTTAGTAGGTAGTCAGTGAGTTGGGTGGCAACGATTTTCTCCAGGGCTTTTGAGAGGGGTGGTAGGATGGAGATAGGTCGGTAATTGTTGGGTGAGGTGGGGTCCCCACTCTAATATCGGTGTGATCGTTGCCATCTTCCAGTCGGTGGGGAACTGCCCTAGACATGGGGAGAGGTTAAGGAGATCAGTCAGTGGGGAAGAGCTCAGTGTCAAGTAGCAGGTTAAGGATTTTCATATTAAAGGAGTCTTTTGCAGTAGTTAGAGCCCCCGAGGGCCTTCGCAAGGTATGGCCTTGCTTCATTCATTGTAATAACCCTCAGGTGGAAGAGTGGGTAGGCATTGCTTGGCTCAGGGGGTTGTAGGGATGGGGTCAAAGAAATTGTTTGGAAGGATTGTACTCAGATCAGAGAAAGTAGCATTTAAGCAGTTGGCAGTGATAAGGGGGTCAGAGGTATTGTCACTGTTGACAGTTAGCTGGGAGGGGGGGTGGCATCCTGGATTTTCCGTTAAGTACTTTTAGACTGTCCCAGAACAACCTAGCATTCCCCCAGGACGAGGGTTATTAACTCTGGTCGTTAGTAAGTCGAAAATACCATTGAGCCCTGAAACTGCCTGAATGAACCTGTTGATTTTTAGGCCCAGGCTTTGTAAAGTTTCCTTATTCCCTACTGCCAATGTGTTGGAGACCTGACTGAGAGCGGCCCTCATGATTGGAGGGTCCAAAGTCGACTTGCTCTTTTCTCTGTGCGCTTGCTGCCTGTCTTTGCGAGGATTCCCCATAATGGAGCCGAGATGTTCTTTGTCTGAGTGCTGTCTATATTTCTTTTTAGTTTTAGCTAGAAATTGCTTTTACAGCTGCTCTTCTTTCTCCAGTATATAGGGCATTATAAATCAGGCACCATTTTGCTCGGGCTCCCAGCCCCCCAACCCAGAATGACACTCTTATCAGCAATAGGCTGGGAAGCCAGGAATGGTCTGTCTTTAGGAGCAGCATACTTAAAATCTATCTGCTTACAGACAAAGGGAATGGATGCAGGCCTGGCCCACACTGCCTCCAAAAGCGTCTCAAAAGCAGGTGGGACAGGATGTGTAAAGTTGACCAATATACTGGGAACATGGAGTCACTCCAGACGGAGTGCTTTCCCTGGGTCAATGGCAGAAGTCTCGAAGGCAAGGGTTGCATGTATATTGTGAAGCAAAGCCTGGAAAGAAAGGTTTTCCTGTGGTTAAAGAGAGGGACCTTGAGTCGGGTTACCCAGGCTGTAAAAGGAGTCATCGTCACCTTCCTCAGAAATAATGACATTGGGGTCAGGCTCATTTCCCTCCAACTCCTCTCTGGAAAGAGGAGCTGGGAGAGGAATGGACCTAGGAATGCCCAGCCCAGCTCTAGAGGTCAGAAAGACCGGTGACATTGACGCCGGTACCAAGACAGCCAGCGCCAGCGCCGGCACCAAGGAAGCCGGGGCCAGAGCCATTGAAGAGACTCAGGCTGGCACTGTGGGATCCTTCAACATTGCAGGCATCATTGGATGCAGTGCTGGGACAGGTCCAAAGAGGCCTGAACCTGGCAACGTCCATGATGTAGATCCAGCTGGCACTAAAGTGACCAGAGAAGGTACCTGTGCTGATCCCAAGACAGTAACATGCAAGGGGGCATGGCGAGTTGAACCTGCATTAGCGACGCGGTCACTGACAACTGATCAGGATCTGCTGTCAGAGCCAAAGGCTCTACCTGGCTAGAATGTCCTGACTGCATCACCAGTGTCCCCAGCCCCAAGGGGCCCAGGACAGATTCCACAGGAAGGGGCAAATGAGCCAGATGCTGTACTCACTGCTCCATAAGAGCTGCCCAGTCATGAAACTGACCACCAGAATCCCCACAAGAAGACAGAGAGGGGATCCGGGCCAGAGACCTTGAACGACCACAAGCAGAAGTTGCCAGGGATACCGACAGTGCCATGGAAGGCAACCTGCTCTCAGGCCTAGAAGATCTTGCAGTAGACCTACCAGATGGTGACCTTGAGCGGTACCGTTTATTCCCCTTCCAATGGGAAGATGAAGAACTTGCGGTTGAGCAGTGCCGGGTCCCCGACTAAGATCGGGAATGAGCCCGCTGCTTTTTGTGTTTATGGGAAGGCTGTCCTCCCTCCTGAACACATGACCACTTGCCGTCAAAACCCTGCCTCAGCGAGGAAAGTGGACCAATGCGGCCCTGCTGCTGAAGCAGCATGCCTACAGAGGGTCCCTGCCATCACTGTTGCCATCCATGGTCTTAGGTCGTTGTTCGGTAGGGCTGAAAGAAACTGACAGGAAAACTTTTTTTTTTTTTAACTAAACTGACACAAAAATAACAAACACTAGCTTTAAATCTAGAAAAACGGAACAGACTGAATGCTGTTGCTGCATAGACATGAAGATCCGACTCCCGGTGGGCAAGCAACGTGTCACTGAAGCACACTCGACGGCGGGAAAAAAAGGAACGGAGGTGGTTGAGGGCTGGTACTGAGGTATGCCATGCAGTGTAAGCTAGTCTTGCGGTGCCACACATGTGCACAGCCTACCTCGACGCCGGCCCTCCTGAAAAGTTCTGGCTTCCACAGGGTCCTAGTGCCTCTGTCTCAAAACCCAATTAGTGTGAATCAGATGCCACAGGAACGGCGCACCCGAACTGGGTGCCACAAGCCGCCGATGAGCCCGTCAGGGCACAGTCCCCCTAAGCCCCAAAACATGCCTGCAAGCCCCTGTGGGATATGGGGGATTTGGGACAGATGTCCTGTACACCAGCTAGGAGCTGTCTAACCCCGCAGTGCCACTTGGAATGGCACTGTAGGGTTACGGCAGCTGCCCTTTTGGAATAGGGTGCAGATGCTGCCATGATCCCCCCTTCCACCATGCTGTAGGGGCCTTGGGCGGCATTATGTCCCATTGGGCCCAGACCACCTCTTAGAATCCCGGCCGGAGGAACGCATGGCGCAAGATGTGACTTATGCCATCTGTGTTGGTGCAAGTCACACTGCGCCATGGCAGAGCCGACTTGGAATCGGGCCCCAGATGTCTTGGAGACATATCTCCCAACAACTGAGTGAGCAATGAAAATAATGGGGGAGGGGGCAGAAGAAAGTCTTATCCCCCTTTTTTTTTTTTTACCTCCTTGATGATCCTCTCCTCTCTTTGTGCCTCAGCTGCCCTCGCCATCCTTTCTGACTCCCATTTTGTTTCCAGATACACCTCCTAGTCCGCCTCCATCTGGGTTTCTTTGTGCTTCCTAAAAGCTGTTTTCTTCTCCTTTACCACTTTACCCAACTCCTTTGAGAACCATAGTAGCCTCCTCCTCCTCCTCCTCCTCCTTCCTTTGTTTACTTCCTTCAAACTGCATGCCATTGCCATAGCAATTCCCTCTTTGATCTTCTTCCATTGGGTCTCAATTACCCCCACACCATCTCCACCTTGAGGTATTTACTGAGGCAGTTTTCCATTTCATTAAAATCAACCCCTGCAGTCCAGGACCCTTGTCTTAGTGTGTTGTTTCTCTTGCTCAATCCATATGCCAAACCACAGAGTATGGTAACTGTACCAGGGGAAGGAAACTAAAGGGACTTACTGTGGGGTCAGGAAAAGACAGCCAAGTACAGTTGGAAAGTGGGAATTGGACTGCTTAATCTGTGGGAGGTCTAGAGTAATGGACAGTGCCACTTAATTCAAGTATGTTCAAGTCCAGCACAAAGAATGAAGGAAATTGGGGACTGGACCGCTTAACCAGTGGGGGGTCTAGAGCAATGGACAATGCCACTCAAAAGTATGTTCAAGTCCAGCACAAATGGGAAGCAAGACAAGTAGATGGAATATGAAATACATTTAGCAAGAACATACACTGCAAAGCTTTACAGGATGAGGTGCTTACTGTCCAGAGAAATGGCTGGGTATGAATTGTGGGAGCGAGAGGTGGGAGACCCCCATCAGTAGTAACCAAATTCACCTCTACGGATTTGCTCTGAGATGCCTTTTGCTTTCCCTCAGGTATTTGGCCAGTGCCTGAGGAAAGTACCCAGACTGGGATTGAAAGGAAGATTCCCTGATGGAGCCGTGGAGCTCTTAGGTAGTTTAGAGAGCCACCAGAAAATGTTTCCATGAAGTATGGAAGGTGTCCAAGTGGCTGGCAAGGGAGCCGAGCCAAGGAAAACCCAGAACAGTGTACAAGTTCGGGCTGTGTAACCCAAAGCAGTGTGCAAGTCCGGGCTGTGTGCCCAGTGGGTTCAGAGCCTGAGGGCTAAAGTGTTGAGGAAGTGTTCTAATCTCTTTTAATCTGCATTACTAGGAGTATAGCCCCGTTGGGGTCGATCTCAATCTTTGTTTGTTCTGTTTGGATGTGAATAAAAAGCCACACTTTAGAATCCCACTTCTGGTACTGGACATTACAGTTATTGCTTCCTGTGTTCAGAGTTACTTGGGTGCCCCTGTGCAGAGTAGCCAAACCTAGCTTTTGTGCAGAGTGACCTATTCCTCCCCGAACCCAGCCCACCTGGTTTTGCTGTCAGAAACAAACGGTAGACTGGGCAGTGGTTACAAAAATGGAGGCACCGCTGAGAATTTGGGTTTGGAATTTAGGAAGGAATGCAAGAAAGGTGCTTGGGCAAAGGGCTAGCATTTTGGCCATCTGGCAGTGTTAGCCCAAAAAGCTGAAGCAAAGGTTAACCAATGTGCCTGTGTGTTCAAGTTTAAGTTTCAAGTTTATTGCAGGAAAACTCCATTGAGCAAGCTCATTCACAAGGAGGTCCTGTAACATAAACACTTAAAGTACAAACACAGATAGGTAATAACAGTATATACATGAAATGCACGTTACATGATACAGGCTGGATATACATACAAGGGTACCACATAGGGTGACCGCAGGTGGTAAACATTGATATGAGACAGGGGAAGCAACTTACAGGTTGCATACTGATAAATATGAAACATGATGACTGGTGTGTGCAATACATAAACAGTATTTTGGCAGCTAGAACAAACAACAGTCTACAACTGATATGGGGGGGAGGAGTGATTTGATAGAGTAGCAGTGGAGCGTAAGCAAAGATAAAGCCAGGAGTAGAAGGGGAAGGGGAAAGCAGTTAATATGACAAATCAATTATACCTTACCAGTGGATAAATATGGCACACATGGGGAAGGAAGAGACTTAATGACAGTTACAGGTGTCTTTTATTTTGGCTGAACTTAGCGATTTGTAGAAGTTTATTGAAACTGTGCTAGTTAGTTTCAGTACGGTTTGTAATTGGTTCCAAATGGAGGGAAGGGCATATGCAATAGCACGTTTACCAAAGGAAGTCCGCGTCCTTGGTATGTCAAGCATAATAAAGGCAGATTTTCTTAACGAGTATGCACTATGTGAGATACTAATAAGGGAAGAGAGATAGCTTGGCAATTTCTGCAGGAGCAGTTTAAGAGTCCATAGCCCAGCATGGAGCAGGCGTCTAGTAGTAAGGGATGTCCAACCAGCAGCTGCATATGAGTCACAGTGGTGCGAACGGAAAGGGGAGTTGGTAATGAACCGTAACGCACGGTGAAAGCGATGTCCAGTTTACTTAGATTTGCCAAGAGTGGTGGAGGAATAGATGACATCGCCATAGTCGAGTAGGGGAAGAAAAGTGGCCTGTACAATCTTGTTTCGAGTTTCAAGGGGAAAAGGGCCTACTTCTGTAGAAGAAACCTAACCTTGCTTTTAACCTTCTAGAGACATCTTCAACGTGGTCATTGAAAGATAATTTATTGCCATCCAGATACCTAGATATTTAAATTTGGTTACAACTTCCAGAGGCTCGTTTAGCGTGGTGACAATGAAGTGTTGGGCAAGGGTATTGGGGGGGCCTGAGACAGCACTGCGGGAGAATATCATCGCTTTAGTCTTCTTAGCATTGAGCAGAAGCTTTGCCTTTATTAGATTATGTTCAAGTTGTGCGAAGTCCGCTTGAAGCACTCCCTTGACTTCAGATAACGATGAGCCAGAAGTATACAGCCTCTGTGTGCTGTTGTTCATGTGCTGCTGTTAAAATGCCAACTGTTTACCAAGGAGCGGTAAAGCCCGAGAGTGTATGCCTTTGTCCTGCATCAAAATTACAGCGTTTTGCCAGTTTTTAAAACTGTCGTGATAAAGAAAAGTGGGGAAAACTAGGGGTAGCAAAAGGAAAATTGTGCCCTGGACGTTGGAAATGCTTTCTTGAGAGCTGAGAGAATTGTGTTAATGGCCATGAAAAATGGTTGAAATGGGCTTGCGTCGTGGAGTCAATAGAGGGAAAAAAAAAGTGTGGTTTTGCAGTTTAAATTTGCCTGCTCGACGATCACCGTGAGGAGAAGAGCACTCAAGAGGAAAGAGGCTAATTTTCCATGGTGCTGAGTGATTGGTAAGATTGCAATCAGTCCCACCCCCAAGCCAGCTCTAGAGCGACTGCCCAGCATTCGAGAGGGAGTGTGAGTGGAGTGTGAGAACTGGCTTACAGGAAGAGCGTCGCGGTGACTGAAAGAGCTGTAGAAGTTCAAAAAACTGACTTTTTTGTTTGAATTCGGGCTCAACCCGCATCTTGATCAACTAGATTGTGAGTGTGGTGTTCAGAGGGACGATCGGCAGGACTGCCAACCCGCTTCTTTCCAGAGGCCTCCAAGACAGACTGCAGGCCGTTTTCCATCGCAGCTAACAGCTACTGATAACAGAAATACTTGCTCAAACTAAGTGATTTTGCCAAAAGCCAGCTGAATCTGTGTATAGCAGTGTAGTTGCTTTGCAAACAAGGACTGTGTTAAGTTTTTACCAGCAAAAGCAAGCCTTTTAAGCCGACTGTGAGCATAATTATAGGTTCAGCATCAGTATAAGTTTCAAAGCCATGAGAGAGACTGTGAGTTGTATCACAGGGTTTTAAATAATTGATTAGCAGTTTTTTTTCTTGGGGCCATACTAACTGTACAGAAAGTATTTATATAGGTTTTCTAGAAGTGCTGTGTTTGTTAAACACAGTGAGGCAAGAGCTATGCATTTTCACAAAGATTTAGCACTTTTATGAGCAAAACGCTAATCAATTTTTAGAGTTATATAAATCCCTGTATCAATATATGCAGCAAGAGTTACAGGCAATCCTGTGCTTGAAATACTGACGCTTTAAGGGACTGTGAGCTAGAGTAATGTCTTCAGCAAGTGAAAAGTCCATGGTAAATCATATAAATGTGCTAGGAAAAAGAACAGTGCAAGTTTGTGCAGTTTGAGCAAAGTTATCAGTAGAGTGTGTAAATCGGATGCGCAGTGGCTTGACCCAATTTCAGAATGCCGTAGCATAGGAGTGCTGCCGACGCCATTACAGGGTGGGTAGTAACGTAAACACAGCAGCAGAGGAGCTATTTTGAAAGAGAAAGAAAATGTTCAGTGAACTGGGACTTGAAATAATAGTGAGCATTTTTTTTTTTTCCTCTGCAGTCATGGCTTCAGGACCAGCCCGCTACCTGGATCATGCCCGGGCTTTGGTAGCAGTAGAAGTCAACAAGTTAAGGGACATTGAGAGATGTTACTACGTTGGATGACTGCCTCCTCATGTGGCAATTCCTGGATATCCAGTGCAAGTATGTTTGATGTGCTTAAGTGCTGGAAGGGATGTCTTCATGGTACCTCACTGTTCCGGGTGCTTAGAGAAATATGGTTTATTTAAAGCGCCCAATATTCATTTGGCTCCCACATGGACAAAAGTTCAAGAACGTGCAGTTGGCAGCACACCGCACCAGATGGAGCCTGTTGAAGAAGACCCCTCAGGGGAGTGTGGCACAAAGCTAGAGGGTGCAGATTTACAGACAGAATAATGCGCTGATGTTTCGGATTCTGAATCGCAGAGAGGCCTATCAGGAAGAGCATCAGTAGACCCTTGGAGAGGGGGCCTAGCCCAAGTCTCATAGGAGAAGATGAGATGAGGGAGGCCTTTGAATGGGAGGTTTCGACCTCCGCGCCCAGCGAAGAGTGGATAGTCTCAGGAGTGAGGACGACTGCTCACTCCTGGGCACAGATTCTCAGTGAGGAAGAAGACGAGGGGGAACCTATGTGGCCTTGTGAAAAAGGAACTGGTACACAGCCTCAAACTCTTGCCTCAGAGAAATGCATGGAAAAGAGTGGTGATGCCACTGCCCTGGCTGTGCAAGAAGCAGCAGCTAGGGATCCACTTGTTGTCTCGTTGAGAATGTGTAGCTGGCAGAACCAGGACTGGCAGCCCCCAAGCCAGGCCAGAGGTCTCAGGTTGACCAAAGCTAGTAAAGAGGAGAGACTGGTTCGTAGGAAGGCGAATTAAAATTTATGGGATGTCCTTTCCTACCTTTCCTCGGAGAGTCTGGGAGTAGATTGAACAAAACAGGAAGTCCTGGATTTGGGCAGAAGCAATGAAATGTGTGCATCCTGGTGCAAACAAGCATGTCAGGAACAGAATGTTTCACGAAAAATACAGCCAGTGGAAAAGAGGTAGGACACTGTTAATGGACGCTGTTCGAATAGTGGATGGATAGGGACTGAACCTTTCACAGTGTGAATTATGTGCACCAGATGGGGTAATAATTCAAGCACCTGACCCACATGCTATTGGCCACAATGCAAAGACCTCCCTGCGAATGTGCCCATGCCTACCAAATGGACAGCAGAGCAGTGGTAGCCAGTGCTGCCACTCCAGCCACTGCAGTGCCTTTGTTGTTCCGCCAGTACGGACATCCAGGACTCAGGTGCCCCACATTCATCAGTTCTACAGTGTACTGACTTTCCAGAATCCATCAGCTGGCCCACCAGATGACTTCAGATCCAGAGAGGACACCAGCCCAGCTGTATCCTGATTCATTGCCTGGCAATCAGATTACTTCAGACCAGCTGTTTTCATTTTTGTTCCTGTTCCAAGGTTCCATCTCCAGAGAGGGCATCAGCCCAGCAGTTTCCAGATGTGCCCTCCTGTCGTTCCCGGAAGATGTCCGCCCAGCTGTATCGGAAGAATGCTGCCAGGGAGAGTCTTCAGCTGAGGACCAGGTTGGTGTCGTTGTCGTTCTACAAGGGACTGGTAAGTCCAGACATTTCTATTCTTATAACATTGCAGTACATACCCTACACTACCAGACTCCAAATGTTTGAACTGTCCTCAAAGACTCTCCCCTTCAGGACTTTGGCCAGCTAGAACTGTGCTTCACCGGGCTTCGGAGACTGTGGTCACTAGATGGGACTTTTAGGGCACTCCATCGCCCAAATGGTGTACTTTACATAATGTCATTGTTTTCTACTGTTTTCTAATGTTTATACTGTTTTTCTACTTTTCTAAAAAAAAATCTTTTTGGGATTCTCCAGTGTTTTGATGATAGGGGTTTAGATAGACTGTGTATGCAGATTAGGAGTGTGTGTTGTCTTTCTTTTTTCTTGCAGGTGTTCCTGGAGAAGACAGAAGAGAAGACAAGAAGAGGAGGAGGGACTCATCGGAGTTCCTCACTAGTACTTTAGAGTGTAGTGTTTAAAGTACTGTTGTTGTTGTTGTTACTGTGTGTAACCTTTTTTCCTTCCACAGGTATGGTTGTGGGGGTGTGTGGGAGTAATGCATAGGTATGGTATTAGCTCCTGGTGTATGGTTGCGTGGTGTCCAGGGTCGGGGAGGTCCCCTGTTTGTTTTGTTTTGGGATTTGAGTTAGAGGCAGACAGATTTTCCCTAGAGGGCTAGGAGGGATAGACAGGCTGTGGTCCTGAATGGCCATAGGCACTGCAGTGCTGATCTATTAGGGCTATGCTCTGGACAGTTCTTCCAGAGCCACTGGGTACCCATAGTCAGCGGGTAGAGTAGATGCTGATGCATCAGCCGATAGCCTCTGGGCCCTTAGTGTTGCCTGCCTGTGCCTAGCACACGGTAGGAGGGGGCTTGATCACCCCTCTCCGTAGGTAGCACATAGGGTAGCATGGCCTAGGTCGGGTAACTAATGACTGCGGACAGTCATTTTCCTGGCTCAGGGTGAGTGTAACCCCCCTGTTACCCGGGGTTACCAGAATCCCAGTAAGACCTAGTGGTAGGCAGGAAAGGCAGCTTGTGAAACTCCAGTTAAATGGATTTCCCATTGTCTCACTCTGTTCTCAGTCTCAGCTGAGACTGAGGGATGACATCATAATAGAACTTTCGCAGCTGCATAAGCCACACTGGAATGTTGCAGCTGGAGGTTAGAGTAAAACGTTGGGGAACTTGAAGCCAGAGTCTGTATGCAGTCAGAGTGAGAGGCTGTAGTGCAGCAGTGTGTGTGCAGGCTCTCGGAGCTTTAAGCTCTGTTTTAGAGCTACTTTTGGGTAAGGTGTGTGTTTCCACCTGAAGAGGAACACAGGAGCTGGTAATTGAAGTGGTGGAGACCGCTTTCAATGGTTCAGTAGCCCCATCCCTGAGGGGATGGGGGAAGGTGTTTGCCTGTTTTCCAGGGGCAACCCCCCGGGTCCGGCTAAGGGAAAGGAGCTGCCTGTTCAAGTTGAGCTGAGGCACCAGATGCTCTGAGAGGAAGATTCCTGTGGAGGACATATCTGTGGGGCACCTGCAACCAAAGGGTGAGTTTGCTCTGAAAAAGGGCCAAGTGTTTTCACCTGAACAGAAGGAAACTAAAGGGATTGTTACTGTGGGGTCAGGAAAAGACAGCCAAGTACAGTTGGAAAGTGGGGATTGGACTGCTTAATCTGTGGGAGTTCTAGAGTAATGGACAATGCCACTTAATTCAAGTATGTTCAAATCCAGCACAAACAGTGAAGGAAATTGGGGACTGGACTGCTTAACCAGTGGGGGGTCCAGAGTAATGGACAATGCCACTAAAAAGCATGTTCAAGTCCAGCACAAATGGGAAGCAAGACAAGTAGATGGAATGTGAAATACACCTGAGAGAACAGACAGAACACCAGGAGGAAGGAGCTACTGGTATAATTAAAACTTCTCTACTGGGATGTTCAATTCAGGGTAAAAAAAAAAAAAAAAAAGAGTTAATGTGTTTGTCAGAAGTAGTTGAAGTAAATTGTTTCCTGTTATCTGTGTTCTTATCTAGGTGCTTGTCACAGATGTCAGAAGGGAATTGTTATCAGTGAAATTAACTAAGTGTAGAAAGATTTGCAAAGTAGGGGGAGTGGCTTAGCTAGAAGGAGCCAGGCTAAAACCAGATTTAAGCACTGCCCAAGATAGCTTCTGCCAGAGAACAGACAGAACACCAGGAGGAAGGAGCTACTGGTATAACTAAAACTTCTCTACTGGGACTATATTACCCTCCTTCCCTCCCCTCCACCCCCCTACCCTAAACCAGTTCTACTTTTATAGGCACAGGATTTAACTGACAACAGGAACTTCCTGTTTGGGAGCAGGAAGTGAGTGATCACAGAGCCACCAAAGACCCACCATCCTAGAAGGGCAAGCGTAGCTCTCCATCCCTACCCCCAGCTGCTGGAGATCTGACTCTAAGCAAGTAAGGAGACTACTGAGAAATATAGGAACTTCTTGTCTTAGAACAGGAAGATCAGGAACTAAAAGGGCACAGAGGCAGTAAGTAAGTAGGGGAAGAAAAGAAAAAAAAGAAAATAAACAAGCAGAAGAAAGAGTAAGTATTCCAAACAACAGTTAGGGGGCCAGAAAAAAGACATGATGGGAGTGGTGCAGTGCAGAGGCTATGGAGCAGCAGTCTTCCAGGAGATGTTCTGGAGGATGCAGTGTTGTCCCATCTGTAGGCACCTCTCTGGGCTGAGGGAGGAGGTTGCTCATCTCCAGGCAGAGTTGGTCAGGATTTGTGGGACCTCCTCTCCCACCCAGGGACCACCAGGGTCACTGCCGTTGCCTCAGAGGTTGCCAAGAAAGAGGAGCGGTTGGACCACAGTGGGCTCAGGGAGGGTAAGGGTGGTGGAGCAGAGGTGCATCCATCCAGCTGTACCTCTCCACAATTTCTGGGCTGTTCTGGAAAAGTGTGGTTCCTCTATGGAGGCACCCACAGTGGAGACCAAGGAGGATGCTGGGAACCTCCACAAAGGAGACCCACAGGAGGGTGGCATGGGAGCCCAAAGGGGAAGGAAACAACTCCTGGTGGGGGACTCCATTGTTAGGAAGGTAGAACTGGGGGAGGAAGGGGAGAGGGAGGTAGGCAGCCTGCTCGGTGCCATGGCTTGAGGACAGGGAGCAAACTCAGGATCACAGGAGCAGCTGCACAGGGAGGAGCTGGATGTCATTGTCCACCCTAGGGACAAATGACCTGGCTAAGAAAGGGATCAGAGCAGTGCAAGAAGCGTTTATGGAGATGGGAAGGGGCCTTAGACAAATAGCACTACATAACCTTCTCGGAGCTGCCTGTCCTAACGGATGAGGCTAGGGTGTTCTGCCACCATGGATCAATCAGTGGTTGAAAAACTGGTTCAGAGCTCAGGGATTTGGCTTCACTGGGGACTGGGGGTCCACCTGGATGGATGCAGGCCTATACTGGCGTGATGGTCTGCATCTGTCCAGGAGGGGAACCAGGATCCTAGGTGATAGGTTTAAATACTTGATTGGCAAGTATATAAACTAGCCAATGGGGGAGGCACTGGAAAGGAGCAGGGAAATCCTACCCCCCCCAAAGAAAAATCAGGGTACAAAGGGAGGCAGACACCAACATAGAGATGTCAATAGGAAGAAGCGCAGGGGTAAATGGAGAAAGTGACAAACGTAATAAGGAAAGGGATGGGGGAAAAAGGGGTAAGGCCATCAAGAAATGGAGGGTAATGAGTACCAATGCCCGTAGTCAGGGCAACAAGCTCCCTGAACTGGTGGCCTTGATGGAAGAGGGATGCCTGGATATCATAGCAGTCACAGAAACATGGTACACAGAGAACCATGACTGGGATGTTAACATACCAGGGTACACAACCTACAGAAGAGACAGGGAGGGCAGAAGGGGGGGGTAGCTCTCTATGTAAGGGAAGGGATAAAAGCAACTGAACAAGAGAGTAAACAGGGAGGAGAGGAGGCACTGTGGGCCACCTTAGAGACCGGAAATGGCACCACAATCCGCACGGGGGTTGTATACAGATCCCAATGTCTGGGGGGAGGGAATGGAGAAGGATATGACAGAAGGCATACTTAGGATGGCAGAGAAAGGGGAGATACTGTTGATGGGGGGCCTTAATATGCCAGATGTTAACTGGAGCACCTTTGCTGCAGCCACATCCAAAAGCAGGGCCATTCTTGATGCCCTTCAGGTGGCATGCCTCAGACAGCTAGCTTTGGAACCTACTAGTGAGGGAGCAATCTTAGACCTTGTACTCTCAAATGGGGACAGTGAGAGGATCTCAGATCTAGAAGTGGGTAGCCATTTGGGAACAAGTGACCACCAAAGAGTGTGGTTCACGATAAACACAGTTACAGAGTCAAGCCATACAAAAATGAGGGTTCTGGACTTCAGGAGGGCTGACTTTGGCAAGATGGAAGAGTGCCTTAGAAAAGCACTAGCAAACAGGCTAGAAGGAGGGGTGGAGCAACAATGGGGAAATATCAAAACTGCCATCACAGAGGCAACAAGTCTTTGTGTGAAGCAAATAAACAAAGCAAAATGAAAGAAAAAGCCACTATGTTCTCAAAAGAAATGGCGGTGAAGGTTAGGGAGAAAAAGATAGCATTTAGGAAGTATAAGGAAACACAGAACGAGCAGGACAGAGAACTGTACCAGTTAAGGCAGAAGGAAGAAGGGGGGTAGTCAGAATAGCAAAGGCACAAACTGAGGAAAAGATAGCCAACTCAGTTAAGAAGGGGGATAAAACCTTTTATAGTTATATCAGGGAGCATAGAAAGACAAAGGGAGGGAGGGATAGTGAGACTGAATAGAATGGACAGTGGGTGGGCAGAGAGTGACCGTGAAAAAGCAGGGATACTGAATGAATACTTCTGTTCAGTATTCACAAAGGAGGAAGTGGGGGAGGTGTCTAATTGAATTAACAGAAGCACTCTGCAGAAGGGAGTCCATCCCAGTCCTTTCATAGAAGAAAGGGTTCTGAAAGAACTGCTAAAACTGAAGGTGGACAAAGCAATGAGGCCAGATGGAATTCACCCCAGAATTCTAAAAGAATTAAGCAGAGAACTAGTGACACCACTGACTACCCTCTATAACAAGTCATGGGAGGATGGTGTGGTACCTGAGGACTAGAAGAAGGCTGATGTGTTTCCCCTTCACAAAAGTGGGAGCAAGACAGAGTCAGGAAACTACAGACCTGTCAGTTTGACCTCTGTGGTAGGGAAAGTGATGGAATCACTTCTGAAGGAAAGAATTGTTGAGTACCTACAGGCCAGTGGGGCACAGGACCCAGGGCAGCATGGGTTCACAGCGGGAAGGTTATGTCAGATAAATCTAATTGATTTCTTTGACTGGGTGACCAAAGTAGTAGACCAGGGAGGGGCTGTGGACATGGCCTACCTAGACTTTAGCAAGGCATTTGACACAGCCCCACACAAAAGATTAGTAGTCAAATTAACCAGCCTTGGAGTGGGTCCCAGGGTGGTAGCCTGGGTAAAACATTAGCTGAACAACAGGACACAGAAGGTAATTGTAAATGGAGTCCACTCTGAAGAAAGAGGGGTTACCAGTGGGTACCACAGATTTCAGTACTGGTCCAATACTTTTAATGTCGCTATAAGTGACACTGCAGAGGGACTGAAGGAAAAGTATGCCTCTTTGCAGATGACACAAAGATCTACAACAGGGTTGATACACAAGGAGGCGTGGAAAGGATGAGAAGGGACTTGGCAAGGTTGGAGGAATGGTCAGAAGTATGGCAGCTTGGATTCAATGCAAAGAAGTGCAAAGTAATGCCCCTGGGAAACAAAAACCCAGGGGAAGCTTACACAATGGTGGGGAGGTAGTAACAACAACAAAATGGAAAGGGACCGGGGTAATCTATCAGATGACCTTAAGGTTGGCAAGCAATGAGAAGGTGGTAGGGAGGACTGGGGGATACTGGGATGTACAGGGAGAGGCATCACCAGCAAAAAACAGGAAGTTGTTATCCTCCTGTACAGACAGTTGGTGAGACCCCATCTGGAGTACTGCATCCAGTTCTGGAGACCCTATCTCCGCAAGGACATAGACAGGATGGAGGCAGTTCAGAGGAGGGCAACTAAAATGGTGCAAGGTCTGCAAGAGAAGCCATACGAGGAGAGGCTAAAGGAGCCTAATATGTATACCCTTCAGGAAAGGAGAGAGAGGGGGGACATGATAGAAACGTTTAAGTACCTCAGTGGAATCAACAAAGTCCAAGAGGGTAGCATCTTTCAGAAAAAGAGATGTGCAAGAACAAGGGGACACAATTTGAAAATAGAGGGGGGACGGCTCAGGGGCAATGTGAGGAAGTATTTTTTCACAGAGAGGGTGACGGACGCATGGAACAGCCTTCCTGAGGAGGTTGTGGGGTCTAAAACTGTGGGAGAATTCAAGAATGCATGGGACAGATATAAGGCAATTTTTGTGGGGGATAGGAAGAAATAGGCTGTTGGTTAAATAGGATCTGCAGCTTATCCTCTAGGTAGGGGAAATGGGCAGACTAGGTGGGCCAAATGGTCCTTATCTGCCGTCAAAGTCTATGTTTCTATTTAGCAAAAATCTACATTGCAAAGCTTTACAGGATGAGATGTTTACTGTCCAGAGAAATGGCCAGGTATGAATTGTGGGAGCGAGAGGTGGGAGACCCCCCCCATCAGTAGTAACCAAATTCACCTCTACTGATTTGCCCTGAGACGCATTTTGCTTTCCCTCAGAGACTTGGCCAGTGCCTGAGGAAAGTACCCAGATGTGGGATTGAAAGGAAGATTCCCTGATGGAGCTGTGGAGCTCTTAGTTGGTTTAGGGAGCCACCAGAAAATGTTTCCATGAAATATGGAAGGTGTCTAAGTGGCTGGCAAGGGAGCCGAGCCAGGGAAAACCCAGAACAGTGTACAAGTTCGGGCTGTGTAACCCAAAGCAGCATGCAAGTCCGGGCTATGTGCCCAGTGGGTTCAGAGCCTGAGGGCTAAAGTGTTGAGGAAGTGTTCCAGTCTCGTTTAATCTGCATTACCAGGAGTGTAGCCCCATTGGGGTCCATCTGTGCTTTGTTTGTTCTGTTTGGATGTGAATAAAAAGCCACACTTTAGAATCCCACTTCTGGTACTGGACATTACAGTTATTGCTTCCTGTGTTCGGAGTTACTTGGGTACCCCTGTGCAGAGTAACCAAACCTAGCCTTTGTGCCGAGTGACGTATTCCTCCCCGAACCCAGCCCACCTGGTTTTGCTGTCAGAAACAAATGGTAGACCGGGTAGGGGTTACACTTCCATAACTCCTCTCCCTGTGTTGGTGGACTGTACACCATCCTCATGCAGATAATGGCCCCGAAACCTGTCTCTAAGCTGACCCATAGTACCTCTAGCCCTTCATTATCCCCCTGGTGTCCCTGTGTCTCTGTGGATTTTATACATTCCCTCATATATAAAACAACCCTTCCACCCTGTCCTGCCCTTCCAGAACATGGTGTAGCCACTTCCCAGCTGTGGTTGTCAGTGCACCATGACTAGAACTGTAAGTGATGTAGCATACTTACAAGTAGATGGCAAATTAGTTCCATTTAAAAAAAAAATTAAAATAAAGAAGATGTTATCTTAGTTATTTTAAAGACCTCTCTGATGAAAAACAAATGGAACAATCATCTCATTCAATCGCAGTGCCTGGAGACGTCTGATAGTACAGAAGGTCTTCATGCTCAGGGCAATCCTAAATGAGGATTAGTGGAAACAGCACCAATGATTTATAGTTCTGTGAAACACTGAAGGTTGGATTTTCCCATGTGCTATGGGACAAACAGAGCACTAAGTTCCAAGAGCAAGATTTTTGCCTTTTGTTCCTCACAGGTGATTTAGACCAGTTACCAGTGTAACTGGGCTGCAACTTACGCGATCAAAACTGCCATATCCATGGCAGCCAAGATGGGGGCCATTACTTGTAATTTTATCAATCACAGAAACATTTTATTTTATTAAAGTGTTTAAAAAGAGTGGAATATTACCGGGGTTAAAGCTTAATCATGAAGTCTTGTTTTGTGGAATCTTACATGTTAGAGGGGATTGAATCACATCTAACAACAATTGCAAGAACACCTGTTTTTGTGTGGAATTTTTGGCTTTAAAAATAATCCTGAAAATGGTTGCCATTTGTGCTTGTGGAGACCCCCTCCTCACACTAAATAAATCTGAAAAATGTCTAAAATAGAATACAGCATAATTATGGTACACTATTCTGTCAGTTGGTTTAAGGATGCTGAAAATGGCAAAAAACGTTTATATTCACTTATAAAGAGTTCAACCGTAACTGTCTACTCCATTTGCCCCCTTGATTCTGATCTCTCTCTCGTTGGCCTCCTGCCCATTCTGTTGATGTCACCCTTAACCCTGAACACTCCTTTGCTTCCCACATCTCTAGTACTGCATCAGTAGATCCACCAGTCACCATCTCCATAATACTGCTTGTGGCTGCAGCATCCTTGACCACCTCCTCTGCCAAAATGCTCATTCGTGACTTTGTCTCCTCTTGCCTTGATTACGGCATTTCCCTTTTCCATGGCCTCCCTGACTCTACAGACTCAACTGAGTCTAGAATGCAGGTGATTCCGAAACACACACACACACACGCACCCGAAGAGTGAGATCATGTCACCCATCTATTCAGAAACCGTGGACTTCCCTTTTCCCCTAGGGTTCTGTTCATAACTTGCCTTAATTGTATTTAAAATCCTTCGAGGACTTGCCTCTACCAACCTTTCTGACTATGTCTCTCTCTCTCTCTCTCTATGCCTACATTTCATCCACTCCATTTGCTTCTGTCTTCTCTCTGTCCCATCCCACAACCTGGCTTCTACTACAGTGGTGGAACTTCTTTCACAGCCCTCACTACCTGGAACCCCCCAAACACACATTCCATCTCTCTCATCAATTCTGCCTCCCAACTTCAAATCCCATTTTACAATATATAATTCTCCCCATGATTGTGATTCCTCGCTTCTCCCTTCTGCCATTGTCTCTCTAGTTACTACTCTGGTGTTTCTACGGTCAGTCAGCTATCTGGTGCATATAATGATTTTCTAAAATTTTTATAATGCCATACTATTTTTACTCCTATGATTAAATACTGTCATCATTATTGCCATTTATTAGACAGATTTGTTTTACTATGCTGTTGATCACTGTTCAGTTCTGCATAATCCAGTGAAGTATTTTAATATTTGGCATCAGGTACTGTATGAAAGAAGCCATACAAAATACGGACTGTATTGCACTATAGATGTATTTCTGTGCCTGCTGTAGGCAACATACACACTCTTTGAATGAAATAAGAAAAATGTCCTTGGACTATAAAGTTCTTTCTCAATGCTGAATTGAAAAATATCCCTAGAGTGAAGACAACTGCTTTGTTCTCACTGCAGAGACAGAGACGGGGAATACATTTTGTTCCACGTCTGTAGATTATAATATAACAAAAGAAAAAAAAGGTGGAAAGAACAGATGCAGCAGCATTATGGAGAGGTGAATTTAAGGAACACATTTTCAGTAGACAATGCTTCCTTATCTGTAAGGCAGTCATTTAAACCATTAAATTAAGTAGGTTAAATCTGCATAATTTCAAAGGCACAGCAAAGAAATGTGCTGTGTTTATGCTGCATAATTAAGTTCTTGCTTCTAACTAAATTGAGTTTCTTACTTTTGAGGAAACTTAGAAAAGCATTATATTTAGTTATAATTCAGCTTATTATTTCATGTGTATTTTCTGCCTGTTTCTTCCATTTCTTTTTCATTACAAAGTTAATTTGCAAAGAAATAGGATCCTTGTTCCCTAGAGTTTAACTGATTCTGCAGTTTAATTTTTTTTGATGTCATGGTGCCCATTCTTCAAAGGTGTCTGTTACTGCTGTGCACAAAACAGTGATGTGTGCGAGACAGCATGCGGCTGTCAGGGTACCACACTCACACAGACAGCACAGCCTGTCCAATGCATGCTGGCTGTATGAATATGGGGTGGTGTTAGTGCTGCCAAAGTGAATATGCATGGCGGTAGCACAGTCTCTGCTGTCATGACTCTCAGGAGTAAAAGGAAAACGTACTCAGTCGACAGCATGCTAATGATGACATATGCATGCAAGGCACTAAGGGGTTATTTATATGTCATTATGTGGCCACTAATGACTCTGCACAATAACCCCTGACTGCAACTGTTTCGAGAGGAGTGAGAGGGAATATGTTGCAAAATCAAGGAAAACTGGGCAGAAAAGGGACTACGCAAGGTTGGAGGGATTGGAGAGAGGGGAGAAGTCAGGGTGGAGGACAGTCCTGATCAATGCCAGGAGTATGAGCAATAAAATGCCTGAGCTCCAGGCTATGTTGGCTTAGGGAACAGCGGATGTGGCAGCAATTACAGAGACATGGGCCACTCAGAGAAATGATTGGGACCTAAACTTAGAGGGCTACAAGATATTCAGGAAAGATAGGGAAGTGGGAAAGGGGGGGTTGTGCTGCCCCCTGCAATAGAGGAGGCTCTGGAGGATAAGTTGGTTGAGAACATCAAGGGTCACTGTGACCTTGGAAAGGGTAGGGTGGTGGTTATGGTTGATCTTAATATGCCGGGGGTGGACTGGGACACCATGACATCCTCTGTAACCAGGGAACAGAGACTGATGGATGTCTTTCAGGATGCCTTCCTGGTCCAACAGGTGGGGGAACCTACTAGAGAAGGGCAGATATTGGATGTTGTTCAAGCAGACGGTGAATAAATAAGGGGATTGGAGGTGTGCAGTCCACTGGCGGGTGGTGACCATGCCACGGTTTATTTCCTGCTGTATCTGGGGGGGGAGGAAAACCGCACTCATACAGTAGTGGTTGATTTCGGGAGAGCGGACTTCATGGGTATGGGTAAGCTCCTAAGGGAGAGGTTGGACATGATTAGGCCAGACATGGGTGCTGGAAGCTTGTGGGAGACCATTAAGGAAGGGGTGCAGGAGGCTACTAGGTCCTGTACTAAAGTAAGGCGTAAGCATGGTGGAACCAGCAGGCCATGTTGGTGGATCAGGGAGGTGCAGGAGGCAGTGAGGGATAAAAAGGCTGCCTACGCACATTTCAAACATTCTGGGGGGGGGGGGAGTGGGGAAGTATGAATTATTGGCCAGGAAGGTCACTAGAGTGGTGAGGGGCACCAAGGCAGGGATGGAGAAAAACCTGGCTAGGGATATCCGGGGGAGGTGGATTCTATAGATACATAAGAAAGAAGAGAAAAGTGAGGACACAGATCAATAGGATTAACATTGTGGGGGGATGGGCTCAGGAAGCAGGGGATCAGGCAGAGGTGCTAAACAAGTATTTTGCCTCAATCTCTGCAGAGGGTGATAAGGGATCCCTACAGCCTGATGGGAGAGATGAGGAGCCAGCAAAAGAGAGAGGTCAGTCTCAGTCTGAGACCAGAGAATGGAAAGAGGCTAGGGTACAGGCTGGGCCAGACCAAGAAGGAGTAGGAAGGTTGCATGAGGGAGTAGACTGGGGAGAGAAATTATAGTGGATAGGGTGAGGGAGGCCCTTCGGAAACTAAAAACCAATAAGGCGCCGGGGCCGGATGGATTACATCCGAGAGTTATGAAGGAACTGGCGGAGGTACTGGCAGCTCCACTGGCTGTACTCTTTAACACCTCTCTGCAAACGGGATGGGTACCATAGGACTGGAGGGTGGCTTATGTAGAGCCTATACATAAAGATGGGTCTCAGGAGGAGATGGGAAATTATAGGCCTGTCAGTCTGACGTCTGTGGTAGGCAAAGTAATGGAGGGCTTTATCAAGGAAAGGCTTGGGAGGCAGTTGCAAAGGTTAGGACACCAGGATGAAAAACAGTATGGCTTCGTCCCAGGGAGTTCGTGTCAGATCAACCTCGTAGAGTTTTATGACTGGGTGACAGGGCCTTGGATAGACATAGGCCAGTGGATGTCCTATACCTAGATTTCAGCAAGGCATTTGATTCAGTGCCCCATAATGGATTGATAAAAATGAGGGAGATGGGGGTGGGAGGACAGGAGCTCAATTGGGTTGCAAATTGGCTTTTGGGGCGTTTACAGAGGGTGATGGGGGGAAGGATACTCTCCTCCTCCAGAAAGGTAATCAGTGGGGTCCCTCAAGGTTCAGTATTGGGGCCACTCTTGTTTAATGACTACGTCTTGGATATAGGGAGGGGGAGGTTAAAAATAGGTTGTCTCTCTTTGCGGATGATTCAAAACTGGGAGCACTGGTGGATTGAGAAGAAGAGAGGGAGTCAGTCCAGGGGGATCTGGATACCCTGGAGGGGTAGTCAAGGAGGTGGGGACTGATATTTAATGCTGGTAAATGTGAGGTACTTCATTTGGGGGTAAAACCCGAGCCATGTATACACCCGGGGGGGGGGGGGGATCACACCTGCAAGCCACACTGGGAGAAAGGGATTTAGGGGTGGTGGTAGACGTCAAAATGAATAACTCTGAAAATTGTAGAAGAACTGCAGCCAAAGCAAACAGAATACTGGGCTGTATAGCCAGCAGGTATTACGTCCAGAAGGAGGGAGGTGATCCTCCCTCTATATAATGCCTTGGTCAGGCCGCAGCTTGAGTACTGTGTACAGTTCTGCAGACCTCATCTGAAGAAGGACATAGCTCTGCTGGAGAGGGTTCAGAGGAGAGCGACCAGGATGATTCAGGGCATGGAGGGGAGGCCTTATGAGGAGAGACTGAAAGAGCTTGGGCTTTACTCGCTGGAGGAGAGGAGGGATAGGGGAGACATGATAGAGGTTTTCAGGTATGTAAAAGGAATAACCAGGAGTGGAACCAAGGAGCTGTTTAGGTTAAAGAAGGGGGGAACAACCAGGGACCATGAGTGGAAGCTGGAGGGGGGAAATTACAGGGGGGGGAAGAGCGTAGGAAGCATTTTTTCACTGAGAGGATGGTGGAGCCGTGGAATGTGCTGCACAGGAGGCTGGTGGAAGAGGGCACAGTGGAGGGCTTCAAGAAGGGGTGGGACAGGTACAAGGGGAAACTGAAACTAATGAAGACCCTCTTGGGGGCTGGGTGGGTGGTAAGGCGAGCAGCCACTAGGTTGCTGGCTTTCAAGCAGACAAGACAGACCATTTGGCCTATTCTGCTGGCTTTTAGTATGTTAGTATAGTATGCCCATGCTCACTCCCTGACATTCAGATGGCAGACGGCTGAGGTGGTGTGTGGAGGGTCTGTGCCAACTGCTGTATGCAGATCTGATGGTTGATCACAAATGCCTTTTTATTTGGGGGGAGTCAAGAGGTGGAGGGGGTGGTGGATGCCGGCGGGTGGACTGGGGAGGGGGTACAATTGGTATAACAGGAATCAGGCTGAAGAGGTGAATGCCACTGGACTACCAAGGCTGCTGTGATGCAATTGAGGATGGAAGGGAGGCAGTGGACTACCAGGCTGTGATATGTGCTCAGGGATCAGGGGACCAACATGCTCACAGGGTTCATTATTGACATCTCCTCGGGAATGGGGGGACCACTAGACTATCAAGGTTCTAGTCTGACATTTGCTTGGGGATGGGGGGACTGATCTCTGCACTACAGGGATTTAGACAGTTTCAGCTGACAGTGCACATCTACACATGTTAAGGGAAGGGTTTTGGAAGCAGTAAATAGAATCATGGCAGCCTTTTACCGCATCAAAAATCCACTGAATAACCACTGTGACCTAAATGCTAGAGGATGACCTCATTTGCATGGATGCAGAGGTGTAATTAGTGCAGTCACACTATCCACGGAGCACCTAGCACCGGGGCTCTTTGAATATGGCTCCCTCACTGTTCTAATGCAATCTGCATGGTTAGCATGACACTATTCATTTTAGCGCCACTCTAACCTTCTGAAAATTGGGACCATAATCCTCTATTTGTGAGATTGCTGCTTGTTGCTGTGGAATTGATTATGATTACATAAGCACAGTATTATGAGTTTGGCGAGGGATAAAACAGCAGGAACAGGTAACACGTAAAAGACTAGGATCCAGTTTCCATAGAAATAAAACTAGTAACTGAGAATAAAAGGACAAGAAAGAAAGAAAATGTATAACACACAAGCTGAATTGTGACTAAATACAATTTCTTTTCAAAATTTCCCCAAAGTAACAAATTCACTTTAATCTAGACGCACTGTGACTCCAGAATTGTCTGTGAGAATGGGAATATACACTTTGATTCAGGCTAACTGTGACTCCGGAATTGTATGCGAGAACGGCAATATACTCTTTAATTCAGACTCACTTGGACTCCAGACTTATCTGTGAGTATGGGGATATACACTTGAATTCAGATTCACTTGGAATCTAGAACTGTGTGAGAATGGGGATATACATAGGCCCTCCTGGGTACCAACACATTTAGGCAATTTTCAAGGAAATCTGACACAGTAAATACTTGCCTCTGATAACAATTACCCCCAACCCCCAAGTTTCTCCATTTATTCTACTCTGCCTTCTTGTCTGATGTGACTCTCTGTCACTGGGGAACATCAGCCTCGGCTTGTATTAGCAGGCTATGACTGGACTGCAAGCCTCCTTATCAATTCTGACCAGGATCTAGTGATATAACAACTAGCTTAACATTGTTAAAAGAGCTCATAACTGACTACCCTTCATTTTTACCTCTCTCGTGCTCTCCATCCCTTCCAGGAACAACTGCTGCTGAGAGAAGAAATCCTCCTGCCTGACACTTCGAGATTTGCTGAGTACTCAACAGAAGTTTATTTAAATAAGTAGTGGTCTGGCTTGCATGCAAAAGTAAGAAACTGGTTAGTTTTGGCACCCTAAAATATGAGCCAACTACTGGAAGATATGAAAGTGAATTAATCCACTTTGCCCCTGTGTCTTTCTTGGTAAGAGGTGTGTGAAGTCAAGAAACTTTGCCTCCTGAACTTCATGAAAAAACTGCCACTTCACTTATTTCATTGCCTGTGAAGTGCCTACTTGCCCAGCAAAGGCTACCCGTGGTGGCACTTTGCCAGTGAAAGTGCTGGCTAAGTGCCATCACGCAGCTTTCACTCAGGAGAAAAACCTCATTGGTGAAAACTACACAAAGTGTGTACTTAAAACACACAGTCAGTTTCACAGTCCATGGTAATATTTTGACATTTTTCTTTCTTTTTTTGCACCCTGCTGCTTCTCTGGTACCTCACTTTTTTAGCTATCCTATGCTGCACAGAGTCCACTCTGCTGGGCCCCTATAGCCCGCCAACCAGGTAACCCAGGGCCTCCATTGTTAGCAGTCCAAAGCATCTTGTCATGGGGGAGGGTTCTTCTGCTGCTGCTACAAAGGCAGAATGCACCTATATTAACTCAGACTGTGGCAGGGGCAGACTTGGAGCTTCACAGGGTTGGGAGGCACCCATGGTTATGACAGCAGCTGTCTTCCCCGAAAGTCTCTTCTCACCTCCAGTCTGCTGACTCTTTCAGTGCCACTCCATGACGGTGAGGCTTGACCGAAGTTGCATGGTCACCAACTATGTTGCTGCCAGGCCAGCCTCTTAAGGAGGTACTGTTGCTGGGGAAGCCAGGAGTCGTCCCCCCACAACCAATCGAGTGCACTGTCTGTGGAACACTGACACTCCACCAGCCTGATGAAAAAATTACTCGCCTTAGTAATGTTGTTTCTTCAAATGGAGTCTTGCTATATTATGACATATGCAGTGAGTCCCAACCTTCGAACTGCTCCGGTGGTGAAAGAGTTAACTTTCCATGCCAGGCATGGAACGCTGAGCTCGAGCTCGGTTGAAACTCTGTCTGTTGTTCTTCAAACTCAAACCGTCAGATCTTTATGAGCTAAACTCACTGAGGTCCTGTGTGGAAGCTGTAAACCTACACTAGCCAACTGGCTACTAAACATAAGAACACATTTTTGTCCCAAAAGAAAGACTCAAGTCAGGAGACCCAAAAAATGAAAAACACAACACCAAGTCACCCCAAAAAGGAGGGGTGAAAACAACAAGATGGGCATCTACTAAGTGCCAGCACTGCACTGCCCACCCACATCCCAAAAACAGAGGTTCTGAGAGGGGCAGGCAGGGGGGAGGTCATAATACAGCAAGACTCCATTAGAAGAAACAACATTACTAAAGTGAGTAATTTTTTCTTCAAACAACATGAAGTCTTGCTATATTATGACATATGCAGACTACACAGCAGTACCTCCATGGAGGAGGGACAGAACCTACTTAGGAAATAGGCTCTGAAGCACAGCTAAGTTAAACCGAGCATCACTCCTAGCCTGGATGTCCAGGGAGTAATGCTTGGTAAAAGTGTGAACTGTTTTCCAGGTAGCTGCTTGACATATCTCTAGAATAGGGATGTCCCTGGCAGCAGCCAGGGAAGCAGCTGTACCTCTGGTAGAGTGAGCCCTCAGGCCTGAGGGAGGAACCTTATCCAGCTTTTCATAACAGAATTGGATACAAGAGACAATCCACCTGGCAATGGATCTTTTAGTGGCAGGTTTCCCTTTACCAACCTCACCATAAGTGAGGAACAGTTAGAGGGAGTCAAACCTGTGACCCTTGGTACACTCTATGTAGTAACTAAGGGCTCTCTTCACATCTAGGCTGTGCAGCCTCCTCTCGCCAGAGGAGAAATGGTCAGTGAAGTACACTGGAAGAGATATAGATTGATTAAGGTGGAAATCTGAAACCACCTTAGGCAAGAACTTCCCGCTAGTCCTGAGGACCACCTTATCTCTATGAAAGGAGATAAAATCACGCTCCACTGACAAAGCTTGTAATCTGTCAGAAATGATGGCTACCAGAAACACAGTCTTCCAAGTCAAGTACTTAAGCTCTGCTGAAGACAAGGGCTCAAAGGGAGGCTGCATAAGCTGAGCAATGCAAACATTAAGATCCCAGGCAGGGGCAGGGTCCCTGAATGGAGGGTTGGTGTGAAGCAATCCCTTAAAAAACTTGGAGAATACAGGATGAGCTGAAAGAGAAGAGGGTTTACCTGCTGAAATAAAAGCAGACACAGCTGCCAAATGTACTTTTAGGGTAGCTGGTCTCAGTCCCAAGATATTTAAATGGACCATATAACCCAGAACTGTGGGTAAATCAGCAGATTCTGGGGAAATACGCTTCCCAGAGCACCATATGGAAAACCTTTTCCATTTGGAATTATAGGTAGCCCTGGTGGAAGGTTTCCTAGAAGCCTTCAATATATCCATTACACATTGGGAGAGGTGTAGATCAGCAAACTCTAACTCTTCAAGAGCCAGGCCTTGAGATTGAGAGATTTGAGGTTCGGGTACCAAACCCTCCCCTGAGCACAGGTTAACAGGTTGTGATTCCTGGGAAGACACAGGGGAAGATGGACTGCTAAGGACAGTAGGAGTGGATACCAGGGTTGTCTGGCCCAATCTGGAGCAATCAGGATCACCTTGCAGGATTGAGATCTGATTTTGACTAACACTTTGAACAGGAGAGGGAAGGGGGAAAGCATAAAGAAACTTCCCTTCCCAATTGAGAACTAAGGCATCCAGAGGGACTGAGCCCAACACTGGGGGCCTGCAGCAAAAAAGGGGAAGTTGGTGTTTGTCTGGGGCTGCAAAAAGATCTATCTGCGGGGAGCCCCATCTGGCAAATATTACCTCCAGGACCAGGAGATCCAGTGACCATTCGTGATGGCCCTGGGAAATCCTGCTGAGAGCATCTGCCAGGACATTGTCCTTGCCTGGGAGGTGAACTGCCGTAAGGGAGGTGTTCAGGGAGTAAGCCAGAGACCACAACTTCATTGCTTCGGTGCACAAGGCCGTGACAGAGTGCCTCCTTGCTTGTTGATGTACCACAGTGGTGGTGTTGTCTCGTTCTGACCTGTACAACTTTGTTCTGAACAGATTTTGGAAAAACTTGAAGTGCTAGAAAAACTGCTCTGAGTTCCAACAGATTGATGTGGAGCAGAGATTCCTGAGGGGACCACAATCCCTGGGTAGTGAGGTCGCCCATGTGAGCTCCCACCCCAAGAGGGATGCATCTGTAGTAAGGATTAAGGAGTGAGACTGAGTGACAAAGGAACCCCTTGTCTCAGGTTGCTCTGATCCTGCCACCACTGTAGGGCTTGGATCAGGGTCTGAGTTACTGGGATCAATTTGGTTAGAGGGTCTTTCCTTTGAGACCAAAAGGCTCTCAAATGGAACTGAATGTCCCTCATCTGAAATCTTGCTCCCACACTACTGCTGTAGAAGCAGCCATGTGCCCCAGGAGCTGTAGAAAATGCCTTGCTGGTCGAGAGACCTGCAGGGTGAATGAGGAGGCCAGAGAGACCAGGGTCCCTGCCCTGTCCAAAGGAAGGCTCTGGCTTTCTGTGTTCAGCTCTGCGCTATGAAGGTGAGGAGCTGGACAGGCTCTAGAACTGACTTTGAAAGATTCAGAAGGAAGCCTAGAGAGGTGAGCAGTTGCCGAGTTATCTGTAGATGTAACTTGACTTGGTCTGGAGAGTGGCCTACTATGAGCCAGTCGTCCAGGTAAGGGAAGATAGCAATTTTTTGCCTTCTTAGGGAGGCAACTGCTACTGCCAGGCATTTTGTGAATACCCTTGGAGCAGAGGTGAGGCCAAAGGGCATTGCTCTGAACTGGTAATGGCCTGAAGGCAGCTCGAACCTGAGGTACTTTCGATGGGAGCTTCTGATGAGAATATGGAAGTAGGCATCCTTGAGGTCCAGGGACGCTAGCCAGTCCCCTGGCCTTAGAGAGGGTAGAATAATTCCCAGAGTCATCATTTTGAATTTTGGTTTTAAAAGGTGCTTGTTTAAGTATCTGAGATCCAGGATGGGCCGCCATTCTCCTGTCTTTTTTGGGGTAAGGAAGTACCTGGAGTACAACCCTTTGCCCTGGTGTAGGGGTGGAACCCTTTCCACAGCTCTGAGAGCCAGGAGGGAAGAGACCTCGGCCTCTAGGGCAAGTGCCTCTGGTGGATTTGCAGGTGGAAAGGATCTGGTCCTCATCTTTGGAAATTTTTTGAAGCTGAGAACCAGTCCCTGGCTTACTACTTCCAGGACCCACTTGTCTGATGTCAGAGACTTCCAGTCCTGGACAAAGTAAGCCAGCCTGCCTCCTACAGGTAGCTGAGAATCGGCCCTGGCAACCCCATCAGGGTGCCTGCTTGGTAGGGGCTTTAGGCTGAGGGGTGGAAACAGGCCTGCTTGTACCCCGTCTGCCTCTCCCTCTAAAGAACCCACTCTGGGCGTAAGCAGAAGAGGAGGCCTGGGCTTGGTAAAAAGGCCTATGAAAAGGCCTGCCCCCTGCCCCTGGAAGGCTGCCTTTGAGGAGTGGCCTGCCTTTCCTTGGCCTGTGCACTACTATAGGTGGTCCTATACGCATCCATTTTCTTCATGTAATTCTCCGTCTGCTCCCCAAACAGAGAATTACCCATAACAGGAAAATCCATGGCTTTAGTCTGGGTATCCTGTGACAGGCTAGTACATCTGAGCCAAGCCATTCTGCGAAGTGCCACAGATGTAGCCATGGCTCTGATGACACATCATTAGAGTCCACTGCAGCATGGAATTGCACCTTGGATGCCTCAATACCATCAGCAGCCACCTGCTCCAGCTCCTTGGCAAGCTGGCCAGGGACCTGTTTTGCTAGAGCCATGACAGTATCCCATCTGGATTTCTGATATCTAGCAACATAAGCCATATAATTTGCCTGTCTGAGTCCCAAGGATGCTGCCATGAACTGTTTCTTTGCCATGGCATCAATCCTCCTGGAGTCCTTGTCAGGGGTGTGAAGCCAAGGGAATATTTGCCTTGTCACAGGCTGCAGCCTGCACTACCCCAACATGGCTGCATTGTTGAGTAAGGAACTCCATATCAGAGCCTGACAATGTGTACCTCTTGTCCATTCTCTTATCCACAGGAGGTAAAGTGTGAGGAGTTTTTAGAATTTTTACTGTCTGTTTCCCAAAAGATTTATGCAAAGGAATAGACAGTCTCCTAGACTCTGGGATATCCATCATTTCCACATAGTCAGGCTCCTCTTGATCATCCACAGCTCCTCCATAGGGAGCTGGAGGTTTTCAGCCACTTTTATAAAACATAAAATGAGAAGGGACTCAGAAAGCCTAGGAGGAGACACTCCTGAAGGTCTGTCTGGGGAGATGTCCGTCAATGGGCACATCCAGACTTTCAAATCACATTCACTCTCCTCATACTCCTCTTCCCCCTCCTCAGTTCATAATATTCCTCTAAATCATACTCTTGAACGGTGGAACCAGCGAACCAGTCTGACACCTGATGGTGCCGGTTCGGTCGGAACCGGAAAGCGACTGGACAATTTTAATCGCTTTGGCTATTTCTTCAGCGGTTGGAGAGGAAAGTTTTGGCTCCACACCAGCTGATTTCCTAGTCCTTTTTGCTGGAACCAGCTCCTCAGAGTCGGATCTCCTTTTGCCCGAGGAAGTCTCGCTTTGGTCAGAGGGCATGCCTCCGGTTCGGTTGAACCAACCGGTCTGGCCATCCGTTCAGCGGACTTTTTGGCTTCCTTTCCTGAGCCTACCAACTCTCTTTCCAGGGTAGCTGCAGGAAATTTTTACAAATCTGGCAGTCTGCATTGAGGTGGTCAAACCCTCAGACAATAAACATAGGTGGTGTGGGGGTCAGCCTTGGCAAAGACTTCTCCACAGACACTGCAGTGTTGAAACCCAGTGGGCCCGGTTTTTCTTTTGGGTTTCTCAGACATAATGCCAGCCTAACCAAACTTACCCGTTTATGGCAATCTGCCAAGTAAGACCCTCTTATCGGTTCCCAACTGTGTCACGGGTCGTGGAAAAAACCACAATAAAATCCGTCTTTTTTAGAACCGACAAGAACCGGTAACCATACTCTAAATGACAGAATTAATATATTTTAAACAACCTGATCGGTTCAAACTGAACCGATAAACCATTTACAAGTTCCACACAGAATAGAAATTAATGTAAAACCTATCTTGTACTCACAATACCACAGACAGAGTCTGAACTGACCGGTTGCGGTTTAAATTCGGTCGAAAACCGAGAAAAACAATACTTTAACCGACAAAATGAACCGGCAGAAGGAGAAATCTCCGGAGTAACTGTTCAGTGAGGCGGAGTAAAGAATCTGACGGTTTGCGTTTGAAGAACAACGGCAGAGTTTCAATTGAGCTCGAGCTCAGCGTTCCATGCCTGGCATGGAAAGTTAACTCTTTCATCTCCGGGGCAGTTCGAAGGTTGGGACTCACTGCATATGTCATAATATAGCAAGACTTCATGTTGTTTGAAGTAGAGAACTGGATTCAAGTTGAGAACTCCGGTCTCCCATGTTGAGGTGCAATGCGCCACCACCAGCACCACTTGGCAGGGCCTTTTTTTGTTTAACAGTCTGTTTACCTAGGACTGCCCAATCAAGATGCAACATCTCAGTTTCAGTGGGTGCTGTACATAACCAATTTTGCACTGCAAGGATTTCAAAACATCGTCAAGAGACGTACTCAGGGTCATGCAGTGAACTACAAACTGTGATAGGCTTCAACCCTGTGTGCTCCTGTTTCTTAGTTCTGTGCTCAAACCACTAGACCACACTGACATTTCTGTACTATGTGTGTGTTAAATAAATCTAATCAAATCCTGACCCAATAGTTAGCATGTAAATTAATTGCCTACATTCACTACTACAGCTTTGTTTACATAATTAATATTCTATACAGAACTATTCTGTGATTCTCATTACAAACCCACCTTGCCATCAGTGAGATCGTAAATCTTTTGACTGACATACGTGACCTCAGGTTTCGGCTCATTGAAACTTGCTCTTCTGGAAATGTTCTTATTGGGCTTTGATAGCCTCAAGGTGGTTCCCTCTAGTCGAACAAAGACAGAGTGGGTCAAGGTGGCGTGGTAAGTTTCAGGATCATAATTAGAGATTTCATTCATCCAACCCTGTTAAGAAAAGAACAAAATGTTAAGTAAGTAAATTCCCAGTTGCTTCTATATTAATTGCAAAAAGGTACATCAACCTAACTGGACAGCCTACAAAACTTCAAATCTTTGGTCAACTGGACATTGAAATTTACCGATTCTTGATTTCAGTGTAGACAATCAGCAAAATAATGACCATATTCCAAACCTTGTTTTGTGCTAAGTTACACACATGATACCTAAAACAGAATTTAGATTTGTACAGGCTGCCAGTTTAAAGAGTTTACTAGCCAGATCAAGCGGGCATTTAACAATAGCTAGTGAGTCAAGTCTGATGAATTTCAAAGAGTTCTTGCTGGTGTGGTAGGAACGTTTTGTGTGTACGGAAGATAATGAGACTGAATCCAATTTGCTCAGCCTACAACATATCTAGAACTAGTAGGTTAATGTTAGGAGAAGGCTTTGGTCTCACAAGTACGAACTGTTACATGTAACATGTACTTTACAAAGAAAGACTTTTGGAAGAAGTAGTGAATTTGAAATGACTCATCTGAACAAATAAATATTTTAAATGTACTGAAAAATAAATAATCCACTGTGGCAAGATAAACAATTTACACAAGGAATCTGTTAATATAATGTGTAGCTTGTAAAATAAATTACAGTATCATGGATACTATACAGAAGTAAATTTATACTATATTGTATTTGGTATAAGAATCTTCATTATTTCATGTTATTTATTATACTCTAAAGCAACTGTGAGCAAGAATTTGTTCATTCCCACGTGTGCAATTTAAACAAATACCAACAGTGAAAACAATACCAGATGAAAAAGACTTGAACCTACTAGAATAGTTACAAGTTGAATGAGACTACAGTAGGTTGAACACATAGTTTTTAAAACTGACAATGGATCTGCACTTGATAATTGAAAAAGGTAAGTTATTATACCAACTTTTAGTCTGAAACGATAAAGATCTCTCCAGCCTAAGGCAGTGTTTCTAAAAGCAGCACGGAATGTCCATCAAGTCTGAGACCTAGTTCCCCAAGAAGTAACCAAGAAGGGAAATAAGTCCAAAATACTCAGAGAAAGCTGACGCAACATTATCTTGTGCAAAGACAGATTATAACATAGTTTTCCCATTCACTTGGAGATGAATCTTGTAGGGAAGCCAGTACTCACATACATCTCAACATTGTCAGGTGTGCTGTGCCTGTAAGTTACTCTCACCTATACAATAGTAATTGTGGTGGTTTGGTGTTGGTCTGCCACTGGGGCCCTTACCTTCTATTCAGGTCTGCCATGCCCATCTGTCACTGCTCCTGCAGATGCTGTCTTGCCGGACTGTGCGAATAACTAAGTCAGACGCATAACAGCAGAAAAAGTATTTATTCAGCACAGGAGACTTCTGTACAGCATGAGACTATGCCTTAGACTGAGGGTTCTCCCAGACTGTCCCTGGAATAACATGGCAATGCCAGGCAGTGTAATATTTTTAACAACAACAGTGTTCTGAGTGCTCTTAAAGGGGTGGCAGCTAAACATTAAGCGCCATGCTTAACTGTGTACTTCACATCACCCTTGGGATTGTGAAAGTGATTACCACTCAAGCAAGAAATGAAATAACAGTACAAATATGCAAGCAGTTGAGAAACATCAAGCATTACATGACACAACCTAACCACAGGAGTACTCTACTGCTGGGGGGGGAGGGGCAGAAAAGATCTGGACTGCAATGGTGACCAGTCAGAGTAGTACCAGGGAAGGGGGAACATCATTGCGACCTGAGACTTAGTCAGAGCAACAAGTGCCACAGTGCAGGGGAAAGGAGAAGGGAAAAGAGGGGAAGGGGTAGCAGCTGGAGATTAACCCGAACTAGGATATGCAAACTTTCAGTATACAGTTGCAGAACATGTAAACAAAACATGGTACCGTGATTCTGAAGAAGACATTCGGTGGGGAAGAAAAGTTAATGCGATGCAGCACTTATTAGCAAACACGTGTGAATAGAAACAGGTACATTAGGTCACTCACTGCAGAAGAGCTATTTATCACAGACAGTGATGAATGCCATGGGAAACAGAACAAGTAGTCCCAAGAAAGACTGAGTTCAGCTTTACTAAGTTCAAGACTTGCGTTCAACTTTTCCGGTCAGTAGGAATGGTATGATGAGTTGCTTGAACTAGTTCTTGATAGGACTGGGTAAGGTCTGCACAAGCAACCCAAGAATTCTATGAACTGTCAAAATCACAACATCTGACTCTGTAAGTCCAGGATCCGTTCACAAATTTCTTGTGGAGAATCTTCTCGATCTGGTACACAGGGCTGTGCACAAGAGAGTCCTGAGAAGAAGAGGGCTAAGAAGTCCCAGGAAGTTCCTCTGAGTGAGGGTCAGCTGTAACAGAATCTGGCTGGAGAGAATTAGGAGTATGATGATCTAAAAGAACTGGTTGCAAGTTATCAGGAGGTAGTTCTGATTCCAAAAAATGGCAGGTTTAAGTGCAGCTTCAATACTGGAAAGACTGGGATCATCCAGGAGAGTGTTTACTCAGGTATTCATGCTTCAGATGACTAATGTGGACTTTGGTAAGCACAAGTTTTCCATCTGACTTGTGGCGCAGGCTGACACGAACTGGAGAAAGCTTTTCCACAATGTAGAAAGAATCAGTCCAAGTGCAGAGCAGTTTCTTTGTGGTGCCCGAAACTAAGACAGGTGGATACAGGTGGACAATGTCCCCATCAGAAAATGAGGTCCATGTGACTTGGCTGCTGACATTTTCTGCATGACAAATTTTCTCTGTCCCAGTGTGGTGACTGCAACACATCTGGCAAGTTCAAGCTCTTCTAATACAGGGATGATGTATGAGGAAGCTGATTTTAGAACTTCTAGCAGTGAAAAATCCATGTCCAATGGACTATTTGGATGGCATACATGGACCAAGAAGAATGGGGTGTACTCAGTACTGTCAACATAAGGGCTTGTGTCACAGGCAAACCGAAGAAAAGTAACAAAGCATTCCAAAGTGCTGTGAGTTTCATACAGGTACTTTAAAAGTGTGCTGAGAATGGTAGGCATCATTTTTTGCTTCTTGCTTTGTCCATTACATTGCGGGCGAACAGCTTGCTGTATGAGTCTGTTAAGTCAAGGAGTCTTCAAGTCTTTTGAACAATGGTTGAAAGATAGGGCCGCTGTCTGAATGCAGGTACAATGGGGGACCATGATGACAAATTACTGTAGCAGCTTTGATGTCCTTTGGTGGTATGAGGTCTAGGTATTTTGTAAGGTAGTCCACAAAAATAAGTAATGTATTTGTTGCCAGAGTCAGTGCATGATGGTAAAGTTTCAAGAATGTCTGTGCTAGCTCGTTGAAACAGTTCAGTGGCTACAGGCATTGGAATGAGGTCAGCCTCTGCTGATTTGTCAAGGGTACTTCTTTAGGAGCAGGTCTGGCAGGATCTGACAAATTGGACAATGTCTTTGTTCATGTGAGGCCAGAAGTAGTGGACCCTTGTTTTCTTGAGAGTTCTGTGGATTCCCATATGACCTCCAGAAAGTAGAGAGATATGAGTGGAGAGAAGAACTTTGTTGGTCAGAGAGGCAGGCACAACTAACTGTACATGAGTTTTATCCACGCGATGGCCATTGCCTTCCTTGGTCCAGATGTGAAAAACCACACCATCACTGAGGAAGTAGCATGAAGTAAGAAAAAGAACATCCTAGCGATGAAGATCTGCAGACTCCAAGTAAGTTCCATCTTGAACTTGACATAGCACAGTGCACACTGGTAAAGAACAAGTGTCAGTCTAGAGTTTGATGGGCTAATCGAACCTTGGGAAGACCAATACTGCAAGGAGATCAGTTTGCCTTTTAAGGTATCCAAGGTCTCTTTGCACTCAGAAGTCCAAGTATATTCACATCCCTTTTTGGTGAGGGCATACAGTGGAGCTGCAATTTTGGCATAGTAACCTATGAACTTTCTGTAATATCCAGACAGGCCTCAGAAAGCTCTGGGGTCTTTGAGTTTGTTAGGTTCTGGATAGTCTTTGCTGAGAACTTGTCTGGGTCTGGGGAGAAGCCTTGTGAACTAACAACATCTTGCAGACAATGAATTTAACACTGTGTGAAACAACACTTCTAAGGGTGAAGGTTGAAGTTGACTTTATCAAAGGTGTTCAAACACTTCTTTGAGGTGCTGGAGGTGTTCTGGGAAAGTTCTGCTAATGGCAATAACATCGTTCAGGTAGACTGAGCAAGATCTCTAAGACAACCAATACAGTATAGCTTCCATAACACGCAGGACTGTGACTGGACTGTTCTGAAGTCCCACAGGCAGTTATCTGAATTGGAAAAGTCCTAAGTGACAGCACCAAGCTGTGTATGGATGAGAAGCTGGATAGATGCAGACTAGGTAGAACCTACAAGACTCTCTAAGGCTTCATCTGTTGTGGGTAAAAGATGGGCATCCAGCACAGAGCAGGCACTGAGGTTCCTTCAGTCCATCAAAATGTGATATCCCTTGTCTTTCTTTACCGCCAGCAAACATGGTGCACCCCCAAGGACTTGTAGATTCTTCAATGATGTCTTGTTCAAGCACATTTTTGATCATGTCCTCTAGGACTTGTTTCTGCTTGTGTCCCACTTTGCAAGCTTGCAGATGGATGGGTTTCTGACTAGGTTGCACCTTGATGGTGTGCTGCAGGATATCACAACATCCACACTTATTATTTGTACCAACAAAGACATCTGGGTACTTTGCTAGGAAATCCAAAACTTCTGTTTCTCTGTTGGAGGTGCTAGAAGCTTGGAAAAGGATAGTCGCTCACAGAGGGATAAGATTGGTGAAGTTGGAGCGGTGGTGGTGGCAGCACTGACAGGTGAAGAGATGATAGAACCAGGCTGAGGTTCTTGTATGAGATAGAGCTGGTCCCCAGTAGACAGGCACCCTTGGAGATGACAACTGGCTCAGTTGTAAAGCTGCAGCATTTCCAGAATACTATGCCATCATGCACAGCAGATAAGGTGTCTCCTGGGTGAAGACCTGAAGAATTCAGAGCAAAGGATCCCATGGCAATGCCATGAGCACCTTGTGGGAGTGGTTCACCTCAAACATTGGAAATCAAAGCCATCTGAGTCTTAGGAAGCACAGTGACAGAGTCCGTAGGTGCAAGTTGCCTCCGGAGGTCCAGTGACAGTTTGTTATAAACAAAGTCCAGGATTTTATGATTTATTTATTTGAAATTGGTAACTGGAAGAGGCACACTGAGCCAAGGTTCATTTCCAGGAGCAACTCGGGGGAGGGGAACAATAGAAGGAACAGCAGCATAATACACAGTAGCCAAACATCTGAACAACATATAGTAAAAAAAGTGGTAAAATTAGAATAAATACTAAACAAATGTGTGTGCAGAGAATAAAGTGTGGTACAGTGTAATGAGAATGCCTAGCAAGTGTATATTCAGAATGGCAGCAATACTTGGTGGACAAGAACAATACTGACAATAGGCAATTGATCCGAGGGGTGAGTAACTGCCTGACCTTGTAATGGAGGAAGGGACTGTAGTGGTGTCAAAGTTACACCAAGGCAGGGGCGTGGACCCCGCTGGCTGCTTACCAGGATGGTTAAGGCTTCGCTGTGGTGGTATCAGGAGGAAGGGTAACAGAAGCAGTGGGGGGGAAGGGTTGAAGGATGGCTTTGTGATATTTGAAAAAGTCTACGCAAGAATCACTGATGGTTGTAGATCAGGTACTAGGTAGAACTTGACAGTAGCTTGCTGTGAGCCAAAGTGTAGTTTGAGATGGACAATGCCTGTGATAAGTACTGTAGTGGCATTTACTGTGATGATGTACTTTAAGTCGGCTAGAGAGACATGAGGTGACTGACAAAAGGACTCTGTTGTATAGGATGTTGCTGCTGATGTTGATGACTGAGAAGTTTGCTCCAGTGACAACCAAGACATGTGTGGACCAATCTCTAATGGTCACAGGGACACAGTTTGCTAGAAGTAGTGATCTGATGACATGTACAACTGCTCCTGGAAGCAAGATGGTGCCAGAGCTGGTTCTTGGCATTGAGGGTGCTGCTTGTGTGAGTTGTGAGAGTCAGAGGGGTGGTCAGTTGACATGTTCCCCTGATCCTATGAGTAATTGTGTTTATCTTGGTGATGGCTCTGAGGTAGATGTCCTTGGTTCCTGCTAATCCCAATGTCATACTTTAGTTTTCTGCAAACTGCAACAGTGTGTCCTCTGAATCCACATCACTGGCAGATAACAAGTTTTTGAGAAGGTTGTGGTTGAACAGGTGGCTGTCAAGGTGGTTTGAGAGCTTTGACAGGTAGCTGAGGAAGAGGTTGAGCTAAGCTGTAAACTATTGACAGACATGATGAGCTCGTCTATTATAGCTTGTTGCTGCTGGCCACGTGTTGTGAATGCAGCCAGTCAGAATGATTGAGGTCCTTGTGGAGCCCTGAACATGGATATGGATTCCTGCATAAGTCACTGAGCCTGTACAGTGTCCATCCAGGTTCTCAGCTTCTGCTGGACTATGTTCTGATGAAGGCTGTGATTTGATCCTTCTCTATTTTCTGCAGACATCTGCAGTGTGACTCAGTGTCAACTATGAAGGCTTCCAGAGATTCTGTGAGCTGTATGGTACGTTCCCACAGCTGTTGTTCCAATGACCAGGGTGGATGTGCTTGGAGGAAATCATATTTAAAAGTTGCATACAAGGTGACAGTGTTTCCTTTAACTTGTTCTGGAAGTATGTTGAATCAAGAAATGGCAGTCCCTCTCAGAAGCAAGCGTAAGGCCTTGAAGACATGCAGGGGATCGTCCAACCACTTAAGGCAATCCAGGCTTGGAACTGCTTGAGGCAGTTGACAGAGTCTTCATGAGGCAAGACTGAGAATGACTATACCTGTAAGCTGGTATGCACCATGGAGTGGTGAGACAGTTTTAATGTAGGCAAGGTCATTCTGAATGGATTGCATAGCTGATGTTCCCTGTGATGAGAAGGTGGACTGGATGTCCTGCAGGAGGGTTTCTATTTTGTAGTCCTATGCCCTTGAGATAGGTGAAGGTAGGCTTCCAGCCGCTCCTGCACCCACATTTCCTTTGTTGTTGGACATGGTCGCCAAGGTACAGCTTTGCTTCGTGGGAGGTTGTCATGATGAGAAGAAGCTACCATCATGCAGAGGATGGTAAATCATTAATTAGATGGAGTGCTGCACAAACAATGATGTCTTAGACAAAAGTACAATTATTTGTAAGCAAAATCCATCAAATTACATCTTTAATAAACAAGTTCAACCCAAATCCTTGTTGTTCTGGTATTTAAATAAAGATTTCTTTGCAAATTCAGTTTTTTTTGTCTTAGCGTCCACTAATTTCAATTGGGTTTGCCCTTTTTTAAGATGGCTCCATTAATATGCATGTAAACATTACATGCATGCATATGCACATGCCCAGTAAATGGTTCAACTTTCAAAACATGATTTAATTAAGTTTTAGTGCCCATTTCAAAGAAAAATTTTCCCAGAGTTCAGCTTTCTTTCTATTACCAGAAAATGTATTTAGTTGAACTCGGATAAAATAGTCCATGCGGAGCCTTCCAGAACTTCAGCACCAGTTACAAATGTGACTGTGCTTTGGAGTCGGAGCGTGGACAACAGGAACAAACCAGCAGGTTTCACTTTTTTGTAAAATTTGGAAAAGTAATTATTTTTATGGGGACTACATTGCTGCCATCTCTATTATGGTACAAGAAGGACTACTGCAGGCAGTCAAAGCACGTTTCTGAGTACTGGCCAAAAATGTAAGTAAAGGGCTGACCGTGTCTCTTTAAGCACCATGCTTAATTGTGCACTTCACAAAATCAATATTGGAACTCTGCTGGTGGCCATAACTGTGATTTGTACCCTCCGTAACTTCTGTGGAGGATACAGCCAACCCCCAAAATACAGTGGCATCAAATCCCAGTGACAGGAATTCTGCAAAAAGTAGTGGAAATACCTACCATCCATACGCCATCAGAGTAAACAGATAGCTATGTTTATGATATCTCAAATACCACGCCACAATACATGGCAATGTCACAACACTGATTGGTTGGATTGTCATTCTTTCAACTGATGGTTCTCCAAATTGATCAAAAGTTTCAATTCTGTTTTTTCAGATCAAACACTATGTGCTTTTCACTTCTCACAGAGCTGGCTGGTGGTGAACTTTGGCTTCCTCATCAACAACAATGAATCAGGCAATGCATTCCACAATGTAATAACACGATACAAGAAAAATCTTTGTCCAAAGGATGTTTTCCATAAAGGGGGACAAAAAATGTTAGTATATGCAGTTCTGGTGAGCTGTTGATTAGGACATTCATGAACACCAGACATGAAAGAAAAAAGGAACTTGAGAATTATGAAAACTTTTGAATGTAGTAAGACTGTAACAGTTAACACTTTGTTCAAAGGAGAGCCACTCTAGTTTACTATATATGGAACAATGATGAGCCGAACGGTGGATGGAGCTAGCAAAATGACAAACTGAACGACAGAGAACTTTTAATTGTGAAGAGCAGTTAAAGAAGCTAATGACTATACTGGAAAGCAGAGCCTTGTTAGGGAAACAAAAGATTCAGGGCCCAAGTCCTCAGAGGATGGGGTAGGCAATACATAGTTCTATAAAAGGATTAATTTCAGTTCTACCGAGGAGAGGTTTTGTGCCTAAATGAAAACATCTGGGGCTCAAGCCCCTAAGGCCTAGGTCTAGCAATGCCCCTGACTGGGAGGACGTAATCAATGACAGATAATAGCAGTGACTGAGCCGAGACTTTCCTGGAATGAACAGATATGCAATGATTTAATCATTACAATTGTCCCAGCCAACAACATACATTTTTAACTATGTAATCAAAGTGATCATCATATGATAGAGACCAGACCAAAATAAATCCTAAATAAGGAAAAGTTGTAACTTGTTTAATTTTACCAACATCCAAGTCACTTAAAGAAAAAGACTCAAACTGTTTCAACATTTGCCGCATTCCAAAAAGCAAACATTTAGTCTTAGTAGTGTTGTGTAACATTCCATTACCTAGTAACCATGACTGCACTTTAGTAAAGTCCCTTTGAAGACAAAAAACAATGTCATTAGGGTTACTGCCAGGTCTATTCAAAACAATGTCATCTGCACACATAGTGATACAAGTGGCCTTATCCTGAATTGCAAAGGACAAGGGATTTTTTTTAAAAATACTGAGAAGTGTGGGGCCCAGGATAGATCCTTTGTGAGGACCCATATTAATGTCAACCAAGGGACAGCATATGGACCCAAGCATAACCGACTGTTTTCTGTCAGCTAATAAAAACAATACTCAAAGTACCGGATCACAAACCAAGTATCTTTTTAGAATTCAATTATTCAAAAAATCAATAGGACAAAAATCTGTAATATACAGGGCTGCTACTTTATAGTTATCTACCTGATAAAACTGTTAATTGCTCAACAATCAAATCTTTAAAAGTTAGACTAAACCAATTGTAAAAGAATGAATGTACTTGTACTTTAATGTTTAATTGTATTTTTTTATACTTGTAAGTTGTGTTCGAATTGTATTTATTGTACTTGTCGCTTGTGAAAGTGGGCATTTCTGCTCATCAGATAACAAGTAAAAAAAATAAAAATGAAAATGAAATAAATAATGCTGAAACCAGCAATGAGAATAAAATGAAAATTCTGAGATTCCTAAGTCTTGTGAACAGGTGACAGTGTTAGAAATACTTGTGGTAGAGAGGAGGACAGTGATGTATCCTGATCCAATCATTTCTTTATGGACAGGAGCAGCTTGGGTATCAGCTGGCTAGAGAATTGTTCCAAGCTGGGAAATCTACGCTTACTAGGGATAACAAGATAGTGCAAAAATCCTTTGCAGCTTGGCACTGATTTCTGTCAGTCACGGGGATGAGAGGGGATACCTGGGCTCAACAGCAATTTTTTTTCGTACTGCTGACTTTATGGCACTTGTGTCCCAGAGAACAAGGGATTAAGGGTTCTAGTTTGGTGTGGTAGGAGAAAAGGACTATTTTCAGTGACCCAACCCACCAAGCCAAATCTAAACCAAATACTGAATATTTGCCGAATGTGGGGACCCATTTCTGAATGTCTGGACCTGTACACATATATGAGTAGCCGAATGGTTTATGATATCATCAGTATCAAATGAAGGAAATACTGCCCTTTACGGGGCAGCCCATTATTTTTGTTATTGTTTGAACTGCATCTTTTCCCCAACAAACAAACCCCCATATGCTCTGTTTCTTAAAGCTACTCATGTAGTTCATGAGTGCCCCTTAGGCCTCCAACTGCCCCTAGTTTAAAACACCTATTTTATGACTATTTACATTCTGTATAATTTGTTGATTTAGCTAGTAGTTTGATTCTGATCCCTTTTTTCCTTTTAAAAGTGAAAAACAGGGTGCCCACCATACTGGTGTTACCACACCAAAATGTGCTTGTTTACAGTTTTTAATCAACTCTCACTGCATCTTTCCTAGATTTGGGAACACCCCCAACACAGTCTAACTGCTCAAGATGCAGTGGGAGGAAAGGACGCTATTGCATCATGAGTGGCTGTTATGTTCGGGAGGGGGTGTTCCTAATGTTCAGGATGCATGCAACACAAATAAATTAAGGATTTGAAACAAAACAAGGCTGAGTATAATTACAGTATTAGCATGCATTTCAGTTCTATTATGACAGGAGGCAGATTAAACAGTGAACACTGCCAATTAATTTTAGGGAAGGTAAGCAATCATAAAATGTGGGTTTTCAACCAGAAATAGTATGATGCGAAAAGGGCTGACAGTGTCTCCTTAAGAAACCCTAGGTAGCTGCTTTAAGTTTAATTCCCAAGGGAGCAGAAATGAGCTGCTAAGAAGAATTCAAAACAATCTGATGTTATAAAGACACTGTTTATTGTTCTGTCATCTGCCAAATAAAAATTTGTTTTAGTGAAGCTGACATTCAAAACAAAATATCACCTGCACCACCTATAGGCCCAATGGCAGTGCAACATGCTGCCTTGTGGGGAAACTAGGATCAGGAGCAAACTCAGAATGTTTGGTGCAAGTGGCCTGGCTGGGAAGGTGCTGTCGACATCCAAGCCCAAGGAGGGTTTGGCGACACATCTGCCGTCATAAAAACCCCTGTGGTGGGCCGAGGAGCTTGCTGCTCCAGAGGAACAGTGTGTGCTTGTGCAGTTGTGCAGCATTACCAAATAGGTGGAGGGAAGGGAAAGGACCAAAGAAGACAACATGGGCATAAAAGACTGACAACCATCTGAATGATGGCTCTGGTACACTCGAGCCCCACCTCATGGAGCCCGATATCTGTCCAGCTTTTTTTTCCAAGTATCAAACATTTTTATTGTGTGGTTAAAAAACCTTCACAACATTTGTACAACTAACAAACATGGCACAAATACATAGCTAAAATCATGTTCCATAAATAACATCAGTTTTCTTTAGATGAAGGAGAAAAAACAATTAACATTTCATCCTTGTCCCGGCTCAGCAGTATACAATTTTTATTTTACATTTTGCTTTCCTGATAGCTTGAAGATAATTGGCCAGCCTTTCCACCGCTCATACATCTTCTGTGTGAAATAAGATACTTGTTAATTTTGTCCTGTCTATTAAATAAATGCTGTTTAAAAAAAGGGCTTAACCAGTAAGCACACAACTTTTCGTATCATCTACATCCCATAACACGTGCAAAATATCTTCCTTACCACCACCTCCACAATCACAGTCTTCAGAGTTTATTCCTGCTTTTTTACATCTAAAATCCAGGACATTACTAGGAAACTGCTCAAAATTACAAAGGGTAAAGTTAGATTGTTGACCTGGCTCAGTAAATATATCTAGGTATTTTTTAAAACCATGATTATAATTGTTTGATGTGAACCATTTGGAATAGCGAGAACCTGCTATCAAATTTAAGTCCTCCCCATTCCAACGGTTGTTTCATCTTTTTTATATATATTTTTTGTATTTCATACTAATCACGATTTCTTTATCAACTGCTTTCTTTAAATAAATCTACTTTTGTTCCTTCAAAATAAGCAATATGGAGTTTAACCGAAAGCCTGATTTATATCCCAAGTCCTGCCAGAATTCCTTTTCTTTTAAACATTTTTTAACTAGAGAATCCTCATTTTTATTTGTAGCACAGATCCAAAAATTAACTTTTCTCACCTCTAATAGTGCTCTAATATTAGCTAACCCCAATTCAGACCTTACATACGAAGAAGGGCATGAGTCACCTACCCGTAAAATATATCTTAATGCTTTATATAAAAGAATCATTAATTTATTGGGGTCCTTTACATCCCAAATTTCATGACCATATAACAGCTCTGATTCAATTTTTGCTTGAATAACTTGAACCGGGGGTCTGACCAACATACCACCATATGTATAGTTGAATTTATTTAGTCCGGCTATGTTTTTTTTAGATTTCTCAATTGACACTGCAATATGTTTACTCCATTTACCATTTTGCTGTATCATTACACCTGGATATACATACTTCGTAATTACTTCCATTTTGTTGGGTCCAATGAACCAAGTCCCTTTACAATTCGTACTCCCAATAATCATCACTTTTGTTTTGTTTATGTTAATTGTTAATTGTAAACAACTGGATTCTTTATAAATATAATCCAGTTTTTTTTTTGCATTCCCATCTTTGTTAAGAACATGATTATGATATTGTCAGCATAGGCCAATATAGGGGCAGCACAGTCCTTAAATTTGGGGGAATCCTTACCGATGAGGCCACTATGAGCTAATATACCTTCCATATAAAGGAAAAACTGCAAGGGAGCCAAAACACATCCCTACCAAACCCAATTGATTTTAAAAGCGCCGGAAAGCTGACTCTCAAGGCCAAGTCTAACTCTAGCCCAGGTGCTAGCATATAATTGGGCTATAAGCTTTACTAAATTGGGATCAATCCCTCTTTTTAAAAGGGTCTGCCACAGAATTCCCCTTGACACACTGTCAAATGCAGCACTATAATCTATGACTGTAACATACAATTTTTGCCTACGCAAATTAACATACTTTTCAACAAAGTGTTGAAGTACACAAATATTATCGAGAGTCGATATATTTTCCCTAAATCCTGCTTGACAAGGAGAAATACCCCCCAGTTCTAACAACTTCAGCCACTAACCATTGCAGCATTATCTTGGAAAAAATGTTCAAATTAATGTCCAGTAAACTTCTGGGTCTATACATTTTAGGATCGTCTAAAGGGCATTTCTTATGTATTGGCACAATAATTGCACCCTTTCAGGACTCAGGATAACTCTTCTCATAAATACATTTATTATAAAATACTGTCAAAAAGTGGCACCAGGATGGGGTCTCCGTAAGATATACCTCTGTGGGGATCCCATCAGGGCCCGTCGCCTTTTGTTTTTTTTAAAGTGCAAATAGCCAGATAAGTTTCATCCATTGTTACCCACTTAAACTGACTATTAGGCCAGACAGCTATATCGCCAATTTCATATTCCCCCTGGTTAGAGTAAATCTCCCTAAAATGCACAAGTCACTTTTCTTCAGGAATATACAAATCAATACTCCCCTTAAAAGTATTATGTCCTTTAGAGACTAAGGTCCAAAAAACTTTTGCGTCCTTATCCTGTGCTACCTTTAGCTTTTCCCCCCCACTTCTTTTTAAAATAATTTTTTTTCTTTTCCGTGATCAATTTTTTATAGACTCTCTTCTTTTCATTTAGTTCCTTTAGTTTTAATTTAGATGGAAGCTTGTTATATATTCTACTTCATTTCCTAATTTCTGATTTGGTTCTTCTACATTCGGGGTTAAATCAAGAATCTCTGTACATATTAGTTTAATTCCCACATGGGGTCTCCAAAGACACTTTTATCTAATCAAGAAGTGACTCGAACTGATTTTAAACTTCAGCCCAATCTTTAGATGCAAGTAGCTCCAGAGGATGTACCACTACAGAACTCAATATTATAGAGCTTATATTGATCTCAGAATCATGCTTCCATATGGTTCACCAGAAGGCTCTTATTTCCACTATGCAAGTTACATCATTAATTTGCATTTTTTCACATCTTTCCTGAGCTTCCAGAATAATAGGATAATGATCACTTTCAGCACTGATTTGAATTTGGCAGCTATGCCAAAATTCCAGTTGTCCAGACCAAAACACAAAATCAATTACCGAGGCACCTCTTGGCAAGACAAAAGCAAAATTCCCTTCAGGATCTCCCACGCATCTCCCATTCAGCGGATATATATTATTTTCCTTTAATATTTCTAACAGAGTTTTACCACTTTTATTAATTATTTTGTCTTTAGATTGATGGGATTTTAATCGATCCATTGTATAATCATAGGAGAAAAGGAAGTAAACTACAAGCCCATCAAATGAGCCAATTTGTGTATTGAAATACCCCATTAACAATAATTCAGCCCTAGAAAATTTCTGCTGTACATTTTTTAAAACATCTGAAAACTCATACCAAATCCTCCCAGTAAAGTAACGAGTTTTCAGGGGGAACATAATTAATAAGTATAATTTCCTTACTTTTACTTTACAAAGACAATAAAAAAAAAATATTTGATGCTTTCCAGAGCAAAGCTGTCAGGAAAAAGCCAACTTTTATTAGTGTGATAATCCCAACGGAATGTTGACCCTACTTTTTATTTTTTGTTCCTGTGGCCCTAAAAAATTCATAGCCATTCAAAATAATATTAGAGTATTCATTGTGCCATATTTCCTGAAAACAAATTACCTCATGATTCATCAGGAACACTAAAATGTCTTTATCCGCCCAGAGTGATTGCCACCCTGCTATGTTCCAGGATACACAGCGAATAGTATGCTCATGTGGCACTGGTCTAACTACATTCTGAAGTAGTCAAACATCGTTATATCCCACCAACATGCAAAATCTGTTAGCCAATGACTGTTTGGGGCTATGTATAACCTCGTTGGGTAGAACATGCCAAGGGGTTTCCACACTCAATAACAATTTATCCAGTTTTACTGACTGTGCTAACAACAGATCAGCCAGTCTTTCATTACTAACCATTACGTCAATTTGGCTACCTTCATGTATCTGTTTTGCAAAAATCTGGCCCATTTTTCCAACTGGAATATCCAGAAAATTGGTCAATAAGTCACTTAATGCATGGGACAGCTTCATATCTGCCTCACCGTTCACTGGATTCATTCCAAATAATGTCAACATTTTTCCAGTTTCAGTATCTAGACTGCTAACTACTTCGTTGAAATTTTCTCTGTTGGGATAAAATAATAAAACATCTTCATTACTTTGGTTTTTCCTGTTAATCCACACATAATTAGCAGATCTTGAGGATGCAAAATATAAATCCACAATTGTTGCTCCATAGATAGCTAACTCCTTAATTTTTAAAATATCCGCTTCTGTCACCTCAATATCCAACTTCCTATTTAGGTAATCAATTACATGAAATTCCAGATTTGCTTTCTCTAAGCTGCCTCATGCATTTGGACCATATAGTCTAACTACTGGAATACAGTCTATATCGTCATCCAGTATGCCCTCTCTTGGGACTACAGCATCATTGATTCCACTGTTTCCCAAATCCTTTGTCAGCTCTTTCTCCAGTTCTACACTAATATCTTGTGTACTACCTCAGGGTTTTATTTAACTCTAAAAATTGATTAGCCTTTTTCTCATAAAAGTATTAAAACATTGTAAAACTGCATAGCACTTGCCTCACTGTGTTTAACAAACATAACACTTCTAGAAAACCTATATAACTACTTTCTGTACAGTTAGTATTGTTCCAAGAAAAAAACTGCTAATCAATTATTTAAAACCCTGTACCTTTAATATCACCTAATTCCTGATGTACAGCCACAATTTCTTGCTCTAGTATTGCAAGATGTAGTGCTAACTTCGACTGATGTACTAGCTCAGGAGTCAGGACAGCTTGGGCAGCTATTACAGAGGAAATAACTATCTGTTCACTAGCATCTGTCTTACCTTCATTATCCTTTCTATACACATGATTCACTCTTAATTTATCTCCATCTAACATGTCTTTCTCTACTTTCTCATCTCTTTTATCATCTTTAAAAGATCCTTTCTTTTTTTTCTTATTTTTCTTCCTCTTGGATCTTATATCAATGGGTGAGTCTGGTATTTCAATTATACTGAAATCAGGTCTTAATTGAATATTAGCACTTGAATTCTTTTCTGGCTGATCTTGTTTTTGTTCAATAATTTCAAGAACCTAATTTATTTTTGCTTCATTAAGGGCAATATGCACCCTCATGTTTTCCATAATATCTTTATTTACTATCATCTATTCCATTATAATAAAAAAAGCATTACTAGGATCTTTCAACAGTGCAATCAATACCTCACTCAAACATGTGGGGGTAAAGGGAACAGGGGGCACAGAATCCTGCTCACACATATCCCTAGGGACCAGGCTATTTTTTAAACTGCAGTGATTGCAACAGCTATCACATGCACCCTTGATTTTCCCTTCTAGGTCCGTAAGACCATTTACTGTTTGCTGCAGGTCCTCACATACTCCTTGGAGCTTCCTGTCCCTCATGTTCATAGTACTTGTCCTCTGCTCATGTCTAGAACTCAGAGTTATTTTCTGGTAAGTCACTATTACATCAGAAAATGGGAGATCTTTCAAGCCTACTTTCTGAACAAATATCCTGACATGATAGTGCTACAATGTTACTAACATTATGCTCAGTATACTCATTAAGTTGGTCTCCCTCAGTGTAATCAGCTTCAATTTCTTCTGTAACATTTTGTCCCTTGTGCCTGGGGGAATCCTCCACCACTGAAACATCCAGCAGACACTGGGCCCTAGTAGCCTCCGCCCTAGCACTCAAATCTCCGCATGGGGAAGAGAAATTATTTATAATATTTATATTTAATTTTTTCCAGAATTCTGTTGTTTTAAGCCATCTTCCCCCTATCTTAGGCTTTTTAGCTGGTATTTCTTGTAAAGGAGAATGATTACTAATAGTCTCTGCTTTCTAGTTTTAACCATTCTTGTTATAGCAAGGTCACGTTTTTACCTTGCCTACTTACACAGAGTAGAAATACAGTAAATAACAAATAACTAGTAACAGTTGACAGAATAATAATAAATTACACAAGCAAAAAGAAAGAGCAAAACCAAAAAAATTGCTAAGTTCTACCGAAAAAAGGTACACTCTGACAATATAAAAGTATGATACACCTTGTAGCAATTAAATCCACTATTTGTTACTGTTTGTTACTATTTGTTGCTAAATGGCAGTCCCAACAGAAATTTCACTAATCCAAGCTTACTGGGAACCAAAAATCCTTTTGAGGTTTTTTCTATACGGATTTTTCTGACTTGTCCTTTTTCACAATTATTCAGCCATCTGTTAGAATTGTAACTGTCTGGCTTTCCAGCGTTTATATTGCACTCACAAACTCGCAAACTTGAGGAACAATCTTCAAAAAAAAAGCATTCCCTCCCTTCAAAGTTCTTCCGTTCAAGAAGTTGGATACACAGTCCTTCAGCAATTTCCCTCAGTTCCTCAGGTATTTCTGTGGCACTTTTACTAAAGAATTCCCAAAAAATAGTCCATAAGTAAAACTGCTTTGAGTCCCAAAAGGCACTTTGAAGAGAACAAAGAGAAAAAGGATAGTATCAATAGATACACAGACCAAAGTAAAGGGACTACGACAGTCAATTAATCAATATCTATGTTCTAATGGGACAAACTACCTATAATCTGAGATTTTAGGAATTTTATAAGAATATTTTACAGAAAGAGTAAATAATAATAATAATAATAATAAGAAGAAGCTTTATTTTTAGGGCACCTTTCAAAAACCAAGATGTCAAACAAAGTTTAAAACACATCAGACAGCTCAGTGTCCTAAAAATATAAAACAGCAATAAAACAACTAATACAGTCAGAAAAAGAAATTAACCACCAAATGCTTGCCTCCACAAATAAGTTTTCAAGGCCTGTTTAAATCCCTCCACAGTCACACACTCCCATAACTGACAGGGTAGAGAATTCCAGAGGGTAGGGGCCGCAAACATAAATGCCCGGGCCTCAGAAGATTTTAAACACGCCCTTGGGATCTCTAGCAACTCCTCATCAGCTGAGCGGAGAGATCGCCCAGGGCAGTCAGGAACCAGGAGCTCTTTCAAGTACACTGGCTATCTGGAAAACCCTCAATTCATAAATTTATACAATTTATAGGAATTATTAAAATTTATACAACTTACTTCATCTTCTTTTGACACAAAAGCTCCTCAGGCACAATACGCCAGCTCAACGTGTCCTGCCTTGTATAGCGCAAGTTGAAACCTGCCTGGATGAATGGCAATTAGCGGATAGCTATACTGATATTTACAATTCTCAGCACACACCCTTTCAGACAGCTGATGCTTTGCCTCTTCACCAAGAACACCTCTACTGCACAGAAAAGAAGGCTAAAAAAAGAATAAAAGAGACTGCCGTGCAGGAGCAACCTGCAGCCCTCTACGCCACTTGCTGAATGAATCCAGTCAAATCTGATCAAGAACGACACGCATGCGTTTTATAGGATCAGGTCATGTGACTGGATATCAAGAAGCACGCGAAAAAAAACAGGCAGAATTTCCCCTTAAAATATGTAAAATGTTAAAACTTAAGTCGGGGCCAAACTTAACTGCTTGCAGAAACTAAAATCCCCTCTCGCAGCAACACCACTAGTACCAAACTAATTAAACACCCACTTCCCCTTTTTACCCCCACACACTAAACCTACAAAACTCCTAATATATTATGTTAACTGTTTTCTCTCTCCTTTTCTCTACTTTCCTTTCCTTTTACTGACATAATAATCCACTCGATCCACGAGTGTACTCCAACAACACAATGACGACACTGTATAGGTACTCCAGAACGCCAGACTCCTCGTACTCCACACTCCGATTAAAAGAATACACCTCCACTTCACTCACTACCCGGCACTCTGGTCTTCTCCAACAATTAGCCCTCTTGGTGCTATTTCTCAAAACTCTTCAGGGTGGCTACCCTCGGCACTCCAACCTCAGAAGAAGAAAGAGAGACGGCAGCGGGTGACACAGCAGACAAGCCGCACAAGACAGCCCGGAAAGCGCTGCAATTACTAGACCGGTATGGTTTACTTCACAGGTGGAATACCTTTTCTAAATAAATAAAAAGCATATCACAGCTCCTGCTTTAGCGTCGACTCCTCAATCGCTCAGTGTGTGGCGGCTCCGTGTGTAGTGCTCGAGGTTCATTCCAGAAATCATCTGTCCAGCTATCTGCTTACTCTTAAATGTTGATAATTTAATGGTATAAAAATGTTATTTCTGTAAACAGGAACATCACAGACACCTTCCAGGTGGAAATTATGTTACTCTTTGGAAAAAGCCGTCAGCCTAATTTTCAAAATGATTACCCCATTCCTACTCATTAAAGCAGCAGCATTTGTTAATCAATAAACATTTTCTTTTTTTTTTTTTGTATGAATGGATTTCTGGCATCCTTAGATTAATAACCAGTATATTTCTAACTCCATCAGATATTGAAAAAACAGATCTATAACAATTTTTGTAATTACTAGTCATTAAAGATGGCCACCACTCACACTGCTACTGTATCTCTTCCGTTGAAGGTAATTTTTGACTTTACATATTAGAGTTACACTGTGGATGTACTATGATAGTGCTAGCAAATGTTTCTCTTGGTAAACTGTCCTGCACCACATTTATATGTTTTATTTTTTTATGGTGGACACTGCAGGGACTCAGAAGCATATTAAAAATGTCAGAATCATATATCTTAATTCAGTAACGAAAGAAAATGAAAAAAAATGGGTACATTGATAATGTTTGCTGGAAATTCATTATTGCAAGGAAAAAAATAGCTGACATGATGATTAACAAATACTGTTGTTTTTAAGATTTCAGGATATCTCAAAGAAACTGTGAACATATACCATTATTAGAGAGAGTTAAAATTACATTTGAGAAGTTTTCTATATTGGTTTCCACTTTTCACTAAAACTATACCCACTAATATGAAAACCAAATCTCTGTCAGCTCTGGCTGCTGGTCTGTGTCCTGACGTTACAATCCTCTGCTTGTAACATCAGAATGTATTGCTTTGGAAATGATCATGATGCCACAGACATAAGATTATGATGTCTGATATAGACATGTAATAAGTATATTTAGTCTAATGGACAGAGATCCTGTTTTCATAGAAGTGTGCATAGTGTCTATGACAAGAGGATACTAATTTAAAGAATATACAAAGAAAACTGGAATGTGTCTATAAACTATGTTTTGCCAAGTTTCCCCTGTGAAATCCCGAGACTCTTAATGGGATGTTCCAAGATTCAGGTATGACTTGCTTGTCCTTGTAGCTTGTCGGCAAAAGTCTCAGGCTGTATGTTTTTATATTTTCTGTGCAGTCTTTCTTCAGGTGGAAGGTATTTTGGCTCCGCAGAGGTAGCCAGTCGATCCCTTCCACTTCTAGGTTGATCGATTCGCCACCATGCTCAGGTGAGTTATGATGTGTGCCAGGAAGAGTGCAGGGGTATGCCCCACTAAAGTCTATGGGGGTCAGTTTTATGAACTACTTTGTATGTAATAATGGTAATCTGGAGATTAACCAAGGGCACCAGTTGACTAACAAGCCTTTTGATTAATCTCCAAATGGTCATTATTTCATATAAAATTGTTCTTAAAACTGACCCCATAGACTTTAATGGGGTGTGCTCCCACACTCACCCTGGGCACATGTCAGAATATGCCTGAGTGCTGGGGTAGAAAAATCAACCAGGAAGTGGAAGGGATTGGTTGGCTAGCTCAGTGGGCCAAAATATGATCCCTTCCACTTGAAGAAAGACTGCACAGAAAATTATAAAATGTACAGCCTTAGACTTTTCCCGACATGAGCTACAAGGACAAGTACAGTATACCTGAATTGTATAATCTTATAAAATCACTTAAGAGATGACCATGCAGCTTTCACAATGCTTGGCGACAACATAAACAGAGATAACAATCGCAGCCAAAGGTCATTTTCTGAGAAGCACTTTCAATGTCCCTTTAGGAGAATATCTCGGAGGAAACAAGCCTTTTTCCTATCAAGGAGTACAATTATGGAATTCCCTGCCAACCCATATTCAGAGCTGTAAAACTTTACAATCTTTTAAAAAGTGTTTGAGACACACCAGCAATCAAGGTTCCAACGTGAGCCTAATGGACTCAGGGGCCGGTCAGGGTAGAAAGACTGAGCTTCCCGCAGGACGTTCCCTTCCTCCAGGGAGGAAGGACAGCCATCTGTGTTACAACACTACCACCTGGGTGACCACTGATGGCAGTGCAGCAGAGGTACAGTGGGGAGGGGCGCGCCAGGCTCTGCTTAAGCACACATTACCTGCACAGGATTGGAGCCCCTAGTGGCCAATATCATAAGATGATGGGAGTAAGGAAACAGACTAGACTCTGGCACGAGACAGACTTATGCCCCTCCCCCCCCAATAGGCCACTATTCACACTTATGGTTCTCCTGCCTCCATACTCAACAGGAAGTGGGAGGTTCGAGTCTGGTTCAGCCAGGCTCTACCATGTGGGGTAAGCCAGCTGGGTTTGAAGCCCAAGAAGGTAAGTGCCAGTGGTGCAGTGGGGACAGTGCTGGGCCAACCTGGGGAAGTGGGGAAGAGCCAGAGAGAGTAAAGTAAACAATAAATGTAAAAAAAAAAAAAGTTTCAGATGGAGTTTATTTAATTTGTCCACATGCACATGTATTGTTAAGATTAAAAACTGTTATCACATTGTCTGTTTCTTTGCTGTGTAATGTTTCTGTGGCATAATCTGCCTCGAGTTGTCCTTGAAAAAGGGCATTTTGCTCAAGGACCTAGCCAGTTATCAATAAAAAATAAATATGTCTCTTCTTAGAAGATGAATGTCTCTCAACAGTCTATGAGGGGTTCATCCAAATGTACAACTACCACAAAAAACTGAGGATATCGCAGCAGACGAGGCACATGCATTGTTTTTGCAAGCAACAGTTGTTTTAATATAGCTGTCTATATCTAAAGCAGCATGCAAGTAACAATTCCTTTTCTCTAAATTGTTACCAAGGAATGAGGCAAAAAAGACAAAAGATACTGAAAACACCCCAATTTTCAATGAAAATTATTATATGTTTTCATTAAACACATGCTCCACACCGCCCTAGACTATTTAGTTTTAGCCATCCAGCTATTTTCTTCCTCGACCAGTCATGCAAAGGATCCTGCAAAATACACCATTAGCAATATGATCTGAGTAGTTTCTATTACAGATTATAATAGATTTTAAATGAATATTTAACCTACGCCAGTTGTTCACCATCTCAGACGACTGAATACTGAATTAAGTCTTTCCCACAGTGCTGAAGAATTGTGTTGGGTGCCAGACAGGCAGACCTAGAAATATCATTAAAGGGAAAAACATTTTTGCATTTGACAGCTGCCAGAACACATCACTGGGTTAGGCCAAATTGTTAATAGGGCTGAAACTTCCTTTCAGCCTTATTTACTTGTGATTAATGACCAGGACACGCACACTGAGCTGCAACAGCTCATTTCCAGGTGCACCCTTGGGGTGGGTTATATGGACTTATTTTTATTCACAGGCCGAGGCAGATCTAACATTTTTTTAACTGGCTACCAATTTTTCAATAGAGTAACACATTCCGTGAAAAATGCAAAATGTTTCACTTTAATGGAGAACTGCTCTGAATCTATAAGTCATTTTTCACAGCAGACACAGCTTTTTCAATTCTGATTCAAATTCTTTTATTTCTCTAGCTACTCCGGCTTTTTAGTTATTGAAATGGTTGTTTCTGATTTCTATGCTGCTGGTAAGAACCATTTTAGAAGAACTGTGTGATGCAGTTTATGTCCCTGTTCTATTCTTCTATTGTTGGCACAATGCATCTATGTTCTATTTCAGAACTCTGTGGTTGTTTGGGACATAAACTACACCATACAGTTCTAAAATGGTACTTACCAACAATCTGGAATGCAGAAGCAGCCACTGAGGTTACTTAAAGGTTGTGTAGTGCCTTACCTTGCACTCCGCTGGTGACCTGGGTTCAGGAACTACCTCAGGTCGCTGGGATGCCAGTGGGGGGAGGAGGGCAGGGGCAGGATCGACATTGGCTCTTCACTCCCAGGAGGGGGAGGGTCATCCGTCCGCAGCCCTGCCGTCACTGGATGGAGGTCCAGTGGCAGGCGTAGGTGGTAATGGAGCGATTCATAGGGTGGGGTGTCCCATAGAGCGTGGCGTGCGAGTGCCTCCACATGCATGCATGCATCATGTCAGAGATGTGTGGGCTGGGATTGGGGAGAAAAATGGAAAAAGCAACTAAAATACATATGGGGGAAAAAAAAAGGTCAATGTAGATGGAACAATAACAGAATTTGAACCAACACTTACAAACCAGCCTCTACAGGGAAAAATTACTTACAGGTTCAGCACAGTTCTCCTTTAAAGCTCAGATTAGGGTAAAACAGCTACTGTTTGCTGGCCTAAGGGGACACTAACATACTAAAATGCCAGCAGAATAGGCCTAATGGTTTTTCGTGTCTGCTCATTTGGTCAGCCCCCCCACCCTGGAAGCTGACTTTGCTGTCCTCCCCACCCTCTCGGACTTCTCCCTTTCCAGCCCAGGGTACTCCCCTTGCAATGGGCTTTGCTGCCACAACCCTTCCCTTGTACCTGTCCCACCCCCTGTTGAACCCCTCCACAGTCTTCTCCTCCACCAGCCCCCCCGGCAGTGCATTCCATGGTTCTACCACTGTCTTTCTTTTTTCCAATTGTTTAACCAGGTGAGACACACTAAGCTGAAAACTTGTTTACAGATGCAACCTGAGAGCACAGGGAAGTTAAGTGACTTGCTCAGGGTCACAGTATATGCAAGGGGGCTGTGGGATTCAAACCCAGGTCTCCAGATTTGCAGCTCAGAGCCTTAAACCACTGCGCTATACTGTCTCCATTAGTCTTAGTGAAGTAGCACCTCCTCCTTTCTCCCCTGAATCCCCCTCCCTCCAGTTTCCACCCATGCCCTCTAGTTGCCCCCCCTCCTTCCTTCCTTCGGAGCACCCCGATGGAGCCTCCTCTATTTATCCCCTTCATGTACTTGAAGACCTCTATCATGTCTCCCCTATCCCTTCTCTCTTCCAATGGGTGGGCCATAGGCCCTTATCTGCCGACACTGTCTATGTATCTATGTATGTATCTATGTATCTATGTGTACATATTCAGCTCTTCGAGTCTCTCCACATAGGTCCTTCCCCCAAGCCCCAGATCACTTTGTTTGCCCTCCTTTGGACCCTTTCTAGGAGTTCAATGTCCCTTTTTAAGTGCGGCCTCCAAAACTGCACACAGTACTCGAGGTGCGACTCCACCAAGTAGTAATACGGAGGGAGTATCACTTCCCTCCTTCTGGAGGTGATCCCCCTAGCGATGCATCCCAGCATCCTGTTTACCTTGGCTGCTGCCCTCCTACAAGTCTGAGTTATTCATCTTGACATCCACCACCACCCCAGGTCCATTTCAGCCATTGAGACTTTTAGCATTTCCCCCCAGGGTATACACTTGGCCCGGGTTTCTGGTGCCCAGGTGCAGTACCCTGCATTGAACCTCAGTCCCCACTTCCATGACCAACTTTCCAGAGCATCCAGGTCCCCCTGTAGGGCCACCCTCCCCTCCTCCCCATACACCATTGCTCCCAGCTTTGAGTCATCTGCAAAGAGACTTATCTCACTCCTGATACCCTTTCTTATGTCAGAGACACAGGTGTTGAACAGGAGGGGGCCATGGACCCTGCTAATGACCCTCCTTGGAGATAAGATTATCCTGATGACCCTCTGGGTCCGCTCCGAGAGCCAGTTCCCTATCCATCTGATCATCTGTTTCCCCACCCCATTTCCTCCAGCTTATCCTACAAGCCCCTGTGGGGAACAGAGTCAAACGCCTTGCTGAAGTCAAGAAAGAGGACGTCCACCGACCTACCCAGGTCCAGCGCACCCATCACCCAATCGTAGAACTCAACAAGGTTTGTCTGACACAATTTCCCCAGGACAAAGCCATGTTGTCTATCGTCCAGGCACCCCATCTTTTCCAGTACTCCCCCTAACCCCTCCTTGACAATACCCTCCATCACCTTGCCCACCACTGAAGTCAGGCTGACGGGCCTGTAGTTCCCTGCTTCCTCTCTTGATCCTCCCTTGTGGATAGGCATGATATGTGCCACCTTCCAGTCCTGGGGCACCCACCCTGTCCTCAGAGAGATGCTGAAAAGTTCTGCCAGGGCTTTCGCTAGGACATCCGCCAGTACTCTGGGGTGTAATTTATCCGACCCTGGTGCTTTGTCCATCCTAAGGAACTTGAGGGCTTCCCTCACTCTCTCTACCGTGATTTCCACCTCCGCTTCCTCGGCCCCCTGTTTTGCCTTACCCCCTCCTGCTAGTGATGGCTCCCTCCCTTCCCATACTTGCTGAATGGTAAAGGTCTCTCCCCCTGCTCAGTATCACCATCTCCTCCCATGCATGGTGCAGACCCCCCCATTTGCCTTGGTAGAAACTGAGGCAAAGTACTCATTTAGTACTTCAGCCTGCTCCCCCAGGTCTTGTGCCCATCCCCCTTCCCTGTTCTAAATCTGCTAATCTGCCCCTTCACCCTCCTTTTTTCCCCAATGTATGTAAAGAACCCCTTGTTCCCTCCTGATTTCCCTGGCCAGGTTCTGCTCCTTCCTTGACTTAGCCGACCTCACCACCCTAGTTGCCCTTCTGGCCTTCAGCTCATACTCCCCTCGATCCCTTTCACTCCTTAAGCACTTGAAATGCCTATAGGCAGCCCTCTTTTCCCTCACAACCTCCTGAACCTCCTGGGTCCACCAACAGGGTTTTCGGGCCCTATCGCATTTGTGTCTTACTCTTGCACAGGTCCTGGTAGCCTCCTGCACCCCCTCCTGATGATTTCCCACCTACTGTCAGCGCTCATGTCCGGCCTTATCCTGTCCAAATGTTCCTTAAGGATCCTTCCCATTTCCTTGAAATCGGCCCCCCTGAAGTCCGTTACCTCCGTCTTTGTGCGACCTTCCTCCCCTCCTAGGTCCAGGTGGAACCAGACTATGGCATGGTCACTCCCCACCAGTGACTCCCTTACCTCTAGGCCCCCAATCTGGTCACTGTCCACCAGTACTACGTCCAGTATCTGTGCCTCTCTAGTCAGCTCCCCCACCTGCTAGGTTAGGAACACATCCTGGAAGACATCCAGCAACCTCTGTTCCCTGACCACTGAGGATGTCATAGTCCCCCAGTCCGTCCCTGGCATGTTTAAATCACCCATCACCACCACTCTTCTCCTGCCCAGTCTACAATACTTCCCAACATCTGCCACCAGACTCTCCTCCAGTTCCTCTGCCAACACAAGGGGTCTGTACACCACTCCTATTTTTATTCTCCTGCCCACCATTGTTATCAGGGTGACTCAAATCGCCTCCACGGTCCCCTCCGCCTCCTCCACCCCTCCTATACCAATGCCGTTTCTGACTATCAATGCTACCCCCCTTCCCTTCACTCCCCCCCGGTCCCTCCTGAACATAGTGTAGCCCTCCAAGTCCAGGTCCCAATGGTGCCCTGGGCTGGCCCGGGTCTGAGTGACAGCTGCCACATCTACCTCCCCCTCTGCTAGCACTGCCTGGAGCTCAGACATCTTATTTCCCAAGCTCCTGGCATTTAGCAGGACCACCCTCCACCCCTTCCCTACCCTCCCATTCCCCCTCCTCATGTTCCATTGTGCCCGCATGCTCTCCCCCCTTGCCCCCCACCTGTTGGCCTGTTTCCATGTTCCTCTAGCTGAAGACAGAGTCCCTTTTTAGTCGGACCCCCACAACAGCCTCTTCTCCCATCCCTCCCTTCATAAGTTTAAATCCCACCTTTCACTGAGGAACTCCGCTACTTTCAGCTTTAGGATTTCCCTCCCTTCCAAACTGAGGTGCAGCCTGTCTCTCGGATACAACCCCTTGTCCTCCCAGGTTGCCCCCTGGTCCCCATCAACCCATGCCCCCTATCCTCACACCATTTCCTGAGCCACTGATTTACCACCCTGATTTTCTATTTGTTCTCCCCACTAGCCCTTGGCACCAGCAGGATTTCCAAGAAGGAAATCGAGCACCCCATGGAATGGCAACCCCTGGCCAGCTCCTGAAACCTTGCCTGTATCTCTAGCTCACTATTTCCCTCTATGTCATCTGTACCCAGGTGAACCAGTATGTCCGGGGTACCTCCCCATTCCCTTGCCAGTGAGTATACCTTGTGCTTGGCCTTATGCACCGTCAGACCAGAGAAACATCTGGATCTAACCGGACAGGCTATACCCTCCCTATCCCAATTTATACTCCTGATCATGGAATCCCCTAACAGGGGCACTCTAACTCCTCCTTGCCTCCATTTTCACCCCCTAGGTTTCTTCTCCCTCCATGCCCTTCCTCATTCTTTTTCCGGGTTCTTCCGGCATCCGGCTCCTCGCTCCTCCCACTACCTGGGTGACTAACGCTGCCCTCTCTCTCTATCGACACTGGCCTCCCCCTCTCCTCCATTTCCAGGCAAGCCCCCCTGCCGGGGATCCTTTTTTATGTCGCTACTCCCCCTATCCCTGCTCATGACTGGTCCTTCTCCCCCATCTGCTGGCCTGGCCTAGCTTGTTCCCCCATCTGTGCTTAACTCCTCCTTGTCTGCCATGCCCCCTGACCCCAAACCCTCAGCCCCATTTATTGCACCCACCCACTTGTCCTCCTGTTCCTCCTCTTTGCCCTTCCCCCATGCCTTCCTCGGCTTGCTCTGATCCCCCCGCTCACCTTTTTCCTTGTCTCCTCGCCCCCCATTCTCCCTGATTTCTGGGCCCTGCCTCTTCCTCCCTTCTCCACCCTAACTGCCCTCATTGTATCTGCATCCTCCCACCTCCATGCCCCCCATTCTTCCTGATTTCTGATCCCTTCCTTCCTTTCTTTTGTCCCCTCCTCTCTTCTCCTCCCCTGTCGTAGCTGCATCCCCCCCCATGCTTCCCTCCTCTACTACCAGCCATAGAGGACTGAAAAGGTTGCTAAGCCTAATGCCAGACCCCAAAACCCCATCTCCCACCCTAGCCCCCATCCTGAATTCCTCTGTACTACCCCAGATACCTGCCCGCTTCTTTTGGAGTTTCCTCCATGTGGTCCCCCTCTGGCAGGGTCCCCATGTGCCCCCCCCAAGTACCCCACTGCGCTCCTCTCCCTTTGCCAATGCCTTTAGTACTCAGTGCAGCCACATAGGTGACCCCTTTCCAATTTCCCCCACCTTACCCTCCCCCCAAATCCTCTAGCTGCCTCCTCATCCCCTCAACCTCCTCTCTGAATTGTGCCAGCTGGTAGCACACTTGGCAACCCCCAAATTTCCAAGCCCAGTCAAGCACCATGGCCGCCCCGCACCCTGTGCACCCAACCACCCTCCCAAAAATGCCTGCTCTAATACCATGTGGTCCCATCCCCCACCTAGTATTTTACTGAATGAATCCCACAGGTTCCCTAATGATCAGCACTACAGTAGTTACAGTGCCCACACCCTGGTCAGAGCTACTGCATGTGACATGTACACCAAGTCAGGCCTGATCAGAGCTATAGTAGTTAAAAGGCACACTTCTAAGTCACGCCACTCCTATCCCTTGGCTCCTCCCCCACCATCCATTTAGTTGGGGTCAGAGCCAGGGTGGGTGGTGTGGGGCAAACAATCACAGCTCTTCTATGCCTGGGTAGATAAAGGCGGCTGGGCCTGTCTTTTATAGCTCAGCTGTGAGTTTCTGAAATTGGCGCCCTGGCTCCCGATTGGTCCGCAGCTCCTCTCCCTCCAACCCTGGCCTGTTGCTGACTGCAGCCACCAGGAAAGCCTGCTCTAGTGCCTCTCCTGCTGCTGATGTAGCTCCAGCTCCTCCTGCCTCTGATGCACTGTACTCTGTGCGCTCTGATGCACTCTCCATCCAGCCCTGGCCTGCTGCTGACTGCAGCCACCGGATAGCCTGCTCTGGTGCCCCTCCTGCTGCTGATGCAGCTCCAGCAGCAATCACAGCTCGGCTGTGCCTGGGTAGATGAAGGCGGCTGTGCCTGTTCTTTATAGCCCAGCTGCAAGTTTGAAATTGGCGCCCTGGCTTCTGATTGGTCCGCAGCTTTTCTCCCTCCAACCCTGGCCTGCTGCCGACTGCAGCCATCAGAAAAGCCTACTGCAGTGCCTCCAGCCTCTGATGCACTGTCCTCTGTGCGCTCCGATGCACTCTCCATCCAGCCCTGTCCTGCTACCGACTGCAGCCGCCAGGACAGCCTGCTCTGGTGCCCCTTCTGCTGCCGATGCAGCTCCAGCAGCAATCATAGCTCTTCTATGCTGCTGTGGGTGTCTTCAAGATGATCCTTCTGCTGTGTGGTCTCTTTCTTCTCTCCACATGACCACATGAGCATTCCTTATCCCCTTTAAATGGCAATAGCAATTTCTTCTTTGGAATTTTGTATCCTCACCTCATTGCAGAAGTGTGTAGGTTTCATATGTTTCTTGCCTTTCCCCACCTTTTCATGCAACATTTGGAAACATCCAAGATGTCCAAGACTGCCAGGAGCTACTTTGCTACACAGTTGGATCCACTACTGTCCACAGGGGAATGTTAACCAGGACACTAGTTTTACAATCAGTGCCACAGGTTCTTTAATGTCCACCTGACAGCAACCACAAATGGGCAGAAGGGACCTTGGTTTAATATCTCATCCAAAGTATGGCACCTCAACAGTGCAGACCCCCATCCAGTGCTGTAGTAGAGTACCAGTACTGGGTATCAGACCAAATTTCTGGTGTGGGACTAGAACTCACGACCTTCGGATCTTCCAGCCCCAGAGGCAAATCTCCAACCTACTGAGCCACTTACACAGATATAACACTAACACAATGATATAAGATGCCGCAGAACAACTTGATTGCATCAAAGTCTTTTTACACTGGTTAATCCAGGGGGTTGGCAGTATAACCTAGAGGTTAAAGTAACGAGTTGTGAATGAGTTTGGTACATCCAGCAAACTTGAGTTTGATTCCCACAACCTCCACTTGTATACTGTGTGACTCTGAGCAAGTCATTTAACCTCCCCAGTGCTCCCAGGTTGCCCCTGAAAGCAGGCACTTGTGCTTAGTGGGTCTTACCCAGTTACCAAAGTACTAAAAAAATTGACAAAATAGAAAACATGAATTAGACCACAGGCAGTTTGCCACTACTAATTTGCAAAACTCGGAGTTGTGAAGTGATCTGCATTCTTGGCATTTACCACAGTAGTATGAGTTGATCTAAATTGACTAGCTATTTTTGAAAACAATGTTGCTATGCAAAAGAAAATGACAGTTTCATCTTATCACTGCTCAAGCATTCACCCCTGGAAATGTGCCCTGCTGTCTTAGTGACTAAGGCCATTAGTTTAGGCAGATAAGAGAAGTTCAACTGCTCTTGTTTTGCTACCCAGCTAAAGGTTGCACTTCAATAGAGTATATGCTCCCTGGAAGGAATGCTGAAATGCCCCATGACCTTTACTCAGAATGCAGCTTTCCAATTGGCTGACTGACGGTAACCCTGACTAGACAACTGCACAAAATCATACGGGTACATAAATCATGTTCGCTTTAAGTGATGGTGACGCTTGTCTTACTATAAACAGTGATTATAACCTAAAACAAACATGAACAACTGAACTAAAAATCTGGATTCTGTGTGAATAATAATTTGTGTTTTAGTTTTCAAGAATGAAGAGCCAAACTACAACAAAAATATTTGATTTTTAACCACCCAGATCAGTTATTTGTGATTATTAAAATGAACAAAAAATAAAGATTTAGGAGTTCAGTAAAACTGTAAGAAATTTGTAACACTAAAAATGACCCAAATTAGGCTTCTTCTATGATATACGGGAAGCGGTACCATCTCGGTAAATAGAATGGAATAACTAAGAAACAAATTGAACAGATTAAAAGGTCTTGGGCTGGAGTTTCAGCCCTCCCAGGACTAAATTTCACTCTGCAGCAGCCAATGCAGACTGAAATCTCCACGCCGCTGCGGGAGATGACAAGCCTGGTTCCACTAGGCATAACATTTCAACACAGCAGTGGAGAAAACCCAGTCGCAAGCTGCCGCAAGTCGGGGAGCCAGTCATAAACCAGCTCCCGTTTTGAGAATATTGCAGCTGCAGGGAAAACTGCAAGTCTGCAAGTAGCAACCCACTTGCAACAATTTTTTTCCAACAGCTGAGAAATGTCAGGGGCTCTGAAAATCCAGCCCCTGGTCTTTTTCACCTTGACTTGTTTGAATGAACTGTATGAAAAAATTACTCACCATAGTGATGTTGTTTCTTCTAGTGGAGTCTTGCTGTATTCTGACTTAATGCAGTTAGCCCCAGCACTTGAACTGCCCTGGAGGGTAAGGAGTAAACTCTATGCTGAAGCACAGAATGTTGAGCTCAAACTCGGTTTTCAAACCTCTGTGGCACTTCCCAGTGTAACTGTCAGATTCTTACAAGCAACTAACTAAATGAATATAAAATATGGAAATTGTTTGAATATAAGCCAAAAGGCAACAATTTGGGCCCATAAGACTCAAGTTGAGAACCCAAGAAGAAAAAGGTAGTGACAACACTAAACACATTTATAACACAAGAGAGAGAATTCAAAATAACTTAACCCACCCAAGAGGGAGAGTACAAGGTACACCCCTGAGGTACAACACTGTAACTGTCAGCCCACTTCCCAAAAAGTAGATTCTGAGAGGGGAGGTTGGGGGTGGGGGGTCAGAATACAGCAAGACTCCATTAGAAGAAACAACATTACTATGGTGAGTAATTTTTTCTTCAAACAACATGAAGTCTTGCTCTATTCTGACTTAATCCAGACTACCAAGGAGTTCCCTATGGAGGAGGAAATATAGAAACATAGAATTTGACTGCAGATAAGGACTACTTGGCCCACCTAGTCTGCCCATTTCCTTACTCGATGGATAAGTTGCAGATTCTAGTTAATCAACAGCTTACTTCTTCCTACCCCCAACTAGAATTGCCTTATGCCTATCCCATGCATCCTTGAATTCTCCCACTGTTCCTGACTCCACAACCTCCTCAGGAAGGCTGTTCCATGCATCCACAACCCTCTCTGTGAAAAAATACTTTCCAACATTACCTCTGAGCCGTCCCCCCTCTATCTTCAAATTGTGCCCCCTTGTTCTTGCACATCTCTTCTTCTGAAAGATACTACCCTCTTGTACTTTGTTAATTCCCTTGAGATACTTGAAAGTTTCTATCATGTCCCCCCTCTCCGTCCTTTTCTCAAGGGTATACATATTAAGCTGCTTTAGTCTCTCCGCGTATGTCTTCTGGTGCAGACCCTGCACTATTTTGGTTGCCCTCCTCTGAACAGCCTCCACTCTGTCTATGTCTTTGCGGAGATGGGGTCTCCAGAATTGCATGCAGTACTCCAGATGAGGTCTCACTAACTGTCTGTACAGAGGGATAACAACTTATTGTTTTCTTCTGTTGATGCCTCTCCCTATGCATCCCAGTATCCCTCCAGCCCTCCTTACTGCCTTCTCACATTGCTTGCCCACCTTTAGGTCATCTGATATAATTACTCCTAAGTCTCCTTCTATTTTTGTTGTTGTTATTAACTCACCCCCCCAATGTGTGCTCTTCCCCTGTGTTTTTGTTTCCCAGATGCATTACCTTGCACTTCTTTGCACTGAATCTGAGCTGCCACATATTTGACCATTCCTCCAACCTTGCCAAGTTCCTTTTCATTTTTTCTACACCACCTTGTGTATCAACCCTGTTGCAGATCTTTGTGTCATCTGCAAAGAGACATACCTTTCCTTCCAGGTGCTCTCCAATATCACGTATAAAGACATTAAAGAGGACCAGTCACAGTACCGAACACTGCGGTACCCTGCTAGTTACCCTCCTTTCTTCACTGTGGATTCTGTTTACTATTACCCTTTGCATCCTGTTGTCCAGCCAGTTTTTTATCCAGGCTGCCACCTTGGGACCCACTCCAAAGCTGGCTAACTTGTATATTAATCTTTTGTGTGGGACTGTGTCAAATGCCTTGCTAAAATCTAGGTAGGCCATATCCATAGGCCCTTCCTAGTCTACTACTTCAGTCACCCAGTCAAAGAAATCTATTAGGTTCGTCTGACATGACCTTCCTGCTGTGAAACCATGCTGCCTTGGGTCCTGTGCCCCACTGGCCTCTAGGTACTCAACAATTCTTTCCTTCAGAAGTGATTCCATCATTTTCCCTACCACTGAAGTCAAACTAACTGGTCTGTAGTTTCCTGCCTCTGCCCTGCTCCCACCTTTGTGAAGTGGAATCATTTGCCTCTCTCCAGTCCTCAGGTATCACCCTTCCTCCCATGATTTGTTAAAGAGAGTAGTCAATGGTGTTACTAGTTCTACCCTAGTTCTTTTAGAATTCTTGGGTGTATCCCATCAGGCCCCATTGCTTTGTCCACCCTCAGTTTCAAGAGTTCTTTCAAAACCCTTCTTCTGTGAATGGACTGGTATCTACCCCCATTCAGAGTTTCTCTCTTGTTTGATTTAGGTACCTTCCCTCCTCTTCTGTTGTGAATACTGAGCAGAAATATTTGTTCAGTATCCCTGCTTTTCACTGTCACCCTCTGCCCACATTCCTCCCTTTATTAAGTCTCTGTATCCCTCCTTGGTCTTTCTTCTCTCCCTAATGTACCTATAAAAGGTTTTATTCCCCCTTCTTAACAGAGCTGGCTATCTTTTCCTCAGTTTGTGCCTTTGCTATTCTGACTGTCTTCCCTGCCTCATTCTGCTTTAACTGATAAAGTTCTCTGTCCTGCTCCTTCTGTGTTATCTTATATTTCCTGAATGCTATCCTTTTCTCCTTAACCGTCCCTGCCACCTACTTTGAGAACCACAGTGTTTTTTTCCCTCATTTTGTTTTGTTGATTTGCTTCACACAAAGGCTTGTTGCCTCTGTGATGGCTGTTTTGATTACTCCCCATTGTTCCTCCACCCTTCTTCTTGCCCATTTGCTAGTGCTTTTCTAAGGCACTCTCTCATTTCCTAAAGTCCAATACTCTTGTTTTTCTATGGCTTGACTCTATGGCTGTGTTTATTGTGAACCACATTGTTTGGTGGTCACTTGTTCCCAGATGGCTACCCACTTCTAAATCTGAGATCCTTTCTTCTTCCCCATTTGAGAGTACCAGGTCTAAGTTTGCTCCCTCCCGAGTGGGTTCCAACACTAGCTGTCTGAGGCATGTCCCCTGTAGGGCATCAAGAATGACCCTGCTCTTGGATGTGCCTGCAGCAAAGGTACTCCAGTTAACATCTGACATATTCAGGTCCCCCATCAACAATATCTCGCTTTTTCTGCCATTTTAAGGATGCCTTCTATCATTTCCTTGTCCATTTCCTCCCCCTGAGATGGGGGTCTATAAACAACCCCCATGCGGACTGTGGTGCCATTTCCTGTCTCCAGGGTGACCCATACTGACTCATCAACTTCCTGTTTACTCTCTAGTTCTGTTGCCTTAATCCTTTCCCTTATATAGAGAGCTACTCCTCCTCCTCCTCCTCTTTAACCCTCCCTGTCCCTCCTGTAGACTGTGTATCCTGGTATGTTGACATCCCAGTCATGGTTCTCTGTGTACCATGTTTCAGTGACTGCCACAATATCCAGACATCCCTCTTCCATCATGGCCACTAGTTCAGGGAGCTTGTTGCACAGACTGCGAGCACTGGTACTCATCACCTTCCATTTATTTTTTATGGCCTTACCCCTTTTAGCCCCATCCCTGTCCTTACTGCCTTTTTCTGTATTTATCCCTCTCCTGCTCCCTACTGACTTCTCTACCTTGGTGTTTACCTCTCTAACTACTGTGTTTTGTAGGGGGAGGCTGGGATTTCCCTGCTCCTTTTCAGTGCCTCCCCCCTTGGCTAGTTTAAATGCTTGCCAATGAAGCATTTAAACTTGTCACCTAGGATCCTGGTTCCCCCCCTGGACAGATGCAGACCATCGAACCAGTATAAGCCTGTATCCCTCCAGGTGGCTCCCCAGTCCCCAGTGAAGCCAAAACCCTGAGCTCCACACCAGTTTTTCAACCCTTCATTGGATCCCATGGTGCGGAATACCCTAGCACCATCCTTGCCATAGACAGGCAGCACCTCCGAGAAGGTTACCGTACATGCTACCTAAGGCCCCTCCCCAACTCCACAAATTCCTCTTGCACCTCTCTGATCCCATTCAGAGCCAGGTTATTTGTCCGTAGGTGGACAATAACATCCAGCTACCTCCCTCATGCAGCTGCTCCCGCGATCCTGAGGATTCGCTTCCTGTCCTTCTGAGCTGTACAGCCAGGTAGGCACCTTACTTCCCTATCCCCGTCCTCCCCCACATCTACCCCACTAATGATCCAGTCCCCCAACAGGAGTCGGCCCGGTCTTGCTGAGGGTTGAGGCGCTGGATGCCACACATCGCTCCACGCTGGTGACCCGGGTTCGGAAACGAGCCAGGGTCATCAGGGGTCGGCAGGAGAGAAGAAGGATCAAGCATCCGTAAGACTGCTCTCTTTCTCAGGGAGGGGGGGTGTGCAGCTGTCGGTGCTCGGGCGGCCCCTGGCGACGGCTGGGATCACTGAACACAGGTAGGATCTATGGGGCCGTTACTGGCAGTGGATGCCAGGTTCAGGGGCGCGTGCACGCGCGCTCTGGTCCTTGGCCACTGCATGCCACAGATGACGGGGAAAGAGAACAGAGGAAAATACGGGCACCAGATGCGGCGGCTTGATGGCCGTCCCTAGTGAGGAACACCGGTCGGCTCACTGGATACGTGGCACTGGATCCTGTTCAGGGGGGTTGAGCTAAGGGTGAGAAGCTCCCCTCCACCCTGCCATGGGGGTAGCTGAGGTACCCACAAGGAGCGCTGGATTCCCGGAGATGGTGGCCGGAGACCTGAAGAGGGATGCCAGAAGCGATAAGGTAGGCAGTCTGGTGGCTCAAGGAGGGGGAAAAAAAAAGTCCCCTACCAGGAGTGGTTTCCTTTCCCTGTGGGCTCTCGTGCCACCTTCTTGTGTGTCTCCTTTGTGGAGGTTCCCAGCATCCTCCTTGGTCTCCACTGCAGGTTCCTCCATTGAGGAACCACTCTTTGCAGAACAGCATATGAATTGTGGAGATGTACAACTGGAGGGATGCACCTCTGTTAGACCACCCTCTCCCTCCCTGAGCCCACCTAGGTCCAACCGCTCCTCCTTCTTGGCAACCTCCGAGGTAAGGGTGGTGGCCCTGGTGGTCCCTGGGTGGAGGAAGAAGTTTCATGAATCCTAGCCAGGTCAGCCTGCAGACCAGAACCTACTTTGGGAACAGGCTCTGCAGTACTGCTGTACCAAACCTAGTATCACTCCTAGCCTGGATATCCAGAGAGTAATGCTTGCTGAATGTGTGTACTATTTTCCAGGTGACTGCTTTACAGACCTCTAACAAGGGTATATCTCTGGCCGCAGCCAGAGAAGTAGCTGTACCCCTAGTCGAGTGAGCCCTCAGGCCTGAGGGGGGGTGCTTTACCCAATTTATCATAGCAGAATTGTATGCAAGAGACAACCCACCTAGCAATAGTTCTTTTAGTGGCAGACTTACCTTTTCCCACCTCACCATAGGTGAGAAAGAACTGATGACAGTCATTCCTGTGAGCCTTAGTGTGCTCTATGTAGTAGCTAAGAGCTCTTTTAACATCCAAACTGTGTAATCTTCTCTCCCTGAAGAAGACTTGTCAGTGAAAAACACAGGGAGAGACATGGACTGGTTCAGATGAAAGTCTGACACCACTTTGTCCAAGAACCTCCTATTGGTTCTTAGAACCACTTTATCCCTATGGAAGGATATGAAGTCAGGCTCAACTGACAAGGCTTGTAACTCGCTAATCCACCTGGCAGAAGTAATGGCTACCAGGAACACAGTTTTCCAGGTCAAGTACTTCAGCTCGGCCGAAGCCACAGGTTCAAAGGGGGGCTGCATGAGTTGTGCAATGCAGATGTTGAGATCCCAAGCAGGAGTCGGTTCTCTAAATGGAGGGTTTATGTGAACCAAACCCTTGAAAAACTTTTTAAAAACATGATGAGAGGCCAGGGAAGATCCCTTCCCTGCTGAAAGGAAAGCAGAAGCTGCTTCTAGGTGAACCTTCAGGGTTGCACAGGCCTAAGGCCTAGACCGCTGAGGTGCCCAGATAATCTAAGGCTGCAGAGATGCCTGCAGAATCAGGCACAATGCCTTTCTGAGAACACCAAATGCTAAATCTCTTCCATTTGGAGTTATAAGTCCTTCTAGTAAAAGGTTTCCTGGACACCTTCAAGATATCAAGAACTTCCAGAGAAAGCTGCACGCCTGCGTATTCTAACTCTTCAAGAGTCAGGCCTTGAGATTGAGAGACTGGAGATTGGGATACCAGATTCTCCCCTGAGAGGAGGATAGAAGATTGTGTCTCCTGGGAAGGGAAAGGGGACATGACACTGTCAGAGACAGCAGCAGAGGATACCAAGGCTGTCTGGCCCAGTCTGGAGCCACTAGTATCACTGTGCAGGGTTGAGTTCTGATTTTGGTCAGGAATCTGAACAGCAGAGGGAATGGAAGGAAGGCATAGAGGAACCTTTCCTTCCAATCCAAAATCAGGGCATCCTGGGGCACAGTTCCCAGGAGTGGAGGTCTGCAACGGAACAGAGGGAGCTGATGATTGTCCGGAGCTGCAAAGAGATCTATCTCTGGAGTACCCCATCTGGAGAAGATGACCTGCAGGATGAGAAGATCCAGGGACCATTTGTGGTGTCCCTGGGATATTCTGCTCAGAGCATCTGCCAGTACATTGTCTTTCCCTGGAAGGTGAACTGCTACTAGGGAAGTCTGAAGAGAACAGGCCAGAGACCACAGTTTCATGGCTTCTGTGCACAAGGCCATGGACCAAGTGCCTCCTTGTTAGTTGATATACCACACTGTGGTCAAGTTGTCTGTTCTGACTTGGACCACCTTGCCCTTAACCAAATCTGAGAAGCACTGAAGGGCCAGGAACACTGTCCCGAGTTCCAGAAGGTTGATGTGAAGGAAAGACTCCTGTAGAGACCAGACCCCTTGAGCTGCCAGGGCTCCCAGGTGGGCTCCCCAACCTAGGAGAGAAGTATCTGTTGTCAGAACTACTGAGGGAGCTTGAGGAAGGAATGGGACTCCTTGTCTGAGATTGCCCAGATCCAGCCATCACTGGAGAGCTTGGACCAGAGTCTGAGTCACTGCAATCAGTTTGGCCAGGGAATCCTTTTTCTGAGACCAAAAAGACCTTAGGTGAAACTGAATGTCCCTCATCTGAAATCTTGCTCCTTGTACCACTGCAGTGGAAGTTGCCATGTGGCCCAGGAGTTGGAGGAATTGTCTTGCTGGACAAGAGACCCGAGGTCGAAAAGATGAAGCAAGGTCTACTATGGCCTTCACCCTCGCCAGGAGAAGGAAAGCTTTTTTGCTTGGGTAGTGTCCAGTTCTAGTCCTATAAAGGTAAGAAGTTGAACTGGTTCGAACACAGACTTTGGAGACTGAGAAGAAACCCCAGGGAACCGAGCAGGTCCTGGGTGGTTTGCAGAGCTGACCTGATCTGTTGAGATGACTGGCCTACAATGAGCCAGTCATCCAGATATGGGAAGATGGTGACACCCTATCTTCTGAGGTAAGCCACCACTACTGCAAGGCACATTGTGAACACCCTTGGAGCTGATGTTAGGCCGAATGGCATGGCTCTGAATTGGTAATGGCCTGAAGGCAACTCAGACCCGAGGTATTTTCTGTGGGAGCACCTGATAGGGATATGGAAGTAGGCATCCTTGAGGTCCAGGGATGCTAGCCAATCTCCTGGCCTTAGAGAGGGAAGGATAATTCCCAGCGTTACCATTCTGAATTTGGGTTTTGAAATGTGTTTGTTCAAATACCTTAGGTCTAGGATGGGTCGCCACTGCCGTTTTCTTTGGGGTAGGGAAGTACCTGGAGTACAGTCCTTTTCCCTTGTGCTGAGTAGGAACCTTCTCTATAGCTCTGAGAGCTAGAAGAGAGGAAACCTCTGCCTCGAGTGCAAGGGTTTCTGATATTGATGCAGGTGAAAAAGACTTGGCCCTCTTTTTTGGAAACTTTTTGTAACTGAGGGCCAGTCCCTGGCTTACTACTTCCAGGACCCACCTATCTGAGGTAACAGACTTCCAGGCCTGGAAGTAGTAAGCCAGCCTGCCTCCTACTGGGATTGGGGAGTCAACCCGGGCTGACACATCAGGGTGTCTGCTTGGCAGGAGCCTTAGGATGGGAGGAGGAGGAAGCAGCCCTGCTCATCCCCCTCCTGCCCCTCCCTCCCTCTGAAGAACCCCTTCTGTGAGAAGGGAGAGGAGGCCTGGGCTTGGTAAAAAGGCCTGTGAAAGGGCCTGCCCCTAGACTGCTGCTTTTGTGGAGTGGCTTACCTTTCCTTGGCCACTGCACTCCTGTAAGTGGTCCCGTATTCATCCCTTTTCTTCTTCCCAAACAGAGAGTTACCCACTACAGGAAAATCCATAGCCTTAGTCTGGGTATCCTGTGAGATGCTAGTACATCTGAGCCAAGCATGTCTTCTGAGAGACACAGATGTAGCCAAGACTCTAAATGCCACATCACTGGAGTCCACAGCAGCATGAAATTGTACTTTCAATGCCTCAATTCCACCAGCAGCCACCTCCTCCAGCTCTTTGGCTAGCTGGGAGGTGAGGCCTATTTAGCCAGTTCCAGAACAGTATCCCACCTGGACTTCTGGTACCTGGCTGTGTAGACCATATAGTTAGTCTGCCTGAGTCCCAAAGAGGATGCCAAACACTGTTTTTTTTGGCCATGGCATCCACTTTCCTGGAGTCCTTGTCCGGGGGGTGAAGCCAAAGAAATATTAGGCCTGTCACAGGCTGCAGCCTGCACTACCCCAACATGGCTGCTATGATTATAAAGGAACTCCATAGTTGAGCCCGATAACATGTACCTCCTGTCCATTCTTTTGCCCACAGGAGGTATTGAATTAGGAGTTTGTAAAATTTTTTGTGTCTGTTTCCCCAAGGACTTATGAAGAGGGATAGACAGACGTTTGGGCTCTGGGATGTCCATCATTTCCATAAAATCAGGCTCTTCTTCCTCCTCCTCCTCTGCAGCTTCAACCAAGGGAAGCTGAAGGGTTTCGGCCACCTTTTTCTAAAACAAAAAAGTGTGAAGGGGACTCAGAGAGCCTGGGAGGAGACATCTGAGGACCTGTCTGGGGAGATGTCTGGTTCAATGGGCACATCCAGACTCCCCGGTCGTCGTCGTCGTCGTCGTCGTCGTCATCATCATCATCATCATCAGGATAGTCTTTGTCTCCCTCCCACTCCTCATAAAAAGCATCTGGATCGTAATCCAAAGGAGATGGATCCGACCGAACCGACTGCCTAACTGGCGGTACCGGTTCGGATGGAACAGGTCTAAGTAAATGGACAATGCTAATCGCTTTGGCTATTTCGTCCGCGGTTGGAGAATGCGGTAAAGGATCCGAACCGGCAGACTTACATTTTCTTTTTGGCGGAACTGGCCCCTCAGGGTCAGCTCTCCTTTTGCTCGAGGTATTGCCTAGATCAGTAGGCACCTTCTCAGGTTCGACCACCACCGAGCCGGGCTGGTCATCCGGATCTACAGACTTCTCGGCCTCCCTTTCCTTCAGCCTACTCAGTCTTTTATCTAGAGTGGATTTAGGAAAATGTTTACAAATTTGGCAGTCTGACTTGAGGTGGTCAAACCCCAGACAATAAACACAGATGAGGTGGGGTCGGCCTTGGCAAAGGCCTCCCCACACTTAGTACAGTGTTGAAACCCAGTGGGACTGGTTTTCTTCTTGGGTTTCTCAGACATGGTCAACCTACCAAATTACCCTATAGCAGCTTTCAAGCCAGGTAATAAAATAACCAATTGGTTACAAACTGTGTCATAGGTTTTGAAAAAGAACCAGAAAAGGCCCGGTTCTTTTGAAGCCGATCGGTACCGGAACACCACTCTAATCCCAGAAAAATTTACTTTAGAAAACAGAAGAAAATACAAGGTCGGTTCCTAACCGGACCGACCGATAAGAAACCGAGGAAAAAACTATTTCCACACTTTCTTTCAAAATAAACACAGTCACTGCCTATCTACAACACTACCTGTACCACTGACAGAGGCTGGAAATCTGAAAAAATAACAAATAGAATGGTTTAAAACCGAACGCTTTGCTTTTTACCGAACCAAGCAGTAGAAATCTCCAGAACGACTTCACTGTTAGGCGGAGTAAAGAATCTGATGGTTACACTGGGAAGTACCACAGACAGAGGTTTGAAAACTGAGCTCGAGCTCAACGTTCTATGCTTCAGCACAGAGTTAACTCCTTACTCTCCGGAGCAGTTTAAGTGCTAGGGCTAATTGCATTAAGTCAGAATACAGCAAGACTTCATGTTGTTTGAAAAGAAAGGAGTTAGATCCAGTCCTCTAATGCATGTGTATAAAGCATATGATGTACAATCATTTCTTTTTTTTAATTTGTTTTGTGTATGCCTATATTTTCCAATCCACAATGATGAAGCTATAGCAGATACTCAAAATCTTGGTGGGGACAGTTGGTGGACGCTGTGATTTCCAAATAAAAAGCTTCAAATTACTTAAGCTTTGTGCAGTGAGTCAAGACATCCTTTCTGTGGGTTGTGTAACTGAATTTATTTAAATTATTTTAAAAGAAATGGGGGGAAAAAAGGAGCTCCATTCAGGACTTCGTTCCTTTCAGCAAAAGCCTGGTAAAAAATTATTATCCCCAACTTTGCACAGCTAGGGGAAATGCCTGCACAACTTTCTACATCTGCAGAGGGAGAGAACTACATGACGTTTAGGAATATGTGATGAGGATTCAGGAACTAGAACTCCATGGTAATACTCCGTGGTAATAATGCATTCATATTTTAAAAAGAAAAATAACATTTTGCATAATAGAAACATGCAGCACTGAATTTATGTTAAAAACAAGATAAAACAATCATACTACAATTCCGTGAAGAAATGGCAATTCACTTTCTAAACTAATTTTAAAAAGTTCTGTTTTTTCGTATGTTTTAAGAAATAAGACCATTTTATAGGCACAAAAAGCCACTTCAGGGTGGGTACTGTGGGAAGCAATGTGCTTACTGGATATCTGAAGACTCTTGGTTATGCTTCCTTCCTCAGAATGCAATACGGGCTGAATTTTCAAAGGTGAAAAAAAATAACAGATGAGGATACCTTCGCACAACCGCAACTTTTTTTTTCATAAGCACATTTTTCTAAAAGGTTGCTTTGTTTGAGACCTTCTTCCACATTTTATGGCAGTTTTTTTTGTGCAGATGTGCAAAAATGTTACACCAGGAATTACCATATACTGTATATCATTCTTTGCACATCTGTGCAAAAAAGAAAAATGTTGCTGGTGTACAAAAAATGCTGAAAGAAGCATTTTTGCAGATGTGAGGATTTTTTCCCCACATTAGGGAGTTGCACACAGGAATTTAGTCCCTGTGCTATACCAGGCCCATTGAAAATTGGGCCCTAGGTGCATGCCATTATCCCATATAATACCTAGCCCGACATGGCTTATTGCTTACTTAGTAACTCAACAGCAACGCAGGTAATCAGTCTGTCTGGTCATGGGTTTATACTAGCAAAGTGAGAATCAATTTGGCTGTCCACCAAATGCGACTGTCAGCCTAGAAAACACACCTTTTGCAGCATAACAGTCCTTTTACAGCAAATACCACTGCTACAACACATACAATATACAGGGCAAGTTCTAAAGCATACCGTTTATTTTTTTTCTGGAGAAAAATTTGTATAAAACCCACTGCTTCTAAATAGGTCTGCACTGCTGGGCACTACTTTCGATGACCAAGACTGGTCTTCAACTCTGAAGGAGGCCATTAGGCTCCCCATGTGCAGCAATCTTAAGAGAATATAATATTGCTGTAGTCAGCAGGTTTACTACATGCCCCACAGGCTGGCTAAATTTTAGTCGGTTCTTGATGAGAGTCGGCCCTGGTGCCACTCTCCGGGAGCTGACACACTTCATACGTTTTAGTCCAGCCCCAACTACTAAAATACTGATCTCGGGTGAAGAGAATGTTAACCTATGTCACTGAATCCAGGGTCACTCTTTTGGGCCAAATGGTGATGTTGGGAGACCACTACCTTAATCAGTATTGACCCTCTGGGAATGATCAATTTGTATACCTGGCCTCCGTTGTGGCAAAGCAGACTACTGGCTAATTAAAATGTTTTAGCTCCCCCGAGTCATAAAGAGTAGTCATCCAGAGCTGCACATTCCACCACTCTGGAAAAAGCTTGTATGTAGGGTCAGGAGATGACTGAGGAGCTACTGTATGAGGCTATATGGCTGAAATTTGCAGTCACCTTGTACTTCGGGCCTGGGGGAACTGATATATAAGCACCCTCCCAACATGTTTCCTGAAGTATCTAGCATGGGCTGAAGTCCCCCACAAATTTCTTGAGAATATACAAAATGGTAATTTAAACTAAATAAAGGGGACATTGTGGACAAATTGTCACTGTCCAACAAAAATAAGGTGATACATTCTAGAACTGGTCTAAAACAAAAAAAAAAAGTCTTTGAATCTTAGCTCAAAGGTATGCAGTGAAGTAAATAAGTTTGATGAACTAAAACTTAGGTTTTTGGCTGAAAAACCAGATATTGTGGCACTGTCAAAAACTTGGTAGGCACCAGGCAATAGATGGGACAGAGCACTAGATAGTCATACAGCCATCTTCAAGGACAGATATCATAAGAAAGGAGGACTACGTACATCAGCAATGACCTAAAATTTTAGGAACATGATTTGCAGGAAACAAATTTAACAGACTCTATCTGGAGAAGATTACATTTACTAACAAGGAATATATTTGTCGGTAATTGCTACATTCCCCCTGGAAGTACTAACAAAGCACTCCAAAATTATCTGCACTTAATTAGAAGCCACTGTAAAAAGGGTGATTTATTGGTGGTAGGGGACTTTAACCTCTCGGATATAAAATGGGAGAGACAAACTGCTGAAAATGTTCAAAGTAAAGCATTCCTCAACACTGTAAGGGACTGCTGTCTTAAGCAACATATACAGGACCCCACTAGAGGGACAAACATCCTCGACCTACTCCTAACTAATTTTGAATTTGTAACAGCCCACAGGGTAGAAGAACCACTAGGTAATAGCGATCATGCAAGCATGAAATTCAAAATAAACATCAGCAGACCAAGACAAAAAGAGAAAATAGAAATTTTTTTTATAGTTAATTTCTTTATACTCCTCCCCTACAGCTCACTATCTTGCCTGATTCCCCAGCCCCATCCCCCGCTCGCAGCTTACCTTTGCTTCCTCCATGGCTTGCCCCCCCCCCCCGTGGCGGGGCAGTAGGGATCCCTCAACCCGCCAGGATGGATCCGTTGTGGAGATTACTGCACGCCTGTGGGAGCAGGCCGGTGGGGATCGCTTTCATCCTGCCGAGGAGCCTTTTTCTTCCTTCCTCCATTTTCTCCCCTTAGGAGAGGAGTTGTGCAATGATGCCCTATGGAGAGAGTGCACACATGTCTGCACGCACTCCTCCAAGCGTTTGCCTCCTATCCTCCCCTTTTTCTTAAGTGTCAGTGTGCTGTCCCCCAGCCGACACTAGGGGCCAGTTGGGCACCGACTGTTAGTGCCTCCCTCCCCCCAGAGAAGGAGAGCAGTCCCTCAGATACTTGATCCTTCTCCTCCCCTGCTGACCCCGGCGGGCCGTGCTTGTTCCGGAACACGGGTCGCCAGTGTAGCGCGAGGTAAAGTCCAGCACCTTAGCCCTCAGCGCCACCAGGCTGGCTGAAAGTGGAAATTTAATAATTTCAGTAATGGTAACTACAATTATATAAGAGATTAACTAGTTAAATAGATATGGCAAATGGAGTTGAAAGGTAAAGATTCCAGTTATTGCTGGTCTACATTAATGTTAGACCTACAAAACAAGCACATAACTAAAATTGCAGACTACAATAAAAAGGGAAAAAACCTAAATGGTTCAACTCAAAAATGTAACACTTGGTATCAAGCAAGAAAAGTCTTTACAACATTTGGAAAAAGTAATCCAACACACAACAATAAAAACAGATATCTGAAATCAGAAAAGAAATACAAAACAAAACCTGCACTGCAAACAAAAAATAACTTAGAAACCAAATTAGCTATGAATAAAAACAATCCCAAAGCATTTTATGTGAACAAAAACTCACAAAAAAAATCTGTACAACAGTATAGGTCCCCTGATAATTAGTTATATGCAAGAAGAAAAATTACTCACCTTAGTAATGTTGTTTCTTCTAATGGAGTCTTGCTATATTATGACATATGCAGTGAGTCCCAACCTTCGAACTGCTCCGGAGGTGAAAGAGTTAACTTTCCATGCCAGGCATGGAACTTTGAGCGCGAGCTCGGTTGAAAACTCTGTCTGTTGTTAATCAAACTCAAACTGTCAGATCTTTACGAGCAAAACTCACTAAGGTTCTGTGTGGAAGCCGTAAACCTACACTAGCCAACTGGCTACTAAATATAAGAACACATTTTTCTTGGTGCCAAAACAAAGACTCAAGTCAGGGGATCCAAAAAATTAAAAACATAACACCCAAACACCCCAAAAAGGAGGGGTGAAAAAATAAGGTGGGCATCTACTAAGTGCCAACACTGCATTGCCCACCCACATCCCCAAAGTAGAGGTTCTGAGAGGGGCAGGCAGGGGGGGAGGTCATAATACAGCAAGACTCCATTAGAAGAAACAACATTACTAAGGTGAGTAATTTTTTCTTCAAACAACATGAAGTCTTGCTATATTATGACATATGCAGACTACACAGCAGTACCTCCACGGAGGAGGGACAGAACCTACTTTGGAAATAGGCTCTGAAGCACAGCTGTGCAAACCGAGCATCACTTCTAGCCTGGATGTCCAGGGAGTAATGCTTGATAAAAGTGTGAACTGTTTTCCAGGTAGCTGCTTGACATTCTAGGATAGGGATGTCCCTGGCAGCAGCCAGAGACGCAGCTGTACCTCTGGTAGAGTGAGCCCTCAGGCCTGAGGGAGGAACCCTACCCAGTTTTTCATAGCAAAATTGGATACAAGAGACAATCCACCTGGCAATAGATCTTTTAGTGGCAGGTTTCCCTTTACCAACCTCACCATAAGTGAGGAACAGTTGGAGGGAGTCAAACCTGTGACCCTTGGTACGTTCTATGTAGTAACTAAGGGTTATTTTGACATCTAAACTGTGCAGCCTCCTCTCGCCAGAGGAGGAATGGTCAGTGAAGTACACAGGGAGAGACATAGATTGATTAAGGTGGAAGTCTGAAACCACCTTAGGCAAGAACTTTCTGTTAGTCCTGAGGACCACCTTATCTCTATGAAAGGAGATAAAATCAGGCTCCACTGACAATGCTTGTAATTCACTTATGTGCCTGGCAGAAGTGATGGCTACCAAAAACACAGTTTTCCAAGTCAAGTACTTAAGCTCTGCTGAAGACAAGGGCTCAAAAGGGGGTTGCATAAGCTGGGCAATGCAACTATTAAGATCCCAGGCAGGGGCAGGGTCCCTGAAAGGGGGGTTGGTGTGAAGCAAACCCTTAAAAAACTTGGAGAATACAGGGTGAGCTGAAAGAGAAGAGGGTTTACCTGCTGATAAGAAAGCAGACACGGCTGCCAGGTGCACCTTTAGGGTAGCTGGTCTCAGCCCCAGAGTATTCAAGTGCACCATATAATCCAGGACTGTGGGTAAGTCAGCAGATTCTGGGGAAATATGCCTGCCAGAGCACCAAATGGAAAATCTCTTCCATTTGGAATTATAAGTAGCTCTGGTGGATGGCTTCCTAGAAGCCTTCAATATATCCAATACACCTTGGGAGAGGAGAAGGTCAGCAAACTCTAACTCTTCAAGAGCCAGGCCTTGAGATTGAGAGATTTGAGATTCGGGTACCAAACCCTCCCCTGAGCACAGGTTAACAGGTTGTGATTCCTGGGAAGATACAGGGGAAGATGGACTGCTAAGGACATAAGGAGTGGGTACCAGGGCTGTCTGGCCCAATCTGGAGCAATCAGGATCATCTTGCAGGGTTGAGATCTGATTTTGACTAGCACCTTGAACAGAGAGGGAAGGGGAGACAGAGAAACTTCCTTCCCAACTGAGAAGGAAGGCACCCAGAGGACTGAGCCCAACAATGGGGCTTGCAGCAAAAAGGGAAGTTGGTGATTGTCTGGGGCTGCAAAAAGATCTATCTGCGGGGTGCCCCATCTGGCAAATACTACCTCCAATACTAGGGGATCCAGTGACCATTCGTGATGGCCCTGGGAAATCCTGCTGAGAGCATCTGCCAGGACATTGTCCTTGCCTGGGAGGTGAACTGCCATAAGGGAGGCGTTCAGGGAGTACGCCAGAGACCACAACTTCATTGCTTCGGTGCACAAGGCCGTAGACCGAGTGCCTCCTTGCCTGTTGATGTACCACATTGCAGTGGTGTTGTCTGTTCTGATCTGTACAACTTTGTTCTGAACGGAGGTGGAAAAAGCTTGAAGTGCTAGAAAAACTGCTCTGAGTTCCAACAGATTGAAGTGGAGCAGAGATTCCTGAGGGGACCACAATCCCTGGGTAGTGAGATCGCCTATGTGAGCTCCCCCACCCCAAGAGGGATGCATCTGTAGTAAGGATTAAGGAGTGAGACTGAGGGGTGAAGGGGACCCCCTGTCTCAGATTGCTCTGGTCCTGCCACCACTGAAGGGCTTGGATCAGGGTTCGAGTCACTGGGATCAATTTGGTTAAAGGGTCTCTCCTTTGAGACCAAAAGGCTCTCAAATGGAACTGGATGTCCTCCATCTGAAATCTTGCTCCCTGCACAACTGCTGTAGAAGCAGCCATGTGCCCCAGGAGCTGCAGAAAATGCCTTGCTGGTCGAGAGACCTGCAGGGTGAAAGAGGAGGCCAGAGAAACCAAGGTCCTTGCCCTTTCCAGAGGAAGGAAGGCTCTGGCCTCTTTTGTGTTCAGTTCTGCACCTATGAAGGTGAGAAGCTGGACAGGCTCTAGAACTGACTTTGGAAGATTGAGAAGGAAACCTAGAGATGTGAGCAGTTGCTGAGTTACCTGAAGGTGTAGTTTGACTTGGTCTGGAGACTGGCCTACTATGAGCCAGTCGTCCAGGTAAGGAAAGATGGCAATCTTTTGCCTTCTCAAGTGGGCAACTGCTACTGCCAGGCATTTTGTGAATACCCTCGGGGCAGAGGTGAGGCCAAAGGCATTGCTCTGAACTGGTAATGGCCTGAGGGCAGTTTGAATCTGAGGTACTTTCGATGGGAGCTCCGATAAGAACATGGAAGTAGGTATCCTTGAGGTCCAGGGACGCTTAGCCAGTCCCCTGGCCTTAGAGAGGGTAAAATAATTCCCAGAGTCACCATTTTGAATTTTGGTTTTAAAAGGTGCTTGTTTAGGTATCTGAGATCCAGGATGGGCCGCCATTCTCCTGTCTTTTTTGGGGTAAGGAAGTACCTGGAGTACAACACTTTGCCCTGGTGTAGGGGTGGAACCCTTTCCACAGCTCTGAGAGCCAGGAGGGTAGAAACTTCTGTTTCTAGGGCAAGTGCCTCTGATGGATTTGCAGGTGGAAAGGATCTGGTTCTCATCTTTGGAAATTTTTTGAAGCTGAGAACCAGTCCCTGGCTTACTACTTCCAGGACTCACTTGTCTGATGTTAAAGACTTCCAGTCCTGGACAAAGTAAGCCAGCCTGCCCCCTACAGGTAGTGGAGAATCGGCCCTGGCCACCCCATCAGGGTGCCTGCTTGGCAGGGGCATTGGGCTGAGGGGTAGAAGCAGGCTTGCTTGTACCCCGTCTGCCTCTCCCTCTCAAGAACCCCCTCTGGGCATAAGCAGAAGAGGAGGCCTGGACTTGGTAAAAAGGCCTATGAAAAGGCCTGCCCCTGCCCCTGGGATGCTGCCTTTGAGGAGTGGCCTGCCTTTCCTTGGCCTGTGCACTCCTATAGGTGGTCCAATATTCATCCATCTTCTTCATGTAATTCTCTGTCTGTTCCCCAAACAGAGAATTGCCCACAACAGGAAAATCCATGGCCTTAGACTGGGTGTCCTATGACAGGGCAGTACATCTGAGCCAAGCCATTCTGCGAAGTGCCACAGATGTAGCCATGACCCTTGATGACACATCATTAGAGTCAACTGCAGCATGAAATTGCACCTTGGATGCCTCAATCCCATCCGCAGCCACCTGTTCCAGCTCCCTGGCAAGCTGGTCAGGGACCTGTTTTGCCAGGGCCAGCACAGTATCCCATCTGGATTTCTGGTACCTAGCAGCATAAGCCATATAATTTGCCTGTCTGAGTCCCAAAGATGCTGCCATGTACTGTTTCTTTGCCATGGCATCAATCCTCCTGGAGTCCTTTTCAGGGGTGCAGGTTAGAGGAATATTTGCCTTGTCACAGGCTGCAGCCTGCACTACCCCCACATGGCTGCATTGCTGTGTGAGGAACTCCGTATCAGAGCTTGATAATGTATACCTCTTGTCCATCCTTTTATCAACAGGAGGTATAGTGTGAGGAGTTTTTAGAATTTTTACTGTCTGTTTCCTAAAAGATTTATGCAAAGGAATAGACAGTCTCCTAGACTCTGGAATATCCATCATTTCTACATAATCAGGCTCCTCTTGGTCATCAACAGCTTCCTCAACAGGGAGCTGGAGAGTTTCAGCAACTTTCTTATAGAACATAAAATGAGAAGGGGACTCAGATAGCCTGGGGGGAGAAACCCCTGACGGTCTGTCTGGAGAGATGTCTGGTTCAATGGGCACATCCAGACCTTCAAAACCACATTCACTCTCCTCATAATCCTCTTCCCCCTCCTCCGGTTCATAAAAATCCTCAAAATCATAATCTTGAACCAGTGGAACTGGCTGAACCGAGCGCTTCCCTGATGGTGTCGGTTCGGTCAGAACCGGGGAAAGTGACCGGACAATTTGAATTGCTTTAGCTATTTCTTCAGCGGTTGGAGAAAGAACCACACTAGCTGACTTTCTAGTCCTTTTAGTTGGAACCGGCTCCTCGGAGCTGGCTCTTCGTTTGCCCGAGTAAGTATCACCCTGGTCAGAGGGCACCCGGTTCGGTTGGAACCGAACCGGGCTGGCCATCCGGGTCAGCGGACTTTTTGGCCTCCCTTTCCCTGAGCCTACCAACTCTCTTTTCTATGGTGGCAGCAGGAAAATTCTTACAAATCTGGCAGTCTGCATTGAGGTGGTCAAACCCCAGACAATATACACTGGTGGTGTGTGGGTCAGCCTTAGCAAAGGCTTCCCCACAAACACTACAGTGCTGAAACCCAGTGGGCCCAGTTTTTCTTTTGGGTTTCTCAGACATAGTGCCAGCCTAACCAAACTTGCCCGTTTATGGCAATCCACCAAGCAAGACTCTCTTATCGGTTCCCAACCGTTTCACGGGCCGTGGAAAAAACCGTAATGAAATCAGTTTTTTTTAGAACCGATAAGAACCGGGAACCACACTCTAAATAAGGACTAGTAAAGTTTGAGAGTAACCTGATTGGTTCAAACCGAACCGAAAAGCGTTTACAAGTTCCACACAGAATAAAATAAATGTAAGCTATCTATTACTTACAATACCACAGACAGAGCTTGAACCGACTCGGTTATGTTTAATTTCGTCAAAAACCGAAAATAATACTTTTAACTGACAAACGAACCGAGCAGAAGGAGAAATCTCCGGAGCGACTGTTCAGTGAGGTGGAGTAAAGAATCTGACAGTTTGAGTTTGATTAACAACAGACAGAGTTTTCAACCGAGCTCGCGCTCACAGTTCCATGCCTGGCATGGAAAGTTAACTCTTTCACCTCTGAAGCAGTTCGAAGGTTGGGACTCACTGCATATGTCATACTATAGCAAGACTTCATGTTGTTTGAAGCATATGAACAGATCAAGGCCAAAAGAATGTAACAAGTATTGCTATTCCATATTCCACAAAGGTAAAAGTTCAACAAAATTTGATGAAATCACTGGAAAAATTTGCTCCTCAAAGAAGACAACGTACTAAAGGATCTACTGGCTATAGATGGTAAGAAATGGCAGGACCTGCTAGTATCGCTCCAAGCGTTCTGAAGGAAGCTGCAATGGTAATCAGTAAACCGCTAACATTTCTCAGAATTACTTGTATTGTCCCACTAGACTGGAGAATAGCAGACGCAAACCTCATCCACAAAGAAATGGAAAAAATACCAAAATATCAAACTACAGACTTATTGATATTGCATCCATTCTAGTCAAAATCATGGAAAAGAGGGTAGGAAAAAAATACTGGAAGAAGAATGTGATTCGAAAACTATCACCAATTATATACAGCATGGGTTCAGGGGCGGGAATCATGTACTACGAACCTCATGTGCTTTATAAGCCCTTTATCAAAACCCTTGACAGCGGCAGTCTTTTTTTTTTTTTCATCTAGGTCCCTGCCTGCATTGCTCAGCCAATTTTCCTCCTCACCTCCGGGACTTTATCTTCCAGGGGCGATACCTCTGGCCCCCTCGGGCAGGGCCACCTCCCAGTGCAACCCACACGGAGATGGGAGAAGGATGCCGGCAGCAGCGCCCGCTGGTCTTGCCTCCCTGGATTGCCCCCCCCAGGGCGGGGCGTGAGGTTGAGCTAGATCAGTGGGGACAGGATAGGTTGGCCACAGGAGTGACACGGCGGTGGAGCAGAGCCAGTGAGTGAGGCATCATATGTGGCAGCCACAGTTTATTCATCATAGATCCCTGGGGCAGGGACGTGCAATGACATTCCGTGTCCGCCCCGCTTCCTTCAGGTGACGGTGCCAGCACAAAGGAACCCCCAGCCTCTGCCAGAAGTCCATAGTGTGCTGGACACTCTTCCCCCCTCCCCCAGAGAAGGAGAGCAGTCCCTAGGATGCTTAATCCTTCCCCCCCTCCGGACGGCCCTCCAATGCCCCAAGTCCATTCCTGAACCTGGGTCACTGGCGTCTCAGACAGACACCCTGCCTCTGTGCCGGCAATAGCGGCTGTCCTGCAGATGTTATCTTTCTAGATTTCCAGAAAGCTTTTGACCTAGTATCCCATAACAAACTACTCTTACAACTCCAAGAAAAAATTACTCACCTTAGTAATGTTGTTTCTTCTAATGGAGTCTTGCTGTATGTGTTAGCGATTGCACAATCCTTATCGCTTTGGCAATTTCATCAGCGGTTGGAGAAAGAACTTGTTGATCCGAACCGGCTGACTTATCCCTTCTTTTTCTTTTAACCGGAACCGACTCCTCCGAGTCCGTTCTCCTTTTGCCCGAAGAAGTTTCGTCCTGATCAGAGGGCACTCCTTCTGGTTCGGTTGGAACCGAATCGGGCTGGCCATCCGGGTCAGCGGACTTTTTGGCCTCCCTTTCCCTCAGCCTACCTACTCTCTTTTCCAGGGTATCTGTAGGGAAACTTTTGCAAATCTGGCAGTCTGAATCGAGGTGGTCAAACCCCAGACAATAAACACAGGTGGTGTGGGGGTCAGCCTTAGTAAAGGCTTCCCCCCACACACAACAGTGTTGAAACTCAGTGGGCCCGGTTTTTCTCATGGGTTTCTCCGACATGGCCAGTCCTAACCAAACTTACCCTTTTTTCGGCAATCCGCCAGGCAAGACACTTATCGGTTCCTGACCGTAGTTACGGATCATGGAAAAACGTAATGAAACTGCTTTTTAGAACCGATAAGGACCGTTACCACACTCTAAAAAGCAGAACAAACTTTTTTAACAAACCTGAGCGGTTCAAACCGAACCGATCCGACGTTTACAAGTTCCACACAGAGCTAACAATAATAAACCTATCTAGTACTCACAGTACCACAGACAGAGACTGAACCGACAGTTTAGACGGATTAAATTTGGTTGAAACCGAGAGAAAAAAACTACACTTTAACCGACTAAATTGAACCGAGCAAAGGAGAAATCTCCGGAGCGACTGTTCAGTGAGACAGAGTAAAGAATCTGGCGGTTTGGGTTCAAACAACAACAGACAGAGGCTCAACTGAGCTCGAGCTCAGCGTTCCATGCCTTGTATGGAAAGTTAACTCTTTCCTTTCCAGGGCAGTTCAAAGGTTGGATATCACTGCATATGTCAGAATACAGCAAGACTTCATGTTGTTTGAAACACCTAACATTAGCCCTCTGTTAGTGCATTGGATTAAAAATTGGTTAGAAAACTGCACACAAATAGAATAAATGGCTATAAATCTTCAGAGGGCAGAATGGGCAGCAGAGTGCCTCAGGGCTCAGTCTTGGGACCAGCACTATTCTATTTGTTCATTTCACACCTTGGGATAAGCATTTCCAACAAATGTGTAAAGTTTGTTGATGGTACCAAGATTAGGGGAAGGGCTGAAACTCCGGAGGACCACAGAAACTTACAGGCAGATCTGAACTCACAGGGTGTCTGGGCAAACAAATAGGGCATGTCCTTAAACACCAATAAATGTGTAGTCTTACACTTGGGAAGAAATAAAAGGCAATTTCAATACACACTGTTTGGCAAGTTGCTTAAAGATTCAGAATATGACCTTGGAAAGAATATTAATTTAGACTTTGAAAGTAAGGGGCACTGAAAAACCATCTAAAAGAAAGCTATTTTTTTAATAAACACAATCAAAAGACACTCTGCACAGTTCAAAAAGAATTCCACTCCTACTTTATACCACTCATGCCAGACCGCTAACTGACCACTGCCCTCAATTTGGGGTGGGGGTGAATGTCAATAATATTACGCACATTGAAAAAAATCCAAAACAAAGACTTCTAGACACATGCATGGCTTAAACCACATGACATGTGAGTAAAGATTAACATTAAACCTGGACAGCCTTGAAAAACGGAGACTGGCGGGTGATCTCTTGTTAATGTTCAATGTATACAGCAGTACAAATTTAATAACTGGGAGGGATGGGATTACAATTCAGACACTTAACCTCTGTGACCTGTAAACATAATAAACAATTACAATCAGAACATTTCAAAACCACAAAAAAAAAAAATAGTTCACTCAGTGAATAGCCGAGATTTGAAACTCCATTATCGTATGACAGTCGACAGTAATAACATAGCAACATTCAAACCCAGACTGGACAAATATCTCAAATGTGCTTCACTTAAATACTATATTTCTTGAAGGGACAACTTAATATGGACCCCTCAGTCCCCTGGTGTCTCAACAACCTGAGTACTAAACAGAGTATTAAATCACAACTTGCTGAAATGTATGGCTTTCTGGAATATATGTGCTGGGGCAGGGATGTCAAGCACAATTGAGGACTGATTAGGCACTGTTCCAGTGGCTGGTTAGCATAATCCTGGGTTGGCACTCTGTGATATCCAGTCAAATTGCAGGGATAACCCTCACTGTAGATGCACTTGTGGATACAAGTGTCACTATGCTACAGCCCTTGTATGTAGAGTAGATAAATGTAACTGTCTTCTGTAACACCTATGGAACATACTTTTTATTGCATGGTATGCTGTACTTAAAACCTAACAAAAAAACATGTTTATAAAAAAACAAATAACAATCAGAGCTTTAAGCATACTCTTGCCAAGCATGCCATATTTTCTACTGCGAGAGGTATTTGGGTTTCTTTTAAAATGGCAGTCTGTAATATAAGGGTTAACTAACCTTGAGCTGTATTTTGACCACCACACGCTTGTTTTCAGAATTAACAGGAAACGAGCTTTGAAACAGGATGCCTTAATTGGTTGCATCTGCTAAGGTGACTAATGTACTGTTCAGGGGCTCTACGATGCTGGTTCAACAACTATGTTGTCAACTGACATCACAGCGACAGATTTATGTCGACCGCAAGTTGCAGTCGACATAAATCTGGCAGAAGACCCCGGTTGTTTTTTTATCAGGGCATTCGCCCACCCCCCAAACTTAAGGATTACCAATTCATAGTTGGACTTGATTCGGAGAGGGGGTGCAGGACCGGGAGACAGAGTGCTGGGGTCTTGAGCAGACCATTACAGCGAACTGTTGATGTTGTTGACATCGACATGTTTTCTGTAATCGTGCCACAGTACAGGGGGCATACTATCTTCAGGCTGGTCACAGGAAGGTCAATGGAAAAAAGTCTTGTTGCATTTTGTGAGAAACAGAAGATGAAACTTACAAGAAAAGGATGCAGATGTTAAACTGCTAGGCAAAGACATTTTATAAAAAGACAGCAATGTTTTGTGTAGACATAGAGCTGGAAATTTTATAGAGACCTTCAGATGAAAGAGCGTTTTTTTTTGTCTGTACTGCCTTTAAGAAGACCTAATCTGTACAATTTATTTTATTTTATTGCTATTGATGATTGATGAATTTTATAACTTCTAGTCTGCCTATGCTTCCTGATATATGCCTCTATGACAATTGGAGTCGGACAGATTTATGCTGTGCATACTCCAAGCCAGGAGTTTGGTGCATAGGTACTAGATCTGGTACCACGGAAGCATAGAAGAAAAGTATTGATCTTGCAACAGCAAGTCCAGGAGTGACTACCAGAAGAATGGTAGCCAAACTAGAAGCAGAAACAGAAGTCCAAAGTGAGACTGTATAGCCAGCACCAGTGATGGAAGAAAAAAGAACAGGCAAGGACAGAACCTGATAGCCTGTCTGCCTTCTTCAAATGGTGGGCTATACAACAAAGAGAGACTGAGAAACAGAGAAAAAGAGATGGCAGCATCTAGAGCAGGGATTTATTTATTTAACTCCAAAAATTGATTAGCATTTTGCTCTTAAAAGTGCTAAAGCATTGTGAAAATGCATAGCACTTGCCTCACTGTGTTTAACAAACATAACACTTCTAGGAAACCTATATGAATACTTTCTGTACAGTTAGCATTTTCCCAAGAAAAAAACTGCTAATCAATTATTTAAAACCCTGTAGAGAAAGAAGAGATGCAGGGACAGAAGCAGTGATGGCTGGATGCCTTGCAAGCTATCGAAGCTGGAGGATCTAGTATAGTTCCAGCAGGTAAACAAAACCCAAACAACTTAAAAGACATTAAACATACAAAGTTGTGTCCCACAGAAGATACTGAAGCATATCTGACAACTTCTGAAAGGGTCGCCGAAGCCTGACAATGGTCGAAATGGCAATGGGAAGTCAGGTTGGTACCTTATTTGACAGGTAAAGCCCAACTTGACTACAACAATATGGACACTGCACAGTCTGAAAACTATGAAATTGTGAAAAAAGAAATCCTTAAAAGGTATGACATCTCAGGAGAGACTTACAGGCAGATTCCAGTCCTCGAAGTACAACTCGGACAACAATCCTCGAGAGGCCTTCACCCAGCTCAGAGAACTCCTCATTAAATTGTTCCAACCAGAGGGCCAAACAGTCCCACACATGATTAACATATCTGCAATGCAGTAATTCATTAAAATCCTTCCCACAGACATGCAACTCTGGGTAAAAGAACACTAACCAGAAAATGGGGAAAAAGCCATTTCTTTGGCTAAGGACTATGAGATGGCCAGACAGACAGAAAGACACCACAGCAGTGAAGTAACAGCCAATGACTGGTAACACCCCTATTTTCCTGATTTAACTTGCTGTAGCAAACTGTTAACTATAAAAATATTTTGAAATATTTGGTTATAGAATGTGGTTATTTTGGGATCATGTGATACTGAGATATTGGTGATTTGTTTAAAACTCCAAATAGTTTTAGAATTTACTTATAGAATCAAGTATGGAAACAAAGCTGATTTTTTTTTAAGTTGCCATCCTTCCAGTAGAAAGGGGACTTCTGGACTAAGCACAGACCGATATCGAGGTCAAAGGTGTGAATTTTAGCCAGAGCTGGTGAAACTGTTTCCATGGTAATGTTCTTAGCAAGCTGCTAGAAAACTGATAAAAAGTGTTTGGCTACAGCTGAGGACCGGTGCCTGGATTTATAAAACTTAATGTTCTCTAGTGCTGGACATGTAATTTTGTTTATTCATTAAAAAAAAAAAAATAAAACTGCTGCAGATATGAATCTAGTGCTGTTTGATAGCATATGTATTTATCTGATGAACAGCAAATGCTTATAAGAAAAAATCTTTATACAAAAAGAGTTTATTTATTTATTTATTTAAGAGTTTCACCAGGAAGGCATACTGAGCGGAGCACCACTCAATTTCAGATGCGTCCTGGGGAAAGATGGGAGAGGACAAGTACAGCATTGAGACACATGACTTACAGTGCAGAACATAACAGGATTATACAGTACAATAACAGAGCTACTGTCTTAGATGCCTAAGGCAATGGTTATCAGAGTACCAACTACTAACAATTCCAGTGGACCCACAGTCCAGCTATGCAATTTGAGTGAGATAAGTAATGCTGGAAGGACAGTTATAATTATGGCAGGCACTACAGGCCAGATTTCTCCAGGCACTGGACTAGGGCCTGGGACTCTGCAGGCAGAGATGTGCCAAAAGTGGTAAAGATTAAGGGTGAGAGGAGGGATATATGGCATTACTGTGAAGAGGACTGCATGAGCAGGAGGGGAGTAAGAATGACTTGAGGAGCTGGTTTAGCCACTGAGGGTTGTCTGTGTGCCTAATGTCAGCCAGCAAGGAGTTCCAAAGTTTAGGCATGTGGTAGCTGAAGGCGGCCTGACCTTTGGCTGTGGACATGAGTGGGGCATGCAGAAACTGGGAGTCAGTGTTCCTGAGAGAGTATGCTGATGGGGGTTGAACTGCAAAGGCAGGCGCTAGGTAGTGGGGGAGGGACTGTGTGCAAAATTTTGCCGTTATCCTCGCACAGTGGGTAAGTCTCCAATCCTGTAGCGAGGGGAGGTCTAGCATCTTGAAGAGATTGCAGTGGTGCACTGAGGGAGGGCAGTCCAAGGCAAAGAGGCAGAAGGAATGGAAAAGGGTGTCAAGTCTTGCGAGGGTGGACTTGGGGGCAGTGCTGCAAACTACTTTGCCACAGTCAACTATAGGGAGAATCATTTGTTGTAGGATTGGTTTGCGAGTTGCCAGGGGTAAGCAGCCCTTGTTATGATATACAGTGCCCAGTTTGGGGTGAAGTTTCTTGTGTACTGAGTCGATATGAGCCAAGAAGTCGAGGTGCTGGTCGAGCCAGACCCCAAGGAAGGAGGTGCAGGCCTCCAAAGGAGTCCCATTGATAGTATGATAAGTGGGGGTTGTGGGGAGCTGGGAGAGCCTCTGTCTTGTACCGAAGGTTAGGGAGATAGTTTTTTTTGGATTTAGAAAGAGCTGGTTAGATTGAAAACAGAGCTGAACAGCACTGAAGTCCTCCTGAAGTCTAGAGGCCACTTCAGAGTGTGAGGGACCAGACGCATACAGTGCCATGTCATCGGCGTACATATGAATGGATGTGTGTAGACATACAGAGGGCAGGTCATTCAGGAAAATGGAGAACAGGATCGGGCCAAGTACCAAGCCTTGGGGGACCCCTGAGGTTACAGGGAGGAGGGCAGAGGTATGATGACCAATTCTCACAGATTGGGATCTGCCTATTAAGTAGGATTTGAACCATTTGGTGCAAATACTCGAGAGTCCTGCCTGGGCGAGTTTGGATAATAGAAGGGTGTGGGAGATGGTGTCAAACACCTTGGCGAGGCCGACAAAGACAGCCAAGGTGATGTACCCATGATTCATACCCATGAGGACAGTGTCGGTGAGCCTGAGGAGGGAGGTGACGATGGAATGCGACTTCTTGAATTGGTAGGGTGTGAAGAAGGAAGAGGCATCAAGAAAGGAGGAGAGCTGGTCAAGCACAAGTCGCTCTTGGATTTTAGCCAGGATGGGGAGTAGGGAGACGGGGTGGTAGTTGCTTGGAGTAGAGGGGTCACCCCCTTTTGGGAGCGGGATAACAGTAGCACTTTTCCAGTCAGATGGTATTGAAGCAAGCGAGAATGAGAGATTGAAGAGAGCGGTCAGTGGGGAGGTGATGGTAGGGGCAGATAGGTAAAGACATTTAGCTTTGCTAGGGTTAAGTGCCCGTAGGGCTTTTAGCACTTCTGTACATGTGACCATGCGAATGGCGAAGCCTGGGGGGGTGAGGAGTGGGAGTGGGTGGGCTTGGGTGAGACTTGGGGAGTGAGGATAGAAGAGAGGCTGCGCAGCTGGTGAAAAAGGTGTTAAAGACTGAGGCCACTTCACCTGGGTCAGTGATAGTGGAGCCATCAACATTTAGGGCTGGGGTGGGAGGCTGGGCCGGAGTGGGGGTGAGAAGTGATTTGACTGATTTCCAGAAATTCGTAGGGTGATTTAGGTTAGAGTGGAAAGAGGCCTTGAAATAGCTTGCTTTGGCCTGCCGTAGGAGCCTAGTTCAAGTTCAAGTTTATTGCAGAAAGACTCCATTGAGCAAGCTCATTCACAAGGAGGTCCTGATGGTTATACACGGACACATTATATAGTACAGCGCCTTGGTAACTAAATATACAAAGTGCACAAAAGGCTCAAATCAGGTATTACATAGCAAGGTACAATGCTGAAAATATATGTACAGTTAAAGCCTAGTGCAGGAGTTGCGGAGCGCACGGTAGAGCTGGAGTGCTTCCAGGGTATTGGATGCCTTATAAGCTAGTTATTGACAGAGATGTCCTGTGATATGTTTTTTTTTTAAACTTTATTTTTTATTATATGATAAGATCAAACATACATATATTGGTTACCAAGCACAAATCTTACAATCACATATATTTATTTCCCACAGAGAGCGCCGCTCCTCTTAATAAAAACAATATGACCCATCTAGTGCTTTACAGATACATCAATTAGAGGGATATCACTAGAGAAAATAAAGTTATTTTTCTCTCAAATCCATAAATATATAAATACCATTGCTGCAATAAAGCCCATGAGCTGCATGGAAATTATCTTAAATATGCAATAGAAAATTCCCAAAGTCCTGCACCATGCAAGATGGTATTGGTAGCCATGCAATTACAAGTAAAAGCACAAATTATGTGCATTGCAATTTTTTGATCAAATGGAACTTAAATTCCAAGAGCTTAACCAGCAAATCCCCAAACATTTTTATACACAGGGTGGAAAAGAAAAAGGAAACAGTCAGTGCAACTTGACATCAGTGAGTTAACAGTCTCTACAGCATAGGAAAAGTCCATAAATCAGACTGGCAAAACATGGAAATTGTTAAGAACTCGGATGGTACATTGTCCAGTTTACCGTATCCCAGTGTAGTGAGTCCATCAGGATTAAGTTATCATGCTAAAATAAATTAAGCATAAAAAAAAAAGGGTAATGGCAGTTTGTATTCTCAAGTACCTGATGTGGACTCACCCACCTCCCTGCATCTTGCACTCATATTTTTCAAGTTTCCTCTTCATCAGAAGATTGATGATCCAATTCAGCTTGGCGAACGAGCGGGATAGCTTTTCTTTGACCCCATTTTAAAGCTTCAGCGGGGTCTGAGAATAAGTAGACCTTTCCTCGGTGAGCGATCCTCAGTCACTTGGGGAAAATCATTCCGTGGGGGATGGAGGCCTCCCGGAGCACAGCTCTGACCCCATCAAATCTTTTCCATTTCTGTTGGGTAGCAAAGCTAATATCCGGATAAAGATCGACTCGATGCCCATCTTAAAGGAGGACTCCCTTTTGCCGTGCCAGAGCTAATAGGAAATCCCTCATTCCAGCTCCATTTGTAACCACAATGATGGTTCTGGGGGTGTCTAGGTCTTCCGATCACCCACGTGGTGTAACTCAATAAGCCCTTTGGAAAAACCGAACTTTCTTTTGGGCTTCATTGCCCAACTATTGACCAAGCCAATCCTGTACAAACATCAGGAGGCTATCCCCTTCACTTTCCCCTGGCATGACCAGGATTCGGATATTAGGGGCTCAGATTTGGTTCTCCAGGGTCTTGATCCTGGCTTTCCAGGGATCGCTCTCCTTTGTGATGGATGACATTGCTCCCATAGCAGCGTCTGCTCGTTTGGAGGCAACAAAAGCCATTGTCTGTGTTACCTCCATGTTTGCTTCCAGAGTTGTTACCACAGTAGCCAAGTCATCGAATTTATCAGACAGTGTGGTCACCGACTTTATCAGTCTGGATAGCTTGGTCCCAATAGTTTGGAGAGTTTCTTCTGACTCCACAGCCGCATGTTCATCATGCCTGCTTTGTGTCGATCTGGTGGCCAAAGCCGATGGAGCATTTTTAGTTTTTGCTCCTGACTGTTGGTCTTTTCGAGGATTTCCCATTTTAATCTCAAGTTGCACTACTAGCATTTCCTATCCACCCTGCTCCAAAAGTATTGCAGAAAATATCCATTTATTTGGACCCTTTTGGTCAAGAGAGAGTAGTAGGATCAAAAGGCGCCATCTTGCTCAGGCTCCACAGTGCCCGTGATAACAGTTTAAACATTTAAATACTCATGTTTAGTTTCTTATTAATTCTCATGCCATGAAACATTCAGATATATGTCTTTCATACGTTTATAGGGTTGCAGAAACTAGTTATATTGCTTAAACAAACTCTGCTGTAACTGAAAGTCTTGAGACATGTCTGAAATGTATGATTTTTCACACTTCAGTAGTTACAAAGTAAGTTTCTGCTCAGATGAGATTCTATCACTTTTGACATATTTCTAAATGATTGTTAAAAGTACCTAATTTTAAAGGACAAGAGGAAAGGATTAAGAAGATATATTTTTTTTATAAAGATGTTCGATTGGAAACAAGTTCATGGCTTATCTTGTGAACTACAGGCTTTGGAGAGATGGGACTTGTGTTAAAATGTGCAAAATGACTTGCTGAATCCAAAGACCTGTATACCTGCACATGTACCTGGTAGCCTCCAGATATTAGAGTGGAAAATAACTTTGAATGTTATTTCAAATGAACATTATATTTAAGATGAGTGTTACCAAGAAGAGGAATTTACCATTCATGTCCAACCAGAGTTGGTAAACCAGAATGTGTGTGTCATAATTATAGAAATGTGACCAGTATATAAATACTGGACAGTCTGAAATTTGGTTAGAATCCCTTCAAACCAGCTGTTGCCATGATCCACATCTAAAGTTGCTGAATCCAAGCTAAAGAAGCTCTTTCCAATGAAAGCTCAAGCCTGTCTCTGCGTGGGTACCAGAGGTCTGCCATGCTAGTGTGAGGAAGAAATGCCGTGCTTCTTACAAGAACCAACGCCACCAGATTGAAGTCCTGGGATCAGGATGTTGCCATCTATTGCAGTGCTTGTGCTGAAAGTCAGAAAGTAGCCCCAGTAACTTAAAAAAGATAAGGTGCCCCTGCCCTTTATAGATGTGCCTTTTGAGAGAACTGCAATGGATGTGATTGGCCCCTAAGACAAAAGTAAAAAGGATAATCAATTCATTTGGTAGCTGGAAAGCACCAATGAGGAAAAGGATCAGGAGGTGCTTACAACAGACAGCATGAACAACTCACATCAGCGCAGGAAGGTGTTAGCAAAAGTCAACAAGATGCTGGGGTGTACAGCGAGGGGAATCTCCTCCAGAAATAGGGAGGTGATCCTTTCCCTGTACAGGTCACTGGTCAGGCCACACCTGGAGTATTGTGTGCAGTACTGGTGCCCATTCCTGAAGACGGACATCAAATTGTTGGAGGGGGTACAACGGAGGGCAACAAAGATGATCCAGGGACTGGAGGGAAAGTCCTATGAGCATAGGCTTGGCGAGCTGAACATGTACTCCCTGGAGGAGAGGAGGGATGGGGGGATATGACTGAAACCTTTATATACCTAAAGGGATTAAACAAGCCTAATACAGAAAGGATTTTCCAGATTAGAAGAGGGAGGGATACGAGAGGGCATCAGCTGAGACTTGAGGGGGAAGATTCAGGAGGGAAATCAGGAGACATTGTTTCACAGAATGGGTGGTAGACAGGTGGAATACTCTGCCCGAGGAGGTGGTATCCTGTAGAATGGTGGGCAGTTTCAAGAGAGGTTGGGACAGAGTGATGATGAAGAGGGAAGGGGAGGATGGGGCAGCTGCAAGTTGAGGGGCTAGCTGCAAAATAGAGCAGACTTGATAGACCGTAAGGCCTGTTTCTGCTGGTGTTTTCGTATGTTTGTATGTGACTATGCTACTCGATACCCAGAGGCAATTTCAATGCGTACTGTCGTAGCCTCAAAAGTGGCAGAAGAGCTTGCCAACATTTTCTGCAGGACTGGCATACCTAAAGAGATTATTACTGATCAGGGTAGTAATTTTGGTGCTGCATTACTGAAGAAGGTGTACCGACTACTAGGTATCGTTGTGATGAGAACCTCCCCTTATCACCCTCAGATAGTCTTCTTGAGCATTTTAATCACACCTTAAAGCGCACGTTAAAAAGGTTTGTGAAAGGTGAAGGGAAAGACTGGGACCAATACTTACCTTACCTGCTTTTTGCTTACAGAGAAGCGCTACAAGCATCAACAGGTTTTTCAACCTTTGAAATGTTGTATGGTATTTATTTATTTTTATTTTTATTTATTTCGGTCTAAGATTACAAATACCTTTGAGCCAGGGCTCTTTTACAAAGGTTCCACGTCATAAGGTACAACAAGAACGACAGTACAACATATAATCAATTATCGATACATAAACAAGGCAGTAACTAGAGATAAGGTAGGAGAGAAGGGCTGGAGATGCCAAGGGGAAGGGAGGGGGGTGAGGGGCAGAGGAGGAGATAGGTGACGGCTGAGGCAGGGGTCAGGACGGAGGAGGGGTGTGCCGTCAGGAAGGCATTTTTGGAGAATCAAAGACAGCCTTGAGAGCCACTAGATGTAATAAAAGAAACATGGGACAATAACCATGCTCAGAAAGAATCTATTACATCTTATATGTGTGCACTGACAAAGAAACTGGCAAAATATGTTGAAATTGCCACACAGTAATCAGGAAGAAGCCTAAAACAGCAGAAGGTACAGTACATACAGTATTATAACCAGGGGGTAAAAGTAAAAGTTTCTGAACCAGGTGAAAAGGTCTTGTTACTGTTACCCACTACAGAAAACAAACTGTCAATGAAGTGGTCAGGTCCTATAAATTGGTTAGATGTACTGGTACAGTTAAATAAAAATAAGTTATCAAATTTTCCTTGTCGCACCTAGGAACTGGTCATTCCAATGGTCCAGCAATTTCTCTCATTATCTCCATTCCTTCGCCTGCTGTTTCTATTCTTTATTTCTCTCCTTGCCAAGGCTCCACATAAGGTGAATACTGACCTATTTTACTCACCTCGTTTTAGAAAATACTCTTCAGAAATGTTTTTTAGTGAGTACCAATACTTAACCAACATCTGTAAATGCACCACACTCCATATAACAGTGCTTCATAACATAACTGGTGATTCAGAAGAAGCAGTTATTTTTCCAGATTTACAGCATTTGTATGCATTCCAATGTTGTTTTACTCACTATATTTTAAAACTGGTGAGTAGCTGGAACACTGTTGGCACCTGATCAATTCTTATCTAGAAAAAAACTACATTGTTTTTAAAAATGTACCCCTCACTCTACTCACCTCACTTGCAAAATGAGAAGTACAGTATTCATCCCAAAAAATCTTATCTGGAGATACGACCCCCAAAAGCCACCCTTGGAGTTAAAAGTGGCTGTGGTGGATGAGGAGTGGAGTCAGGCTTAAAGCAGTGGGGGCAAAACCACTGGTACCAATGGCCTTTGGTGCTTTTGAATGGGCACCTGGGGGAAGAGGTCCACACAAGGCACCACTACCCTATCCTCTGGCTTGCTGAAGGTAGGTGGGACAACTACCTCTGACAGCTGTTGGATGAATGGACCCTCTACCATGGCCTCTAGCAGATGTGGGATAGAGGAATTTGACCGACCTAAGTGTCATTTTGGAGGACTGAAGACTTCATAAGATCTCTTCAACATCATATCCAAACAGTTTCTTGCCTTTAAATGGGGCATTTAAAATTGCTTGTGGGACATTGGTGGCAAAGCCAGAAAATCTTATCCAAGAGTACCACCTCGTACATATGCCAGTTGCAGTAGCACTGGCAGAGGCATCAGACACGTCATATGCTGAGCGCAATGAGTGTTTTCTAACTTCAGCACCAACATTTAAAGTTGTAAACAAGTTTGTTTTGGCAGAACCATCTGGCAAAGCCTGATCTGCAGCCTTGGCATTTTTCCACAAACTATTCTTGTATTTAATGATATGGGCCTGACAGTTAGCAATCATATGGCCCAAAGAGGCAGAAGCATATGTTCTTGATTTTTTATCAGGGGGCAAGAAACTTACATGTTTAGGTGCCTTAGATCTATCATGTGCGGCCATGACCACCACATAGTCCATCTCTGGTTGAGTGACATAATAAGGCTAAGCAGTAGGTGCAGGGTACTGCTTTATCAGCCTTGTATGGCATGGCAGGAATAGTATTAGGCCTGTGCCAGGCCCAAAGGTTGCATCCTCCAAAGCAGGGTAAACAAGAGGAATTATTATGGATGCAGTACATGGGATTTCCAAAATCCTATCACGTTTTTCTTGGTGGAATCTTCCTCTCCCAACAGCATAACCCATTTCAGTCTGGAGCTGTTGCATAAGAGGCTGAAAGGTAGGGTCTTCAGGTGGAGATCTGGTTGTGTACACCACAGAGTCTTCACTGCATGAAGACAGGGTAGAGCTGGAATGTGGATTACATGCCTCTTCCCCATATTCCTGTTGTTCTCCATAATCATTCTCCATTATGAAGTCTTTAGATTATATTCCACATCGTTGTCAGCAGACCTGTCAACGGCAAGAGCAGAGGACTGTGCCGACGAGGCTAGTGGTGGCTGGAAAGCAGGTATTTGCAGTGAGCTGGTAGTACATGTCAACGGGATCTGTATAGAAGGTAAACCCATTGACTGCAGAACAGGCTGCAAGGGCAAGCCAGGAAGCAGTCGTCGTATCATGTCAGAAATTATGCCAGCACTGCTGAGTCGATAATGCCCTGACTACGGCTCGTGATTGCTGGAGTTAACAATTGGCTGACACCAAGCAACAACCGTCCATAGTAGGCTTGGTAGCGCCTCAACTGAACCCCGACTTTGGTGTCTGTTCAGTGGTTTTGGGGCTGTAGCCACCACTGCCAGAGCAGACAGAGGCTAAGTAAGGATATGTGCAGGCCACAGCAGCAACTAGGATCTCGCAGGCAAAGAGTCCTTGTCCCTATGTTTATGCTTGTGGGATGACAAGGACTGGTCTTTCTCAAGGCCTCCATACTTCAACGACCAACAACTAGTTGGAGGAGCGGGCGACGCCATGTTCTCGTTTTGGTTTAACTTCTCCAAGGTGGCCGCTAGAGTTTTCTTAAGGATAAATGACTCTAGCTTCCTTCTGCGACATCGCCTTGCAGCCTAATTAAAGGTTTGGCAAATCGCAGAGGCCCACATGTCATGACAGAGGCCCAGGCACCAAACGCACACCTCGTGGGTTTAATTTTGAAAGATCTTCACTCTGCGCTCACAGTACTAGAAGAGTTTTGAAGGCTTTAGCGGCAAGCAGAGGTGGCAATGAACACTTGAAAATGAATAGATAATGCTGTAGTGTATGTTCATTTCTGTAGCAGGTCCAACAAGGCTAATCGATGATGGAAAACGAACCAAAGAGAGACAGGGCTGCCCACAGTTATATACACGCTGATGCATGACGTCGACATGGGCGACCCCAGCTAGCAAAAGTTTCTGTGTTGTCTTAGTGCCTGATGGCTGATGTTCCAAAAGTATGGGCTAAGGAAGGGGAGATCCTCGAAGAAGATTTATACGTGATTTAATGGTATAATCATTATTAATGACTAATACAGAACAATGTAATTAGAACATTGGTGAATAACTGTCTTACTGAAATTTGAAGTGAAGCAGAGTGCTCCAAAAGTGTTGCTTATAGGTAAAATGGGGAAGTTCACCCCATTTTTTTACTCAATATATTAAAGCAATATTAAGTTCATAAGTGATTTAAAGCATGGTATTAGAATGCATAATTATTTTAAAAATAGCCTTAACCCTGACGAAGAGACTGCTGAGGAGGTCTTGAAACGTTGATGGTGATGAACAATTTTTAAAGGCATTAAAGAAAAATAAAGATGCATTTCATTTAGAGGCAAACAGTGGACCAGACCTTTTTTCATTTGTTTTCATTATTTGCGGAACACTGGACCACAAGCTTGACAAACACTAATGTCAGGACATGAGTGAGTAAGGTGGAGTTTCATTTTGACTTAATTTCGTACTGACATGTTAGTGTTTCCATATAACTTCTCCTCTGCTACCCCCCAACATGCTGGTGCATGCAGCTGGCCTGCCAGCACACCTGTGTTGCTACCTCATGTGACACTGGTGATCCAGGTTCAGGAATGAGCCTGGGCTGTCAGAAGGTCAGCCTGGGAAGGAGGACTAAGTTTTTCAATGGACACTCTTGTCATCTGGAGAGGGAGGGCATGCATCCCACTGCTTTAGCACCACCTGGGTGACAACAAGTGATGTATAGAGGAAATGCACATATGTAGCATGAGGAGTGGAGTGCGTATGCATCAGTTCATCTGACCTGTTGGTACCCCATGCTCTCTGTGGGAGGGCACTAAGAGGGGGAATGGCACTGGCTTGACAGATGAAACCATGCTTGCTCCCCATGTCCACCTCCAGGCTTCCACTGCTGACTTCTGGGGACACTTCCTCGATTTACCTCCATGGCTGAATGAAGTGGGGTAATACCACAGAGGAGCTGATGACAGACCCCGGGGAAGGGTAAGCCAAGGGGGAAATGCAGTGGTGTGATATGGATGGAGCCTTGAGGGACAGGAGATAGCGCTGGCTGAGGTAGAAGGAGGTCTTAGCCAGAGGGCCCTGGGGGAAAAACAGAATTCACAAAAAAAAAACCCACACATGCTAGTTCCCTCCCAACCCCAACCCAACTAAACTGTCAGCCAGAAACCTCCACAGCTTACCCCCATGGCAGGTCTGCTGAGTTTCCCAATCCCTACCAAAGTCATTATCAGGTGGAGGAGGAGGAGGAGGAGGAGGAGGAGGAGGATGCATGGCATGGCCCTAGAATACCAGCTTCTCATACTATCAGTGGCAGGCTCCCTCCCCAGACGATGCTGCATCCTCTGTCCACAGTGCCGCATGCAACCACATCCAGTCCTTACCCAGTATATCACCGACACCAGGGCCAAACCATCATCAGGGAGCAGACTCAGTCCACCACAATGGGTCACTATGATGGTGAGCATCAGCACCCCCCCCCAGGACACTGTACTTACCAACCCTAGCCATTCAGCTGCAGGTCCATGAGTGCATTCCCGAACCTGGGTTGACTGCCACCCAGCGGCTCAACAACATGGTTTTCCCATCATTGGTATGAAGTATGGGGGCCACCGATGAAACAATACTGCTTGCGATTACTGAAGTAAACAGTCAAATACTGTATCTAAAGAGCCCGTAGGGTCTATTGAAGTGAGTCCTTTTTGCCACTTTAGCAGTTGCACGAGAACCTGGATGAAGTTAATGTCAATATGTAGTATTCTTACACAGCATAGCAATATATGAATATTTCATACAGTGCATCTCAAATGTTAAGGGTAACTGAAGGGTGCAGCTTCAGTCGCCACGCTTCAGTAGCTCTCACCAGTTCTTTGCTTTGAGAAGCTAATTTATTTATACAGCCCTAACTGTAAAAGCTTGTCTACAGGAGACTAGAATGATAGCTGCACACCGAAATGTGCTTCTGTCATTTCACAGAATAAAACTTAATCATAACTCAGTTAAAATGAGGAAAGAGGGCTAGGAGAATGAACTGGACTTCAATAAGAAAAAAATTACTCACCTCAGTAATGTTGTTTCTTCTAATGGAGTCTTGCTGTATTCTGACTATTGCAGTTAGGTCCTGCCTTTCAACTGCCCCGGAGAACAAAGAGTTAACTTTCCATGGCCAGCATGGAACGTTCATGAGCTCGGTTGAAGCCCTGTCTGCTGCTGTTTAAACTCCAACCGTCAGATCTTTCTGACAATATTCACTAGAAGTTCTGTGTGGAAACTGTAAAACTCACACTAGCCAACTGGCAACTAAATTTATTAAAAAGGTTTTTTTGGGTTTCAAAGCAAAGACTCAAGTCAGGAAACCCAAAAAACAAAACATAACACACACCCAAAGTAAAGGAGGGTGAAAAGAGGGGCACCCCTAGGGTGCCAACACTGCTCCTGCCCACCCTAATCCCAAAAACCAGGTTCTGAGAGGGGAGGTCAGAATACAGCAAGACTCCATTAGAAGAAACAACATTACTAAGGTGAGTAATTTTTTCTTCAAACAACATGAAGTCTTGCTGTATTCTGACTATTGCAGACTACCAAGCAGTACCTCCATGGAGGAGGGACAGAACCTACTTTGGGAATAGGCTCTGAAGTACTGCTGTGCCAAACCGAGCATCACTCCTAGCCTGGATATCCAGAGAGTAATGCTTGGTGAATGTATGGACTGTTTTCCAGGTGGCTGCTTGACAAATTTCTAGGATAGGAATATCCCTGGCAGCAGCCAGGGAAGCAGCTGTACCTCTAGTAGAGTGAGCCCTCAGGCCTGAGGGTGGGGTTCTACCCAGTTTTTCATAGCAGAATTGTATACAAGAGACAATCCACCTGGCAATAGATCTCTTAGTGGCAGGTTTGCCCTTACCGACCTCTCCATATGTGAGGAACAACTGGAGGGACTCAAACCTGTGACCCTTGGTACGCTCTATGTAGTAGCTGAGGGCCCTTTTAACATCCAAGCTGTGCAGCCTCCTCTCTCCAGAGGAGGAATGGTCAGTGAAGAAAACAGAGAGAGACAGACTGATTAAGGTGGAAATCTGAAACCACCTTAGGCAAAAAACTTCCTGTTAGTTCTTAGGACCACTTTATCTCTGTGGAAAGAGACGAAATCAGGCTCCACTGACAGGGCTTGCAATTCACTGATATGCCTGGCAGAGGTAATGGCTACCAAAAACACAGTCTTCCAATTCAAGTACTTAAGCTCTGCAGAGGACAAAGGCTCAAAGGGAGGTTGCACAAGCTGAGCAATGCAAACATTAAGGTCCCAAGCAGGAGCAGAGTCCCTAAAGGGGGGATTGGTGTGTAGCAATCCCTTGAAGAACTTTCAAAACACAGGATGGGCTGACAGAGGAGAGGGCTTGCCTACTGACAGGAAGGCAGAGACAGCTGCTAAATGCACTTTAAGTGTAGTTGGCCTAAGGCCTAGGTCATTGAGATGGACCATATAGTCCAGAACCGTAGGCAACCCCGCAGATTCTGGAGAAATATTCTTATTAGAACACCAAATAGTGAAACTTTTCCATTTGGAATTGTAAGTCTTTCTAGTGGAAGGCTTTCGAGAAGCCTTAAGGATATCCAGAACCCCTTGGGAAAGATGCAGACCAGCAAACTCTAACTCTTCAAGAGCCATGCCTTGAGATTGGGAGACCTGAGGTTCGGGTACCAAATCCTCCCCTGAGAAGATGTCAATAGGTTGTAATTCCTGGGAAGAGATAGGGGAAGGTGGACTGCTAAGGACAGCAACAGGGGGTACCAGGGCTGTCTGGCTCAGTCTGGAGCAATCAGGATCACTTTGCATGGTTGTGACCTTATCTTGACTAACACCTTGAACAGGAGAGGGAAGGGGGCAAAAAGCATACAGAAATTTCCCTTCCCAATTCAGGATCAGGGCATCCAGGGGGACTGAGCCCAAGACTGGGGGTCTGCAACAAAAGAGAGGAAGTTGGTGATTGTCTGGGGCTGCAAAAAGATCCATCTGTGAAGTGCCCCATCTCGAGAAAATCACTTTCAAAACTAGGGGATCTAGGGTCCATTCGTGATGGCCCTGGGATATCCTGCTGAGAGCATCTGCTAGGACATTGTCCTTCCCTGGGAGGTGAACTGCTATCAGAGAAGTTTGCAGGGAATAGGCCAGGGGCCACAACTTCATTGCCTCTGTGCACAAGGCCATAGACCGAGTGCCTCCTTGCTTGTTGATGTTGTAAGATTTATCTTAAATCTACCCCGTAGTACTCATCACTGTCATCTATACCAGGTTTCGGGATGAACCTCACTCTCAACTAGAAGAAAAAGGAATGCTCTTCTCTGGTTTTTTTAGAGCATCATCTGATAACCTCCCTGCATACATCTCGAACATCTTCAAATGGGCTAAAGGTTCCTATGGCCTGAGACGCTGCTCCTTAATCTGCTTCCAGATTCCTAGAGTGAAAACTACCATTGGCTCAGCAGCAATCAACTTCTCACTTCCATCACTTTGGAACACTATGCAAGACTCATTAAAATTATCCTCACTTCCAAGCATTTTCACATTCAAAGCTCTATTAACGGATTATCTGAAGGAATCATGCAACTGTTTCAGATGCCGATGACCCCTAAGCCTCGGGGTGCCACTCTCAAATCCTACGCCTAAGTATCTCATCCACCCCACATTCCTAACAACAGAAACCTAGGACCTATAAGTCTAGTTCCCTTAATCTAAGATGACCCTGCCTATTCTCTACCTTTTACCTATTCTGGCCTCCCTTTTGGCTGTCTACTCTTTCACCCCAATTTCTACCCTATTCCTTAATACCTCCTTATTTTTTTATCATTTAGGTATGAGCTCTTATTCAGCGGAGACTATATGGGATTGTTGTCTCTTCTCATTTCAGTAAAGCTTATCATTATGTACCTTTGCATGTTAATTATGTTGACTGGTATGTATAGGCCCATATTGACCAGCACCTTCACAATGTTTTTTCTTTTTCCTTTTTGCACCATTGTCCACGTTGTACAATTTGCATAATTGTAATCTTATGAAGTGTACTGTATTGTATTTATGCCCAGGACCACCTTGAAAATGAGCTTGCTCGATGGTGTTTATGCCTGGTTAAATAAAGTGATTGATTGATTGATGTACCACATGGTGGTGGTGTTGTCTGTTCTGATCTGGACCACCTTGTTCTGTACAGATTTGGAAAAGGCTTGCAGTGCCAGAAACACTGCTCTGAGTTCCAAGAGACTGATGTGAAGCAGAGACTCTTGAGGTGACCACAGCCCTTGGGTGGTAAGATCCCCCCAGGTGGACTCCCCAGCCCAGCAGGGAGGCATCTGTGGTGAGTATCACTGAATGAGACTAAGTGACAAAAGGAACTCCTTGTCTCAAATTGTCCTGATCCTGCCACCATTGCAAAGCCTGGATCAGGGCTCGAGTCGCTGGGACTAGTTTGGTAAGAGAATCCTTTCTTTGGGACCAGAAGGCTCTTAAGTGGAACTGAATGTCCCTCATCTGGAATCTTGCTCCCTGGACCACTGCTGTGGAAGCTGCCATGTGGCCCAGAAGCTGAAGGAAATGCCTTGCTGGTCGAGACACCTGTAGGGTGAATGAAGAGGCCAGTTCCATAAGGGTCCTTGCCCTGTCCAGGGGGAATGAAGGCTCATGCCCTTACTGTATCCAGCTCCACCCCTATGAAGGTGAGGAGCTGTACTGGCTCAAGAACTGACTTTGGAAGGTTGAGGAGGAATCCTAAGGAAGTGAGCACTTGCTGAGTTATTTGCAGATGTGACTTGACTTGGTCTGGAGACTGACCCACTATGAGCCAGTCGTCCAAATATGGAAAGATGGAGATCTTTTTTCTCCTTAGGAAAGCAACCACTACTGCCAGGCACTTTGTGAACACCCTTGGGGCTGATGTCAGGCCAAAGGGCATTGCTCTGAATTGATAGTGGCCTGAGGGCAGCTCGAACCAGGTACTTTCTCAGTAGCGGAGCCAGGTTTGGGAGCATTTGGGAGCCGGGGGCATTCAGTCAATCATGGGCTCCACAGTGGGCACTAAACACTGAATAATGAAGGTGGTGGGGCACCACTACTCAAACTGGGGTAGCCAGGAGGGGCGACCCCCCCAGCCCCCCCTGCAGCTCTGCCACTGTATTTCTGTGGGAGCACCTGATGGGAATGTGAAAGTAGGCATATTTGAGGTCCAGGGAGGCTAGCCAGTCCCCTGGCCTTAGAGAGGGCAGAATTATTCCCAGAGTCACCATTTTGAACTTTGGTTTTAAAAGGTGCTTGTTCAGATATCTTAGATCCAGGATGGGCCACCATTCTCCTGTTTTTCTTTGCGTTAGGAAGTACGTGGAGTACAATCCTTTGCCCTTGTATAGGGTAGAAACCCTTTCTATGGCTCTGAGAGCCAGGAGGGAAGAAACCTCTGCCTCTAGGGCAAGGGTCTCTGATGAATTTGCAGGTGGAGAGGATCTGGTTCTCATTTTGGGAAATTTTTTGAAGATGAGAACCAGTCCCTGGCTTACTACTCCCAGGACCCACTTGTCTGATGTCAGAGACTTCCAGTCCTGGACAAAGTAAGCCAGCCTGCCCCCTACAGGTAGTGGAGAATTGGCCCGGGCAGACCCAACAGGGTGTCTGCCTGGCAGGGGCTTTAGGCTGAGGGGTGGAAGCAGGCCTACTCATTCCCCATCTGCCTCTCCCTCTGAAGAACCCCCCCTGAGCATAGGAAGAAGAGGAGGCCTGGGCTTGGTAAAAAGGCCTGCCCCTGCCCCTGGACTGCTGCCTTTGAGGAGTGGCTTGCCTTTCTTTGGCCTGAGCACTCCTGTAGGTGGTCCTGTGTTCGTCCATCTTTTTCATGTAGTTCTCTGTCTGCTCCCCAAACAGAGAATTACCAATGACAGGGAAATCCATGGCCTTAGCCTGGGTATCCTGTGATAGGCTAGTACATCTGAGCCAAGCAATCCTCCGAAGGGCCGCAGATGTAGCCATGACTTTAGATGAAACATCACTGGAGTCCACAGCAGCATGAAATTGCACCTTGGATGCCTCAATCCCATCCGCAGCCACCTGCTCCAGCTCCTTGGCAAGCTGGTCAGGGGCCTGTTTAGCTAAAACCAAAACAGTGTCCCATCTGGACTTCTGGTATCTAGCTGTGTAGGCCATATAATTAGCCTGCCTGAGTCCCAAAGATGCTGCCATGTACTGCTTCTTTGCCATGGCATCAATCCTCCTGGAGTCCTTATCTGGGGGGGTGATGCCAAGGGAATATTTACCTTATCACAGGCAGCAGCCTGCACTACCCCAACATGGTTGCATTGCTGAGAAAGGAACTCCGTGTCCGAGCCTGAAAGGGTGTACCTCTTGTCCATTCGTCTGTCCACAGGAGGTATGGAGTTAGGAGTCTTTAGAATTTTAATTGTCTGTTTCCCAAAAGATTTATGGAGGGGAATAGACAGTCTCCTGGACTCTGGGATGACAGGATGTCAATCATTTCAACAAAATCAGGCTCCTCCTGATCCTCTACTGCTTCTTCCATTGGAAGCTGGAGGGTTTCAGCCACTTTTTTGTAAAACATAAAGTGGGAAGGGGACTCAGAAAGCCTAGGAGGAGAAACACCTGAAGGTCTGTCTGGGGAGATGTCCGGGTCAATAGGCACATCCAGACTTTCATAATCACCATCATCATCCTCATACTCTCCCTCCTCCTCCTCCTCTGGTTCATAAAATTCTTCTGAAGTGTAATCCGGAACCAGGGGAACCGACCGAACCAAGCCCCTGCCAGATGGTGCTGGTTCGGCCGGAACTGAAGTTAGCGATTGCAGTATCCTTATCGCTTTGGCTATCTCATCAGCGGTCGGAGAATGAATTTGTGGATCCGAACCAGATGATTTTTCTCTTCTCTTCCTTTCAACCAGAACAGACTCCTCAGAATCGGCTCTCCTTTTGCCCAAAGAACTTTCGCCCTGGTCAGAGGACACTCCTTCTGGTTCAGTCGGAACCGAACCGGGCTGGCCATCCGGGTCAGCAGACTTCTCAGCCTCACTTTCCCTCAGTCTACCTACTCTCTTATCCAGGGTAGCTTTGGGAAAACTCTTACAAATTTGGCAGTCTGAATCGAGGTGGTCAAACCTCAGACAATAAAAACACACAGGTGGTGTGGGGATCAGCCTTAGCAAAGGCTTCCCCACACACACTGCAGTGTTGAAACCCAGCGGGCCCGTTTTTTTTCTTGGTTTTCTCAGACATGGCCAATCCTAACCAAAACTTACCCTTTTTTCGGCAATCCGCCAGGCAAGACTCCCCTATCGGTTCCTGACCGTGTTACCGGTCTTGGAAAAAACATAATTAAATCCGTTTTTTTAGCACTGATACGGACCAGTTACCACATTCTAAGTAAATTCACAAACTTTTTAAGACTAAACTGATTGGTTCAACCGAACCGATCCGAAATTTACAAGTTCTACACAGAAACTAAATGTAAAACCTATCTAGTACTCACGGTACCACAGACAGAGACTTAAACCGACAGATTCAGTAGCAGAAATTCGGTAGAAACCGAGTGAAAAATGACACTTTAACCGACTTTTCTGAACCGAGTAAAGGAGAAATCTCTGGAGCGACTGTTCAGTGAGGCGCAGTAAAGAATCTGATAGTTGGAGTTTAAACAACAGCAGACAGGGGCTTCAACTGAGCTCACGCTGAACGTTCCATGCTGGCCATGGAAAGTTAACTCTTTGTTCTCCGGGGCAGTTGAAAGGCAGGACCTAACTGCATTAGTCAGAATACAGCAAGACTTCATGTTTGAATACAACTACCCATGGCACCGCATACAACTGCAACGCTTAAAACAATCATGGCATTTACTTAATACCATTAAGTGTCAATCAACATGTTACAGCTCCAAAGTTCTACCTCAGCACTTATTTTCAGTGTTACCATATTATGCTTGAAACCCCAGCTGTCCTCACTGCTTAGAACTAGTTCCAATAAATTTACCCCCATGCCTCTCACAAACTGCATACTGTAGGTGTCGGAATGGGGGGGGGGCACAAAGGCCATGGCCCTACCACTTTCATAAGTAGCCCTATCAGTTTTTGTAATCATGTTAATGTATTTAATAGGGGAGAATTCACCCCTTACATCTTTGGCCCTACCACTTTTGAAACCGTTCTGGCACTAATGACATACTGTAATATAAGACAGTCCCCATTATAGTTAAACATTTCTGTCCTGCCTTCTCTTTCACAGAATACATTTCCCAATTTATCCAGAAAATCTAAATCTCCCAGAATATATGTTTTTTTTTGTCCCTTTAGAAGCTGCCATCCTAATATCATCCCATAATTTGTGAGTCAGGACTTCACCTGGTCAAGGAGTCTACAGCATAATGCCAGTAATGCTTTACTTCAATTCACTTCAGTTTATTCCACCCATAAGGATTCAGTTTCCTCATCACCTTAATATTCACCCTTGCCAGAACCTCTAATTTCTTTTCACAGTACAATGCTGCTCCTTCCCCTCCTCTCTCCTCCCCTCCCATTCAAGTCTCTTTTGAATATTTAAGATTGAAGGCTGCAGGGTGAGTGGGATGGAAAGAGAGCAACATGAAGGACCAGAAGAAGTGGAGTAACAGACCATCACGAGAAAACAAAAAGTGCTATAAATAGCAAAATTCAGTAGGCGGCAACAAACGAAGACAAATCACAACACAATCCCAGCCGGCAGTAAATCTGTTGCACTGCTGCTTTAAGGTTAAAAAACCTTCAAATTTAAAATATTAGAAAAATGTATTTAAAGAATGAATGACAATTAAGAAAATGGTTCATTTTAGTAGAACAATATTTCACAACATTGCAATACACATCAGTTATTACTACTTCTATAATCTGCTGGTAGAGCCTATGGCATTACCACTGGTAAAGCACATACAGTATTATGATCAAAGGCCAGAACAAGGGGACATGAGTGGGGTTGTGGAGCGGGACCTGGCTACTAGTGATCTGGGGGGAAAGGGGATTAACTTTTTAAAGTGGAAATAGTGCCCTCCACAGGAATCACTGGAGTGGGGGGAGGGGGTAAAGAGATTCACATGGGAGGGGATTCACATACATAGTGCTACTTGGTTTGGCTATTTTTGGCTTTAGGGGTAAAAACTGGTATGCATCAATATAACCTGTGTGGCTTAACTGCTGTTAATGTAATGTTTGCTTTGTTCAAATCTAAGTATGTTGGTAGGAAAATTTAATTTAAACATCAGTTGACTGACCCATACACACTCACCACTCATTGGCAAGAATAGTTAACAATGACCACTTTGTGACAATGTTCAACATTATGCCCCGTCGTTATTACTCAACGGGGACACAAGCCTTTCTTGGTGTGGTTGGTCAGGGTATGGCAACTGCACAGAGAAAGGGACAAGGGTTGGCATGCAAAGCACAAGGGGGTTGCAAGCCTTTCTTTACACAGTCATGCAGGGCACAGTGACCATGCAGCGAAAGCGGCTGTGGCTAGCAGGCAAATTAGGCGCTGAGCTATGCTTAAATGCTTGCCAACCCCCACACCTGGTCACAAGCCACAGCACCATTATGACCTCTTGAACTATGGGAAGAAGTTCTGTAGGGTGGATGCAAGCATGCGACTAAAAATCAATGATCTGGTAAGGTGCAGAGCTCGGCATGAGATCGTGGGCATATTTTATTTAAATTTTGGTGACCAGGTAGGCCCACTGAGACCGAAACAGTCCCTTTTTCAGGGTCAACCCAGAATTAATTACGTACATCTATTCAAACCAGACTGGGAAACTGGGCTAATGATAGGGGGATTCACTACATGCCATAAAATACTTACGATTTGGCATTAGAAAGTGGGCCACTGGACCTCAAGGGATGGCTGCAGAAGTAAAGGAAAATTTGAGCATTCATGGCAGCCTTAATACACCCTATATTGAGGAGATTTACAGTGTTCGGATTTGAGACATTCCCTAAAAATGTCTTAAATCAAAGACATAGTAAAGTCAGAAATATTATAAGTAACTTGGACATCCTGGGACTTATGAAATACCGAGATCATCTCTGGCACATAGCCAGAACCACAGGGAAGCAGTCGGACATTGTTAAGTACAAACAAGCTAGAAATAAATGCAACTGGGCCATCCGCACAGCCAAAAACCACTACTACAAGGTGGCCCTGTCCAAACACTGGACTGATGGACGCAAATTCTGGGCAAATCTTAAACAGGCTACTGGTAAGGAGCCAAAAGCTGCCCCGGACATGAGCAGTGTAGATTGCTCCCCCATCCTTGACCCTAAAACAATAGCCGACATCTTCAACCTAGCCTTCACGGACCTCAGTCATATCCTCCCCCCGACTTCTTCCACCCGGGCAACCCTGTTGCAGGCCCTCAGTCCTCTGCATATCCCTCTTTCGGTTCAAGGCCATCTCCCTAGGGGATGCAAGGAAATACCTTTCAAAGGTGCTTGGTAAGGGGAGATTCAGTGGGGACTCCCTTGATCTGAAATTAATCGCACTCTCCTTGGAAGAAGTCCTGTCTCCACTCACCCACATCCTTAACTTGTCACTTGGACTAGTGGTGTTCCCTCAAAAATGGAAAGCTGTGATAGTCACTCCTGTACAAAGGAGTGGGGGCCATGCCCTTACAGAGAACTATAGGCCCATCTCCTTGCTTCCGCTACTGTCGAGAGCCCTTGAACGAATAGTTGCGGACCAACTGGTTGAATACCTTGACAAATACAAACTCCTCTGCCCCGAGCAGCATGGCTTTAGAACCGGGCATAGCACCACCACAGCTCTACTAGAGTTCACGGGTCACATTCACAAATCTCTTGATCGTGGACAACTCTCCGGGGCAATCTTTATCAATCTGACTAAAGCATTCAATACTGTTAATCATGCCCTCCTAACTGAGCAACTTGCCGTAATGGGCCTGGCTCCAGAGGCAGTTTCCTGGTTTTGTAGCTACCTGGACTGCAGATCTCAGCAAGTTAGAATTGGCTCAACCCTCTCGGACAGCAAGCCTGTCTGCTTGGGTGTCCCACAGGGGTCCATACTGAGTCCTCTCCTATTCAGATTATTCCTGAATGGTCTCCTTCAAGCCAGCCAGTGCCGCATTCTACTCTATGCCTATGATGCAGTTGTCTTTACCCATGGCTCAAATCCAGTTGAACTTGAGCAGCAACTTCGGAGTGACTTTTTAACAAGCATCGTAGCTACCCCCTATCAATACGCAATCTTGCAGGGGCCCCCCCTTGATCTGGTCCAACATTTTAAATACCTTGGGATCACTACTGACAACTCATTGTCCTACACTCTCCATACTGACAACACGGCCAAAGCAATCAATAAACGTAATGGGCTGCTTTATCATCATAGGCACAGTCTGACCCCCGAAGCCCTTAAAGTAGCTGTCCACAGCTCTGTGGGCTCCCTCGTTGACTACTTCCTGCCTATATATGGCTCTGCCACTGACACTGCCCTATGGCGCTTAAAAACTGCCTTAAACAAAGCCTGCCAGCTAACTATTGGGGCATCTAGGCTGACTCACACCTGTGACCTGTATACCACTGCATAACGGCTCCCGCTTAATGGCTGACTTAAATTCCAAACCTGCCTTCTGGCAAAAAAAGTCAGCCCTGGAACACCCCCGCCTGGGGTTAGTCAACTCCTGATGCCTTGCACTAACCTGCGGCACACACGTAACTCCGAACGTCAGACCTTCATTACACCCAGATGTCATACTTCACAAGGCCAAAGGTCTGCAGCACCATGCCCGCTGGTTCAACTCCATTCAGGGAAGACCTGGTGCATATGCCCTCGTTGAATGCTTTCCAAAGTCCGACTCCAAAACAACGCCACTGCTAAATAGCGCCTGTTGAAACTATCATCCATAGCTTAACCACCTTTCTTTGCCCTACTCCCTTGCTCTTCCCTTAACCCTTCCCCTCCCTGGCCTCCCCCCCACCTGCTGCCCTCATCCCTCCCCAGCTTAATTTATGCAATATTGCTCGGTCATTTTGTGCACTTGGGGTTCCTCCCTCAACATCTTAAAACACAGACACATAGAAGTTGACAGCAGATAAGGACACATGAGCCCATCCAGTCTGCCCATTTCTTTTCTACCTTATAAATGTGCCATCGGCCTTTGCTGTCAATGGCCTATCTATTCATACTCATCTCTATTGCTCCCTTATGCCTATCCCATGCCTGTTTGAAGCCCTGCACTGTATTCATATCCACCACTTCCTGAGGTGGGCTGTTCCATGCATCCACCACCCTTTCTGTGAAAAAGAACTTCCTCACATTACCCCTTAATCGGCCTCCCTCTAATCTCATGCTGTGTCCTCTTGTCCTGCTATTTTTCTTATATTGAAACATGTTAGACTCTTTCACCTTGTTAATGCCCTTAAGGTGTTTGAATGTTTCGATTATATCACCTCTCTCCCTCCTTTGCTCTAGGGTATACATACTGAGCTCCGTTAATCTGTCCTCATATGTTTTCTGATGCAGTCCCTGCACCATTTTGGTTGCCCTTCTCTGGACTGCCTCAATCTGGTTAATGTCCTTGTGAAGGTGTGGCCTCCAGTACTGCATGCAGTACTCCAGATGGGGCCTAACCAGTGTCTTGTAAAGAGGGATTATTACCTCCCACTTCTGACTTGTGACACCCCTACTAATACACCCTAACATCCCCCTAGCCTTACCTACTGCTTTAATGGTCTGCTTGGATGCTTTCAGGTCATCAGCGATGATGATGCCCAAGTCTCTTTCTTCCCTTGTGACTGCCAGCAACTCCCCTCCCAACCTATAGGTGGCTTCAGGGTTTCTCTTCCCTATGTGCATAATCTTGCACTTCTTTGCAAACCCCAGTTGCCACTCTTCTGACCATTTTGCTAGTTTATCCAGATCTCTTCTCATTCTGCCCACCCCATCTGGATCTTCTACTCTGTTGCAGATCTTGGTGTCATCTGCAAACAGACAAACCTTGCCCTCAGTCCATCTGCAATGTCACTGATGAAGATATTGAAGAGGACTGGCCCCAGGACTATCCCTAAGGTACCCCACTTGTGACTTGCATCTCTTCTGACTGTATGCCGTTTACCATCACTCTCTGTTTTCTGCCCATCAACCAGTTTGCCACCCAGTTGACTAACTTCTGACCCATCCCGAGCCTACCCAGCTTATTAATCAATCTTCTATGTGGAACAGTATCGAAAGCTTTGCTGAATTCAAGGTAGGCGACATCAACTGCTCCCCCTTGGTCCACCACTCTGGTTACCCAGTCAAAGAAATCTATGAGATTAGTTTGACAGGACCTTCCTTTTGTAAACCCATGCTGTCTTGGATCCTGTGCTCCTATGGATTCCAGGTGTTGCACTATCCTTTCCTTAAGGAGTGCTTCCATAATCGTGCCCACTACTGACGTAAGACTGACGGGTCTGTAGTTCCCTGCCTCCTCCCTGCTACCATTCTTATGGAGCGGGATCACATGATCCCTTCTCCAGCCTTCTGGGACCTCTCCTGTGCTCAGAGACTCACTAACAGTTCTGACAATGGCTGTGCTAGTTCCATCCTTAGCTCCTTTAGTACCCTGGGATGTATACCATCAGGTTCCATTGCCTTGTCCACCCTGAGCTTATAGAGTTCTTGTAGGACCCTTTCTTTTGTGAAGGGCCTAGTGCTCACCTCCCTCCCCCTGTGTCCATGGTGCTGAGCTGTGGGCCCTTCCCTACCTTCTCTTCAGTAAATACTGAGCAGAAGTATCTATTTAGGATAGATGCTTTTACATGGTCCTCCTCCTCACATGCCCTCTTATCTCCTTTGATCTTAGCAATAGCCCCTCTGGACTTTCTCCTTTCACTAATATATCTATAGAAAGTCTTGTCACCTTCTTTTACTGTCTGCGCTAGTGTTTCCTCGGTTTGGGCCTTTGCCTGCCTTACTGCCTTCCCTGCTTCCCTTAGGGAAGTTTGGTATGCCTCCCTATCTTCATCCCGCTGTGTTCCCTTATATTTCTTGAAGGCCAGCCTTTTGGCTCTGACCTTTCCTGCTACTGTTTTTGAGAACCAAAGTGGTTTCCTTCTTCTTTTGCATTTCCTTTTCTCTCTAACACAATGGGATGTTGCTTCAAGTATTGCATCATAATGCTTGCTCACTTTGCCTGTACCTCTCACCTGTATTTCATTTTGCCAGGCTAGCTTAACTCTGTTGGCCATCTTATCAAAGTCAGTTCCTCTGAAGTCCCATATTTTTGCCTTGGAATGGGATGGTTTAGTTCTAGTGGCCAAACTGAACCATACCATGTGATGGTCACTGGCCCCCAGGTGACCTTCTACCTGGAGATCTGTGATCCTTTCCCTGTTAGTCAGTACTAGATCTGGGATAGCCCTGTCTCTTGTGGGTTGTTGTACCAGTTGTTTGAGGCCCTACCCCTGCAGGAAATCCACCATGTGTCTAGTTCTGGCAGATGTTCCTGCTGGTATTGACCAATCTGTATCTGGCATGTTGAAGTCTCCCATTATCAGAACCTCCCCTTTAGCTGTCATGTTTTGTATATCTTCTAACAGTAATGTGTCTATGTCCTCTCCCTGGTCTGGGGGCCTGTAGACAACCCCAGTTCTTATGGTTGTCCCATTTCCTGTTTCCAAGGTGACCCACAGTTCTTCTGGCTCCTTATGTGTATTCTGAATTTCTGTAGCTTTGATATTTTCATTGACATACAGGGCCACTCTACCCTCCCTTTTACCTCGGTCTCTTCTGAACAGTACATAGCCAGGTACTGGAGTTTCCCAAAGCGTGGTTACTGGTAAAATACGTCTCATCTAATGCTACTATGTCCAGTTTAGCCTCTGTCATTATTGCCTGCAGGTCTGGGATCTTGTTTCCCAGACTGCGAGTATTTGTGTACATGATTTTCCATTGGCCAGATTTCGGTGTGTTAGTTGTTGGGTGAGGTCTGGCATTTCCCTGAGTGTCGTATGGGGAGCTGGACCTTTTTCCTTACCTGGTGATGCAAATGAACTGCAAACATGCTGAACTCCTGTTTGACCACTAGCTGAGGGAGGAGGGGCTCCCATTCGACGTATGGGGTGCTGCACCCCTCTCCCCATTTCCTAGTTTAAATATTCTGCAAAGACGTCAAACTTCTGTCCCAATGCACTGACTCCCTCCTTAGTCAAATGCAGTCCATCAAATTTAAAGAACTTTTGCTCCCAAAACTGTTGCCAGTTCCCTACAAATTTGTGTCCTTTTTCCTGGCACCAGCCCTTGAGCCACATGTTTAGCTCCCCTATCTCCCCTTCTCTGACCTTCCGTCCATCTGCCTCCCTCTCCCAGACTGGCAGGATCTCAGAGAAGGAGATGCCGGACGAAATGGATGATAGTTTGTCACCCAGGCTGGTCAGGTGTTCCTTGGTCTCCACAACTGACCAGCTGGTGAGATCATTAGTCCCTATGTGTAGCAGGACGTCAATGTTTTCCCCTGCTTCCTGAACAATTTTAGCAATTTGCAGTCAGTGTCTCTCCACACTGATGTACCGGAGAGACATCTGACCATTACCCCTGGCTGGAGATAGGTATCAGAAGTTTTTTGGATTTCCTTTTTGCTTTTTTACGACTGTGGGTAGAGCCAACAGGAGTACTGCATGTACAAAAGGAGTGATGTCATGTTTTCTGTCCGTGGAACTGACTGAAGGTGTAAATAGTCTCCTCCACCTTACCCTCATCCAAGCAATGTTTTCCGCCCTCAAATACATACGCCTTCATGTTAGTCAATGGTTGCAGGGTACTATTTTCTTTCTTAAATGGGTGGTACAAGAATTGGAACCTGAGTAGTGGGAGGCAGCATTCATTTTTTTTTTTTTGGAGTAAGATCCACCTCCGCCTCCACCCCAAACTTTTTTCTGATTCATGTGGGAGGGGCATGATATATCTCTAGCATGCTGTAATGAGATACACTAATTTGGGACCTTATCAACCAACAGACATGCCTTGGCAGTGGAGAACAGAAGATATGTAATGCCTTCAAATTGACTTAAAAATCCTTTGGAACAAATGATTATCAGAGCCACCTGGGGCCTCAAAAGGAGACCTAGACACACACCTAGCTCTGTAAAGAAAATTTTTTTTTTTGTGGGATGGCTATGGGATTCAAACTCAGATCTAACTGCCCAGATCATCAATGCTATAAAATGCTATAAGAAAACAGCTAGAGTCTGTTAATTATAGCATTGATGATCTGGGCAGTTAGATCTGAGTTTGAATCCCACAGCCATCCCACAAAAAAAAAAAAAAATTTCTTACAGAGCTAGATGTGTGTCTAGGTCTCCTTCTGAGGCCCCAGGTGGCTCTGATAATCATTTGTTCCAAAGGATTTTTAAGTCAATCTGAAGGCATTACATATCTTCTGTTCTCCACTGCCAAGGCATGTCTGTTGGTATTTGCTAAATTGTAAATATAGGTATCAGCATTCTGTTAGTAGTTAGTGCTGATTGTGGCCTATGACAAGATCATTTTTTTTTTTTTTTTACAAATGAAGTGTATGGTAGGAAGCTGAAAACAGACTTTGATGATAAAGTGCGTTTTTTCTTTTAAGTTGAGATGTATTAGAAAACTTTGAACAAGAAAACAACTGGTGATTTTCAAAGCTATTCTGATCAGAGCTAACATATAAAAAAATCTCAACTATTTTTTATTGTATCATGGACACTAGAAATATAATGTCAGCATTCACTCCATTAAACCTGTTTTTCAGTTCATTTTATAGCATCTTGCCAAGGTAATTGTCCCAGATGTAATCTGTTATGGGGTGGGGGTGGGGGGTTGAAATTGTTTTAATCATGAAGCACTGGTGTTAGTAATGCATTTAGAAATAAAATTTTGAATTGTCTTTACAGTTAAACATGCAGTTTCATGTCAGGGCACATTTTTTGGAGGGGTTCAAATTATTTTAAACATGGGCACAGTACTTGCTAAATACAGACTTTGATGATAAAGTATTTTTTCTTTCAAGTTTGAGAAGTATGTATTATATATAAGTGTAACCATGTTGTAAATGGTTAAGTAGGTAGTGGTTTAAGGCTCTGAGCTACAAACCTGGAGACCTGGGTTTGACTTCCACAGCCCCCATATGCATACTGTGTGACCCTGCGCAAATCACTAAAAGAAGTAGTCCACCCAGAATGTGCAAAAAACATATGTTATGTAGAGTGTTTTGATATGTATGTTAAGTCCTAGTGTGTCCTTCCCTCTGTCTGCTATGTGGAGTTTTTCCTAAATTGCCTGCTAGCTGTATGGTAGTTTTACGACCCCTGGGGATCTCCATAACAAACAGTTTTATTGGCTTTCTTTCTCCTACGATGCCCCCTGTCTCATGTGACAGTGATGTAGCCATGCCCTTAAATTTAGCATCTGTACTACTTTAAAATTAATTTAGCAACAGCAGAGCCTTGTAACTGTTCTTATCCAGGGAGCACAAATGTCAACAGTTAGTTTAGCAGATATCTGAAAGCTATCTAACTGGGGTTTCTGTAAGAAAACAGCTGCTAAATAGCTCTAATTCATTATTTGTGTTTTTGATGTTAAAACACTCCTGCTAGCTAGACCTGATGTACAGAGAAAACAACAAAATAGTGAATTAGAGCTATTTAGTAGCTGTTGTCTTACAGAAACCCCAGTTAGCTTGCTCAAAGGTTTGTAAATCTGATATTTTTTAAATAAATAAATAAATACATGTTTATGTTTAAGCCATAAAACACCCTTATCTAGTTAATGCAGATAGTGACTCCGGATTAAAAGCATTTGCAGACAAAAGGACCACAGCGTTTTGTAGGTAGGTCACTAACCTACAGTGCTGTGGTTTTGTTGGCCGTTACTATGTCCTAATATTTATGAGTCCTTTAAATACTGGCACATTGCTTTCTGATACTGCAAGTATCCTACCAAGGAGAAACCAAGTTAAGTTTACAGAGGTTGTGTTGCAGCACATGAAGAAGGGGTTGCAGCGTTGATCCTACATGAACTACTTCACACTACTACAACTGGAAATATGTACAGCTCCTAATAAATATTTAATTATCTGAGTTGTCAGTTCTAGTACAAAATGTACGGTTTAATGTGTACCAAAGAACTGTTATTACACAAAATATCTATTGTATGTATTTCCTTTTTATTGTGGTAAATTATTAGTCTAAAAATACTTCCAACAAATGCAAATATATTTTAGGTTCATCTGTGATGTGCAATGTGTCAGGTTTTTCCAGTTGGACTGCATGGGCTAATGTTTTAAAAAAATAGGGCTGTAATACTGAATTTATCAGACATCTGCCTCGATTATAATGCTAGTATCCTTAGAATTTTTCAGATTCTGAGCATTCCAGAAGTGTATTGTAGGTTATTAATAACCGGTAACTGAGCAATCTTTCTGTCAACATTCCATCAGCTTTATAATTAAGCAATAATGCACGACAGGGTGTGGTATATCGTGGGATATCGTCACGCCTCGGTGGTTGGGCCGGGGGCCGCGGGCCGAGTCACGTCCAACGACCCAAGTGACGATATCCGATCTCTACACCTAGATGCATATTATGATATATTTCAGGAATACAAGTTTTAGCAGTAAAAAAAAAAAATCTTTTAAATCGTTCTGAAAATGTGTTTTGTGAGGTGTTGGAGGAGTACCTTTTAATAAAATAGTTCCTGGACAGGTCTGAACAGCAGGTGGCACTGTTATGCGTTGAGTTATAGAGGAGGAATTGTACTGTAGGTCTCTCTCAAAACCTAATCTGTGGCAAGAAGAAGTAGCAGTGTAAATGGGAAGAATGCATATCTTCAGAAAGTCATCTGGAAATGTGAAACTGTCACTTGGGCGGCTGTACTGTTTAAAAAAAAGTTGTGGAGTCAGTTTGGATCCTTTACTGTTTTTTTTTTTAAAATGATAACATAGTAGCGACTCGCGCCATTCTGCCCTGTAGATCAGATTGGACATGCTGTGCGACTGCCGCCTAACGCTATGTTTCTGTGGGAATGGACCTGCTGGATGTGGAGGATGTTTTGGGCAGCTGTGGTTGTCCTTCCCAACTCCAACGACAGTTCATTTTTTTTTTCCCAAACAGCGGCGACTCACTCGGGTGTGGGAGACGAGGAACACTGCGCTGTAAGTGAGGAGGCTGGTGACCGGAGGTTTTCTGAAGCCGTGATGATGTAGCCCGATATCATCACGGCTTCGACAACCTCTCGGCCAATCGGCTTCCTCCATTTACGATCACCGGTTCATAATGCAGAATATACACCAGTTAAAAAAATGACTTGCAAACCTGCATAACCCTCTCAAATAATATTGCTGTATAGGTATGAGGAAAGTATATACAGCATCAGTCAATTCCTGATAGAATCCAATGGAAAATGTGATACTTTTTGTAATAACTTGATATTCTGAAAAATATATATTTCACTTTTTTTTTTTTAAATTAAAGTTTATTAGATTTTTAGGATATAGTTCAGTAATTTCAAACATTATTCAACATAACTTGAGTATATAACCAGAGAGGGACAGGTACAGAGAGAAGTGGAAAAGGGAGAGAAGAGAGAAACTAGTGTACTCACAATCATTTCAAATCTGATATTGCTTTAATACTGTATTTAAGCTAATTATACCTTCTTTGTGTTGCTCTCTGCAGAGTCAGCTTGAGGTTTACGTTCTTTTAAGTCACTCAAATGAACTACCTAGTATGATGAGAAGCACGGCTGGGAATGTAAATATAACATTCAAAAAAGATTAGGTGAGCAATCCTTGAAAATGAGAGAAAAATATAGATACTGTATGGTACTTACTGTCAAAGTCAATGGCAGAAGTCACTGAGAAAAGTAATGTGATCCCAGAGTGTGTCAGTTGTGTGTGTCACAAACCCACTCCTTGGGGGCCGGGTCCGCTAAGCTCAGACTGCCCTCCTCTAAGTGCAATCTGTGACAGGGGAGTAAGAAAATACCCTCCTCGTGTCCTTTTAGAGTGCTCGCTGATTTCACAACTGAACACTCGCCACAAGGGCCCAGGGCTTCCTCTCTATCTAGGTAAGGGTAAAGTACAGTCTCGAGTCTGTAGCCAGGTGAGAACCCTCCTTGGTTGCTGCACTGTGGAAGAACCCAGGCATTGTGAGCTCTTTGGGTCTGTCTTCTTAACCCTGCTTGTGTCTTCTCCCACAGGGGTGCAGAAGCCTGGTTCAAACCCCACAGACCCCTCCAGAGACCTTGTGTACTTTCCCTACTTTAGGCCCCCAGATTCCCTTCCAGGATCCACGTTTCAGTAGTGTGTGACACCTTAGCACTAACAGGCATGTTACAGATTTAATAAACCTTCCCAAAATCTTCACACACAACAAACCACTCCCAGGCAAATACTTTAAAATAAAAGCAAGTGTTTTTACTGATTAAATAATTACCATATGAACATATAGATGAATTATTTAGATATTTGGTTACAGGATAACTACAAAAAAGTTGGAAAATATATACAAAAATGAACTGGGGAATTAACTGGATAATTTCTACCTTTTCAGTAGAGAATCAGAGTCCAGAAAATAAATGAATTTTGCACAGTCCCTCTTCTCTCTGCTATGTCTCAGAGTTGAAGTTTTCTTGCAGTGTCTTCAGTGGTATCTGGCAGTCTTTCAATGTGTCAGGAACTTTGGCTAAAATGCCCAAAATCTCTGTTGAAAGTGGGTTTTATGGCTATTTTTGCAGACTTAAAAACTGGCCTTCTGATTGGCTAGTCCTTAATATTTCCAAGTCCAACTGTTCATCTCTAGGCCAGCAGGGGCCTCTCTTGCTTTTCCAAAGTTGCAAGTGAACCCAATTTATCAGTACTTTGATTTCCTCACAGCCCCAGCTTCCTGGTTTGCTTTGATCATCACTGCCTTCCTGACCTTATTAAAATGTAAACAGACTGGGGCAGTTGTTAGGAAATTTCACAATAGGTTTTCTAGACTGGGTGTCTGTATAATCTTTTTCTAAAACCATCTTCACTTTGAAATTTAGAGTGTTATAACAGAGGTCAGAGAAGATGTTTTTTCCCATCTCCTGTCATAATGGAATATTTCCCCTAAGATAAGCCATCAGGAAATTCCATATATCTTTGAAATGTAACTCGTGTCCACCTCTAGACAAGATTTTGTCCAAGGCAAAGGGTGATGTCAGATACTGGAATACATATTCGCTCTTTCCACATACCTTTTCAGAAAAGTGGCCTCTTTTCAGACAAACCTTAATGTCCTGGCCTTTTGGGAAACATAAAGAAACTGTAGAGAAATAGGACAACCATATGACTGCAGTGGCCAAATCACCAGTGTGCACTGAAGATAAATGTTACCTATGAAAATATGTAAAAGAAATACAAAAAAACAGGTGGTCCATCAAAGTCCTCATGCTTTGCACAGAACTATCCTAGATGTGTATCCCAGAAAATATGCAGTTTTTTGTTTTCTCTGGATGCAAATATGTCCATCTCTGGAGAACCAAGTTATTTGCACTATTTGATTTGTTGCTGATCCAGTGCTGCTTGTACCCTATATGAACTGCTTTTCTTTTGACTTGTGATACCTAATTTTATGTGTGATCTCCATTTCCATGCTTGTAGCATCTTACTGCCATATTCGTTGTGTATTCCTCTGTAACTATTCCAGACTGTGCCTAAAAACAGGTATCTGTTTGCCTAGTGCACTTACCCAGCAAACCTAAACAAACTAAACAAACCCCCATTTTGGGACTATGAACTCCACTACTTTCTGGACTACAGGCCGTTTGTGAGTCAAGTGACCCACATGGCTCAGTGAATCTGCCAATGCATTCAAGTTTCCCAGCTAGGTGAACTTCTGAGACTGAGATATGAATGTCATCTTGCAGATTTTCAATGTTTCATGGCATACTTTTGAAGATCTGAGGCCTTCTTGTTTGTTGATGTAAAACACAGGGGTTTTATTGTTTATTCGGATTTGCACCAATTTGTTCTGAACCTGACAAAAGCTTTGAGGGACAAGAACATTGCCCTCGGTTCCAGTAACTTGATGGGTTCCAACCTTTCCTATGGGGACCATGCCCTGTTCACAGAGATTCCTTCTAGTTGTTCTCCCCAACCCAGTTGTGAATCATCTGTAGACAGGGATGACACTGTATTTTAGAAGGGAACTACTACTTCTACTACATCAGGGCAATTACTAACCTTAGAAAGGGAAAATGAAAATGCAGCGCTTACGGACTTCAATTTGCATTTTGCCAAAATTTATTGCAATTCAAGCATACCAATAAACATCCTGGTGCTTTGAGGCACTCCACATCTTCGCCAGGGAATGGAGAGCTATCCATAGCTACTGTGAATTTATACAACACGCACATATAAATTGTGCAAATGTTCAAATAATATAAAACAATTACATGGTGAATTCTTATTGATACAGACTAAACAGCTATTACTAATTTGTGAGTGCTACTTGCGCTATGATCTACCAATAAAGTGGATCAATGAATTCTTTCATGGAAAATTACTGTTAGAGGTACCCCATTATCACCTTAACCCAAACTGCAACAAATCTATAGTTAAAACAAACTAAATATCTAACACAGACAACTCCTAAGTGATCTGTGTAAAAATAGATGGTCTAAAAAAAACTTGCCTGTCTAACCATGTATATTCTGAACTGCTCTGAAATCAGTATTTTCTAATTACAGTTATGGGAAATATAGTGGAAAAAATGCCTTTTTGGTGATGTTAAAACAGATCATTCCAATGAATCATCATTTACTGAAATCCTTATTAGGTAAGCTACAAAAGCCTTAGGCTAGTCAAAGTTCAATAGAAAGTAGACATTCATTAGGCACCATCCTGTGCATGAGTCAGTGTGTTTGTACAGCAACACTACTTCATCCAAATGAAGTATATACGCAAGGCCAACTCACTTTTTTCTGTATGTTTTATGACTGCAGCTGCCATATGTTCCTTTACAGTATACTGTACTGCAAACATATTTTGGTTCCTGAAACATTCTGATATAGAGAATACTAGATGGGCAACTAAGCAGAACCAATGTGTTCTGCCACAGAGGAATTCTGATTCCCTCTGAACTTGAGAGGTCCATGAGAATCAGAACCCGAGTGTAAAACTCACTAGCTGTGCATGAGTTGCTCATCCTGTATTTTTATAGTGTATAGTACTGTGTGAAAAATGTATTTTGTGAGTTCTTTTGCTTTTAAAATGAAACTGATTCATGCAGTCTCTAGAGGTTCTAGAATGCTGTTCTACCACAGTAGGGTAGAACAGCATTCCATGACCTTGGAACTGTGGTAGAACAGCATTTTGAAAGGGATGGAATTCTATACAGAACAACACTCCACTATACACTATAATTTAATTAGTGTTTCTAAATGAAACAATTTATAGAATGCAGTCAATAAAAAGGGTAGATTGCTAATTAAAGAGGTCAGGAACGTTGTGCTACCTGGCATCTAACTGCAGTGTTCCTAATGACAGCAAGGACGCCCATACTTTCAAATGATCTGTATTTAACTGTATCTGAAAAAACACGCATGTGAAAAACTGTGTTTTGTATTTTTTTTCTTTTTATGGGCAACATTCTATACAGTTCTCTTCATGGAAGTTGAGAGTTTTCAATATGTCATGAGTTGTGTACAGAATGCTAAGCATGAGCAGTTTACTTATCAGAACAGTGCTTAGAGTTCTGTGCAGAAGATTTGGCTTATAAAATGGGGTGAAAATGTCCTGCTTCCTGACTGGCTAAACAGTTCTGAGACTCATATTTTAATTCCATGCAACTGGAGGTTATTCTAGAGGAGAAGGAAGAGGCACGAGGAGATGGCACGTTGCCCAGTAGAGATTTTAGGACTGGGAACAGGAGGAAAAGAAGTAGTAGGAAGAGGGGAGAGATTAGGAGAGAAGTGCAGAGAGGTAGCATGGAAGGGAGATTATCCAGAACTTGGAAAAGAAGGTATAGTGTGAAAGGCACCAAGTCTTAAGAGGGGGAAGGAGGTGAATGGAGCTGAGGCAGCAGTGGGCAGACTAGGTGGGCCAGGTGGTCCTTATCTGCCGTCAAATTCTATGTTATGGACTGCATTGATGTGGGCAGAGAAATCCATGATTATGATCCAACAACACATAAAGGAACTTGAAGTGGGGGATCTTTATGGTGGAACCATCCAATGTCATGAACACTGGGGCTTTGTGGAGCCTTGTGCATCATTGCTTGCTGCCAAAGGTCATGAAGATGGAACCAGAGTAGAACATTATCAAAGTCATGATGTAATGATGCCTCCAGCTCAGTGACTGAGGTGTAAAATGCTGTGCCATCTGCATATATATATGTGCAAGGTCCAAGGGGACACAGACAGAGAGAAGGTCATTCAGGAACATGGACCACAACTGGATATCTTAAAAAATTCGAGGGGGGAAGGAATTAGCTACTTAGGCCAACTGGAGCTGGACCAACAGGATAAAGCAAAACCAACTGACCAATATTTCAATTTTATTTATTTAAAAGATTTGTCCGAAAAAGCTTCCAAGACGAGATAGCTCATTTCCTTTTTTTTTAAATTCATATTTTATGTCCCCTTCTGAAATCTGGTCCCCAACTCACTTGGGGATCCTAAGGCACTGTACCAAGCTTTCTTGTGACACCGGCTCTCACTTTGGCCCCTCCACGGGCACTTGGTTTGCCCCCGTGGTGGGGTCAGAAGGCGGAAAAGGCCGTTCCAAATATTCACAGGTTTGTCAGATGGCCAGTGTGACAAATACCACAAGGGCCCAGATGTACCAGGGTCCCTTTGCCTAGGAGTAACAGGGCTGCTGCTTTTTTCCTTGTTTCCACCCCACTGGATGCCAGCATGCAAGGGCTCAAATGCACATGATGCACAACGGTGTGCAGTGTGGAAGCCAGCCATCATCCAGCCCCTAACTTGCTTGCCTCCTTTGTGATACCACCCATGGTCACCTAGGTCACAGCAATGCAGCGGAGACAGCAACCCTCCCTCAATGGAGGAGGACAGTGTCCCCTTTGATGCTCAATCCTTCTCCCCCAGCTGCCCACCAATGACCCAGATTTGTTTCTGAACCTGGGTCACCGGTGTTGCGAGCAGTAGCACTACTGCTGCTCTGATGGGCCAACTCTGCTCATTTCATTTTCTTTGTAACTCAGGTTTATTGAGAGATATGCCATTGTTACAGTGTAAAAAACACATATGGTCACTACAATACAAAATACAAGCAGTTGTCTGGTTACATTACATTGTTTTGGTGAGCAGTAAGTCTCTGATGAACTTAAAGAAGAGTCTCTAACAGAAGCCAAATGGAAGAAAAAATTACTCACCTTAGTAATTGCTTTTCTTCTCATGGAGTCTTGCTATATTAGGACTTATTGCAGTTAGCCACTACACTTGAACTGCCCCGGAGAGTAAAGAGTTAACTCCAGAGAATCTGGAGTTCTAAAGCGCGAGGGCGCTATACCAAAGCTCTATCTGGGCAGTTTCAAATGAAACTGTCAGATCTTTACGAAGCTAACACTAAGCAACAAGTCTGTGTGGAAAGCTCTACACTAGGCAAATGGCTACCTACTAGTAGTAATAACAACAATAGAAACAACAATAACAATAATAAGAATGAATAATGGTATTATTAGTTTCCCCTGACAAGCACTATTAGGAACCCCCTTCCCCAAAGACTCAAGTCCAGGAAGGGGCCAACAAATCACTCAACCAGAAACCCTCGCTCCTAACCCTAAATAAAGAGGGTGAAGGGAAGAACTACAATGGCATGACACAGTGCTTGCACTAATTTGCCACCCCACCCCAGTAGAAGTTCTGAGAGGGGCAGGTTGAGGTGGTCTAATAGCAAGACTCCATGAGAAGAAAAGCAATTACTAAGGTGACTAATTTTTCTTCAAACACCATGAAGTCTTGCTATATTAGGACTTATTACAGATTACACAGCAGTACCTCCATGGAGGAGGGTCAGAACCTACTTAGGAAATAGGCTCTGAAGCACAGCTGTGCCAAAAACGAGCATCTCTCCTGGACTGAAATCCAGGGAATAATGCTTGGTAAAAGTGTGAACTGTCTTCCAAGTAACAGCTCGACAGATTTCCAGAATGGGAATATCTCTAGCAGCCGCTAGAGATGCAGCTGTACACCTGGTGGAGTGAGCCCTCAGTCCTGAGGGGGGCTCTCCTACCTAGTCTTTGATAACAAAAATGGATACAAGAGACAATCCACCTTGCAACTGTCCTCTTAGTGGCAGGTTCCCTTTGCCAACCTCGCCTTAGGTAAGGAAGAGTTGGAGGGATTCAAACCTGTGACCCTTGGTGCGTTACAAATAGTAGCATAAGGCTCTTTTGACATCCAAGCTGTGCAGTCTCCTCTCACCTGAGGAAGAATGCTCAGTGAAAAAATCCTGGGAGAGAGATGGATTGGTTCAGGTGGAAACCTGAAACCACTTAGGGACAAACCCTGTGTTAGTCCTAGGGACTGTCTTATCCCTGTGGGGAGAAAAAAATCTTCTTCCACTGCCAGGGCCTGTAGTTCACTTATGCACCTGGCAGAAGTGAAACCACCAGAAAAAAACATTTTCCAAGTGAGAAGCTTGAGCTCTGCTGGGGACAGAGGTCCAAAGGGGTTTGCATTAACTGAGCAATGCAAACATTCGGGCTCCATGCAGGAGCTGGTTCCCGAAAAAGGAGGGTTGGTGTGAAGCAACCCCTTAAAAACTTGGAAAACACAGGTTGAGAAGAAAAGGAAGCAGGCTTCCCTGCTTGCAGAAAAAAACAGAGACAGCTGCCAAAGGAACCCTTAAGGTAGCTGGCCTAAGACCTAAAGAATTAAAAATAGACCAAAAAGTCCAGAAAATGGGCAGATAAGCAGACTGTGGTATAATCTGCTTCTCAGCGCACCAGACTGAAAACCTGTTCCTCTTAGAATTGTAAGTGGCGCCAGTGAAAAAGCGTCCTTGAAGCCTTTAAAATATCCACGACACCTTGAAAAAGGTGTAAATCAGCAAATTCTAACTCCTCAAGAGCTGCCTTGAGAAGGAGGAATTTGAGGTTCGGATACCACACTCTCCCTTGTGCAAAGGCCAGTAAGTCGTGGACTCTGGGCAAGCTCAGGGTAGGGTGGACTGTCAAGGACAGAGACAATGGGTACCAGGGCTGTCTGGCCCAGCTTGGAACAATCAGAATCGCTTTGCAGGGCTGAGATCTGATTTTTACTAGTACCCTGAAAGAAAGGGAAAAGGGAGGAAAGGTGAACAGAAACTTCCCTTTCCAATCCAAGTGAAAAGGGTCCAGGTGGGCTGATACCAGCAGGAGGCCTCAACAAAACAAAGAAAGTTAGTGGTTATCTGGGGCTGCGAAAAGATCTATCTGAAAATGAGCCCCATCTGGCAAGGACTGAACCCAGCACCTGAGGTTTCAGAGCCCAATCGTGATGGCCCTGAGAATCCTGTTGAGGGCATCTGCCAGGGCATTGTCCTTCCCTGGGAGGTGAACTGCTATCAGGGAGGTGTTCAGGGAGTAAGCCAGAGACCACCACTTCATTGCTTCGGTGCACAAGGCTGATGACCGAGTGCCCCCCTGCCTGATGATGTACCACATTATTGTGGTGTTGTCTGTCCTGACTTGAACTACCTTGTTCTGGACAGAAGCTGAAAACTCTAAGAGCTAGAAGACAGCTCTGAGTTCCAAAATTGATGTGGAGCAGAGATTCCTAGGGAGACCACACTCCCTAGTGGACAGGTCGCCTAAGCGAGCTCCTCACCCTAACACAGGAGCATCCGTGGTGAGGGAATGAAGAGGACCCCTAGTTTTAGATTGCTTTGATCCTGCCACAGTGTAAGGCCAGGATCAGGCATTGGGTCACTAGAACCAATTTGGAAAGGAATCCTCCTTTGGGACCAATAGGCCCTCAGATGGAACTGAATGTCCCTCATCTGGAATCTTGCTCCCTGCACTACAGCTGTGGAAGCAGCCATGTGCCCTAGTAGTTGTAGCAAATGCTTTGCTGGTCAAGAGACTCGCATGAAGTAATGGAAGATGCCAGGGCAAGAGACTGCCTACCCTTTTAGAGGGAGAAATGCCCTGGCTAACTTTGTGTTCAACTCTGCACCTATGAAAGTTAGTACCTGAACTGGTTCGAGAACTGACTTTGGTAAATTCAGCAGGAATCCCAGAAAGGTGAGAAGCTGCTGGTGACTTGCAAGTGGATTTACTTGATCTGAGACTGACCCACTAAGAGCCAGTCATCCAGGAAAGGAAACAAAGCAATCCTTGCCTTCTAAAAGAGCCACTACCACAGCTAGAAATTCTTGAATACCCTTGGCGCAGAGGTAAGGCGAAGTGCATTGCCCTGAACTGGTAGTGGCCTGAGGGTAACCTGAGGTACTTTCGTGAGAAGGCCTGATCAAGACATGAAAAAAAAACATAGGCATCCTTGAGGTCCAGGAAAGCTAGCCAGTCCCCTGGCCTCAGCCAGAGTTAACATTTTTAACTTTGTTTTCAAAAGATGCTTGTTCAGGTACCTTAAATCTGAGATGGGCCGCTAATCTCCTGCCTTCTATAGGTTAAGAAAGTATCATGAGCACAGCCCCTTGCCCGTGGCAAGGGAGGACCCTTCTACTGCTTTGCAGTTCAGAGGAGAAAACCTCTGCTCCCAAAGCAAGGGATTCGAGGATTTGCAGGTGGACCTGTCTGGCTCTCATCTTTGGAAACTGTTTGAAGCTGAGAACCAGACCTATTACTTCCAGAACCCACTTGTCCGAGTTAGGGACACACAGTTCTGGCTGAAATAAAAACCAACCTGCCCACTGGTATAGGAGATGGCCCTGGGCACCCCATCAGGGTGCCTGTGGCAATAGTCTTAGGCTAAGGGGAGGGGGATGGTTTACTTGTGCCCCGTCTATCTCTGCCTCTGAAGAGACCCCTCTGGCGAAAGCAGAGGAGGCCTGAGCCTCTACCTGGGCACTTTTGTAGGTAATCATCCATGTTTTTCATATAGCTTTCTGTTTGTTCCTCAAACAGAGAATTACCCACAACAAGAAACAAATCCATAGACTTTGACAGAGTATCTTGGGACAGATTAGTGCATCTGAGCCATGCCAACCTACGGAAAGCTACAGAAGTGGTCATGACCCTAGAGAAAACAAGATTAACACCAACAGCAGTATGAACTTGAACTTAGAGGCTTCAGTGCCATTAGCAGCCACCTGTTCCAACCCGCTAGCCAGCTGGCCATGGGCCTGCTTGGCTAACTGCAATACTAAGTCCCACCTAGATTTCGAAATCTAGCCACATAAGCCATGCAACTTGCCTGTCTGAGTCCCACAGAAGCTGCCATATACTGTTTTCTTGCCATGGCATCAATCCTCCTGGAATCCTATTCAGGAGGATGTGAGGCCATGGGAACTAGCCTTGACACAGGCTGCAGCTTGTACCACACCTACATGACTACACTGCTCAGTGAGGAAGTCTGTAACAGAGCCTGACGAAATACACCTTCTGTCCATTTTTTTTTTTTTTTATCTTACAGGAGGGACAGAAAGAAGAATCTTATAAAATCTTAGTTGTTTACTTCCTAAATGACTTATGCAAAGGAAAGACAACCTCCTAGCCCATCATTCCTACATAATCAGGCTCCCCTTTACTCATCCATAGCCTCCTCTAAAGGAAGCTGGAGGATTCTGCAAGCTTTTGTAAAACATAAACTGAGAAAGGGACTCAGACAGAATAGGAGGAGATTCTAAAAGTCTGTCTGGAGAAATGTCCCGCTAAGTGGGCACGTCCAGACCCTACCAGCCACACATGTATTGATCAATTTTCCTCCTCCCACTCCTGTGGTTCATAACAATTCCTCAACATCATAAACCTGAACCACTGGAACTGGCAGAGCCACCTTTACCAACTGTAGATGGTTCGACAGGACCTAGAAACAGTGACTGGACAATGTGTATGGCTTAACTACTGCTGCAGCAGTTGGAGAGACAATCTTGGACTCCAAACCTACTGATTTCTCTGTCATATTCTTATTTCTTTTTTTTTTTTTTTAAACTGGTTCCTCTGAACCATCCTTTTGCCCGAGGAAGTCTAGCCCTGGTCAGAGGGCACTCCCTCTGGTCCAGTGGGTACTGGACCGGGCTGGCCATCCGGGTCAGCGGACTTTTTGGCCAATAGTTCCCTGAGCTGGCCCTATCTCTTTCAGGGTGGCTGCAGAGAATTTTAAACCCCTGGCAGTCTGACGGAGGTGGTCAACCCCAGACAATAAACCAAGTGGTGTGTGGGACAGCCTTGGCAAAGGCTTCCACAGCATCACATGTTGAAACCCAGTGGGCCGTTTTTCTTTTGGGTTTCCCAGACATAATGCCAGCCTAACCAAAAACTTGCCCTTTTATGGCGTGCCAGATAAGACACCCTTATCGGTTCCTAACTGTTTCACGGTATTTGAAAACCCTATTTAAAATCAAGGTTTTTTTAGAACCGATAAGAACCGAGTACCGCACTCTAAAAGCCCAAAACTTTAAAACGTTAAAATAAGCAAACCGATCGGTTCAAAACCGAACCGATAACTAAATTTCCACACAGACTTTTCATTTTGTACTTACGGTTTACCAGATAGAGCTTTAACCGAAATGCGGTAAAATAATTACTTTTTGGCGGTTCAAATGAACCGAAAATACTCGCTTGACCGAGAAATGAACCGAGCTGAAGGAGCTGATCTCCAGAGCGACTGTTCAGTGAAGCGGAGTAAAGAATCTGACAGTTTCATTTGAAACTGCCCAGATAGAGCTTTGGTATAGCACCCTCGCGCTTTAGAACTCCAGATTCTCTGGAGTTAACTCTTTACTCTCCGGGGCAGTTCAAGTGTAGTGGCTAACTGCAATAAGTCCTAATATAGCAAGACTTCATGGTGTTTGAATACAATGTCCTGTTGTTCTTTGAACCCATCTTTCTTCTGAGGGAGATGACTTGAACATCATTCCCTGCTTGCATTAGTAAACACATCTCAATAAAAGAAAAAAACAAATAGGAATAATAAACTTTCAACTCTCAAAAACCTAGTCTGGGTCTGTTTTTTTTTTTTATATTACCTGTTATTGTTCTAGCAGAGAGTGTAGGGGTTTACCTTCCCCCTCTAGTGTCACCTCCCTCTTTTCAGTGAGCAGCCATATGATTTGTCCATTTTGCTCATTTTTCCAAATGTTTCTGGACTGAGCCTCAGATCTGCTGTGATCTTCTCCATGTTTGCAATTTGCTGTATCCTCTGCTGCCACTCCGAGATTGTCAGAACCTCTACTGATAGCCAGTGACAAGTAATACCCTTAACTGCTACCAGGCAGAATGTGTGGAGCAGTTTCTGCTGTTTCTGTGTCCTGAACCCTGGACAGGAGAAGCCCAGCCCCAATGCCTCAAAGCTACATAGGATTGTTTGTGACCAAATTTTCCTCAGTTCTGCATGAACTGAGTGCCAATATGACTGGATAATGGAGCAGTCCCATAAGATTTTGTGGTAGGTGCCTCTTATTACACCCCCTCCAAGGATGATCTGTGTTTCCCTGGAAGAAGTGCACTGTTATGTATAGGGTGTGGAAGACTTAATGTTAGTATCTTCCACCTTTATTACCTCCCAGAAGGAGATATGGTAACCTTCCATCCCCTCTCTAAAATTTGTGTTCAGGTAGTTTCAGGGACAGGTGGACCACACTCTTTCTCCCAGCGGTGTTAATATACTCTAGGATGTGCCCTCCAGTGTCATATAATACAGTCAACATGAAGGTGATATACCTGCTTTTTTCCTCAAGCCCAACTGCCCAAAACATATTTTCCTCTAGTATAGTCATCCTCCTAGTGAAATGGGTTCTGTTCCCTCCTGAAGGCATCTGTAAGGATCACTGAGTGAGAGACAATCTGTTTCACAGATCTGTGAAGGATACTCAGACTTCACTGGAGAAGAACTATTTACTAAATGTAGTGAGGCAGGCTTGGTTCCATCTACAGAAACCCTCGTCCACAGCACCATGAGGGGAAATCTGGGTTGCCAGTTATCACCGTGAGTGGGCCTATACCCTCTTTTTTATGTGTTAGATTACATAACTTGCGCAAGACTCAGATCAATGTCTTGGTCCATGGATTATCTGGCGAAGGTGAGGGGTCATCTAATGGATAAAGGGCAGGGTAAAAAGGGGACCAGCTAGTGTCTTCCTATTTTACAGGGAGTACTACCCTGTTTCCATGTTTTGTTTTGCAAAGGCAATTATATGGGTCGATTGAGCTGCTAAATAGTATTTTTCAAAATCTGGAAACACCATCCCTCCTTCCTGGACAAAGAGAGCATATTCATACCCACCCTTTACGTTTCCTTTTTGTAGGAACCGATCCCTCAGGATCAGCTCTCATCTTGCCCAAAGAAGTATCGCCCTGGTCAGAGGGCACTCCTTCTGGTTCGGACAGAACCGAACCGGGCTGGCCATCCGGGTCAGTGGTCTGCTCGGCCTCCTTTTCCCTAAGTCTACCTAATCTTCTGTCCAGGATAGACTTAGGAAAATGTTTACAAATTTGGCAGTCGGAACTGAGGTGGTCAAACCCCAGACAATAAACACAGGTGGTGTGGGGATCGGCCTTAGCAAAGACCTCCCCACAACCACTGCAGTGCTGAAATCCAGTGGGCCCGGTTTGTTTCTTGGGTTTCTCAGAAATGGCCAACCTAACCAAACTTACCCTTTAAATGGCAACCGCCAGACAAGAGTACTTACTTTAGAGATTCCCAGGGTTTGTCTTAAATCATCTGGGGCAAGGGCCTTTTCTTTTATGGCCCCGACCCTGTGGAATTCTCTACCTCGTCAGATAAGCGAGTGCCTGTCCGTGGAATCATTTAAGAGATCCCTGAAAAGTCATCAGTTTTCACTGGCATTTCGTTAGTTTATTTTATGGTTATTTCATTGTTTTATGTTTTTATTTATTATTGCTGATGTTTTATCTCTTGTTTTGTATTAGCGCTTTGATTTATTGAAAAGCGCTTTATAAATAAATTTTTATTTGATTTGATTTGATTTGAAGACTCCCTTATTGGTTTCTAACCATATTACAGGTGTTGGAAAAAACGTTAAAACATGTTTTTTTTTTAAACTGATAAGGACTGGTAACCACACTCTAAAAGAAACACACAAGCGTTCAAATATGCTGGATCGGTTCAGCCGAACCGATCGAGAAAAGTTTTACAATTTCCACAAATAACCCAGAATTACTACCTAAAGTACTTACTGTACCGCAGACAGAGCTCTGAACCGAAAGAAAAAATTACTCACCTTAGTAATGTTGTTTCTTCTAATGGCGTCTTGCTGTATTCTGACTATTGCAGTGATCTCCAACCCTTGAACTGCCCCGGAGAACAAAGAGTTAACTTTCCATGCAAGGCATGGAACGCTGAGCTCGAGCTCGGTTGAAGCCTCTGTCTGCTGTTATTTGAACCCCAACCATCAGATCTTTACGAGCTATACTCACTGGGAGTTCTGTGTGGAAACTGTAAACTCACACTAGCCAACTGGCAACTAAATTTGATAAAAAGGGGTTTTTCGGTTTCAAAGCAAAGACTCAAGTCAGGAAACCCAAAAAACAAAACACAACACACACCCAAAATAAAGGAGGGTGAGAAAAAAGGGGCACCTCTAGGTCCCAACACTGCTCCTGCCCACCCACATCTCAAAAACCAGGTTCTGAGAGGGGAGGCGGAGGGGGGGGGAGGTCAGAATACAGCAAGACTCCATTAGAAGAAACATTACTAAGGTGAGTAATTTTTTCTTCAAACAACATGAAGTCTTGCAGTATTCTGACTATTGCAGATTACCAAGCAGTACCTCCATGGAGGAGGGACAGAACCTACTTTGGGAATAGGCTCTGAAGTACTGCTGTGCCAAACCGAGCATCACTCCTAGCCTGGATATCCAGAGAGTAATGCTTGGTGAAAGTATGGACTGTTTTCCAGGTGGCTGCTTGACAGATCTCTAAGATGGGAATATCCCTGGCAGCAGCCAGGGAAGCAGCTGTACCTCTAGTAGAGTGAGCCCTCAGGCCTGAGGGTGGGATTCTACCCAATTTTTCGTAGCAGAATTGTATACAAGAGACAATCCACCTGGCAATAGATCTTTTAGTGGCAGGTTTTCCCTTACCGACCTCCCCATAAGTGAGGAACAATTGGAGGGAGTCAAACCTGTGACCCTTGGTACGCTCTATGTAGTACCTAAGGGCCCTTTTTACATCCAGGCTGTGCAGCCTCCTCTCTCCAGAGGAAGAATGGTCAGTGAAGAAAACAGGAAGAGATGTAGACTGATTAAGGTGGAAATCTGAAACCACCTTAGGCAGAAACTTCCTGTTAGTTCTTAGGACCACTTTATCTCTATAGAAAGAGATGAAATCAGGCTCCACTGACAGGGCTTGCAATTCACTGATGCGCCTGGCAGAGTTAATGGCTACCAAAAACACAGTTTTCCAAGTCAAGTACTTAAGCTCTGCAGAGGACAAAGGCTCAAAAGGGGGTTGCATAAGCTGAGCAATGCAAACATTAAGGTCCCAAGCAGGAGCAGGGTCCCTGAAGGGAGGATTGGTGTGCAACAGTCCCTTGAAGAATTTGCAAAATACAGGATGAGCTGAAAGAGAAGAGGGCTTGCCTACTGACAAAAAAAGCAGAAACAGCTGCCAAATGTACTTTGAGTGTAGCTGGTCTGAGTCCCAAGCCATTGAGATGAACCATATAGTCCAGGACTGTAGGCAACCCAGCAGATTCTGGAGAAATATGCTTATCAGAGCACCAAACAGTGAACATTTTCCATTTGGAGTTGTAAGTCTTTCTGGTGGAAGGCTTTCGAGAAGCCTTTAGAATATCCAGGACACCTTGAGAGAGGTGCAGATCAGCAAACTCTAACTCTTCAAGAGCCAGGCCTTGAGATTGAGAGATTTGAGATTCGGATACCAAACCCTCCCCTGAGAGGATGTCAACAGGTTGTAATTCCTGGGAAGAGACAGGGGAAGATGGACTGCTAAGGACAGCAACAGTGGGTACCAGGGCTGTCTGGCCCAGTCTGGAGCGATCAGAATCACTTTGCAGGGTTGAGACCTGATCTTGACTAGTACCTTGAACAGTAGAGGGAAGGGGGGGAAGCATAGAGGAACTTCCCTTTGCAGTTGAGTACCAGAGCATCCAGGGGGAACTGAGCCCAACACTGGGGGGTCTGCAGCAAAAGAGAGGAAGTTGGTGATTGTCTGGGGCTACAAAAAGATCTATCTGTGGAGTGCCCCATCTTGAGAAAATCACCTTCAAAACTAGGGGATCCAGGGACCATTCGTGGTGGCCCTGAGATATACTGCTGAGAGCATCTGCCAGGATATTGTCCTTCCCTGGCAGGTGAACTGCTGTGAAAGAAGTTTGCAGGGAATAGGCCAGAGACCACAAATTCATTGCTTCTGTGCACAAGGCCGTAGACCGAGTGCCCCCTTGCTTGTTGATGTACCACATTGTGGTGGTATTGTCTGTTCTGATCTGGACTACTTTGTTCTGAACAGACTTGGAAAAAACTTGTAGTGCCAGAAACACTGCTCTGAGTTCCAAGAGATTGATGTGACGCAGAGATTCTTGAGGTGACCCCAGCCCTTGGGTGGTAAGATCCCCCAAGTGGGCTCCCCAGCTCAAGAGGGAGGCATCTGTGGTGAGGATTAGAGAAGGAGACTGAGTGACAAAAGGAACTCCTTGCCTTAAATTGTCCTGATCCTGCCACCATTGCAAAGCCTGGATCAGGGTTCAAGTCACTGGGACTAGTTTGGTCAGGGAATCCTTTCTCTGGGACCAGGAGGTTCTCAAGTGGAACTGAATGTCCCTCATCTGAAATCTTGCACCCTGGACCACTGCTGTAGAGGCTGCCATGTGGCCCAGGAGCTGCAAGAAGTGCCTTGCTGGTCGAGACACCTGAAGGGTGAAAGAAGAGGCCAGTTCTATTAGTGTCCTTGCCCTGCCCTGGGGAAGGAAGGCCTTTGCTCTTATTGCATCCAGCTCCGCCCCTATAAAGGTGAGGAGCTGCACTGGCTCTAAAACTGACTTTGGAAGGTTTGGAGGAACCCTAAGGAAGTGAGCAGTTGCTGAGTTATCTGAAGATGTGTCTTGACTTGGTCTGGAGACTGACCTACTATGAGCCAGTCATCCAGGTATGGAAAGATGGAGATCTTTTTTCTCCTTAGGAAAGCAACCACTACTGCCAGGCACTTTGTGAACACCCTTGGGGCTGATGTTAGACCAAAGGGCATTGCTCTGAATTGATAGTCGCCTGAGGGCAACTCGAACCTGAGGTACTTTCTGTGGGAGCACCTGATGGGAATGTGAAAGTAGGCATCTTTGAGGTCCAGGGAGGCTAGCCAGTGCCCCTGGCCTTAGAGAGGGCAGAATTATTCCCAGAGTCACCATTTTGAATTTTGGCTTTAAAAGGTGCTTGTTTAGGTATCTCAGATCCAGGATGGGCTGCCATTCTCCTGTCTTTTTGGGGGTTAGGAAGTACCTGGAGTACAATCCTTTGCCCCTGTGTAGGGTAGGAACCCTTTCTGTGGTTCTGAGAGCCAAGAGGGAAGAAACCTCTGCCTCTAGGGCAAGGGCCTCTGAAGAATTTGCAGGTGGAAAGGATCTGGTTCTCATCTTGGGAAATGTTTTGAAGCGGAGAACCAGTCCCTGGCTTACTACTTCCAGGACCCACTTGTCTGATGTTAAAGACTTCCAGTCCTGGACAAAGTAAGCCAGCCTGCCCCCTACAGGTAGTGGAGAATCGGCCTGGGCAGACCCATCAGGGTGTCTGCTTGGCAGGGGCTTTAGGCTGAGGGGTGGAAGCAGGCCTGCTCATACCCAGTCTGCCTCTCCCTCTAAAGTACCCTCTCTGAGCAAAAGCAGAAGAGGAGGCCTGGGCTTGGTAAAAAGGCCTGTGAAAAGACCTGCCCCTGGAATGCTGCCTCTGAGGAGTGGCTTGCCTTTCTTTTGCCTGAGCACTCCTTTAGGTGGTCCTGTACTCGTCCATCTTCTTCATGTAATTCTCTGTCTGCTCCCCAAACAGAGAATTACCAATGACAGGAAAGTCCATGGCCTTAGACTGGGTATCCTGTGACAGGCTAGTACATCTGAGCCAAGCCATCCTGCGAAGGGCCACAGATGTAGCCATGACTCTAGATGAAACATCATTGGAGTCCACAGCAGCATGAAATTGCACCTTGGATGCCTCAATCCCAACCGCAGCCACCCGCTCCAGCTCCTTGGCAAGCTGGTCAGGGGCCTGTTTAGCTAGAGCCATCACAGTGTCCCACCTGGACTTCTGGTATCTAGCTGTGTAGGCCATATAGTTAGCCTGCCTGAGTCCCAAAGATGCTGCCATGCACTGTTTCTTTGCCATGTCATCAATCCTCCTGGAGTCCTTGTCTGGGGGGTGTGAAGCCAAGGGAATATTTGCCTTATCACAGGCAGCAGCCTGCACTACCCAACATGGCTGCATTGCTGGGAAAGGAACTCCGTGTCTGAGCCTGAAAGAGAATACCTCTTGTCCATTCTTCTGTCCACAGGAGGTATGGAATTAGGAGTTTTTAAAATTTTAAATGTCTGTTTCCCAAAAGATTTATGGAGGGGAATAGACAGTCTCCGGGACTCTGGGATGTCCATCATCTCAACAAAATCAGGCTCCTCCTGATCCTCTACTGCTTCTTCCATAGGAAGCTGGAGGGTTTCAGCCACTTTTTTGTAAAACAAAAGTGGAAGGGACTCAGAAAGCCTAGGAGGAGAAACACCTGAAGGTCTGTCTGGGAGATGTCCGGGTCAATAGGCACATCCAGACTTTCATAATCACCATCATCATCATTATCTTCTCTCTCCTCCTCCTCCTCCGGTTCATAAAATTCTTCTAAAGTATAATCCGAACTGGAGAACCAACGAACCGAGCCCCCAACTGATGGTGCCGGTTAGAGCTGGTTCAGTTAGCGATTGAACTATCCTTATTGCTTTGGCTATCTCATCAGTGGTCAGAGAAAGAACTTGTGGATCCGAACCGGATGATTTATCCCTTCTTTTTCTTTTAACCTGAACCGATTCCTCAGAATCGGTTCTCCTTTTGGCCGAAGAAGTTTCGCCCTGGTCAGAGGGCACTTCTTCTGGTTCGGTTGGAACCGAACCAGGCTGGCCATCCGGGTCAGCGGACTTCTCAGCCTCCATTTCCCTCAGTCTACCTACTCTCTTATCCAGGGTAGCTTGGGAAAACTTTTACAAATTTGGCAGTCTGCACTGAGGTGGTCAAACCCCAGACAATAAACACAGGTGGTGTGGGGGTCAGCCTTAGCAAAGGCTTCCCCACACACACTACAGTGTTGAAACCCAGTGGGCCCGGTTTTTTTCTTGGGTTTCTCAGACATGGCCAATCCTAACCAAAACTTACCCTTTTTTCGGCAATCCGACAGGCAAGACACCCCTATCGGTTCCTGACCGTGTTACAGGTCTTGGAAAAAACCGTAATGAAATCTGTTTTTTAGAACCGATATGGACCGGTTACCACACTCTAATAAAGACAAAAGTTTTTTGACACAAACCTGATTGGTTCAAACCGAACCGATCCAATGTTTACAAGTTCCACACAGAAAACTAATATAGAAAACCTATCTAGTACTCACGGTACCACAGACAGAGACTTAAACAGACAGGTTAGATGCAGAAATTCGGTTGAAACCGAGCGAAAAAACAACACTTTAACTGACTTTTTGAACCGAGCAAAGAAGAAATCTCCGGAGCGACTGTTCAGTGAGGCAGAGTAAAGAATCTGATGGTTGGGGTTCAAACAACAGCAGATAGAGGCTTCAACCGAGCTCGAGCTCAGCGTTCCATGCCTTGCATGGAAAGTTAACTCTTTGTTTTCCGGGGCAGTTCAAGGGTTGGAGATCACTGCAATAGTCAGAATACAGCAAGACTTTATGTTGTTTGAATACTATGGAAGTAAAGTAGAAAAACCGACACTTTAACCGGCTTTGAACCGAGCAGAAGGAGAAATCTCCGGAGCGACTGTTCAGCGAGGCGGAGTAAAGAATCTGACAGTTGGGTTTCAAAGTGCTGCAGACAGAGACCTCAACTGAGCTTGAGCTCAACGCTCTATGCACTGCATAAAAAATTAACTCTCTACTCTCCAGGGCAGTTCAAGGGCTGGAGCTAACTGCAGATTGTCAGAATACAGCAAGATTTAATGTTGTTTGAAACCAGTTATTACGGCATTCTCAAAACTTTCCTTGGCATTTGGTGTCATTCATATGTAGCACGCCAAGTAACTGGCTGTTACTATGTGTGTGGGTGATCCCTATAGCCAAAGAAACATTGTGGCTCCATTTTACTCTAACCGACGAACTGCACTGATCTTTCACATTTTCAAGTTACGTATGTACATTTTTTAATGTTTTGTATCATTTATCTCAATGATCCTGCCTTGATAAGTAAAAAAAATCTATCTGGTTGATCCTGCTGTTCGTAGCCATCGAGCAATGCAAGACAGTGGCTGCACCCAAACGAACTGTGGCTGACTAACGTTGTGGTTCAGTGCAAAGTAAAATAAATAAATAAATAACTAAAGTAATGAAAAAAAATATGACCCTACTGAAAGGGAGACAGGCAGAAAGAGAGAAAGAGAGAGTGAGTGTGTGTGTGTGTGTCAAAACTGCTCCAATACCTGTGGCAATGACTCCCTTGCACCAGGAATTATAAAAAAAATAATGCCTGTGCAAGGTGTGTATTATGATAAATCTTTAAAGGAATAATGCAAGACAGGGTGGGTGATCTGTTAAGAAGGGGAATAAGACCTTTTATAGGTAGATTAGGGAGCGAAGAAAGACCAAAGGAGGGATACTGAAGCTTAATAAAGGGGAGGGAATGTGGGTAGAGGGTGACAGTGAAAAAGCAGGGATACTGAATGAATATTTCTGCTTAGTATTCACAAAAGAAGAGGAGGGGGAGGTACCTAAACCAACCAAAAGAAACACTCTGAAGACGGGGGTCAATACCAGTCCATTTACAGTAGAAAGGGTTCTGAAAGAACTAATAAAATTGAAGGTGGACAAAGCAATGGGGCCTGATGGGATTCACTCAAGAATTCTAAAAGCACTAAGGGTAGAACTAGTGACACCACTGACTACTCTCTTTAACAAATCATGGGAGGATGGGGTGGTACCTGAGGACTGGAGAAGGGCGGATGTGATTCCTCTTCACAAAAGTGGGAGCAGGACAGAGGCAGGAAACTACAGACCAGTTAGTTTGACCTCAGTGGTAGGGAAAATGATGGAATCACTTCTGAAGGAAAGAATTGTTGAGTACCTAGAGGCCAGTGGGTCACAGGACCCAAGGCAGCATGGATTCATGATAGGAAGGTCGTGTCAGATGAATCTAATAGACTTCTTTGACTGGGTGACCAAAGTAGTAGACCAGGAAGGGGCTGTGGACATGGCCTACCTAGATTTTAGCAAGGCATTTGATACAGTCCCACACAAAAGATTGATACACAAGTTAGCCAGCCTTGGAGTGGGTCCCAAGGTGGTAGCCTGGATAAAAAATTGGCTAGACAACAAGATGCAAAGGGTAGTAGTAAATGGAGTCCACAGTGAAGAAAGGAGGGTTACTAGCGGGGTACCTCAGGGTTCAGTACTGGGACCAGTCCTTTTTAATGTCTTTATAAGTGACAGTGTAAAGGAACTGGAAGGAAAAGTATGTCTTTTTGCAGATGACACAAAGATCTGCAACAGGGTTGATACACAAGTTGGAGTGGAAAGGATGAGAAGGGACATGGCAAGGTAATATGAATTATACAATGGCAAGAAAGAATCCTGGACTCTGATTGGTCAGTGTATGCCTGAGACAGTGACGTTATTACACAATAACATCACTGTATTGATTTGTTGCAACCACCACAACTTTTATCTCTTTTATCCTTCAGAAACAAAGATACACTGCCTCACTAAAGATCTACCAAAAACATTAAAAATTTTTTTTTTTTTGTATAACAACAAGCCATTGTAAAATAGCAACAAGGCACTCCAGGGTGTGTGTTATTGTGTAATAACGTCACTCCTGGGGTGGTGGAAGCATTTGGCTTCACCTTGTGCTTCAACCCACTCCAGGAGTAGTGTTATTACATGATAACACACACCATGTCATGCCTTATTGCTAAATTATCGCACACCTCAGCTGTGTGAAAAATATAGACTAATATATGGATGGGTGTGTATAACCAGAATTTTACACACACCCGAGGTGTGGGATGCTACATAAACCCCGAGGGCAAAGCCCTCTGGGTTTGTAAAAGCATCCTACACCGAGGGTGTATGTAAAAGTCTGGTTTTATACACACCCAGCCATATATTATTTTATTTAATTGATGGTCATCACTTTTTTCTTTTTATAACACTTGAGTTAGTACAGCAGACAGTTCTGTTAGATACACACACACACTGTCTCTCTCTCTCTCTCTCTCTCAATCACTCACTCACTCGCTCATCAGTCGCTGCGGAGCCCCATTCGAGAGCGAGGGGGTAAAAACGGCAGTATCAACAAGATAGACTTTTTACAATTTGAAGGCAGGTTCAACCAGATAGATACTGGAAAGAATAAAAAAAAAAAAAAAACCCTACCTGGCATGAAGGAAGAAGTAAAGTATATGTGGGAAACTCGGTTCACTAGGAACAGAGCTGCCTTCTTGGGAAAGATGATTGGCCCACCCAGATGGAGAGTTGCAGCTAATGAGCTGCAAAGCCGTTGTTTGAGTGGCAGGCACTGATTACAACCTCCCGTGTTGTAACTCAGAATAAAACAATGGTTATCCATTAATAAAGAATGATGACCATTAATTAAATCATCATAACACACACCTGCACAGGCATTATGCGTTAAATATCTCCTGTGCTGCTGGTCTTAAATCCATCCCATTTACCTCCCCTTGAAGTGTCCCCTTTCTTGTTAGGCAAGAAATATTCTTCTATTTTCCACTAAATGAGTGTGACAAAGTCTGGGATGTCCAGGAGAGACTTATTAAGAAGCCAGGCTGAGTTCTTGCAGGGAGGAGTGATGTTTAATTCCACCTAAACTGGGGTATGATAAGATAATCCACCCAATCTTTGCCTTTGCCATTGTGTATAACCATTCTTATGATCAAAATAACATCTATTCAAGAGCAAGAATTCTGAGGTACTGAGAAGAATGTAAAGTCTTTATCCCTGGGGTGAGATGCCCGTCATGTATCCTCCAGTTCCAGCTCTGCTCAGCTTCTTAAGAGCTGTGCTGTTCCTGTCCTGATCTTTCCCACCCCTACCCCTGCCTATCTGTAGAACTATTCAGGACCATGCTGAAGTCACCCCAGGACATATGATTTCCCAGCAGCCTGGGGGAACCTCAACAGGACTTTTTGATAAAATGTCACCCTCTCCTGATCTGAGCTGGGGGCATATAATTCAGCACAGCAAAGGGAGTGTCCCTGTAGGACCCTTCTATGTAAATGAATTGCTTATTGTCATCTTCCTCCACTCTGTCTACCTGTAAGGGGAAATCCCTATGGATCAACACTGCTACCCCTTGCCTGTGGAGGTGTTGTCGTAAGGATGCAGAACTTTCCCCTATTCAGGATCTTCTCAACTTTTTATGCTCCTGCTGAGTGAGGTGTGTTTCCTGTAGTAGTGCCACTGATGATCATTTTCTTTGGAACTTCTGGAGGCCCCTACTACGCTTTACTGGGTTGGTGATCCCTTTCACATTTTACGTTACTATGTTCAGTTCACTGTTTGCTATTTTGTGGGAAAGTGTCCTTATCTGCTATCCATGGCATAAAGAGGACAGTCTGACCCACCCGAAATCTAGCACTGCTGGTTACTAACACAGACCAAAGTAGTAACCTGTACATCCAAACCAAACTGCTGTAAAGGCACTGGTTGTGCCAATGTAGAGTTTGCACTGTACTGCCAAGCCTTGGATATGAACCCTGCCCCACTGATTGCCATCTTCTGCTCAGCATGACTCTCCTCTGCATCTTCACTATGCACAGATCCATTTGTAAGTTTCCACTCCTCCCCCAAATCTCTACGACACTGTACAGAATACATCAAGGGTTCCCACATGGTGAGTAAAGGAGGTCCCCCACGATAACCCAATCCACCCACCAGAGAAAAAATTTTAAAAAGCCCAGTTGAATGTCTGTGGCATAAGGCATAGCCTCCCACAATTGAGACTACATCTGTGAGCTGGAAAATCTGTGCGCAGGAGCCAATCTGAGCAGATATTTCTCTGAGACATTCCCACTTATACTTGGTTATTTCAGATGTCATTGGGTGAGTTCCATCCCCAGCCGAAAGAAGCCTCGCGCAGCCCTGGTCACATCATCCAGGAGGTGCGCTATGGGAAAATCATCCACTGGGAAGCCACATAAATTTATGTTCCATCAACCAAACTACGTGTGACATTGAGACTGGTTACTAAAACTGTTGCCTGATCCTGTGTTCCCCTCCTGCTGTTATACTGGCATATTTCATGCAGGTCAGCACTTAGCACTCTCAGGGCAATCTGCTTGCTTATCATGTGCCATGTGTACAGAGGACCAGTTTCAATTTCACTAAACTGTATTTATTCAGTCTCCAGCCATGTGTCTCACATACAAGAGATAGTGCAGACCTGCTGCTCCGGCTCTTTGGTGGGATGTACCACCCTTTTCAGCTTCCAAACTGTGGCCCTCCCCTCCCCACAAAGCTAGTCAATGTCACCAGGCTGCTTAGTCACCTTCTCTCTAAAAGCTGGTGCACTCACTAACTTTTTAATGTAGTGCAGCTGGTGTTTGCGGAAAGTCTATCAATCCAAAAGAAAATCAGTGCAAAACATAAATTGGAAAATGTAAGTGCCATTTATTAAAGCGCATGCACACAGATGTACCACAAAGGCTCCTAGCACCTCGAAGCTCACTGCCTGTTCAGTAAGCCTCGAGGTGCTAGGAGCTTTTGTGGGCTGTATGTGTGTATGCACTTAAATAAATGGCAGTTATATTTTCCAATTTATGTTTTGCACTGGTTTTCTTTTGGACTGATGCCTCATCATCTTGCTCTCCTAACTTAGGATGCACTCAAAATCTAGCCATAAAGCCTCAAGAGAAAGCTTGAGTATAAGCTACAGTGTTCCAGGTCAGCACGTGCCCCCTTCCCCACTAGCATAGCATAAATCTGCATAGCATAACATCTTCCCTCTTTGTCCCTCTCCCCCTCTGATTTGCATGAGCATTTGAAAGAGCTCTGACCAAAAAGAACACAAAGATGAAACATAAAACAGGCAGCTCCCTGTTTAATCACAGGGAACAATTAAATCTATGAAAGTACTTTAAAGGAGTAGTCCACCCAAATGTTGCAAAAAACATATGCTGTGCAGAGTGTTTTGATTTGTATATTAAGTTGTTGTGTGTCCTTCCCTCTGTCTGCTATTAACAGTTTTTCCTAAATTAGCCTGCTAGCTTTAGGGTAGTTTTACAACCCCTGGAGATCTCCATCTGAGATAGCTTAATTGTATTTCTTTGTCCTAGAATGCACCTTGCCTCATGTGACAGTGATGTAGCAGAGACCATAAAGCCAGCAGAAAGCACTGCTTTACAATCCGTTCACAACTGTAGAGATGGCTATATTTTAAAATCTATAGAATTCAGCTTAGTGACTATCCTTATCGTAAAGATCTCACAGTCCTGAAGACCTTTGCTGCTGGTAATTTTTGTGCAGCTTGTAAAGCTTCCAAGATATTTAGTTTGTTGGGCATGTGTGTACTAAATGTTGGGTCTCTGCTACATCACTGTCACATGAGACAAGATGCACTGTGAGAACAAGGAATACAATTAAGCTGTCTCAGATGAAGCTCCCCAGGGGTCATAAAACTAGTATAAAGCTGGCAGGCTAATTTAGGAAAAACTCCTAATGGCAGTCAGGAAACACTAGAACTTCACATACAAATTAAAACACTCAGCACAACATATATTTTCTGCAAGTTTTGGGTGGACTACTCCTTTAACAAAATGCAGTCAGCTGCTTGAGCCAATGCGGCTCGTCACCGGTGCCTCCTGTAATTTGGTGGCATCATAAAAGTGTACCACTACCTGTTACCTACCCTCCTGAAAGCCATGCTGATGATTCAGCCTTTTGGTGGTGAAGCTGGTGGTTCTCAAGGCTTATCTCAGTGACGTGACTGGAAGATCCTGCTCCAGGCATCATTCAGTGCACCCTGCGACTTTCTCTTGATAGCGTGTAGTGCAGAGGTCAGCATCCATTCCTGCTGTTGGAGCCGGGGTCTCATCTTCAAAGAATCCTGGGTTCTTTGGTCAGGGTAGTGGAAGGTCTAACTGCACCAGAAGGCTGCATGCTTCCTTGAAGAGCTTGAAAAATTTGGAGCTGACTGCGTGAAAATGCAAAGCTGTGCCAGCGCCAATAGATGGGCTTTCATATTTTTTCCCTCAGGTCCTTGAACACTTGAAGAATTTTACACTGTTTTTCAATCACTCTTGGGGAAAAGTCAAGGTTAAAGCACATTTCTGTACCCGTGAACATAACTTCCCTTTTGTTCCAGGTTTCACGCAAGAGCAGAATTTTGGTTTTGTAACTGATGCACCTCAGGACCACTGGTCTCGGCTTGTGGTTTTTATCTGTGGGCTGGGGTTCAAGGGTCTTATGTGCCTACTCTATGCCAAAGTCCATGTCTGCAGGCAAATCTAGAAACTCTTTCAAAAATGAAGTTTGAAAGTCCTCCATGCCACTGTTTTCTGTGTCTTCTGGTAATCCATGTATTCTGACATTATTTTGCATAGAGCAAGACTGCAGATCCTCTATCTCCTCTGCAATTTCCTTGTCCCTTTGGTAAAAATATAACAGAGCAGTGTTATGTGTATCCACTTGTGTGGTCGTTCAGCTGAGGCCCTGTTCAATTTCTGACATTTTTTCCCTGAATCTGCTGGATATCTTTGTGAGAGGCGGAAATAGTCTCCTCAAGCCTCATTAACCTGGTGCTGATGTTGCGAAGCTCCATCAGCAGTGATTTTTTTTTTTTTAACCCTTGTATTTATACTCCTGATCTTGCCTCCTCCCTCCACTCTCTCCGATGACCTCAGTTCCTGGATCTCCCCGGATCCTATCGTGATCTGCCCCTAGAGTGCTTCATCCACACTTACCCTGAGTGCGCCCCGGTATACCCCCCCGGGGAATGGGGTGGAGAGGGAGAGGGCGGGGGGATTCCCCCTTCAAGCATTTTCGTGTGGATGGCACAGCGGGGTCTGTCCGACAGGTCCCGGAGAAGCTCCATGGAGGCGTCTTCGCCTAGGAGGGAGCGAGGTTTTTTTTTTCCCTCCTTTCCTTCATCCCTCCCCGACGTCGGCGTGCAATGAGGGGCTATGAACTCAGAGGCACGCTGAGACGTGCCTCCTGCTCTGCCCCTCTGTCGATCGCCACCCAATCCGCTGGCTGCTTCTCCCCTTGCCGCTTATCCACCCGGCTTCCTAGGTGGCAGCATTGCGGCGGGAGCCTGCAGAACCCCTTCCCGGAGAAGGAAAGCTGCCGTTGAGCGCTCTATCCTTCTCCACCCCGGCCGACCCCCGTCAACCCGACCCCATTCCTGAACCTGGGTTGCCAGTGTATCACCAGTGATTTTGATGTGATGGTGAACAGCTCTTCCTCTGGACTCTTTCTGCACTTTTCTCCAGGGAGCCACCAACCGCTGATGAGGCCATACAATTCAATCGAGATCTCAAAGCGGATCTCGACTGCTGCTCATCATACATTAATTCTCCTCACCTGACTTTCCCCAGCATGTAGGAAAATGTTTGTTTGATAACTGTGGTCCTTTGTTGAAATTGTGGAGTGGATTCTTTTGGATTTGAGAGGGTATCTCACTGAGCTCTTGGGTGATGATGTCATTGCAAGTCGAGATGACTCATTTCCAAGTGCAACCTGGGGGAAGTGGGGTAGCTATAATACATAAAATGGAGTAAAAAGAATTAATAAAAGGCGACAAAAGAGGTGCAAGTATCTGAGAAGATAGGCGTGAGAATGTGTTGAGCAGGAAGCACGATTAGTGACTGCGGGAGGGAGGTTTAGGAAGTTCTTCACTGAGAGAGCAGTGGATCAGTAGAATAGGCTGCCTAAGGGGGTGGTGGAGGAGGCAAGGACAGTAAACCATTTTACGGTCTGGTGGGACAGATTTAGGAGTCCTTTAAGGACAAAAAGGAACATGAGGGGGCAAGAAAGATAGATCTGCACGGTGGTGGGCCTATGGGATAATAATATTAGTAACTCAAGGGCACACTGGATGGACTGCATGTCTTTTTCTCCTGTCACTTTTTATGTACGTGTTTCTACATATAGAGTACAGCATTTTTACAGAACATAAGTAGAACTAATAAAAATCTAACAATTTTAAAGCACAACATAAGATACAACTGGGTTGAAACTCAACAGTGTGAACTACAAAGAGGAAACAGCATTACAGTACAACATGTTGTTGTGCAGTATATTCATTGGTAGAAAGGGGAACTGAGCAAACCTCATTTTCAGTGGCTTCCATAGACATGTGTTACAATCTAATAGCAAGGATAAGTAAAATCCTTGGGGTAAATATGAGATGAAACAGGGATATGACTCTACTGTGTTAAATACAAGAGGAAGCAAGTTTGCAGTACAATATGGGATAAAACTTTGCACTGTGAACTGCAGTGCACAGAGGAACAACATAACACTGCACTATGGTACACAGCAGGGATGAAACGCTACAGTATGAAATACAAGATGGAAACATTAGAGATTAGCGGGACGACCTTGGTAACTATCAGGGTTCTGTGGCAGAAGGAGCACAGAAAAAAAAGGAGGAAGGAGAGAGGGAAGGGAAAACTGGGTACAGGCATAGACATGAGCTATGTGGTCATAGGAGTACAAGTTTCAGGACAGAGGGGAGGAGGCAGAGCAGAGGAAGTGAGGAAAGTCTGTGGGGGAACGTAGTCAACCCCACAGAGGTCCTGAAGAAAAGGAAATGAGAAGGAGCAAGAGTCAGAGTTTTCAAGGGAGTATGAGCAGCGAAGGGGGCAGGAAAGGAAAGAGAAAAGATAAGGGAGGAAGATGAATCAGAATGAAGCATGCACAATGGAAGAGGCATCATTTTTGAGATAGGAGTAAGTCAGAAAGTTGTGTTAATCAATACCAATGTTGGGTATCAAGAAGGATATCAAACGTGATCTGACAGAAAAAATGGAAAACTAGGTCCAGCCTGGCCAGGGTGGATTTAGGGGCAGCACTACAGGCCATGCCTTGAATGAACAAACTGAACTTACAAGCTCAAATGGGCAGACTGGGTGGGCCATAGGCCCTTATCTGCCGACACTGTCTATGTATCTATGTATCTATGAAGTGAAAAGTACAGTTATGTAAGAATTTACTGTAACAGTAGATCTTAGAGAGAAGCTCTTGCAGCAGGTAACACATATAGGACTGGTGCCGGCCAGCGACAGGACCCCACGGCAAACTTTTCCAGCAGTAGCTAGCAGGGACCACCCTCCCTGACGTCAGCCCCGCCCCCGACATCCCACGTGGTGTATAAGGGGCGGCGGCCCCCAGCGTGCTCCAGTTCTTGTGCTACTAAAAAAAAAAAAAAAAAAAAAAAATGGCAGAAGGAATACCTGTGATGTGAATGAGAACAAACATCAGAAAGGCAAATTCTGATCCAGAAACAAGCTACAAAATACGCTCGGCTGATGCAGAGCGAGATCCCCGGGGGTAAGGAGGAAGGAAGGTATACCTGCTGCAAGAGCTTCTCTCGAAGATCTACTGTTACAGTAAGTTCTTACGTAACTGTACTATCTTACTTTGAGAGGAAGCTCTTGCAGCAGGTAGCACATACAGAACTGAGTCCCAAGCAGTATAAACTGAAGACAACTGTTAGGGGAGGTAGGGAGAGGAACAAAGGAAGGAACAAAGGTAAATCGTCAGGAGATCAAACCCTGAAGAACTGCCAGAACAAAGCCCGTTCTGTGTCAAGAGACGATGTCAAGACTGTAGTGCTTGATGAAAGTGTGGACCAAGTCCCATGTGGCTGCCGCACAGATGTCCGAAGTTGAGACCCTCTTGAGAGCTGCGAAGGAGGCTGCCACTGCTCTGGTAGAATGACCCCTGGTCGGGCCCGAGAGGGGTTTGTTATGCTTTTGGTAGCAGAATGTGATGCAGTGTACCAGCCACCTTGACAGGGTCTGCTTGGAAACCGGGCTGCCCAAGGAACACGGGGCGAAGGAAACAAACAACTGATCAGACAATCTGGTCCCCTTGGTCCTAGCCAAGTAAAATCACAATTTTGCGATGAACATCCAATGTGTGGAGAAGCGCCTCACCCCGATTGGAGTGTTCAGGATAGTAGACTGGGAGTTGAACATCCTGGTTCAGTGTGTTATTTCAGATACAACTCTGGGCAGAAACTTAGGATTGGTACACAAAGCTACCCTGTCTTTGTGAAAAATCAAATAAGGCTCCTTGCACATCAGGGCCTGCAGCTCGGAAATCCTCTGAGCGGAAGTAACAGCAACTAACAATAAAGTTTTCCAAGAAAGAAAACATAGCTCGCAATCCACGGCAGGTTCAAAAGGCGGGAGGGTAAGCTTCTCCAGGATGAACGGAAGGTCCCAAGGGGGAACAGGGTCCTTAACAGGGGGCTTTATATGAAGTATGCCTCTGAGAAAGGTACAGGTAACCTCCAACTGAGCCACAGTTCTGCCCTGGCCAGGGGTATGGTAGGCAGAAAGAGTGGCCAGGTGTACTTTTATGGAGGAGTAACTCAGCCCTGATTCCGACCGGGATAACAGATATTCCAGCAATGTGTTAACCGCACAGGCCAAAGGATCTATGCATCGCACTATAGGCCAGATGCAGAACCGTTTCCACTTTATTGCATAAGTGGCTCTCATGGAGGGCTTCCTCGCCTCCACCAGGACTTTGGCTATCTTGTCTGACACCCTGAATCAAAGCTTGGCTAAGTGTTGAGGAGCCAAGCATGAAGGTGAAGGGACCGCAAGTTCGGGAAACCAGAGTCCCATTGTTCTGAGACAGTAAATGAGTTTGAGAGGAAGTGAAACTGGTAACACCACTGCCAGTTGCTGCACCAAAGGAAACCAAATCTGGCGAGGCCACAGCGGCGCTATGAGGATCATGGTGGTTCCCTCCCCTTGCGCCTTGAGAAAGACTCTCTGAATTAGTGAAAATGGAGGAACGGCATAAAGGAATCTCCCCTTCCAGGAGAGGGACAATGCGTCTTGCCAGAAAACACCAGACTCGGGATCTAGCGAGCAAAAACTAGGCAGTTCTGCATTGGCAGAGGACACGAATAGGTCCAACTCTGGTGTCCCTCATCTGGTGAAAAGACTGTCTGCCACCGACTGCAGAAGCAACTACTCGTGTACTCGAGACTTTGTCTTGCTGAGGGCATCTGCAAGTGTGTGTTGTATGCCTGGAATGTGCACCGCTGAGATGGTCAACTGGTGGGCAATGGCCCACTCCCACACTCTCATGGCCACTCTGCACAGGGGGCCAGAGTGTGTGCCTCCCTGTTTGTTGAGGTAGAAGACCCTGAAGTGTTGTCCGTCTGGACCAGAAGGTGACTGGGCATGACTGAAGTTTCCAGGGCTTGGAGAGCATACAGAACTGCTCTCATCTCCAGCACACTGATGTGGAGCGATTCCTCGGCCAGAGACCAAGACCCCTGCATCTTGTGTGCTCCAAGGTGCGCCCCATCTCGAATTTGAAGTGTCCATGGTCAGGACCTGTCCGGGAGCTTCCTTCTGAAAGAGGATCCCCTCCTGTGAGGCTGGGGATGTCGTCCACCAGAGGAGTTTCTTGCAGACCAGCTCTATTATGGAGACAGGTAAGTCCAGGTCATCCCACCTCTGGTCCCACTGTACCCGAAGAGTCCCCTGAATGGTCCTCATCCGGAGTCTTGCAAAAGGAATGGTAACAATGGCAGCCACCATGTGACCCAACAGCCGGAGGAGCAATCTGGCTGGCACAGTGGAGACAGAATAAATCTGCCTGGCTAGAGCCTGAATGTGCTCTGCCTGGGCTAGAAGTAGGAAGGCCTGACCCTGAACAGTGTTTAGGAGCGCCCCGATGAATGGTAGGAGTTGTGCGGAGCTGAGTGACAACTTGGCTGGGTTGACGGTAATCCCCAGGTTCTGGAATAGGTTGCTGGTGTCCTAGATGGTAGCCTGAAGTTGAGCACTGGAGTGTGCTAGGAGTAGCCAGTCATCCAGGTATGGGAACACATAGTGACCCATCCTGCGAAGCGCTGCGGCCACCACCGTCAGGCACTTCGTAAACACCCTTGGTGCAGAAGAGAGACCGAAGGGCAGGGCCCTGAACTGGAAGTGTGTTTACCCTGGAATGCAAACCGAAGATATTTTCGATGACCTTCGGCTATAAGTATGTGGAGGTAGGCATCCTGCATATCCAGTGATGCGAGCCAGTCTCCTTGACACAGCACAGGAATCAGGTTGTGCAATCTGACCATCCTGAAACATCTGTATGTGACTGATAAGTTCAGGTCACTGAGGTCGAGGATCGGCCTCAGGTCTCCCAACTTCTTCGGGACCAGGAAGAAGTGGGAATAGAACCCAGTGCCTCTCTCCCATGGAGGAACCGGCTCTAAGGCATTTTTGGACAGCAGTTCCTGAATTTCCTGCTGGATGAGGACTGCATGTCCCGCTGAATGATGGGATGGAGGCAGGGGCCTGTCTGGGAGGGTGCACATGGACTGTATAGAGTGCCTGTGTTCTATAAGCTTGAGAACCCACTGGTCAGGGGTCACTTGTCTCCAGGCTTCTGGATAAAGAGACGAGTGACGTCCCACCTCCTCTCCCAACAGGATGTCGCAGAGAGGTGGGTTTGGCTGGAAGTCATGCTATTGGAGGGGGAGGGAAAGTGGCTTGGGTGGACTTAGCCTGTCGAGATGGAGGCCAAAGATCCCCTGGGACCACCACATCGACTAAAGTCACCTCGCTGAGCATGGTGTTGCTGAAAGCTAAGTTGCTGAGGCTGCTGCCCCCTCTGCCACGAAAGTGAGACCTCAGAAATTGTCTCTGCTTCAGGCGATACACAGACTACACGGTATGGACAGCCATACAGGAGTCCTGTAATCATTAATAATTCGCTCTGTTTCTTCCCCGAAGAGAACGGAGCCCTTAAAGGGCACATCTAGGATGTTAGACTGAACATCCTGTATGTACCCCGATACCCGGAGCCAGGAATGGTGCTGTAAACAGATGCCCATGGCCGCTGCCCTAGCTGATGTGTCCGCAGAGTTGTAGGCAGACCATAAAACACATGCGTGCCCATGTCTGACCCCGTTTGGAGTAGCTTTGTAAGTTCTGCCTTCTGAGGGCAGTCGGGCACTCCCTGCAATATGTCCAGACCTTGTTCCCAAAGGGCACTTTGGAACTGGACCATGTGTGTCAGGAAGTTTAAACTCCTGATGCTGCAGGTGGCAGACGCGTACATTTTCCTGCCCATGGAATCCAGCTGGTTGGACTCCCTGTCCGGAGGCTGGGTTTTCAGATGTTTGGGCCTCTGTGAACGATCACGAGCTGCTGATATAACCACCGAGTCAGCAGTAGGTTGCACAGCCAAAAAGGGATGTTCCTTAGGTGCCCGGTACAGCCAGTCCACCTTTTTTGGGACGGTGGTGGATGAATGAAGGCACCGCCAAGTGACCTGTGTGACGTCCTCAAAGGTGTCCATCATGGGAGGAATAATAACAGGCTTGCAGTCTTTTTGCCTGAGGTACTTAGCGAGCCTCATGCATTCAGGGTCCAAGTCCTCCATATCCCATCCCATGTTGGCCTGTATATGTCTCATAACCTCCATGAACGACGGGCCGTCTGGAGGTGATTTTGGCAGGTCTTCAGGTTTGCCAGATGGAGGGTCCTCATAGGAAGTAACAGAGGAGTCTGACGTGTGGTAAGAGTCAGTGGAGGAGATTGAAGGAGATCTGTGTCTCCTATGCTTGTGTCTGCGCCTGTCGGAGGGACTAGAGATACTAGAGCTCCTGGTGCGGGACCTATGACCCCTTCTTTTCTCCATCCATTTACGAGGTCTCTCCGGAGACAAAAGTTTGCCCCTATCCTCATCCGAGTGGGGTTGAGGAGGTACTTCTTCAATGGGCTGAGGCGGAAACCTCCTTTCTAGGGTTCTGTGCCGGTGGGTCAGGATCGGCCAGAGTGACCGGTGTAGGCATGACTGGAAGGATATCTGGCCTAATCGTTTCCCACCAATGTGAGAACAGATCCTTGACCTGACTCAGGTTAAGCTTGGGAGAACCAGGCGTTGGGTCCGGCAGCAGTTCTGGAGGTCCGGTGTTAGTACCAATGTCAGTCCTGCCCGGTGTCAGCGGGCGGACTTGGGGGGGGGGGACGTCTGGGTATCCTGGGTGTCAGGGCTGTCGTCGGGACCCGAAGGGACAGCATGGACCAGCATCTGATCAGCCAGCATCAGTACATTGTCCACCCTGGCATTGGATCAAGGAGAGGACATCAGGGGTGACGGGGACTTGGCAGGAGGAGGAGGAGGCAAAAAGGCCTTGGGAGCACTGTCAGCAGGATTGTATCACAGGGGATATGATGCAGGCTTGCAGGGTTTGTCTGAGGGATGCGTGTCCGACGAAGAGACCTGGTGCTTGTCCGTCAATGGAGTATGGTGCTTCTCCAAAGACTTGTGAGATGTTTTGGCGGGAGGGGGGAGGAGGACCTCCCCGATGACAGGCCCGAAGATTTTGCCTTCTCCCGGGGGTCAGTGCTGCATACAGATACCAACCTGGGGGCAGTGTGTGACTCACCTTGGTCAGACGAATGGCCCGACGAGGCTGAACGAGGCTTAATCTTCAAGGGTTGAAGGGTAGCAGAAGGCCCAAAAGACTTCTCCTTGGCCTCTGGGCCTCCGGAGGAGGCCAGGCCTTGACCACTGTAAGGTGGGAGTCGTGGCCTGATGATCCACATCTGGAGGCGGTATGGGATCCAGAAGATCTCGACCTGGACAAGGACCTCTCCCTATCTCTGTCCCGCTCTTTGTGTTTGTCCTTGGGCTTAGGAGTGTGGTGTGTCTCCGAAGATTTGTGAGAACGACGGGGAGAATCCCTTTCAGAGGACTAGTCCCTCTGCATTGCTGCCAATTGCTGCTGAGCCAGAAAGGCCTGGAGTGACTTTTGTTGGTGGATGTGGGTCCGACTGTTGAAAGCCTGGCAATGGGGGCAGGACAGTGTCGTGGTCCAGGCCCAGACAAAAAACGCAGGCTGCATGGCCGTCTTTAGATGGAATTTGTCTACCGCAGTGCACTTATTTGTGTGCCTGGATGGGGTGCTCGACATGCAGAAGATTCAGGAAAGAAAAAACAGTCAAAAGAGATGACTGGAGTCAAAAATATCGAAATAGCGGTCAAAACTGGCGAGAGACCCGTGGAGCCTACGTTCGCATGTCGACGGCGGGAAAGAACTGGAGCACACTGGGGACAGCCGCCCCTTATATACCATGTGGGACATCGGGGGTGGGGCCAACATTGGGGAGGGTGGTCCCCGCTAGCTACTGCTGGAAAAGTTTGCCGTGGGATCCTGTCGCCGGCAAGTGCCAGTCCTATGTGTGTTACCTGCTGCAAGAGCTTCCTCTCGAAGTAAGATCTCATTTTTATGATATGATCACAAACATCCAGGAGGGGGATACAGGATGTGTTCCAGTATAGTGCACCTAGTTTCAGAAGAGTTCAGACAGACCTGATCTCTTGTGTTTTTCAAGTAGAATTGGGCAGACCATGGTGCTAAAGGCCTTGGCAAGGATGAGAAAAATGGCAGAGGTAAACAGGCCCTGATCCATCCCCTACTGGACAGAATCAGCAAACCATGGAAGGAACATGGAGGAGGGGACAAGAAAGGAGGAAAGTTGTGACACAGCAAGGAGTACCAAGTTGGGGCAACTGTTCCCTGGGGTGGAGGTGTCAGCTCCTTTATGGAGAGGGGAACGTCTGTACACTTACAGGATACAAGAACCTTACCTAGGTGAAGAAAGTGATTGAGAAGGGAAGAGATAGGGACAGCGATGGAAGGAGCGAAGAGGTGCAGGAGTTGGGGTCAGGGTTGTTACTCTTGGAGGGGTGGAGAGACAGCAGCGTAGTTGTGAAACTACAGGTGACACTAGGGAGAATAGGAAAGGACGAAATAAGAAACTGAAAATAAATACCGAAATTATTTACCGAGCCAGGATTCTGCATGTGTGTGGCTATAGATCAAGTCACACTGTTAGAAAATAGTTTTTTCTTTTTCTATGTTTGCTTGCTAGTGGTGCAGCGGACATATTGCTATTGCTGTCACTGAGGGCTTTGGGGACTTGGTCCTTCTCCACCAATTACAAGCTTAGCCTTAGCATTCTCCTCCCCAGTACTGCCCACTTTCTACCTACTCTCATGCTTTTACTTTGATTTTCTTAACCAATCACAGAGCTGGAAAGTGCAAAGTGGAAGCTGCTGTGAAAATGTATACTGTGTTGTAGGATCCTACTAGGAACTTTTGTTCTGATTTTTATATTGCACATCTGGCTGTTGACACTGAAGCTGCTCGATGAAAGCTTCCGTTTCTCTCTCCCCCAGCCTCAGTGGTGCTACAGTTCACATCATGCTAGTTGGGCTGGGAGGAACTGTAACTCTGAGTCGCCCAATGGCATTTTTTTCTCCAGCCCCCTTCACCCGCTTATAACTTGCCCTGCCAATCACTCCACCTGTCTATGGGCGAGAACCCGAATAAATAGCAGATATTATTGTGCTCTGTTTTCTTGTCTCACTAAAGACTTGTCCACAGAGTTGTGTTAAGGTGCCCAGCCCTCTTGTCACTAAAAAAACCTCCCATGCTACAGTCCAACATGTGGGTGTCCAGGCCCTGGTGTCGCTAAACAACTGTCATCACAGTCAACACCACGGTGCCCAACCTATGGTGCTGCCAAATGATACCCACCCCCCACAGTCTGAAACAGGGGTGCACAACCCCCAGTGCTACCAAACACATACACTAGCACTTGCGTGTCCAATCCCCAGTGTTGACTCCCTTAAAAATGAAAACACACCATTTCTTTTTTTTTTAAACTTCTTAAAAAAAACAAACAAAAAAAACTCTACTGAGACATCCTGTGGTCTCTCTTGACTTCCCAGCCCCCTGCCCCCCCTTCAGCACCCACTACCCCAAATCTCCTCGTCACTCACACACCTCACTAGGGTCCCAGGAAGTAATCCTTCAAGCGACCACCAATGATGCTCCCCCTATCATGCCCGACCGCCAACTGACTGAAAACAAGGTAAGTCTGGCTAACGCCTCTTTAATGCATTTTGAACTTTTACTCAAATATTGTAATTTTCAACATTTTGACCCCACATTTTCAACATTTTTTTTTCAATTCTCCTCACGAACAAGACGTGTAATATTTCAAATCCTCTGCAAAGCATGTTGTCACAGTCGCTCAATAAAACCCCCTTTCTCATGTGATTCAAAAAATTACCCCTATCCTGATCATAAGCTGGGGTAACAAAAACACAGGGCCGGATTTTCAAAACAAAGCACGACTAAGTCCCTCTCTGCAACTGCAGTTGTGGTCTGACATCTCTGCAGCTGTGGAGATTTGTATTTTCAGTCCTCTGCAGCTGCAGAAGATGTTATGCCTGGTCCCACTGGGCATAACATTGTCCCACAGCTGCAGGGAAAAAACAGCCACAAACTGCCAGAAATTGTGATGCTGATCATAAACCGGCCCCACCTTTGAAAATACTGCTGATCCACAAGTGGTAACCCATTTGCGCCGCAATTTTCCCTACTGCTGTGGGATTTTCAAGGGCTCTGAAAATCCGATCCACTGTGTTGAAAATCTGGGGTCAAAGTCTCAAGAAACAACGTTATGATGATACACTGGAATTTTTTTTTAACATTTACTCATAATTTTTGTATTTTATGACACTGACCTCAAAAGTTCAAAATAGGCTTTTTTTTTACATCATCTTGTGAACATGACTGGTGTCATTTTTTTCAAATCTCGCACAAACCAAGTTTTCATAGTCATGCTGCAAAATAAATTTTGGGCCGGGTTTCATAATTGACACCTTGCTTGCTTACAAGGTGGAGTAAAAGAAAAAGATTATTTTGAAAATGTGGGGTCTAAATCTGAAAAAAACAAATAAAAAAAAAACAAACACATTTTAAACATAGCCTATTTTTACACTAGCTCATGAACATGGCAGGTGTCATTTTTCAAATCCCGCTCCCAAACCTCTTTCATGGCTGTTCCGTAAAATCATGTTTTGGGTGGGATTTGATAAATGACACCTGTCATGTTCATACGTTGGTGTAATAAAAATACCATCTTTAAACTTTAGGGTTACAGTCTAAGAAAACAACAACATTATGTGTGATCCTCTTCATCTGCCAATCATGACAATTTCACCATTAAAACATTTTTTTAATTTTATTTGTTAGGCTATCTAGGCTCAACAATGACACAGCAAATGCATGCAAGCAAAGATGAATGGCATTGGCCAATGTTTGTTTATTATTCTGTTTCTGCCTCCACATCTCCAGGATGGTCCCACTGTACTGCTCCCTCCAAAGCGTCCCCATCCATGTTCTCCAGGACTTAACTTACCTACTTGCTCCTCCACGATTTGCTGTCCCCCCTTGGTGAGGCTGTCAGTGTGGGACTAGATCTCTACAGAGTTCAAGTGCAGTGCAGAGGTTTGTACCAAGGTTGGTGGTCAAGGACCTGTGGAGCAGGGCTGGCATCATCTTGCAACATCTGGATGCCAGCAGCAAGGGTGTCACGTGTGCATGCTCATGCAGATGCGTGGCTGTTCACGGCGTACATCAGTGGCTCCCCTTCCACAAGCAGCTGTTTCTGTGGTCAGCCAGGTGGCAGTACAGCAGTGGAGCTTGCTGCCCTCCTTCTCCGTCACTTAGACGCTCAGTCCTACTTCTACTCCCCTGGCCAGCCTCTAGTGCCCTGAGCTCGTTGCCAAACCCGGGCCACTGGCACAGAGAATGGGAGCACTGCAACTGTGCCAATAGGCAGGCCAGTTTTGTTTGCTTCTAATATTTGAAAGTCTACATACAAACAGACCTTGGGTCAATCTGGGTCATTTCTAGATGTGCATAGCATCCAGTGCAACACAGCTGAGTTTATTTAGCCAACAATGTCTGGTGATCTATCTTTAAGACAGTTTAAAATTGTATAAACGTTCCATTAACTGTCTAAAAATGTGTGCAAAAATTAAGCAGAACTACTTCTTGTGCCATGTTGCCCATGTGCCAATGGTCTTACCAACCAAGGGACCAACTAACAGATCAACCACACCTCACATTTCTCTGAACTGACTGCAACTGACCACAGTAAACAGACTTCCTGGTTCTGTGCTCCCCCCCCCCAAATGAGAGTAAACTAGTGATCTAGTGCATTCTCCAGTCATCAGCAGCTGTTACACTGATCAAGTGGCACCCGAATCAAGTGAGTCACTTTATGCTTCTCACAATTTATTTTCATTTCATTTACTTTTTATTTTCGATGCAAAACATTTCCATGCCCTTCTGCACAAAATCACTGGCAGGGACGGATTTACCATTACTCAAAGTACACATGTGCTTAGGGCCCTGAGTTCTGGGGGTCCCAGTCAACTATGCTAAATGCATGGTTTTTTTTCTCCCTATGAGCCAGCTAGCCACACAGGTCAGTGAGATTCTCGGGCAGGAGCAACTCGGTCTAGCTACACAGCACCACTAGGAACCTGTCCTCCCTTCCCGTACTGTACCATGAGCCACCATCAATCATTCCATTTTTTTCCCTCCAGTCCATCCAATCAGTGTGACGCATCACACCCACGCTCTGTGCACTGCCCGCCCACAAAAAAACAAACAAACATACTGCTACTCACTCAAGCCCTTGCTGCCTCTTCCCTGCCCTTACATGCTTTCAAAGAATATACAGGATGTTGGTCACTGACATCAGGAAACAGCAGCATGCACCTCAGTTTTTGGCACTTTTGTGCTGTGGCTGCCGGTTGCCGACAATTATCTTGTCAGATTCGGACTCGGGAGCAAGTTGCAAGCAGGATGAGTGACAGAGCAGGCGGATGACCTACCTCCACTAAGCAAGCCAAGCCGTAGACCACACAGAATGATGAGAGTAATGTTCTTTTCCCAGAGTCCCTCCCGTCTCCGAGGGCAGCACAGCGCTGAATTCCCGTCGACCTCCCCACTCCTGAAGGAAATTGGCCATGATGCTGGGCAGGAAACCAAGCAACAGATCACTGCAGTAATTAATGACTGGGCCCTGGGTAGGTGAAGGGGTCTCCAGACTGTCTTTTTGTTGTTTGTTTTTGTGACATTGTCACAGGGCACACAGTAAACCAGGTCTGATTAAAGCCTTGCTTTATCACCCAGATATTACAAAAAAACAAATCAACCTGGACCAACCAACTACAAACAGCTTTTAGAGTTTAGATTTCATTCTACTCATCATGCGTAAACAGTAGATCAAGGGAGCTTTGCTTGGGAAAGCAGTTTTGTGGCTAGGTAGTGGTCTCAGAGGGTGAGGGTGGCATTGTGCAGGATTCTGCTGGCAATTAATCAAAGTCTGAGGGGCATGAGGAACAGCAGCTTAACAGAACAGATTTATGCAGAAGCAGATAAAATTAGCAGCTCCAATCCATCCACATAGATTTGTGGAACAGATCAGAGCATACGAAGGCTCAGACTAGAGGTGGTATTTGGGGGTGAGTGCAATGAGGGTTTTGTTTGGGGTAATAATATTTTGGCTTGGCTCTGTGACTAAGAGTAGGATGCTTTTGTCAGGATTCTGGTGGTGTAAACAGTGACAATGTGTGTGTGTGTGTGTGTGTGTAACAAGTAATGCATCAAAAAATAAAATGGGAACATGCATTTATTTATTGTGTTTGCACAACACATGGGGGAGCAGTAAAACAGTAGAGCAGTTTTATACATGATGTAGGCGGTACATAGGTTTGTACCTCTGGTTTCAGAGAGTGGTCACAGGAATTTATTCCTCTGATGTCCTCTCCCTGCCCTGTGGGGTGCCTCAGGGCTCCATTTTGGCACCCATGTTGTTCTCAGAGTACATGCTGTCCTTGGCAGAAATCATTAGGCGTTACGGCTTGAGTTTTCACTGCTATGCAGATGATACTCAGCTGTATATGTCCTTTGTACTCGGACAAGTTGATGCAGTCTCTGTTCTAAACAGCTGCCTCTCCAAGATTAAAGACTGGATGAGCTCCAATTGGCTGAGACTGAATCCGGATAAGACCGAGGTGTTGGTGGTGGAATCAGGTCATCTGGGGACGGGTGTTGGTGCTGGGCAAATGTCTGGCCTTTGACTTGATGGTGCCCAGCTAGTCACCTCAGATTGGGTGCGAAACCTTGTCATTATTTTTGTTAATGGCTTGACCCTGAAGTCTCAGGAGTCAGCCATTGTCAAATCCTCATTTTTCCATCTGAGGAATATTGCCTGGGTGAAACATCTGATTCCCCCTGGTGACCTTCCAACATTGGTCCACGCCTTCATTACCACCCGTCTTGACTACCGCAATGCCCTCTACCTAGGGTTGTCAGGGGTTGATATCTGCCGCTTGCAGCTGTGCAGAACACTGCGGCCAGGTTGTTGACTGGTACCTCTAGGTCCAGTCACATTACACCTGCCCTGCGTGAACTGCACTGGCTGCTAGTTCAGTGGCAGATTACCTATAAGGTAGGCTTGCTTACTTTTAAAGCCCTAAACGAACAGGGACCTGACTACCTTAAAGACCTCCTGACGCCCTACTCCCCTAATTGTCTGCTCCGATCCACCAACGAGGGATTGCTAGAGATTCCCAGGTTCATCTTAAAACATCTGGCGCCCGTGCTTTTTCATTCGCAGCACCGACCCTGTGGAATTCTCTACCTCGTCGGTTAAGAGAATGCCTGACCATCAGTAGTTTTAAAACAATGTTGAAAACGTATTTGTTTTCATTGGCCTTCCTGAATTAGAGTTGGATGATAATGATTTGGTTTTATGTATCTGTAACTCAGTTTTATGGTATTGTATTGTATTTATGGTTTGTATAGCGCCTTGGTTTTGAAAGGTGCTATAAAAATAAAGATGGATTGGATTTATTAGAGGGTATAAAAAAAATGCATTTCAGAAGATGGGGATGAAGAGACTGTCATTGTGCCATTTTGGATGTGTGATTGAGCACTTGTAAATAGTTATTGAACGTTTTATGCAGGCTGTTGTATATTGGGTTGTAATCCAGTGAAAGGTAATATGTTAGTTTACCTTGCCTTAGTAGTTATTAAACCTGAATTAGACACCACAAACCCTAAGAAACTCTCCTGGTGAAAATTATGTTTATAACTGTTTGATTTGCTATATTCATTTGGGGTATCTTATTTAAATGTAGGCCTGTAAAAATTCAAAAACGTGTATGTAGGCTAATAAAAGTGTATATTGAGGGTTTGCTCTACATGGATTTTCATGCCAGCTGAAACTTTGTTGTACCACAGCTGAAAGATCATGGCATGCTGTTGTACCCTTCTGTGGTATAACAAGGTTCCAGCTAATCAGAAATCCTTGAAACAGCTTTTTTCATAGTGCTGCCACATGCACAGCTTCTGAACTGAAATCACCAGCATGTTCACTACTGCTGTGGGAGCACTGTTAAAGCACTTCCATTTTAAAAAATAAAAACTAAAAAAAAATATATACCACTATAAAAAAAACTGGTTGAGCAACCATATGCCCAATCAGCCGGTGCCGCCACCTCTGGCTTATAATTACATACATTGGACTGCTCATCAAGCTTCTCTCTTGAGGCCTGTTGTAACTAGAACCCCTATGTGGCAGCACAGCCTGGTTGTGCATGACTCCCACACCCTTGACTCAAGGGAAAACATTTTTTCACCCGGAGTTACAGGTAGGGAAGATGTAACAGAAGTGCATTTTACCTTAAGTAAAAACCCCAACACTCACCACAGAGCATCTAAACCTTAAGAGCTTCTGGGGCCTAGTGGCCCCCAGAGCCCCAGCCTTCATGTGTTGGATGCCTAGGTTTTTTTGTACTTCGGAGGTGGCAACTGGGGGAGGAGTGGCCCATTTGGAATGTTGTTCATAGGGCCCATGGCCATGAAAATCCGGCCCTGACAGCAAGGCACTCCGGGGGTAGGGTACCCAGTCATATCTTACTGCTTAAATGACAGCATTAATAACACTACACAAATATGTTGTTACCATCTTCATAGCATGGAAAATATTAGGCTACAGCTACAGGTTCATGATGTTGCATCATAAACCCATGTAAACCAAACTACTGGTGGGTATATTGCTATTCTTTGTACTATATACAGCGAATCAAAACAGAGAAGACTCATTTTTTAGGCAGATATTCTGCTAACACAGTTTCCTTTGTGCATAGAAGACATTTCCAGTGTTTGCCAGGAACTGTGAACTTTTTACAAATGTGCTTTGAATACTAAAACAACAGATTATATAATGATCTCAGTCACATGTAGAAATATAATGTTAAATACAATATGCCAACAAAATGAGAATTAGTAATAATTTCAACACTATTATGTTACTTTTTGTTTAATTAAGGTACGCGTGGTTATATACAGTATTCCAGTTTTCTTACTGTGTTTGTTCATTTTGCTAATTTTTTCAGAACACCCAGAAAGGGTACCATGTTTGGTGCCAAACACCTTCTTTTTCAAATCCAAGTCAAACAAGCAACCTCCCAGACACCAGGTAGTAGGGGGACACTCTGGGATACACCCCACACATACCAGTGCTCTCAGTAATAAAGATGTTCAAGTAATACAAGAAACAGGCACATGCACTCCTTGAAAAAAAAGAACAACAAAAAACAGCTTACAGTCAGTGGTAATGTGCAGAATGATTTACTGCACACACTATGAACATACAAACAGTGCCTCCATCCCCTCCACAAGCGCCCAACATTTTGTGTGAGCCCATCGTGCTTTTACCAGTCCCGAGTAAAGTGCAAGAGACATGAATGGGGTGTTTGTGCAGAAGGATTCCACTGGTTGTTCACGAAGTGTGCAGATAAATAAATCATTCTGGATGCTCCAGCATGCTGGTACCTGGGTTTGGTTCCCAAACATAGAGAGCACATACAGGTAAAAATTAGGGGTCATCACGTGATCCTCAACTCATCTGCATATTATCTCAGAGACATAATATAGGCCACTTGCATATGGTGGCATGAAAGCCCCTAGTACTCCACATGATATATCTCTAGTTTTTATACACAGGATCTCTATGGTCCCAAGCCTGGGAACACAGGAGTAGAGACCAGCAAGGAGGGCTCTCCTCCTGGGGTGGGTGATACAGTGATTTTGCTCCTAAAGTGAAACCTAGGGGTTGCCTTAAATAAGTGACCTGGCACTCCTCCCCTGGGGTGGTCACAAGCAATCTCTGAAGCAATGCTGGTGTGGCAGGAGGGACCAAAGGGGAAAAAAAATCCCCTCAACTGGCCGCAGCCTTATCACCTAGCCAACAGCCACTCACACTTAGGTGCTCTAAAAGGTCAACCCCTCACCCGACACTGGCACCAACAGTGTGATCCACCTTATTCCCCACTCCTCTGATTAGGACATGGCTAGGCTGAAGGGGGGGGGGGATCTCCACCATGGGTGTGTTTGGGGGGGGGGGTAGCTAGGGTTGTCCAAGGGACCACTTCAGTCAGTGTGAGAAAGGGTTCCAGTACAAGTAGGAGGAGACATGGAACAGGATGAAGGCAGGTAGATCTATGACCTGAAGTTATGCCCAACTAAGAAGAATAAACAAATTAACAAAAAATGAAATTCAAAAATCACAAAACTATAGAACTTGTCTGACCGAATATAAAGCTTGCAGCACACAGTCTTTTGCATAATTAACATTTATGCAGACTCTTGTTGGGTAACTCATATCAATTTCTGAAAAAAGGAAGTGTAACCCCCCCTGCAAATGGGGGTTCCCAAAAGTCTCCTAGGAGCTTGCCTAAATACCCCCAGCCTGGATGGTGTTCGGCATTTAAGCCATTTATTTGTGAGTGCTTTTAGAGCCTCTGGTACTGTCTCTTTAAGAGCTGTCTGATTGCAGGCAGGATTAGTACATGGGGGAACTGTGTGGTTCACTGTTCGAGTCCCGCTCGAGCTGCTGACAAATCGCTCCGTTTCTGCTGTCACTTAGTGGGCAGAGTGAGCACTTTTCCAAGATATAACTGTTTGCTAGAGATCAGTTAGCGTGTTAGTGGAAATGTAATTTGTCTAACCTGTCTTTCTTGCAGCTGGGACTTTGTGTGCTTTGCCCCTCCATTTTGGATCTGAACTGCAGAACAGATCCAATCAGGTAGAAGAGGCACCTAAAATGGAGTTTAAGCCGACCAACCAGGATCAGGACTCTCTCGGGAGCCAGCTGGCCATAAGGAATATAGCCAGTAATTCTGGGAATTGAAGTTCTGGACTGCGGCACCTTTTTGCACAAATAGGGGGGGAGTTTTGAGTGATTGGCAACTGAAGCCCACCAATTGGACCAGGTGGTGCCCGACTGTAATTCCCTGCCTGGTGTCTGGGAAGGCAGACCTGTTGTGACCGCGACTGGGAAAGGGGCTCCAGGCTTCTGCGCTGCAGAGGTTTCGTGCGGGAAGCACGTGTGGAGGCCTAAAGTCAGGCGGCACATTTGCTGTGGCGATTCGGACTGAATCCGCTGTTACTGAGGAAAGGAGGCTAAACAGTCAAGAACCAGGCCCGCCCTGTAGAGGACTGGAGAAACTGCTTCATCGTGCTCAGTCTGTCAGGAAAGTGAAGCTGCATCGCAAACTCCCGGGTTGGCAGTAGGTGCTATCGGCACCTGAGAGCAGCTGCCTGGTATAGTAACTTCTTTTACATATAAATGTGTGGGGTGTGTCCTGCTTGCAGAACCTTGTTCCCCTGCTGTGCAAAGGGCGTCCAGAAATCCATGCCACTCTCGGGGACAACGTCTAGCATTAAGTTACTGAGTGCAAATCAGGGTAACTCCCTGCCATCTGTACCTTTAATTGCAAGTGTTTCATCTGATTTTCGCTCTTTCTTGTTACGTGAACTGAGCCAACCGGCTCCGGATTACAATTGGGTAGTGTGCAAGTGTTTTTCCATCACAGGGCCCCAAACAGCTGCACCGATCCTGGCTAGCCCCCCCCCCATTCTGGGTACCCAGTGAAAGTGACATTTAGAGACTCTGAAATTGCGCACATTACTGTGAATATTAATGTGATTGATCTAATTAACCTGACTTCCCCGTCCTTGTTGCCATCCCCTAAATAAATCAGATTTGTTTGTTTCAGCAGAGATACACTGACTAAGGTATGTGTTTATGTTAAAGTATTGTACAGTGGCTATCGTATTACATCATCTTGTTTTACAGGGGGTCCCCAGAGTCAAGCTGATCGAATCAGTCCTAGGGGTAAATGTCTCTGGTGAAGGTACTCCTGGTGTATTGTGTGGGTGACTAGTAGGTGTAAAAGGGGGTCTCAGTGTCCCAGAGGGCTGTGACCATGTTAGTCGAACTACTGTAAACCCTGACCTGTGGGTGGAGGCACCCGCCATAGAACCTAGGCCCCTCAACCTGTTAGTAGTTAGGCAGGGAGGGGTAGCAGCCCTTGGGATAGCGCCACCTGGGGTTACATCTTGGAGGCACCACTGAGATTCTTAGCATCTTCTAGTGGCCGAGTGAAGGAAGTACCCCATTATGTCTAAATTAAAGGAAAAGATGGAGGGGGATACTACGCCCAAGTTAAAACTCGATCCCATTAAGATGATGGCGCATAAATTGATGGGGTGGAGTGAAGCTGAGGAGTTGGACTCCCAAAAGACTGTATTACTGTTGGATGACCCCTTGGGGATTAAAAGTGCTGACATTGTCTCTACTGTCGAGCATGTTAAATGTCTGGGCAAGGTGCAAGTAAAAGGGCAATCTGCTGACTTGCTCGAACAGACCCTGCAAGTGCTGCTTTCATGCAGTATTACGATAGACCCTTAGAGCGTGCCCCCAGTGATTTTCCCTGAAGGTGCCCAGAAGGGATGGAGGGTTATTCACGCATGTAGTGGTTTGGCCACCCTGGGTGGGTCCCCTAAGACCAATAGTTTCAAGGACAAACTGCTCAAACTGTTAGCCGCAGAAGGGAGAACTTCTCAGGAATTGATAAAGGTATTAGACGACATCTCGGGCAACCACACTCCCCTGCCGTCCCCAGGTACATCTCCTGGGTCATCTAAGAGCTCCATATTAGCCCCACTCCCTATGGTCGTTCCTCCAATACAATTAGAGATTGAGATTCTTCTCTGGTACTGTGCCCTTGCCTTCAAGGGAAGATGATTTGGAGACCTGGATGGACTATGCTATGCCTTTAGTGCAAGAGTGGCAGTGTGCTGAGGGGGAGAAGAGGAAACGACTGATGGAAAGCTTGAGGGGTCCTGCATTGGAAGCCATTCAGTTCCTATGGGCCACCAGTCCAGCGGCAACTGCAGCAGAATATCTTTCCGCTTTAGAGGGGGTGTTTGGCAGCACTGAAACCAGAGAGGATCTGTTATGGAAATTCAAGTCAGCAAAACAGTGGAGAAACGATAAATTGTTTACATTTGTTACTAGAATGGAGAGGGCTTTGCAAAAGGCCCACCGAAAAGGGGGAGTGACTGCCCAAACACTAAACCAGGTCCGATTAGACCATATACTGAAGTCAGCCAGATTTTCAAGTGTAATACCACTGAAACTCAAATTGCAAGACCGGAGGGCCGACCCTCCTGAATACTGTCAATTGATGAGAGAGGTCGTGAAATCGAAACCGATGAAGAGGGGTGGGAGCCCTATGCTGGGGCCGTGAATCCATGCCAGACCCCCAAGCAGAGTGAGCCAGACGAGACTCATCAATTGAGAGGGTTGATCAAGGGGATGACAGAGACCTATCGGGAGCCGGATCTGTATCAAGCTCCCCCTGAGCCCAAAAGTGGAGTGGGAGTGCATGCTGTTTCCTCTCACCCCCGGATTGAGAGTAACTTGAGAGCGGAAATCAGAGACCTACGGGAAATGGCGAGGGAGCTGTAACAGGCCGCTATCACCCCCAATAGGTTTGGGGAACCAGAGATACCACGGGGTAAACATCCCATTCAAGAAGAGCCATGTAGAGCCCCTGAGGTGCCCTGCCAGATAAGAGATCCCCCTCTCTCCAAAGACAACCAAGATACTAAGTTCTGTTACCGTTGTGGGGAAGATGGACACTTTCAGACTGAGTGTCGGCTGCCAGAGAACTTGAGGAAAGTTGCCAGCAGGTTAGTGGCCTGGCATCGCAAAACCTGTGTCCGGTCACCAGGAGGGGCCAACCGGAAAAGTTTTTCCACCAGGGCCAATGCCCGAGCGACCTCTCAAGTAATGCCCCCTGAATGGTCTGAAGTAGTGGGTTCCTCCATGGAGACTACGGTGAAAGTGAATGGGGTGTCCACCAGAGCTGCACTAGACAGTGGCTCCCAAGTGACAATCATGTTTCAGGACTGGTATCAGAAGCATTTGTCTGATGTGCCCCTGCAACCCCTAGAGGGGCTACATGTGTGGAGTTTGAGTGAGAAGGCCTACCCCTACTCTGGTTATATATCCAAATTTGGTTGTCTTTTCCTACTTCTGTGGCTGGAGTGGCAGAGCAAGTGGAGACCCTGGCCTTAGTGTGTCCCTCTACTGGACTGTATGATGGGGCCCTGTTGTTGATTGGAACAAATGCACATATGTTTAAACAAAAGTCCAGGACTGACAGAGTCCTAAGAATCCCAGCTTTAATTAAAAGGGCCTATGAAGCACAGAGAAATGCTGGTAGGATGGAACCCGAGGAACTGGTGGGGGTCGTCTGGAAGAAGGACCCGGAATCTTTGCTGTTAGCACCAAATGCACAATGTGTTCTACAAGGAGAAGTCCGTATCAAGAAGGATGTTAAGAACAAAATATTAATGCTGGACGCACCAGGGAATGGGAAACTGCCAGAGGGGCTGCTGGTCAAACCTAGTATCCTGCCTGCTAGAGCTCATGCTTTTGCCAGAAGAGTAATGGTTCAAGTTCACAACGTGTCTGACAGGGAGATCCAAGTAAATCGAGGCTGCACCCTGGGCACTGTGCAGATACTGCCGTCCTGCCCAGTAACAAGAGTTCGGGGAAGAGTGACCGAGTGACACCTGACTTGTTTGATTTCGGTGACTCCCCGCTGCCAGCTGAATGGAGAGAAAGGATCAGTGAGAAGCTTGCCCAGAGAGCAGGTGTTTTCTTTGAAGGAATGGGATGTAGGATGTATGTAAGGATGCGTTGGACTGCCTGCACGGTAGTAAGTGGTTCACAGTGTTGGACCTTCGCAGTGGGTACTATCAGATCCCGATGGCCCCAGAAGACCGTGAAAAGACTGCCTTTATTTGTCCACTTGGTTTCTACGAGTTTATGAGGATGCCTCAAGGGATTTCAGGTGCTCCAGCCACTTTTCAGTGCCTGATGGAGCGTGCAGTGGGGGATATGAACTTGTTAGAGTGCTTAGCATACCTGGATGATGTCATTGTATTTGGCAACTCACTGGAAGAACATGAAAGCAGGTTATTCAAGGTGTTGGATCGACTGGAAGATTTTGGCCTTAAATTGTCCATTGATAAGTGTAAATTCTTTCAAACATCAGTAAAATATGTGGGACATATAGTATCCACCGAGGGCATAGAGACTGTTTGCTAGAGATCAAACTGACCGAACCAGTCCTGGGGGCAAGTGTCTCTGGTGAAGGTACTCCTGGTGTATTGTGTGGATCACTAGTAGGCATAAAAGGGGGGTCTCAGTGTCCCAGAGGGCTGTGACCATGTTAGTTGAACTACTGTAAACCCTGACCTCTGGGTGGAGGCACCCGCCATAGGACCTAGGCCCCTCAACCTGTTAGCAGTTAGGCAGGCAGGGGTAGTAGCCCTTGGGATAGCGCCACCTGGGGGTTACAGAAGTACAGTATTACATTTTTAAATATTGTACCTTTAAGCTGTAAGTATTTTGGAACAAAACAGTTTTGTCTTGGACAGATTCTTTTATCTGCTGATGGAGGAATATTTAAACTTCCTCATACTAACAAGCCCAACCCTGACAGATAGTCAAATAGGTTGCTAAAAGAAACTGCTTGTTGAACTCATTGCGCTGCATTTTAGGTTTGACTCTCACCCACTGTAGCTATGCATAACATGTAGTAGTAACAAGGAACAAAGACCCCCTTTGCCCCCACGCGGTTTTACTAAAGTACTTGTATAAAACTCTCAAAAGACTTAAAAGGTAACCCCCTCCGCGAATGGGCATAACACAGTCACTACTCTCACAAAAAGAAAACCTCAGAACACTCCACAGTCTTATGGTATGGACAGTTAAATCTTAAGTAAACATGAATATCTGGGCGCTACAGTGCAGACTGAAGACCAGCACATTTTTAGGGCTACAGTGGGCAGTGCCCTGCAGACCTCTTGTGAGCAAAAAAGGACTCCACTCTGACCGAACAACAATTAAGGAGTTACATCACAGTTGCCTCTGCAGTCTGTGAAGCATTTCGCTGTGTCAATGCGGTCTTCTCATAGGCACTATTTTTCTGACGTCTGGAGGTCCTGTTTGCGCCATTTCCTCACCCCGCTTTGGCCCAAGTCCCTCATACTGCTTCAGTCTCTGTCCGACCCTACATAACATTTCTTGTTGTAAAGAGGGGCTGGAGGAGCAGAGGTGCAGAACCACTTGCAGCCACACCGAGAATGTGTGAGCTGGCGGTCCACGCATGTGCGCTGGCACACATCCATTTTCTCACCGTGATAGCGGCACATCAGGAGCTCCCCGATGCACCTGAACCCTGAGTTCACTTAGTTGCAGTCCAGAGGCATGAGGGACGCAATACAGAACCCGTGAAACTATTTGTTTAAAGAGTGCCAATAACCACTCTGGGACTGAATACATACATAATAACGGACTGCTCATGCATATTACTGAACCATATTCATGAGCAGCTCATTATTATTTATATATTTAGCCCCAGAGGGGTCATTGGCACTCTTCAAACAAATAGTTTTGTGCCTTCTGCACCACAGCCCTCATGTCTCCGGACCCCAACTAAGTGAACTCGGGGTCCGGGAGCACCGGAGCAGCTCCTGATGCACTGCTATCACAGCAAGAAAACGGATGCATGCCAACGCGCATACCACCAGCTCCCACATTCTTAGTGCAGCTGCAAGCGGTTCCACATCTCTGCTCCTTCGGCCCCTCTTCCATGACCTCAACTGCAGCCCTGTCAGCTCTGGCCAGAATTTGTTGAGCAAGGGGGTGACTGTATTTCACTGAGCTTGTGAATAGTCCAACACATTTCATGAAGTGTTTTTAAGAAAGTGACTGTATTATTCTCCTCAGGGGTGAGATAATTTTGGGTTAGACTGCCTTCTATTTTCAGTGCCTTATCTCACCTCACCCTGTGATTACACATGGGTACTTTGTAGTGCATTCTTAACTACAGGTAATTCTAAATTTTGTATGTACATACGTATGTATGTATTATGTATAAGGCCTCACAAACACTGAATTTTTAGATGCAAAGTGAGGTCAGTAAAACATTCGTTTCAGTAATATGTTCAAGAGCCTAACTTCTGCTATCATTAATTTAAAAGTAGTCAAATTATTTTATTTCTGCCTTGTACAAGTATGTAAATTCCCATGAAGTGCAAGTGAAATACAGCTAATTCAGTGTACAATATAGGGACAAGTACAAATTCAGATACAACTGGTTGGACTATTTTTTTAAATTCAGATTTGTCCTCATTGAAATTATTATGGTGCACTTTTTTGTGGTGGGAGGGTTAAGACTGGAGTAAGGTGGGTTGGACCTTCAAACAGATCCCATAGCAGTTTAAGAGAACAGCTAAGTTTTTAGAATCATAAATGAAATAAAGTTTGCCAACCTAATGAGAAATAATTGCAAAGAGGAAATGTAATCCCAAGATGAAATCAACAATGTAAATGGAATATGCAATATTTAGGAGTGGCCTAGACTGTAGTACAACCGCATGTTGAGAAAAAGAATGCATTTATAGTGTATGGTGGAATGCGGTTGTGTATGGAAAGCCATACACCGCGAAAAGTTGTTCTGCTTTAGTAGTGACGTAGCTACTAATGCAGAACGACTTTTCATTCTGCATTAGTAGCTACGTCATAATGCAACCGCCCCCATCAGCATGATTCATAGGACAGGGGGCGGCTGATGAGTCGGGTACGTGAGCTGGCCAGTGGGCAGACAGCTCAGAGATGCAGTCCGGGACAACAGAGACTGGCTGCATACAGAGGAAAAAGTAAGCGATTGTGTTTTTTGGGACCATACACTATATAGAATAGTTATAGGTAGCCAATACACAACATTGTTATTTTATCCCGTGGGTTACTATGTTAGCAGACGGACCTCAAGCTTCGCCTTCAGGTCCTTGATGCCAGTAACCACTGCATATAAAAAATAGCATTGTTGTGTATGGGCAACCATATACTATCCTATATATTGTGTTATCAAGCAAATAAGGAATCCCAAGCAAGACCTATGTGGTTGCAACTAGGGGTGCGTGATCGTTACTTCAAATATTTGGCCAAATATTTGTATTTGAGTCCCCAAATATTCTGAATTTGGCACACGATGTTCCTGGTGGTGGTGGTGGGGTGGGGAGAGTAAAAAAAAAACAGCCTGCACACTCCTCTCCAGCCTAAATGTTTAAAGATCATGTGATCAGTTGTTCTACTATGTGAGCTAGCGAGGACGCACTTTCAATCACAAGAAGGCAGCCAGCCATGGAGGAGGGCATGTTGTTTTGCTGCCTTCCTGCCGGGGGTCTGTTTCTATAAGAAAAAACTATGGGTGGTGTGGTGGAAGAGGCTGAGGAGTTGGGTGCTGCTGCCAGGGTGTGGTGATTATTTCTTTCGTAGCCTACAAAAAAAAGTGCAAAAGCATGTGCTGTAAGAGACAGCGGCCAGCCACGGAGGTAGGTGGGTTGTGCCGGCTGTCCACTGTGGGATCATTTTTTTTAAACATTAACTTGTGGGTGCTAGGGGGAAGGAGGGTGGGGAATGGGGAGTTGTGGATCTTTAAACAGTTGGACTGGGGAAGAGGGTGGGGGCTGTTTTTTCCTTTTTTTATTTACTGAATATGAATAGTAATGACACTATTTGTTATTCATATCCAAATAATGGGAAGTGTATTATTTTTGATATTCAGGAATTACTATTCCCTTGCAACCCCCTAGTCGCAACCTCTATAGGTGATTTGTTGGCAGACCTGTCCTTACTTTTTGCTCTTTGCCCAGCATATAATATGTATACAAAGTGTTAAAAAAAATGTCTTCTTTCCTTCCTAAAATGATGCTTCAAGCTGGTTAAAGTCACAATGAAATCATTCAAATTGGGCAGCCATGGAGACTACAATTCATCCTAGTCCTAGTCATTTGTTTCCTCAGTAGAAAGTGAGAGGTGGAGTACTGAAAGCTCATTTTCAACTGAATGGAAAAGTATAGCAAACATTCTAACTAGATACTGTAAGTAGTGATCGAGTAACAGCTGACTTAGCAAACCACCACCAACTATATGACTCCCTAGCTTTCCTATTTAATCACATGCAGTTGGAATGTAGCTTCAATTTAATACATTGTTAAATTTATTTAAAAAAAAAAAAAAAAGATCTACCTTAAATATTTCTGGTTCCTCGATGTCCAAACAGCTTGTGTTCCAGTGGTCATGCAGCTTCTTTCTTCGACTCTGTTGATACTCATGACCACACCTTGGTGCAACCATCCACACAACACCTATGGCAATCATAAATCCGAGAGCAGCTCCAAAGAATAGACCACTTAAATAACTAGGAAGAGGGAGTACAAAATAACCATACACTAACAATATAAAGAACAATAACGTCTTCAGTGGTATTTCTGGCAGTTGAATGTGAGCATCTATTTCATCTTCTTCACTATCTAGTGCCATTTCTTTTTCCTGAACTTCTGTTTTAGATACACTCTCTGGACATTTATCACCTTCAGTTTCTTCATCTAAATCCACAAAGTCTTCATTGTAAAGTTCACAGTATTCCTCATCTTCCTTGCTAGCCAATGCTGATAATGAACATTTTTCAAGTACCAAAGATGCAGTCTTGATATTCGTTTCCTTTGTGCTTGCTGACATTAAGTTTTTAGTGTCCAACTCTTTAACATGCTCATCTGTATTGTTCAGACCTTCATTGTTAACTGTGACAGTTTCAGCTGCAGAACAATCCCCCTCAGAGTCACACTCCTCTTCTTTAATGCTATAGTTGTTATTGCTTTCTACATGCCCATTTAAACTAGAAAGATTTGAAAGTTCTGAAGCACTTGAAGACAAGGCTTTAGGTCTATGACTACTATCATCACCCATGATTTTACTAAGAAGTTGGAAAGGTTCATAAATGACTTCAGAAAGACGTCTTTTAGTGTCTTCAATTTTAGCCTCCACTTCAGTTACTTTAAAAAAGGAGCGATCTGAAGGAGAGGTCAGTGGCGATGAAGGAGCAGTCTTTGAATCTCCACCAGTAACTCGTGGCTGCGTAAACTGCTTAAACAAATGAAGATTCAACTTAGAGTCAGGCGTTTTATAGGACACCGATTCAGATTCTTGTTTAGATGTGTCAGTTGACAAAGATTTAACTAAAGTTTTCATCAAATGTCTATGTCTCAAAGGTGATGCAGATTCTTTTGGCTCTACATCAGTAGAAAGGGACTTCACAAGGCTAATGAAAGGTTTTGCACTTGAAATGGTAGATGCAGACACACTGGATGACAGGATGACAGATTTAGAAGGAGAAGAAAGTGCAGATGATGAAGCTATTTTCTGATCAGAAGGCCATGAAACAATGGATGAACTAGAAGCAGCAACTGAATGAGATGGTGAGGATGGCACTGAATTGAATACTTGTTGTGTGGTCTGCAAGACTGCAGAAGAAGAAGACTCTAATGTGGTTATGGGTGCTATAACTGTTGAGGATGACACAGGAGACGTAACAGATGTGCTAAAGGGACCAGATATATGATTGCCACCGTGTTCAAAAGAAAGGTCCTCCTTGGCTTCAAGTGCTGTTACAATGCTTTGGTCATCTAGTTCTTTAGCAGAGGGCTCCCCATACTCATCTTCTTCCTCTTCTTCCTCCTTCCCAAACGTAGAGAAGTGGATGGTAATTGTTTCTCGGGAAACAGACCGCTGGACTTGTAGTTTTGGTGCAGACGGCTTTGAAGACATTGGATCTGTTTTTTCTGCATGGCTACTGCTCTTACTTGTCATTGCACTCCTACAAATGTCTTGCAATCTACAAACAGAAACAAATAAAAACAATTAAAGATAGCTTTTCATTGGTAAAGTGTACACATAATAGCGTGTGAGTGCATGTTTTTATTACTGTACACTTTGAAATAATTACAGAAACAGAAATAACTACCAACAATATGGAATCCATTAATACTTCAAGGCATGCTGTCAATCTCCCTCACAGTAAGAACCTTTTCTTTAACCTCATGAGATTTCAAAGGTTTCTGTTTTTTTTCGTTAGTTTTCAAGCTAAGATTCAGAATCAATCTGTACAATCCAAAGACTTCATTTTTTTTTTTTAACGATGATAGGAAATTATTTTTACATAGTTAACTACACTCGGTTCTTTTCTATACCAGTTATGCTTTCTGATGTGTTTTGACCAATTTTTGATAAACAAGTAACCTAGCTATAGGGTGCCCTCAGATCCACATCAAGTCCCACTCTCCTAACCGGGTACTGATCTTTCTTGTCATATTTCTAAGACATTCCATGATATCAGTTACACCATTCCAAACCATTCGTTTGAATGGCTTGGAATAGTGTTACTGATGTCAAAGAATATTCAGCCAGTATGAAAAGAGAGAACAGCCTTTGCTAAGGAGAAAGGGATTCAGAGTAGTTACAAAGGTAAAAAGTAAATAAATTACTGGCTTAACACAAAAAGGTAAAAATACCAAACTACTGTATAGACACTAAAAAGAAACAGGAGGGCATCTAGAAGTATAAAAAAACAATTTCCTATTACCTTTTAGTATAAAAAAAGGAAAACATTTGAGAACGCATTCCAGATGTTCCTTTGGTACAATCCAAAAAAAGAAAAATTGTTTCAGTTTATTCTGTGTACACATATTCAGGAAATTATTCTGATGAACTCCTCAAGTTCATAAAAAGTGATTTCACTACTTGTTTACTGCAGTCCCCACAACACTGTAACGTAAACACTTCAGGTAGTACAACTGCACTACTATGAACCTTTCCTTAGGCAATGAAGACCAAAGATGACCATATGACTACTAGGCTAAACCGCTCCATCTCACCTCTGATAAAGATACTGCCAGACTTCTCAGAGATTTTTGATTACAGGGTAAACATAATCACAAATGTTGGCAGCTGGCACAACTACTTTACCGTTCCAGGAAAAGAAGGTCACTCTTAAGGGTTGAAGGACCAAATGCAGTATCTCGGCATTGTAATTTAACCAGATTTGAGTGAACTATGTAAGAATAACACTATACCCATCCTACTGAAACGTGAGGCATACTATATAGATGACAAAATATGATGGTTTCCCTCATGGAGAGAGTACTCATCATAAAACTAACTCCCTGCCAAAACATCTTTACCCCTTGACTTAGCTTATTTACTATACAATCCTACCCACAAATGTTATAAAACTGAATAACCTCGTTGATACATTTTTGTAGCACAGTAAAAGGCTGAGGAGGAATTTAACAACTATAACCTAGGTATAATGACCTGAACAGCAACCTGGAAGCCTGCTACCTAAAAATATATCCTTGAATGGACTGAGGAATCACTAGTAAATACCTGTCTTTACTTATAGTGGAAGGATATAAACATAACCCTTTGCAAAAACATAATATGATCCCAAAGGAGATTAAAGACAAAAGTCTATCAGCAATTGTCACCAATACTTTGGGTGTTTGGGGGTAATATGTTTACTACAGGCAGGGCTCCAACTTCTGGGGACAACCTCAAGTTTCACCAAGGGATCAAAACTGGTGAGTAAATTACTCTTAGGGGTCTGGGAGCAGAGTCATAATTGGTTTCTAGACAACTGTTTGATACTTCTGAAAATGACTTTCCCTCACTGATTAAAAAAAAAAAAAGGGTTTGGGGATGTGGGTCTAAATGTTTCACACAGTAGGAGTGGGCTCTAGAGACAGAGGGCTGGAATTGTGATTTCCTTGACTCAAACCATATATACAAGTTTTAAGCTCCCTTTTAGTCTAACATAATTAGAGGCAATGTCTCAGAATGGTGCCCTACCTGTGGGCCACATCTATGGACTTTATTACACTGTTTTAGTAAATGTGTAGAGCTGTAAAATTCTGGACAGCAGTTTTAGACACTTTAAAATGCTTAGTCATGAGACAGGGCATTTTGCAGATGTGGCTCCAACTATTTCAAACTCACTTGTGGAGTAGCTGCAAATGAGTACGTCAGTGGAAGCATTTAAGATGAACCTGAAAATAATTTTATTTGAAAAGACCTACTTGGAGCAATGTGTATAGTAATATTCTGAGCCAATTTGGGGAAGCGCAACAGTTGTATGTGCTGCACTGTGTAAATTGTATTTGTGTATTTATTTTCCTGCTGCCCTTTTAATTATGCACCCATAGTCCCTGGGGTGGGGCACTTTATAACACCGATCTCAAAAAAAAAAAAAAAAAGTAAACTGAAAGAGAATTACATGAGCAAAATTACCTGCCCGTTATAGACCTGCACTGGGAGGACAAGGCATCATGTGATCACCCACAACATTCAGGCCTACTTCAGGCCCACTGCAGGAGGCACTATTATAGAGGGGCGTGGAGCCCCAACCCCCAGTAAGAGACATCGCCTCCACTGTACTCCATTTTATCAACCGGGGGGTGGGGCAGCTTCAGTCATTAACCAGAGACTCCCGAACAGTAGTGCAGTATGCTTCTCCCAGTACCACCAAGCCAGACAAATATTTACTATTTTGTCTGCACACTGTATTTACATGTATTTAATATCTCTGCAGTTCTTTTTTTAATTTCCTTTGTATGGTGCACAATTATATCTTCTTGTTTGTAATGGATCACTTCTATACCACTTGTACTGGATGGATTTAGTACGCATTGCATACTAAAGATCTTATATTTAGTGGAAAAAAGTATGTTAATATTTGCTGCAGTGTCCTAAGAAACCCCCTTGGTATCATTAGATTGGATGGGAAAATACTGTGTAGAAGGATATTTTCACTGTCAGTTTATTTTCACTATATTTGCTGTTGCTGACAATCTGTGAAAATAAACAGATAGTGAAAAACAGTGGACAGCAGATTGTCAGTAGCACTATATTGAACAGTAAGCTGTACGCGCTAGTTCTATCAGATGCGAATATGTGTAGAAGTTTGACTCCTTCTAAATATAACGGAAGCTAATTCAACCTGCTATACAATACTTCCAGTGGCACTACATAAGGTATGGTTTAAGCGGTAACTGTTGACCTGAGAAACCAAAAAACACAATCCCGTGAGGAAGCGATCAGCAACGGGCCTGATTAGGCTGCTGCCATCAATCAGACTGGCACTATTTTATATGTGCGATTCCCCCACCCACCACCAACCCGATGCAAGGCAATGCCCCCTGCAGCACACACTAGCAGCTAGTATCCACTGTGGAAGAGTTAAGCTCCCTGTCCCACAGTGATCACTAGTGCAGAAGAATCTTGTGGTATCCCCTGTTTGGCATGGAGTGCAGTCACGCTGCAGCCCACCCAGCTCTCAAGTTTGCTCCCGAACTGAGGTCACCAGCATGGGAGTGCATCACACTACACACTGGGCTATCGGCGGTCTGGAAAATATCGCTTAAACAATTTTTTTTAAACACAGTACATATCTTAAGTGGTCATATGATGACTCTCTGTGAGTGGATTCCCTAGATTTGCAAAATAAAGTACTTTGACATTCCAAAACACTATTCATCCACAGTAAACCCTTTAAAAGTTGTCAGCAATTCTCCATGCCTTTTCAACCAATCAGTGCTGAGAGAACTTGCACATAAGTACTTAAATCTACATAAGGTCCTCATATAAAAGTTTAGGGGGGATGTTTTAAAATTTTCTTTTAACATTTATTAAAGCACCTGTATTTGTTAGTCACCATGTAGCTTTCTTCAGCAATAATGCTTCCCTAACAAAAATATCTACATATCCATTTTTCTTTTTGTATGTTTTCATTCCTGAAGGAAGGAACTATGAGATGAGGTTCCCGCTCCACTGCCAGGCCCTCCATGTAAAATTTAAATATCTTGGTACAGTGCAGTTTACCATCAACAACAGGTTGTTCTCTTTTTTTTAGTTTTATGATGTTCTCTTTTATAAACATTAAATATAAAAAAGTGGTAACCCTATACATATATATATATACACACATATACATATATATATATATATATATATATATACACACACACACACACATATATATACATATAGTATGAATCCAGTATTTATGTTCAGTAGGTAACTTCAGTGGAAGAGATTTTTTAAAAATTGTGAACGGCAGCCATCTTTAATGACACGAGTCATTAATCTGCAATAAAAGCTGTTTTGAAAATATCTGAGAAAATCAACAATACACTAAGGATGAATCTAAGAATTTCAGAAATACAATTTTGCTAAAAAAAGCATATGATTAAAATTGTTGCTGCCTAACACTGCTACTATAATATTTTAAAAATCATAAGATTTATAAAATGTCACATAGATGCCAAGACATCTGTGCACTCAAGAGTTTCGCAGCTTGAGCCCTGTGTGTGACAAACCCTGAAACTCCCAGACCCAAAGGATGCATAAGGCAACATTGTTAAAGAGTACTGCGATGCCTTGGCATCCGTATTTACATATATAGTGCAGCCCACCAATCACAGTTTCTGCCAGTGATATCTTGCATGACACTGAAGGAACACAATGTCATCCTTGTGCAGTCTTTATTTTTTATTTTATTTAAAATGTATTGTCCAGGTAGGGCCCCAAGAGCATTAAATGTCCTTTTTAAGGGGGACCCAGAAGTGAGATAGTATAGTGGTACAATAAAACATAAATACCATGACTCAAAGGCAGATTACAGGTTCATAGATATTGCACACACTGATCAAGTAGCACTGCAGCTGCACAGAAACAAACCCAAGCAAATACTTTTTTAACACCAATTTGAATGTTATATGTGAAGTAATGTTTTGCATTGAGAATGACAGTTTGTTCTAACTGGTTATGGCTCTGTAAATAGAAGACTGCTGACGTAGTAAGGTACAAAAAAAAGATGGACATAAACGATCATTTCATGCAGATCTGGTATTATGAAGATTAGTTTTTGAAGCCGTGTCAGCCATAAACAAGAATACGATGGGACCTTTTTAAAAATTCCTAAAACAAACAAAGGAAAAATAAACAATACTCAAGAGAGGGCCAACCATGTTTTTCAAAAAGTGCACAGTGATGAAAAGATTTTGGACTTGAGCAAAAAAAATCTATATATCGTGTTACATAGAACCTTTGCTCTTTGCACAGAAGTTTTGTTTGCAGCTGCATATACAGGGAGATCATAATCTACAAAGACAGAAGGGACCGGGGCCAGGACTTTCTTTGACTGGGTGGACAGAGAGTTTTTGAGTCTATAAAGATGACCAAGGTGAACGTGTGCAGACATTACCAGGCTAGATACATGTTCTTGGAATGAAAGAGACTGGTTAACAATGAAACCAAGATATCGAATCTCTCAACAACAGTTTCATTTAAATCTTTGATTTGTTCGAATGATGGTAAGGATTTCAGTTTTTGTTTTGTGCGAAAATGCATATACTTTGTCTTACTGACATTTAATAAAAACCCATTTTTAGCAGCCATTTCTGTACCAGAGCAATGTTTGACTGCAAATGTCTGAAAATGTCATTCACATTCAAGGGCCTATTATAAAGGGGAATTTCGTCTGCATACATTATTATATAGGAATTCAAATTCTGCAAAATGTTAGTTAAGTCATTTAGAAAGACACTAAATAAAACAAGCCCAGGGGAATTCCAATAACAGTTCAAATTAGGGGAGATGAGATGGAATTCAGAGAGTCTGACTCGTATCTATTAGAAAGACAGTTTTGAAACCATATAACTGCCGAATCAGACAAGCAGACGACTATGGTGAACCACATAAAAAGCTTTAGAAAAATCCAGAAAGAGTGCACTGACCATGTCCCCACTGTTCAAAGCTCTCGGAAGATCATTAGGGACTTCAAGCACTACAGCAAGCGTGTTATAATTATCTTTCAATCTGTGCTGGTTAAGGAGTTAATAAACAGCATGTATCCAAATATTCTTTAAATTGGTCAAAAACAATCCTCTGCAGAACAGTGGACAACAGGGTGGGCAGAGATACTGGATGATACTGGTTGGTCAAGGTGTGTTCTCCTGATTTAAAAATGGGTACCACAGTTACCTATCTCCACAGCCTCGGGATCTCTCTGGAGACTAAGAAGAAATTATACTAACTGCATGAAGGGTGAGCCATCAAATCAATGACAATAGAGTAACGTCTCAGTTCAATATTATCCAACCCAAATTTAGTCTTTATGCTCATTTTCTTAAACAGCCTGACACCACTGGGACAACTTTGAAAAAATATAATATTTAGACAAAATTTAACTCGTATTTCATATTTTTTTCTGTAATTCTCACCCTCATTTTTTCACTACTACGGAAATTTTTCTGAAAGCAGGATCTCTGCACTATCTCCTCTGGCTACTTGTCTACGCCTGAAATCACCATTCTGTTTATGATATCACAGTCTGTTGCTGTGGAGAAAATTATGATGTCGTAAACAAGGTATAATGCTGTCATGTGTAGAGAACCAGCCAAAGCAAATAAAGTCAAGGGGTTGGTGATCTTGTTGTATGTAACTAAATTCAGTAAAAAAAAAAAAAAAAAAAGGGAAAGAAGTACAGAAAATGTATGAACTATAAACAGAAATGTGTCTAAATCTTATATTTTTCAAAGTTTACTCAACAGTGCCATGGGTTGTTTAAGGTATCCATGGATTTTCTCAACAGATAAGATTCTGAACTTAAATCCAGTATCAGCGCCTCAGCAGCTTTCACCAGGCAGCTCATTATCAGAAAGTTCTACCGACGAAGCAAGGTTGGCAGTGCCCCAGAAAAAAAGTAAATTATGTGGCGATGTCACCTGTGTCCTAAGGTTACCATGATCAGTCGCTGGGAGTGGAAATGCTGCATGACTAGATTTGCCCAGGGAAATTACTCATCATTTGCTAACTTACCTGCTGACTATTTGAACAGTGAAACTGGGAGTTCAAGTAATAAAGAGATTTGGTATTTCTCACCATTTGCTTACATTTATTTCTTCTTTTTTTGCAGTCAGAGTTTTATTTGTACATTGTTTTCTGTGCACCTTCCAGGCTCAGTCTCTCTTCTGCATCATTTCAATTGAACATGGTGTAATCCACTCTTGACTTTTGTTCATCAAGTGCAGACATCGCACAGGAGTAAAATAATTACAGACTGTGTTAAATTCATACATGATGTAATCAATCAACAGAAAAGACCAGTCAATTTGAGCAACTGCACTCCTACATTCACTTATATTCAAACTACAAATGGGTTGAAGAGTCATATATATTTCTGGATGGGGAGCAAGGCCTACATGCACTCCAACAGCAGAGAGCAGGTGATCAGAGAGCGATTGCTTAAACTAGCAGCTAGTGGATAAGCCTGGACAATATGATCTGATGTGGAGGTTACAACCCAGTCAATTATGGACTCTGTATCTGCCTTTTAGTATATTCTAGTTGTAGTAGAGATTATTTGTGTAAGATTGATTTAAGTTTTCAAGATGATCCTTTAGCTTCCAATTTGTTTTATCAGTCCAGTAGGTATCAGTATGAGTCAGCAGGAGAATCTCCTTTGCGTCATGTTTGGTATGTTTAAAGTCACTCAATAAAGAAAGTCCATCCTCAGAAAAGACAGGAGAAAAATGAAAGCTGGCCAATGATAAGTGCTTAGCACCCCCCAAGCATGAAACAACGGGAAGAAAGTCACAAGATGGGTAATTCTTAACAAAATTATCAACTACAGAAAAACAAGATTTATAGTGTATGTGTACAGTTACTGTGTCTCTTATTGGTGCAAGAGTGCATTCTCAAGTTCTTTGGGTGAGAGAACTGCAAAGTGAAGCTGAGCAGTTCTGGCACACAAAGGACTTGAGAAGAACCTCTTAAAATATGAATATGAATAATATAATATGATATAATAATATAATAATATGAAATCAAAGCCTACTCCCTCGCTACCTCCAGCATAACCACTTCCGCTCTCCCTAAGAATCTCTTATGAAAAATGCTAAAGGTACTGCTTATCTGTCTTATTACCTGTGAGCCTTGTGATCCCTTCTGTCTCTGTGCCAAACATTTGATACTTTCTCCCTAACAGGTATCACCCTAAACTTCTGTATATTAATACCTATGTATGTATTCTCTGTAACTAAATAAGTATTCAGCTAAAGCTTCTCTACTGTGGCACCTATGTATCCTACTCCTTATTATGTATCACCTAATAACACCATATATAAATTCCTATGTATGTACTCACTGTAACTAATTCCGAGTCGCCCCTGAAAAAGGGATCTCTGGTCTCAGTGGGCTCACCCGGTTATCAAAATCTAAATAAATAAATAACTAGAGATACAGAAACTGGACAAAGAAACATATTATAAATCATGCTGAAGGCTTCAATTTTTAAAAAAGGAACTTGAATTAAAAATGTTATTTATTTTTTATTTTAGTTTTTGTTAACCGGGTAGGTACACTAGACAAGAATATTGCCTATATTCAGGCACGACCCGGGAGAGAACAAAGTCAAACAGTGTACAACAGCAAAACAGAAGTTCACGATGCAGCATGAAATGTGAATAAAGACAATTACACAGAATACTGACAAGAAGAAGCTATATCTGTAGAAGCTAAGAGAAAGCAAATAACAGTAATCATAACTGATTGCAACAGAATGATACATCATAGACTCAAACTGAACTACATACTACAACAACTAGGGGATAAGTGATAGCTGTGACAATAGGATTCATGTTAGAGGTAGAACAAGTCTATTCCAGAAACATGGGGGGAGGGGAACAGTAAGTGCCATGTAGGGAAGGCAGACAGATAGGAGAGAGTCTCAGGTTACTGAGCAGGAGCAGCCATCAGATTCCATTAGGTGGGCTCGAAGACCCAGTTTAAAAGCTTTGTGGGATCTGGAGAGTTTGATGTGGGAGGGGAGGGAATTCCAGGTGCGGGGGGCTGAAATAGCAAAGGATAGTTCCCCTTTTTTGGGGAGATATCTAGAACTATCAAGAGGGGTTGGTAAGCCTGGGTGCAGAGAGAGCAAATCTGCATATGCTGTTATAGCAGGTGCTCCATTTAAGGAGGGATGCTTTGCTTGCATTAAGGTATACCTGGGCGCAGTATGTAAGGGAAGGAAGGAGGAAACCTTGCGCAATAGCAAGTCGAGCAGCATCATTAAGGGAGGACCTGACTTTATAGGAAAGACCCAGTTTGGAGTTAACCACCTTACAGGTAGCCGCAATGTGGAGGTTAAAGTCAAGGGATGGGTCAAGAGTGACTCCTAGATACCTGAATGAGTTAATGGATTCCAAAAGGGAGCCGTTTAGACATCGTGGAGAGAAGTCGGGAGCTAAGGATTTGATTCTAGCAGGGGACCCGAAAAGCATAGCCACAGTTTTCTTAGCGTCAAGTATGACCCTGTTTTGTAAAACCCAGTCCTGTAAGCAGTCAAAGTCACTTTGAAGATCAACCTTTACTGACAGGGGGTCTTTGTCACTAGAGAGGAGCACCATGTCATCAGCATAAAGGATCAATTGGGAAGAACGGGGTAGAGAGGGCAAGTTATTAATAAAAAGGGAGAAGAGGAGAGGGCCAAGAATGGATCCCTGGGGAACCCCAACAGTGGTGGGAAAAAGATCAGAGATGGCAGATTCAATTTGGACAAATTGCATCCTACCAGTGAGGTAGCTTTCAAACCAGGAGATGGCAGACTGGGTAAAACCCAAGGAGGACAGTTTGGACAGTAGCAGAGTGTGATTCACATGATCAAATGTCTTAGAGAGGGCAATCAAAATAGCCCCCATGAGCTTCCCCTTATCCACTGCTGTTAGGACTTAATTTGTTACTTGAAGTAGAGCAGTAGTAGTCAATCAATCAATCAATCAATCAAAATCTTTATTTATCCAGGCTAACATCACTGAGCACAGCTCTTTTACAAGATGGACCTGGTTAGAAGAGGGTCAGGTAACATCCATCATAAAAACATATAAATACATGTAAATAAGTATATAAGCACAAACACAATGGTGCAGTAATAGGGGAGTCAAATGATAAAAGGAAGACAAGGCAAGCCATAACAGAGGAGGATTCAATACAAGGAGGCAGGTCCACCATTGAACCATGCAACTGTATATAAACCATGTTCTCTGTATAGAAGTACCAGTTAGTTCATTTACCAGGGACAGTCACTAGTACTAGCCATGAAAATGGCTTGGAGAACCACCAACTAATGGCAGATGGGGTACCAGGAAGGGTATGTAATATGTAAACGAAGGATAAACATTGTGAGAAGTGAAGTCCCAAGGATAGGTCAGTAGAACTGATGCGGCAGTGGGGGCCTACGGGGAGAGGGAAAGGGGAGTTAGGACTTTTATAGTATGATTGCGTGTAGATTGTGGATGAGTGCAGTATAGAGCTGTGAAAAGAAGGCTGGAGAAAACAGGAAGATAGACCAGTATCAAAGGGAGGACAGAGGCATCAAGGTGTTACATGAAAGCATGACGACAGACCAGGGCCAAGGAGGAGACAAGCACTAGAAGTAATTTGTTCATGGTTAAATGGTACAGGTTAGCATGATGACAATTCATGGTCATGGGAAACAATTGCACTAGTGCTGTGCCCTGTGTGGAATACATGTTGAGCAGGAGACAGAAGGTTGTGAAGTTGAAGATATTCTGAGACCCGTGAGGCAACAGATTTCTCAAGCAGTATGTTTAGGGTCGAGAGAATCAAAAGGTTTCACTTTGTGGGAAGTTACCAAAACCCCGTGACTGGAAACGGGCTATGCCAACTGAATTTAAGAACTTCAGAATTTTAGAACTATGTGCATGAGACACCCTCTTATTTTAAAAGTATATATGGAATGTTTAGAAATGAACAGTCTTGACTGGCTAAGAATGATGTCACGATTTATAATGAATGAAGACTACACCCCTCTTCCTTAGTCTATCTTGCTTTAAAGGACAATGATTTGGGAATTCAAATTCTGTATCCAATATATATATTTTGATAGCCATCGGGGCTAGAAATAATGGTCAGGCTGCTACATTTCCACCAGAAATGAGAACCTGGCAGTTTACATTTCTGGGGGCACTTTCACATTTTCACACTAGAAAGTGTTTTGTGTCCTGCTACTGCGCCAAACCCACAACACAGTATGTCAACAAAATGGTGCCAAACAGTTATATGATTTGTGACTAAAATATTATGAAATAATATGTGTTTTCATATTATTTTTATTTTTAAACAGAAGAATAGATTGTATTCATAAATCCAAAGCATGGTGAAAAAGTAAAACTAATAAACCCGCTAGCTAAACTGGAAATCAAAAGACGAAGAACAAATCTAAACAGGACAAAACAAAAGGGACTCAGAACTAAGGTAGTAAATTATTGGGTATACTGATGCCCAGCTACCTCAAAATGGTGCCCAAATAGCCTCAGATTTTGCCGCCTGGCCATTATAGAAGTAGTGAATACTTTCGAGTTTATAAAGATCTATCAAAAAACTGAGCCGTGTAAGGGGAAGGGGGTATTATCTTTCCAAGTTAAAAGTTTTTAGCTATGATAATCCCCAGAGACCACAATTTTCATTGTTCTTCCAATGAAGATCTCTAAGGTTCCACCCCAATAGGTTTGGAAGAGGGTCTAAAACCAATTTAACTGTGGTGGCCTGTTCAAGAACATCATGTATTTTTGCCCCAAATCTGCAGGTTTTTTTTTTTTGTTTTTGTTTTTTTTTACAAGTGAGAAACATATGTATGAGGTATCCTGGAATGCTGGGGCATCTTTCATTCAGATTAGAGTTGAATTTATGCAGAATGGAGGGTATAAGATAGGTCCTATGCAAATATTAAACTGGATCTGTTGACGTTTTGAGGCATGGAATTTTTGTAAAAGATAAAGTAAAATACCCTTCCAGTTTTATTTATTTATTTGATATATCGGGTTTACAACCTTTGAGCCAGAGGCTCAATTACAAAGGTACCTCGTCACATGTAAGACAGAAGCTAATACAGAACAGGGTATAACAATTAGATTAGGCATGTGTTACAGACATTTGTCACAGACATTATTTACAATATTTGGATGTAGATATTTTCAGACATTATTTACAATATTTGGATGACGATATTTACATCATCACAGCAGAAAGACATTATTAGCTTGAGCAAGCATCTAAACAGAATAGTCAGTCCTCATTGTGCTGCAAGAAAATATTACTCAACTTAGTAATTATGTTTCTTCTATTGGAGTCTTCTTGTATTCTGATAAGTGCAGCTAGCCCCAGCCTTTAAACTGCCCTGGAAAACACTGCACTGGAGAACAAAGTGTTAACCTTTATATGCAGAGCATAGAATGCTGAGCTTGAGCTCGGATGATGTCTCTGTTTCCCTTTGAATGCTAACCGTCAGATTCTTACGAGCAACACTCCAATAGTATTCTATGTGGAAATTGTAAAACAAAATTTTTAATAGCCAACTGGCAACAAAACGTTTTGGACTACCAACAGAAGACTCAAGTCAGGAAACCCAAAACTCAAAACCCAAACCAGATAGGAATATAACAAAATAAACACCCACACAAAAGAGGGTGTAAAAAGAGCACCCATGAGGTGCAACACTGCACCTGCCCACCCACTTCCCAAAACCAGGTTCTGAGAGGGGAGGCAGGGGGGAGGTCAGAATACAGCAAGACTCCAATAGAAGAAACATAATTACTAAGGTGAGTAATTTTTTTCTTCAAACAACTTGAAGTCTTGCCGTCTTCTGACAAGTGCAGACTACCAAGCAGTACCTCCATGGAGGAGGGACAGAACCTACTTTGGGAATAGGCTCTGAAGTACTGCTGTGCCAAACCGAGCATCACTCCTAGCATGGATATCCAGAGAGTAATGCTTGGTAAAGGTATGGACTGTTTTACAGGTGGCTGCTTGACAAATTTCTAAGAGAGGGATATCCCTGGCAGCTGCCAGGGAAGCAGCTGTACCTCTTGTAGAATGAGCCCTCAGGCCTGAGGGTGGAGTTTTTCCCAGTTTTTCATAGCAGAATTGTATATAAGACATGATTCACCTGGCAATAGATCTCTTGGTGGCAGGTTTGCCCTTTCCCACTTCTCCATAAGTGAGGAACAACTGGAGGGAGTCAAACCTGTGACCCTAGGTATGCTCTATGTAGTAACTAAGGGCTCTTTTAAGATCTAAACTGTGTAGCCTCCTCTCTCCTGAGGAAGAATGATCAGTGAAGAAAACAGGAAGAGACAGAGACTGGTTTAAATGGAAGTCTGAAACCACTTTGGGCAAGAACCTTCTATTGGTTCTAAGGATCACTTTATCCCTGTGAAAGGAGATAAAATCAGGTTCCATTAACAGGGCTTGCAATTCACTGATATGCCTGGCAGAGGTACTGGCTACCAAGAACACAGTTTTCCAAGTCAAGTACTTAAGCTATGCTGATGACATAGGCTCAAAATGGGGTTGCATAAATTGAGCAATGCAAACATTCAAATCCCAGGTAGGTACAGGGTCTCTAAAAGGAGGACTGGTGTGAAGCAATCCTTTAAAAAATTTACAGAACACAGGGTGAGAAGATAGTGAGGAAGACTTCCCCACAGCCAGAAATGCAGAAACAGCTGATAAGTGTACCCTAAGAGTAGCTGGTCTGAGGCCTAGGCCATTAAGATGGACCATATAATCCAGAACAGGCCTAGGCCATTAAGATGGACCATATAATCCAGAACAGTAGGCAATCCAGCAGTATCTGGAGAAATATGCTTCTTAGAACACCAAATGCTGAATCTCTTCCATTTGGAGTTACAAGTCTTTCTGGTGGAGGGCTTTCGAGAAGCTTTGAGAATATCCAGAATCCCTTGGGAAAGATGTAGAACTACAAACTCTAACTCTTCAAGAGCCATGCCTCGAGATTGAGAGACTGAAGATTGGGGTACCAAATCCTCCCCTGAGAGGATGTTAACAGGTTGTAATTCCTGGGAAGAGACTGGGAAGATGGACTGCTAGGGACAGCAACAGGGGGTACCAGGGCTATCTGGCCCAATCTGGAGCAATCAGAATCACTTTGCAAGGCTGAGACCTTATTTTGACTAAAACTTTGAACAGGAGTGGGAAAAGAGGGAAGGCATACAGAAACTTCTCTTCCCAATTCAGAATCAGGGCATCCAGGGAGACTGAGCCCAAGACTGGAGCTCTGCAACAAAAGAGAGGGAGTTGGTGATTGTCTGGGGCTGCAAAGAGATCTATCTCTGGAGTGCCCCACCTTGAAAAAATCACTTTAAACACTTGAGGGTACAGGGACCATTCGTGATGACCCTGAGAGATCCTGCTCAGTGCATCTGCTAGCACATTGTCCTTCCCTGGAAGGTGAACTGCTACCAGAGAGGTTTGCAGGGAATAAGCCAGGGACCACAATTTCATGGCTTCTGGGCATAAGGTTGTGGACCGAGTGCCCCCCTGCTTGTTGATGTATCACATGGTGGTGGTGTTGTCCGTTGTGACCTGACCCACCTTGTTCTGTACTGATTGAAGAAAGCTTTCAGGGCCAGAAAAGCTGCCCTGAGCTCTAGGAGATTGATATGGAGAAGGGATTCTTGGGGTGGGGGGGACCACAGCCCCTGGGCAGTGAGGGCCCCAGATGGGCTCCCCAGCCCAGAAGAGAAGCGTCCGTGGTAAGGACCACTGAACAAGGCTGAGTGGTGAAAGGAACACCTTGTCTTAAATTGTCCTGATCCTGCCACCATTGGAGGGCTTGGATCAAGGTCAGAGTCACTGGGATCAGTTTGGTAAGGGAATCTTTCCCCTGAGACCAAAAACCTCTCAGATGGAACTGAATATCCCTCATCTGGAATCTTGCCCCTTGGACCACTGCTGTTGAAACTGCCATGTGGCCCAAGAGCTGGAGGAAATGCCTTGCTGGTCGAGATACCCGAAGGCTGAAGGAAGAGGCTAGTTCCATAAGAACCCTTGCCCTTTCTAGAGGGAGAAAGGCTCTTGCTTTGACTGTGTCCAGTTCTGCCCCTATAAAGCTAAGAAGATGGACTGGTTTGAGAACAGACTTGGGAAAGTTGAGAAAAAATCCTAGAGAAGTCAGCACTTACTGGGTCACTTGCAGGTGAGACTTGATTTGGTCTGGAGACTGGCCCACTGTTAGCCAATCGTCCAGATATGGAAAAATGGAAATCTTTTGCCTTCTTAGAAAGGCAACTACTACTGCCAGGCACTTTGTGAAAACCCTTGGAGCTGAGGTTAGGCTAAAGGGCATTGCTCTGAACTGATGGTGGCCTGAGGGCAACTCAAACCTGAGGTACTTTCTGTGGGAGCACCTGATGGGAATGTGAAAGTAGGCATCTCTGAGGTCCAGGGAGGCTAACCAGTCTCCTGGCCTTAGAGAGGGAAGGATTATTCCCAGAGTTACCATCTTGTACATTGGTTTTAAAAGATGTTTGTTTAGATATCTTAGGTCTAGGATGGGTCGCCACTCTCCTGTCTTTTTTGGGGTCAGGAAGTACCTGGAGTATAGCCCTTTGCCCCAGTGTAGGGTAGATACTCTCTCTATGGCTCTTAAGGTCAGAAAAGAAGAAACATCTGCCTCTAGGGCAAGGGTTTCCGAGAGATTTGCAGGTGGAAAAGATCTGGCTCTCATCTTTGGAAATTTCTTGAAGCTGAGAACCAGTCCCTGGCTTACCACTTCCAGGACCCACTTGTCTGATGTAACAGACATCCAGTCCTGGACAAAGTAAGCCAGCCTGCCCCCTACTGGAATAGGATAGTTGACCTGGGCAGGCCCATCAGGGTGTCTGCTTGGCAGGGGCTTTAGGCTGAGGAGTGGATGAAGCCCTGCTCATCCCCCTTCTGCCTCTCCCTTTGAAGAACCCCCTCTGTGAAAAGGAAGAAGAGGCCTGTGCTTGGTAAAAAGGCCTTTGAAAAGGCCTGCCCCTGCCCCTAGACTGCTGCCTTTGAGGAGCTGCCTGCCTCTCCTTGGCCTGAGCACTCCTATATGCAGTTCTTTACTCATCCATTTTCTTCATGTAATTCTCTGTCTGCTCCCCAAACAGAGAATTACCCACTACAGGAAAATCCATGGCCTTAGCTTGGGTATCCTGTGAGAGGCTAGTACATCTGAGCCAAGCCATTCTCCGAAGAGCCACAGATGTAGCCATGACTCTTACGAACATACAAAATTTGCCAGCAGATAAAGGCCTAGAGGTCTATTAAGTCTGCTCGAATGTGCAGCTAGCACCCCTTATTCTGCAGCTGCCCCTCCCTTCCACCCTTCCCTTCAATAACCCTCCCCTTGTCCTGTCCCATCCTCGCTTGAAGCAGTCCACTGTTCTACTGCATACCACTTCAGCAGGTAACGATTCCACCCAGCCACACCCTCTCTGTAAAAGTGTCTCCTCCTCTCCTCCTGAACCTTCCTCGCTCCAGTCTCATATCATGGCCCCTGTGGCCCTCCCTCCTTACTTTGAACAGCCCTCTGTACCCGTCTTGTTTATTCCTTTCATGTATTTAAAGGTTTCAATCATGTCACCCTGTCTCTCCTCCCTCTCCTCCAGTGAGTACATGTTCAACTCCTTCAACCTCCTCTCGTGTGATAAGTCCCCAGCCCTTGATCATCTTTGTTGCTCTGCACTGCACCCCTCCAGTAACTTAATGTCCCTCTTCGAATCAGGACGCAGTACTGCACGCATAATCCAGGTGTGGTCTAACTAATGACCTATACAGTGGCAGAATCACCTCCTCCTCCTCGAGGATATACCCCTGCAATACAACCCAGCATTTTGTTGGCCTTTGCAGCTGCCTTCCTACATTGTGCCGAGTTGTTCATTGACCCTGTAATGGAGCACCCAGATCTTTCTTCTCTTCTGTCAGGGCTAGCTGCACTCCCCTTAGCTGGTAACTCCTCCTTGGGTTCTTCATCCCAAAATGCAGCACCTTGCACTTTTGGCATTAAAGCCCAGTTGCCAGGTGTCTGACCAGGTTTCAAGCTTTGCCAGATCATCCTGCAACCCCTGCCATCCCCTAGGTCATCCACCACCGCGCCTACCTTGGTATCATCAGCAAACAGACTGATCTTGCTCTTGATGTCCCATGATATGTCTGCAATGAATATCTCAAACAACACTGGTCCCAACACTGAGCCCTGTGGAACACCGCTCATCATTGCCCCTGGGTGTAAGAGCTCCCCACCCACCACCACCCTCTGTTGCCTTCCCTGCAGCCACTTTCCTACCCATCTCACCAGCTTTGCACCCGCCCCTGTGCCTACTAACTTCCTTCCCAGCCTTCCATGTGGCACTGAGTCGAATGCCTTACTGAAGTCCAGATACAGGACATCCACTGCATGGCCCCTGTCCAGTTGCCTAGTTACCCAGTCATAGAACTCGACCAGGTTGGTTTGGCAGGATCTGCCATGTATGAAGCCATGCTGTCTGCTGTCCTGTAGTTCTTTGGCCTCTAGGAGGGCCACCAGCCTCTCCTTCAGGATTCTCTTGATGACACATCATTAGAGTCTACAGCAGCATGAAACTTAACTTTAGATGCCTCAATCCCATCTGCAGCCACCGCCTCCAGCTCCTTGGCTAGCTGGGGGGAGGCCTGTTCAGCCAGTGCCAGTACAGTGTCCCACCTGGACTTCTGGTACCTGGCTGTATAGGCCATATAATTCACCTGTCTGAGTCCCAGGGAAGATGTCATGTACAGCTTTTTTGCCATGGCTTCAACCTTCCTAGAGTCTTTGTCTGGGGGGTGTGAAGCCAAGGGAGTGCTTGCCTTATCACAGGCAGCAGCCTGCACAACCCCAACATGGCTGCATTGGTGGTATAAAAACTCTGTTTCTGAGCCTGAGAATGTATACCTCTTGTCCATTCTTCTGTCCACAGGAGATATAGAATTGGGAGACTTAAGAATTTTTTGTGTCTGTTTCCCAAAAGATTTGTGGAGGGGAATAGACAGTCTCCTGGACTCTGGGATATCCATCATTTCTACATAATCAGGCTCCTCCTAATCTTCCATTGCCTCTTCCATAGGAAGTTGGAGGGTCTCAGCCACCTTTCTGTAGAACATAAAGTGGGAAGGGGACTCAGAAGAAAAAAATACTCACCTTAGTAATGTTTCTTCTAATGGAGTTTTGCTATATTATGACATATGCAGTTTGTCCCAGCCTTAGAACTGCTCCGGAGGTGAAAGAGTTAACTTCCATGCCAGGCATGGAATCTTGAGCGCGAGCTCGGTTGAAAAAAAAAACTGTCTGTTGTTCTTCAAACTGAAACTGTCAGATCTATACGAGCAAAAACTTACTAAGGTTCTGTGTGGAAGCTGTAAACCTACACTAGCCAACTGGCTACTAAAATATTAACACATTTTTCTGGTCCCAAAACCAAGACTCAAGTCAGGGGACCCAGAAAATAAAATAAAATAAAATACAACACCCAAACACCCCAAAAAGGAGGGGTGAAAACACAAGGTGGGCATCATTAAGTGCCAACACTGCACTGCCCACCCACATCCCAAGAGCAGAGGTTCTGAGAGGGGCAGGCGGGGGGGAGGTCATAATATAGCAAGACTCCATTAGAAGAAACAACATTACTAAGGTGAGTAATTTTTTCTTCAAACAACATGAAGTCTTGCTATATTATGATCATATCTGATTACAGCAGTACCTCCATGGAGGAGGACAGAACCTACTTAGGAAATAGGCTCTGAAGCACAGCTGTGCCAACCGAGCATCCCTCCTAGCCTGGATGTCCAGGGAGTAATGCTTTGGTGAAAGTGTGTACTGTTTTCCAGGTAGCTGCTTGACATATCTCTAAGATAGGGATGTCCTGGCGCAGCTAAGGCGCAGCTAGTACCTCTGGTAAGTGAGCCCTCAGGCCTGAAGGGGAACCTTACCCAGTTTTGATAGCAAAATTGGATACAAGAGACAATCCACCTGGCAATGGGTCTTTTAGTGGCAGGTTTCCCTTTACCAACCTCATCATAAGTGAGGAACAGTTGGAGGGAGTCAAACCTGTGACCCTTGGTACGCTCTATGTAGTAACTAAGGGCTCTCTTCACATCTAAACTGTGTAGCCTCCTCTCGCCAGAGGAGGAATGGTCAGTGAAGTACACTGGAAGAGATATCGAATTGATTAAGGTGGAAATCAGAAACCACCTTAGGCAAGAACTTCCTGTTAGTCCTGAGGACTACCTTATCTCTGTGAAAGGAGATAAAATCAGCTCCACTGACAAAGCTTGTAATTCACTTATGCACCTGGCAGAAGTGATGGCTACTAGAAACACAGTTTTCCAAGTCAAGTACTTAAGGTCTGCTGAAGACAAAGGCTCAAAGGGGGGTTGCATTAGCTGAGCAATGCAAACATTAAGATTCTAGGCAGGAGCAGGGTCCCTGAATGGAGGGTTGGTGTGAAGCAATCCCTTGAAAAACTTGGAGAACACAGGGTGAGCAGAAAGAGAAGAGGGCTTTCCTGCTGAAATAAAAGCAGAGACAGCTGCCAAATGCACTTTCAGGGTAGCTGGCCTCAGCCCCAAAGTATTTAGATGGACCATATAGTCCAAGACTGTGGGCAAATCAGCAGATTCTGGGGAAATATGCTTCCCAGAGCACCATATGGAAAACCTTTTCCATTTAGAATTATAAGTAGCCCTGGTGGAAGGCTTCCTAGAAGCTTTCAAGATTTCGAGTACACCTTGAGAAAGGTGTAGGTCAGCAAACTCTAACTCCTCAAGAGCCAGGCCTTGAGGTTGAGGGATTTGAGATTCGGATACCAAACTCTCCCCTGGGCACAGGTTAACAGATTGTGATTCCTGGGGAGAGACAGGGGAAGGTGGACTGCCAAGGACAGAAGGAGTGGATACCAGGGCTGTCTGGCCCAATCTGGAGCAATCAGAATCATCTGGCAAGGTTGAGATCTGATTTTGACTAGCACCTTGAACAAGAGAGGAAAGGGGGGAAAGGCATAGAGGAACTTCCCTTCCCAATCGAGAAGGAAAGCATCCAGAGGGACTGAGCCCAACACTGGGGGCCTGCAACAAAAAAGCGGAAGTTGGTGATTGTCTGGGGCTGCAAAAAGATCTATCTGAGGGGTGCCCACCTGGCAAATACTAACCCCAGTACTAGGGGATCCAGTGACCATTCGTGATGGCCCTGGGAAATCCTGCTGAGAGCATCTGCCAGGACATTGTCCTTGCCTGGGAGGTGAAATGCCATGAGGGAGGTGTTCAGAATAAGCCAGAGACCACAAATTGCATCCTCGTGTGCACAAGGTCAAGACCGGAGCCTCCTTGCTTGCTGCTGATGTACCACATTGTAGTGGTGTTGTCTGTTCTGACCTGTACCACTTTTCTGAACAGATGCAGAAAAAACCTGAAGTGCTAGAAAACAGCTCTGAGTTCCAACAGATTGATGTGGAGCAGAGATTCCTGAGGGGACCACAATCCCTGGGTGGAGATGTCGCCCATGTGAGCTTCCCATCCCAAGAGGGACGCATCTGTAGTAAGGGTCAAGGAGTGAGATTGAGGGATGAAAGGAACCTCCTGTCTCAGATTGCTCTGATCCTGCCACCACTGCAGGGCCTGGATCAGGGTTCGAGTTACTGGGATCAATTTGGTTAGAGGATCTCTCCTTTGAGACCAGAAGGCTCTCAAATGGAACTGAATGTCCCTCATCTGAAATCTTGCTCCTTGCACTACAGCTGTGGAAGCAGCCATGTGTCCTAGGAGCTGTAGAAAGTGCCTTGCTGGTCGAGAGACCTGCAGAGTGAAGGAGGAGGCCAGGGCCACCAGGGTCTTTATTCTTTCTAGAGGAAGGAAAGCTCTGGCCTGCTTTGTGTCCAGTTCTGCGTCTATGAAGGTGAGTAACTGAACAGGCTCTAAAACTGACTTTGGAAGATTGAGAAGAAAACCTAGAGATGTAAGCAGCTGCTGGGTAACCTGAAGGTGTGATTTGACTTGGTCTGGAGACTGACCCACTATGAGCCAGTCGTCCAGGTAAGGAAAGATGGCAATCTTTTGCCTTCTTAAGTGAGCAACTGCTACTGTCAGGCATTTTGTGAATACTTGGGCAGAGGTAAGGCCGAAGGGCATTGCTCTGAACTGGTAATGGGCAGTTCGAATCTGAGGTACTTTCAGCGGGAGCTTCTGATGAGAACATGGAAGTAGGCATCCTTGAGGTCCAGGGACGCAAGCCAGTCCCCTGGCCTTAGGGAGGGTAAAATCATTCCCAGAGTCACCATTTTGAATTTTGGTTTTAAAAGGTGCTTGTTTAGGTATCTTAGATCCAGGATGGGCCGCCATTCTCCTGTCTTTTTTGGTGTAAGGAAGTACCTGGAGTACAGTCCTTTGCCCTGGTGTAGGGGAGGAACCCTTTCCACAGCTCTGAGAGCCAGGAGGGTTGAGACTTCTGTTTCCAAAGCAAGAGCCTCTAATGGATTTGCAGGTGGAAAAGATCTGGTTCTCATCTTTGGAAATTTTTGAAGCCGAGAACCAGTCCCTGGCTTACTACTTCCAGGACCCACTTGTCTGATGTTAAAGACTCCCAGTCCTGACGAAGCCAGCCTACCTACAGGTAATGGAGAATCAGCCCTGGGCATCCCATCAGGGTGCCTGTTTGGCAGGGGCTTTAGGGTGAGGGGTGGGAGCAGGCCTGCGCTCCCCGTCTGCCTCTCCCTCTGAAGAACCCCTCTGGGCATAAGCTGAAGAGGGCCTGGGCTTGGTAAAGGCCTGTGAAAGGCCTGCCCCTGCCCTGGGAGGCTGCCTCTGAGGGTGGCTTGCCTTCCTTGGCCTGTGCACTCCCTATAAGTGGTCCTATACCCATCCATTTCTTCATGTAATTCTCTGTCTGCTCCCCAAACAGAGAATTACCTAACAAGGAAAATCCATGGCCTTAGCCTGGGTATCCTGTGACAGGCTAGTACACCTGAGCCAAGCCATTCTACTAAAAGCCACAGATGTAGCCATGACTCTTGAAGATACATCATTAGAGTCCACTGCAGCATGGAATTGCACCTTGGATGCCTCAATACCATCAGCAGCCACCTGTTCCAGCTCCTTGGCAGCTGGCCAGGGACCTGTTTCGCTAAAGCCATAACAGTATCCCATCTGGATTTCTGGTATCTTGCAACATAGGCCATGTAATTTGCCTGCCTGAGTCCCAAGGATGCTGCCATGTATTGTTTCTTAGCCATGGCATCAATCCTCCTGGAGTCCTTGTCAGGGGTGTGAAGCCAAGGAATATTTGCCTATCACAGCTGCAGCCTGCACTACTCAACATGGCTGCATTGTTGTGAAAGGAACTCCGTATCAGGGCCTGACAAAGTGTACCTCCTGTCCATCTTTTTATCTACAGGAGGTAAAGAATTAGGAGCTTTTAAAATTTTTATTGTTTGTTTCCTTAAGGATTTATGCAAAGGAATAGACAATCTCCTGGACTCTGGGATATCCATCATTTACACATAGTCAGGCTCCTCCTGTTCATCCACAGCTTCTTCCAAAGGGAGCTGGAGGGTTTCAGCAACTTTTTTATAAAACAGAAAATGAGAAGGGGACTCAGACAGCCTAGGGGGAGACACTCCTGAAGGTCTGTCTGGGGAGATGTCCGGTTCAATGGGCACATCCAGACTTTCAAAATCACATTCACACTGTTCATAATCCTCCTCCCCCCCCTCCGGTTCATAAAATTCCTCTATATCATATTCTTGAACCGTTGAAACCGACCGTTTACCTGATAGTGGCGGTTCGGACGGAACCAGGGAAAGCGACTGGACAATTAGGATCGCTTTGGCTATCGCTACAGCGGTTGGAGAAGGAAATTTTGGCTCCACACCTGCTGATTTTCTAGTCCTCTTTGCTGGAACTGGCTCCTCCGAGTCAGCTCTTCGTTTGCCCGAGGAAGTATCGCCCTGGTCAGAGGGCACTCCCTCCGGTTCGGTTGGCACCGAACCGGGCTGGCCATCCGAGTCAGCGGACTTTTTGGCCTCTCGTTCCCTGAGACTACCAACTCTCTTACCCAGGGTAGCTGCAGGGAAATTCTTGCAAATCTGGCAGTCTGCATTGAGGTGGTCAAACCCCAGACAATAAACACATGTGGTGTGTGGGTCAGCCTTGGCAAAGCTTCCCCACAGACACTACAGTGCTGAAACCAGTGGGCCAGTTTTCTTTTGGGTTTCTCAGACATAAAACCAGCCTAACCAAAAACTTGCCTTTTCCGGCAAATCGCCAAGCAAGACACCCTTATCGGTTCCCAACCGTGTCATGGGTCGTGGAAAAAAACGTAATGAAATCCGTTTTTTTTAGAACCGATAAGAACCAGGAACCGCACTCTAATGCAATTTTAATAAGTTTTAAAATAACCTGATCGGTTCAAACCGAACCGATAACAACGTTTACAAGTTCCACACAGAGAATGTAAAACCTATCTATTACTTACGATACCACAGACAGAGCTTGAACCGACCGGTTTGCGGTTAAACTAAATATAATTGCGGTTTAAACAAACCGAGAAAAAACACTTTTTAACCGAGAAATGAACCGAGCAGTAGGAGGAATCTCCGGAGCGACTGTTCAGTGAGGCGGAGTAAAGAATCTGACAGTTTCAGTTTGAAGATCAACAGACAGAGTTTTTTCAACCGAGCTCGCGCTCCAGATTCCATGCCTGGCATGGAAGTTAACTCTTTCACCTCCGGAACAGTTCTAAGGCTGAGACAAACTGCAATTGTCATAATATAGCAAGACTTCATGTTGTTTGAAATATAATTCCTCAGCTGCAGAAATCTAAAAAAAATGATGATTTGGAATGTGATATCTAATAGATAGTTGTTGAAAGGACATCAAAATGTTGTCGATAAATAAATCTGCAATATTGTGAGCACCTACACTTACAGTTTGCCAGCTCAGAAACCCTCTGTCCAAAACCAAATGCTTGACTCCAAAATTACTACAAACAGAAATGTATTCCGAAAAAGTGTTGTGCCAATCAATGATGTCATTCATTTTTTTTCCAGCATGGACAGGTATTAGATGTGGCTATCCACTGCGGTTGTTTTTAAGTATTTTAAGTGTAATTTCCAGAATATACCTTGGGTCTATATATTTATGAAAAGTGGTTTAAATTTCTTTACTATACATGGGTTCTCCCTTAAACCAGTCCTGTATCTGAGAAATCTGGGTGGCCAAATAGTACATTTTAAAGTTTTGCAAAGCAAGGGCTCCCATACGAGTGGGAAGTCTTAATTTATCCAGACTAAGTCTGGCTTTTTTCACCTTTCCAAATAAAATTAGATGTAGCCTTATCTATATCCTTAAAAAAACTGATGGTATATATATTGGAACTGTCTGAAATAGGAAGAGAAGTCAAATAAGAGAGAAAAAAACAAGTGCCTTAGCTGTGATATGACCCCAGACCATCCGGAATACAATTCCAGTTGTGCTACCTACTGCATCACCAAGGCAGCTGGAAACCCGGGATTCCAAGTAGCATCTTACTCTTTCTCCAATGCACAACCTGGTGCTGCACAGATAATTAAATTTTTATTCACATATGGTACAAAAACAAATTGTAGAGAGAAAGAAATTAATGCATTAGCTGGGATTTAAACCCAGGCAGCCTCAATAAACATTAAATATTACCTGATAAAAGTAGAAGCAATACTTTCCCAAATTGGCATGGCACAGTTCATATTTGGAGGCTACTGTATTACAATTATGAAGAAAGTCTGAAACCTACAATCTGTGACGAGCTTCTAAGACTAATAGGCCTACATAAAAATTTGAGGAAAACTCCAGGCCCAAACAGACATCAGTACACACAGAAATATAGCGATGTATAAGTGGATTAAAGAAAAGGTTCAGCTGCTCCAGAAAGTGTGGAATTTATGCAAATTTTGAAACACAGAATGCAATTTTAAACTTCTCCTCGTGGTGGCACTGTGTTCTGCAGCCCATCAGCAGATTTATTTAGAAGCCTATAGAGCAACAGCCACAAATTTTACTAGCCTATCCCACACTATATCTAAAATGAAAAAAATGTTACCCAAAAAAGGAAAAAAATAATGAAAGATTGCCCCACCCAGGTCAAACTATGGCAGACTAACATAGAAACCTCAGTAAAACTGATTGAGCATGAACAAGAAGTAATGCTCAAGCAAGATAAAACAGCTGCAAGGGATGTTCCCTTGACAGAGATTCGTAAAGCAGCTACCTAGAAAACTCTACACACCTTTATGAAGCACTATTGCCTGGATGTGCAGTCCAAAAGAAATGCCAGGTTTGGCACTGACGTCTTGCAGAACTTTTTCCTAAATAGGTTCTGTAACCAGCCTCACGAGGTACTGCTTTGTAGTCTACATCATTTAAGCACAGTGAGGGACTACTGGGGTTTGAAGAAAAAATTAGCATAGTAATATTGTTTCTTCCAAGGGATCCCTCACTATGCTTAATCTCCCACTCTACCTCCCCTTCCAGAACCTGGAAAAGGTTCTACAAGAATCAGGTTTGTCTAGTTTCATCTTGCTTGAGCATTACTTATTGTTCATGCACAGTCAGTTTTACTGAGGTTTCTCTGTTAGGCAGAAGTTATGGCCACCAAGAAGATTGTCTTCCAGGTGACATACTTCAGAGTCGCAGTGGCCATGAGCTTAAAGGGGGGATTCCATGAGCTTGACTATACACGGGTTCATATCCGAGGGAGGGACTGGTTCCCTAACAGGAGGATAGAGGTGAAACAGGCCCTTAACCAATTTCTTGAAAATGGGGTGGGAAGCCATCATTTTCTGCTGAAATACAAGATAAAATAGCTGCCAGGTGAACTTTAAGAATTGAGAGCCTGAGGCCCAAAGCTTGCAAGTGAACCAGATAGTCCAAAAGAATAGGCAGATCTGCCAGTAAAGGATTGAGCCGCTTAGGAGCACACCACAGAGAAAAACTTTTCAATTTGAAAGCATATGTCTTTCTAGTAGCAGGCTTCCTGGAAACCCTGAGGACCTCTCCTGAAAACTGGAAATCAGAATACTCTAGCTCCTCAAGAACCAAGCCTTGAGGCACAGTGACTTGATGTTTGGAAAGGTTACTCTGCCTTGAGACAAGGTCAGTAAATTGTATCTCTGTGGGAGACAAATTGGCTGTTTGGTCGAGAGGGCCAGGAGTAGAGAGTACCAGGGCTGTCTAGCCCAGTCTGGGGCCATTAATATCATGGTTGCAGGCTGGCTCCTAAGTTTCAGAAGAACTCAAAGTAATAGAGGAAATGGAGGGAAGGCATACAGGAACTTCTCCAACCAGTCTAGGGTCACAGCATCCATGGAGACTTGGCCCACTGCTGCAGGCCTACAACAGAAGAGTGGGAGCTGGTGATTCTCTTTGGAAGCAAAATAGGTCTATTTCTGGTGTGCCCCATCTCTTGAAGCTTGTGGCCAGCACCTGTTTGTTCAGAGACCATTAGAAACATAGACTTTGACAGCAGATAAGGACCGCTTGGCCCATCTAGTCTGCCCATTTCCCTACCTACAGGATAGGCCGCAGATCCTAGTTAACCAACAGCCTATTTCTTCCTACCCCATTCGTGATGTCCCTGGCTGATCCTGCTGAGGGAATTAGCCAGAACATTGTCTTTTCCTGGAAGATGGACTGCTGATAGCTGTGCTTCCATGGAGTAGGCTAGGTTCCAGATCTTCACGACTTCTGTGCATGCCTTCGTAGATCTTGTGCCTCCCTGCTTTTTAATGTAATACATGGTAGTGGTGTTGTCTGTCCTAATTTGGACTGACTGGCCCTTTACATGAGGGGCGAATGACTGAAGGGCAAGGACCACTGCCCTTAATTCCAGGAGGTTTATGTGTGCCCTGGATTCTCAGTGAGACCACACTCCATTCATTGTTAGGTCGCCCAGGTGGGCTCCCTAGCCTTAAAGGGAGGTATCTGTTGTCAGGACCAATGTGGAGAACTTAGAAACATAGACTTTGACAGCAGATAAGGACCACTTGGCCCACCCAGTCTGCCCATTTCCCTACCTATTGGATAAGCTGCAGATTCTAGTTAACCAACAGCCTATTTCCTGCAACCCCCTACCACAATTGCCTTATGTCTGTCCCATGCATGTTTGAATTCCCCCACTTTTTTAGACCCAACAACTTCCCCAGGAAGGCGGTTCCATGCATCCACCACTCTCTCCGTGAAAAAAATGTCTCACATTACCCCTGAGCCGCTCCTCCTTCTATCTTTAAATTGTGCTCCCTTGTTCTTACACATCTCTTTTTCTGAAAGATGCTACCATCCTGGACTTTGTTGATTCCCTTGAGGTACTTGAAAGTTTCTATCATGTGCCCCCTGTCCCTCCTTTCATCAAGGATATACATATTAAGCTCTCTCAGTCTCTCTTCATATGGTTTCTGATGCAGACCCTGCACCATTTTAGTTGCACTCCTCTGGACTCCTTCCATCCTATCTATGTCCTTGTGTAGATGGGGTCTCCAAAACTGCACGCAGTATTCCAGATGGGGTCTCACCAACTGTTTGTACAGAGGGATAACCACTTCCCTTTTTCTACTTGTGATGCCCCTTCCTATGCATCCCAGTATCCCCCTGGCTCTCCTTACTGACTTCTCACATTGCTTACTCACCTTTAGGTCATCTGATATGACTACCCCCAAGTCCCTTTCCATTTTTGTTGTTTTTAGTACCTCCCCTGCTATTGTGCACTCTTCTCCTGGGTTTTTGTTTCCCAGGTGCATTACTTTGCACTTCTTTGCATTGAATCTAAGTTGCCATATGTCTGACCATTCCTCCAACCTTGCCAAGTCCCTTATCCTTTCTACCCCTCCTATGTATCAACTCTATTACAGATCTTTGTGTCATCTGCAAAGAGGCATACCTTTCCTTCCAGACCCTCTGCAATGTCACCTATAAAGATGTTAAAGAGGACTGGACCCAGTACTGAGCCCTGAGGTACTCCACTAGTAACCCCCCTTTCTTCGAATGTGTTCCATTCACTATTAATTACCTTTTTGTCCTGTTGTGCAACCAGTTTGTTACCCAGGCTACCACCCTGGAACCCACTCCAAGGCTGGCTAACTTGATTATTAATTTTTTGTGCGGGACTGTGTCAAATGCCTTGCTAAAGTCTAGGTAGGCCATATCCACAGCCCCTCCCTTGTCTATTACTTTGGTCACCCAGTCAAAGAAATCAATTAGGTTTGTCTGACATGACCTTCCTGCTGTAAATCCATGCTGCTTTGGGTCCTGTGCCCCGTTGGCCTCTAGGTACTCAACAATTCTTTCTTTCAGAAGTGATTCCATAATTTTCCCTACCACTGAGGTCAAACTTACAGGTCTGTAGTTTCCTGCTTCTGCCTTGCTCCCACTTTTGTGAAGGGGAATCACATCTGCCCTCCTCCAGTCCTCAGGTACCACCCCATCCTCCCATGATTTGTTAAAAAGTGTGGTCAGTAGTGTCACTAGGTCCTCTCTTCGTTCTTTTAGGATTCTGGGGTGAATCCGTCAGGCCCCATTGCTTTGTTCACCTTGAGTTTTAGGAGTTCTTTCAAGACTCTTTCTTCTGTAAATGGACTGGTGTCAACCCCCCTACCCAGAGTGCTTCTATTGTCTGATTTAGGTAACTCGTCCTCATCTTCTTTTGTGAATACTGAGCAAAAGTATTCATTCAGTATCTCTGCCTTTTCACTGTCTCCCTCTGCCCACCTCCCCACTCCTTTATTAATCTTCACTATTCCTCCCTTAACCTTTCTGTGCTCTCTAATGTACCTTTAAAAGGTTTTATCCCCCTTCTTAACTGAGTTGGCTATTTTTTCCTCGGTTTGGGCCTTTGCTATTCTGACTGCCTTCCTCACTTCTTTCTGCTTTAATTGATACAGTTCTCTGTCGTGCTCCTTCTGTGATTCCTTATACTTTCTGAATGCAGTCTTTTTCTCCTTAACCTTCCCTGCCACCTCTTTTGAGAACCATAGTGTTTTTTTACTCCACTTTGTTTTCTTTGTTTCACACAAAGGCTTGTTGCTTCTATGATGGCAGTTTTGATTTTTCTCCATTGTTCTTCCACCACTCCTTTTTGGCCAATTGCTAGTGCATTCCTCAGGTATTCACCCATTTTGCCAAAGTCAGCCCTTCTAAAGTCCAGTATCCTTGTTTTAGTATGGCTTGTCTCCATGGTTGTGCTTATCGTGAAGCACACTGTGCAATGGTCGCTTGTTCCCAGATGTCTACTGCCTTCTAAATTTATGATCTTCTCTCCACTTGAGAGTACCAGGTCTAGTATTGCTCCCTCCCGAGTGGGTTCCAACACTAGCTGTCTAAGGTCTGCCCCCCTGCAGGGCATCGAGAATGACCCCGCTCTTGGATGTGGCTCCAGTACATGTCATCCAGTTAACATCTGGCATATTCAGGTCCCCCATCAACATTTTGGGAATGTCCTCTATCATTTTCTTGACAATTTCCTCCTCTGGAGACCGGGGTCTGTATACAACCCCTGTGCGGATTGTGATGCCATTCCCTGTCTCCAAGGTGACCCAGAGGGCCTCTTGTCCTTCCCCTTTACGTTTTAGTTCTGTAGCTTTGATCCCTTCCCTTATGTATAGAGCTACTCCACCTCCTCTTTCACCCTCCCTGTCCCTTCTGTAGACTGTGTACCCCGGTATGTTGACATCCCAGTCATGGTTCTCAGTGTACCATGTTTCCGTGACTGCCACGATATCCAATTGTTCATCTTCCATCAGGGCTACTAGCTCAGGAAGCTTGTTTTCCAGACTACGGGCATTGGTGCTCATTGCATTCCATTTAATGTTGGCTTTATCCTTTTTTCCCCTATCCCTGCTCTTATTGCCCTTGTCTATTTTTCCATTTACCCCATCCTGCCCTCTGTTGAGCTCTGTAACTCAGTGTTTACCTTACTACCTGCCATGTTTTGTTGGGGGAGGCTTGAAATTTCCTGCCTCTTAGCACCTCCCCCCTTGGCTAGTTTAAAAGCTTGCCAAGGAAGCATTTAAACCTGTTACTTAGGAGCTTGGTTCCCTTCGTGGACAGCTGCAGACCATCGTGCCAGTACAGACCTTCATCTCTCCAGGAGTACCCCCAGTCCCCAATGAAGCCACAGCCCTGTGCTCTGCACCAGTTTTGCAACCATTCATTAAACTGCATGGTGTGCAGTACCTTAGTCTCACCCCTGCCATGGACTGACAGCACCTCTGAGAAGGTAACTGTGCTTGCTACCTGTCTGAGGCCCCTCCCCAACTCCACAAATTCATCCTGCACTGCACCGATTCCATGCCTAGCAAGGTCATTTGTCCCAAGGTGGACGACGATATCTAGTTCTCTCTCCTGTGATGCTGCTTCTGCAATCTTGAGGATTCGTTTCTTGTCCCTCCAAGCCATGGCACCAGGCAGGCACCTTACTTCCCTCTCCTCTCCCTTACCCAGTTCTACCCCCCCTAACAACTGAGTCCCCTATCAAAAGCTGTTTCCTTCCCCTGTGGTGTCCCTTGCCACCCTTTTGTGAGTCTACCTTGTGGATGTCCTAAGCATTCTTCTTGGTCTCCACTGAGGGTGCCATCATAGAGGAACCTTGCTCTGCCAGACTGGCGCATGATTTGTGTAGAGGTACAACTAGGGGGCTTCGCCTCTGTTCCACCACCTGTACCCTCCCAGAACCCACAGTGGTCCAACTGCTCTTCATACTTGGCAACCTCTGAGGCAGTGGTTGTGGCAGTGGTGCTCTTTGGGTGGGGGAGGCCCCCCTTAGTCCTTGCCAGTTCAGCCTGGAGGTGGGCAACCTCCTCCCTCAGAGCTGACAGTTGCCTGCAAATAGGACAGCAACGCAGTTTCCAGAATGTCTCCCGGAAAACTGCTGCCCCACAGCCAGTGCATTGCACCACTCCCCACATGTCCCTCTCCCTTATAATATACAATATGTAATATACGTTTTTTTTTTTTTTTTGTGTGTGTGATGTATACTTACCCTTTATGCACTGTGCTGGGTTATTAAGAATATGACAGTTCTGCCCTAAGACCTGTTGAGGAAGTGATGTCAGAACTTTGGCTATAAAGGAAACACCATGCCTGGGGGGGGGGGTAGTCCACAACCACAGGTGACTGTTAGAAACAATCAAATACACCACTGCACCACCACCCTGGTGAGTACTGCCCTTTATAATAATTCAACTAACCTCCAGTAACTTATTTAAAAATAGTTTATCACAAAATCCTATGCACCAATAAATTACTTAAAAATAGTTTCTGTCCTAAAATCCTAGTAGTCAATCCAGCTACCCCCAAGGGACAGCCAAAATGCAGTATTCAAACCCTTGTGAAGTTACTCCCAAGATAAGCAGAGTTTGCAAGCTTCTTATTCAACTATTCAGCAACCTGTAATTTATTTTAAAATAGTTTAACTGTCAGAATATCCTAGTAGACAATCTAGCTACCTCCAAGGGTCTACCCAAATGTAGTATTTAAATCCGTCTGAAGTTACTCACAAGATAAACAGAGTTTGAAAGCCCCTTCTTGGTTAAACACTAAATAAATATGTAAATAAAAGGCAACTACCAAGGGTAGTTAGTTTCACCTCCCACAGAATTGAGCAAAAGTGCACGTTGTTGCAGATATCAAGTGCAATATAGAATTTCTCACACAGCTCACAGCTGAATAAAGAAGTAGTGTTCTTCCAGGTCTAGAAGATGTGCTTTGTGTTGTTGTAACTGCTGTTGGATAGGCATTCTCTTGCTGAGGTTGTCCCTTTATTTCTACCAGTCCAGAGCCTGTACAAAGTCTCTGTCACTGGTATCAGCCTTGAAAGGGGTGCCACTTTTGGGACCAGTGAGCCTTTAAGTGGTACTAGATGTCTTTCATTTGAAATCTGGCTCCTGGCACCACAGCTGTGGTGGATGCCATATGACCCAAGAACTGAAGAAATGCCTTGCGGGCCTAGGCTGGCCCAGGTCAAAGGTGTTTGCCAGGTTTAAGAGGATTTCCAATCTGTCTTGGGGTAGGAATGCCTTGCCCTGGAGGGAATACAACTCTGCTCCAATGAACCCCAGCACCTGCACTGGCTCTGTGTTGGACTTTTGGGTATTTATGAGAAATTTCAGTGTCTCCAAGGTGCTCTGGGTCAGCTAAAGAGAATTCTTGACTTGCTGGTGTGACTTCCCTGTGACTAGCCAGTTGCCCAGGTAAGGAAAGACCATCACTCTTTGCCTTCTGAGATATGCTGCAACAACGGCTAAGCATTTTGTGAACACCCTGGGGGCAGATGAGGGCCAAAGCGGAGGGCTGTGAACTGATAATGACCAGAAGGCAGCCTGAACCTTAAGTATTTCCTGTGACTGAGCCTGACTGGAAAGTGGTAATATGCATCCTTTAGGTCCAGAGATCCCATCCAGTCCCCCTGCTGCAGGGATGGTACCACTGTGGACAGAGTGATCATTCTGAATTTGTTGTTTTTTAGGTGTTTGTTCAGAATCCTGAGGTCCAAAATGGGTCGCCACTCTCCAACTTTCTCGCGAGTGAGAAAGTACCTTGAGTAAAGGCCCTTTCCCCACTGGGAGGAACTCTTTCTGCTGCACTTGCCTGCAGCAATATTTTGACCTCCAACTCCGGCAGAATCTTTTCTGTTGAAGTGGAAGGTTTAAAGTTTCTGGGAACCTGCAGCTGTGAAATCTTTTGAACTGCAGTGTGAGCCCCTGGTTCACTACTTCCAGGACCCACTTGTCTGTGGTGATGTTTTTCCATTCCTGGAGGAAGTGAGCCAGCCTTCCTGCTGGAAATGAATGGGCGACCTGGACTGACTCGTCAGGGGTTCTGTTTTGGTTGAGGATAGGTGCTGGGATCAGATCAGCCCATTTGGAAGCTCTTCTGCCCCTGCCTCTAAAGTAATCTCTCATGTGAGAGTAAGCACTATGTGACACTGTGCCACATAGAAGACTATTACACAAACTGGGGAATATGGGTGTGGGCAGGACAGTAGTGTGGTGGGTAGGTAACTGGCTGGGTGGCAGGACACAGAGGGTGGTGGTAAATGGCTGTCACTCCACAGAGGGAAGAGTGACCAGTGGGTACCACAGGGATCAGTGCTGGGACTGGTCCTATTCAACATCTTCATCAGTGACATGGCACAGGACCTAGAAGGCAGAATTTCACTGTTAGCTGATGACACAAAGCTCTGTAACAGAGTAGACACACCAGAGGTGTAGACAGAATGAGAAGGGACCTGCAGAAACTTGAAGAATGGTCAGGGGTTTGGCAGTTGAAATTCAATGCAAAAGAGTGCAAGATAATGCATAGGGGCACAAAAACCCTGGCACAATATATTAGTTGGGGGTGAGATATAGCATGCACCAAGCAGGAAAGGGATCTTGGGGTTATCATCTCAGATGACCTCAAGGTAGGAAACAGTGTGACAGGCAGCAGGTAAAGCAAATAGGATGCTGGGATGTATAGGCAGGGGCATTACCAGCTGGAAAAGGGAGGTCATAATTCCACTATACAAGACACTAGTGAGGCCCCACCTGGAGTACAGTGTACGGTTCTGGAGACCATACCTACGTAAGGACATAGACAGGGTAGAGAAGGTTCAGAGGAGGGCAGCAGCGATGGTGCATGGATTGCATCACAAGTCCTATGAAGACAGGTTGAAGGAACTGAACATGTACTCCCGGGAGGAGAGAAGGAGAGAGGGATAAGATAGAGACATACAAGTATCTTTACAGGGAGGAACAGGTGCAGGAAAACACTATTTTTTAATGAAAAAGATGTTCCAGGACTAGAGGGCATGGGATGAAGTTGGAGGGAGGGCGATTCAGAGGAAACATAAGAAAGAATTTCTTCACAGAGCGGTGGTGGACAAGTGGAACACCCTGCCAGAGGAAGTGGTGGGGGCTGAAACAATCAAGGATTTAAGAATGCATGGGATAGACATAAAGGAATTCTGGAGGTCAGGGGTAAGGGGCAACAGACTTCTAGGAAAACAAACTGAACTTACAAGCTCAAATGGGCAGACTGGGTGGGCCATAGGCCCTTATCTGCCGACACTGTCTATGTATCTATGTATGGGTATGGGTATGGGTATGAAATCCCGGAGGAAATAACACCGACCTCTACACCTCCCCTTATCTGAGACCTGTAGGAAGTGGAGGCCTTTTCCTTCTCAGTGTTGCTCTTGTAGGTGGTCTTGTACTCATCCATCTTTTTCATATATTCCTCTTTCTTGTCACCAAACAAAGAATTGTTCTCACATGGAAAATCCATGGCTTTTACCTGGGTGTCCTGGAACAGATTAGTGGTCCTTACCCAAGCAAATTTCTTTAGAGAGATGCATGGGCCATGACCCTAGAGGCAGTGTTACTGGTATCCACTGCCGTATGGAACTGGTATTTGGTAGCATCACTGGTTGTTTTGATAGAGCCTGCCAAATCTTGAGCCAGATCCCCCGAGGCCTTCTTACTCAAAGACAGAATAGAATTCCATAGAGCTTTCTGGTACTGAGCAGTGTAGGCCATGTATGCTGCCTGTCTCAACAGGAGAGAAGCAGAGCTATACACCTTCTTTCCCATGCTGTCCAGCTTCCTGGAATCTTTGTCCAGGGGCTGTGTTGAGAGGGGTACCTTAGCCTTGTCACAGGCAGCTGGCTGTACCACCCATTTGACATTTGGTTGTGAGTAGAGGTACTCAGCGTTACGCCTATCCAGCTGGTGGTACTTCTCAATTTTGTTTTCAATCCCCGGTGTGGAAGTGGGGGTCTGCAGCAACTTGTTGGTTGCTTTCATAAGGAATTTGTGGACAGACAAAAGCAACCTCTTAGCAGGTGCCAACCCCATCATGTCCAGAAATTCATTGTCCACAGTTTCCTGGGTGCAGAGGTTGAGGGTGTTCACCAATTGCCTTACGAAGACATTGTGTGAGGAACAATCCTATGGTCCCTGAGGAGGAGAACCAACCTGTTGCTCAGGAGAACAGTCAGGGTCAATCAGTTCCCCTTCCTCCTCATAATAAAAATCTGTTCCCTCATCCTCAGGCACTGGGGAGTGGGGGAAGCAGAAAATGCAGGAGGAACCAGCATGCCCATTAGAGCACCCATGTCCTCCACAGAGGGCATCTTTGCTCTGTCCACTGACGGCTCCTTTGCTTCTTCAGCAGGAGGGGCAATGACATGTTTTTCTTTTTGTTTCTTTTTAGCAGGAACAGGATCCAGAGCCTGCTCGGAAGATCTGTTATGCTTGGCAGCCTCAGGATTTCCTTTCTGAGGAACTCAGGAATCAGAGGTGCTATTCTTTTGTTACTGGGAACCAACAGGGAACCGGAGAAAACACTAAAAGCAGCACAATTACACCAATCTACACTACACTAATGCAGAGGAAAGTAATAAAATGCTAAATACTTACGCAACGGAAAGGAAATCTGAAAAAATGAAGTCCAGCTGAGGAGAATTCTTTGAGGTGACTTGCTTACTCAGGTGGAGAAATAAATCTACTGTAGGGCTGTGGAATGCAGCGCCACCATGAGAAGAAGTTTGAAATTGCATTCTATGTTCCAAAATTTGCATGAATTCTACACTCTCTGGGGCAGCTGAATCTGCCAGGCTGACTGCATAGTTTAAGCACAGTGAGGGATTCCTGGGGTTTGAACTAGCAAGTACTCTGGTTAGCCATGCAGGAAACTGTTTGTGCAGAAGGCGCAATGAACCATAAAGAAAATGGAACCCCACTGTAAACAACATATTACATGTCAGTTGACCCAAAATACCATAATTTAAAAGCTTGCATCTCAGCTGACCCATAAGACAAAAATGTAAAAGCTGCTAGCAGCCACCTATCTCATGTCTCTATGATTATGAATTTCCTGCTACAGAGTGTCTCAACCTAGGGTCTGTGGCCACCGGGGGTCCACAAGCCTTCACTTGAGTGTTCTCGGCAGGTAAGCCACTAAAAACCAAGCACAGTATTCCTATTAAATAAAGTTTTGGTATACATAAGTAAGGTTTTTTTTTTATTTGTGATTTTGACCAGGAAAGCCACACTAAGATACAATAGCTTGTTTCCAGGTGTGCCTGGGGTGGGGTGGTGGGTGGGGGCATGGCTATGACTTTTCACCTGTATATACTTGCACTATATTGTATGAGTTTATTTCAATAAAAATTCCCTGATGTTCTTCATTGAGTGTCATGAGATCCTTTACTTCCGTCTGAACAGTGATCAGAGATGGGCAGAAGGGACCTTGGTTGAACGTCTCATCCAAAGGACAATACCTCACCAGTGCAGCACTCTCCTCATACTGCACTACAATGTCAGTTATGGGTGTTACCCCACGTCTCCAGTAGTGTGATGCTAGAACCCACAAGGCCCAGAGGCCAGCATGCTACCTACAAAGTCACTGACAGACTTCATAGCATTCTTATTCATTTTTCATACTGAAAAAAGTGAAACACTGCTAAAAAGTAAAATTTACTTGGGGAATAGGGGCTCCCTGGAAATGACTGGTCATAGTCAGTGGGTCATCAGTGTCAGAGAGGCTGAGAGACCCTGTCATACTAGGACTGCTATGGACTTACTAAAAGCACCCATATCTGGCTAAGCAATTTGAAAATGCATCAGTTTGTATCAAAATGTATTTGCTCTCCAAGAACAATAAGTACTATGACCAGTCTAGTGTTTAAAGAAATATCGAGCAGACAAGCTATAATAAAATGTATTAAAATGGTTGATCTGCAATAAATGAAATCTGACAAACTAAGTAAGACTAGAACTAGGTTACAACCACTGATTCTTAGATGCAAGGTTACAGTAGAAACAGAACATACACTATTTCAGTTTCTTCTTTCTATCATGAAAGTTTATAATAGACATTTGACTTTACTGTTGGTACACTCACCACAGAGGTGAATCAGTGGATACAGTCTTGTGCTATAATACGTACAAAGTACAGTAGGGAACACCTGCACCATTACACCACTATTTCAGGTTTTGAAATAATAGCATAACAATATACAGAGCTCTCCTGATCCCCATACGTACAAAACAAACAGGGTGTGTGGTGAGACGGATGGCTCAACTTTTCCTGCCAACTGATATCCTGAATTTCAATGTCAAGGGTAAAGCACAATATTTCAAGCAACCTAGTATCACTTTGGGAATTGATGTAACCTGAAACATTAGCAGGAAAAGTTCATATTGACTTAACTTCCAAATAAGGTAAATGCCGTCCTCTCCTTAGTTCACTTCATTAAAATATCCAAACGATTAAAAAAAAAAAAAAGGTAACTAGATACAAATAGAAACAAATTAAAAACACAAATCCTACAAGTCTGGGGAAATTGGGCACAATCAGCAGAAATTGTTTAGGGGTCAGCCAAAGAACATGGCAACCCAGCAAACGCCAGCCACCAGAACAGCAGCAGGAACTGCCAACTACTAATATAATAAACGAGTGTTATAATAAGAAATGATACAACACATACATGAAACGATATCTACAGCAGCTCAGCAAAGGTTGGCAGGGGTTAAAAGTTAATTTATACAGCTACTAGCCATCAGAGCTACAGACTGGGAAAATCCCCTGGCCTCAAAGACTTTTGCAAAGGTACAACTGATGTACTTATTTAAACGTTACCTTCTCCAATACAAGCCAGCAGGGCTAAGTAAAGAAAAATGTTGCTAGGCAGATACAGTCTTCCATTGTTCGGTTAGCAGGCCTTGCAAATGTCAAATTTGGTTGGGATGGGGAAGGGCAACAACAGATGTTCCTTGACAGCACCTCACCCTCCTCATAGAATACAAAGATGAGGAGCCTGGTAAGGGGCCGTGCAGTGTATTTTCCAAGGAAAAAAGGCAGACTTAATAAACACTGTCACAGGTCCGCAATGATACAACTGTGCAAGTGTACGTTTGGAACCTCCTTGAGCACCACACTTATGATGGGAAAGACAAAAACAGTAGAAGAACCCAGGCCTGAGAATGATGCCCAGTACTCTGGGGCCCCATGCCACCACCAAGAGTGCTGGATCCCATCTCTGGTGTTGGAGACGAAGGCCCCCACACAGGGGGATGCTGTAGAAGCAACAAGCTACAGGGGGAGGTAATGTTTGGGGCTGAGAATTGAGCACAGAGTAATGGGGGCAGATCTGGCAGAAGGAGGGGAAAAACAAAAAAAGAACAGTAACTCACCGTAACAGTAAATCTTTAAGGAATTCCCCTCCATTGGGTCACAACTTTGAAATTGTAAGCTGTCAGCATCAGAACTACTCGTAAACTTTTGCTAGCCGGAGGCCAACAATGACAACATGCAAAATCATCTTCTATATAACATGGGCAGTCCCACTGCTCCTCAGTTCCGTTCCAGAGATTAGTTCAGTGGGCCTCTTACCATGAGGAACCAGGAGGCCAGGCTAGTCCCAGGCACACATGAGAACAACACACAAAGGAAGAGCCACTGGTGTTGACGTAAAAATGAATGAGTCGGCAAAGCAAAAATACTTACTGGCAGGGAGCCCGTGGCTACTAAACCCCAGCGCTTCAGGTCTTACTCATGACCCTTCACATGTCCCAGGCACACAAGGAGAGGCATGGGACTGGAAACAGTGTAAGGCACTTATGAATACCTCCAAGCAAGGCAGTGAGCAAACCTGCCAGCTTATACCTCAGTAAGGGGGAGGAGGAGGGTGGGTGTGCTGTAGCCCAAGAGAGGAGAGTCTCTTGAAGATCTACTGTTATGGTATGAAACTGTTCTACCTTCATCAAGGATATCTCCTCCATTGGGCCACACCTTTGGAATGATTCCCATTCAGTACAAAGCATCCAAGGAGGATGCCAAAGTCAGATATGATCTCAGGACAAGAGACCTTGCAGTACCACAAAGCCATAACCAGCACGTCTGCGAGACACAATGTCCAGGCTAGTGCTTAGTGAAAGTATGCACAGTGCTCCATGTGGCAGCAGCATATATATCAGCTGCAGAAACTTTCTGAAAGCAAGCAACAGAAGTAGCCATACTATGTGTAGTGTGGACACAGACAGTATCAGGGAGTTCCTTAATGTACTCCTTATGACAAAAACTAATACAATTAGGCAGCGATTTGGACAGGTACTGTTTAGTCACATGGGCACCCTCTTTTCCCAGGGTGAATGAAACAAAAAGCTGGGAGGACTTTCTGCAGTTCATAGTGCGAACAAGGTAGAACATGTAGTGATCTATGTACATCAAGTGTATGGTGCAATGTCTCCATGCCTTACCCTTGCTAGCATGCTCAGGGTAACAGAAAGGATGTTGTTTGGTCTGGTTCAATGTAAAATCAGGGGAACACCTTTGACAGAAAACAAGGACTGGTCTGCAAAGACACCCTATCCTTGTGAAAAATCAAATAAGGAGGCTCATGCATTACAGCCTGAAGCTCAGAAATTCCATGCGAAGAAGTCATGGCAACCAAAAACAGTGTTATCCATAAAAGCAAATGCAGCTCACAGGTCACAGCAGGCTCATATGAAGACTAAGTTAATTTCTCTAGAATAAAATTCAGGCATCGAAGTGGAACCAGTATACGAATCAGGGGACACAAGTGCAGGATACCTTTTAGAAACTTACAGGAAAGGCCGGCCCGGTGGCGCTAAGGAATGAAGTGCTGGACACCACACCTTGTGCTATGCCAGTGACCTGGGTTAGGTAATAACCTTGGGTCACCAGGGTGCTGGCACCGAGGGTGGGAGCAGGATTGAGCACTGGCTCTCCTCTCCCGGGTAAGGGGTGGGGTCGCCCACCTGTAGTCTCGCCATCACCGAATGGAGGTTCGGTGCCAGCACAGGCAGTCAACGTCGGGACTGGAAAGGAGAGGCATCCCGAATGGCATGCGCGTGCACACCTATACATGCATGCACTTCATTGGGGACATATGGGTGTAGGGGCTGGGAGAAAACCTGCAAAAACCCAGAAACTACACATGAAAAAAAAAAGAAAAGAAACTTACAAGAAACCTCTAGTTGAGCCACCATGTGCCCATCAATAGGGGCATGGAAAGCCGAAACTGCAACCAGATCTACTTTAATGGATGAGTACTGGAGACTGGAATCAGACAAGGACAGAAGGTAGTCAATTACAATATTTACAGGGCACATAAATGGGTCAATAGAACCAGAAGCACACTAGAAAATCTGTGTTTGGCGCCAGTTTTTGGAACTGGGATTTTCCAACTGCCTCTGCCTTACCTCCAAAAGCCTAGCACATGGACTATTTATTTTACTTGCTTTACAAATGCAGTCTTGTTCTTTTTTCCTTTTAAATTAGGCATTACAATTATAATCTTGTATTTTTCCCCTTTTAAATAAGGCATTAATTACTTTAATTCGCCAGAGCTGGGGACAATTCATGTCTAGTTTGAGCAGTTAGATTTTATTATGTCTCTTTGGTACCATTTAGAGCAATACTATCATTTAGTTTTAGCTGTTGGGGATTTGTGTGCATACATTAAATGGCCGCAGTTTGTATTCTCCCACTACAAACAGCAAAACTAGTCAAGCTTTGTAGCGTTTATCTCCTCACTAGCTGGTGGGCTGGCCGAGTCCTGTTGCTTACAATTTGAAAATACTGCCTAAAACTTTGCCTCAGATTTTCCCCATGAGCACAGGGCTCTGCTAAAATTTCATCGCAAGCGGAGTCCTACAGTTTAACAAGCCCTGTTAGACCCCCCCACACCCCGTACCTGCATTTAATTTGTCTCTCTGCTTGTCTCCACAGCCAGTGTGGTCGTGAGGACTAGGTGAATCTCGCCCTCCCAAAAGCTGCAAGTTGACCCGAGCAAACCCGAAGCAAGGCCTGTCAAACATGTACGTGGCATGGAGGCGCACAACAGAGCGACTGGAAGATCTGTGTTTTGCCCCGCTGACACTTTGCATTGGCTCCCCACTGTCCCCACCACCACCCTTGGTCATGTTCTTATTTTGCAGCAGAAGTCATGTGTTGCCCGAAAGCCTGCCAGCCCATTCCCCCATTTGCTGGTTATCAGCAGCCACCACCAGAGACAGTAACCCTCACTCAACCAACGCCTTCTAGCTAGTGATCCACAATGTGGCTTGTTGGCCTAGCAGCAATATTTCTACTTGCCCCATTGGCTTCGTTACCTCCTTCCTCCTACCCCGGAAGCAAAGCCTGGCCAGCCTGAATTTCTAGCCTCCACATCTCCCCCCTCACCAACCTCAGCTGCGGAATCCTTTCCTAACACCTTGTGACCTCAATCTGCTGGAAGGCCCTTCTGTCCTCCCACCCTCCTTTCATGCCGGATTAGCCACCCTGAAATTTCTTGCCATGCCACCTATGACACCCCTGCACCGATACTGTATTCTACTCACAAGCTCCTAGGGGCCTTGCCCAAAACCAAAATCCTGATAACCCTTCTACTCCTGTTATCTGGGGACGTCGAACCTAACCCTGGCTCCCTTGCCCCAAATCACCCCCCCAACTGCCCTGTGGCCTAAAACTCGTTCATCTAAACATCTTCAGCACTTTGAACAAACTGAGCCTGCTGCAACCCATTGTTCTCTCCCTAAGACCAGACATTGCTAAAACATCACAATCAGGATGCAGTATTCTCAATCCCTGGCTACTTCATTATTCGCCATGACTGCCACGGCTCCAAAAGAGGTGGTGGTGTTGCCATGTATAAACACTCCTTGCTGCAGTTTACACTGGTTCCGCTGCCCAGTACCATGCCCACCATTGACACAGTATTAATTAAACTCTCCACTGCCCACACCTGCCTGATTTATACAGTGGGATCCTACTGCTTCCCTGATGCAGGTACTCCCTTCACTTTGGAACATCTCAACACACTTACAACCCTAGCATCTGGGGGCGAGTTACACATCCTCGGAGATTTTAACCTAAACTGGCTCTCAAGTAGTAACTCCAAGCTGCGGCAGCAAGTGGCTGCACTAAACCTGGCTCAACTAATCACCAAGCCCACATGCCTAAACTACAAGTCACCAAACCACTCTCTCCTGGACTGATCCCTTACCTAACACCCACATCGTATATTCGCCTCAGGTTTGCTTCCAAATTCCCTAAGCAACCATCATATGATCTACTCAGTTAGGAAAACCCATTGTCCCAAATCAGCACCCCCAAGAACCATCTTTACTAGATCCCTCAAATCCTTGGACCTTGCATCTCTTATATACGATCTAACACTGACTGGGCCTCCATTCCCAGGGCAACCTTGATTACCTCTGCCTGGGAGTTTTTCAAGGATAAATTCACTGCTGTCTGAACTCACATGCTCCTCTTAAATGCACTCGGGTGAGAGGTGCCCACCTGCCATGAATCTCTGCAGACATCATGACCCTCCTCAAAGACAGGGATGAGGCCTGGAAAGCCTCCAAGGCCTCTGGCCCTCCCATACACCTACAAAATTAGTGAACCCTGCGCAATGCTTGTACTAGATAAATCCAGAGGGCAAAGGCCAAATACTTTAGTGACACCTTCAACACCAACTTAAGCCAGCCATCAAAATTCTGGAAGGTGGAAAATCACTTTGCCCCCCAGGTAGCCCCCACCCTGCCATCAGCATGGGTGGCTCCACCGATTACCAGCCCACTTGAAATGGCCTCCCATTTCAACTCCTCTCTTTACTGACTGCACCTTGGCACTATTGGCCTCCCTCAATCCAGACCACAATCCCACCCCACCCCACAACAAAGTCCCCAGCTGGCACCTCTTTCGCCTTCCATCTTATTTCCCCATTAAGTCTACAAAAGCCTACTTGCCCTTAACCCTGCCAAGGGCAAATGCCCTACTGGCCTGGACTCCAAACTGTTATACTTGTCGGCACCCGCCATCGCCGTCCCCCTGGCTGCACTCTATAACCTCTCATTCTTCCTTGCCACTATCCCCACTGAGTAGAAGCATGCCATAGTCATCCCACTCCCGAAAGGCAGTGACCCCTCCACTCCCGGGAATTGCCACCCTATTTCCCTCCTACCTATCCTGGCTAAAATCCAGTAACAACTGGTCCTCGCACAACTCTCCTCCTACTTTGATTCCTCTTCTTTTTTCACACCTTACCAGCAGTGCTCCACATAATTTTTTAGGCTACGAAGTAAAAACTTCTTAGTTTTCCAAGCTGGTAGTATTTGGTATGCGGGTAGTATTTTGCGATGGTCACACTGTTCTGGTGAACTGAAGTGCGAACGCGTGAAGTCCATGGAAACACCTAGTAGTGATGATACTACCCAGGACTCTACACAGGGTGTAAAAAGGGCAAAACTGGGTGTAAAATACTCCAATACACCCCTTAACTGGACCACTGCTTACCAGTCTAGCTTTAGGAAGTCCCACTCCACCACCACCTCCTCTCTCCGAAGTCTCACTGATTTCATCCTCACTAGTATCGATAGAGGCCTAAGTACCTCAGCCATTTTTGTTGACCTGACTAAAGCCTTTGACACGGTCTCCCACTCCCATCTGCTATCCAAGCTCACACTTGCAGGGCTCTCAAGCAGAGCCACCAGCTGGTTTCAGTCCTACCCGATAGGCAGATCCCAATCCGTTAAATTTAACGTCATCTCTCCCCCCGTTACCTCTGGTGTACCACAAGGCTCAGCCCTTGGCTCACTCCCTGTTCTCTGTTTTCCTAAACGACCTGCCCTCACACATCCATTCACATGTACGCGGATGACACAATTTTGTACACTTCTGGCCCCTCGACATCCATTGTAGCGACCAGACTACAGCAGGACTTCAATGCAGTCCAGCACTGGTTTCCCTCAAATCAGCTCTTTCTAGATGCCAAGAAAACTGTCTCTATAACCTTCGGCACAAGATAGAGACTTGGAAGGCTGCCCTCCACTCCTTCTTTCCACACCCTAGACAGGACTACACTTGAGACCTGCACCCCCAGCAGATATCTTGGGGTCTGGCTGGACCCACACCTTGACATCTCAGCACATATCGATGCCATCCACAAAAAGCTCCACCCAAAGCTGGAAGCGCTGTACCATAATCATGGTAGCACCCCACTGCCTGCTCACCGTGCTGTTGTGCAGAAGATGATCCTCACCGTCTTCGACTATAGGGACGTAGTCTACAGTGCCACAACAAAGTCCATTCTAGCCAGACTGGACCCCCTCTTCCATTCCTTCTGTCACTTTGTCCTCAACTGTCCTCCAAAAACTCATCACTGTGTCATCAATCATAAGCTTGACCTCCCCTCGCTGCAGGACTGGCACCTCTCCTATAGTGTCAGTCTCATGGCCAAATACTGGATGGAGTCCCTGCCTCCCTATTGCACCTCTGTCCTCTAGGCCCCTACCCTCCAGTGCTCCGCAATAAGGAAAAACTACTTGCGTCAACTAACCATTCCACTCATGTCAACTGCGACTGACCAGGCAGCTTTTGCATATTGAATGCCTAAACTTTGGGACTCTCTCCCATCAGATATCCGTCACGCCTCCCCCCGGTCATAAACTACACTCTTTTCTCAAAAAACATTTCTACGTCATCCACACTTGCACAAGCCCATGACTTGGTAATAAGGTCCTATCCGAAACTTTCAGACATTTTACCTACCCACAGTAAACTGACATGTTAGAAATTTTCTAACTGTTCATTGTCTCGTTCAACTGCCATTGTACAGCATGTTACCTTGAATGTTTATCTTGCAAAGAGCCTTTTATTTCTACTTATAGTACAACCGTCATGTTATTGTCCTAGTCCTAGCTACTGTATTTTTAACTGGTTATTATATTTCAATGTCATCTGTCTTGTTCATTTGCCAGCAACACTTCACCCTACCATATATGCTTATCTTGACTTATTGTTTTATGTGCCTGCCCTCCCTCTCCCCCTCCCCCCAGGGTGCATCTGGACTCAAGCAGTAGTCTACTCAGCATGCCTTCCTGGTAAAACCTTTAAATAAATAAATAAATAAAATATGGAGACATGCTTCCATTTCAAAGAGTAGGTGAGTCTAGTAGAAGGCTTTGTAGTCACAAGCAGGACATCAGTCTCCTGTGGGAAAACCCTCACATGGTTAATAGCTATGACTTCAGGAGCCAGGCATGTAGATACAGAGACTGTAGGTCCAGATGGACGAGGGACCCCTGTGCCTGGGACAGCAGACCCCGACACAGAGGGTGCTGAACAGGTGGCTCCACTGCTAGGTGCTGAAGAAATGGAAACCAAATCTGATGAGGCCAGAAGGGAGCAACCAATATTATTTTTGTTTTATTTGTTTGCTTGTACATTCAGATTTACACCTTCGAGCACAAGTACTCATTTACAAAGGTTTCACCTCAAAAGTAGGATACAGATATTCAAGACAAGTCATAACAATCCAGACAAATACTTAGGCAGCATAAGTATACAAGGTAAGGCATTGCAATCAAAACATACTCTTAGGCAGCACATAGTGGGTAGCAGTATTAGGGTGGCATGTTCTGCCCGCAGCTTGAGCAATATTCTCTGAATGAGAGGGATCAGAGGAAAGGCATAAAGAAATCTTCCTTTCCAGGAGAGGAAAAATGCATCTCACTAAAAACCTCTAGGCCCTGGAGCGAGCAAGCAAGCAGAAATACAGCAGTTTTGCATTGTGTGGAGATGCAAAAAAATCCAACTTTTGACAAACCCATCTTGCGAAGAGGTCATTTATCATGCCAGTCAACAGCACCCGTTTGTGCACCAGGGGCTGGGACCTGCTTAGCCTGTCTACCTAGAAGTTTTGTACACCTGGGAAAAACATGACTGACAGCTGAAGGTCGTAAGACATAGCCCAGTACCACAATTTCATCACTTCCCTGCACTGGAAATAAGAGTGAATGCACCCTTGCTTGTTAATGTAGTGCACAACACTGATACTGTCTGTCTGAATCAGCAAGGAGCAAGGAGCCCGGGCTGTGATGCTCTTGAAATGCCTGGAGACCAAGCAGGACATCCCTCATCTCCAGAATACTGATATGGAGATTGGACTCCAGGTCAGTCCAGGACCCTTGGGCCTGAAAGAATCCGAGATAGGTATCCTAGCCAGACCCCATGGCATCTGTTGTGAGGATCTGTGAGGGAGTTAGGGAACAGAATAGGATGCTCTGTAACAGGATCTGGCAGTTGAGGATAATTTGTTCCAGCTTGTCCATCAGCTGACCATTGTACCAAAAGAATCCAATGCAGTATGTGCATATGGAGTTGGGCAAATTAATCCATACAGAAGACCACAGCTATCAGCCACTGTAGACACATCATCATCTGAGCTGACACCTAATGGTTACTCTGTATCAGCTGGGCCTGGGTAACAAGGGCCTCCACCCAGTATGCAGGTAGGAAGGCACTGCCCACCGTTATGTCCAGTACTGCACCAATATATTGGATGGGGTTGATAGGAACTAGGACAGATTTCAGTTCATTCGCCGTGATACCCAGTTTGGTAAATACTCACAGAGAACTCAAAGGCCAAGACCCAGAAATGATACTGGCTGCCCTCCAGCATGAAGCGAATGAACTGCCTGTGGCATTTGCAAATCTTGATATGAAGGTATGTGTCCTTCATGTTCAGGTCACAGGACAGTCCCCTTTTTGCAACAGGAGATGAGAGCCTGAACAGATACAATCCTAAACTTTTTAGATTTTATAAACAGATTTAGGTCTCATAGAAACATAGACTTTGACGGCAGATAAGAACCGCTTGGCCCACCTAGTCTGCCCATTTCCCTACCTACAGGATAAGCTGCAGATCCTAGTTAACCAACAGTCTATTTCTTCTTACCCCCTACAAGAATTGCTTTATGTCTGTCCCATGTATTCTTGAATTCTCCCACAGTTTTAGACCCCACAACCTCCTCAGGAAGGCTGTTCCATGTCCACCACCCTCTCTGTGAAAAAATACTTCCTCACATTGCCCCTGAACCGCCTCCCCCATCTTTAAATTGCGTCCCCTTGTTCTTGCACATCTCTTTTTCTGAAAGATGCTACCCTCTTGGACTTTGTTGACTCCACTGAGGTACTTAAAAGTTTCTATCATGTCCCCTTCTCCCTCCTTTCCTCAAGGGTATACATATTAAGCTCCTTTAGTCTCTCCTCATATGGCTTCTCTTGCAGACCCTGCACCATTTTAGCTGCCCTCCTCTGGACTGCCTCTATCTTGTCTATGTCCTTGCGGAGATGAGGTCTCCAGAACTGGATGCAGTACTCCAGATGGGGTCTCACCAACTGTCTGTACAGAGGGATAACAACTTCCTGTTTTCTGCTGGTGATGCCTCTCCCTATACATCCCAGTATACCCCAGCCCTCCCTACTGCCTTCTCACATTGCTTGCCAACCTTAAGGTCATCTGATATGATTACCCCCAGGTCCCTTTCCATTGTTGTTGTTACTACCCCCCCAATTGTGTAATCTTCCCCTGGGTTTTGTTTCCCAGGTGCATTATTTTGCACTTCTTTGCATTGAATCCAAGCTGCCATACTTCTGACCATTCCTCCAACCTTGCCAAGTCCCTTCTCATCCTTTCCATGCCACCTTGTGTATCAACCCTGTTGCAGATCTTTGTGTCATCTGCAAAGAGGCATACTTTTCCTTCCAGTCCCTCTGCAATGTCACTTATAAAGACATTAAAAAGGACTGGACCCAGTAGTGAACCCTGCGGTACCCCACTAGTAACCCCTCTTTCTTCAGAGTGGACTCCACTTACAATTACCTTCTGTGTGCTGTTATCCAGCCAATGTTTTACCCAGGCTACCACCCTGGGACCCACTCCCAGGCTGGTTAATTTGACAATTAATCTTTTGTGTGGGACTGTGTCAAATGCCTTGCTAAAGTCTAGATAGGCCATGTCCACAGCCCCTCCCTGGTCTACTACTTTGGTCACCCAGTCAAAGAAATCTATTAGATTCGTTTGACATGACCTTCCCGCTGTGAACCCATGCTGCCCTGGGTCCTGTGTCCCACTGCCCTCTAGGTACTCAACAATTTTTTCCTTCAGAAGTGATTCCATCACTTTCCCTAACACAGAGGTCAAACTGACAGGTCTGTAGTTTCCTGCCTCTGTCTTGGTCCCACTTTTGTGAAGAGGAATCACATCCACCTTCCTCCAGTCCACAGGTACCACACCATCCTCTCATGATTTGTTAAAAAGGGTAGTCAGTGGTTTCACTAGTTTGCCCCTTAATTCTTTTAGAATTCTGGGGTGAACTCCATCAGGCCCCATTGCTTTGTCCACATTCAGTTTTAGGAGTTCTTTCAGAACCCTTTCTTCTGTGAAAGGACTGGGATCGACCCCCATCAAGAGTGCTTCTGTTAATTGGATTAGGCACCTCCCCCTTCTCCTCTTCTGTGAATACTGAGCAGAAATATTCGTTCAGTATCTCTGCTTTTTCACTGTCCCTCTCTGCCCACCCACTGTCCATTCTATGTAGCCTCACTATCCCTCCCTTTGTCTTTCTACACTCCCTGATGTACCTATAAAAGGTTTTATCTCCCTTGTTAACCAAGTTGGCTATCTTTTCCTCAGTTTGGGCCTTTGCTATTCTGACTTCCCTCCCTGCTTCCTTCTGCTTTAACAGGTACAGCTGTCTGTCCTGCTCCTTCTGTGTTTCCTTATACTTCCTGAATGCTATCTTTTTCTCCCTGACTTTCCCCGCCACCTCTTTTGAGAACCATAGTGGCTTTTTCTGTCGTTTTGATTTGTTTATTTGCTTCACACAAAGGCTTGTTGCCTCTGTGATGGCAGTTTTTATGTTTCCCCATTGTTGCTCCACCTCTCCTTCTAGCCTGTTTGCTAGTGCTTTTCTAAGGCACTTTCCCATCTTACCAAAGTCAGCCCTCCTGAAGTCCAGTACCCTCACTTTTGTATGGCTTGACTCTGTAGCTGAGTTTATCGTGAACCACACTGTTTGATGGTAACTTGTTCCCAGATGGCAACCCACTTCTAGATCTGAGATCCTCTCCCTGTCACCATTTGAGAGTACAAGGTCTAAGATTGCTCCCTCACGAGTGGGTTCTGAAACTAGCTGCCTGAGGCATGCCACCTGTAGGGCATGGAGAATGGTCCCGCTCTTGGATATGGCTGCAGCAAATGTGCTCCAGTTAACATCTGGCATATTCAGGTCTCCCATCAACAGTATCTCCCCTTTCTCTGCCATCCTGCCTTCTATCATATCCTTGTCCATTCCCTACCCCTGACATGGGGGGTCTGTATACAACCCCTGTGGGGATTGTAGTGCCATTTCCAGTCTCTAAGGTGACACACAGTGCCTCTTCTCCTCCCTGTTTACTCTTTTGTTCAGTTGCTTTTAGCCCTTCCTTCACATAGAGAGCTGCTTCTCCCCCTCTTCTCCCCTCCCTGTCTCTCCTGTAGGTTATGTACCCTGGTATGTTAACATCCCAGTTATGGTTCTCTGTGTACCATGTTTCTGTGACTGCTACAAAATCCAGGCATCCCTCTTCCGTCAAGGCCACCAGTTCAGGGAGCTTGCTGCCGAGACTACGGGCATTGGTACTCATTACCCTCCATTTCCTGATGGCCTTACTCCCTTTTGCCCCATACCTATCCTTATTGCCTTTGTCACTTTCTCCATTTACCCCTGCCCTTCTCCCTATCGACATCTCTGTCTAGGTGTTTACCTCACTTACTAACCTGACTTTTTTGGGGAGGCTAGGATTTCCCTGTTCCTTTCCAGTGTCTCCCCCCTTGGCTAATTTAAATGCTTACTAATGAAGCATTTAAACCTATCATCTAGGATCCTGGTTCCCCTCCTGGACAGATGCAGCCCATCATGCCAGTATAGGCCTGCATCACTCCAGGTGGACCCCCAGTCCCTAGTGAAGCCAAATCCCTGAGCTCTGCACCAGTTTTTCAACCACTGATTGAATCCCATGGTGTGGAGCACCCACGTCTCACCTACGCCATAGACAGGCAGCACCTCCGAGAACGTTACCATGAGTGCTACTTGTCTAAGGCCCCTCCCCAACTCCACAAACTCTTGCTGCATTGCTCTGGTCCCTTTCTTAGCCAGGTCATTTGTCCCTAGGTGGACAATGACATCCAGCTCCCTTCCCTGTGCAGCTGCTCCCGCAATCCTGAGGATTCGCTCCCTGTCCCTCCAAGCCATGGTGCCAGGCAGGCACCTTACCTCCCTCTCCCCTTCCTCCCCCAGTTCTACCTTCCTAACAATGGAGTCCCCCACCAGGAGTTGTTTCCTTCCCCTGTGGGGTCCCATGCCACCCTCCTGTGGGTCTCCCTTATGGAGGTTCCCAGCATCCTCCTTGGTCTCCACTGTGGGTGCCTCCATAGAGGAACCACACTTTGCCAGAATGGCATAGGAATTGTGGAGAGGTACAACTGGAGGGATGCACCTCTGTTCCACCACCCTCACCCTCCCTGAGCCCACTGTGGTCCAACCGCTCCTCTTTCTTGGCAACCTCTGAGGCAACGGCAGTGGCCCTGGTGGTCCCTGGATGGAAGAGGAGGTCCCACAAATCCTGGCCAACTCAGCCTGGAGATGAGCAACCTCCTCCCTCAGCCCAGAGAGGTGCCTGCAGATGGGACAATACCACATCCTCCAGAACGTCTCTCGGAAGACTGCTGCTCCACAGCCACTGCACTGCACCACTCCCATCATGTCTTCCTTCTGGCCCCTTCACTGTTGTTTGGAATCCTTACTCTTTCCTCTGTTTTTTTTTTTTCTTCTCTCCCTACTTATTGCCTCTGTGCCCTTTAAGCTCCTGATCATCCTGTTCTGAGACAAGAAGATCCTATATTTCTTAGTAGACCACTTACTTGCTCAGAGGCAGACCTCTAGCAGCTGTGGGGGGAAAGCTACTCTTGCCCTTCTAGGATGGTGAGTCTTTGGTGGCTCTGTGATCACTCACTTCCTGCTTCCAAACAGGAAGTTCCTGTTGTCAGTCAAATCCTGTGCCTATAAAAGTAAAACTAGCTTTGGGTGGGAGAGTGAAGGGGAAGGAGGGCAATATAGTCCCAGTAGAGAAGTCCAGTCACACAGCACTCCTTCCTCCTGGTGTTCTCTGCCAAGCCTCTGGCAGACTCTATCTAGGGCAGTGTTTAAATCTAGCTTCCTTCTAGCTAAGTCACTCCCCCTTAAGGTCATCCTGAAGGTTTGAACCTCACGTAAAGCATTTTCAGCATCATCCCCAAATAGCCTGGAGCCTCCGAAAGGGGCATTCAACACACCCTGCTGGACCCTCTCAGGTCCAATACAGGATGCTGATCCCCTGTCCACTTGGCAACTAGGAAGTATCTGGACTAGAACCCTTTGTTTCTATCTCAGGATGAAACAAATTCAATAGCCCACTTTTGAATAAGTGACTGAACCTCCATTAGCAGAAGGGCCAAGTAGCTCGGAGGATAATGACAAGGAGGAGGAGAGTGCACTGGCGGGATATTTATTTTGTTTTTGTTAACCGGGTAGGTGTACTAGGCAAAAGCATTGCCTATTTTCAGGCATGACCCAGGAGAGTTACAGACAGCATAGGTGACACAATAACAGGCGATACAACATCACAAAGCATAGCAGGTGATGCAATACAAGGAATGGACAGCAACTCCAGGGCATGCCCCTTTTCCGCTATTTCCGGGACACACTCATCTGTCGTGCTCTCCTGCCACCTTTGAAGATGAAGGATGATCCTTCCCAATCCCACCTGCACCCCTGGAGGCAGCAATGGAGGGGAAGGGCAGCAGGAGTGCCACCTGGACCAATACCTCTGGGTGTCTCTGCATGGGCACCAGTTGGGAGGGGAATGAAGACCTCCATGACGGGCAGTGGGCTGCTGACAGGTGGCACGCAGACCTTAGAAACAAGCCCCTACCATTCCCCAAGAGGGCCTAGGGGTCAGAGAACCGAGGGACCTTAAGGTCATCCTGAAGGTTTGAACTTCACATAAAGCAGTTTCAGCATCATCCCCAAATAGCCGGGAGCCTCTGAAAGGGGCATTCAACACAGCCTGCTCTACGTCAGTGGCAAACTCAGCTGCACAAAGCCAGGAACATCTTGAAGGCACATGCCAGAGGCAGCAGCACTGGAATCATCATAGGCAGAATGTAGCAGATACCACTATCTACACCTGCTGAAGCAGCTTTAAGTTAAGTGGCCTTGGCAGGACTATAAGGCACATCCTGAATAGTAGACAAAGCAGATTTCCATAGGATATTTTGATATTTAATCATGTGAACCTGGTAGTTAGCAATCCTAAGGCCTAAGGATGAAGAGGCATAAGTCCTTTTACCTATAACATTTGACTTCCTTTATTCTTTATCAGAAGACAGGGAGCTCATTCTTCTAGGGGCCCTACAATGATCATAAGCAGCCATGATAACCATAGAATCTATTTCAGGTTGGGAAGCATAGTAAAGCTTAGCAGATGGAGCATGGTACTGCTTATCAACCTTTGTGGGCACTGCAGGCAAGACATTAGGCGTATGCCAAGCTACAAAGGTAGCATCCTCTAAAGCAGGATATAATGGAAGAAATACAATGGAGGGAGCAGTAGGAACCTCCAGAAACTCCATCAGATTTCTTAGTGGAGTCCTCCTCCTCAGCTTCGAATTCCAATACGTCCTGGATTTGTGTGAGCAAAGTCTCAAAAGAGGCATCTTCTGGGGGTGTACACCACAGATTTCTCACTGAATGAGGAGAGGATAGAACTAGAAGGTAACCCCCCCCATAGGTATTATGCTCCCGTCCTTCATCCTTTAAATCCTTCTCCATATTAAGAAGATCAGGACTGTATTCCTTCTCTTCATTGTCTGGAATGACGATGGAACTAAAAGTCACAGCCGGTGAAGGAGGCGGTGGCTGCGGAGTGATAACAGGAGTGCTTCTGGGCCCTGTCGACGATGATGGTGCTGATGGGGGAGGCCCTATCGATGGGACAGCCGCTATTGTTGGCAGAAGCGATGGTAACAGTCAGCTAAACAGTTCCGAAAACGATGCCAGCACTACCTGGGAGTCAATGGCACCCTTTCAAGGGTCCAAGACTACAGACGTTAAAGGTGTACAACCCAAGGACGCAGGCTGCATACTGTCCCTAGTTGGTACAGCAGCACCAGAGCCAGACCTCGACCTTAGTGTCTCACTGATGGTCGGGGGAGGCTCTAGTCATTACTGCCATAGTAGACGATAACAAAAACATACCAACATACCCCCTTTAACGGAGATCAGCAAAGCATGAGTCTTGTTTTTATGCTTGCAGTGATGGCTGGAAGAGGAGGACTTCCAAAATTTTATTTTGTCTTTGTTCTTCATCCTAGACAACTGCTTCAGTGAGAGCATTGACAAATGCTGGGAGTATCCTTCCTGGAGGAGGGCCGTGCAAGAGGGAAAAGCTGCCTTGGAGCCCGGGGCTCTGCCAGCAGCTTCCGCAGCATTAATGGTGGTGAAGGTTTCTACAGACTTCTTTCGGCATCTCTTTGTGGCTTGGTTGAATCCCTGGCAGATCTTGCAAACCCTGAAGTTATGGGACAGGCCCCAAACAGCAAATACAAACAGTGTAAGTGTCATCCCTGTAGATCTTGTTACAGCTACAAAACCTAAATAAAGGTTCTTTCAACAGCGGCATAAAAGGAGAATGTTCGCAAGTAAAGTAAAGCTTAAAAAACAATTTAGTGGAAGAAAACAATGGCATTGTTTCTCTGCAGGTCTGACGAGCAGCAGACAGTGGGAGAAAGAACCAAGGAGCAAATTCGGGTGCCCACGTTATATAGTCGCGAACACTGTACACCAATTGTGGGTGGCCCCTCACTAGAAAAAGTTTCCAAGTGGTCCTGACGCATGATGGCTTACAGTTTCAAAGATGTGGCCCATCTGAGAAGATGAAGATCAACATTTCCCATTAGACTACCCTACGAGACTAGGGTCAATAGACTAACAGGGAGGGTGTGAAAATAAATTATTATTGTGATAGGAATTGGGTCAGGAGGCAACTAGACAACCATGGAAGGTTTCAATAGATATTAGGTATTGGGGGTGATAGAGGACACTAGTGCTGTTTTTTCTTGCCCCACATGGCACCACAGATGCTCATAGGGGTTGCGAGCCCCGCTCGCAGGGCATACCGCAGAGTGACCCTCCTACCCAAGAGAGAGAGACAGCACTTCACCACTGTGACATGCCCATGCTATGCTGGCCTAGTGATTGAGAGTCATGGGCATTATCAAACCCTGATCTCCCACAGTGCTGCCTCCAACCCACAATAACGACTATGGCCTTCTGGGCATGACATTGTGCCAGTCAGATGCTGAATGCCATGCAATGAGGCTGTGGCATGAGGCGCTGTCATTCCAGTCACCCCCAACTAACTCAACCCGTACCTTTAGGCTCACTTATGGGCATTATCTTCTTATACTTTTCTCATCCCTTGATAGTGGTCTCCCAAATAGCCTTCCTATGCACCGCCTATGTTTAGAATCCTGTGGAACCCAATCCCTCAGCATGTGTAAGTTACCAAAAAAAAGGTTCCTTATCTAGGGTTACCACCTTTTAAGAAGCACAGAGTGGGACACTTCTTACCGAACCATGATTCTTCGCAGGACAATATGTAACCTCGACGAATACAACAGACTTGTTTGCTCTAAATAATCAGAATTAAGACTAGGTGTTGTAATGTTTTAGCTGTTTCTAGTGTTTCTTATCATTTTAAGGTATTTCAAGTTATAGCATTATAGTTTTTTTGGAACATTTAGAGGAAAGTCAGAAAATATTTTTTTCTACTATAATGTCAGGACATGTAGTATTTTTCATGTTTTTTTGCAGGGCACAACAGTCTATATCAGGACTGTCCTGCGAAAATGAGAACAGGTGGTAACCCTACCCTTATCACTCTTGGTACCCTGAAAACTCTCTACCCGCAGCTGTATGCCTGTGCCTCCACTGCGGAACTGCTTGCAGCAGTTCTGCAGGCTTAGAGGTGCTGTGGTGTGACCTGCCACTGTGTGGGCTAGCAAGGGTCTGAGCATAGCTCAGCAAACTATTAGCATGCTGGTCCCCACACCGTGGGACATTGTGACAGTGCAGAGAGCAGCCTGGGACCCCTTTGTGTATGTAACACAGGGGAGCAATCAGGAACAGTGGCTCAAGGTGATTAGTGTGATCACTTTGCAACACTTCATTGAGACTGTATATGGGGCTCCTGGTGTCAAATAAGCATGAGATACTAGTAGTATTCTATCAAGGAGAACTGCAACCTTTTAATGAAAATTTTATTAGAGTTACACAACTAAAACAACAGGATATTAAAAATATATACATTCCTGAGCTTTGATTTACAAAATTTTACAATAACTGGACGAAGTGTAGGGCTGTGGCACTTAAGAAGATACAGCTGATCTTCCGCTTAGGAGAACAAATATCAGGGGTATTCAATTACATTTTGTGGTGTGGCACATAAGGCCATGTCAAGGGGTATTCAATTACATTTTGTGGCGTGCCACATAAGGCCATGTCAAGGGGTATTCAATTACATTTTGTGGCGTACCACATAAGACCATGTCAAGGGGTATTCAATTACATTTTGTGGCATGCCACATAAGGCCATGTCAAGGGGTATTCAATTACATTTTGTGGTGTGCCACATAAGGCCATGTCAAGCAGTATTCAATTACATTTTGTATTGTGCCACGTAAGGCAATGTCAAACCCTCAGCAGGCCAAAGTGTTACTGTCTTTTTTTTCCCCACAAGAAAAGTACTGTGTGGCTCACATACACTTCACCTACTGACCCTTTTTTATGTTGCAGTCATAAGAATCTGATGAAAAGCATGTTTAAAAGTGCTGTACTTACTAACACTGAGATGTATCCTCCAACATCTGGAAAGGATAATCATGGTCCTTCAGAGGTCGGTGGTTTCTCTGAAAGTGGCGTCTCCATTCACCTTTAACAGGGTCTGTTAAAGGTGCTGTTTTCATTTTGGTTCTGTTCACCTGTTCACAACCTGTACCACTGACTACTAGTCATGGAATTAGCTTCAATTGTGTTGAAATAAAACAAATAAGCAAAAATGAAATGAAGTACACAGTGTGACGGCTGGTAAACTGAGTGGACAAAAATGGAAGTGGATCCCAAAACGTGCCCCTGATTGGAGTACCACTGTGTGCCTTTGCAGAGGTTGCCAATCCCTGTCAGCTAGGTGAAATAGTGGCATTCTCTCTGTGCTGTTTCTTGCCCTGCTGTAAGTCTGCCATGCAGGTAGTGTACCCCACAGTGAGTCAGCGGATATAAGCTGCTACAATGGCTCTGTCAGGCAAACAATGTAAACTAGATACCAAAAACTGAGGTTTTAAAGAGGAATGGACCCATGAATACTTGTTCATTCTTCCAAATGCAGCCAAACCGCATCCAATGTGCCTGCTGTGCCAAGACTGTGTTTCTGTTATCAAGGAATACAATCTGAGGCACCACTTTCAAACGAACCACCAATCTTTCAATGACAGTTAATCCATATAAGCCTGAGGCAAGGTGATCAAAGGTCAACTCTCTGATTGCACTGTACAATTATGGTAGTAAGATTCTCACCAGTACTGCATCTCAGCAAGAGAAGACTATAGCAGCTTCCCCTACATGTGGCCTGGAGGAAGTGGTACCTGACGAGAAGACGAACACAGCTGTCATGAACACTGTCAAACAAGTTCCTCTGTTAGATGCCACCACACTGCGCCATGTCCAGGTATTGGATGATGAAGTGCTCCATTTATTAGTGAATGGACTGACAGGTGCTGAGTCAGTGACCCTGGCCATTGATAAATCAATGGACAATAGGGACATAGCACAATTGTGTCTGTATGTCAGACACTTTGATGGCCAAATCTTCCGAAAGGAACTCCTGGGTTTGATCCCTTGAAACGCACGTCACTGGAGACACCATATTTGAGAAAAAAATCACAGCATCTTTCAAACACAGGGAGTCTCCCTAAGTAAGATTAGCTTTCTGTTGACAGATGACGCACCTTCAATGGTGGGCAGGCAGAGGGGCCTTGCAGCACGAATGGCTGAAGTAGCACCACACACAGGATGAAAGCCCTGCACTGCCTCGTACACCAAAGTTTGCTGTTTGCCAAGCTGAGTGGGGAACTAAAAGATGTCATGGAGACAATGATAAAAATAATCAGTTCATCAGAGCCTTCCCAAGTCTGCAGCATAGACTATTTCATAAGCTGGTTGTGGAGTCTTCTGCAAACCATGAAGATCTTCTTCTCCACAATGACGTTCAGTGGCTTAACAAAGGTACATCACTGGCACGCTTCTGCGAGCTCAAGGGTAAAGTTGTTGAGTTTCTGCAGCAAAGCACACATAGAAAGGCTGCTGATTTTCTGGCCATTCTAGAAGATAATGAATTCATGGCCGAAGTACCATTTATTTGTGACATATTTGGCCACCTGAATACCTTTAATCTACAGCTGCAAGACTGGGACACGACAATCAGCCACCTTTTACTTATTTACAGTATTTAAAAGTTTTACCAGGAAAGGCATTCTGAGCCAGAAACTCATTTCCAGATGCGTTCTGGGGGAAGAAGGAAGTGGATATTACAATTCATGAATTTGCAGACAATACAAGAATACAATTACAAAATAAAATTATAGGAAATTTTGTGAGCATTACATCCATTATACAATTAAAGATTTACACTGTATAGTTGTGAGTTGTAGCGAGGTCAAAGTGCATAGGTGCTAAGTGCAAATATAATATTGATAGTCACATAATAATTTGCTGTACAAAGGGAGGGAGTGTGCAGGAGGAGGGGGAAAGATATTAAGAACAACTGCAGGAGAAGGGGGTGAGACTACAGAGGAGGAGGTAAGAGAGGGCACAAGATGATGGGGCATTTCGGATAGTGTGAGGGAGGGGATTCCAGAGCCTAGGGGAATGATGGCTGAAGGCTGCTTGGCCGATTGTCGTTGTAGCACAGGGGATGGTCAGGGAGCGAACAACTGAGCTCCTGAGGGAGTGGGAGGTAGGCGGAAGTAGGGAGAGTGAGGTGGAGAGGTTGGAGGGGAAGGAACCAAACCAGAATTTACCAACAGTGTTGATACAATGAGCGCAGCACCTGTACGCAAGCGATGGAAAGGAGATGCAAGAAGCAGCTTGTTGAGACGCTGGAAGCTTTTCTGAAAAACTGGATATATTTATCTCTGATTTGAGCTCCAGGAAGCTGTTGCACTTGGCTCAACTTTGCAACCACCAATTAGCACTGGAGACAGATAATGTGGTCAGTCCCCTCATGAAAGGCTTCCTTTAACAGCTACAGGATGACTTCAGCGCACAATTTGTGGATTTGGCATGCCAAAGGATGTCACTGGTTTCGTGCATGATCCTTTTTCAATACCATCTGAGGATGACTTCACATCTCATGCACACAAGGTCCTCCCTTTCATAAACGAGGATGCGCTACAGCTGGAACTAGCTGACCTGCAGACATCAGAAGTCTTGAAAGGTGTATTCAAGAAGAGTGACATCATGACATTCTGGACACGTTATCTGGACACAGAAAAGTATCCAAACCTCAAAACACTCTCCCTCCTGGTGCTTGATCAATCTATACCCGTGAATCCACTTTTCAGTGACGAATCTCATCAAGAGCGATGCTCAAAACTGGCTCACCAACGAATCTCTGGACAACTGCCTTTATATAGCAGTCACTTCACTGAAGTCAGATTTTAACAAGCTGGCACAAAGCACGAAGTGCCACTTTGCTCACTAGTGACGGTACAGCTGCAGAATATTAAAAAGCCTTGTCAGTTTGATATTATATTAAAGCTGTTACTGTTGCCCGTCAATGTTTGTTTAAGCCTGAAGCAAGAGCTGCTGTGTTTGGCATAATAATGCTGCTGCAGTGCAGAACATTAAAGTCTTGTCAGAGTGATATTGTCTTTACCAGTTGTTACTTACTGTATGCCTGAAAATTTGTTTTTAAGCCCTGATTAAAAGTTGCTGTATTCGGCATAACACTGCTGCAGAATATTAAAAAGCTTTGACAGTTTCATATTAAAAGTTATTACTGTAGCCTGACAATTTTCTGTTAAGCCCCGAATAAATGTTGCTGTGTTCGGCACAATACTACTGCAGAATATGAAGAAGCCTTGTCAGCTTACTACAGCAACTGATGCCCGACAATGATTTTGTAAGCACCAAAGTTGCTGTGGTCTGTTAATTTATTGTACAAGTGTACCGTTTTTCTCTGTCTCTCTCTCTCGCTCTTATTTTCGCCTTCCATTGCATATTTTGCCTGCTGTACAACACGCTGCACTGGGGAACATCCAGCAGGCCAAAGAGAAGGCCATTGTGCGCCGCCAATTGATATATGTATAATATATATATATATATATATATATATATATATATATATACACAGTATATAATTTTTTTCTGCATCAGTGTACCAAAAAACATAAAACATAATCCATGCTGCGTATTATGTAGCCACTGATTTTTTTTAAGTTATCCCTTACACGATATTCCTTAAACGTGAAGTTAAAAAGTCTCCAATGAGCCTAAAAGTAGAAATGTACAATGTATCCCCATTCAGTAACACTCTTTAAAAATGCCCCAAACCAGAGATTACTAAGCAATTTTTTATTTAGTAGACCAAAATCCTTAGCGAGGGAAACAGAATGTTAAAGATTTTTAGCTTACCTTTTTTGTTTGCAATGTATTTTCTTTTACTCCATAAAGATAAGACACATTTTACAAAACTGGCGCACACAAGTTGTATTTACAGTAACTCACGTCTGTACAGGTGGTATCACAATCACAGTATACTACCATCGACTTGTTGACATTGCTTATTTCCAAAGAGCTGCAAATAAACCAATAGATGTAGTGCAATAAAAGGTAATTGCTAAACCCTAGTCACTGTAGGAAAAATCTTATAATAGTTAACCCAAGAGTAAACAAGACGTGGTTGGAACTACCAAGCTCTGCTGCCTCAAGTAGCCACAGCTGAAAGACATTAGCTCTCAATTTCAGCACCTGCTGGGGCCTCACATAACAAAAGAATGTGATGGTTCATAAAAGGCCATTTCTTCTACCTCATGGTAACATCAGTATTATGTCACCTATCACATCAAATACCTCTCAAAATGCATGCAAGAACTGAGCGGCCCAGATTTATTTCAAAAAGTTGCTTCCAAACTGCTACCACTGACTGGAAGGGAAGACTGTAGAAGCAGAAATGTCAGATGTCTATATGTCTGTCTAGGGCAGTAGTTAAGGCAGTTATAATAACGGCAGACTCCATGAACCATCCGTTTCTTTCTGCCATCGGAGTCTATGCTTCAATGTGTCTTACCATCTTCATTCAGCAGCAGCAGTGAAGTTTAGTTTCTAGTTAAAAGAGCATCGAATGTCTGGGGGAACTCTGGAAAACATTATTTTCAAACACTATATATTTCATATATTCTCTGCATTTAGCTTCTCCTAGTTCATAGCACCTATAGTCTGCACATTACCATGAAAACAGGATCACTGTCCCCTAGAGTTCATCTGCTCTGCCTACTTTTCACGTGGCATCATAAACCTCCGTTTATAACCATGTAATTTCTTCCAGAGCAACAAAATGAGATGTCACAAGCATTGTGATGTCACGTGTGGACAAGCACCTTAAAGAGCTACTGACGCCTCAAAGAAAACCTTAAAAAATATAATTCAGTACAATTCTGCCTGCATTCAATTGATGTTTTATATATTTCTCCTCCCCATTATTTATTACTAAGGAAATGTGCATGAATACATGATCTGTATCCCTTAGAGCTCCTTTAGAGTCCAGCTGCCTCTATAGCTTACTCCCTACTTCAAGTTGTAATCCTCTGTTGTGACATCACAATCTGTTTTTATGGGAGTAACTGTGATACCACAAGCAGTTCTCTATGACCTCAGGTAGGGAGAAAGCAGCAGGAATAGATAAACTCTTCAGGAGCAAAGATCCTGTTTTCATTCAAATGGCCTCAGTAGTAAATAATGGGGAGGAGAAATACAGCACTAATGGGAAATACAAGCTGGACTGTGTCTAAATATTAGGTTTCGTTACAAGCATAAGAAAAGGCCAGCACATACAGACCTTATGATCTAGACAGTCTGCTTGAGTGTGTAGCACTTTAGCCTCAGGACTGTAGCCACCCCCCTTCGCTTCCCACCCTCTGTTTTTGCCTGTGTTTCATGCACACCCACCCTTTCATGGTTTGAACCCTCCATTTGATCCTGTACCACCCCTCTTGAAGCTGCCCACTGTCCACAGTGATACCACCTCCTCCGGCAGCACGTTCCATCCTATAACCACCCTTTCAGTGAAAAAGTGCCTCCTCATTTTCCTCCTAAATCTGCCACCTTCCAACTTCAGACTGTGTCCCCTGGTTCCTCTTCCACCTTTTAATTTGAAAATACTTTGGTTGCTTACTCTGTTCATACCCTTTAGATACTTGAAGATCTCAATCATATCCTCTCTCTCTCGCCCTTCTATCTTCCAGGAAATACATACTGAGCTTTCTCAGTCTCTCCTTACAAGGTTTCTCTCCCAATCCAGCATCATTTTCATTGCCCTGCGCTGTACCCCCTTCAGTAGCTTGATGTCCTTTTTCAAGTAGGGGCACCAGTACTGCACACAGTACTCTAAGTGTGGCCCTGTTAAAGTTCTCCTGAATGTGTCACCAGCTCTTTAAGTTGATGATTAGGGTTCCTGTTAAAGGGACACTGTTAACCTTTTTTTGCATCATATTACTTCTAGGTAAAACCCCACATTTTATGATTGCTTTCCTTCTCTAAAATTCCTTGATGTTGCTGGTTGTTTAATCTGCCTCCTTGCTTATTAGAACTGAAATGCATGGGAATGTATAGTTATACACCGCCTTGTTTTGCTCCAAATTGTTTACCTAAACTTACTGCATACTTCCTGAACATTAGAAACACTCTCAAACAGTGCAGCCACTCGTAATACAATAGTCTCATCTACTCCCACTGCATAATGAGTAGCTAGATAGTGTTGGGAGTGTTCCTGAGTCCAGGAAAGATGCAGTTGTAGTTGGTCAAGAAGAAAAAATTACTTACCATAGTAATCTTGTTTCTTCCCAGTGATACTCAGGTATTCAGAACTTCTGCAGAGTCCCTTTAAGACTGAGATGGAGAGGCGCGGCTAGCGCTGGCATGATGGTGGTCGCATTCTGATACAGCTCCCAGGGCACTGCTCTTGAAAACGTCTTTGTCCTAATATTTCAGCGCAGGAAACTAGTACTGTCGGTGGGGGTGTGCTAAAATGAACTTATGGCTTCAAGGAAAGCAAAAAAATGGCAGGCTAAATTGCACTTTGGAGCTGTGGAATCTCAGAAGGAATCTGGAGAGGCCCCGGACCCTCATGCACACCAACAGGCCTTGACTACTGCGGAGGCGGAGCCACAAATGACTGCGCTGGAGCACTCGCTGGCAGGGGTGCCTTCTACTCTCAAAGCCATGCAACAAGAAATGCGGGCCAGCTTTATGAATGTCACAGCCCAAATCGGGCCACTTGCAGTCTGTAGTGTCGGGTCAAACTGAAACTACTACGACCTATGCTACCAACATTACAGAGCTTCAACAAAGAGTGAGTGACTTGGAAGATTTGTACCAGGGTTTGTGGTGTGGATGAAGGGTTTAGTTGGGGAACTCTGGAGGCCAAGTACTTAATGTAGAAAGGGACTGAAGGTCTTCATGGTCCTCACCGGAGAATTATTTCAGAACCACCCGACCACATCTGGCGATGTGGGAAACAGCAGGTGGCTCCTCTTCTTTCTTCAAGTGCTTGAGCATTGTTAGAACACCATCAGGCAAGTAGAGTGGAGGCTAATCTCATGGATAATGAGTAGATCTGAGAAGCCGCTGGACATGCGATGGGGGGGGGGGAGTGTTGAGAAACGGGGAGCCTTGAGAAACGGCATGCTTGGGTTGATGGTTACTTATTACAGTTTCAATTAGCTTCTGTAATCAACAATGTTAACACATTAGTAGTTTACGTTTAAAGTGTTGAACAAAGGTTGTTTTGTACTTTGTCACTGCTTTTAAAATAGTTTTACATAGGGGGTTGGGACTGGATGTCCTAGTATACCAGCTAACCACCATCTGCGAAGAAGGGGATACTGACAGGCGCCTGGATGCCCAGTCAAGGGAGAAGGGAGGGAAGGGGAGAGGGAAGGGGGGTTGGAACAAGTTGTTGCCCAGTTGACACTGTTTTTTCTTTCTTATTAGGTTAAAAAATGGGTTGGGATAATATGTCGGGGGGTATAGTTTGTATAAGGATAAAAAACGCAGTTATGGTTCACATGTAAAGACACATTGGTATCACAATTTAAATGCTGATATAACAGTGCAGACCCTTGTTGAAGTGCTAACCACAAATATGGATCATGGGTAGTTCGTTTCAGATTGTGATGTGGAATGTAAATGGTCTAAAAACTGTAGTGAAGAGGAGGAGGAAGGTTGTACAAAAAATGAAAAGAGCTCAGGCTCAAGTTGTACTATTACAGGAGACCCATATGTCAAGGCAGGAACCTCTGAAAACAGAGAGAAATATGGGAGGACATTGGATATCAGCCTGTTTTTCTACAAAAGCCAGAGGGGTATCAATCTCGGTCCCTACAGATGTAAGGGCTGAAGTGCACAAAGAAATTAGGGATGGGGGGGATACGTTCTAGCATCCATATCCATAGATGGAGGGGCCCCTATAGCATTGGGTTCAATATACGCCCAAAATGTTGAAGACCCTGGCTTTTCCAAAGACTGGCTCTGGACATGTCCACAATATCTGGACCCTGGATAACGGGAGGTGATTATAACTGTGTCAGTGATACTGTAATGGATAGATCTAACCCAGCCCCGACCCTAATGTCAAAAAATGCAAAAGCACTGGGGAGATTGCAAGTACATACACATTGATAGATCTGTGAAGACACCAGAGCCCAACAGGTAGGGAGTACAGTTTCTACTTCCATGCTCATAAATCTACGTAAGATTAGACCAGTTGCTGGTCAGTGTGTCCCTCCTGGATTCTGTTGGCTTAGCCACTTACTCGCCCATCTTGATTTCAGATCATGCACAGCTTAAGGTACTCATGGGGGGAAATGGGGTGGACCGGCCACAGCCGAGGACATGGAGACTAGATCCATTACTTTTAAAAGATAATGACTTTCTTCAGTTTATGACCAAGACTTTGGAGGAATTTTTGATGTATAACAGAAAAGAGGACACCAAACATGCAACAAGATGGGAGGCCATGAAGGCCTATATTAGAGGACAGGTCATTTCTTACTCCGCACATAAGAAAAAATAAACTAACATCGGGGTGGAGCATATTAGACAGCAAATCGAGGCCTTTGAAGATGCTCACATAAGAAATCCAACTCAATCTTTGTACAGAATAGTACAAAAACGGAAATGGAAGTTTAACCTCCTTAATACAGCTAAAATAGAAAGAGCTGTCCCTTTATCTGGGGCAGGGGCATACTTTGGTGGCGACAGTGGAGGGACATTTTTAGTGTGGCAATTAAGAAAAAGAAAAAGAGAAAGTAACAGGGCTATTTTACAAATTAAACAAATCGGACAGGGGAATAACAACTTCTACCCTGGAGATATGTAAGGAGTTTGTAAAATTGTATCAGCAACTTTACACTTCTGAAAAAAAACAAAAACACCCCATAACTTATGCAAACCTTCTTTGACAAAACTCCAATATACACCCTGCCCCCTGGCCAAGCAGAGGAATTGAATCAACCCTTGGAAATCTTTGAGTTAATATCAGCCATTAAATCCCTTCGGGGAGGAGAAGCTCCTGGCCCAGATGGGTTGCCCACTGATTTTTTTAAATCCTTTAGAAACCAGATTTTAGAATCTTTATTAAATATGCTACAAGAAGAACTGGAGACTGGTATTGTGCCCCACTCAATGAGAGCTGCCACTATCACAATTCTCCCCAAACCAGGAAAAGACCCCTCTGTCTGTGCTTCACATCGCCATATCTCCCTCTTGACCGCAGACTACAAAATCTTGGCAAGAGTGATTGCAGTTCAATTGGAGCCAGTCCTCCTAGTATTGATCCATCCAGATCAGGCTAACTTTGTTCAGGGTAGACATGGGAAGCATAACATCTGAAGGACCATTAATGTCCTGCATACATGGGGCAAATCTGCTAATAGACCCGGTGCTGCTATACTGGCACTGGACGCCGAGAAGGCCTTTGACCGTGTTGAATGGGACTTTATGTTTGAGGTGCTCAAACCTCAGGGATTGGGCCCCAAACTCTTAAAATGGATTAAAACATTGTATTTATCCCCCTTAGCTCAACTTTTAATTAATGGCTCTCTGACCACTCCATTTCAACTAGGAAGGGGCACTAGACAGGGCTGCCCTTTGTCCCTGCTCTTGTATGTTTTAACCTTAAAACCATTAGCAGCTGTGATTAGAACCCATGTGGGTATACAAGGATTTCAAAGGGGGTGGAGCACAAGAAAAAATTACTCACCTTAGTAATGTTGTTTCTTCTAATGGAGTCTTGCTATATTATGACTATTGCAGTTTGCCCCAGCCTTAGAACTGCTCCGGAGGTGAAAGAGTTAACTTCCATGCAGAGCATGGAGCTTAGAGCGCGAGCTCGGTTCAGAAGCTCTGTTTGGCTGGTTTCAAACCGAAACCGTCAGATCTTTACGAGCAAAAACTCACTAAGGTTCTGTGTGAAGCTGTAACCTACACTCAGCCAACTGGCCACTAATATATTAACACATTTTGCTGGTCCCAACACAAAGACTCAAGTCAGTGGACCAGAAAATTAAGATAGAATAACTAAATAAACACAACACCCAAACATGAAAGGGCATCAATAAATGCCAACAGAGGACTACCACCCCATACCCAAAGTAGGAGTTCTGAGAGGGGCAGGCTGGGGAGGTCATAATATGAAGACTCCATTAGAAGAAACAACATTACTAAGGTGAGTAATTTTTCTTCAAACAACATAAGTCTTGCTATATATATGACTATTGCAGACTACACAGCAGTACCTCCATGGAGGGACAGAACCTACTTAGGAATAGCTCTGAAGCACGGCTACTTGTTAAACCGAGCATCCCTCCTGGCCTGAATATCAGGGAGTACTGCTTGGTGAAGTGTGTACTGTCTTCCAAGTAGCTGCCTGACATATCTCCAAGATAGGGATGTCTCTAGCAGCAGCTAGAGATGCAGCTGTACCTCTGGTAGAGTGAGCCCTCAGGCCTGAGGGGGAACCTTACCCAGCTTTTGATAGCAAAATTGGATACAAGAAATGATCCACCTGGCAATGGATCTCTTAGTGGCAGGTCTCCCTTTCCCAACCTCACCATAAGTGAGAAACAGTTGGAGGGAGTCAAACCTGTGACCCTTGGTACGCTCTATGTAGTAACTTAGGGCCCTCTTAACATCTAAGTTGTGCAGCCTCCTCTCACCAGAGGAGGAATGGTCAGTGAAGAACACTGGAAGTGAAATAGATTGGTTAAGGTGGAAATCTGAAACCACCTTAGGCAAAACTTCCTGTTAGTCCTGAGGACCACTTCATCCTGTGAAAGGAAATAAAGTCAGTTTCTACTGATAAAGCCTGTAACTCACTTATACACCTGGCAGAAGTGATGGCTACCAGAAATACAGTTTTCCAAGTCAAATACTTAAGCTCTGCCGAAGACAGAGGCTCAAAGGGGGGTTGCATTAGCTGAGCAATGCATACATTAAGATCCCAAGCCGGGGCAGGGTCCCTGAATGGAGGATTGGTGTGAAGCAATCCTTTAAAAAACTTGGAAAAAACAGGATGAGCAGAAAGAGAAGAGGGCTTCCCTGCTGAAATGAAGGCAGAGACAGCAGCCAAGTGCACTTTCAGGGTGGCTGGTCTCAGTCCCAAAGAATTAAGATGGACCATGTAGTCCAATACAGTGGGTAGATCAGCAGATTCTGGGGAAACATGCTTCCCAGAACAACATATGGAAAACCTTTTCCACTTGGAATTATAGGTAGCCCTGATGGAAGGCTTCCTAGTAGCCTTCAGGATTTCGAGAACACTTTGAGAAAGTTGCAAATCAGCAAACTCTAACTGCTCAAGAGCCAAGCCTTGAGGTTGAGGGATTTGAGATTCGGATACCAAACTCTCCCCTGAGCACAGGTTAACAGATTGTGGTTCCTGGGGAGACACAGGGGAAGATGGACTGCTAAGGACAGAAGGAGTGGGTACCAGGGCTGCCTGGCCCAGTCTGGAGCAATCAGGATCATTTTGCAGGGCTGAGACCTGATTTTGACTAGTACTTTGAACAGGAGAGGGAAGGGGGGAAAGGCATAAAGAAACTTCCCTTCCCAATCGAGGAGAAAGGCATCCAGGGGAACTGAGCCCAACACTGGGGCCTGAAACAAAACAGTGGAAGTTGATAATGTCTGGGGCTGCTAAAAGAAAAATTACTCACCTTAGTAATGTTATTTCTTCTAATGGAGTCTTGCTATATTATAGACATTAGCAGTTTGTTCCAGCTCTAGAACTACCCGGAGTGAAATGGTTAAAACCATTCCAAAATAGAATTTTACAGAGCAGCTATCTGTGTCATTTCAAACTTGAACTGTCAGATCTTTACGAGCCAAACTCACTAAGGTCTGTGTGGAAGCTGTAACCTACACTAGCCAAATGGCTACCTAAATAATAACAACCATTGATGGTCCCAACACCCAAGACTCAAGTCAGGGACCAGAAATACTAACACCATTCTAATAATATGAAAATGGAACATAAGTATAATAAACACACACACGTACACACACACCCCCAAAGTCCCAAAGGGGACAAAATGCTAACAGGACATAAGTAGTGCCCACACTAAGTTGCCCGCACCCCACCAAGTAGAGGTTCTGAGAGGGCAGGTTGGGGAGGTCTATAATATAGCAAGACTCCATTAGAAGAAACAACATTACTAAGGTGAGTAATTTTTCTTCAAACAACATGAAGTCTTGCTATATTATGAACGATAACAGAATACACAAGCAGTACCTCCATGGAGGAGGGGCAGAACCTACTTAGGAATAGGCTCTGAAGAACAGCTGTGCCAAACCGAGCATCTCTCCTGGCCTGGACATCCAGGGGTAATGCTTGGTAAAAGTGTGTACCGTTTTCCAAGTAGCAGCCTGGCAAATCTCTAATAAAGGGATATCTCTGGCAGCAGCTAGAGGCGAGCTGTACCCTGGTAGAATGAGCCCTCAAACCGGGGGCTCTGCCCACTTTCTGATAACAAAATTGGATACAAGAGACAATCCACCTGGCTATTGATCTCTTAGTGGCAGGTTTGCCTTTCCCAACTTCACCATAGGTAAGGAAAAGTTGGAGGGATTCGAACCTGTGACCTTTGGTACGCTCTATATAATAACTAAGAGCTCTCTTAACATCCAGGCTGTGCAACCTCCTCTCACCAAGAGGAGTGATCAGTGAAAATACTGGAAGGGAGATAGATTGATTAAGATGGAAATCTGAAACACCTTAGGCAAAAACTTCCTATTAGTCCTAAGGACTACCTTATCCCTAGTGGAAAGAAATAAGTCAGTCTCCACTGACAAGGCTTGCAATTCACTTATGCATCTGGCAGAAGTGATAGCCACTAGAAAACAGTTTTCCAAGTTAGGTACTTAAGCTCTGCAGAAGACAGAGGTTCAAAGGGGTTGCATTAACTGGGCAATGCAAACATTAAGGTCCCAAGCAGGGGCGGTTCGAAAAGGAGGATTAGTATGGGTAATCCTTAAAAAACTTGGAAAACACAGGATGAGAGGAAAGGGGATGACTTTCCTGCTGACACAAAAAGCAGACACAGCTGCCAAATGAACTCTCAGGGTAGCTGGTCTGAGACCCAAGGAATTAAGATGTACCATGTAATCTAACAAAATGGGCAATTCAGCAGATTCTGGGAAATATTTTCCCAGCACACCAAATGGAAAACCTTTTCCATTTAGAACTATAAGTAGCCCTAGTGGAAGGCTTTCTGGAAGCCTTTAGGATCTCAAGAACACCCTGAGAGAGGTGTAAATCAGCAAACTCTAACTCCTCAAGAGCCAGGCCTTGAGGTTGAGGGATTGGTCCGGATACCAAACCCTTCCCTGGGCACAAGTCAACAGATTGTGATTCCTGGGAGGCACAGGGGAAGATGGACTGTCAGAGACAGAAGGAGTGGGTACCAGGGCTGCCTGGCCCAATCCGGGGCAATCAGAATCACCCTGCAAGGCTGAGATCTGATTTTGACTAGTACTTTGAATAGGAGAGAAAGGGAAGCATAGAGGAACTTCCCTCCAATCCAGAAGAAGGGCATCCAGGGAACTGAGCCCAGCACTGGAGGCCTGCAACAGAACAGAGGAAGTTTGTGATTGTCTGGGGCTGCAAAAGATCTATCTGAGGGATGCCCCACCTGGCAAAAACTATCCCCAGCACTTGAGGATCCAGGGACCATTCGTGATGGCCCTGGGAAATCCTGCTGAGGGCATCCGCTGGACATTGTCCTTCCCTGGAAGATGAACTGCTATGAGGGAAGTGTTCGGGAATAGGCCAGAGACCACAACTTCATTGCCTCGGTGCACAAGGCCGAAGACCGAGTGCCCCCTGTTTGTTGATGTACCACATTGTTGTGGTGTTGTCTGTTCTGACTTGTATCACCTGTGGTGGACAGATGCAGAAAAAGCGAAGAGCTAAAAAGACAGCTCTGAGTTCCAGCAAATTGATGTGGAGCAGAGATTCCTGGGGACCAAACTCCCTGAGTGGAAAGGTCGCCATGTGGGCTCCCAACCCAGAAGGGAAGCATCTGTAGTGAGAGTCAAGTCATGAGAAGGGGAAATGAAGGGGACCCCTGCTCTTAAATTGCTCTGATCCTGCCACCACTGGAGAGCTAGGATCAAGGTTCGAGTCACTGGGACCAACTTGGAAAGGGGGTCTCTTCTCTGAGACCAAAAGGTTCTCAAGTGAAACTGAATGTCTCTCATCTGAAATCTGGCTCCTGCACAACAGCTGTGGATGCAGCCATGTGCCCAGGAGCTGCAGAAAGTGTCTTGCTGGTGGGAGACCTGCAGAGTGAAGGAAGAGGCCAGAGCCACTAAATTCCTTACCCTTTCTGGGGAAGAAAGGCTCTGGCTAGTTTTGTGTCAATTCTGCCCCTATAAAGGTGAGTGCCTGGACTGGTTCCAGAACCGACTTTGGTAGGTTTAGCAGAAAACCCAGGGAGGTGAGAAGCTGCTGGGTGACCTGCAGGTGAGATTTACCTGTTCTGGGGACTGGCCTACAATGAGCCAGTCGTCTAGATAGGGAAAAACAGCAATCCTCTGCCTCCTTAAGTGGGCCACTGCCACTGCTAGACACTTTGTGAATATCCTTGGAGCAGAGGTAAGGCCGAAGGGCATTGCTCTGAACTGGTAATGACCTGAGGGCAGTTCGAATCTGAGGTACTTCAGTGGGATCTTCTGATTAGGACATGGAAATAGGCATCCTTGAGGTCCAGGGAGGCTAGCCAGTCCCTGGCCTTAGGAAAAGTAAAATCATTGCCAGAGTTACCATTTTGAACTTTGGTTTCAAAAGATGCTTGTTCAGATATCTGAGATCTAAAATGGGCCGCCATTCTCCTGTCTTTTTGGGGTAAGAAGTATCTGGAATACAGACCCTGCCCTGATGCAGGGAGGAACCCTTTCTACTGCTCTGAGAGCTAACAGGGATGAGACCTCTGTTTCCAGAGCGAGGTCTCTGAAGCACTTGCAGGTAGAAAAGTCTGCTTCTCAACTTGGGAAACTTTTGAAGCTGAGAACCAGACCCTGGCTTACTACTTCCAGAACCCACTTGTCTGAGGTTAAAGAAGCCCAATTCTGACTGAAGTAAGCCAGCCTGCCCCCCACTGGTACAGGAGAATCGGCCCTGGGCACCCCATCAGGGTGCCTGTTTCGTAGGAGCTTTAGGCTGTGGGGTGGGGCAGGTCTGCCTGCCTCTGAAAGAGCCCCTCTGAGCATAGGCAGAGGAGGCCTGAGTCTGGTAGAAAGGCCTGTGAAAGGCCTACCCCTACCCCTGGGGCTGCCTTTGAGGGTGGCTTGCCGCTCCTTAGCCTGAGCACTCTTGTAAGTAGTCCTATATTCATCCATCTTCTTCATGTAATTCTCTGTCTGCTCTCCAAACAGAGAATTTCCCACCCAGGAAAATCCATAGCCTTTGTCTGGGTATCCTGTGACAAAGTAGTACACCTGAGCCAGGCCAACCTACTGAAAAGCTACAGATGTGGCCATGACCCTAGAGGAAACATCATTAACATCCACAGCAGCATGAAACTGAACCTTAGAGGCTTCAATGCCATCAGCAGCCACCTGTTCTAGTTCACTAGCCAGCTGGCCATGGGCCTGCTGGCCAGTGCATAACAGTATCCCATCTAGATTTCTGATACCTAGCTACATAAGCCATATAATTTGCTTGCCTGAGTCCCAGAGAGGCTGCCATATACTGTTTTTGCCATGGCATCAATCTTCCTGGAATCCTTGTCAGGAGGATGTGAAGCCAAGGGAATATTAGCTTTATCACAGGCAGCAGCCTGAACTACTAACATGACTGCATTGCTGAGAAAGGAATTCTGTATCAGGGCCTGACAATGTATACCTTCTGTCCATCTTTTTATCTACAGGAGGCACAGAATTAGGAGCTTTTAAAATTTTAATTGTTTGTTTCCTAAAGACTTATGTAAAGGAATAGACAATCTCTAGACTCTGGAATATCCATCATTTCTACAAAATCAGGCTCCTCTTGCTCATCCACAGCCTCTTCTAAAGGAAGCTGGAGGTTTCAGCAACTTTTTATAAAACATAAAATGAGATGGGGACTCAGACAGCATAGGGGGAGATTCTAAAGGTCTGTCTGGGGAGATGTCCGGTTCAATGGGCACACCCAGACCTTCCCAGCCACATTCATACTGTTCATAATCCTCCTCCCCCTCCTCTGGTTCATAAAATTCCTCAATATAATCCTGAACCACTGGGACCGGACGGACCGACCTTTTACCAGATAGTGGTGGTTCGGATGGACCCTGAGACAGTGACTGGACAATCTGTATGGCTTTTGCTATCTCTGCAGCAGTTGGAGAAGGAGTTTTGGACTCCAGACCTGCTGATTTTCTTGTTTTCTTTACTGGAATTGGTTCCTCAGAACCAGCTTTTCTTTTGCCCGAGGAAGTCTGGCCCTGGTCAGAGGGCACTCCCTCTGGTTCGGTTGGCACCGAACCGGGCTGGCCATCCGGGTCAGCGGACTTTTTGGCCTATCGTTCCCTGAGCCTGCCCAATCTTTTTTCCAGGGTGGCTGCAGGGAAATTCTTACATACCTGGCAGTCTGACTGGAGGTGGTCAAACCCCAGACAATAAACACATGTGGTGTGTGGGTTAGCCTTTGGCAAGACTTCCCACAAACATCACAGTGTTGAAACAGTGGGCCGGTTTTTCTTTTGGGTTTCTCAGACATAATGCCAGCCTAACCAAAAACTTGCCCTTTTAACGGCAGTGCCAGGCAAGACACCCTTATCGGTTCCTAACCGTGTCACGGGTACTGGAAAAAAACGTAATAAATCCGTTTTTTTAGAACCGATAAGAACCGGGAACCGCACTCTAAAATAGTAACTTTTAGTTTTAAATGAGTTTTAAACCCACTAATCGGTTCAAAACCGAACCGATAACTTACAAGTTCCACACAGACAAAACCTTCATTTACTTACGGTTACCACAGATGGAGCTTGAACCGAACGGTTTTGCGGTTAAAATAAAACTATTCTCGGTTAAATCCAACCGAGAAAACACTTTTAAACAGAGAAATGAACCGAGCAGAAGGAGAAATCTCCGGGCGACTGTTCACTGGTGAGAGTAAAGAATCTGACAGTTCAAGTTTGAAATGACACAGATAGAGCTGCTCTCGTGCCAAAATTCTATTTTGGAATGGTTTTAACCATTTCACTCCGGGGCAGTTCTAGAGCTGGAACAAACTGCTAATGTCTATAATATAGCAAGACTTCATCTTGTTTGAAGATCTATCTGAGGAGTGCCCCATCTGGCAAACACTATCCCCAGTACTAGGGGATCCAGTGACCATTCGTGATGGCCCTGGGAAATCCTGCTGAGGGCATCTGCCAGGACATTGTCCTTGCCTGGGAGGTGAACTGCTATGAGGGAAGTGTTCAGGGAGTAAGCCAGAGACCACAACTTCATCACCTCGGTGCACAAGGCCGAAGACTGAGTGTCCCTTGTTTGTTGATGTACCACATTGTAGTGGTGTTGTCTGTTCTGACCTGTACCACCTTGTTCTGAACAGATGCAGAGAAAACCTGAAGTGCTAGAAAAACAGCTCTGAGTTCCAACAGATTGATGTGGAGCAGAGATTCCTGAGGGACCATAATCCCTGGGTGGAGAGGTCGCCCATGTGAGCTCCCCATCCCAAGAGGGATGCATCTGTAGTAAGGGTCAAGGAATGGGACAGAGGGATGAAAGGCACCCCCTGTCTCAGATTGCTCTGATCCTGCCACCACTGAAGGGCCTGGATCAGGGTTCGAGTCACTGGGATTAACTTGGATAGAGGATCTCTTCTTTGAGACCAGAAAGCTCTCAAATGGAACTGAATGTCCCTCATCTGAAATCTTGCTCCTTGCACCACAGCTGTGGAGGCAGCCATGTGCCCTAGGGCTGCAGGAAATGCCTTGCTGGTCGAGACCTGCAGAGTGAAGGAGGGGCCAGGGCCACTAAGGTCCTTACCCTTCCAAGGGAAGGAAGGCTCTAGCCTGCTTTGTATCAGTTCTGCGCCTATAAAGGTGAGTACCTGGACAGGTTCCAAAACTGACTTTGGAAGATTGAGAAGAAATCCCAGAGAGGTAAGCAGCTGCTGGGTAACTAGCAGGTGTGATTTGACCTGGTCTGGAGACTGACCCACAATGAGCCAGTCGTCCAGGTAGGGAAAAATGGCAATCTTTGCCTTCTTAGGTGGCGACTGCTACTGCCAGACACTTTGTGAACACCCTTGGGGCAGAGAGTGAGGCCGAAGGGCATTGCTCTGAACTGATAATGGCCTGAGGCAGTTCGAATCTGAGGTACTTTCGATGGGAGCTTCTGATAAGAACATGGAAGTAGGCATCTTTGAGGTCCAGGAGACTAGCCAGTCCCTGGCCTTAGGAGGTAAAATCATTCCCAGTGTCACCATTTTGAACTTTGTCTTTAAAAGGTGCTTGTTTAGATATCTTAGATCCAGGATAGGCCGCCACTCTCCTGTCTTTTTTGGGGTAAGGAAGTACCTGGAGTACAGACCCTTGCCCTGGTGAAGGGGAGAAACCTTTTCTACAGCTCTGAGAGCCAGGAGGGTTGAGACTTCTGTTTCCAAAGCAAGAGTCTCTAAAGGGTTTGTAGGTGGAAAAGATCTGGCTCTCATCTTTGGAAATTTCTTGAAGCTGAGAACCAGACCCTGGCTCACCACTTCCAGGACCCACCTGTCTGAAGTTAAAGACTGCCAGTCCTGGACGAAGTGAGCCAACCTGCCCCCTACAGGTAGTGGAGAGCCGACCCTGGGCATCCCATCAGGGTGCCTGTTTGGCAGGGGCTTTAGGCTGAGGGGTGGGAACAGGCCTGCTCGAACCCCGTCTGTCTCTCCCTCTGAAGAACCCCCTCTGTACATAGGCTGAAGAGGAGGGGACCTGAGTCTGGTCAAAAGGCCTGTGAAAAGGCCTACCCCTACCCCTGGGGGGCTGCCTCTGAGGAGTGGCTTGCCGTTCCTTGGCTTGTGCACTCCTGTAAGTGGTTCTATATTCATCCATTTTCTTCATATAATTCTCTGTCTGCTCCCCAAACAGAGAATTTCCCACCACAGGAAAATCCATAGCCTTACACTGGGTATCCTGTGACAAAGTAGTACACCTGAGCCAGGCCAATCTCCGAAAAGCCACAGATGTAGCCATGACTCTAGAGGATACATCGTTAGAATCCACTGCAGCATGGAATTGCACCTTAGATGCCTCAATACCATCAAGAGCCACCTGCTCCAGCTCCTTTGCGAGCTGGCCAGGGACCTGTTTGGCTAAGGCCATGACAGTATCCCATCTAGATTTCTGGTATCTTGCAACATAAGCCATATAGTTAGCTTGTCTGAGTCCCAAGGATGCTGCCATGTATTGTTTTTTGGCCATGGCATCAATCTTTCTGGAATCCTTGTCAGGAGGATGTGAAGCCAGTGGAATATTAGCTTTATCACAGGCTGCAGCCTGAACTACCCCAACATGACTGCATTGCTGTGAAAGAAAATCTGTATCAGGACCTGACAAAGTGTACCTCCTGTCCATCTTTTTATCCACAGGAGGCACAGAATTAGGAGCTTTTAAAATTTTTATTGTTTGTTTTCTAAAAGATTTATGTAAAGGGATGGACAATCTCCTGGACTCTGGGACATCCATCATCTCCACATAGTCAGGCTCCTCTTGCTCATCCAAAGCCTCCTCTAAGGGAAGCTGGAGGGTCTCAGCAACTTTTTATAAAACAAAAATGAGAGGGGACTCAGAAAGCCTGGGGAGACTCACCTGAAGGTCTGTCTGGGAGATGTCCGGTTCAATGGGCACATCCAGACTTTCAAAGTCACATTCACACTGATCATAATCCTCATCCCTCCTCTGGTTCATAGAACTCTTCTATATCATAATCCTGCACCACTGGAACCGACCGAACCGACCTTTTGCCAGACAGTGGCGGTTCGGAGGAACGAGGACGAGGACTGGACAATCTGTATTGCCCTGGCTATCTCAGCAGCAGTTGGAGAAGAATTTTGGACTCCAAACCTGCTGATTTTAGATTCTTTGCTGGAACTGGCTCCTCAGAGCCAGCTTACTGATTGCCGAGGAAGTCTGCCCTGGTCAGAGGGCACTCCCTCGGTTCGGTTGGCACCGAACCGGGCTGGCCATCGGGTCAGCGGACTTTTTAGCCTCGTTCCCTGAGCCTGCCCACTCTCTTGTCCAGGGTGGCTGCAGGAAATTTTACAAATCTGGCAGTCTGAATTGAGGTGGTCAAACCCCAGACAATAGACACATGTAGTGTGTGGGTCAGCCTTGGCAAAGGCTTCCCCACAGACACTACAATGTTGAAACCCAGTGGGCCCGGTTTTTCTTTTGGGTTTCTCAGACATGATGCCAGCCGAACCAACCAACTTGCCCTTTTGATGGCAGTGCCAGGCAAGACACCCTTATCGGTTCCAAACCGTGTCACGGGTTGTGGAAAAAACCATAATGAAATCCGTTTTTTTTAGAACCGATAAGAACTGGGAACCGCACTCTAAAAAGCCTTAAAAGGCTTTAAACTTATATTTAAATACAACTCGATCGGTTCGACCGAACCGATAATACTTTACAAGTTCCACATAGAAAAAACCCTATCTATTACTTACGATTACCATAGACAGAGCCTGAACCGATCGGTTTTGCGATTAAAATAATGAAATCGCGGTTAAATTAAACCGAGAAATAGCGCTTTAAACCGAAGAAATGAACCGAGCAACAGGAGGAATCTCCGGAGTGACTGTTCAGTGAGGCGGAGTAAAGAATCTGACGGTTTCGGTTTGAAACCAGCCAAACAGAGCTTCTGAACCGAGCTCGCGCTCTAAGCTCCATGCTCTGCATGGAAGTTAACTCTTTCACCTCTGGAGCAGTTCTAAGGCTGGGGCAAACTGCAATAGTCATAATATAGCAAGACTTCATGTTGTTTGAAAGTTGCATTACAGGCAGACAATCTGGTTTTATTCCTGCAAAATTCAGTAGACGACCTGCCTGCCCTTCGCGATCTCCTGGGAGAATATAGTGCCATGTCTGGACACAAAATAAACTGGACAAAGAGTGAACTGCTTCCTGTGGGACGGGAAGGCAGACACAGAAACATAGAATTTGACAGCAGATAAGGACCGCTTGGCCCACCTAGTCTGCCCATATCCCTACTTAATGGATAAGCTGCAGATCCTAGTTAACCAACAACTTACTTCCTCCTACCCCCCACCAGAATTGTCTTATGTCTGTCCCATGCATTCTTGAATTTCCCCTCTGTTTTTGACTCCACTACCTCCTCGGGAAGGCTGTTCCATGTATCCACAATCCTCTTTGTGAAAAAATACTTCCTCACATTACCTCTGAGCCATCCCCCATCTATCTTCAAATTGTGCCCCCTTGTTCTTGTACATCTCTTTTTCTGAAAGATGCTACCCTCTTGGACTTTGTTGATTCCCTTGAGGTACTTGAAAGTTTCTATCATGTCCCCCCGCTCCCTCCTTTCCTCGAGTGTATACGTATTAAACTCCTTTAATCTCTCTCTTCGTATGTCTTCTGGTGCAGACCCTGCACCATTTTAGTTGCCCTCCTCTGGACAGCATCCATTCTGTCTATGTTTTTGTGGAGATGGGGTCTCCAGAACTGTACGCAGTACTCCAGATGGAATCTCACCAACTGTCTGTACAGAGGGATGAGAACTTCCTGTTTTCTACTGGTGATGCCTCTCTCTGTGCATCCGAGTCTCCCGCCAGTCCTTCTTACTGCCTTCTCACATTGCTTGCCCACCTTAAGGTCATCTGATATGACTACTCCCAGGCCCCTTTCCATTTTTGTTGTGTTAGTATCTCACCCCTCATTGTGTACTCTTCCCCTGGGTTTTTGTTTCCCAGGTGCATTACTTTACACTTCTTTGCATTGACTCTAAGCTGCCATACATTTGACCATTCCTCCACCTTGCCAAGTCCCTTTGCATCCTTTCCACCCCATCTTCTGTATTGACTCTGTTGCAGATCTTTGTGTTGTCTGCAAAGAGACATACTTTTCCTTCCAGTCTCTCAGCAATGTTACTTATAAAGACATTAAAGAGGACCGGTCCCAGTACTCAACCCTGCAGTACCCTGCTAATAACCCCCCTTTCTTCAGTGTGAACTCCGTTTACTATTACCCACTGCGTCCTGTTGTCCAGCCAATTTTTTACCCAGGTTACCACTTTGGGACCCACTCCAAGGCTAGCTAACTTGTATATTAATCTTTTGTGTGGGACTGTGTCAATTGCCTTGCTAAAGTCTAGGTAGGCCATGTCCACAGCCCCTCCCTGGTCTACTACTTTGGTCACCCAGTCAAAGAAATCTATTAGATTCGTCTGACACGACCTTCCCGCTGTGAATCCATGCTGCCTTGGATCCTGTGCCCCACTGGCATCTATGAATTCAACAATTCTTCTTTCAGAAGTGATTCCATCATTTTCTCTACCACTGAGGTCAAAATAACAGGTTTGTAGTTTCCTGCCTCTGCTTTGCTCCCACTTTTATGAAGGGGAATCACATCTGCTCTCCTCCAGTCCTCAGTTAACACACCATCTTCCCATGATCTGTTAAAAAGGGTAGTCAGTGGTGTCACTAGTTCTACCCTTAGTTCTTTTAGAATTCTCGGGTGAATCCCATCAGGCCCCATTGCTTTGTCCACCTTCAGTTTCAAGAGTTCTTTCAGAACCCCTTCTTCTGTGAATGGACTGGTATCGACCTCCCTATCCAGAGTGCTTCTATTCTTTGATTTAAGTACATTCCCCTCCTCTTCTTTAGTGAATACTGAGCAGAAGTACTCATTCAGTATCCCTGCTTTTTCACTGTCCCCTCTGCCCACCCTCCCTTCCCTTTATTAAGCCTCACTATCCCTCCCTTGGTCTTTCTTCACTCCCTAATGTACCTATAAAAGGTTTTATCCCCTTCTTAACTGAGTTGGCTGTATTTTCCTCAGTTTGAGCCTTTGCTATTCTGACTGCCTTTCCCGCTTCCTTCTGCTGGTACAGTTCTCTGTCCTGCTCCTTCTGTTTCCTTATACTTCCTGAATGCTACCGTTTTCTCCGACACCTCTTTTGAGAACCATAGTGTTTTTTTTCTTTCGTTTGCTTTGTTGATTTGCTTCACACAAAGGCTTGTTGCCTCTGTGATGGCTGTTTTGATTTTTCCCCACTGTTCCTCCACCCCTCCTTCTTGCCCGTTTGCTAGTGCTTTTCTGAGGCACTCTCCCATTTTCCCAAAGCCAGCCCTCCTAAAGTCCAATACTCTTGCTTTTGTATAGCTTGACCACAGTTAATTGGGGTGCTTGGTGGCCTGATTATGGTCAACAAATTTAAATATCTGGGGATTATATTGTCAGCAAAATTAGGTACAGTAAATGCTCTAAACTATGGCCCCTTACTCAAGCAAGTGGGTGAGGACAGTGAGAAATGGCAAACCCTGCCCCTGTCCCTTATACGCAGAGTTAACACTGTCAAAATGATGATCCTACCCAGATGCTGTATCTCTACCAGTCATTACCAATAAACCTACCACTATTGCACTTTAAACAGATAAATGCTCTGATACACAACTTCATATGGAGAGGTAAAACTGCGAGGAATTAACAGATCAATGCTTCAACAAATGCCGGGTATGGGGGGATGGGACTCCCTAACTTTCATTTATATTACTTAGCTGCACAGTTGGCATTTCTCTGCAGGGGGGTGGGCTCAGAGGCAGAACCTTGGCTAGCTATGGAGGAAGAGCAGCTAGAGGGATCCCTGAAATATCAAATCCTTTCAGGAGGGTTACATGTGCAGAAAAAAACTATAATATTAAACCCTTGTACATCGACAACCGTCAAAGCATGGCACTCAGCACATGGCAGAATAGGAATGATTATACTTAAAACACTCTCTTCTTACACTGACCTTATCACAATTATGAAAAATAGGGGAAATACACAGTCTTCACACATCAAAGACTCATAAGTTGGAAAAAGAAAGGAAATAACAGATTAAGACAGATCCAGTTCAACTTCCTATATAGGAGCTATCTAGGACCTATCTGACCCCCACCAGGCTTCATATCATGAACCCAAGCTGCTCTCGTGTAGGCCCTAAATGTCAAGATGAGCAGGCGGATTCCCGGCACCTAGCACTGACATGCCCATGAAGTCCATAGATTGATGGAACTGATCCTGAACCGTAAACTATCCTGCACATCCTTAGAACTACTTTTAGGAGCAGAACCGATTATCGAGTACAGAACTGGACCTCACCCATTATGGGGAATAGTACTGATTAATGCAAAGAAAACACCAGCCCAACTGTGGATGTCAGATAAAGCTCTCACCATCCAACAATGGTCGAACAACCTTAAATATTTCCTTACCCTTGAAAAAATACAACATAAAGTGACTAGCACAGTAAAGGTATTTGACAGTATATGGAACCTGCTAGAAAATGCAATTTCTGAAGGGTTAATACAGTTGTAAAGTAAATGACCATCACTGATACCATGATTAGGCTGCTCCCATAGTTATGCACTTGTGTCCACTAAAGGCCCCTTTGCATTACCTCTGTACCAATACTGTACTGAAGTAACACTTGTGTATCATGCTGTATAGTGAATGAATGAATGTAATATCTGTGCACCATGGCTGCTTAAAAAAACACTGAAACAGTTTCTGCAGTCGTACTGATGTATTATAACTGCACTTTTTCCTGTTCAATAAATATTTTACAAAAAAAAAAACTGAGCTGCCCCGAGAGAATTTGGAATGCTATGCAAAGGATGGAATCTCTGCGCGTGCAATTTTTTCAAATGCTGCCTTGAACTAACTGCCTAGGTTCCAAACCCTCAGATTTCCTTGGAGCCTGGAAAGACAGGCCTCAAAAAACTAAACATCTATATATAAAAACCTTAGTAATTAGAAATATAATAATAATAGAATAACACCAAAATGCCCCAAAGAGGGGGAAAAACTCCAAAACTGGAGGTCATAAAATGTAACAACACCCCTGAATGTCAGAAATCACCTGAAGGGGAAAAACAACAAAATGAACCCAAATCACAAACAATTGTGCCTGATTGTGGCACCTATATACAGTAGGTCACAAAACATTCCCAGGAATGCAGAGGCTACTGGTTCTTGAAGGGGAGGCAGGGTGGGAAGTTCTGAATACCTGAGTATCACTGGGAAGAAACAAGACTACTATTGTAATTTTTTTCTTCTAACCCCAGTAATACTCAGGTACTCATAACTTCTTCAGACTAAGAAGCAGTACCTTTGGAGGTGGGCACAGAACCTACTTTGGGAACAGACTCTGCAGGACTGCTGTGCCAAACCTGTCATCACTCCCGGACAGGATGACCAAACTGTAATGCTCTGTAAAGGTGTTTACTGTTTTCCAGGTAGCTGCTTTACAGATGTCCACTAACTGGACATCCCAGACAGCTGCTATGGTAGCATCTGTGCCTGTTGCGGAATGGGCCCTCAGTCCTGTTGGGGGTTCCCTTTCCGCCTTAAAATAACAAAACTAAATACATTGTACTATCCAGCGAGAAACTGACCTTTTAGATGCTGGGTTACCCTTTCCCACATCCCCATAAGTCAGGAACAACTGTTTTCTGTTCTGCATATGGTCCTTAGTGGCTGTAATGTAGTAACTAAGAGCTCTCTTAACATCCAGACTGAGAAGCCTCCTTTCACCAGAAGTGTAGTGCTCAGTGAAAAAGACAGGTAGGGTAATGGTTTGGTTCAAATGGAAATCCAAAACCACTTTAGGGATAAATTTCCTGTTTGTTCTCAGGACCACTTTGTCCTTGTGGAAGGAAATGTAGTCCTGGTTTATGCAGAGAGCCTGGAGCTCACTGATTCTTCTAGCAGAAATCATTGCCACTAGGAAAACTGTTTTCCATATGACATATTTTAGATGAGCTGAAGACATGGGCTCAAAAGGAGCCCCCATAAGCTTAGCTATACATACATTGAGGTCTCATGCCGGCACTGGTTCCCTGTGAGGGGGTGCAAATGGGAAAGGCCTTTAAAGAACCTCTTAAAGATAGGGTCTGAGGCAAGAGAAATCCTTTGCCTGGCTGAAATGTAAGCAGATGCTGCAGCCCAATGTACCTTCAGGGTACTGGGCTGAAGGTCCAAAGAATGCAAGTAAGAAAGATAATCCAGCATGGCTGGTACCCCAACCTGTGTTGGCACAATATTCTGGGTAGAACACCAAATAGAAGACCTTTTCCACTTTGCAGCACAGGTTTTCTTAATGGAGGGTTTCCTGTAACCCCTCAAAATGTCCAGGACACCTTCAGAAAGGTTTAAGCCTGCATATTCTAGGTCCTCAAGAGCCAGGCTTTGAGCTTGAGGGATCTGAGGTTCGGGTACAGGAGCCTCCCCTGACTGGAGGTTAACAGGTTGTGCCTCCTGGGAAGGTGTATCGGTTCAGCCACAGACATGGAGAGCAGTACAGAGTAACATGACTGCCTGGGCCAGTCTGGAGCTATCAAGATCATGGATGTTGACTGGGACCTGAGCTTGAGCAAAACCCTGTACACCAAGGGGAAAGGAGGAAAAGCACACAGATGTTTCCCTGAACAATCCAGAATTAGAGCATCCAGGGGGACTGTTCCCTGCTCTGGTGGTCTGCAACAATATTTTGGCAGGTGGTGGTTCTGGTGGGATGCAAACAAGTCTACCTCTGGAGTGCCCCACCTCTTGAAAATCACTTCCACCACTTGCCTGTTCAGAGTCCATTCATAATGGGCCTGGTTGATCCGACTCAATGTGTCTGCCAAGGTATTGTCCTTGCCAGGCAGATGAATGGCCTGTAGAGAAACTCCCAAGAAGTATGCCAGACTCCATATTTTCATGGTTTCTGTGCAGAGAGGGTTTCATAGTGTCCCTCTCTGCCTGTTTATGTAGTACATGGTGGTGGTATTGTCTGTTCTGATCTGTACCACCCCTCCCTGTAGCTGTGGCGTGAAGGCCTTTAGTGCCAACAATACTGCCCTAAGCTCCAGCAGGTTTATGTGCAGCAGTGACTCTGCACTTGACCATGTGCCTTGGCTGGTTTGATCTCCCAGGTGTGCACCCCACCCCAACAGTGATGCATCCGTTGTGAGAATTACTGATGAGAACTTTTGTTGAAAAGGAATCCCGTTTCTCAGTTTGGTTTCCTCTTTCCACCATTCAAGAGCCTGTAACAGAATTCCTGTTACTGTAATCAGTTTTGAAAGAGAGTCTCTTCTTTAGCACCAGTGAGCCCTGAGGTGAAACGGGATGTACCTCATTTGGAATCTGGATCCCAGCACTGTGCCAGTGGCAGCTGCCATGTGATCCAGCAGCTGAAGAAACTGTCTTGCAGTTTTTGGTTTGTTCAGGCTGATTGAATCTGCTATCTGTAAGATACTCTTTGCCCTGTCCAGGGGCAGGTATGCCCTACCCTGCAGAGTATTTAACTCGGCTCCTATGAACTGCAATACCCGAGCAGGATGAAGGACTGACTTTTTCAGGTTTATCAGGGATCCTAGAGACTCCAAGAGCTCTTGGGTGAGTTGCAGCTGCTCCCTGACATGCTGGGGTGATTTTCCTACCACCAGCCAGTCATCTAGATATGAGAAGACTGTGACACCCTGCTTTCGATGGTGTACCACTACCACTGCCAGACACTTTGTGAACACCCTTGGTGCTGAAGTGAGACCAAATGGCAGGGTTGAGAACTGATAGTGACCTGAAGGGAGTCTGAACCTGAGATATTTTCTGTGAGACTCCCTTATGGGGGATGTGGAAATAGGCATCTTTTAGGTCCAATGAAGCCAGCCAGTCTCCTTTTTATGTTGTCTTGCGTGTGCACAAGCGTCATTTTGTGGTAATAGGAAAAATGCAGACGTGTATCAGCATTGGCAAATGCAGGGCACACTTTAGTAGGTGTGTCCCTCATTCTCCAATTAGCCAGCATGCTAGCGCTGACAGAAGTTTACACGAAGTGCCACCAACTTGAAAGAAATGAGCTGCTGCAATCTAAGATAAGCTCGTCATGCAGCGGCACAGATGACATGCCTCCCTTCGTGCCTTGCCTGGTGAAACATTTCAATAAGCGTGGCGATGGCTCCGTCGTCCGCCTCACAATCCCAGAAAGCAACCCGACTTTGGGGTGCCCAATCCCTAATGACGTACTACCTCAGTTCAATTTGTCTGCCGGTAGGGGTGCCCAATCTCTGTCAGCATCCTGTACCCCCAAACACAGACCACGCTTTCTTTGCCGACAGGGTGCCTAATCCCCATTGGCCTGATCCCTACCCTCAAAGAGCCCACCCCAGTGTACCCAAATGTATGTTTTTAAAACCTGGAGGGAAAAAACCTTCCCTGAAGTTTTTTTTTTTATTCGTCCCTGTAAACAAGAAAATGGCCCTCGTCATCAGAATGCCCTCCTCCCCAATCACACCCACCTCTGCGCACCCCTCACTCCATACTTACCTCTGGAGGTCCAGCACGGCGATCTTTGGTGGAGCGGGAGACATCTGAACTCTTCAAAAGCCAACCACGAACTGAAGAAAATCACAGTAAGCTGTATACGGCATAAATGGGGGGTTTCAACTTAGGTGGATATCTCTGCCATTTTTTTTTTACTTTTGGCTCCAAATTTTCAACATGGGGTTCTTGGGACCTACCTCATGAACACAAGTGCTGTCACTTCATTATTCGATCCTGAAAGGACATTTCTTGGTCACTGCGCGGAATCACCTTTTGGGACTGAGTAACGAAATGACAGTGCCACTGTTCATGAGGTGGGTTCCTAAAAAGCCCGTGTTGCAAATTTGGTGAATAAATTCCAGAAAATAACTGTGTTACGAGCATGTGTTGCGCAGTTTCCATGCAAGCTTGTAGCTTCTGCAATTTCTAATATTTTCACTCCAGATTTTCAACATTGCCATTTTTTTCACACCTCTTTATGAACAGTACAGCTGTAATTTTTGACATCCTGCCCAAAATGTGTTTTTGCACAAACAAAATCACAGTAACACTGTTCATGAACGGAGGTCCCAAAATGCCTATGTGGAAAATTTGGTGAAAAAATTCCAAACATGACTGTGTTACGAGCGTGTGTTGCAGTTTCCATGCAAGCTCGTAACTTTGGCAATTTCTAATATTTTCACTCCAGATTTTCAACACTGCCATTTTTTCACACCTCCTTATGAACAGTAGAGCTGTCATTTTTGACATCCTGCCCAAAATGTGTTTTTTGCACGTGGCACACAATGGTGCGGTCGCTGTGGGAAATCAATGTTCAGGACACATTAACAAAATCACAGTGACACTGTTCATGAGCGGAGGAACCAAAATGCCTATGTTGAAAATCTGGTTAAAAAAAATCCCTAAAATAATTGCATTACAGGTGTGCGTTGCGCAGTTTCTACGCACGCTCATGACTTCACCAATTCTTCATATTTTCACTCCAGATTTTCAACATTGCCATTTTTTACACCTCCTCATGAATAGTACAGCTGTCATGTTTCACATCCTGCCCGAAATGTGTTTTCGCACCTGTGGCACCAAATGGCACAGTCGCTGTGCAAAATCACCTTTTGGTTAACTAACTGATACTGCCACTGTTTGTGAGGAGGGGTCACAAAAAGCCCATGTTGAACATTTGGAGTGAAAATCCCAACACACGGCCAAGGCATTAGGGTTTCCAACCGTAACACCCCACTCTGTAGAGACTGACGGGCATCAGGGGTGTGACTTGGGATGTCGGCTGTAATGCTCATGCCATTCCACCCCCACCCCCTGCAGCCACTGACAGGCATCGAGGTGTGCCTTGAACTCTTCAGCTCCACAGCTCACCCCATTCTCCTATGCTGCACCCATCTCAGCGTATTTCCTTATGGAGCGGGGCGAGCATGAGGCTCAAAGACCCCAAGGCACACTGCAACATTTGTCGGGTGTCTGCAGAGTAGGGTGAGGTGAGGTGAAATGACATGAGCATTATGGCTGATGACCCAAAGGCACACCCCAGTGCCTGTCAGTCTCTGCAGGGTGGGGGTGGGGTTGGCATCACTTCACTACTTCATTGCCATTCCTATTATGCATCTCTCTAACTCCTGCACTACCAATGCCAGCAAGACAACATTTGGCATTGACAAATGCTTGTTGGAGAGTTGGCAGGATCAGTGCCAGAGTCATCATTTTGAACTTTGGTTTTGTTAGGTATCTGTTTAAGACCCTGAGGTCTAAGATGGGCCGCCACTCCCCATTTTTATTTGTGGTAAGAAAGTATCTTGAATAAAATCCCTTTCCCTTTAAGTGGGTTGGTAGTGGTTCCACTGCTTGAGACAGAAGCAGTTTTTGAACCTCTGTTTCCAGGACTTTTCTCTCTACATTTGGGGATGGCTTGAAAACTCGGGTTCTTAAATGTGGGAGGGATTTGAAAGTTAGAGACACTCCCTGGCTCACTACTTCCAGGACCCACTTGTCTGTGGTGATGTTTTTCCAAGTACGAAAAAAGTGAGCCAGTCTGCCTCCTACAGGCAGTAGGGAAGTGGCCTGTACAGACATGTCAGGGTGCCTGCTTTGCTTGAGGCTGAGCTTGGGATTGGGAACCACGACTGGATCCCCTTCTACCCTTGCATCTGAAGTATCCCTGCTGTGGATACTGTTGGTGCTGAGGCATAGCCATAGCCTGGAAAAAGGGCCTGCTTTGAAAGGATCTGCCCCTGCCTCCCCTTCCATAAGGTTTGGTGGATGGGGAAGCTTTATCTTTTGCAGAATTGCTTCTGTAGGTGGCCTTGTATTCATCCACCTTTTTCATATAAGCCTCTGTCTTTTCCCCAGAGAGGGAGTTTTCCTCCAATGGGAAATCCACTGCCTTGGTTTGTGTATCCTGGGTAAGATTTTTGGATCTTTGCTAACCAAACCTTCTCTGAGACACAGTGTTTGCCATCCACCTGGCAGCTGTGTCATTCGAGTCAGTGGCCATTTGAAATAGATATTTGGCTGTTTCTAAACCAAATCTGGCTGTTTTAGCTAAGTCAGCTGAAAGAGGAGACTGTGCCTCGTCTGACATAGTAAGAACCAACTGCCAAAGAGATTTTTGGTATTGTGCAGCGTAGGCCTGGAAATGTGCCTGCCTGATAGCCAAGGAGGCCGAAAGGTAACCCTTCTTGGCCATGCTATCAATTTTCCTAGAGTCTTTGTCTGGGGAGTGTGAGGCTAGTGAAACCCTTGCCTTGTCACAGGCTGCCACTTGCACCACCCCTTGGTGGTCAGGGTGAGAGAACAAAAATTCAGCACCCTGCCTTTCTAACTTATATTTTTTATCCAACCTCTTATCCAGAGGTGGAGCAGTATTGAGTGTTTGCAAAATCTTTCACGCATCCTTCTTAAAAAACTTGTTAACAGGAAGAAGAAACATTTTAATGGGTGTCAGCCCCATCATTTCCATATATTCAGCTTCTTCTTCATCCTCAATCACCTCACTTGTGGTGATGTCTAATGCATCCACCACCCTTCTTACAAAAGTAAAGTGTGAGGAAAAATTCTCTGATGCCCTAGGAGGAGAACCAAAATCTTGTCCAGGGGAAACCTCAGGTTCAATGGGGTTCCCGTCATCCTCCACATCAATATCAACATACTCTCTTGTTCACAAAGGGAAGATTGAGAAGAAGAGCCAGTCTGTTTGGCAGGAGTCTGAGGCAAAGGAGCAGTCAGCCCCTGTAAAGCCTGGATAACTTGAAAGGCCTGTACAATCTCATCAGCAGTTGGCATTTTCATTGCAGTCACAGAAGTCCCCAAATGCTGCTCAGCTGGGGGTTCTGTGTGCTTTTTTTTTTTTTGGATTTTTTAGAGGGAACCAGAGAGTCAGTCGGTTCAGCAAGCCTCTTTGGAACTGCTTGTGTACCTGTCTCAGGGGTAGCAGTTACAGCTGTTGTTATTAAAGTGGTTTCACCCACAGAAGCAGAGGGTGTCGGCTGGTCAGAGCTCAAGGGACCCTTAGAAACAGACAGCTTTTCTTGAGCCTTTCAAGGCATTTTTCCACACTTTTTTCAGGAAAAGTCTTACAAATATCACAGTCTGTTTTTAAATGTTCAAAACCCAAACAGACAACACATAAATTAAGCTTGTTTGCCTTGGCAAAAATATCACCACAATCGGTACAAGGTTTGAAACCGGGTTCACCGGTTCTTCTTTTAGGTTTTTCAGACATTCTGTGGGCAAGCAATACCCAAAACAAGTAACCGCTAAATAAGAAAGATTTTAAAAACTTATTTGATGCTTGCGGTTGGTTCCTGAACCGATAAGAAACCAATCGGAACCGGGAACTGAACCCAAAAATGAATCGGAGCTAGCGGTTCAAGAACCGAGATAGCGGTTCACAAATTAAATATTTTAAAACAAATTTACGGTAAACTAACGGAGTTCCTTAGTCAGGGAACTCCGATAAACACAAAATAAACCCCGGTTCCCCACCGGTTATACCGAACCAGGAGAAACAGAGAAATATATTATTTAAATACAGTACAAAAACAACGGTTTAGCTAATATTTACAACTAGCAAAAGGCACCAAATGAAAAGGAGAAAAAATACTTATGTATTTTGTAAGTTTTATCGCATCAGGACAGGTAGATGAGGAGAGGATCTCCAAGCTTCTGGTCTAGACAGGCAGAGAAAGAAATCTGAGGGTTTAGAACCTAGGCAATTAGTTTAAGGCAGCATTTGAAAATAGCATGCACAAAGATTCCATCATTTGCATTGCATTCCAAATTCTCTCCAGGCAGCTCAGTCTTAAAGGGACACTGCAGAAGTTATGAATACCTGAGTATTACTGGGGTTAGAAATGTAAACTAACACGTTTTGGTGTGGTAACACCAGTATTGTTGACACTCATGTTTTTACTCTTTAAAATGAAAAAGGAGCCTGAATCAAACAACCAGCTATATCAGCAGTCTCTATAGAATGAGAACAATCATAAAATGTGTTTTTTTAAAATAGTGACACTTTGAGGCTAAATGGGGTTGACAGTATTCCTTTAATGTACTTCGGTCAAGGAAAAGAAGAGGTCACTTGATATATGAAATATAAGCTAAATGTGTGTATGCTTCTTCAAAGGTTTTCCCTTGGATGTCAAGAGTTTTTTTTTTTTGTTTTGTTTTTAAACTCGACTTTATAGTTTAGATCATCGTAACAATACATTACATTCATAGTCATCCTAAACCGCCTTCCATCCTCACCGGGATGAAATTTGCATCCTAAGCATTTTATCTGGGTTGTACTTTCTGTGCATGGTTCCCATCTGTACGTATTATGTCAGACACACCTTATTGGTTAACTACTCCCATCAATTCTTCGTTGCTTTTTCACATGTTTATTGCTAACAGATATATATATCCGACAACTTTTACTAGTCATGTTTGTTGGGCTCAGCCCCTATTTGCCTCAGCAGTTCCACTCTGATATTACTGCATCCCATGCCTTTCTGCCATGCAATGTCTCACCACTTCCTCCTCCCCTTAAATCCGTCTCTGTGCGTATACATTATCGTTCTCTCCCCTTCATCCTTTATTCCTGTTGTTTTCTTTCCACCCACCCACCCCCATAGGTTATTCAAAGTAACATACACCCTCATGCAATTTGATATTGTATCTACTGTGCCTACAGTTACTGAAGAAGGAAAAGGAAGAAAAAATTACTCACCTTAGTAATGTTGTTTCTTCTAATGGAGTCTTGCTATATTATGACTAATGCAGTTTGTCCCACCATTAGAACTGCTCCGGAGGTGAAAGAGTTAACTTCCATGCAGTGCATGGAACTTAGAGCGCGAGCTCGGTTAGAAAAGCTCTGTCAGGGATATTTCAAACCGAAACCGTCAGATCTTTACGAGCAAAACTCACTAAGGCTCTGTGTGGAAGCTGTAACCTACACTAGCCAACTGGCTACTAAAATATAACACATTTTCTGGTCCCAACACCAAGACTCAAGTCAGGGACCAGAAAAATAAGATAAAATAAAACACAACACCCAAACACCCGACAAGAAGGGTGGAAAAACATAAAAGGGGCATCAATAAGTGCCAACAGTGGACTGCCCACCCCATACCAAAGTAGAAGTTCTGAGAGGGGCAGGCTGGGGAGGTCATAATATAGCAGGGCTCCATTAGAAGAAACAACATTACTAAGGTGAGTAATTTTTCTTCAAACAACATGAAGTCTTGCTATATTACATGACTAATGAAAGACACAGCAGTACCTCCATGGAGGAGGGACAGAACCTACTTAGGAATAGGCTCTGAAGCACGGTTGTGTTAAACCGGAGCATCCTCCTGGCCTGGATATCCAGGAGTAATGCTTGTGAAAGTGTGTACTGTTTTCCAAGTAGCTGCTTGACATATCTCTAAGATAGGGATGTCTCTGGCAGCAGCTAGAGACGCAGCTGTACCTCTGGTAGAGTGCCTCAGACCTGAAGGGGAACCTTACCCAGTTTTTGATAGCAAAATTGGATACAAGAGACAATCCACCTGGCAATGGATCTCAGAGTGGCAGGTCTCCCTTTCCCAACCTCACCATAAGTGAGAAATAGTTGGAGGGAGTCAAACCTGTGACCCTTGGTACGTTCTATGTAGTAACTTAGGGCCCTCTTAACATCTAAGCTGTGCAGCCTTCTCTCACCAGAGGAGGAGGAATGGTCAGTGAAGAACACTGGAAGTGAAATAGATTGGTTAAGGTGGAAATCTGAAACCACCTTCGGCAAAAACTTCCTGTTAGTCCTGAGGACTACCTTATCCCTGTGAAAGGAAATAAAGTCAGTCTCCACTGATAAAGCCTGTAACTCACTTATGCACCTGGCAGAAGTGATGGCTACTAGAAATACAGTTTTCCAAGTCAAATACTTAAGCTCTGCCGAAGACAGAGGTTCAAAGGGGGGTTGCATCAGCTGAGCAATGCAAACATTAAGATCCCAGACAGGGGCAGGGTCCCTGAATGGAGGATTGGTATGAAGCAATCCCTTAAAAAACTTTGAAAATACAGGGTGAGCAGAAAGAGAAGAGGGCTTCCCTGCTGAAATAAAAGCAGAGACAGCTGCCAAATGCACTTTCAGGGTAGCTGGTCTCAGTCCCAAAGAATTAAAATGGACCATATAGTCCAAAACAGTGGGCAAATCAGCAGATTCTGGAGAAATATGCTTCCCAGAACACCATATGGAAAACCTTTTCCACTTGGAGTTATAGGTAGCCCTGGTGGAAGGCTTCCTAGAAGCTTTCAAGATTTCGAGAACACCCTGAGAAAGTTGTAGATCAGCAAACTCTAACTCCTCAAGAGCCAGGCCTTGAGGTTGAGGGATTTGAGATTCGGATACCAGACTCTCCCCTGGGCACAGGTTAACAGATTGTGGTTCCTGGGGAGACACAGGGGAAGATGGACTGCTAAGGACAGAAGGAGTGGGTACCAGGGCTGCCTGGCCCAGTCTGGAGCAATCAGGATCATCTTGCAGGGCTGAGACCTGATTTTGACTAGCACCTTGAACAGGAGAGGGAAGGGGGAAGGCATAGAGAAACTTCCCTTCCCAATCGAGGAGAAAGGCATCCAGGGGGACTGAGCCCAACACTGGGGGCCTGCAACAAAAAAGTGGAAGTTGATGATTGTCTGGGGCTGCAAAAAGATCTATCTGAGGGTGCCCCATCTGGCAAAAACTATCCCCAGTACTAGGGGATCCAGTGACCATCTGTGATGGCCCTGGGAAATCCTGCTGAGAGCATCTGCCAGGACATTGTCCTTGCCTGGGAGGTGAACTGCTATGAGGGAAGTGTTCAGGAATAAGCCAGAGACCACAACTTCGACACCTCGGTGCACAAGGTCAAGACCGAAGTGCCCCTTTGTTTGTTGATGTACCACATTGTAATGGTGTTGTCTGTTCTGACCTGTACCACCTTGTTCTGAACAGATGCAGAAAAAACCTGAAGTGCTAGAAAAACAGCTCTGAGTTCCAACAGATTGATGTGGAGCAGAGATTCCTGAGGGGACCACAACCCCTGGGTGGAGAGGTCGCCCATGTGAGCTCCCCATCCCAAGAGGGACGCATCTGTAGTAAGGGTCAAGGAGTGAGATAGAGGGATGAAGGGCACCCCTTGTCTCAGATTGCTCTGATCCTGCCACCACTGAAGGGCCTGGATCAGGGTTCTGAGTCACTGGGATTAACTTGGATAGGAATTCTCTTTGAGACCAGAAGGCTCTCAAATGGAACTGAATGTCCTCATCTGAAATCTTGCTCCTTGCACTACAGCTGTGGAAGCAGCCATGTGTCCTAGGAGCTGCAGGAAATGCCTTGCTGGTCGAGAGACCTGCAGAGTGAAGGACGAGGCCAGGGCCACCAGGGTCCTTACCCTTTCTAGGGGAAGGAAGGCTCTGGCCTGCTTTGTATCCAGTTCTGCACCTATAAAGGTGAGTACCTGGACAGGTTCCAGAACTGACTTTGGAAGATTGAGAAGAAAGCCCAAAGAGGTAAGCAGCTGCTGGGTAACCTGCAGGTGTGATTTGACCTGGTCTGGAGACTGACCCACAATGAGCCAGTTGTCCAGGTAGGGAAAGATGGCAATCTTTTGCCTTCTTAAATGAGCAACTGCTACTGCCAGACATTTTGTGAATACCCTTGGGGCAGAGGTAAGGCCGAAGGGCATTGCTCTGAACTGATAATGGCCTGAGGGCAGTTCGAATCTGAGGTACTTTCGGTGGGAGTTTCTGATAAGAACATGGAAGTAGGCATCCTTGATGTCCAGGGAAGCTAGCCAGTCCCCTGGCCTTAGGGAGGGTAAAATCATTCCCAGAGTCACCATTTTGAATTTTGGTTTTAAAAGGTGCTTGTTCAGATATCTTAGGTCCAGGATGGGCCGCCACTCTCCTGTCTTTTTTGGGGTAAGGAAGTACCTGGAGTACAGACCCTTGCCCTGGTGTAGGGAGAAACCTTTCTACAGCTCTGAGAGCCAGGAGGGTTGAGACTTCTGTTTCAAGGCAAGAGTCTCTAGAGGGTTTGCAGGTGGAAATGATCTGATTCTCATCTTTGGAAATTTTTTGAAGCTGAGAACCAGACCCTGGCTTACTACTTCCAGGACCCACTTGTCTGATGTTAAAGACTCCCAGTCCTGGACGAAGTAAGCCAGCCTGCCCCCTACAGGTAATGGAGAACCGGCCCTGGGCATCCCATCAGGGTGCCTGTTTGGCAGGGGCTTTAGGCTGAGGGGTGGGAGCAGACCTGCTTGTACCCCGTCTGCCTCTCCCTCTGAAGAACCCCCTCTGAACATAAGCTGAAGAGGAGGCCTGGGTCTGGTAAAAAGGCCTGTGAAAAGGCCTGCCTCTACCCCTGGGGGGCTGCCTCTGAGGAGTGGCTTGCCGTTCCTTGGCTTGTGCACTCCTATAAGTGGTTCTATATTCATCCATTTTCTTCATATAATTCTCTGTCTGCTCCCCAAACAGAGAATTTCCCACCACAGGAAAATCCATAGCCTTAGACTGGGTATCCTGTGACAAAGTAGTACACCTGAGCCAAGACAATCTATGAAAAGCCACAGATGTAGCCATGACTCTAGAGGATACATCATTAGAATCCACTGCAGCATGAAATTGCACCTTAGATGCCTCAGTACCATCAGCAGCCACCTGCTCCAGCTCCTTGGCAAGCTGGCCAGGGGCCTGTTTGGCTAAAGCCATGACAGTATCCCATCTAGATTTTTGGTATCTCGCAACATAAGCCATATAGTTTGCTTGTCTGAGTCCCAAAGACGCTGCCATGTATTGTTTTTTGGCCATGGCATCAATCTTCCTGGAGTCCTTGTCAGGAGGATGTGACGCCAGGGGAATATTAGCTTCATCACAGACTGCAGCCTGAACTACCCCAACATGGCTGCATTGCTGTGAAAGAAATTCTGTATCCGGACCTGACAAAGTGTACCTCCTGTCCATCTTTTTATCCACAGGAGGCACAGAATTAGGAGCTTTTAAAATTTTTATTGTTTGTTTCCTAAACAATTTATGTAAAGGAATAGATAATCTCCTGGACTCTGGGATATCCATCATCTCTACAAAGTCAGGCTCCTCTTGCTCATCCAAAGCCTCCTCTAAAGGAAGCTGGAGGGTTTCAGCAACTTTTTTATAAAAACAGAAAATGAGAAGGGGGCTCAGCAAGCCTAGGGGGAGATTCTCCTAAAGGTCTGTCTGGGGAGCTGTCCGGTTCAATGGGCACATCCAGACTTTCAAAGTCACATTCACACTGATCATAATCATCCTCCCCTCCTCTGGTTCATAAAATCCTCTATATCATATTCTTGAACCGTGGAACCGAATCGAACCGACCTTTGCCAGATAGTGGCGGTTCGACGGAACTGGAAAGTGACTGACAATCTGTATTGCCCTGGCTATCTCTGCAGTTGGAGAAGGGATTTTTGACTCCACACCTAGTGACTTTCTAGTTCTCTTTGCTGGAACTGGCTCCTCACAGTCAGATTTACGTTTGCCCGAGGAAGTCTGGCCCTGGTCAGAGGGCACTCCCTCCGGTTCGGTTGGCACCGAACCGGGCTGGCCATCGGGTCAGCGGACTTTTTGGCCTCTCGTCCCCTGAGCCTACCAACTCTCTTATCTAGGGTAGCTGCAGGGAACTTCTTGCAAATCTGGCAGTCTGCATTGAGGTGGTCAAACCCCAGACAATAAATACATGTGGTGTGTGGGTCAGCCTTGGCAAAGGCTTCCCCACAGACACTACAGTGTTGAAACCCAGTGGGCCCGGTTTTTCTTTTGGGTTTCTCAGACATAATGCCAGCCTAACCAAAAACTTGCCCTTTTTACGGCAGTGCCAGGCAGACACCTTATCGGTTCCCAACCGTGTCATTGGTCGTGGAAACGTAATGAAATCCGCTTTTTTTTAGAACCGATAAGAACCGGGAACCGCACTCTAACAAGCCTTAAAACGCTTCAGAATGAAGTTTAAATACAATCTGATCGGTTCAAACCGAACCGATAAACATTTACAAGTTCCACAAAGAAACCTATCTATTACTTACAATACCATAGACAGAGCTTGAACCGACCGGTTTGCGGTTAAAATAATGATAATCGCGGTTGAATTTAACCGAGAAAAAACTCTTTAAACCGAGAAAATGAACCGAGCAGCAGGAGGAATCTCCGGAGCGACTGTTCAGTGAGGTGGAGTAAAGAATCTGACGGTTTCGGTTTGAAATATCCCTGACAGAGCTTTTCTAACTGAGCTCGTGCTCTAAGTTCCATGCACTGCATGGAAGTTAACTCTTTCACCTCCGGAGCAGTTCTAATGGTGGGACAAACTGCATTAGTCATAATATAGCAAGACTTCATGTTGTTTGAAGTTAGATTTGTGTCCCCGGTCAATGCCGTCCCTGTCTAGATTCCTGGTGAGAGCTTGTTCTGCAATAAGGTGGGCACATGTGCTTTCCTGGTTACTAGTCCTATCAACTGGAACAAATCTGCATTTGTTCACTCAGCACAACTGGAAGCCTTCTTTAATAAAAGACTTAAAACATTTTTTATAATGCCTTAAAGCAGCAGTATTTGTGAGTCATTGTACATTTTTTTCAGCAATAATGTTTTCTGGCAAATATATCAAGATACCCATTTTCCTATATTCATTTTCTTTTATTTCTGAATCACGATACAGAATTTGAAAGTTTTTAAAAGTTCCCGTTTCTGTGTCATGCCCACCATGGAAAAAATTAAATATCATGGCACAGTGCTAACAAACAAAGTTTAATTACCTGGTACCAATAAGAAAACAATGCCAGGTCTTGTTAAATTTTTTTTTTTTTTACAAATATAATCAGTTTTTGAGCAGCAGCACTCACCCATCTATCAGACTGATGTTTTGAGCAATGGCGTGTGCTTTTTCAAAGCATGGTGTATAATGCACGTGACTCCAGTGGTTCATGTAGCCGTCTCCTTGTTGCAAGTACAGTGCTGTGCTCTTTACTATAGTAAACATATGCTAACACCACCCTGATACATGCACAGTATGGATAATCTAGCATGTGCATTCAGCAGCTAGATACATAGATACATAGACAGTGTCGGCAGATAAGGGCCTATGGCCCACCCAGTCTGCCCATTTGAGCTTGTAAGTTCAGTTTATGTTTTCCTAGAAGTCTGTTGCCCCTTACCCCCGACCTCCAGAATTCCTTTATGTCTATCCCATGCATTCTTAAAACCAGTGCTTGTTTCAGCCCCCACCACTTCCTCTGGCAGGGTGTTCCACTTGTCCGCCACCCGTTCTGTGAAGAAATTCTTCCTCATGTTTTCTCTGAATCGTCCTCTCTCCAACTTCATCCCATGCCCTCTAGTCCTGGAACATCTTTTTCGCTTAAAAATAGTGTATTCCTGCACCCTGTTCCTCCCTGTGAGATACTTGTATGTCTCTATCATATCCCTCTCCCTCCTCTCCTCCAGGGAGTACATGTTCAGTTCCTTCAACCTGTCTTCATAGGACTTGTGATGCAATCCATGAACCATCTTTGTTGCCCTCCTCTGAACCTTCTACCCTGTCTATGTCCTTATGTAGGTATGGTCTCCAGAACTGTACACTGTACTCCAGGTGGGGCCTCACTAGTGTCTTGTATAGTGGAATTATGACCTCCTTTTCCTGCTGGTGATGCCCCTGCCTATACATCCCAGCATCCTATTTGCTTTACCTGCTGCCTTGTCACACTGTTTCTACCTTGAGGTCATCAGAGATGATAACCCCAAGATCCCTTTCCTGCTTGGTGCATGCTATATCCTCACCCCAACTGATATATTGTGCCAGGGTTTTTGTGCCCTATATGCATTATCTTGCACTCTTGCATTGAATTTCAACTGCCAAACCCCTGACCATTCTTTAAGTTTCTGCAGGTCCCTTCTCATTCTGTCTACACCCTCTGGTGTGTCTACTCTGTTACAGAGCTTTGTGCCATCAGCGAACAGTGAAATTCTGCCTTCTAGGTCCTGTGCAATGTCACTGATGAAGATGTTGAAAAGGACCGATCCCAGCACTAATCCCTGTGGTACCCCACTGGTCACTCTTCCCTCTGTGGAGTGACAGCCATTTACCACCACCCTTTGTGTCCTGCCACCCAGCCAGTTACCTACCCACCACACTACTGTCCTGCCCACACCCGTATTCCCCAGTTTGTGTAATAGTCTTCTATGTGGCACAGTGTCAAAGGCCTTGCTGAAGTCCAGATAGGCCATGTCCACTGCCCTCCCCTGATCCACCTCCCTAGTCATCCAGTCAAAAAATTCAATGAGGTTGGTCTGACATGACCTCCCCCCTGGTGAAACCATGCTGCCTTGGGTCCTGTAGTCCATTGACAACCAGATGTTCCACCAATCTCTCCTTCAGTAGTGCTTCCATGATCTTCCCCACTACCGAGGTGAGGCTCTACAAAACAGATTTTTAGAAATTGCCAGTGGGGCCATCTTTAATGACATGAGTCATTAATTGCAAAATCAACAATAAAAGCTGTTTTAAAAATATCCGAGAAAACTGAAAATACACTGAGGATGACTAAGAATGTCAGAAATACATTTTTGTTTAAAAACTATATGATAAATCCCCCGACTAAAAAAATACTGCTGGTTAAGCAGGCATGTACAATAACAAACTGTGTTTTTACTTTAGCAGGTTTACTTGTTTAATGTTCTCGCCAATGTTTTAATTGTATTGGTTGTGGTGAAACATTTGTTGTAGATTTTGTTGTTGGGTATCTTGAACATTTGAAAAAGTGTCCTATAAACTGCTTTCATTTATTCATTCATTCATATTATCATCATACTCCACAATGCACTGGGACATTTGCAGCACCCCTAAGCCCTGCCTATGATTTTTAAGGGAATTCACTGAGAACCTAACACAGGGTTTCATTTTGAAGCCCACACATCATCCTTGCTGTGCCCACACTGCCACCCTTCCAGCTCCTCAGATGTTCCATGGGTACACTGGGGCAGGAGCCTGAACATCATGGGGCCAAGTAACTGCAGCGAAGGCAAGTAGATTTTAAGCCTTTTTGCACTAGCAATTAAAACCCTTGCTCAACTACATATAGAAAAACTGACCCCAAAGTGTTAAGAACGGGCTGATTCTCAACAGAGTGAGCACTATGACATTATGTGACACTGAGAGGTCCTGATAACACAGAACCCACTCGGTGTTAAGAATGAACCCATTCAAAAAATGTAGAGGTTATTTATTTTGTGTGATACAAGGGTTACCATATGTTGTGACCAGAACTGGGGAGTAAATGAAGATATTTCTTCTGAGACCGGAGAAAACTGCAGTGAAAAGATACTAAGGTAAAAACTTTCTGTTACAGTTTAAAATATCATCTGTGTACATTCACACTATAATGAGAGTTTTGATTGACAGATTTATGTGGAAAATGTATTTCCTAGTGACTTTCTTGAATTGTTTGACAGATTCGAGTTAAAAAAAATTAGGTGCTAAGAAAAGCTTTTTGAAAACACCAGCAAAATAAGATGACCAAGTATTACACAGTATTATGAACTAACACCCTGTTCTGATGTCTAACAGAGATCTACTGGAATGCTAACAGTTTATGGGCCACATCCTAAGTAAATCTATAAAAGCAGTAAACCTATGTAACATGCTGAGAAATGTTATCACACACTTCTAAGAGGTAAATAGCTGAGACCAAATGATTTGCCTCCAATGAGCCCAATGGTTTAATTTGATATATATTTTTGTTTTATTAAGCCTATGGCAAAACAGTACTGTAGAGGATTGTGTATGGGCAACCACACACAACAAGCCTACGTCCAAATCGTGAGGTTGCCATAAAAACCAAGAACAATGAGCGCGAAGCTTGAGCGGTCTTACAGTTGCCATGGAATCCTCAAGATTCTGTCACAGATTTGTCTGCATATGGACAATCAAAAACAACAAAACATGCTAAAAAAAGCAGCGCTGGAGGCAAACTGAGCAGTGCAGGCAGTGATTTATTAAGACTGCAGCAACCAAATAAAAAGTACAGCATCAAGCTACCACAGCACTTCAGACCATAAAATTCTTCAGCAAGGGGCGGGGTTGTATAGACATGTCACTCCATAAACAGTGTTCACTAAGCTGCAGATACCCCGTACAAGCATGGATCAAACAGGCAATATAGAAAAACACAACAGTAGAACACAGTAAAAAAACTATGGCCCCCCAAAAATTAATCTAATAATCTAGAAAAAAAAAACAGGAGTGAAAGGGTTGGCTAAACATGTTATGGGGCTGGCAAGCAATCTAAATAAATTAATTTAATAAAATACAATTAATTCATTAGTAGTTTCAAAATTAGATAGTCACTGAAATGTCAGGTTCAGTCCATCCCCTGCTGGTAGACTTCTTGGCACCTCACAAGGGAGGCAGGGAGAAGGTAAAAAGGACAATTAAATATATATCATAAGATACATAGTAACAGGCAGTCTCAAAGACAAGGAGTTAACAAAAAATTGGTAATTATTTCAAAAATGGGATGACATCCCAAGCATCATTGTGCCCAATGGATGAAAGGGCTCCTAAATTATAGATACGATAACTCTATTACGTAGGTCAATAAGCCAGTCTCTGCGTCACAGTTTCAAGGGTATGTGATTGATGCCCATAAAATGCATCGTCTTGGGATCTCCTTAGTGGTGTATAAGCCAATGTAGTCCTACCAGTCTGTCACCCTTTTTGCTAGCAGTAAAACAAACACTCTCTAGAATCCTGCCTTTCATAGGCCTAATAGTTCTGCCTATGTACAAAGAGGGACAACACCATATGGCAGGGGTTGCCAACCTGTAGCTCGCGAGCCACATATTGCTCTCAAAGCAGTTTGATGTGGCTCTTGAGGGGGCTGACAATTACGTGTCAAGTACATGTCACAGTCTTAAATTTTTTTTTTTTGAAATTCACAATCTTTATTGAATTTTATTAGACACAAGAAGTATGACAAAGAAAAAACTGAACCACATTCCAATGACAACCAGAATCAAATTAGTGGTAACATGACACCAGAATTTCACAGGATCAAATGTAACAAAAGAATAACCTACTACTATACCCAACCCCCCACCATCCCTCCCTCACACCACCCCCCACTCCCCACCCCTGGAGTGTGCCCTATTAAGAGAAAACAACGTGACAAAGAGATATCAAAAGGTGAAACTACATCAACAATGACAAGCATCAAAAGAGAATAATACATACCAAAACAAACAGAGGCACGCAGTATCTAGGCCTTAGTTCAGATATAAAGCATATAGTTTACCCCATTTCTGGTTGAAGGAGGCTATGAGATCCCGGGAGCTAGCAATTAATCTTTCAGTATTGAAACAGAGAGACATTTCTTTCATCCACTCAGCATATGATATTACCAATTGGTCCATCCAATGTTTGAGAACCAGCCTTTTGACTGCTATAGAAATTAGAGCCATATGAAACCTACGCTCCTGGACACTAATATTGGAGAACATCCCTAAGATACATATTTCTATAGTAAACAGCTCACCCAATCCCAGAAGGGGACCCAGATTGGATTGAATTGTGACAGTCTTTTAAATTTGAGAAAAGTCAAAGTACAGGAGCTGAAAAGTGCCCTGAGTGCTCAACAAGCTACTTTTACTAAACCTGCAAGCAAATCTAAAGCTACAGAGCCGCTCTGAATGATTATTTTTAAATTACAACCATTTTTAAAAAATTCTGTAACTTAATACATTATAATTACTATTTACTATGACTGTGTTATTATTTTAACTCCTAAATATGTATATATATGGTTATGGTAAACCCTGCACGTTGGGTATGATACAGGCCGCACATTGTTGTGGCTCACATCTCACTGAGAAATTTAAATGTGGCTCATCATGACCTGGAAAAGGTTGGACAGGGACCCCTGCCATATGGCACAAATTACAAATTCTGTACAGCAAGTAATGAGGTGTCTTATCTTCTAGCAGAACCATTTGAAGGGCTAATGAAAGCGTGTCCCTGTTTCACATAAACACAGGTATTACAAGTTCCATGGTGGTGGAAACTTAGTGGGCGGAGCAGAAATCCTGCTGGTGTCTGCATGTGTGGATTGGTTGTATCCATATAGTGGCTTCTGACTAGACTATCTGACACCAGGGTTTTTTCTGTATACAACATGTGGGCGAATTCCCATAGTGTCCTTCAAATCCGGATCTGCTGAGAGGACACCCCAGTGTTTTTTTTAACAATGTCAGCTCTGGACAGAGTAATGGCATTAAAATCTCACACCAAATTAACTTGGTTGGTATCTGTGGACAATTTGGGCTTGGGGATAAGTATATCGTCCCTTTGGTTACTTATAGTTATAGTTCCACTGTGGAATCTGTAATGTCTGTGTTTGAGAACTGAGGCTGCACTTTCATTAGTCCTACAAATGGTGCTGCCGATGAGATAAGATACCTTAGTACTTGCTGCACAGAGTTTGATACTTATGCCATATGCTGTTCTTGTCCCACTTTGTACTTCACCCGCCTTCTCTGTAGTTACATGGACCCATGATGTTTAGGCTCCTGCCCCCAGTGTACCCATGGGACATCTGAGGAGCTGGAAAGGTGGCAGTGTGGGCACAGCAAGGCTGATGTGTGGACTTCAAAATTAAACCCTGTGTTCAGTTCCTAATGGATTTCCTTAAGGCAGTGCTTGGGGACCCTGCGAATGTTCCAGTGCCTTGTGGAGTATGATAACAATATGAATGAAAGAATGTATAAATGAAAAAAATGTGACACTTTTTCAAATGTTCAAGACACCCAACAACAAAATCTACAACAAATATTTCACTGGGGAGAACATGAAAAAATTTAACCTGCTAAAGTAAAAACACAGTTTGTTATTGTATATGCTCGCTTAAAACAGCAGTATTTGTTAGTCAGAAAAAAATGTCATTGTATAGCTTTTAAGCAAAAATGTATTTGACATTTTTAGAGTCATCTTAAGTGTGTTCTTAGTTTTCCTCATAATTTGTTATTTATTCCATATGGTGGTATTGTCCCTCTTTGTACATAGTCAGAACTGTTAGGCCTATGAAAGATCAGATTCTGGAGCATGTTCATTCCATTGCTAGCAAAAGGGGTGACACACCAGTAGGGCTACATTGGTTTACACACTACCACGGGGATCCCAAGACAATATATTTTATGGGCATCAATCACATTCCACTGAAACAGCAACTTGGAGACAGGCTTATTTACCTCCTTAAAGACAGCAAATCTCATCTAGAATTTAGGAGCATTTTCGACCATCGGGCTCAATGAAGCTTGAAATATCATCCCATTTTTTAAATAATTACCAATTTCTTCTTAACCTTTTGTCTTTCAGACTGGTTGTTACTATGTGTGTGTTATGGTACATGTTTAATAGACCTTTTTACTTTCTCCCTCTCTCCCTGTTTAGGTACTTAGAAGTCTATCAGCAAGGGGTGGACTGAATCTGCCACTTCAGTTTCAATCTAACTAATTTTGAAACTAATGGTGAATTAATTGTATTTTGTGAAATTAATTTCGTATTTAAACTGCTTGCCAGGTTCTCGGCCCTATAGCCTGTTTAATCAACTCCTTTACTCTTATTTTTATTCTAGATTATTATTGGGGCACATAGTTTTTAACCGTATTTCACTGTTGTGTTTTTCTACACTACCTGATTGATCCATGCTTGTACCTTTAACTGAGCACTATTTATGGATTAACATGTCGTTACAACCCCGCCCCCTGATGAAGAACTGCATGGTTTGAAGTGCTGGGGTAGGTTTTTATTTAATGTGTTTTTTATTTAAAGCTTCTGATTGCATTACCTTTGAGCTAATAGCTCTTTACAAAGGTTCCACATCAAAATACATGATGCACAGAGTCAGAGCTGGATACCTAGGTTTCTAACATTCAGTACAACTTAACATAAATAGCTAATACTAAGTTTAAAGCAGGTTAATATGCAGTAAGCAGCCCGAGGCCTTGTCATAATAACAGTTTGCTATACATCCACAGTCTTGGATTCCCAGGAGCGTAGTGGAAACAGGGAGTCAGAGGTATGATATTCCCTAGCAGGTAGAGTAACTACAGAGTCAGTGGTAGGGAGGGATGCCAGTAGTATCAGTGACAGGGAAATGGATTATTTGTGGTGAATGAGTGGAACAGGAGAATGAGGGTTAGGGGTAAAGAATTGGGTGCAATGAGGGTTGGGATAGGGTGTAATGTAGATTAGGGTGAGGTGCCGTCATTGTATTTGTTCGCTCCAGTCTCAATAAATCACTGTCTGCACTGCTCAGTTTGCCTCCAGCATTGCATTTCTAAGCATGGCTTGATGTTTTTGATCCCCAGTTCAGCTCCCTCTTGCCACACTGCACTGAGACTTGCCCTTCCCTGTTCTTGTCTGAGTATGGATGCCCATACACAGTCTTCTACAGTGTATGGGCATCCATTTTCATTAAAATACAGACATCTTTACTTTTGCAGGAGGCAGCTTTTGTTTCTGTCATAGAGTCAGACTCTGCATTCTTCATTTCAAAAAAATGAATCTGCTATTTGAGGCACATGGGACACATGAGGATTCTGCAGCGACCAATCACTGGCAAAGAGAGTGCACATCTTTTTATTTCCCATGGCAGTTAAGGTGAGGGGTGGACATGCTTATGGGTTTGAGAGCAGGAAAGTTTGATGTTCCTCACTCCACTTTCATTCTGTGAAGTGGCGGGGGGGGGGGGCAGACTTAGCATGCACTAATGATGGTCTAGTCTAGTTAAATAAACTGCTTCTGACTCCGTTGTTGGTACAACTAGACGAAGGCCACCGTGCAGTGGCATTCCAAGTTGTTGAGCTGCAATAGTGACAGGGGTACCCGGTTAGAATAACGCTACATGAATACAGCCAGTTTAGAGAGCACTAGCTCATGTAGCGCTCGTACGGACAGCAAGAGGGGATCTACAACGCTTTCAGTAAGCACTCCCCAGGTTACTGTCCGTGGTGCTCACCACAAACAAGAGCACCAGGATCCAGGAGGCTGACCGAGCTGCTCCCGTGGCATGGAGGGCTAGGGCATAGAGCAGCTCAGCCGGCAGCAGTGGAGACCAGGGTTCTAATCCTGGTCTCCAACATTTTTGTGCAGTTGGGACTTTGTTTCTTTGACACAGGGCGATGGAAACAGTATTCCACAGCCCCACATATTTTAACTTTTCCCGTGATCCGCTCCCCCCCAAGAGTGAGAATCCTTCAGTCCGGGGGTGCATGGGACAGAGTTCCCCGTGTTGGGGGGTGCAAGGAGCAGATCCCCCCCTTCAAAAATAAGACTGACAGTATTATTGCAACGCTATTGTTGCCGATGGCATTGTGGTCGGCGCTATTCTGACCCAGTACCGTGACATCCATACTGCAGAGTAACAACATTTTGACAGCACTACTGCAGAACAACAAGTCAAGCAACAAACTAGAGACAGAATTCCATCTCCAGCCATGTTCCGCCATACACTATATTCACTGATGCAAATGACTCGCAGTAGTACGAAGTGTTCATCTACGTGCAATTCTAAGTCAAACCAACATGCCTCGAATTGGCTAAGAGTAAAGATGTGGCTACATACTAGGAAGGAGTACTGCTCCATTGGCTCTGTTCAACAATGTTTTAATGCCCACGTACTGTACTTACTAAAGAATACAGGAGCCAGGCATGCAGGGAGCAGGGTGCACAATGTGTTGTCAAATTTAGCTCTTTGGTATTAAGGAGTAACAGTGAGCACTAACAGACCCACACCCAACTGTGGGGATGGTTGAAATTTGCACTTTGCAAAAAAAAAAAAAAAAAAAAAAAAGTGTTTTTACTTATCGTTTACTTCAGTATAGACTGTATCAGGTTGATTCGGCTGCCTCCCAAGCCGACATCTGCAGTAACCAGAAATACCTGACATAACTGAAATAACTGATATCAGAGCAGGGCTGCAGGGCTGGGAAATTCTATAGCCTGCAGTGCATGTTAGAGTTTCTATAAGCTCAAATCAGATGCATGCCAGTCCTGATGTTTTTCAGGAGCTAAGTACAGTCTACTGTGAATGTAGTTAGCCCCAGGAGGATACACAGGGCCACCAAACAAAAGAACAAAGTCTATAAAAAAATGTAACATGCACTGCAGGCTACTGAATCTCCCACTGCTGCAGCCCACATCTGACATCAGCTGCAGGAGATTCTGGGATTTCTATTTACAATCAATGTCAGCTTGCAAAGCAGCAGAATCAGACTAACACAATCTACTTTACTGCAGTAAACAAAAAGAGAAAAAAACCAAAACATTTTGCACACAAACTGCAAATTGGGACCAGCCCAGCATTCTTGGGTGTAAGGTCTCAATAGTGACTGTTCCCATTTAAATCCAAGCAGCTATCATGGAACTGAGATTCTGGACTACCGGGACAGAGTTTACCATTTGTTCTCTCCATGTATCACGTTTCCCCGTAGTTTTTCTTCAGAATCACTAGAATTACAGACACATTTACATGTCAATGTATTTGTATTTACATACTCTTTTTGAGTGTGAAGCACTGGAAGGGCTCTATGTTCCACAGTCCATACCTTTCAAGCCAACATGATACACACAAACAGCTCCACTGCCCTTTTCTAGCAGACCTGCTTAATTCTCATCACCTTTCTACTCCAAACTCCAACTACTCTTAAGTACCTTCAGGTATTTTCACCTTCTTGACTCTGAACGGCCTAAGTTTTCATCAGGTCCTTGCACACATGTATATACATTTCTGCTACCTGCAATTAATTTATTTATATGCAAATTAATTTGCGGATATTTGCATGTATTTCATCATTATTTCTTTATTGTATATGCCCTCCTTATTAGTTCTACTCTGATGCGTAAATGACCCTGCTCCTGACTCCTCATGCCCCCCCCCCAAAAAAAAATTGGTTTGATGCCTAAATGTGGATTTCCTGGTGTGCCAAAATTCCAAACATATAAATTAATAAAAATAAGAATAAATCCTACCTGCACTATCAGTTTAAGGGTCCTGCATGACATGCTTTTTGCAAGCTGTCTACCTATGACTTACTAGATGCAACTAATATACTGAGAGATTTTTACACAACAATATGTTAGTGTCTGTGACGAAGAACTATGCAGTCAAAGCTATCACCAAAGGCTAATCTTCTCTGGAGTAAAAATGAGCCATATTAACACAATAATATGGTACGGTACAATGTTTATAACAGTTCTACACTGTCAGAGATATGACAATCCCATCAAACTCACAGACAAAATTACAAAAGGAATGCAAAGTGACTACACAGCCATGTTTTAATCTGTTAATGCTGCAAACACTGTCTAAATGCCTCTTAACTACCTTGAAATGCTAAAAATGCAAGAAGAAACAGCTAAAGTAAGTGAGAGAAAATAAATCCGACCACAGGACTACACAAGAAGCAGGTTTGCACTCTGACTTGAGAATGTGCTGAAATATATGATTTTGTCCATTTCAATCTGAATAAAGCTGAGTTAAAAAAATAAATACGTCTGGATACCACACAATTTTAAAGAAATAGAAATTTTCCTTTGGACAAATGTCTATGGCAAGGTCAAAATCACAGCAAATGTTGACATGTGTGGACACTCAACTAGCAACATCAGATTTTGGTTAACAGTAGGTAGCAAAATCAGATTTGGGGGCAAACAAGGGTGACCAAATTCTGTAGACCAAACCCAAAATCAGATATGCAGGCCACATCACACTCAAGGTTGGGTTTTGCATCCCAAAACGGTAGGGAGCATTGTGTAATGGTTAGGGCACTAAGATGTGAAACCGGAGATTTCAGGCAAATCCACCTACAGTCACTGGCTCACTGTGTGTGTCCCTTTAGCAAGTTGCTTCTCCCTATGCTTCAGTCTTCCCAGCAGTGAAACTAGATGGAAGTGAGATGTCACAGAGAATGAGATGATGCAACTCAGTTGGACTGCCCTAGGTAAATACATATAAAAAAAAAGAAGAAGAAAGGTGATAGCAACTCCTGTAATTGTGACTCATGGACGCCAAGATTTAAGCTACACCTTGAAATGCAAATTAATATAAACTGAGCTCTGTGATTAAAGGTGTTCACAGCATAAATTCCAAGCTGTGGAAGCTGCTAATTAAGACAGCTTAGCCATCACTGTTACAAAATACAGTAAGTTGCACTTCAAATTCCTTCAACCAAAACATTGACGGGTGCCAGACTGACAACCCCCATTTACTCTGACGGGGGGGGGGTTGTATTTGAGGTCTAAGGAAACACAGCAATTTCCAGTCATGTAGCACTACTCACTCATGACAAGTCATGAGTGGGGACAACCCTCAGAACTGATGATTGCTTTTTACAATCAAATGAGAACAAGTATACTCTGATCCCAAATATCTGCTGTACCAGATTTTGGTCGGGTCAGTGGGAGGACTACACTCCAGAGAAATCAGGGCATTCCACACTGATAGGTTTCCACTGAAGACAACTGAAGCACAGGACAATCCAAGCAACCTATTGATTCGTATCACTGGGATTCCAGGATAGCCTCATTTATGAGACAAGATATCTTGTTTTCATGGGAGGCCCAAGACACAGCAGTTCACAGAGAAGATATATACACATTAGAAGTTGGGCACTCACCCCTCCAAATGACAGGAACACCAGTGCTTTAGTTTAAGTCCATTTATTAAAGAAAATAAGACATCCAGAGGACAGGACCACCTGATGCATTTCGGATCACATGACCCTTTATCAAAGGCTGTCCATTACAGTGAGAACTCACTATTTATGGTCACAGACTGATGACATCATGAGGACTTGTCATCCGTTACTATAACAGCTAACATATAAACATTATAACCACATAACTCTTATGAAAGTTTAAAGAAAACATTTTTTAAAACACTGTGAGACAAGCTATTCTGTTATATACAGATTTAAATACAACATAAAATCCATGTACTCTAAAATGCATTCTAATGTTCTGTATGATATAATTACTATTGCACTCTTCAGATTTGTATCTTTTTCCTACAAAAAGGTCCTATATTAAGAGCAGTATTTAATCCTGGTTTCCTAATAGCTCCCAACTGCACCATCCATAAGACTTCCCTTTCAGCAGGAGGTCATTGTAATTACCCCCCCCCCGTCGGTTATTACATTCTTTGTCAATAGCTTGAAACTTAAAAGTCTGTTCCAAACCATTCCTAGCATCCCAAACATGTGCAGCTGTGGCATAGGTTCTGTCACCTTTTTCTGTTGCCCTTAAATGTTCTCATACCCTAACTTTATATGTTCTTTTTGTTTTGCCAATGTAAAAAGGACTGCAGGTATACTTTGCCATATATAGTACCCCTTGGGTATCACAAGTTATCAATTGTCTCACATTGTATTTTTTCCTGGAATTGCTACTTTCAAATTCCTTCCGAAACTACGCTGTCATAAAAGCTGCATTTTTTACATTGATAGCGCCTAGTTGCATTTTTTTGCAACCATGTATTGCCTACTGTTGGTTACTAGTAGTGACTCTGTACTAAAATATCTTTCAAAGTGGTGGCCCTTTGAAATGCCATTTGTGGTGGTTCTTTGGTTATTTCGGTTAGCCCTGGGTCACTGGCTAACACTGACCAATGGGATTTTACAATTCACTTTAAATGTGAAGTTTGTGCTGAGAATGTCGTAACAAAATTAAAACATGCTGCATTCCCTACTGTTCTTCTGGTTTTTGCAATAAACTCATTCATTCTCATGGTTCTGCATGTTCTCTGGCTTTATTTATAATATACTTGTTACAATCTCTCTCTGCAAATCATTGTGTTAAGTATTTCAATCCTCTGTCTCAGCTTTCTACTGTACTACAATTACGCTTTATGTGCAGAAATTGCTCTTTGGGAATGTTATCAATGGTGTGCCTAGGATGGCAGCTCGAAGCATGGAGTACTGTATTGCCATCCACAGGCTTTCTGTATAAATCTGTGGTCAATGTACCATCTTTCAACTTCATGATTTTGAAATCCAAATAATTAACTTCATTTTTACTTGCATTAAAAGTGAATTTTAAGTTAGGATTAATGCTTTGGAGATGATCAATAAAGACTTTCAATTCCAATTCACTGCCCTTCCACATAATTAAAACACTGTCTATAAAGGGCTTCCATATATACACTTTATCAAAATGTATGTTCACATCTCTATTAAAAACAGATTTGTTTTCCCATACACCCACATATAAATCAGCAATTGAGGAGCCACATGTGGCCCCCATTACTATCCCCTTTATCTAAAAGTAAATATCTCTGTCAAATATAAAGGTATTGCATTTTAAAACGAATTCCAGCTATTTTAATAACAGTTCAGCAGGTGGGTTACATTCCTCTTCTCTTCGATTCAGAAACGTGGCTGCCGTATCTAATTCTCCTTCATGTGGGATGTAAGTATATTAAGACTCAGTGTCTAATGTTACTAGAAAAAAATATTCCTACACAGACAAATCATCTATTATATTCAACATATCAGTGGTATCTTCAATATGTGACAGTAGATCATTAACAAAGGGGTGTAGGTAAAAATCCACAAACTACAATAGTGGTTCCGTCAGGGAACCGATTCCACTAACGATAGGGTGGCTTGTTTTATGCATTTTGGCATGATGTAAAACACTGCTCAAGTTAGATTCACTGTTCTAAGAAAGTTTTTTGTTTTGGCATCAAAGAACCCCTCATCGCATGCATGTTTTAATGTCTCATCAATAGAGAATTTAAAATCAGAAGTGGGGTCTGTTCTCAGTTTTTGATAAAATTCAATGTCATCGAGTTGTCTTTTAACCTCGGGTACATAGTCATCTCAGTCCATTAAGACTACACATCCCCCCATATCTGAGGATTTTATGATCAAATTTGAACAATTTTTTAGCATTTGTATAGTGTCTCTTTCATCTTGTGTCAGATTATTAAAATTAGGAACAGGCAGATTTTCAAAAAGTATCTCTAAATCATTTTCCACTAAATCTTTAAACAAACTGATTGCTGCGGTGGGGTGGGGGGGACTCAGAAGGTGGTTGAAATCTGGATTGTTCATTCATCAAGTTATTTTGTGTTTCATTTGTGTTTCTGTTGTGATAAAATGATTTTAAACCAAGATTTCTACACACAATTTGTAGGTCAATGATCATTTGAAATTTATCCATGCATGCGGTCGATGCAAAACCCAAACCTTTGCTCAAAATATTGTTTTCCACTTCTGTTATAGCATGATTAGAGAGGTTAATTATCTTGATTGGTACTATTTCCTTCTACCCTAGTAGCTGTTGTACCTCCTCTGTATTGTTTGGTTGTTCCTGTTGTAACCTCCTAACACAGAAACATAGACTTTGATGGCAGATAAGGACGGCTTGGCCTACCTAGTCTGCCCATTTCCCTACCTACTGGATAAGCTGCAGATCCTAGTTAACCAACAGCTTCCTTCCTCCTACCCCCACTAGAATTGCCTTATGTCTGTCCCATGCATTCTTGAATTCCTCCACTGTTTTTGACCCCACAACATCCTCAGGAAGGCCATTCCATGCATCCACCACCCTCCCTGTAAACAAAAATGCTTCCTCACATTACCCCTGAGCCGCCCCCCATCTTCAAATTGTGTCCCCTTGTTCTTGCACATCTCTTTTTCTGAAAGATGCTACCCTCTTGGACTTTGTTGATTACCTTGAGGTACTTGAAAGTTTCTATCATGTCCCCTCTCTCCCCCTCAAAGGTATACATGTTAAGCTCCTTTGGTCTCTCTTCGTATGGCTTCTGTTACACACCCTGCACCATTTTAGTTGCCCTTCTCTAGACTGCCTCCATCCTGTCTATGTCCTTGAGGAGATGGGGTCTCCAGAACTGCACGCAGTACTCCAGATGGGGTCTTACCAACTATCTGTACAGAGGGATAACAACTTCCTGTTTTCTACTGGTGATGCCTCTCCTTATACATCCCAGTATTCCCCCCAGCCATCCTTACTGCCTTCTCACATTGCTTGCTTACCTTTATGTCATCTGATATGACTACCCCATGTCCCTTTCCATTTTTGTTAATATCTCCCCCCCCCCCATTGTGTACTCTTCCCCTGGGATTTTGTTTCCCAGGTGCATTACTGTGCACTTCTTTGCACTGAATCTAAGCTGCCATACTTGTGACCATTCTCCAACCTTGTCAAATCCCTTCTCATCCTTTCCACCCCCTCCATGTATCAACCCTGTTGCAGATCTTTGTGTCGTCTGCAAAGAGACATACTTTTCCTTCCAGTCCCTCTGCAATGTCACTTATAAAGAGATTAAAAAGGACCGGACCCAGTACTGAACCCTGCGGTACCCCACTAGTAACCCTCCTTTCTTTGGAGTGGACATTGTTTGCAATTACCCTCTATGTCCTGTTGTCCACCCAAATTTTTACCCAGGCTACCACCCTGGGACCCACTCCCAGGCTGGCTAATTTATTTATTAATCTTTTGCATGGGACTGTGTCAAATGCCTTGCTAAAGTCTCAGTAGGCCATGTCCACAGCCCCTCCCTGGTCTACTACTTTGGTCACCTAGTCAAAGAAATCTATTAGATTCGTCTGACATGACCTTCCCACTGTGAATCCAAGCTGCCATGGGTCTTGTGCCCCGCTGGCCTCTAGGTACTCAACAATTCTTTCTCTCAGAAGTGATTCCATCATTTTCCCTACCACTGATCCTCGCCAGTAATGACCTCAGTCTCTTGCCCCTCCTTGTCTTCCTCCTTCTTCTTCTTGCTGGTAATCGCGAAAACTGGGGCTGCATCTCAGTTGAAAAGGTGGAGCTGATCTGGTGCTTCCCTGTGAAAAAAAGGTTGTGCTTTTGTTGGTTCTTCTCTCAGAACAGAAGTTTGTGCTCTCATTGTTTCTGTTAAATTATTACATGGTGCCATGGATACTTGTCTGTTCAATTCAGTATGACTTTCTGGATATGCAGCCTGTTGCTGTCTTCTGTTCAACTCATCATTTTCGGACTCACTTGCTTCAGTGCTGCATCCGAAAGAAACATGCCTGTCCCTTTTAAGTATTCCTCTCGGTCTACTTTTTTTTTTTTCCATGTGTACACTTAATCTCTCTCATAGCCCCACGGTCCCTATTAAATTACAGAAATCTGAGAACTTTAAGTTCATTGTCCAATTTAAAAATGGTGTTTTTCAATTTTTCATTAAAATAATCAAATTCATCGTGTCTTCTAAAGTACTTCCTTTTCTACCCTTTTCAATTCTTCCCAAAGTGTGAGTTCTCGTTCTTTGCTAAATTTAATAATTAACTTCATTAGTTTAATGCTGGTCTCATTTAGGATTTCTTTCCATTGTTTCCTAAACTTGATGATATCCATAGCATATGTTGTGTTTTGAGTATCTTCAGGCCTCTCGCGATTCTGTTGACTTGGATGTAAGGTTCTAAATGTGTTGTGTTCCAATAAATCCATCTCAGCTGTACTGTTATTCTTGCCAATTCTCAATATGCTCCAAACAAGGAGTGTGCCTCTGTGGGTAGTGAAGACTCCTCATTAACTTCCTGCATGAACGGATTAGCAGTGTTTGCTGCCATGAGTAATTGGTTAACGAAGTTAAATGGATCATCCCTCGTTCCACTGTAGTTAAGATTCGGTGTTGCCTCTAGTGACATTTTCACTCACTGAGGGAAAAACTTTTAATACTGTTGGTGTTTTCCAATTAGAACAGATGTTTTATGTCATTCTTCAGGCTTACCGCAACCTATGTGTTGAACTTCCAAATTCAAGCAAGCAAAACAAAACTGTTCTGCACAGGGCTGGTGGTGCTCCACAACAAAATAGCAAAAATAGACACATTAGAAGTCGGGCACTCACCCCTCCAAATGACAGGAACACCAGTGCTTTAGTTAAAGTCCATTTATTAAAGAAAATAAGACATCCAGAGGTCAGGACTGCCTGATGCGTTTCGGTTCACATGACCCTTTATCAAAGGCTGTCCACTGCATTAATAACTCACTATTTATGGTCAGAGACTGATGACATCATGAGGACTAGTCATCCGTTACTATAACAACTAACATATAAACATTATAACCACATAACTCTTATAAAAGCTTAAAGAAAACATTGTTTTAAAACACTACGAGACAAGTTATTCTGTTATATACAGATTTAAATACAATATAAAATCCAAGTACCCTAAAATGCATTCTCATGTTCTGTATAATATAATTACTATTGCACTCTTCAGATTTTTAAAATGTTCCTAAAAAGGTCCTATATTAAGAGCAGTATTTAGTCCTGGTTTCCTAATACCTCCCAATTGCACTCCCTTTTCAGCTGGAGGTCACTGTAATTACCCCGGTGGGTTATTACATACTTTGTCAATAGCTTGAAACGTCAAAGTCTGTTCCAAACCATTCCTAGCATCCCAAACATGTGCAGCTGTGGCATACGTTCTGTCACCTTTTTCTGTTGTCCTTAAATGTTCACTTATCCTAACTTTAAAAAAGAAAATTGAAAGTTAGGGTACAAGAACATTTAAGGGCAAGAGAAATAGGTGACAGAACCTATGCAACAGCTGCGCATGTTTGGGATGCTAGCGATGGTTTGGAACAGACTTTTAAGTTTCAAGCTATTGACAAAGTATGTAATAACCCACGGGGGTAATTATAATGACCTCCGGCTGAAAAAGGAGTCTTTCTGGATGGTGCAATTGGGAGCTATTAGGAAACCAGGATTAAATCCTGCTCTTAATATAGGACCTTATTAAGAAAAAGAAACAAATCCGAAGAGTGCAATAATAATTATGGTATAGAGAATGTTTATTTATATCTGTATATAACAGAATAACTCATCTCATAGTATTTCCTAGATTTCAAAGACTCTCTTAGGCAAAACTTTATTTAAACAATGCTGCTGTTTGACTTTTTATCCATTGTATACATCATACCAATACTAATGTTCCACTTGTGTTATGCACTGTGAAGGAAACTCAATGAAAACAAAATAAAAAAAAAAGGCAGAGGGATTTCGTAAGTAACATTGAATCAAAATCAGGGCTCTGAAATTCAGGCTGACTTTAGGCGTCATTACAAGATAAGAGACTGACGTGGCTAAAACCTGGTGCCCTAGTGGCAAATCGTCACTATTGGGGGGGGGGGGACGTTTAGTTACTTACCAGTAACGGTATATCTTCGAGAAAGTCTTCTGCATAGAGTCACACCATTAGACCTATAAACCATCAGCATAAAGACCACTCAGAAACTTCTGCCTAGCTGGGCTGCCCACATTCACATACATGGGTGCCACCTGTAGAACATGGGTGGCTTCTTATCTTATCAGTTTCTCACCAGAGACCAGACTGAAACTGTACAATACCCACAGAAACAGAAGACCAGAGGCCCAACAAGGAAGACAGCCAAGGCAGAGGTTTTGGAACGAAATAGCTCATTTGAAATGGCACAGAAAAAGGAGATGACCAGTGGTAGCACTACCACATGCAATGGTGGCAACTCGAGATCAGGAACGATCTCGGGTCATCAGGATCCAGGTGGGGGGGGGGAGAGGATCGGGCATCCCAGAGGATGCTCTCCTCTTCCAGGGAGGGAAAGCTGTGTATCCTCTGCCACAACACTGCCACCTGGGTGATCACAGGTGACAGTGCAGCTGGAGGAACCAAACATGGAATGAGGCAGACACCAACATACTGATGAGCTCAGCGTGTACATGTTATGACATCACCCCATGTGCTGCCTCAGTACCCAGGGAGGGCAGAAAATGGATAATGGACTCTGGCACCAGAGAAAAGCAGTATATCTAGTCCCTTCAACCACGACCTGGCACTCCTGGTAGGACTACTAGCATGCAGATGAGAGCTGCCCACTACCCTCGACCCCACTATCCATAACACCAAGTCAGCCCAAGGGAAGAGCTGAGGTAAATGGGAAGGGGGGGGGGGGCTAAGCTGCCAGTGAAGGAAGGAGGCATAAAAAGAAAAAAAAAGGAGAAGACCAAGCATGCAGTAATAGGTACAACTTCCAGAGTACGCCACCTGAAACACAGCAGGGGGCAGGTGGGAGAGTGAGCTGTGGCTCTATGGAGGAGACTCTCTCAAAGATCTACTGCAGTAACTATGCTATCTTCTTCAAGGACATGTCTCCATAGAGTCTTGCCTTTAGAACAATTTCCAAACAGTACAAAACAGTACAGCTGGAGGCAGGCTACACAGCAGAGACTTAGAAGACCCTCAAGACTGATTGCTGATGTCATCCTTATTATCGACCAGTCCCTTGAAGTTCTTCCCTCTGGAAACCTTTTATTACTGTAGAATATTAATTTGGTAATGGTTTTAATGAGGTTTAATTACATGTTTTAATTTATTGCTGCATATTTTACCTCTTTAGCCTCTGGGATTGGGCACTTTATAAATAAAATTGCCTTGCCTTGCCTCAAGACAGCAGGTTTTGGAGGACAGCATGACCGAAGCCCATGAGGCAGAAGCATATATGTCAGCTGCCGAGAGTAAACAAACACAAGCAACAGAAGTGTCCATGTCATGAAGGAGGGCGCTGAGGAGCCCGAGCCAGACGGTTGCAAGGATTAGTAGCTCTGCAGAAACTACAAATTAAAAGATAAGTTTTACATTTTATAAGGTGGTTAAAACACGGAAAGTGGCAGGACAGACAATCGGAAGTCCAGCTGTATCGCTATGGGCAATCCAAGGAAGGATAAATCTTCCCAGGAGGGAGCAAAGAGCAAACAAAACGCACCCCCGCTTGCCACGAGGTCTGCTCAAGGCCCTGCTACCTCTGAGACTGAGATACCACACGAAGAAACTCTTTAGAGTCTGGGAATAAAAATGAATCATCTTATTTCCTCAGTAGAGGGCCTGGCTTCTCGATTTGATTCCTTAACCAGTAGAGTAACAGTATTAGAAACGGAAGCATCGTTTATTAAAATGGAGACTGAGAAAGCTGGGAAATGCTCAGAATCAGCCCTGGGAGTGACCGCAAAACTAGTGAAAGAAAATACCCATCTCCGTGCAAGGCTAGAAATGCTGGAGAATCAGGCAAGGGCGAACAACTTGAGAGCGCTTGGAATCCTGGGGCAAGCAGAGGGTGATCATCTGCTTTTATTCATGTTGGAACGGCTGGAATCGCAATTCAGGCAACACCTTGCTGAACGGAAGATCTATATTCAGAAGGCCTACAGGGTCACAACAAGGTCATTTGCAAATTCCCAGAAGATCCCAGGGCTATTGTGTTAGTCCTCGATGGAGTCAGAACTAGAGATTTCCTCCTTTCACTGGCCAGACAGAAGAGAACTTTGTTATGTGATGGGGAAAAGGTCAGTCTGTACCCGGATCTTAGTTACGCGACTCAGAAAAAGAAAAAGCAGTTTGACAGAATATGATCGATATTGAGAGGGGCAGGAGTGTTGCACAGTATGATTTTCCCGGCTCGTCTGAGAATCGCGCATCAGGGGAAAATTTATATTTTCACCAATCCACAAGAGGCCTTGAAGTGGGAGCTTGAGACATGTGCCAGCTTAGTCATTGCGGAACAGTAGATCTTGGTCTTCTTTCAGAGGATGTTAAAGACGGCGCAACCTGAACACTCTCTAGTAACCAGTAAGAATATCTTCAGAGCAAGCTAACAAACTTTAAAGTTGCTGAGAACTTTTTGGTTTGGGACTATAGTTTATAAAGTGTATGCCAGTGTAATATGGGCTGGCTTAGTTTTATTTTGCATTTAGTCCCTAGGAAACCTTCCTTCATAGTAATGACGGACAGTGATACGGTTAAGAGACAGCTTGATACCCACTTATCTTTTCTTTGCTGTCTTGTAAGTAGAATGCCTTAAATTGAAATTGGTATTTGAAATGTAGAGCTTAATCCTTTTTTGTTTTAGTACCTTAAGGTACCTAATAATATGGTGAAGCATGATCTCTCATTTTCTTTTATAAGAAGAAGAGTTTGGCTAATAATGTAGCCCCTGGGCTAGGGAATTACTTATATGGAAATATACTCATGCTGCTCTTGGGTTCATGATCAAAGCAAGTTATGGATGGAATGTAGTTAATGGTTTATTTAACCTTTGTAGGAACCCGATGATGTTTCTTAAAGATGTAGTACTGATATTCCATTTAAGTTTATTTGCGTGTATTAAAAGGGGTGGCACCCTCAATGGAGTATAAATTTTTTTATGTATGTACTTCATCAGTGATATGTAATGTGTATAACACTGACAAACTCAATAAATATAAAATTAAAAAAAAAGAAGTGTCCATGTCATGGTTGGCATGCCCGCAGATGGGACCAGGAAACTCCTTAATGTGCTTCAAATAACAAAATGAAATGCAGGATGTCAACCATTTACATAAGTACTGCTGGAGACAGGGGTGCCTACCACCCAGGGGGTGAACAAAACAAAAAAACTATGAGGGTTTTCTGCAGTCCTTAGTACAGTCCAAGCAGAAGTGTAAAGTCCTATGGAAACTAAGAGAATGCAGGATAACGTCCCTTCTCGGGGGAGGTGGGGAACACAGAAAGGTGAACAGTCTTGTTCAGTGTGAATGCAGAGAACCAGCTTAGGAAGGAACCTGGTTTCTGAATGAGTCAAGTCAGTGACAAAGGCAGAGAATGGGACCTGAGGCTTACCCATATGGGGATTTAGTGGTGACCTAGACCAGGAAGGAGATTTGGAATGTCTGTGTTTATGCTCCACTGAAGAGGCCTTTTTGACTTCTCTTACAATGAATGACATTTTTCCCATGAAGGCCAAGAGTGGCTGACCAGTGAGGAGACTTGTGGGGACCCCCACTTAAATCTGGTGGAGCCAGCTGGGGACCTCAGGGTAGGTGCTAATGCTGGCTGCTTGGCATTCTCCATTTTCTGCAAGAAATTCTCCAGATCCTTCCAGCAATGTTTCCTTGTGCCTTGGCTAAAGCCCTAACAAACTGTGCAGTTTTTCATGTCATTTCAGTGGTCCAGATAGCAAAGAGAAAGCACATGTCATCTCTAAATATCTTCACACTGCAGACAGAAGCAAAAAAGTGGTAGCTTCTTCAGACAAATGCATGACTGCATGCAATGACATTTAGAAGTAAAATAAATAAACTAAAATACAATCAACTGAAATCGATGAAGGCAGTTTTCCATGATGCGATGAGTGGCTGACTGCGGGACAAAAAAAAAAAACTGAGGAAGTATGGGACAGCCATTTTATATAGGCAGTGCCAACATATGCCAATGTAGGCAGCCACAGCTAGGCAAAGGTGTCTAAGTGGTCCTGACACGGACAGCTTACAGTTCCAAAGATGTGACTGTTGAGGGAGATGTCTAAGCTGTGATCTTTACACAAAGTTTCATTGGCTCTCTTTTGAGGCCAGGTGTAATAACTCAGGGCTTACAAACTTCTGGAAAATTGCACACGGTTCTGCAATTTTAACACTTAAAGAGCAACTTTGTACTTCAGCATGTGCTTTCATAAATAAGGTATGTCTGCTGTTACATTTAATAGAGATCACATTGTTTTCATTTTCAATGTTTCTTTCCAGATTTACAGCACATTGTGGTAGTCCATCTAAAAATTCTATATAGAGAACATTTGTCTCTCCCCTGTTAACCTCACAGAAATCATTTGAAAACATTTGCCGCTCCCCTATTAACCTCACAGTGCCTCTGTTTATGACATCATAGTGCTCAACATGACAACACACTGGGATGCCACAAACAGCAATTGTGTGGTTAGCTGGGGAGTGTCAGATACATTTTGGAAACCTCAATGAAATCATTTCTGTATTATCTACAATATTTAGTAGACCAACGTCAGGGGAAAGTAAAAAAAAAAAAAAATAACTAGAAAACAATGATGTTCAAACATGACTGGTGTAAATCTAGTGTTTTTAAGTGTTTCATTATAACAGTGAGTTACTCTTAAAGGATCACCTGAAACTAGTAGAGTCTGGGCCACAAACCCATTCTTTTGAGAAAAAGCATTTTATGTATCCTCTTAGACACATGGCCACTGGTGAACACTCATTTATGAATCAGTCAATAAAAAGTTAAAATTATTTGACCCCTTGGGCTTCATTTAACTGGTTCCTTCATCTTACTTAAATCTATACAAATATGTATATCTATATATCTAAGCAACATCTTTTATCAAATGCTGTTCATGTCATTTGATTTGTATCATTTGGTATTTTATTTATTTAAAGATTGGTAACCGTGGGAGGCACACTGAGCCGAGGCCCATTTCCAGATGCAACCCGACTGTCTAGAAGTGCTTTATTATTTGTTTTATTTTTCTCTAGGTCACCTTGAAAATGGGCAGTATGTCTCTTGGGTTCTTACCTAGTTATCAAATCTTAAATTAAATGTTCTCAAAGAAGAGTGGATAAAAACAAAATGAAGAGTATGAGGAATTTCGTTTGGAAATCTTACTGCCCACAACAAAAGCCCTTATAAAACCACTAGATGTCACCTGTTTTGTTAATAATCTCTCTTAACACAGAACTCCTTCCTTCTTTTTATTCCACTGTTCCACACTTGTCCATGAACACTGCAGAGGAAGCTACTTTAATTTCAGCACACACCTCTGTTAAACTGCAAGCAAAATCTTTCCCAGAGCCCTGCCATATGTACTGGAAAACACTGTGGATATAAAAAGTGAACAATGATTTAACTAAATCCCAATTTTAAAGTAAAATATATAAGCTAGTAAAGAATATGTATGCTAACCCTCACACTGCAGTCAGCATTATAATGACAATCACCGTATAATAATTCAAATCAGGAAATAGTCTCATAATGGGGCAAATAATTCTTCCTGCATAAACAGCAACAACTTTGTGATTGCCTTTTTTTCTCTTCCATGACTTTTTATGTCACTAGACAGATGATGATACATTTTGATTAAAAAACAGCAACCCTTTTAATCCAGAATCCACTTTGTCATGGCTGTGTATATTCACTGAGACAAAAATGACCTAACCTTTTATCAAATTAAAAAAAAAAAAATCAGGCATATAGTAACACAGTAATTTCAGATCAGGAGAGACTCCAGGTCCATCAGGCCCACCATCCTTACTTCATAAAGATCTCGGCGTAAATATTTCACACAAACTATCTTTCGAATTTCACACAAATGCCACTGTCAAAAAGAGTCAGTGAATATTAGGTTGTATCCTAAAAAACATAAAAAGCAGACAACCTGAAGCACTTATGCCTCTGTATGTCAGTTTGGTCAGACCGCATTTGGAGTATTGCTCCTCATTAAGTGCCCCAGTCATCATAAGAGAAAAAAAAAGTGATTGAAGGGGTTCAGAGAAGGCAACAAAAAAAAAAAAACCTCAATCTTAAAAACTTTGACTATGCTTTGAGGTTAAGGACACTTGGACTTTATTCCATGCAGAACAGGAGTTTAAGGGAAGACTTATGTCTTGCCTATACTGCCTTGAACAATACCACCATCTTAGAAGCTATAGGTTTAATCAAATGTAAATCCAATAATAGTACTAGATCCCACAAATTAAAACTCAAGGAAGACTGTTACAAAACTGTCTAAAGTAGTCAACGGTTCTCCCAAAGAATAGTAACACACTGGAACACTGTACCAGCTAATGTGGTAGAAAGTGAAACCAAGGCAATATTTAAAAAGAGATTAAACATATATATGGGAAGTAAAAAAAAAACTGACTACCACCTTTAAATGGTGGCGAGTTCGTAATAAGCACCTAAGCCTCCTGAACTCGTAAACTTACTATGAAACTATAAGAAGGGGTGAATCAGTGTGCTGCGCAACATGCAGTAATGTATAGTGATTCCCTACCCACTCCACTAGCCAGGGTACTCTGTGATTCCCTTGGTAAGCAGAAATATATCCAGGCTTACCCTGAAGGATTGTATGGTCTTTATAGCCATGGTCTCTGGTTCCCCAGCTTCAGCACCCTCTAGGAGAAAAACTGCTTCCTAACATTATCCCAGAATTTACCACCTCTTCAGGGAGTATCCTTGCACCCTGCTGGAGAACGCATGATCAGATATATCTCTGTTTGATCTTGCTGATACCCTTAAGTATGCGCAAGATTAAGGTTCTGTCCCCTCTGAGACTCCTTTTATCGAATGTGAACATGTTAAGGGCCATCAAACTGTAGCTTCTGTCCAACATACAACCACTCATTTTGGTGGCCCAATGTTGAGCCCTCTCAATTGCCGTAATATCCTTTTCTGTGTTAAGGGGGCTCGTTAGTTAGTTTTTGTTGACTGGGAAAGGGTGCCTAGACAATTTTGCCTATTTTCAGCCTCATCCTCAGGGGGGAGATACAGATGGGAACCAGATTAAGCTGTTGGTAGTATTTCTTAGTGAATGAGGGAAATTTGACTAGGACACCAGGGAAATTTCCTTAGTGTTTTTGAGACATGCCATGGGATCTTTACTATCCACCTGAACAACCACCAGAACAGGTAGACGGGACCTGGGTTTAATGTCTCATCCAAAAGATGGCACCTCGGAAGTGCAGCACTCCCCTCATGTTGCACTACAGAGACAGTATTTTTTTTTTTTTACTTCAAGTTACTGGTGTGTGGGGCCAGAACACACACAACCTTCTGATCTTCCAGCCTTAGAGATGAGTGTCCAACCTGCTGAGCCACTGAGTGAGTGAGTGTGCAAACTGCTAAGCCACTGACACTGATAACTGCACAAAGTACTCCAGATGAGGCCTGATCAGGGCCTTGTGAAGTGGCAGAACTACTTCCATGCTCTGCAGGTGGCCCCTTTTTACATCAACCACACAATGTTCATCATTCTTCAGGTCCTTATCTATTATGATGCCCAGGTCCCTTGCTTTCTCCTCCTCCTCTACCACTACAGCAAGAGGAGACACAAGCAGTGTGCATGTGCTGTCACTTTGTTGGTTCCCAAATGTAGCACCTTTCATCTGGCTACATTAAATATGAGACTATGGTCCTCCTGAAGTTTGGTCCATCCTCAAGAGAGATCAATCACCCTGGCCAGTTTACATACAAACATATGAAGAAGCCAGCATAATAAGGTCATTTGGTGTATCTGGTCTGTTTATATTGTAGGGTCCACAGCCTAAGTTACTAACCCTGCCCCCCTTCCCCAATCCCCCAATCCTTGCCATCCACCCTCCCTTGACCCTTACTTTCCCTTTATGTCTATCCCAGACTTTCTTGAAGCTGTCCACCATCTTCAGCGAGATCAACTCTTCCGGTAGCACATTCCAACTGGCCACCACCCTCTCCATGAAGAAGTGCTTCCTAACCTCCCTTCTAAGCCTCCCCCACCAACTTAAAACCGTGCCCTCTTGTGTTTCAGTTGCTGCTTCACACTTAGAGAGACCTCAGTGTCTTCTGCAAATTTAAGCAGTCTGCTGGAAACACAGATTTTGGACTGTTAATGAAAACAAACAGCAGTAGCCCCAGCACCACTGTGAATGACACCACTGAGTACCCTTCTCTACTAGGAGTAATCCATGTCCACCATAACCCTCTTCTTCCTTATCCCAAGCCAGATAGCAATCCACCTTGTGTATGCCTCACGTATAGGACAGTGGTACTTGGCAAAGAAAGTTCTCATGTGTGTGTCAAACTTCTTGCTGAAGTAAAGATAAGTTAGACTATGGCTCTGCACCTATCTACCAGCCTTAGTCACAGCCTCAATAAAGGTGATCAGGTTGGTTTGGCACGAGGGGGCGAGAAACTTGGCCAGAAACAAAAGCTCCATTACTCTATTCTTCAGAGTGGATTCCAGGACCTTGCCAAGCACTGAAGTCAGACTGACCAGCCTGTAGCTGGCCAATTCTGATGCTGCCCCCTTTTTAATGATGGGGTCAACACTGGCCACCAAGAATACACTTTAAAAGAGGTAAGCATCCTATGTGCAACTGTCCTCCTGCTGGCCCAAGTGGGACCGTGAACTTGAAACCTGAACCCCAGGAGCCCTGCATAAAGAGCAGGTTCTCTACCAGTAAACCAACAGGCCCGTCCAGTAGGTAGGAGGTGAAAAACAAAAAGTTCCCTCAATTTTCATTATACAACAACTTAATTAAGTATGACTGAATAAGGATAACAAAGACACCCTAACTGCCTCAGAGCTCCTGGCTACTATGAAAACATGTGGTAATGAAAAGCAGTCACTTTGGAATTGACCAACTGGGGTTTTCATAAATGTGTATCTATGGCAACCTGGAAACTCAGTGGTATTCAGGATGTCAAAACCACCTTTTGTTTGTGAATCTACTTTTCCTTGTGTTTTCTCACCTCATATTCCCACCGGTCTTCATTTGCTTGGTAACGTCTTACTCGAATACATATCTTGTCTCTGCTCCTGCCAGTGACAAGGTCAGTCCTGCACTTATTCATCCATGGTCTGGACAGACCACCGCATGCCTTTACTCAGGGGTCTCCCCCATCCTATAGAGTCTATGCCAGCAAGATTCCTACTGCTACTTCAATACTGGGCCCATGCCAGAACACTCTTCTCTCCTTACAGACAGTTTTAGAAGCAGTGCTGGATGACAGGCCACCTACAGGACACCACGTCAAATGTACTGCATTGTGTTGTGGGACTAAAGTCTTAAATGCAGCCAGATAACAGGGTTCACCTCTGTTTATCAGGATTCAGAACAAAAGCACAGTGCTCATGAGTTCAGTATGCCAAGTATTCTTTTATTAGCCCAAACACTACATGCTAACACTTCACCTATGTTTAATAAAGGTCTGCGGCTTTCCACAGCATAGTGTGCATCTGTTCCATGAAGAGTTAAACCGACAAGGACCTCCACAAACAGTCACTAATCTTACATTTCCACTGGCTCCTAGTTAAGGGACTAAGTGAGAGCCCTTGAAAAGGGAAACTTAGTGATTGTTTCAGATTTGTTTCTTGCCAGTGTTGGAGAAGGTCTTTCTACAAATAAAATAAGTTTGGAGATATATATGCTTGAATGGAACTGTAATTAATTTTGATCCTAAGCTGGAACTGGTTCCAACAACATGGCATACCCTTGTTAAATGCCCTTGCTATAGTCCAAAACTCTGCCTTCATAGCTCCCATGCCACTGTACTATCAGTGGCACTCATGCGTTAGCAGATGCCTTCCATATGCAGTGAAGGCACTTCATGTATACCGGGGACTGTGCATAGTCTCCTGCCAGCACAGCTGGGATGGGAATCAAACCCAAGAAGAGCCCCCTCCCCCCCAAGTATGGCAAGCACTTGGTCTCAGGTGGAACCATCTCAACATTTTTAATAGTGTCCAAATGTGGCAGCAACTGAAAATATCTGTGTCTGGTTTTGGATGCCTGTCAAGATATAGTAGTGCCAGATCCTGTTAACATGGTCTAACACTTATTTCTGAAAAAAATGTGCTTATAAAACTACAGACAATAAAATCTGCTTATGATTTTTGAAACAAACTCAGATGCAAATAAAACATGCTATAAATTTTTTTATTCCTTTTAGAACCCCCTTACTGGCTTACCCTAGACCTCTCATGTGTTGCTTAACTGCCCTGGCATACGCCGAGGCAGGGCTCCCCTTTCAGCCTGGCCATGGCCTAACTGGGGAGGATGACATATTCCTGTTACAGTGCTTGGTGTTGGGGGGAGGGTCCAGGGATCTGAGTATGTAGACTTAATCTAGCACATCATCCTGCAGCCAATTTCCCAACTTAGGGCTCATCCCCCTCCCTGATATTAAGCTTGGACAAGTGCACAGCAATTATAAGAGTGGAGGGTGCCAGGCATTGCGAATGGCCCCTTTGCAGGGCCGCCCCTAGGTGTCACTCATAAAGCAACGTTTGATAACTCACACACCTTTGGAGAAGAGGTCTATGTGGACGCTCCTTCATTCTCCCTGCTAGCCTCCTCTCCTGTTGTCAAAGGTTCGGGGCTGAATCTAGGTCATCAGCCTGCAACAGTGGTCCACCATCAGTCAGCATTATGAAGCTGACTATATATATATGTGTGTGTGTGTGTGTATGTATATATATATATATATATATATATATATACACACATACATACACACACACACACACACACACACACACATACATATATATATGTATGCAGTGCGATCTGTGCACACAACTTTTGTCATTATATGCAGAGGAGGTGGAACCTACGTGTTAGGTGTGCCTATTTGGGTCTTGGGGTTTTAGGAAAGTAAGAATAAAGGCAATTGTACTGTAAGGGCTTTATTCAATTGTAGAATAATTTCCTTTAAGTATAATTAATTAACTAAAAAAGTTTATGCAGCTTGTGGAGAATTATTTTGTTAGAATTTTAATCTCTGTAACTCCTCCATCTAAATTCTACATTTGCCAGATCCCATCATCTCTGCACTGCCCACCGCCTCCCAAAATACAAGCACTAGAATGCCCATAAAAGCGTCATAGTGTCCATTATAAGCAATGTTTTGGTCCATTATAACCAGAGAAAAATGTACTGGATTTGATATACAGTAGAATTCCGATTATCCAAACTGCTTGGGGGACATCGGAAAAGTTCGGATAATCGAGAGTCCGGTTAATCGAGATTCTAGTCGGACATCATAAAATGTCGACAGCCACTGTTAATAAAATGAGATTTAATCAATAAAAAACAGCACCAATTTACATAACTGAAAAGATAAATACTGTACAAGCTACCGTGCACATCACTTCAAACTGCACAATCCGAAACGTACTATTGTAGTTTAGTTGTTTACTAAAAAAGTATGTGATCTGTTTCTGTAGCAGTTCCGGAAGGCACTTCTTGCTCGCACAGCTATGCATTTGAATGTGCCAAAATGGGTGCTCAACCTCTTCAGTTCTATCCAAACCCTCATTGCCTTTTTTTTTTTATAATGCTTACGAAAGTGATTTGCCAACACCGTACTCAGAAGCTAAAGTCACTGCTCATTCGCTGCTTCACAAGTTGGAAGATTATTTGGAGCTTCTAGGCGACGGCGAGGACATTCCCTTTTCTTTTGGCTGCGGAGAGAGATGAGGGAGAGGAGGGCAGCAAGGGAATATTGGGAGTAGGTGAGGAAGGCTCTGCTTAAGTTGCCATTGCTATGACACCAATACAGCCAGTGTGTTTAGCAAGGCTATTTGTGAGGTGCTTAAGTGCTGAGAGCAGTGATTATCTTAATCAGCACTGCTATCAGCACCTTGTTAAGCCTCATTGTTTTGGCCAATGACGGTAATTGTTCCAAGTATGTTCCTAGCAGCATCTCACTAACAAGTTACAGGAGTTCAATGAAAAATTTATTTAGGGAGATGGGGGACACAATGGGAGTCCGTTAAATAGGGATTTCCGGATAATGGGGGTTCGGATAATCGGAATTCTACTGTATTTGGTTTGGGAAATACATTTCTGTCCACTATAACCAATTATCTTGTCCATTATAACAGTGTCCATTATAAGTGCAGGGTTTTAAATAATTGATTAGCAGTTTTTTTCTTGGGGCAATACTAACTGTATAGAAAGCATTTATATAGGTTTTCTAGAAGTGTTGTGTTTGTTAAACACAGTGAGGCAAGTGCTATGCATTTTCACAATGTTTTAGAACTTTTATGAACAAAACGCTAATCAATTTTTAGAGTTGAATAAAACCCTGAAGTGGAGTGCTGTGTGTGTATATATATATATATATATATATATATATATATATATATATATATACACACACACACACACACACACACACACACACATATATATACATGTACATATATGTATAGCTATATACGCACAAACACACACACACAGTATGTATGCTACTAGTTCAGGCAGCCACCTAACCCTGTCTACTACCAACCTCCACCATTTTTGTAGCTATTGCAGCTTACCCCTCTCAGCAGAGCCAAAAGGGAGTGCCATCCTCCCCCACCTCCAACATGGAGGACCCAGCCAGGTAGTGGGGCTGTACGGTGGGCCAGGTGGTTATCATACAGGTGGCAGGCATGTTTTTTTCTATCTCTTTTTGTCCTAGTCCTTGACACCTCCCCATCAGACAAAACACTGTGCACTTGTGTGCACACACCACCTGTCAAAAAGAAAAAAGCTTCTGACCCCACCACAAGGTGCCACAGCATTGGCAGGGCCAGAAGTTTCCCTAACCAGGGCAGGACCACTCTGCACTTGGCAGAATTCAACATCCCAGAGTACTCCATCCCAGCTCCCCTAGTCTGCTCTCAGACCCGGGTCACTGGGATGCAAGTGCAGTGGGTGGCCCCCTTTTTCTGATTTTAGACACAAACTGCTATAAACTGCATTAAAACGTTACAAATGGTTGGATGCTTTTAAAATAATTCCAGTACTTCAAGGTATTTGTTGGACACAGTGGAGTGGATGAAGCAAACGGAGATGCATCTGCTTCTGCCCTATTGAAAATCCCACTTCTCCAACTTAAAGGCAAATGAGGATTTTATTTTTCAAACTCGCCTTCATGAAGTAAAGAGCAGTTGTGTGTGCACTTTATTAAACATGATGTTTTCGTGATTACAATGAATCGGGAAAGATCAGCTCAATACAGTAAGTAATTCATGTACTGTAGTACATCCATCACAGCTGCCACAGATGATACATATCCTCAGTAAATTAGTCCTGCACTCTTGTGATACAACATAAGGGGGCATCTCTAAAGAGTACACTGTTTTAATTTTTAGTTTTCCTGTCAAGCATTTATCTTGGTAACCCATCTAGGAAATCTATTTTACTATCCCCAACAGACCTCACTGTGAAGTTCTTCATGACATCATATTGCCTACCACGGCAACAGACTACAGTATCATAAAACAAAGCAATTGACAAGTCTGTTGGAACAGACAGATGTTATATGAAATGTTCAGAAGATCAAAATTGGAAAACGAAATAAAATTAGAAGACATTACAGTTAAACTGTTGTAAATATAAATAGATTTGCCCTGTATTTTAATAGCCATCCTACCTTTTCTTTAAAAGGGTACTGTATGTATCTTTAAGTCACATATAAAGGGAGTTGAGGTTGCCTGGCAAATATAACACAGACAAAGCATATCTTATGCAAGAGAAGTCTGACCACAGCAAATTATTTACAGCATTTTCAACTTTTCTTGTTGGCATTTCATTGCTCCTGTATACTCTAGCTATATACCAAGCCATGGGAATTAGCAGTTGAGATGGTGGCCGCTTGGGGGGCAAGTAGGTACTGAAGAGCCAAGCCAACACTCCAAAAGAAAGAAAATGCTTTACAGAAAAAATATTGCTGTTTGTCACTTTAAGTTCTAAATGCTGAAAGATTAAAGAACTATCAAGTGTGCCATCATAAGCCATATTAAAATATGGTAATATTAAAATACACACTGAAAATAGAAAACAGAGTTAGAATCAACATTTTGACTACAGGTTTTCTTCAGGAATTATCTAAATGAAGAAAAAAGCATAGTTAATTTTTTTTTCTTCTTTTTTCTCTTCTAGAAAATTCTTGAAGGCGATCTATGGTCAAAACATCAATCCTAACTCTATTCCCTATTTCAGCGTGCATTTAATATCACTATCTTGTTTTGTTACCAGACCACACACTGAAGCAGGTCCTTACGCTTTTTTGTTCTTACATATTAAAAGATTCAATTCAGCCTTCAGATGGTTTCAGGGAAGGATTTATTCAGTAACCATCTAAAACCTGAAATTGACAAGTTAGTGAAATGCAACTCCAAACTGTAGGTGCAGTATTGTATTAACTTTTTTGAGGGGGTTTGGCCTAATTCTGACTGTGGAGCCGATATCAGCAGCCTCTTACACAGTGCTAAATACTGTGTTTCGATGACAAGGAAGAACAACCCTTCAAATTTCCAAAATCCTGTGGTTGGATGGGATTACTTTTTCAAATCCTACAAATCAACACAAGTGCACAACTGCTCTGTTACGGATACTCATATGGTTCTATCTAGAAATACACTCAACAGCATTTACTCTGGTTACTGAATGCATAATTGCTGTTTTGTACACATACTGTATAATCCAAGTTGTAAAATAAGGTGATGCATAAACCCAAGAACACATTTAACAAGCAGATCTCTACTAACACAAAATGTTTAAAACCATTTTGTTTATAGCAATTATATTGCATTATACAGCACTCCACATTATTTGTCAATTAACTGGATAGGTACACTGGGCACAATGCTTGTTAGCAAGAAAAGACTCGGGTAACGTGGTAGAAGAAAAAGGGCAATGTACAACAACATTGATCATATAGGCTAACAGTGTAACCATGCAGGATACAATAGTCAGGTGGGGAAAAGTTCAGACACTCAAGCTTTTACTAGTTGGATTTTATGGTTTAAAGGTTCCAAAGTTGCAAGTCTGAAGGTCATACTGACAGGTTTGGGTTTAGGAGGCGTAACTGCATATTTAAAGCTCAAAGTTTAAAGTTCAAACTAACAAGGTCATGTATAAATGTGTCAACTAGAGATACAGAGCTAGCAAGCTGGTACCAATGAGGTAAAGAAGGACTCAGAAGCAAGCTAGTAGGGTCACATATGGTATCCGGCTATTGCTGTATAGATTGTGTGATAAGAAACTGAGGTTATGTTTAAGTGAAGTGTGCATAAAGGAGGGAAGGAAAATGGGGAATTATGGGAGAGATCGCACTGGGGGCTGGAGGGGCTTCAATAACAGTGGGTAGAGACATCAGAATAGTGGATGGAATGGGGTCACCATGCAGTGAGGGTGGCAGGCACAGGGAGGACAGTGGGTTGCAATGGTTGTGAGGCAGCTGTTTGGATGAATATACTATGGAAACTGGAGGGTTGTCCAATTTCTTACAAGCTGAGCAGACTGGAAGAGGAGGTACAGGGGCTCTGAAGGGAGCTGCAGAGGGTTAGGGAAGGGGGGCTGGGGCAGGAGAGACCCCGGAGAGGAGTAGCTGGGAGAAGCAAAGGAAGAACAACAGGGCTAAATCCTGTAATGATGTAGGGAGGGGAATGGGGGTAAGGGGAGCAAAGGGGCAGTAAGTGGAGGGGGTAGCAAGAAATAGGTGTTCAGTGTTGGCATCGGAGGTGGCAGTGGAGGTGTCAGAAATCAGTGGGACGGGGGAGGAGAAGAGTATTGAAGGCCCAGGAGTCAGGCTGGTAAGGAAGGAAGGGGGGAAGGGAAGAGTAGGGTAGAGGCAGAGCGAGAGGCGGAAATGGTGGGGTTGTAGGAGACACAAATGGTGCAGATAGAGGTAATAAGGGGCAGGGCAGTGTGGACTCTGGAAATGTGGACAGGGAAAACAGGAGGAGGCGTATGGGACAAGAAGAAGAGGGTGTACTAGTGCTGGGGGATTCCATACTGAAAGGGGTCAGATGGGGCGGAAGGGAAGAAAGGCACAGTCGTATCTGGGTCGATGATATTTCTAGGTTGACCGCAAGAAGGGCAGGGCAGGCACTTCTCAAGTGCACATGGAAGGGGAGGAACAAAACTTCACATAGTGATGCACGTGGGTACAAATGACTTGGCAAGGGAGACTGTAGAGTTGGTAAAGAGGAGGTTTGAGGATTTGGGTAGGCAGTGGGAGGAGGTGGGGAAGGTCGGTGGCATTCTCTGAGGTACTCCCGGTACCACGTGCAAGCACAGTGAGGAAAACAAGATTTGAGGAGTTTAATCCAATCCAATTTTATTTATATGGTGCCTTTTGAATACCAAGGTGCCTTACAACAATTAAAACAGCTTCTTCATAAAATTACACACATTATAAATAGTATAAAATGACAACAAACAATCAAGAATATTAAATCAATCCCCCAAAACACGAGTCCACAAAACAGTTTTGAGGGCCCGTTTAAATTCCACCACTGTCTGGCGCTCACGTAACTGAGTCAATGAGTGGCTGAAGGATTGGTGCCGCACCTGGGAGTATGGATTAGTGTCAGACTGGGGGCAGGACCTGGGGCAACAGTGACAGGTAACATTTGAGCAGGGAGGGGAAGGAAGTACAGTGAAGCCTGCTTAAGTGCACACCCTCGGGATATTGCAAAAGTGTGCATTAAACCAGGCTGTGCATTTAAGCGATCAATTCAAAAAACACAACTGAGAACTTCTTATTTTACCCGTGCTTTATTCAACAATTGCACATCAGCTTTAAAACGTAAATTAAATAACTGCTGTCACACACACATCTCACTTCTGTATAAAATCAGTTATTTTCCTCTGCTTTGTCGATTTCAGTGCCAGCGACTGCTCATAGCTTTCAGAATTAAACAAAATGCAGAAGTCCTGCTTCTCCTTACTTAAAACAAATTCCCTTACTGTTTCCATGCTCTCTAGTGCCGCAGTAGCAGTAATCAGCTCCTCATCCTGTGTTTTCTCCTCGTTGTCCTCAATTGCCTGCGATCCACTGATGTCCCTGCATATTTCCTCTTCTGCATTACCAGCAGTGGCGACGTTAGAATCTGACCTAGGACAGAACCCTCCCTTCCAAAAGCAATTTGCTATTGTCTCCTGCGTACCCCGCCCCACGCTGCATCAAGCATCTGTATGGCATCCAATACAGAGGTCTTCCTACTGATCTCGGACACTGCTACGGGGGATCTGGAGTCAATGTGGATGATTAGCTTTTTGGATGTTAATCGTGGACACTGTTGTCACTGTTGTCAGTGTGCTGTTAAGGTGGACCATCATTAAAGGTGGACCTAATAGATGTGCACTTAAGAATTATTTGTCTCACTATTTTAATAGGATTTCAGACAAAAATATGTGCACTTAACCAAAATGCGCACATAACCGCTGTGCATTTAAGCATTATATTTAACATTGAGTACATAGGAAAAAAAAAATCTGGATATTGAAATACCATGCACTTAAGCGGGATGTGCACTTATCCAATGTGCACTTAAGTGGGCTCCACTGTACTAAAATGTGGAATAGAAGGTATATATATCAACAAAGGTTGATTTAAACTAGGAGGTGGCATGATGAGGGGACTGCTGATTGGAAAAGGGTCTGGAAAGGGAAGCCTAGTGCGCTCACCCTCCTAGTTACAGGTGAAGGCGGTGGTGAAGTGGCATAGGGAGGGAGCATGCAGGGTCACCAGGTTGGAGTGCAAAACGCGCCGTTCTCCCCATGATAACGTTGAGGGTAAGAGTAGGGAACCACTGAGAGGAGGGGGGCAGATCAAGGAGCCGAGGGGGAGGGAGGGAGGACAGATGGAAATGGGTGGAAGGTGGTCTCCCTAAACGAGAGGAGCCTGGGTAATAAAATAATAGAGCTTCAGGTGCTCCTTTCGGAGGGGAGTGTGGATGTCGCTGCAGTGACTGAGACTTGGGCCACCCAGTACCATGATTGGGATCTGGCAATCCCGGGGTATAAAATTTACAGAAAAGACCAGAAGGGTGGGAGAGTGGGTTGGGTAGCACTCCATGTGAGGGAAGGGATCAGATGTGCGAGGGATGAGGGGGAGGAAGTGAGGACAGAGGCACTATGGATGCAGCTTCTGGACTCCAAGGGTAGAAAGTTGAAGCTGGGGGTGGTGTACAGACCACCAGCCCAATCATTAGAACCGGACAGGGAATTAGCGGAGCAAATAAGGAGGGTGTGTAGAAAGGGGAGTGTGGTGATTGTGGGGGATTTCAATCTGCCGGGGATAGACTGGAGCACCCCAGCCACCTCCAGTGCCAGGGAACAGGTGCTCCTGGACGCGATCCAGGATGGTCTCCTGACACAGCTGGTCAGTGGGTCAACATGACTAGGTAACACACTGGACTTCGTGCTGTCAAATGGGGAGGCAGTGAGGGAAATAAGGGTGGAAGCCGCACTAGCTGGTAGTGACCACCAAACAGTGTGGTTCACTCTCAAGTTGGGCAGGGAGTCTGGAGGCACAGTAAAGGCAGTGGATTTTAGGACGGCAGACTTCAGGAGGATGAAAGAAATACTGCAAGGGAGAATTCAGGGTATTAGGCCAGAGATGGATACACAGCAAAAGTGGGAAATTATTAAAACTGGGCTAACAGAGGCTACAGAAGCTTGCACCAGGACTAGGAGCAAGAAGTGCAGAGCCAGGAAATCATGCTGGCTCAACAGAGAAGTGTTGGAGGGGGTGAGGGCAAAGACAGCTGCATACCAGAAGTTCAGGAGAACGAGGAAGGAAGAGGACAGGGAGGCTTATGTGAGTTGGTCCGAGGAGGTGACCAAGTGAGTTAGAGTAGCCAAGGCCTCAACGGAGCTAAGGTTAGCGCAGGGCATCAAGGGAGGGGAGAAGGACTTTTCTTTAGATATGTCAGGGAAAAGAGGAAGTGCAGAGACCATATAGTGAAGATACAGTTGGGAGGGGAGCAGGTGGAAAAGGGAGAGGAACAAGCGGACGTACTAAATGAATACTTTTGCTCCATTTTCACAAAGGAGAAGGATGGTCCACTACCACCATGGACTGGGAGGGTGGGGGTGCAGGGGAGGAGATGATAGATGTAATGATTGATGGGAGTAGAGTACTACAGTGTCTGAGGGCATGAAGGGTGGGACAAGACACCAGGACCTGATGGCATACACCCCAGGGTGCTGAGGTAAATGGCAGAGGTGTTGGCCGAGCCACTGGCAGAACTGTTCAACACCTCCCTGGACACGGGATAGGTGCCTCAGGAATAGAGGGTGGTCCATGTGATGCCCATACACAAGAGTGGCCTTAGGAATGAGCCAGGAAATTATTGGTCTGTCAGTCATACTTCTATAGTGGGCAAACTTATGGAGACAATACTAAAGGAGAAGCTGGTTTTGTTCCTCAAGGGTAATGACCTCCAGGATGGGTGGCAGCATGGGTTTGTCTTGGGGAGGTCTTGTCAGACCAATCTAACAGAATATTATGACTGAGTAACAAGACAGCTGGATATGGGTCATGCTGTAGATGTCCTGTACTTGGACTTCTGCAAGGCCTTCGATTCAGTGCCTCATGGGAGGCTGGGGGGAAGCTGTCTGCTGCGGAGGTGGGGACGAAGTGGACAAACTGGATAAGGAACTGGCTGCAGAGGAGGCTACAATGGGTGGTAGTAGGTGGGGGGGGGAGGCTCTCGACACCCAGACCAGTGACGAGCAGTGTCCTGCAGGGCTCGGTGCTGGGCCCGGTGCTATTTGGGCTCTTTATCTCAGATACTGCACACAGAGTTGGGACCAGGGTTAGTCTGTTCACAGATGATACCAAAATGGGGGCAGTGGTGGATGAAGAGGATGGATGGAAACAACTACAAGGGGACCTAACCAAACTGGAGGTATGGTCGGAGAAGTGGCAGCTGGGATTCAGTGTGAAAAACAGCACAGTTATGCACTTCAGGGCAAAGAACCCAAGCATTGACTATTGGTTGGGAGGGGTGAAGCTGGGGATCACTGAGGAACAGAAGGACCTAGGGGTGTTGGCAACAGGGAGCATGAACAACTCTGCCCAATGTAAGAAAGAAGCAGCTAAGGCAAACAGGATGCTGGGCTGTATCGCACAGGGTTTCTTGTCCACGCATAGGGAGGTGATCCTGCCCCTCTACAGATCCTCGGTCAGGTCACACTTGGGAGTACTGTGTGCAGTACTGGCAGCCGTATCTGAAGAGGGATATTAATTTACTGGAAGGAGTGCAATGGAAGGCAACAAAAATGTTACAGGGGATGGAGGGCAAGGTCTACGAAGACAGGCTGAATGAGTTGAATATGTACACACTGGAGGACAGGAGGGATGGTGGGGATATGACTGAAACGTTCAAGTATTTGAGGGGATAAACAAAGCTAGCACTGAAAGGGTGTTTAAACTGAGGAGAGGTAGGGACACGAGGGGGCATGGGCTAAGATTGGACGGCAAAAGATTTAGGAGGAAGATGAAGAGGTACTACTTCACGGAGAGAGTGGTCTCTAAATGGAACACTCTACCAGAGTTGGTGGTATCATGTAAGACAGTAGGAAGTTTTAAAAGGGCATGGGACAGAGCACGAGGGAGGGTCTGGGTGGAGGGGGCTGAAGCCATCATGGGAATGACAGATGGGGAGTGGGTTGGAGCAGCTGCAATCTAGGGTGCTAGCTGCACACTCAGGCAGACATTGATAGATCGGGTGGTCTGTTTCTGCTGGCAGATTCATATGTTCTTATATAATACAATATTAAATGCTTATCAAAAACTTGTATTGTACAAGAGATTTTTTTTATGTTACTCCAAAAGACTTTTTTTTTCCTAAACATAAGGTGCCTAGTGACAGCAGGTATGCATACTGGCAGATTGTTCCAATACACATCACTAGCTTTGTCCCATTGCCAATCTTTTAAATGCTTCACATACTTATTTTACTATCTGTTTCAAAAAACATCTGTCATCAACTGACCTCACAACTGCTGTGTTTGTGACTTCACAGTCTGTTGTCATGGTAAGCACTATGATGGCCAGAAATTCTGATGTAAGCTTTTTATATAGACTTCATAGCTAAGTTGACAAAATACTGTACAACCTGGGAAAGACAACTGAAGTCTAACAAAGGTGTTCCCTAGTAAATTAACAGACAAAAAGAACAAGTTTGTGAAATGTTAAACTAAAAAGGATATCAGCTCTTTAAATGGAGTGCATCCCAAGCAAGAAGAAGGGCATGTCACATAAATCTGCCTCAGGTAAGGCTCCTGTAAGATTATTGCCCTATATGGCAACCACTCTGCAGAGATTTATGAACGAAAGACACTGTGTAAATTTACAGTATACTATGGCTGTGCCGTAGTAAAAAATGCTGTGTTATATCTATCCCTCTGCGTGGGCAGAGACTCTTCCAGTCCTTGTAGGGAATTAAACCAGGGACCGGGGTCCAGAATACAGCAGCTCCTGCCATTCAGCTCAAAGGGCATTCACCCTAACTAAGCAGTAAGAGAGCTCCTATGACTTGCATGCCTGCTACAGGGAGGAACAGGGTGCAGGAAAACACTATTTTTAAGCGCAAAAGATGTTCCAGGACTAGAGGGCATGGGATGAAATTGGAGGGAGGACGATTCAGAGGAACCATAAGAAAGAATTTCTTCACAGAACGGGTGGTGGACAAGTGGAACACCCTGCCAGAGGAAGTGGTGGGGGCTGAAACAATCATGGGATTTAAGAATGCATGGGATAGACATAAAGGAATTCTGGAGGTCAGGGGTAAGGGGCAACAGACTTCTAGGAAAACAAACTGAACTTACAAGCTCAAATGGGCAGACTGGGTGGGCCACAGGCCCTTATCTGCCGACACTGTCTATGTATCTATGTATCTATGCTATGCCATGGAACACCACTAGATGGCTGTACTGCTTAAACAATTACTCAGTACTGCCTTTGACTGTTATTCACAGTGTTCGCTACTAGGTGGCACTACTTTGCTCAGACTGGCCTTTCCCAGATACAACCCTACCCCCCCCCCCCTTTTTAGTTTTGTTTTGTGTTTAGAGTGATGCAGCCTGTCTTTGTCACCTCACCACTGTTATGTTTGTCCCCTCTTGGGGCAGATGCACCTCTAGCCCCTGCAGGGAGGCAAACCCAGGACCCAGAGTTCTGAAGGCAACACTCCAAACCTTTCAGCTAAAAGGAACTTCCCTCTAGCTGCAAGGTTACAGAGCTTGTGTTATCTTGCTATCCCATGTACATCACTAGATGGCTATATTGCTTTAACAATTAGACAGTGATGCCTTTGACTTTAGTCACAGCTTTCACTACTAGATGGAATAGATCTCCATAGAATTCCTTTTCTCATACACAGCATGACTTTTCCTCAAATACATCATGCAGCATCCTCTTAAAAGTGCCCCAAGAGCCATAACATACTGGTTGGCTCCATGGTAGGTAACAGTATCTGCTAAAACAGGAAGGTATTGTGGGAGACTGCCAGGAATCTTGGTGCTGGCAATTAGCAAGGTATCAAGTGTTATACAGTTTTATGTGTCAAACTGCTATTCCTATGACAAACAACACTGAACAATGTCATGCATGGCCCAACAATTACACGTAAAGGCACAGGACAGGCCAGTACATCCTAGTTTTTATTGTAGCAGTCGTCACCCAGAATGTTATCCATATTCAGTCACATTTCTGGAATTTCTGGACACATACAGTTCTGATTACTGAAAGGTGGTCAATCAAAAATATCAGTATGGGGAACTGTCAGTGTGATGCGGTCAGACACTTCAGATGCAGTTCATTACTGACATGAAAGTGCTGTGTGCATTTCTACATACTGTGAATCATTCTTATGGCTGGGAAGAAAGTGGTGGTCACCTGCTTACTCTATTCACATGGCAAATAATCCCCTCTTTAACATACCTTTGCAAACTATTTACAACACATTATAACATGGGTTCCAAAAATACTGTCTTCTGATTCGTCCAAACAGGTCACCTGACCATTGATCAATCCCTGATATACCACAATTGCATGTTCACAGGGCTTTATTTTACTATTTCTTTAGGTAAAATTCTAACATAACATTGTCCATGTTATAAGAGGACTAACCCACTCCAGGGCATGGGTTTACTGAGCATTAATTCACGCCTGGGTGGCTGAAGTCACTCGGCTTTGCCTTGTGACTCCAACCCCCCCCCCACAGGCGTGGATTAATGCTCAGTAAACCCACACCCTATTGTGAGTTAATCCCTGCATTTTTTGAGGTTTAAGCAGCTTGTCACCAGCAGGGCAAAATGTGAGCATCCACTTCCACAATATCAGAATGTAGGGAAACAGTATTTTAAAGTTGGAAAGTAAAAAAAAAAGACAAAGAACCTCAGCACAAAAGCACTGTGTCAAGAGTTACCCAAAAAGGGCATTGGCAGTAAAATCAAGTTTCAAAGAAATACAAACCCACACATGCCTCCATACTGCAAAGCATCGTGGGATATATATGCAAATCACCATGAAAATGTAGACTGGTTCTGTTTTAAGTAGGAATGCGTGGTGCCAAAGGGCTTCTTACACAATCTGCGAAGGCTGATAACAGAAGACACAGACACGTGCATTTTGTCCTGCGTGTTTTGCTGGTGATTTGCATATGCATCCCATGATACTCTGCAATATGGGTGTATGTGTAAGATTAGAAGTGACTCACCAGCACATTGACATAGCGGCAGCATAGCCATTCAAGATGCTAGTGACCCAAGTTCAAGTCCTAAGCCCAGTGAAATGCAGTGCTGACAGGAGAAGGATCAAGCATCCCAGACAATGTGCTCCTCCCCTTGGGAAGTAAGATCTTGGTCTCAGTCCTGCAGTGTCATCTGGGTGGCCAGAGGCGGCAGTGCACCAAGGCATGGCTTGGGAGGGAGTATGCTGACTGGGCTCTCTGCTGGCACACTAGTGCATGTGCATGCCCTTGGGATCCTGTACGTGGCAGCATTCTGAAGGAAGGGGCCAAAAAAAAATGGAAGAAAAACCCTGACCAACAGGATGACACAAGACTTACAACACACAGCCAACAACCAATCAGATTACTCAAAATCCTTTGACCATTTTATAAGAAGATGTATAGTAGCTGAAATGTTGAGTATAATACCACCTGGGGAAAAGCAAAACAGGAGTCTGAAGTACTTGAAATGCAGCACTCCGGTATGTCTGCTATCTGAAGAACAGGGAAATTACTGCAGCATCCCACAAATGGCAAAAAGGTATCATGTCATAAGAGCGACCCAAAATGAGCAACTAGCAATATAGCGACTCATTTTGGGCGCTTTTATTGTGGGTTACCCTGCAGAATAGCGAGGCTATGGGATAGCAACCAGGAGGAAGGGCGAACAGAAGGGAGAAATAGTGAGGGGAAGAGGAGGGACAGGGAAAGAGTTGTCAGGCACTGGAGTACTTGCTGCCACTGAGCTAGCTATGTGGCATGGTGGTGTGGGAGGCTAGCTCTGGCAGAGCAGGTACTGGGTTTGAGACCAGGAGCGGGTTACATTTTGCCGCGACTTCATTTTTTGTGAGATCTGGATTTTGCCCCCTCACCGACATGCACCCCCTGGAGTTGAGAATCCTAATTCAGGAGGGTGCGGCGGCAAGGGAGTACACAGCCCCCCCCCAAAAAAAAACCACTTTGCCTTGAAGTGTATATCGCCTTTGTTTTTGGCGTTATAATAATAATTTTTATTTATCAAGCACAATTCAAATATCAAAGCGCTGTAGAGACATAAATAATGCACTTTAAAACAAACGTTAAAATCCAATGTACATAACCAGTAACTATTCACAGTAATTCACAAAGGAAAGATTAAATAAATGGGTTTTTAGTGCCTTCTTGAAACTCTCCATGGTCTGGCACTCTTGAATCCAATGACGCAGAGAATTCCACAGGGTAGGTGCAACAAAAGCAAATGAACGAGCACCAGATATTTTCAGCTACACCCTGGGAACCTCTAGCAATTCCTCATCAGAAGAACGAAAGGGGCAGAGGGGGAAGTAGTACAAAGAAGCTCTTGCAGGTAACTTGGACCCTGTCCATGTAGAGCCCTGTAGGTCAGCAAGCCGACCTTAAAGGTGATCCGCCACTGCACTGGCAGCCAGTGCAGCGCATGCAGCACATGAGTAATATGGCTAGATCGAGGAAGCCCAGTCAGTAACCTGGGCATCCTCGATCCAGCCATAATAGCGATTGCCATTATGACATGGCACCAGTAAAAAGGAGGAGGAACCAAAGCATGGGCACCTCCTGGACTAGGCATGCAGAAGCCACTGCACCCCAGAATTACAATCCCCTGAAATATATCAGATTCAGAGTACGAGCCCACTGGAGCGACGGTATAGTTAAGAAAGTTAGTGGATGTTTGGGTGCACTATACAGAATTAGAAATTGTATGGATGAAAGGGTAAGGAAGCATGTAGCTACAACCACATTGATACCTTTTTTGGATTATGGGGATATTGTTTATATAGCGGCAACCTCAACCCAGTTAGCTAAAATAGATGTTCTTTTCAATAAAATAGCAAGCTTTGTTTTGAATGTATCTAAGAGGAACCCATAGAAGTGAGCTACATCAGTCTTTGAATTGGATGTATCCAAAAGATAGAAGGTCTTTCCATGCTTTGATCTACATGGTTAACTCAGTTAGGGGTAAAGTACCTGAATATATTATCGATGAACTCCAGGTTAGGACAATTAGAGAAGGCCTATGCTCTGCGGAGGGTATGGAATATGAATTGCCCAGAAGAAGGACAGATTTGGGTACAGCGCATTTTTTTCACTTAGGTCCCAATTTATGGAACTCATTGCCAACTTATCTTAGACCACTTAGTTCCAGCCCCTGTATAGGAGAAATAAAAAAGATGGTTCAAAGTTGAAGCAGATAAAAGGTTTATTGTTGATCCACCTTGAACATTATGCATTAAATATGACGAAGGTTTGCACCTATACATATATGAATGAATGTGTCCTGTATCGTCTACGAAGATTATTTATATAGATGTTAAGTAGTTAATTGTACCTTAAATATTGTTGTGGTGTTAGCTTATACTGTATGTATATTTATGTATGTAATTTGTGTTGAAAAACATTTTTTTACTATGACGTCAATATGAATGTTTGCATTAAGGACCTCGCTGGAAATGCTTGTCTCAGTCGAGTTTCCTATTCTTTTGCTTGTCAATTGAATACAATTTTTTACTACTACTACTACTACATAGTGAAAATTTCCTACATATGCCAGCAGCAAACATGTGATTTATCTTTTCACTGGCCTTTACTCCACAAAAATAACACAGCAAACTCAATGTGATAGTGGTAATGTCATGTGCGCATGCACATGTGTTTTTTTTTTTGTGGGGGTCTACTTTGTGTATTCTGAAGTGAAAGAAACATAATTTTAGTCTTTTCCTCTGTTTAAACTGGTCTAATTTGCCTACCTCAGTTTCCACTGAAATAAACTGTGAGTAGACAACTTATGATACAATACCATAGACATCTGGAAAGATAACACCAAATAATTAACCAAAAATACAGTTTCTGACTTTTCCTGTATTTTAGAGACTGTGACGAATTTCTTCTTTGGTCTATCAGACTAAGTTGGAGTATGCTCCTTTTTTCTGTTTACAAACTCCTCATAGCTCACTCACAGTGTAATCAGCAGGTACGTTCACGAGTAATCACTGCCACCAGTACCCAACCCTATGCTACTCCAGCTAGGAGTTTACACCTGGGTGTATCTTTTTATCTGGTAGGTTTCACCGTCACTGGATCACTCTCCATGTTTCCTTCAAAAGCCTACGAAACATCTGGTTCTTGGAAACAAGGCTGCACTCAAGTCTTTCATACAAAACTGTACTATCAATTCATGCACGAAGTAGATACAGAACACCTTGGTTTTGTCCAAGGGGTAAGAGCTTTATTTACAGAGCATTCTGACCCTGTACTTAGAAAAGCTTACACCAGGTATAAATTTGAATGCTTTGATAACAATGTGTGTACTGCAAGATTCAAAAAACTTCCACCTCACACGCAAAAATGTTTCTGCTCCATAGAAGAAAAAGAAGATCTTCACCACATAATGTGGGACTGTACTTGGTATGAGAATGCTACATTGCACTGGCTGGGCCAAGTGATCAATGACTGGAGCAATACAGATAAAAATGATATGACTACTGTTCTCCTTAGTACAGAAGATGATTACACTACAGTAAGATTGGCCAACTACTTTTATGAAATCAGTAAAATTAAAGTACAAAAAATGAAAGGCATAAATACCACCATTGTAGAGAGATATTCTTGGTATAGTTACTCAGCTTCAATGCTGCAAATTGATACAGGTTATATGTGTATGATACCTAAATATGTAACAGACTATCCACTTTGGGGGTACTGTATTACTTCTAAACTTGTATTTATACTGTATTTATTGTCCTCTTTTAAAATTGTGAATGACTTTTTAGTCAAACAATAAAGATTTCCACAGACTAGTTACAGAGTGTGATGAATGGTCAGTTCTCAGCAACAGCAAACCTTTTCCCAATATGTTCTGACCGAAGACTCAAGACTGTGCTGCCCTTTTGTAAATAAACAGCACAAGCCGTCCTTTGCCTCAAAACACATACCAACACCATTTGTTCACCTACTTCTAGCTCTGGGTTTTCATCTGTCTACTAATGTATTTCAAAAGATTCTGTTATCAAAGTTTATTGTGTCCTTCTCTGGCAAACAACATATCTGGTACACAACGAAGGTAAAAAAAAACAAACAAAGAAACAATAGAGGCCGGCCCAGTAGCATGGAGGGCTGCGGTATCTGTGCCCTACCTCTTGCCATGCCAGCGACCCATGTTCACAGTGTGAGTGGACTGCCAGGGATCGGCCGGGGAGGGAGAGGATCAAGCATCCGAAGGACTTCTCGCCTCTCCTGGGGAGGGAGGATTGGCATTTCCGCTGAACAACTGCTCTCGGATGGAGGCCCGAGGGTAGTGCAGGACTGTAGGGTGCCAACAAAGGGAGGGTGCTGCAGGACTTCTGCAGCGTGTGCGCACCTCCACGCACACACAATGATGTGTGCGCCCCAGCAACGAGGAAGGGGAAAAAACACCTCAGGCTGCGGATGACGACCGACCCTCTGCAGGCTCCGCACCCAGTGGCCAGGCACCAAGGCAGCCCTGTGGCAGAGGGTGCAAGTGAAGGTAAGTCCCGGAGTATCCAGCGTGACAGGGCTGGGTGGGGGTCAGTTAGAAGGAGAGCAGCCAGGGAAGAACAGGCAGAAAAATGTATATATATAAAAAAAAAAAAGCAACAATGACTGTGTGCAGTTCTGGAGACCCATCTCCTCAAAGACATAGACAGAGTGGAGGCTGTCCAGAAGAGGGCAACCAAAATGGTGCAGGGTCTGCACCAGAAGACATATGAAGAAAGACTAAAGGAGCTTAATATCTATACCCTTGAGGAAAGAAGGGAGAGAGGGGACATGATAGAAACTTAAGTACCTCAAGGGAATCAACAAAGTCCAAGAGGGTAGCATCTTTCAGAAAAAGAGATGTGCAAGAACAAGAGGGCACAATTTGAAGATAGAAGGGGGATGGCTCAGAGGTAATGTGAGGAAGTATTTTTTCACAGAGAGGGTTGTGGATGCATGGAACAGCCTCCCTGAGGAGGTCGTGAAGTCAAGAACAGTGGGGGAATTCAAGAATGCATGGGACAGACATAAGGCAGTCCTAGTGGGAGTTAGGAGGAAGTAAGCTGTTGGTTAACTAGGATCTGCAGCTTATCTGTTAGGTAGGAAAATGGGCAGACTAGGTGGGCCAAGCGGTCCTTATCTGCCGTCAAATTCTATGTATGTTTCTATGTTTCTAACAATAGAAAATCATTCAGTTTCTGACCTTGTGACAAAACAGGGATCCTGTTTAGCAAATACACACTGTATATACCTTCACCACATTAATATAGCAAAATATAGACTTTTGCCAACATGGCCAATTAATTACAGTGGATATTTCATTTAATATGTACAGTTTTCCAATAAAACAGCAAAATACCATTTAAAATAATTAAAAACTGAGCTATTTAAAAATGTTTTTATCATAATCAAGAAGCAAAAAAAGAAAGGCTTCAAGCATTAAAATCCTAATGCCATGATATATTTTGCATACATATTCAACACTGCTGCTCTTGATTATTAGATGGTGATTACAATTCAATTAGCAAGGCTGAAAGATAATTACTCTAGAGGTAAATCTGCATTAGTGTTTACTCTTTGATGTCTTTGGTGGCTATGGCATGGGTATTTAGTTCTGTGAAATAATTGGCATAATAAAAGACAAAATCAGACTGGCAGTCAGCGTTCTGTTCTGCGGAATAATAATATTTAAAAATCTGTACATATTCCCAACAAGTATTTCATCCTCATCACTAACACTCACCATTAAACTGACATTGAGGCTTCTACTGTTCCTATTTGCAGTGAATTTTAACAGGCAAACTGGGAACGTCATCTCAGATCAAAGAAACCAGACAAAAAAAATTATACACACACAGTTTGGTGGGTTTATCTATAGTAACGCGCTACCAAAAATGTGACAAGATTTCTATTTAATGTAATGCTCTAAGCTTTGACTGTAGCTCAACTTTAGTATAACTTAGCCAAATTAGTCAACAGTGACAAGCTGAGGTAAACCACTCTTCAGCGGGAAAGAAAGCGCCGCCACTGGAAGGTTGGGGAGATTGAGAGCAGTACAGTGCATAGGACATCCTTTAAAATATGAGGTGCAGACTTGATGCAATTAGTATGTAATCATACACCAGATTCCAGTTCATAGTAACATAGAGGATAATGTATGGTCCTCTATCGGTAACCGGTCTGTTAACTGTCGAGAGGTTGCCAGGGCGACCGTGCGAAGCTCGAGAGGTTTATGTCGCCATGGCAACCTCGAGACGGTTAACAGTGACCGGATGCCGATAGAGGAACCATACATTATTTTTTATTGTGTATGGTCCCACGTAAAAAGTAAAACGGCTGTTTAGTTTTTGACAAATAGTCACCGCTGCGGCCGTTCAGTCCTTCCCTAACCGCTGCATTCATCCGTCGGTCGCTGTTTAAAAAAAAAGGCGTGCACATGCGCAGACCGATCGCTGTTGTTAACCTATCGATGTGACGTAGTATCGATAGGTTAACAACATTGCTAGGTCACATCGATAGGTTAACAACCTTAGGAAATGATGATTTCCTAAGGTTAACAGCGTTCTACCATACATTATAATACTAACTATCAAACTTAATTTTCTTTTTAAAACAGAACTTTGTTTAGACAGTTCATGGCATCACAGGAAAAAATTCTAAAAAAAAAAAAACAACAACAACAAAAAACAAGAAACAGTTGTGTTGCCCCTCCTTGATGGAGTGTTCAAGTGTATCTTCCGAAGCACTAAAGGAGAACTGCCTTAAATCTGCAAGTCTGTGTGTTCTGTGGAAGCTGTGTTTCTAATACTGGTTGTAACATGGGCAGAAAGAAACGACTGAAAAGGAGAGAAACGATTGGTGGGAACGTGGCATGCGATGGAAAAGTAGCGGTGATTAATCTACCAGTAGAGCCCGCTTATGCGGTACCAAAAGTGGCCACAGTGTGCAGCGCTAAGGGAGACAAAGACAGTGTGTGAGAGGAGATAGAGAGACCCGTGACATAGAGCGCAGCTGATAAGTATGAAAGGATGAGATGTGAGTGACAGAGGATAGTGTGATAGGGCACAGAAGAGGAAGACACCGGAGTAGTGGAGATGGACAGGTGTAAAGCGACGTTTGCACTGTGTGGAGTGAAAGGGATAGTTAGGTGGGTAGATAACGAGTATGGACCGAATGGTCAGCAGAGCAAGAGGGGCGACAGTGACCCGGTGATATGGAAGTCGAAACATGGACTCAAAGAACAGAATAGTAGTGAGAGACAGAGCGAAGAGTATAAAGTAGACGACAGTAAGGAAACAGTAGAATGACAGGATAAAACAGAGGTGGAAAGAGAACGAGTAAAAGTAGATGTGCAGGAGACAACGGCTGGGAGAAAGCACAGTGAGAAAAAGAAACATATACAAGAAAGTGCAGAAGACGAAAGACAGCAAAGCAGACGACACATAGTGCTAACTGAGAAAGAGCTAGATAACTTGGAAAGGAAAAAGGTAGAGGCAAACACGCACAAGAACACTAGTTGGGCATGTAATGTCTTTAAGGACTGGCTGTCAGCGAACGAGATAGCGATAGATTTGAGCACAGTGATGCCGGTGGAGCTGGCAGGAGTTCTGAGGCACTTTTATGGGTCGGTGCGAACGGAACAGAAACAGCAGTACAGTGTTAGCTCATATATTGGGCTTCGAGCTGGATTACACCGATACATTACTGGAGCTGATGTGAAAAGACCAATAAATATAATGAGTGACCCAGAGTTTGTAGCGGCAAACAACGTGTTTGTAGCGGTGCTCAAAGAATATAGAAGAAGTGGACAAGATATAGTGACCCACCACCCAAAGATTAGTGACAGTGACCTAACAAAGATAAGGAAATGTGAGAAACTGAGCCCAGAGTCTCCGTATGGTCTAATACGAAGACTCTGGTTCGAGATCCAGCTGGGAGTCGCTCGAAGAGGAAGAGATGGTCAAAGGCAGCTGCAACAGAACTCGTTCATGGTCAAAGCGGACGAGCAAGGACAGGAGTATTTGGCAATAGCGTTTAACGAAAAAAACAAAAATCATGGACAGTTAAACGAAAGAAATAGGCAGGCGTTACGAGGAGTGGTGTATAGTACACCGGGAAGCAAAGATTGTGTGGTGTCGATGTACAAAAAGTACATCCAGAGATGTCCTGCAAATGCTCCTGCGTTGTACTTGCATCCTTTGAAAGTAGATTCAAGGGGCACCGCACATCGATCCTGCTGGTATAGCAGGCAGCCCATGGGCAGGAACTACCTGGGCAATCTGATGCCGCAGATCTCTGAAGATACACACCTGAGCTGCCGGTATACGAATCACAGTATTCGTAGCACCGCTGTAAATATGCTATCTCAGGCTGGTCTTGCATTGAGGGAGATCATATCCATTACTGGACATCGATGTGAGACCAGCCTGAGAAGTTACTGGTGTCCATCGAGCGAAGAGAGGAAAAAGTGGTCGACTGTGCTGTCATGTCCTGGCGGGACACTGACAGGTAGCAACCGCAAAGGAGAACACACTGCACCAAACGCGAGAGGCGGATCAACCGTGCCGCCAGGCACAGAAGGTGACATTACTAGAGTGGCACACACCCCTGACTTCAGCAAACCACGCTCTACACTGACAGAGACCAAAAGCAGCGACAAACACCAGCGGCCCAAGACAGGAGAGGAGAAAGCCTCAGGAAGTAGTAAAACACATACCGTGGCTGCTCCCAGCGTGAAAGCCAGTCAGGAAGAGAACACAGAGAAGCACGTCGGGGGGCATAGGGGTTCCAAGACAGGACAGTCCAATGCGCCTCTTCAACTTTCAGAATGTAACAATCAACGGTCCAGTGACATTCTGTTATCATGGAGACGAACACAGAGAAAAGGAGATGTCCCATGGTACAGAAAATGTGCACGCCGCTGTACAGCAGTACATCGATATCGACAGCACAACAGGACGCACAACATGCAAATGACGCAGCCCGTCACAGTAAGTGAGCAGATGTCGGCAGTGAGTGCGACTGTAAATAGAAATGTGAAGAAATGTACGCATCAATGTAATGTTTTGTGTGAGTAGCACACCAATCATTGAGTGCACTATTACATTGTAGCAAGTTGTGTTTCCAACAGTAAAATAACTGTTACTTAAATAAAAATTCGTTTACGAAGGCAACGTCTCCGCGTACATTTGTGAACGGCGCGATTATTCTGTAGTTGTGTCATCACCACACACCTGTAACACAAGCTGAGCAGTCCTATGTCGTGCCCATGTTACAAGTGCATTAATCACTTCCAGCGTCGGGCTCTACTGGAGGATTAATGCCCGGTGGGTGGCTGGAAGCACTCGGCCTTCGCCTCGTGCACCAACCCCTCCCCACCCGCCATTAATCCACTGGTAGAGCCCTCCTCTGTTGGTGATTAATGCTTACTTCACAATCTGTTTTTGTTCCATCTGTACTGGTCATTTGGCAGAGACACTGGGTGTTTCTGCTTTACACTCTGGTGAGCAGTACCATTTGAGAACTGTATAATGTGTATTATGTCCTTGTTACAGAACTTAAGATTGTTTTCACAATGCATTCATGTTCCACTCTAGAACTCTGTGGTCCAGAGGGGACATAAACTAAATCATACAGTTCTAAAATAGCACTTACCAGCAGAGTGTAAATCAGAAACACTGACTGTGTTTACTAAAAGGCTACTAAAGAACTAAAGATGGAGCAATAACATGAAGGAATGAAATATATCAAAAAAGCATCTACTGGGACAAATGACTTGCAGGTTCAGCGCAGTTCTCCTTTAACAATCCTCACCATTCACCTTCACCATTCCTCCCATGTACATATTACAGTATGTCTCAAAAATGACAACAAAAATATCAATATTTTTTCAATATTTTCCTTCCAATAGGGTACTTCCCTTTTTATTAATACATATGTTTATCCATATTCAATTATCAGCATTTTAAACCCCAAGCTATATTTTTCAAAATAATACAACAATGACCAACTGTTTAATAAAACGTATGTATTTCTAAATCATTGTATTTCATCCTTTCCTGACTTTCTAGTTTCACCAATAAAATGTTGTCTTTTTTTCTTTTATAGAGTTTTTTGGCTCACAATCATCGCCATGCTTCCATCATCAGGTCAGCCACCAGTTCCCAGCCCTGTCTGCCACTCCCCCCGTCACTGAATTCAGCAGGGATCCACGCAGAATGGGGCCCAAGGTCTGGGAAGACCATCATTAATGGCGGTTGTGGCATGTAGGATTTTTCCTCTGTTCTCCTCAGTCCCTTCCACCACCCCATGATGGCGAACCGTGCCCGTCAGCTACAGCAGTGCATACTAGGATGACGCTAACCCCCCCCCCCGGCCAACTTCTGTCCAAAACCAAGCTGTCTTCCACCCTGACTGGCTCGGGATCCCCTCAGGAGCACTCCCTGCATGGCTGTTTGATCCTGGTAACTCTGGGCTTGCTATTGAACCCGTGTCGCCAGCACGGAGGCACAAGGCACTTCCACTGAGCCATCAGGAGGGCCCATCAATAACATTTTATCAATATTCTGATCGATATGGTTTAGTAATGTATTCAATTCTTAAAAATCTATAAATAACATGTTTTGATCAAATAAACATTTCTGATACTCCGTGACATTATTTCTTTAATATCTGGCACACTTTAAAGACCATCTGATGTTGCCTAATAGGGCTAATCACGTCACACGCATTTCATTATCTTCCTTGAATTCATAGACTTTGCCTGCGAAAGCTTGGGAGAATAACTTTTTAAACACATTTCAGCTTATATTTCTTATAAGTTCCGTTTTCTGCTTCCTATTTATTTTTATAACAACACACTTTATCATGAAAACAGAATTATTGTACCATAAATTATCTGCTCTGGTTGCTTGCCTACCTCTGACACTCCTGGGCTGATGATATCACAGTTTCCACAGCAACAAACTGTAATGTTACAAACCGAAAACTGCTGTGTGGTGTTCCCATGTAGCTAGATAGGATAAAACCAAGGAGCTAGTGATAATGTTTTTGTATTAATATGCACAGTTTTTTTTTTATCAAAACAGGAAAAGCTAAACAAAAATTAGAATGCCAGTATGTGAAACATAAGCAGAAATTGATTTATTTTAAAATTGGTGACTGAGAAAGGCATACTAAGCTGAGGCTTGCTGCAGTGCACTAGAGACGTGTTAGTCAGGAGTGCCTACCCTCTGCACTACCAGTGTCACCAGGAAGGGCCACCTGTGGAAAGCAGGTGCACGTGGAAGGTGAGAGGCGCTTCAGATCATGGCTGACAGAGCTGGGGAGGTGGACTTACAGAGGGAAGAGGGGAGCACATTCCAGAATGCAGGAAGTCGATAGGAGAAGGTGAACTACCCAACAGAGGAATAAGGATGAGGAATGGAGAAGGTTCTATGGGGAGAGGGGTGCAGCACCCCATACGTCGAATGGGAAGAACATCCCTCCCCCCTCAGCTAGTGGTCAAACAGGGATTCAGCATGTTTGCAGTTCATTTGCATCACCAGGTAAGAAAAAAGGTTTGTCTCCCCATACGGCGCTTGGGGTAATGCCAAGCGTCACCCAACAACTAACACACGAAAATCTGCCCAATGGAAAATCATGTACACAAATGCTCACAGCCTGGGAAATAAGATCCCAGACCTGCAGGCAATAATGTCAGGCTAAACTGGACATAGTAGCAATTAGTGAGGCGTGGTTTACCAGTAACCACACTTGGGAGACTTCAGTACCTGGCTATGTATTGTTCAGAAGAGACCGAGGGTGCAAAAAGAGGGGAGGTGGGCCTGTATGTCAATGAAAATATCAAAGCTACAGAAATTCAGAATACACATAAGGAGCCAGAAGAACTGTGGGTCACCCTGGAAACAGGAAATGGGACAGCCATAAGAACTGGGGTTGTCTACAGGCCCCAGACCGGGGAGGACATAGACACATTACTGTTAGAGGATATACAAAACATGACAGCTAAAGGGAGGTTCTGATAATGGGAGACTTCAACATGCCAGATACAGATTGGTCAATACCAGCAGGAACATCTGCCAGAACTAGACACATAGTGGATTCCTGCAGGGGAGGGCCTCAAACAACTGGTACAACAACCACAAGAGACAGGGCTATCTTAGATCTAGTACTGACTAACAGGGAAGGAATCACAGATCTCCAGGTAGAAGGTCACCTGGGGCCAGCGACCATCACATGGTATGGTTCAATTTGGCTACTACATCTAAATCATCCCATTCCAAGGCAAAAATATGGGACTTCAGAGGAGCTGACTTTGATAAGATGGCCAACAGAGTTAAGCTAGCCCTGGCAAAAGAAACATAGGTGAGGGGGTACAGGCAAAGTGGGCAAGCGTAAGGATGCAATACTTGAACAACATCCCATTGTGTTAGACAAGAAAGGAAGTGCAAAAGAAGAAGGAAACCACTTTGGTTCTCAAATACAGTAGCAGAAAGGTCAGAGCCAAAAGGCTGGCCTTCAGGAAGTATAAGGAACACAGCAGGATGAATGGGGAGGCATACCAAACTGCCCTAAGGGAAGCAGGGAAGGCAGTAAGGCAGGCAAAGTCCCAAACTGAGGAAACACTAGCACGAACAGTAAAGAAGGGACAGACTTTCTATAGATACATTAGTGAAAGGAAAAGTCCAGAGGGGTATTGCTAAGCAATGGAGAAAAGGGAGCATGTGAGGAGGAGGACCATGTAAAAGTATCTATCCTAAATAGATACTTTTGCTCAATTTACTGAAGAGAAGGTAGGGCAGGGCCCACAGCTCAGCACCATGGACACAGGGAGGAGGGAGGTGAGCACTACTCCTTCACAAAGAAAGGGTCCTACAAGAGCTTGCTAAGCTCAGGGTGGATAAGGCAATGGGACCTGATGGCATACATCCCAGGGTACTTAAGGAGCTAAGGTGGAACTAGCAGAGCCATTAGCAGAACTATTTAGTGAGTCTCTGAGCACAGGAGAGGTCCCAGAAGACTGGAGAAGGCTCATGTGATCCCGCTCCACAAGAGTGGTAGCAGAGGAGGAGGGGAACTACAGACCAGTCAATCTTACCTCAGTAGTGGGCAAGATTATGGAGGCCTCCTTAAGGAAAGGATAGTGCAACACCTGGAATCCATAGGGACACAGGATCCAAGACAGTATGGGTTTACAAAGGAAGGTCCTGTCAAACTAATCTCATAGATTTCTTTGACTGGGTAACCAGAGTGGTGGACCAAGGGGGCAGTTGATGTCACCTACCTTGACTTCAGCAAAGCTTTGACACTGTTCCACATAGAAGATTGATAAATAAGCTGGGTAGGCTTGGGGTGGGTCAGAAGTTGGTCAACTGGGTGGCAAACTGGTTGACAGGCAGAAAACAGAGAGTGGTGGTAAATGGTATACAGTCAGAAGAGATGCAAGTCACAAGTGGGGTACCTCAGGGATCAGTCCTGGGGCCAGTCCTCTTCAACATCTTCATTAGTGACATTGCAGATGGACTAGAGGGTAAGGCTTGTCTGCTTGCAGATGACACCAAGATCTGCAACACAGTAGATGATCCAGATGGGGTGGGCAGAATGAGAAGAGATCTGGATAAACTAGCAAAATGGTCAGAAGAGTGGCAACTGGGATTTAATGCAAAGAAGTGCAAGATCGTGCACATAGGGAAGAGAAACCCTGAAGCCACCTATGAGCAGGGAGGGAGTTGCTAGCAGTCACAAAGGAAGAAAGAGACTTGGGCATCATCATCACTGATGACCTGAAATCATCAAGCAGACCTCTAAAGCAGTAGGTAGGCTAGGGGTGTTAGGGTGTATTAGTAGGGGTATCACAAGTCATAAGAGGTAATAATCCCTCTTTACAAGACACTGGTTAGGCCCCATCTGGAGTACTAGGTGCAGTATTGGAGCCACACCTTCACAAGGACATTAGCCAAATTGAGGCAGTCCAGAGAAGGGCAACCAAAATGGTGCAGGGACTGCATCAGAAGACATATGAGGACAGATTAACAGAGCTCAATATGTATACCCTTGAGCAAAGGGAGGGAGAGGTGATATGATCGAGGCATTCAAACACCTTAAGGGCATTAACAAGGTGAAAGAGTCTAACATGTTTAAATATAAGAAAATAGCAGGACAAGAGGACACAGCATGAGATTAGAGGGGCCGATTAAGGGGAATGTGAGGAAATTCTTTTTCACAGAAAGGGTGGTGGATGCATGGAATGGCTTACCACAAGAAATGGTGGCTATGAATACAGTGCAGGGCTTCAAACAGGCATGGGATAGGCATAAGGGAGCAATACAAATGAGTATGACTAGATGGGCCACTGACAGAGCAAAGGCCGATGGCACATTTATAAGGTAGAAAAAGAAATGGGCAGACTGGATGGGCCTTGCGGTCCTTATCTGCCATCAACTTCTATGTTTCTATGTCCCTGGAGCGGAGAGAGTATGGAGCAGAGGGAACTGGAGCGAGAAGTGAGGCAATGCAGGAAGGAAGAGAACCAAACCAGTATTTGGAAATGAAGGAGGTGAAGTGTGACTGGCAATGTGAAGGTAGGGGGAGGGTGGATAGGGAGGTTAGAGGGAGCAGTAGTGTTTATGAGGAGGGACGTCTGCAGCGAAGCAACAGAAGGCATTGCAGAAGGTGTCCAGAAGTGGAGGGGGCAATACCGTAGACCACATCAGTATAGACAAAAACTGGGAGCACCATTTTGGGGACCAGCTCCTGGTGGACCAGCAGGAGCAGAGCGTCTTTATTACAGAACGGAGCACCCAGCTTAGGGTGGAGTTTTGCATGGACTGCATCTACAGCTGTGGCCAAAAATATTGGTGCCCTTGCAGTTTTTTCTAATAATGCACCATTCCTTCCAGAAAATTGTGAAATTAAAAAATATTTTGGTATCCACGTATGTATTTCTTTGGTTTGCAGTGGAATAAAACACAAAAAGCAGAAAAAATTACTAAGTCTTAGCTATTCCACACAGAAATCCTTAAATGGCCCGGACAAAATTATTGGCACCTTTTAGAAGTAGTTAGAAATAATTAGATGTCAAGCAGGTGATTCTCCTTCACTTTGGAACTGAACTCACCTGTGGTGAGTTGCAGGTGCCTGCAATATAAAAATCACTCATTCAACCAGTTTGAATAGAGAAAAGGACTCATTCCCCTGTTTTGTGTCACTGTGTGTACCGCAATGAGCATGGAGAAAAGAAAGACAGCCAGAGAATTGTCTGAGGAGGTCAGACAGAAGATTGTAGCCAAGCATGGACAATCTCAATGTTATCAGGATGTTTAAGGCCCATGGCACTGTAGCCAACCTCCCTGGACGTGGCCGCAAGAGAAAACTTGATCGAAGATTGCAGCACAGAATTGTTCGAATCGTGGAGAAAGCACCTCGATCAACTGCCAAACAGATTCAAGCTGACCTTCAGACACAAGGTACGACAGTTTCAACTCACACCATCCGTCGCCAACTCAATGAAAGAGGGTTATATGGTAGGAGGCCCAGGAGGACCCCACTGCTGAGAGAGACACATAAGAAAGCCTGACTGGGGTTTGCCAAAACACACCTGAACAAGCCAAAATCCTTCTGGGAGAATGTCCTGTGGACAGATGAGACCAAATTAGAGCTTTTTGGTAAAGCACATCATCTCCATGTTTACAGAAAACAAAATGAAGCCTTCAAAGAAAAGAACACCTTCCCTACAGTCAAACATGGAGGAAGTTCAGTGATGTTTTAGGGTTGCTGTGCTGCCTCTGGCACTGGGTGCCTTAAACGTGTGCATGACATCATGAAATCTGGAGATTACCAGGCCATTTTGGAGTGCAATGTTGAACCCAGTGTCAGAAAGCTGGGTCTCAGTCGACCATCATGGGTCTTCCAGCAGGACAATGACCCCAAACACACTTCAAAAAGCACCCAGGAATGGTTCAAGACAAGACGCTGGACTGTTCTGAAGTGGCCAGCAATGAGTCCAGATCTAAATCCCATTGAAAACCCGTGGAGAGATCTGAAAACAGCAGTTGGGAGAAGGCACCCTTCAAATCTGGGAGAACTGGAGCAGTTTGCACAAGAAGAGTGGGCCAAACTGCCAGTAGAGAGGTGCAGGAAGCTCATCCATGGCTATAAGAAGCGGTTGATTGCAGTTATTTTGACCAAAGGCTGTGCTACCAAATATTAAGTCTAGGGTGTCAATAATTTTGTCAATGCCATTTCTTTCCATTTTCTGATTTAAAAGGATATGTTAAATTCTGAATCAAAAACAAAGGTTCTGTAATATTAACAGAGAAATAAAGAATTGTGGAGACCAAATACTGTACTGTTGTTAATTTCAACTTATGTTTAGAAGAACTGTGAGTTATTTGAAAAAGTGCAAGGGCGCTAATATTTTTGGCCACGACTGTATGTGGGTTGAAAAGTCCAAGTTTGTTGTCAAGCCACATGCTGAGGTACTCAAAGGACTACACCACTTCAAGTGGGGAGCATGGAGAAAACCGGAAGTCCCAATAGCCTGGCTGGTGCCAAAGGTCATGGACACAGTTTTCTTTTTTTTTTGTGTTGGCCTAGAGATGGTCAGAATGGAACCAGCACAGGACACTATGGAAATCCTGCCAGAGCAGGTGTTCCACAGCTGCAGTAGAGGGATCAGATGTGAAGATAACTGTCATCTACACACATGAGTATGACAGCCGGCACAGGCAGGGGGAAGTCGTTCAGAAAAACGGGTAAAGGATGGGACGCTGGATGGAGACCTGTGGGATCCCAGCACGGATGGGAAGGGGGTGGTGGTGGTAAGATGCCACCAACCTGTGCCGACTGTTGACGGTCCGTTAGGTAAGAACGGAACCAGTCAATGGCAGGAGCTTAGAGGCCACCAGAACTCAGCTTGTCCAGGAGGAGTGGGTGGGATACTGAGTCGAAGGCTTTGGCCAGATTGATGAAAATGGCAGCAGTAATGTGCCCCTGATCCATCCCAGAGAAGATGGAGTCAGTGGCATGCAGGGAGGAGACTGTGGAGTGATGCTGACAGAAGCCAGATTGGAAGTGGGAGAGGAAACGGGAAGATGTGAGGTAGTCCAGAAGTCTACAGCACAGCAGCTCCTCTTACAACTTAGTAATGGAAGGGAGGGAGGAGGGAGATTGGGCAGAAGCTGCCAGGGGAGGAGGGGTAACCCCCTCTGTGATGTGGGAACACTCTGGTAATCTTCCAGGACTGAGGAATGGAGCAGAGGGAGAATGAAAGATTAAACAGGTGTGTGGAGTTGCAATGGCAGGAGCTGAGAGGCGGAGAGGTTTGGGATCAAACCCATCAGACCAAAACGTTTGACAGGTTGAGAAAGGAAAGGGCAAGCAAGGTTTTCGGAGTACTGATGGGGGGGAAAGGAAGCCTGAGGTGGAGTGTGGGGGAAAAGAAGGGAAGTCTGGAGTGGGGAGCGGGGGGAGAAGTGAGGGCAGGGATTTAAAAATTATGCAAGCAATATGACATGACAGGGTGGGCTTAAGGCTGAGATAACCACCCACACGGGGGTGAAGTTAGGCCAAACAAGCCACAGGCAGACGGCCTTACAGCCCCTGGAAAGGTGGTTATCTCAGCCTAAAGCCCAATCTGAAGTGTCTATTTGTGCTTATAAAATGGATATTAGTGGGATAAACTGAGTTGGACACAAAAGTAAGGTACCAATTAATTATTTATTTTAATGTTGTAAAACTAATAAGGAAATAAAACAGTCCTGGGGATGGTCGAAAGGATGAAAAAAAAAAAAACAATTTTATTTTGTGCTGCACTTTCCTTGTTGGACTGCGTAAAATAAAAACAAAATAAATGCTGTCAGTGTTTGATAAATTTCTGAAAGAAATGCAGTGTTCCCGTCAAACTGGAGTTTTTTCTTATTAAGTTAACCACTGTTAACCACTGCTAGTTTTCTGTACGTTTTTCCTCTTTGCTGATCTCTGTTTGGTTTAACTCAGTTTCAAACACTGTCTTTTAATTACAGCTTGGCCTTCACATATAGGTTCAAACGTTTTTCTTTTTTGGAAGCGGGTTCAACTGTTTGGTCAGTTTGATCTTCTACTTTGAAATTCTCTATTTTTGAGTCTTCAAACAACACTGAGGGGCATCAGTAGAGACGTTTTTTTGGTTGGTAAAGAAAATAAATAGCACCAGGTTTAAAAATGCAAGTTCTAATGTGTCAGTGGGATATTTATAATAATAATAATTAGGAGGGCTGACTTTGCCAAAATGGGTGAGTGCCTAAGGAATGCACTGGCAAATGGGCAGGAATGAGGGATGGAAGAACAATGGGGAATAATAAAAACTGCCATCACAGAGGTAACAAGCCTTTGTGTGAAGCAAATAAACAAAACGAAATGATGTAAGAAACCACTATGGTTCTCAAAGGAAGTGGCAGTGAAGGTTCAAGAGAAAAAGAAAGCATTCAGGAAGTACAAGGAATCACAGAAGGAGCAGGACAGAGAACTGTATCAGTTAAAGCAAAAGGAAGCTGGGAAGGCAGTCAGAACAGCAAAAGGCCCAAACCGAGGAAAAGATAGCCAACTCGGTTAAGGAGGATAAAACCTTTTATAGGTACATCAGGAGCAAAGGAAGACCAAGGGAGGGATAGTGAGGCTTAATAAAGGGAGGAGGGTGGGCAGAGGGTGACTGTGAAAAGGCAGAGATACTAAACAAATATTTTTGCTCAGTATTTACAAAGGAAGTGGGGGAGGTACCTAAAACAAACAGTAGAAACACTCTGGATACAGAAGTTGATACCAACCCATTTACAGAAGAAAGGGTTCTGAAAGAACTCTTAAAACTGAAGGTGGACAAAGCAATGGGGCCTGATGAGATTCATCCCAGAATTCTAAAAGAACTAAGGGTAGAACTAGTGACACCACTGACTACCCTCTTTAACAAATCATGGAAGGATGGGGTGGTACCCGAGGACTGATGGAGGGCAGATGTGATTCCCCTTCACAAAAGTGGGAGCAAGGCAGAAGTAGGAAACTACAGACCTGTTAGTTTAACCTCAGTGGTAGGGAAAATGATGGAATCACTTCTGAAGGAAAGAACTGTCGATTATCTAGAGGCCAGAGGGGCACAGGACCCAAGACAGCATGGATTCACAGCGGGAAGGTCATGCCAGATGAATCTGATAGATTTCTTTGACTGGGTGACCAAAGTAATAGATCAGGGAGGGGCTGTGGACATGGCCTACCTAGACTGAACAAGGCATTTGACACAGTCCCACAAAAAGATTAATATACAAGTTAGCCAGCCTGAGTGGGTCCCAAGATGACAGCCTGGGTAAAGTTGGCTGGAGAATAGGGACACAGAGTAATAGTAAATGGAGTCCACTCTGAAGAAAGAGGTTACTAGTGGGCACTAGGTTCAGATAGACTAGTCCTCTTCAATGTCTTTATGTTTACATTGCAGAGGGACTGGAAGGAAAAGTATGTCTCTTTGCAGATGACACAAAGAACTGCAACAGAGTTGATGCACAAGGTGGGGTGGAAAGGATGAGAAGGGACTTGGTAAGGTTAGAAGAATGGTCAAATGTATGGCAGCTTAGATTCAATGCTAAGAAGTGCAAGGTAATGCACCTGGGAAACAAAAACCCAGGGGAAGAGTACACAATGGGGGGTGAGATACTAACAACAGCAAAAATGGAAAGGGACCTGGGGGTAGTCATATCAGATGACCTAAAGGTGGGCAAGCAATGTGAGAGGGCAGCAAGGAGGGCTGGGGGGATACTGGGATGCATAGGGAGAGGCATCACCAGTAGAAAACAAGAAGTTATTATCCCTCTGTACAGACAGCTGGTCAGACCCCATCTGGAGTATTGCGTGCAGTTCTGGAGATCCAATCTCCGCAAAGACATAGATAGAATGGAAGCAGTCCAGAGGAGGGCAACTAAAATGGTGCAGGGTCTGCACCGGAAGACATATGAAGAGAGACTTAAGGAGCTTAATATGTATAGCCTCGAGGAAAGGAGGGAGAGGGGGGACATGATAGAAACTTTCAAGTACCTCAAGGGAATCAACAAAGTCCAAGAGGGTAGCATCTTTCAAAACAAGAGGTGTGCAAGAACAAGGGGGCACAATTTGAAGATGGGGGGCAGCTCAGAGGTAATTTAAGGAAGTATTTTTTCACAGAGAGGGTTGTGGATGTATGGAACGGCCTTCTGGAGGAGGTTGTGGAGTCAAAAACAGTGGTGGAATTCAAGCATGCATAGGACAGTCATAAGGCAATTCTAGGGGGTGGGGGCAGAAAGAAGTAGGCTGCTGGTTAACTAGGATCTGCAGCTTATCCATTAGGTAGGGAAATGGGCAGACTGGGTGGGCCAAGCGGTCCTTATCTGCCGTCAAATTCTATGTTTCTATGTTAATAAGGCAGGCTGGAACCTGTATTTGTTTTTGGGGGCACTAGGCTGGGGAATGAAATGTATGGGTGGCAGCCTCATTCGGCAAATCAAGCCAATACCCCTTTCCTGCAAGGTTATTCGTGGCGCGCAGGCGAACTCATTGTTATAAGGTGCTCTACAGGGGTGTGCCCAATGGAGAGCACCATTTCTAGGGGGCAGGTCAGTGGCAGGCGAATCAGTCGGCAAGCTGGCAATGACTCACTTTCAGCAGTTCGGGCTGAGTTGGATAACTTTTCAAAGGATGGTTGCGCATTCACACTGCTGTAGCTTACAGCAGTATGAATGCACTGAGCCCAGGCCTTCCGCTTGCCCCCTTGCTGTTAAAAAAAGACAAAACAACGGGGGTGCCCAATCCCCCTGTTGGCATGCACCCTCCCAGTACATTTGCCAATGGAGGAGCCCACGCCCTGTCGGTATAATGCCCCCCCTCCCAATTTGTTGTGTGCGGCTGTGCCAAAATAGAATTAAACAAACTGACGGGGGCGCCCACTCCCCATCAGCATAATGTCCCCCCATAATTTGTTGTGTGCCGAGGTGGGTACCCAAGTCCCCTTGGCTCTTGCTCCCCCCACACTTGGTATGTGCTGACAGGGGTGCCCGATCACCATCAGCTATAACCCCCCCAAAATAAAAACACTCAGGTGGCATGCTGGGAGCCCACCCCAGTACGCCTAAAGACCTTGTAATTAAGAAAACCTTTCCACAACATTTACATTTTTTTTTAAACCTGTCAACTAGAAAACGGTCCCTCATTGAGTCTCTTGCCCCCCTCCCCCAACCTGCACTCACGTACTGCGCACCCCACCTTCCCACACACACCCTCACCCCATACTTACATCCAGAGCATGGCGCAATGATCTTCAGTGGACCGGGAACACGTCTGCACTCTTAAAAGCCGACCACAAACTGAAGAAATGCCGGTAAGCTATGTAATTGCATAAATGGGTTTTTTTTCAACTTTGGTGCATATCTTGGCCATTTTTGCAACTTTTGACACCAAATTTTCAACATGGGGTTCTTGGGACCCCACCCCATAATTCAGTCACTGTCATGTGGTTATCTGGTCCTGAAAGTTGATTTTGCAGCCACTGAGCGGAATCACCTTTTTGGACTGATTAACGAAACGACAGTGTCACTGTTCATAAGGTGGGCTCCCAAAAAGCCTATGCTGAAAATTTGGTGACAAGATTCCAAAAAATGAATGTTATGAGCATGCATTGGACAGTCTCAACGCACACTTGTAACGTCGCGAATATGTAATATTTTCACTCCAGATTTTCAAAACTGGTATTTTTTTTTTTTTTTTTTTAACACCTCCTCATGAACAGTACAGCTGTCACTTTTCACATCCTGGCCGAAATGTGTTTTCACACTTCCAGTGCAGAATAGCGTGGTCGCTGTAAGAAATCAGTGTTTGGGACAGAGTAAGAAAATCACAGTGACACTGTTCATGAGCAGAGGTCTCAAAATGCCTATGTTGAAAATTTGGTGACAAAAGTCCATAAAATGACTATTTTATGAGCGTGCATTGTGCAGTTTCCACTCACACTCATAATGTCACGAATTTGTAATATTTTCACTCAAGAGTTTCAACATTGTCAGTTTTGCACACCTCCTTATGAACAGTACAGCTGTCATTGTTCATATCCTGCCCGAAATGTGTTTTTGCACATCTGGCACACAATGGCGCGGTCGCTGTGGGAAATCAACATTCAGGATACAGCAAGAAAATCATAGTGACAGTGTTCATGAGTAGAGGTCACAAAATGCCTGTGTTGAAATTTTGGTGAAATTATTCCACTTAAGGACTGTCACGAGCATGCATTGTGCAGTTTCCACGTACGCTCGTACTTTCGTGCATTTTTAATATTTTCACTCCAGATGTTCAACACTGCCTTCTCTTCACACCTCCCTCTGAATGGTATAGTTGTAATCTTTCACATCCTGACCAAACTGTGTTTTCGCACATCTGGTGCAGAATGGCGTAGTCGCTGTGAGAAATCAAGATTCGGGACAGATTAACAAAATCACAGTGCCACTGTTCATGAGCAGAGGTCCCAAATGCTTTCATGAGGTGGGGGTCACAAAAGGCCATGCTGAAAATGTGTAGTGCAAATACCAATAAACATCCAGGGTGTTAGGGTTTCTAACCATGACATCCACCCCTCCAACCCATGGTGGAGCTCCAATGCCCTTATCTTCTCTGAACCGCAGACACATCATCGCTCTTCAAAGCCAGATTACGAATTGAGGAAACAGGTATGCATTTCACTGTATTTCAATAGGAATGTGAACTTGGTGGCATAACTTGTTCCTCCTGCTGGGAACTGTAGTCCTGCCAATCGGTGCATACCAACAGCAATCCCAATGATGAACTCCGGCATTGACAAATGCTTCTTAAAATGTACGGGGGGCCCTTATTATGTATGGCATACTGCTGTCCAACAAACTTGTAATCTCCACCGATCTGACGTCAGCGCTATAAACCTTGCTTGCCTTCATCACATCGGTGAGATTACAGGATCGAATCCAGTCAGGTGCGCTAAATTCTAGCACCCGAATGCTGGTTGTGCTACCGTGATCAATTTAAACTGTTCAACAGAAGCCAACAAGTAAGAGCCTTTCCCATTCTGTCCTGAAAGCATTTACCCTTGCGACCCCATACACTATAAAAGACAATGGCTGGGGTTATGAAGTTTACCATGTTGAAAACCCCTCTTGCAGTTGCCATGCAGACGGTAAACCTCTTGAGCTTCGCTCTCAAGGTTTACAAGGTTGGCCTGGCAACCGCTCAAGGGGTTTACAATGTGGTAAACTTCATAACCCCAGCCATTATCCTCTATATAATTTATTTCTACATTTTTTCCTGTGACAATGGGACTCTTTAAGCTAAAAGTATTTGCACTCAAAAATTGTAGGACAAACGTGAAAACAAAAGAAACACGTATACTGCCATTTAAATAGAAAAGGATCCCTCTGAATGACGTCAAAATAACAACATAAAACAAAAATGTTATAATTTCACGAAACATGATTATGTGGGCGAAGGACAGCAATTTGGATGTAAATCAAATGATCCTGGATAGAATTCTGTTTGCTAGTAAATTAATAAGGTAATTCATTGTTATAATTTCCTACTTTTTCATAAAATGGTAGCCGAGTGGGTAAATTCTCGTCAGCCGTGGTAAATCCCCCACACCCCCAAGTGGCTTATTGTGATTATACAATGTTTCTGTTCAGTTTCTGTATTAAAAAAATAAAGAAAAATACAGTGTCTTAATAGTTTAAATAAGTTTTATTGAATGCATTGTTGCGCCCAAAAAAATAGTTCCCTGGTGCTAGGTGAAACATTGGGTAGATGAGTGGCTGACACCCTTGCAAGTCCCCAACCCCCAAAACAGACAGACACACATATATTTGGCTTTTAAGTTTAAAGCCTTTTTCAGTTTGAGTTGTGACCCGAGAGAAATAGAGGGCTGTGATAGTGGAGAGGAAGCGAGAGATCAACCTAGTGCAGCTCACAGAGTGAGAGACTGCGAGGCTTCATTTTTTAAAAAAGTGTCTGTTCTGTGAAGGAAATAGTGCGGTGTGAAAGTTTACTGTTTGTTGCTGCTCGCCAACAGAGAAAGAATGCAAGGCTTTTTTTTTTTTAAGTTTGTGTTCCCCAGCCTTGGGAATGCGTTCCAAGCAGTTGTCAGGCTGACACAGTAGAGAGTAGGATGTTTTCAGCGCTGCGACTGGGCCAGAGAGCAGGGTGCCGGAGACTGTGGTTTATTTGTATACAGCTTCCGGGTATGCGGCCATAACGGTGTTCAAGGGAATTTGTTGTAACATTTTTTTTCTTGCTACTTTGGTGTTTTTTTTTTTAATTAAATGATGAGATGCCGGCCGGTGGTACTGAGGTTGAGGCACTAGACAGCCACACCTCGTACCACGCTGGCGACCCCAGGTCCGAGAGCGGACTCGGGTCGTGGTCGGCCGGGAGGGAGGATTGAGTGTCCCAACGGATGCCTCCTCCCTCAGAGGGGTCTCAACCCCGAGTATGCTGGTGGGAGCACCGCGCCGGGGGTTGAGGCTCCGCCACCGGAGTCCGGGAGGGGAGCTGTTAGGCGCTGAGGGAAGTGCATGCCCACGCCCCTCTAGGACGCATCCTTGTGTGTGCCGCGTCCCCAGGGGGCGGGGGAAATGGGGAGAACAGCGGAAAATGGTAGTCCTCGGTGTCCCTAGATGAAGACTGCCCATCCCGAGCCCACCTAGGACAGACCCCGCTGTGCAAGGAGAAAGGAGAAGGTAAGGGCACTCTAGGGGCAGATCCTGAAAGGGGGGTTTCGGGGTATGTGCAGTCGGAAGGAGGGGGACACCGGGGACAGAAGGAGAATAAAGAGATAACACAAAAAAAAAAAGAAATGATGAGATAAGTAACAGAGTGGTACAGCAGTGAAGAGAGAGTGGGGCCCGAGTGGCGAGCAAGCGGGAGTGGACTAGAGACAAAGCTACAATTTAGGTCGGTACACTGTTCAGTTTACCGGAATGATTTGTAAAAACCCTCTTGGGTCATACCTTGGTTTACCAAGTTATTCTTTGTTATTGTTGTGGTTTGACAGCTAAGAGGCAGTTGGTACACCAGCGTTTAGCGACTAAATCAAGATGGTGGCTCGGAACGATTTTTCAGATTTATTTTTGCTGTTATTGAGATGCGGCTGACTGGCACTTATTCCCGTTGGTATATCGTAGGATTTACCACAGGTAAAATGAGCCAGTCTGCCAATGAGGATGCCTGATTGTGGGACCCCATTGTATAATTAAGCAGTAAGGCACGACAGGGTGTGGTATATCATGAGATATCATCACGCCTTGGGTGGTTGAGCATGAGGCCGCAGGCCGAGTGCATCCAATGACACGAGAAGCGGCAATATCCCATGATATACCACACCCTGGAGTGCCGTACGGCTATTATGATCAGGAGTAATGATTTTATAAATAATAAGATTAAAAAAAAACACCTTTTAAACCTGCTAAAAAAAGCTTTTTTGGTAGTGTAGGATTACATTAAAAAAACAGTTCTAGAAGACAGCAGGTGGTACTGTTGTAGTTGGAGCTTATAGAAGAGGTAACGGTATTGTGATGGTGTGACCTGTGAACTTTGCTGCTCTCTCTGCAACAGTGTCTTTGTCTGCTGCCCCCCTTCCCCGGCAGTAGATGATCGTGGTAACGAGATTCTAAAGACAAAATGAAGCCAATGAGCAATGCCATTGGATTAATAAGCAGCGGGATTCAGAGGACAAGTGTGTCTAGCGATGCCGTTTTGAATCTGCGTGTGCCTGCGAGATATGGGAACGGTCGTCTGCTCAGTGCAGACTGCGAGCAGCAGCAGGTTGGTTTTATGTGTTCCACAATGTTTTTAACATCCGTCTGAATGTTGTGGGTCCCGGAGAGAGCAGGCAAAATCCTTCATTTAGTGTAACTAGAGTTTTTTTTTTTTTTTTATAAAAAGCAGCCGACTAGAAGTCTGACTCGCTCTGGACTGCGGGAGATGAAGAACACTGCGCGGTCAGTGAGGAGGCTGGTGACCAGAGGTTTTCTGAAGCCATGATGATGTAGCCCGAAATCATCACGGCTTCAAAAACCTATCTGCCAATCAGCTTCACGTATTTACGTTCCCCAGTTCATAATTATGTGTAAACTATGGTTTACACATGGTTAAAAAAGGACTGCTCAACAGTGACGAGTCTCCGAAACGGATCAATGGACATTTGGAACACATGCATTTCAGTTAGTCCTCTATTGACAGACCTGATCTTCCACCACAAACATGGCTGCTACCTTTACACTGTAAAAAAAAACTTCAACTGGGCCCTAAAAATAAAACTACCTTAAATATAAAATATAGAGGATTGTGTATGAGCAAGCATACACAACAAGGAAATTGTGATCGAGAGGTTTCCATGGTGACAGAGACCTCGAGAGGCGTAGCTCAGAGGTCTGTTACCATGAAACAGAGATCCTACAACTGCCTTGTTTGTATGCTTGCTCACCTATATTTTTAGTGTATGGGGAAGCATAATCAGCGCTCCGTGATCCCCTAAATAAGTCTACCTCTTAAAATAAGGCTTACTTTGGGATGTGTAGCAGCGTGCCGACTTCCGCATTGCCATGGGCTGCTCAATTGCACATGCACGAATACGTTCGATTTTGTTGTGCTGCACCGGTGACGTACTTGGTGCAGCACAAGATGGTGACACACTAAGGCAAGCACAACAACGCTGTTGGGAGCATGGATTGCCATGCTCAACAGCGTTCTACCATACATTATAAAATGAATTAAATACTGTTTCCCTGATTATCACACTCTTCTTACATACATAAATTATAAATAATAAGTATTGTTTATAGTTTTCACTACAATTGTTTCTTTGCTGACAGTGAACCCTCCCTTCTATCTTTAACTGCTTATCAGGGAACTCTCTTCTTCTTGCTCTGACATTGAGACAACTGAGTCTCTGGCTGCAACAAAGGCCTTTGTTGTCTGTGTGTGCAGTGTGTTGGGAGAGAAACATTCTGCCAGTGGAACTGTGAAGAATTTTGAATGCATGTATTCCATGATAAACATTCCATATCTTGAATGTGGAGAACAACAGAGAAAAAAAAAAAACAGGAAGAAGAAAGTAGGCAATGATACAATGATATCATCAATGATATCACTTGCAGTGAGCAGAAGGACTATTACACAATGGTGTGTGAAACTCTTGTAACCACATTGGTCAAAACATGTCACACGGTAAATCCTGCATAACCCACGGCTGAGGAATGGCATTTATAAAAAAACATATTTAAACACATTTTAAATTTATTTTACACATGGGTCCATTGCATAATCGCAATAAGGCACTCCAGGGTGTGAGTTATTGGGTGATTTATCCACTTCTTGTGTGGTTAAGTCACCCGTCTGCGCATCGTGACACACCACACAAGGCGTGGGTAAATCCCTAACAACCCACACCTTGCTGTGCCTTACTGCTTAATTTTATCACACATTCACACAGGTAAATCTATTTTTTCTACATATAAACATGCTTTTCCCAATAGTCAAAAGTAAAAAAAAAAAAAAAAAAGGCAATTTTATAAACATGATTTTTTGGTGGCTCTTTGCCACGGACATGCCCCATAGTTTGGAAAAAAACTGCAAGGATTTTGAGAATATTTTTGAGGTTTACCTTCATTTGCCCACAAAAGACACACAGACCTCTCGGGACAATTAAGGCATTACCAGAACTTTTATCACTCAACCCCCATACTTTGTTTAAAATTAATATGCATTTTTTAACCAAAAAGTAGCAGAACAATGGCTTCTGGTTGGAGTTGCTCCCCAACCCCCTTGACCCTGGGCAGCATCATCATCAAATCATCCATTCGTATGTTTGTATAAAAGAAAGGGTCATGGGGGGGGGGGGGCAGCTGCAGAGTAGGGGTGCTAGCTGCAAAATCGAGCAGACTCAATAGACCAAATGGCCTTTTTTCTGCTGGCAGTTTCGAATGTTCATATGCTCATAAGCTGCAGAAGGGGGAGGCAGCCTGTGTTCTTTTCAACAGTCTAACAATGACAAGCACGTGGCAAATGTGGCTAGAAAATGAGTCAGAGTCATTAGAATTACTATCGCTATAGTACCCAACATCTCTATTTCACGACGCCTCCTCCCTGGCATGGCGACACAGACATAAAATCGGTGCTGTAGTGTGTAAGGCAGCCACCTGGACAATTCTTGGAGTGCAAGATCACTAAAAGGGGAAAACGGTTATTTTCTTTAAATTACGCAGGCATTAACGAGGAACTCAGGCGCAAGGTACAGTAAGTGATACATTAATTTATGTATATCACTTCCCTTAGGGGACACCACCATCAGAAAGCTGTCAATACCCCACCCCCTTTTTTCTTTTTTTTTAACATGTCTTTTTCCCTCTGGTCACAACCTGTGGGGCCTCTCTCAGGCATCCTAGCTTATCCTGCCCACCTGAGGTCTCCCCATCCCAAGCCTCCTCTCCCCCCCCCCCTCCTGCAGCCAGTATCCCTGGCTTGACCCCGCTGGGGTGGGGCTGCTCTTCCTCTTTGGGCACTCTTATAGACTGGCCCAAGCTGCAGGTGAGGGTCCAGGTGGAGGAACTGGAAGGCCGAGAGGGTGAGATCAGGCGGTGGGCATGGGGGCCAGGTGCCGTCACCTACCCCGCAGAGCTGGTTGTTTCCTTGTTCTGTTACACTCCTTCCCCTCCCGAGCGCAGGCATGCAATGACGCCATGGTGCATGGCAACCCTGCCAGCACATGCCACACTCCCCCACGTCTTTCTGTCTAGTTCCTGCAGTGCTCCTGATCTCCACCAGGGGTTGCTGAGACACTGGACATCCCTGTAGCCCTCCCCCCCAAGACAGGAGAGCAGTCCTTCGAACACTCAATCCTCTTCCTCCCCTGCTGACCCCCGGCACCTGAGCTCGCTCCCGAACTCGGGTCGCCAGCATGGCGTCCAGCGCCTCAACCCTCAGTGCTACTGGGCAGGCTTGTCAATACCCTTTAAAGAGATCACTCTCAGAGCCAAATTTACAATGCATCTGTAATTCTTACCGCCTGTAAAGCTTATCTAGGTAATCCCACAGTTTTAAGAAACAGAGAGGTAGGGATCATATTTTGGCTTCGTAGCGTCACTAGCCCAGTTCTTCTATTTCCTGATTCTGAAGGGCAACCACCAAATACTGACATTAAGTGCTGAAATACTGTTGAGACCACTGGAGGCATGTTTTCGTCTAACTTTTTTATACATCAGAATGCCTTTAGTTAAAAAATCAGATCCACTGCTTGCCTTCAGTTCAAAATCCGAGCCACTGCTAACCTAACAACACACTTACATGACCAAATGTATTTTGTGCTACAGCCCTGTTGCCATGACAGCAGTCAATAGTCTCTGAACTATTTCAAAACCAGTCAATAGCCTTCTCTGGGCATGAGCAATGCATTCCTTAGCTGTGTTGCCGATTTTGAAAAGCTTCTCTTGATCTCAAACACTTCTGCTGCTGCTGATGCGAATTAAAAGTTGCTGCGATGCAACAACTTGTTACAAATTGTTGCTGCTCATGAAAAGTACCTGCAGTTCACTGAATGAAGCTGCTGGTTAGCAAAAAGCTGCACTAGAGCTGCACAACAAATCTACAAATCTGTCATTAAAGAGGTTTAATGAATCAAATGTGGACTGGAATTGTTGAGTAATAGAAAAGTGTTGTCCCCTTGGGTTAAAAAATGACCTCTAGTGGCAATAATGCACCCACTGTAAGGCAATAAGACAAAAAGAAGAAAAAAATTACTCACCTTAGTAACTGTGTTTCTTCTAATGGAGTCTTGCTGTATTCTGACATATGCAGTTAGCCCCAGCACTCGAATTGCCCCAGAGAGGAAAGAGTTAACTCTATGCGGGAAGCATAGAAAGTTGGTCTCAAGCTAGGTTTCAAACCTCTGTCTGTAGTGCTTCAAAGTGTAACCATCAGATTATTATGAGCTACTACTAACTAACTACACTTCTATAGTGGAAATTGTAAAGGAACATAAGCGAACAGGCAACAGATTGGGTCCCCCAAAGACTCAAGACAAAAAAACAGGTAGTGAACCAATATATAACTATAAAAAAACAACATAACAATAACTCCCCCTTCTAGAAAGGAGGGGAGCCAAGTACACCCCTGAGGTGCAACACTGTACCTGCCAGCCCACTTTCCAAAAACCAGGTTCTGAGAGGGAAGGGAGGTCAGAATATAGCAAGACTCCATTAGAAGAAACACAGTTACTAAGGTGAGTATTTTTTTCTTCAAACAACATGAAGTCTTGCTGTATTCTGACATATGCAGAATACCAAGCAGTACCGCCATGGAGGGGAGTACCGAACCTATTTTGGGAATAGGCTCTGCAGTACTGCTGCTCCAAACCAAGCATCACTCCTAGCCTGGCTATCCAGAGAGTAATGCTTGGTGAAAGAATGGACAGTTTTCCAAGTGGCTGCTTTGCAGACCTCTTGTAAAGGTATATGAGGGAAGCAGCTGTACCCCCTAGTCGAGTGAGCCCTCAGGCCTGAGGGAGGTGTTTTACCTAGCTTCGTATAGCAGAACTATATACAGGAGACAATCCACCTGGTAACAGTTCTCTTAGTGGTAGGTCTACCCTTCCCCACCTCACTGTTAAGTAAGGAAAAATTGAAGACATTCCTTCCTGTGTGCTTTAGTGTGCTCAATGTAATAGCTAAGTGCCCTCTTAACATTGAAACTATGTAATCTTCTTTCCCCTGAAGAAGGGTAATCAGTGAAGAATACAGGAAGAGACATGGACTGGTTCAGATGAAAATCTGAGCACCTTGGGAAGGAACCTCCTATTGGGTCTGAGGACCACCTTATCTCTATGGAATGAGATAAAATCTAGCTCCACTGACAGGGCTTGCAATTCACTAATACGCCTGGTGTATAGCTACCAGGAACATAGTCTTCCAGGTCAAATATTTGAGTTTGGCTGAAGCCAGGGGCTGGAAAGGGGGCTGCATGAGCTGAGCAATGCAAACATTAAGATCCCAAGCAGGGGCAGGGTCCCTTAAAGGAAAGGTTGGTATGAACCAAACCTTTAAAGAACTTACAGAAGACAGGGTGAGATGCCGGAGACGAAGCCTTCCCTGCTGACAGAAATGCAGATACAGCTGCTAAATGAACTGTTAAAGTGGCTGGCCTGAGGCCTAGGCCATTAAGATGAACCATATAATCCAGAACTGTAGTCAGATCAGCAGTATCTGGTAAAATATCCTTATGGGAACACCAACTGCTGAATCTCTTCCATTTGGAATTATACGTTTTTTCTGGTGGCAGGTTTTCTCGAGGCCTTAAGAATATCCAACACCCCCTGAGACAGGTGCAGGCCTGCATACTCTAACTCTTCAAGAACCAGGCTTTGAGATTGAGAGACTGGAGGTCGGGGTACCAGATTCTTCTCTGAGAGGAGGTTAGCAGATTGTGCCTCTTGGGGAGAGATAGGGGAAGATGGACTGCTAGGGACAACAACAGAGGATACAAAGACTGTCTGACCTAGTCTGGAGCAATCAAGATCACCCTGCACGGTTGTGACCTGATCTTGACCAGGACCTTGAATGACAGGGGAAAGGGAGGGAAGGCATAAAGAAATTTGCCACCCCCCCCAATCCAGAACCACAGCATCCAGGGGAACTGTGCCCAGTACTGGAGGCCTGCAACAGAAGAGAGGAAGTTGATGATTGTCTGGAGCTGCAAAGAGATCTATCTCTGGAGTGCCCCACCTGGAGAAGATTACTTTCAGTAATGAAGGGGTCCAAGGCCCATTCGTGGTGGCCCTGAGATATTCTGCTCAGGACATCTTTTAGCACATTGTCCTTCCCTGGTAGATGGACTGCTACTAGTGATGCTTGCAGGGCATAAGCCAGAGACCATATCTTTATGGCTTCCATGCACAAGGCTGTAGACCGAGTGCCTCCCTGCTTGTTGATATACCACATGGTGGTGGTGGTGTCTGTCCTGACCTGAACCACTTTGTTCCTCACCGAGTCCAAGAAGGCTTGGAAGGCCAGAAATACTGCCCTGAGTTCCAGAACACTGACATGAAGTAGAGACTCCAGAGAAGACCAGACACCTTGTGCTGTAAGGGCTCCCAGGTGGGCTCCCCAACCTAGGAGAGAGGCACCTGTGGTTAGTACCACTGAATGAGTCAGACTGATGAATGGGTCTCCATGTCTGAGATTGTCCTGATCCAACCACCATTGGAGGACTAGAGTCTGAGTCACTGGAGTCAGTTTGGTTGGAGGATCTTTTTTCTGGGACCAAAAGGACCTCAGGTGAAACTGAATGTTCCTCATTTGAAATCTGGCTCCCTGTACCACCGCAGTGGAAGCTGCCATGTGGCCCAGGAGCTGAAGAAAATGTCTTGCTGGTCGAGACACCAGAAGGCGGAAAGAAGAAGCAAGATATGTAAGAGCCCTCACCCTTGCCAAGGGGAGAAAGGCCTTTGCCTGCACAGTATCCAACTCTACCCCTATGAAGGTGAAGAGCTGCACTGGTTCGAGAACAGATTTTGGCAGATTGAGAAGAAAATCTAGAGAAGTGAGCAGCTGTTGAGTAACGTGTAGATCTGATTTGACCTGGTCTGGAGACTGCCCCACAATGAGCCACTCGTCCAGGTATGAGAATATGGAGATCCCCTGCCTCCTGAGGAAGGCCACTACTACTGCTAGGCACTTTGTGAACACTCTTGGAGCTGATGTTAGGCCGAAGGGCTTTGCTCTGAACTGATAATGGCCTGAAGGCAACTCGAACCTGAGGTACTTTCTGTGGGAGCGCCTGATTGGGATGTGAAAACAGGCATCCTTGAAGTCCAGGGAAGCTAGCCAATCCCCTAGCCTTACAGGGGGAAGAATTACTCCCAGAGTCACCATTTTGAACTTTTGTTTTAAGATGTGCTTGTTTAGATACCTTAGGTCTAGGATGGGTCACCACCCCCTCTCTTTTTTGGGGTAAGGAAATATCTGGAATATAGACCTTTGCCCTTGTGCTGAGTAGGAACTCTCTCTACAGCCCTGAGGGTTAGCAGAGAGGAAACCTCTGCTTCTACAGCAGTGGTCTCGGAAAGGTTTGCAGGTGGAAAGAATTTGACCTTCAATTTTGGGAACTTTGTAAAGCTGAGGGCCAACCCCTGGCTTACTACCTGCAGGACCCACCTGTCTGAAATCACAGACTTCTAGGCCTGGAAGTAGTAAGCCAGCCTGCCTCCTACTGTGATTGGGGAGTCGACCCAGGCTGACACATCAGGGTGTCTGCTTGGCAGGAGCCTTGGACTGGGAGGAGGATGCAGCCCTGCTCATCTCCCTCCTACCTCTCCCTCTGAAGAACCCCCTCTGTGGAAAGGAAGAGAAGGCCTGAGCTTGGTAGAAAGGCCTGTAAAAAGGCCTGCCCCTAGACTGCTGCTTCTGAGGAGTTGCCTGCCTTTCCTTGGCCTGTGCACTCCTGTAGGTGGTCTGATATTTGTCCATTTTCTTCATATAATTCTCTGTCTGCTCCCCAAACAGAGAATTACCCATCACAGGGAAATCCATGGCCTTAGCGTGAGTGTCCTGTGAGAGGCTAGTATATCTGAGCCAAGCAAACCTCCTAAGAGACACAGATGTAGCCATGACTCGTGATGCCACATCATACGAGTCCACAGCAGCATGGAATTGCATTCTGGATGCCTCAATCCCATCAGCAGCCACCTCCTCCAGCTCCTTGGCTAGCTGGGGGAGAAGCCTGTTTAGCCAGCTCTAGAACGGTATCCCATCTAGACTTCTGGTACCTGGCTGTGTAGGCCATATAGTTAGCCTGCCAGAATCCCAGGAATTATGCCAAGTACTGTTTTTTGGCCACAGCATCAACCTTCCCAGAGTCTTTATCTTGTGGGGGGGGGGGGAAGCCAAGGATATGTTAGCCTTGTCACAGGCTGCAGCCTGCACTACCCCAACATGGCTGCACTGGTGGAACAAAAACTCTGTACCTGAGCCTGAAAGCATATACCTCCTGTCCATTATTTTATCCACAGGAGGTAAAGAGTTTGGAGTTTGCAGAATTTTTTGTATCTGTTTCCCCAAGGATTTATGGATGGGGATAGACAACCTCTTGGACTCTGGGATGCCCATCGTCTCCACAAAGTCAGGCTCCTCTTGTTCCTGGACAGCTTCAACCAAAGGAAGCTGGAGGGTATCAGCCACTTTCTTGTAGAACAAATAGTGGGATGGGGACTCAGAAAGCCTGGGAGGGAAACATTGGAAGGCCTGGAAGGAGATGTCCTCCTCCTCCCCTCCCCTCCCTCCCTCCCTCCCTCCCCTCCCTCCCTCCTCCTCCTCCTCCTCCTCCTCCTCCCACTCCAGTTCATAAAATTCATCTGGAATGTATTCCAGAACCGGGGGAACTGACTGAACCGAGCACTTACTGCAAGATGCCGGATCAGACGGAACCGGACGGAGCGATTCAACTATGCTTATCGTTCTGGCTATTTCATCGGCGGTCAGAGTATGTGATTCTGGATCTGAACCAGCAAATTTCCTTTTGCGTTTTGACAGAACCGACCCCTTAGGGTCGGATCTCCTCTTGCCCGAGGGGTATCACCCAGGTCAGTGGGCACCCCCTCAGATTCGGTAGGAACCGAACCGGGCTGGCCATCCGGATTAGCGGACTTCTCAGCCTCCTTTTCCCTAAGCCTACCCAACCATTTTTCTAGGGTGGCCTTTGGGAAATTTTTACAGATGTGGCAGTCTGAATCGAGGTTGTCAAACCCCAGACAATAAACACAAATGGTGTGAGGGTCTGCCTTAGCAAAGGCATTCCCACACTCACCACAGAGTTGAAACCCAGTGGGTCATTTCTTGGGTTTCTCAGACATGACCAGGCTACAAAACTTACCCTTTACAGCTTATTTGCCAGGTAAGACACTCCTATCAGTCACCAACCGTGTTACAGGTTGTGGAAAAAAACTGTGAAATCATGTTTTTTGAAACCGATAGGAACCGGTACCTCACACTAACCCAGAAAAAGAGTAAAACCCCACAAGCAATTGGTTCCGAACCGGAATGACTGACAGGTTTACAATTTCCACACAGAAATAATTTTTTAAACCAAATACAGTCCACTACCTACTAACACTTACTGCACCACAGACAGGGATCTGAAACCGAAAAACAACACATCAGTTGAATAAACTGACGGATTCTGAACTGAACCGACCATAGCGAAGGAGCAATATCCGGAGCGACTAAACAGTTAGGCAGAGTAAAGAATCTGACGGTTACACTTTGAATCACTACAGACAGAGGTCTGAAACCGAGCTCGAGCCCAACATTCTATGCTTCCTGCATAGAGTTAACTCTTTCCTCTCCAGGGTAGTTCAAGTGCTGGGGCTAACTGCATATGTCAGAAGAAAAAAATTACTCACCTTAGTAATGTTGTTTCTTCTAATGGAGTCTTGCTATATTCTGACATATGCAGTGAGTCCCAACCTTCGCACTGCCCCAGAGATGAAAAGTTAAACTTTCCATGCCAGGCATGGAACGCTGAGCTCGAGCTCGGTTGAGACTCTGTCTGTTGTTCTTCAAACTCAAACCGTCAGATCTTTATGAGCTAAACTCACTAAGGTCCTGTGTGGAAGCTGTAAACCTACACTAGCCAACTGGCTATCAAACATAAGACACATTTTTTGGTCCCAAAACAAAGACTCAAGTCAGGAGACCCAAAAATGAAAAACATAACACAAACTCACCCCAAGAAAAGAAGGGGTGAAAACAACAAGGTGGGCACCTACTAAGTGCCAACACTGCACTGCCCACCCACATCCCAAAAACAAAGGTTCTGAGAGGGGCAGGCAGGGGGGGAGGTCAGAATATAGCAAGACTCCATTAGAAGAAACAACGTTACTAAGGTGAGTCATTTTTTCTTCAAACAACATGAAGTCTTGTTATATTCTGACATATCCAGACTACAAAGCAGTACCTCCATGGAGGAGGGACAGAACCTACTTAGAAAATAGACTGTGAAGCACAGCTGTGCCAAACCGAGCATCACTCCTAGCCTGGATGTCCAGGGAGTAATGCTTGGTAAAAGTGTGAACTGTTTTCCAGGTAGCTGCTTGACATATCTCTAGAATAGGGATGTCCCTGGCAGTAGCCAGAGAAGCAGCTGTACCTCTGGTAGAGTGAGCCCTCAGGCCTGAGGGTGGAACCTTACCCAGTTTTTCATAGCAAAATTGGATACAAGAGACAATACACCTGGCAATGGATCTTTTCGTGGCAGGTTTCCCTTTACCAACCTCACCATAAGTGAGGAACAGTTGGAGGGAGTCAAATCTGTGACCCTTGGTACGCTCTATGTAGTAACTTAAGGGCTCTTTTCACATCTAAACTGTGTAGCCTCCTCTCGCCAGAGGAGGAATGGTCAGTGAAGTACACTGGAAGAGACACAGATTGATTAAGGTGGAAATCTGAAACCACCTTAGGCAAGAACTTCCTGTTAGTCCTGAGGACCACCTTATCTCTATGAAAGGAGATAAAATCAGGCTCCACTGACAAGGCTTGTAATTCACTTATGCGTCTGGCAGAAGTGATGGCTACCAGAAACACAGTCTTCCAAGTCAAGTACTTAAGGTCTGCTGAAGACAAAGGCTCAAAATGGGGTTGCATAAGATGAGCAATGCAAACATTAAGGTCCCAGGCAGGGGCAGGGTCCCTGAATGGAGGGTTGGTGTGAAGCAATCCCTTGAAAAACTTGGAGAAAATAGGGTGACCTGAAAGAGAAGAGGGCTTACCTGCTGAAATAAAAGCAGACACAGCTGCCAGATGCACTTTTAGTGTAGTTGGTCTCAGCCCCAAGCTATTTAAATGGACCACATAATCAAGGACGGTGGGAAGACCAGCAGATTCTGGGGAAATATGCTTCCCAGAGCACCATATGGAAAATATTTTCCATTTGGAATTATAAATAGCCTGGTGGAAGGTTTTCTCGAAGCCTTCAGGATATCCATTACACCTTGGGAAAGGTGTAAATCAGCAAATTCTAACTCTTCAAGAGCCAGGCCTTGAGATTGAGAGATTTGAGGATCGGGTACCAAACCCTCCCCTGAGCACAGGTTAACAGGTTGTAATTCCTGGGAAGACACAGGGGAAGATGGACTGCTAAGGACAGTAGAAGTGGGTACCAGGGCTGTCTGGCCCAGTCTAGAGCAATCAGGATCATCCTGCAGGGTTAAGATCTGATTTTGACTAGCACTTTGAACAGGAGAGGGAAGGGGGGAAAAGCATAGAGAAACTTCCCTTCCCAACTGAGAACTAAGGCATCCAGGGGGACTGAGCCCAACACTGGGGGCCTGCAGCAAAAAAGGGAAAATTGGTGATTGTCTGGGGCTGCAAAAAGATCTATCTGTGGGGTGCCCCATCTGGAAAATATCACCTCCAAGACCAGGGGGTCCAGTGACCATTCGTGATGGCCCTGGGAAATCCTGCTGAGAGCATCCGCCAGGACACTGTCCTTGCCTGGGAGGTGAACTGCCGTGAGGGAGGTGTTCAGGGAGTAAGCCAGAGACCACAACTTCATTGCGTCAGTGCACAAGGCCATAGACCAAGTGCCTCCTTGCTTGCTGATGTACCACATTGTGGTGGTGTTGTCTGTTCTGACCTGTACAACTTTGTTCTGAACAGATTTGGAAAAAGCTTGAAGTGCTAGAAATACTGCTCTGAGTTCCAACAGATTGATGTGGAGCAGAGATTCCTGAGGGGACCACAACCCCTGGGTGGTGAGGTCGCCCATGTGAGCCCCCCATCCCAAGAGGGAGGCATCTGTAGGAAGGATTAAAGAGTGAGACTGAGTGACAAAGGGAACCCCTTGTCTCAGATTGTTCTGATCCTGCCACCACTGTAGGGCCTGGATCAGGGTTCAAGTTACTGGGATCAATTTGGTCAGAGGGTCCTTCCTTTGGGACCAAAAGGCTCTCAAATTGAACTGAATGTCCCTCATCTGAAATCTTGCTCCCTGCACTACTGCTATAGAAGCAGCCATGTGCCCCAGGAGCTGTAGAAAATGCCTTGCTGGTCGAGACACCTGCAGGGTGAATGAGGAGGCCAGAGAGACCAGGGTCCTTGCCCTGTCCAGGGGAAGGAAGGCTCTGGCCTTCTCTGTGTCTAACTCTGCGCCTATGAAGGTGAGGAGTTGGACAGGCTCCAGAACGGACTTTGGAAGATTTAGAAGGAAACTCAAAGAAGTGAGCAGTTGCTGAGTTATCTGTAAGTGTAACTTGACTTGGTCTGGGGACTGGCCTACTATGAGCCAGTCGTCCAGGTAAGGGAAGATGGCAATTTTCTGCCTTCTTAGAGAAGCAACTACTACTGCCAGGCATTTTGTGAATACCCTTGGAGCAGAGGTGAGGCCAAAGGGCATTGCTCTGAACTGGTAATGGCCTGAGGGCAGCTTGAACCTGAGGTACTTTCGATGGGAGCTTCTGATGAGAATATGGAAGTAGGCATCCTTGAGGTCCAGGGACGCTAGCCAGTCCCCTGGCCTTAGAGAGGGTAGAATAATTCCCAGAGTCACCATTTTGGAATTTTGGTTTTAAAAGGTGCTTGTTTAAGTATCTGAGATCCAGGATGGGCCGCCATTCTCCGGTCTTTTTGGGGGTAAGGAAGTGCCTGGAATACAATCCTTTGCCCTGGTGTAGGGGTGGAACCCTTTCCATAGCTCTGAGAGCTAGGAGGGAAGAGACCTCTGCCCCTAAGGCAAGTGCCTCTGATGGATTTGCAGGTGGGAAGGATCTGGTTCTCATCTTTGGAAACTTTTTGAGGCTGAGAACCAGTCCCTGGCTTACTACTTTCAGGACCCATTTGTCTGATGTCAGAGACTCCCAGTCCTGCACAAAGTAAGCCAGCCTGCCCCCTATAGATAGCTGAGAATCGGTCCTGGCAACCCCAGCAGGGTGCCTGCTTGGCAGGGGCTTTGGACTGAGGGGTGGAAGCAGGCCTGCTTGTACCCCGTCTGCCTCTCCCTCTAAAGAACCCCCTCTGGGCATAAGCAGAAGAGGAGGCCTGGGCTTGGTAAAAAGGCCTATGAAAAGGCCTGCCCCTGCCCCTGGGAAGCTGCCTTTGAGGAGTGGCCTGCCTTTCCTTGGCCTGTGCACTCCTATAGATGGTCCTATACTCATCCATTTTCTTCATATATTTCTCTGTCTGCTCCTCAAACAGAGAATTACCCACAACAGGAAAATCCATGGCCTTAGTCTGGGTATCCTGTGACAGGCTAGTACATCTGAGCCAAGCCATTCTTCGAAGTGCCACAGATGTAGCCATGACTCTTGATGACACATCATTTGAGTCCACTGCAGCATGGAATTGCACCTTGGATGCCTCAATACCATCAGCAGCGACCTGCTCCAGCTCCTTGGCAAGCTGGCCAGGGACCTGTTTTGCTAAAGCCATGTCAGTGTCCCATCTGGACTTCTGATATCTAGCCACATAAGCCATATAATTTGCCTGTCTGAATCCCAAGGATGCTGCCATGTACTGTTTCTTTGCCATGGCATCAGTCCTCCTGGAGTCCTTGTCTGGGGGGTGTGAAGCCAAAGGAATATTTGCCTTGTCACAAGCTGCAGCCTGCACTACCCCAACATGGCTGCATTGTTGTGTAAGGAACTCTGTATCAGAGCCTGACAATGTGTACCTCTTGTCCATTCTCTTATCCACAGGAAGTATAGTGTTAGGAGTTTTTAGAATTTTAAATGTCTATTTCCCAAAAGTTTTGTGCAAGGGAATAGACAGCCTCCTAGACTCTGGGATATCCATCACTTCCACAAAGTCAGGCTCCTCTTGATCATCCACAGCTTCCTCCATAGGGAGCTGGAGGGTTTCAGCCACTTTTTTATAAAACATAAAATGAGAAGGGGACTCAGAAAGCCTAGGAGGAGACACTCCTGAAGGTCTGTCTGGGGAGATGTCCGGGTCAATGGGCACATCAGACTTTCAAATCCACATTCCTCTCCTCATACTCCCTCTTCCCCTCCTCCGGTTCATAATACTCCCTCCTAAATCATACTCTTGAACCCGATTGGAACCGGCAGACGGCGCCTACCTGATGGTGCCGTTCGGCGGACTGGGAAAGCGATCGACAATTTTGATCGCTTTGGCTTTTCTTCAGCGGTTGGAGAGGAAAGTTTTGGCTCCACACCAGCTGATTTTTCAGTCCTTTTGCTGGAACCGACTCCTCAAGTGCGGATCTCCTTGCCCGAAGTCTGCGCCCTGGTCAGGAGGGCACTCCTTCTAGTTCAGTTTGAACCGAACCGGGCTGGCCATCCGTTCAGCGGACTTTTGGCCTCCCTTTCCTGAGCCTACCAACTCTCTTTTCCAGGGTAGCTGCAGGAAAATTTTTACAAATCTGGCAGTCTGCATTGAGGTGGTCAAACCCCAGACAATAAACACAGGTGATGTGGGGATCAGCCTTGGCAAAGACTTCCCCACACACACTACAGTGCTGAAACCCAGTGGGCCCGGTTTTTCTTTTGGGTTTCTCAGACATAGTGCCAGTCCTATCCAAACTTACCCTTTTATGGCAATCCGCCAGGCAAGACCCTCTTATCGGTTCCTAACCGTGTCATGGGTCATGGAAAAAACTGTAATAAAATCTGTTTTGTTTTAGAACCGATAAGAACCGGTAACCACACTCTAAAAGTACAATTTAAGATTTTTTAATAACTTGATCGGTTCAAACCGAACTGATGAACAGTTTACAAGTTCCACACAGAATAGAGTAAAATATAACCTATCTAGTACTCACAAATACCACAGACAGAGACTGAACCGACAGGTTACGGTTTAATTTCGGTCGAAAACCGAGAAAACGGTACTTTAACCGACAAAATGAACCGAGCAGAAGGAGAAATCTCCGGAGCGACTGTTCAGTGAGGCAGAGTAAAGAATCTGACGGTTTGAGTTTGAAGAACAACAGACAGAGTCTCAACCGAGCTCGAGCTCAGCGTTCCATGCCTGGCATGGAAAGTTTAACTCTTTCATCTCTGGGGCAGTTCGAAGGTTGGGACTCACTGCATATGTCAGAATATAGCAAGACTTCATGTTGTTTGAACACAGCAATACTTCATGTTGTTTGAAGAAAAAATTACTCACCGTTTCTTCTTAAGGCATCCATCAGTTAAATTCACAATATGCAATCATTTCCCTGGAATGAGCAGCCCCACAGCTTTGGACCTTATGATAATTATGGAACGTCAGAATGAAATTCAAATTCTGCTGTGTGGTCATGCCCCCCCACCCAGCTTTCTAATTTCAGATTTATTTCCGTAGCTAGGGGAAGCTGTGACACCATATTTAGCTAAATGGCTACCAAAACATTCTAAATTTGTTTTTTTAAACATTTGTGGAAACATTTGTGGAAAATGTTCAAAACAAGATAGAACAACACTTACAGTGGTACCAGCCAGGATGCAATGCAGTAATGGTGCAGTTTATCACAAAATGCTGCAGTATGCTGCAGGGAAGAGTAATTCAGTGGCAATTTAGCCCTTTTTTACTGCAATACTTTGTGACATGTCATTTACTGCAAGAGATGTTGTACTGTGGCAGGCTCTGCTGTATCTATATTAAAATTAGATCACAGAGCAGCAATTGTAAATCACTGTAACAAGTAATGTGCAAGCAAAATGGAAAAAAATTATCCTTGTCTGAACTTTTACCAGGTTCTGGAAGGGGAGGCGGGGTAAGAGACTGTGAATACAAGTGGTGTATCCCTTAGGAAGAAACAACATTACCACAGTGACTAATTTGCTATTCTAACCCCAGGAAGCCATCAGTTCATGTCCATAATATGTAGACTCCATAGCAGTACCTTGCAAGGTTGGGTACATAACCTATTTAGGGAAAATGTTCTGCAAGACAGCATTGCCAAAGTTGGCATCTCTCCGAGACTGTATGTCCAGACAGTTATGTGTTGTGAAGTTAAGCATCGTCTTCCAGGTGGGTGCTAGACAAATGTCTTGCAGGGGGATATCTCTTGATGCTCCCAAAGAGGCAGAGGTGCCTCTTGTAGAGTGTGCCCTAACCAAGGCCTCTGGGTGGCAGTTTACTAGCTTTGTCATAACGGAACTGGATGAAGGAAACTATCCAAAGAGAACTGGTTCTCCTAGATGCTGGTTTGCCGTTGCCTACTTCAACATAAGTAACAAAGTTATGACCTGGTGCCTTATGCCTTAGGTAGTAACTTGTGCCCTTCTGACATCCATCCAGACAGTGGAGTTTTGTTCCCCTGACCTGGATTTTTCAGTAATAATAAAAGTAAATAAATAAATTAAAAAAAAAAAACCAGAAAGGGCACCTGACTGATTCTGATGTAATTCAGACTCCACTTTGGAGAGGAATTTCCTGTCTGTCCTCAGGTATGTTAGGATCTGTGCAGAGATAATGCAGCTCGCTCACCCTGCTAGCAAATGTCACTGCTACTAGAAAAATTGTTTTTCAGGTAACATACTTTAAAAGCTAGTGGAACCAAAATAGTAACATCATACACCTTTTAAGAAGTAGTCAGTTGTAACTTTTTATTTCCGAAGTATTTTTAATTTTTCTTTTGCTCAGTTTTTTGTGTGACAGTTGTGTTGGATGTGTGGAGCAGCTCTCAGACTGGCCGCTGACATATCTATCTCTATCCCCCCAACTACATCAGCAGCATTGTGATCTCACTGACAGTGACATCACAGGTGACTGAGATGGCAGCAGCAGAGTGGCTGTTCCTAAATAGCAGTGATGTCATAGTTAGTGAGATTGCAATGCGAATGAGTCATGACATAATGGGTGAAACAGAGCTAGACATGTCAGCTACCAGGCAGAGTGCTGTCCCACACAGAAGGCCTCTAACGGGGGGGGGGTGGTGGGCAACTGAGCTGTGAGCAGCTTATCGTCACAGCTCCACTTCTAGACAACTTCAATCATTAAAAACAAACTTCTATTACAGAGGAATCTCTTTCATTGGCCTTACTCGATAGAGCATTATAAAAGCTACCACCAGATATAAAAATTCTAGCTGTGCTGTCTTGGGTGAGCCGATCATGGGCCGAACAAGTAAAGTGGGAGTACCACCAGAAGGAATCAGTCAGAAAGACCTGAAAGCCAGAGGGAGCAAAGATCCTCTCCCCAATATTCCCGACCACGAAGGGCCTCAGCGATCTAACACTGCACTTCTGCATGCGATTCAAGGATTGAATCGCAAAATCAAAGAGTTCAGTTCAGAGCTTAAGCAACTCCACTCCAAGGTGGATATAGTTGCCGAAGATGTTAAAGGAGTGAAAAAAAAAGCTGATAAGGCCCTCGTGGCAATGGCCGGCCTAGTTAAAAAAAATGATGTACTACGGAGACGGTTAGAGAATTTGGAAAATACAGCTAGAGCTACACATCTTCGTCTACTGGGGCTACCAGAAAACACAGAGGGAGAGCACCCGATAGTGTTTTTGCAGACATGGTTAAAGGATCTATTACATCTAGAACTGCCCTTTAAGTTAATTAAAGCTTATCGGATTAACCCTCGTGGTGGTCGCTGTAAGACAGCAACGGGATCAATGTTTCCACGTACTCTCATGCTGGAATTCCATACCACATCTGAAAGGGACCTATTATTGCAACAAGCCAAAAATCTTGCACCTCTTTCTTGGGATGAAACCAGAATACACCTCTTCCCAGACTTAAGTTTTGCTACGAGAATGCGACGCAAAAGTTTTGATCACATAAGGGAAAGGTCATGAGCATTGGGGGGTGCACCATGTGCTTCTGATGCCTGCCAGTCTCAGGATAGTGTATGGTGGAAAGACCTATACATTTTCCGAGCTGTCTGAGGCCTCAAAGCTCCTGGAAAAAAATAGAAAACCAATCTGCAGCACGGGAGGAGGCCGCCAACTCTGAAGAGGAGTTAGACACTTGAAACAGTTATCGCTAGTGGCGATCTAAATTTAGAGGGATTGAGAAGAGTAAAAGGTACTGTCTTAAGAAGTTATAGAACTGGTTGAAATAATAGTTCTATTTCCCCATAAATTCCATTTCATGAATAACAGCAAAATGAACATTTGAGATGAATGACTTTCTACATATGTGAGATGGACTGGGTTGGGGAAATGCCTGTTTAAAAGTTGCATTGGTTCTAACAGTCATTCTCTTCCTCTGTGCTCATTAGCATTTCTAAGTTAGTAATGTTTAGAGCATTTAAACATACAAGGCATTTGATTAAGAGGTTTCTCTTTATTAATATTAGTTAATTATATAAATATAATTTTAGGAATGTTCTTTTTTGAGTAAACTAGGAGTGGTCATCTGTGGGGGTGACTGCATGTGCTTTTCTTTTTTTACACCCACCGATTATAGATGGGGATGTATACCCTTATATAGGGTGAGCGATGTGGATATACTATCCTGGACACCCCTGCTCATGGCTGTATATGCCAATCTAGGTAAAATATATATTTGGAAGGACTTGGAAGAATTTTTATTGGGGTTCTAAGTGGATTGACTTATAGTGATAAGCCCCATATGTAGTAACAATATACAGGGGAATTATATGTAATGTTACTGTAAAAATGATGTTTATAAATTGTATACCAGTATGCCTGTCTGGAGGGGCTGAATTGTAATGCTGTGTGTTACATCAAATTAATAAAATATAAGTTAAAAAGAAAAGAAGGCCTCTAACATCTGGCACACAATATTCTAATTAACCAAAGGGAAGGAACAAGTACCTCAGATATAAAAGGTAATGGTTGACTGCTTTTAAGAACTAATATTAGTTTAAGGCAGTACGCTAGCTTTTTAAGTGCAGCAGTGGCCATAGTCCCAAAAGGAGCCGCTCCAAGCGTGGCAATACACATACTGAAGTCCCAGTGATGAAGAGGATACCAGTAGTTAAGGCCTTTGAAAACTGCCAGCTAAAGTGTAAGCTGACACTGCTGCCAAATGCACCTTCAGGGTCAATGGCCTCGGGTCCAGTGACTAGAGTTATACCAGGTGATCCAAGACTGGACAGTCCTGTCCAGATGAGGTTAGTCCATCTGGGCACACACCATACCTCTCAACCTTCTGTCACTGAAATGAGGGACACAGACATTTTTTGGATACTCAAAATGAGGGACACAGACCCTCAGAATGAGGGACACATTCTCAGACATGGAGATACAGGCTCAGAACATTTGTGAAAACCAACGTGTTAACTTGTACAAAGTTTATTTTTGATTTAGTATTTTGGAATGTAACCCCTAGATGGCGCTATCCCAGGGGCTACTACCCCTGCCTGATTTGCCACTAACAGGTTGAGGGGCCTGGATCCAATGGCGGGTGCCTCCACCGGAGTGGGGTTTGCAATAGTTAAACTAGCAGTGCAGCCCTCTGGGTTACTGCAAGCCCTTTCTTCCCACTAGTGGCCCACACAATATATCAGAATTACCTTCACAGTATACACTTACCCCAGGACTGGTTCCGGCACTGGGACCTCCTGTGAAATGAGATACAGTGCAACAATCACAGTACAGTACTTTAACATAGACAAATACCTCAGGCAGTATAACTTTGCTGAAACAAGCAGCTCTGATTTATTTAGGGGATATAACAAGGACAGGGGAAATCAGGTTAATTAGCTTATCACTCTAATAATCTACATATGGCTCTGTGCAGAGCCTATCCCTATCAGTTACTGTCCCTGGGTACCCCAAGCCCTAGTGGCTAGTCCAAACCGTGGCAGCTGGTAGGGCCCTTTCACACGAGAGAAAAGGAAAATTAACAGTCAGCAGTACAGTAATTCAATTTGGATTTAATGTGGCAATTCAACAGGGAGCGACCCTGAATTAGTACTCACGACCTCCAAATAAGATAGGGTCCTTCAATGTCAGCAGGGCTCACTTGAGGTACACAAACCTCTTCACACATTTATATAAAAGAAAGCACTATACCAGGCAGGCTGCATCTGTATCCCGATCGCAATTACTGCACAATACCCGGGAGAACACACAGCAGATTCAGTTCCTGACAGACCAAGTGCAATTTTCAGCAATTCCTCCAGTCTTCTACAGGGTGAGCCTGGTTTCTACTCTTCAGATATTCTTTGATTCTCTTCACAGGGACAGTTCAGTCCTAACAAGCTGTTACACAAGCTGCAGACCGAACTCTGGGCCTTACACACGTTTTGACTAAAACTGCACACTGAAAAAGCACAGGGCTCTTTCCTTCTTCACTGCCAAAGCTCAACTGAAACTCCAACCGACAAAACTGGCACTTCCTTTGAGTTCCTCCCAGTTCTTGACTGGATTGGCTGTCACTCACAATAGACTGCTGCTGTTGGTCCAAAAAGGCACTGAAGTCTAAACTACATCTCCCAGAGTCACTGCCCATAGAAACATAGAAACATAGAAGTTGACGGCAGATAAGGACCGCAAGGCCCATCCAGTCTGCCCATTTCTTTTTCTACCTTATAAATGTGCCATCGGCCTTTGCTCTGTCAGTGACCTATCTATTCATAGTCATTTGTATTGCTCCCTTATGCCTATCCCATACAATCCTCTTGTGGCTGGCTCAGATTATGAGTCCAAGTTCTGATTCGTCCAAGGCACCATTTTAGAGCTAGCTTACCCCACACTGATTGGTCCAGTTCAGCAGTTCAAAACTAGAATGGGGAACTAGCAGACACAGTTCTGACTGCAAAGAAAGCAGGTTAGACAAACTGTAATTTCATTATTACTCTAAATAATTTCTGGCAAACAGTTACATCTTTCAGATAGGTTCCCTTTGCACTCCTAGTGACTGCAAAATGAAGTGAATTGGCAGCAGCTCGAGTGGTACTCAGAGAAGCACACAGTCCCCCATACAAACTAATTATGTCTGCAAGCAGACAGCTCTTAAAGAGACAGTACCAGAGGCTCTAAAACACTCACTGATAAATGGCTTAAATGCCAAACACCATTCAGGCTTGGAGCATTCAAGCAAGCTCCTGGAAGTCTTTTGGGAACCCCCATTTGCAGGGGGTTACACCTTCCTGGTCTGGGAAAGCTTGGCGTCCGCGTCAAGCAAGTACCCATAAGTTTCAACTGCAACCATATACATTTGCATTAGGCTCAGTATTGTAATCATCAGTCAATATATCATTTTACCAAGAACACATTTCTGAAACATTGCAGCACTTCTCTCATGTATTATATAACACATTGTACCATAACTCAAGTTATTACCTCTTGTACATGAAACCTGAAGAGAGGGGCCCTTCCCTATCAGTTACCTTGGGGCTGGATGGGCAAGGGCACCATACTTAGAGGGCAACACAAGTAACTTGAGTTAGCACTGATGCTCAGTTTGGGCAATGAGCTCGGGACACATACACTCCTTTATGGACAACATTGAGAGACAAGTCCACAGGCCTCCCAAGTGAATCATAACTGAGGTGCACCACAGGCTTTACAGCTCGACCAGTCTTTCTAGGGGAACTGTTATAGTCTCTGCACTCTGAGCCTCATTTTCAGCATTGTCCTCACTTGTCAGGAGTCTCCATGGGGGTAGAGAGGCTAGAACTTGGGGCACTTTCAGCTCCAGGAGTTACAGTTTCTGAGTCCACAACATTTGGCTCGCATGGAGAGCTTTCGGACACTGGCAGTGGACTGTCAGGGCACTCAAAATACTCTTCTTGTTCGGTGTATCACCAGTCTGCCCCAATCTATCATTTTCCTCCCTGAAAGCTCAAACAGTTCAACCATGCACAATGATTCCATTTCATCTGATCTGATGCTTTGCACTTCACTTTCTGGGAGCATTGGCTCAGGGATGAAGCTGGGGCTTAGACAGTCCAGAAGGCCCAGCTTTGTCTCCAGTATTGACTAGGGGATTGCCCGAAACAATTGACTCAGTTCGTAAGAAGGATAGTATTCAAAGTCACTCTCACTTTCTTCCGATATGGACTGACAGTCATGCTCAACTGGGACTTGTGGAGGAACACTTTAACTTTGCTTCTGTAGGTGCAGACTTTCTTGATCTTTTCTTAGCAGCAGCTCTAGTCACTGGTCCAGAGGGGCATCTTCTAGGGCTCAGACTCAATTAAGATTTGTCCAATGGGCAGTAAATGATTTGTATGCATTGTTTTACATCTTTTGAATTATTCTCAGGCCTTACTTTGTACACTGGCAGATCATCTAGTTTGCCCACTACAATGTGAGGGAGATGGTGCCATCTGTCAGCAATCTTGTGCTTGCCATGCAGTCCCAGATTTCTTAGCAATACCCGATCTCCCTCCTGGAGTTCCGTGCTTTCACCTTTTATCATACCTTTCTTTGTTGGCCAGATTTCTTTTGGCAGCCATGGTTTGAGCCAGTTGGTACGCATGAGTTAGCTGGGCCTTTAACTTTGCACATACTGTAAATAGTTGTCAGCTTGAACCCCATCAGGAGAGACCCCAAACACACATCTACTGGTAGTCGAGCTTCTCTTCCAAACATCAGGGTGTAGGGAGAATCCAGTGGCATCACTTTTGGTGCAGTTATAAGCATGTACCAGGGTGCTAATTTGTTGGCTCCATCTAGGCTTGTCCTTTGGGTGCAGGGTGCCTAGCATATCTAGCAAAGTGCGGTTGAAACGTTCAGGCTGTGGGTCCCCTGGGGTGGTAAGGAGTGGTTCTGGACTTTCGACTCCCACAGAGAAAGCATCTCTTTGATCAGGCACTCTCAAAGTCTCTCCCTTGATCAGAATGGATTCTTTGTGCAGCCCCATAGTGAACAAAAAGTTTTCTACAAGTACTTTGGCCACAGTGGATGCTTTCTGGTCTTTGGTGGGAAAGCTTGGGCATATCTCGTGAAATGGTCAGTGACCACCAGCACATTACTGATATTTCTTTGATCTGACTCCAAACTCAGAAAATCAATACAGACCAGCTCCATGGGTGCACTGGTGGTGATGTTAACAAGGGGCAGCCCTCTGGGGCAAAGCTTTCTCTCTGTAAGAGCGACTACAAGTTCAAATGTGTTGCTCCACATCAGCCCCCATCTTAGGCCAATAGAATCTGGATCTCACCAAGTCAAGTGTTCTGTCTATACCAAGGTGCCCCATGTGGTTGTGCAAGGACCTCAGTACTGAGTCTCGAAAGGCAGTGGGCAGCACTAGTTGTTGTTTGTCTACTTGTCCCCCTCTGTCTACTGTTTCTCTGTATAACAGTTTATTGATCAGTTTCAACTTAGGACCTTCTTTGTATAACAGTGCAGTTCTCAAATCAGTGGAGCGTAATTTGGACACATCTTTTCCTGCATAGAGGGCTTCTAAAGCTGCTTTGATCATGGGATCGCGGGATTGAGCCTCGACTACTGTCATTGTCCAGCTGAGGCAGTGCACCAATGTCTATTGCAGAAAAGTGGCAATAAGCAGCAGGTATGCAATTCTCAGAGGGTCCCAAGCAATCCACCATGCAGTCCACTGCGTCCGTGGACATTTGTTCCTCCCTGTCAAACTTCCTCGGCAGAGTGCCAATGTCAGGTTCTGCCAATCGGACCCAATCATTCTGGGGAACAGGCCTCCGGGAGAGAGCATCAGCATCTATGTGGTTCAGACCTGCTCGGTATTCGAGCATAGTCATATGTAGATAATGCAGAAAGCCACCTATGGCCAGTGGCATCCAACTTAGCTGAGGTCTGCACATAGGTCAAGGATTATTGTCAGTTTTACTAGTATTTTAGCCCCATACAAGTACTCATGGAATTGGTCAACAATAGCCCACTTCAAAGCTAGGAACTCTAACTTATGTACAGGATAGTTCTTTCGGATGGGGTCAGGCTTCTACTGGCAAAGGCCACTGGTCTCAGGCCATTCTCGGTCTTTGGTACAACACAGCCCCAACCCTTGCAAGCTAGCATCAGTGTGCAGGACGTAAGGTTTTCTTGGATCGGCATAGGCCAGCACTGGAGCATGGGTAAGTTGATATATGATCTCATGAAAAGCAGTCTCACAATCAGGAGTCCAGCGGGCCCCAAATACTTCACTCGGATGAAAATACACTCTTTCAGTCTTGAGGACGCTGACTTTTGGTATTTTTGTGGGTTGGGGATACCTTGAGTAAGGTTAAGTAAAGGTGGATCACTCTTGAATAGTCCTTGATGAAGCGCCTATAATAACCACAGAATCCCAGGAATCTTTGCAGTTCTTTTAGATTTTTGGGCTGTGGCCAGGTGGTCAAGGCCTCAACTTTACTTGGGTCGGTCTCTATTCCCTCGGTGGATACTATGTGTCCCACATACTTTACTGATGTTTGAAAGAATTGACACTTATCAATGGACAGTTTAAGGCCAAAGTCCTCCAGTCGGTCCAATACCTTAAATAATCTGCTCTCATGTTCCTCCAGTGAGTTGCCAAACACAATAACATCATCTAGGTATACCAGGCACTCTAGTAAGTTCATGTCCCCACTGCACGCTCCATCAATCGTTGAAAAGTGGCTGGGCACCTGAAATCCTTGAGGCATCCTCATGAATTCATAGAAGCCAGCGGACAGATAAGGCTGTCTTCTCACAGCGGTCCTCTGGGGCCATCGGGATCTGGTAGTACCCACTGGAGATCCAGCACAGAGAACCACTTGCTCCCATTTAGGCAGTCCAAGCATCCTGAATGCGGGCATTGTGTACTGATCAGGATAGTCCGCCGGTTTAAGGTGCGATAATCCACACACATCCTTACTGTTCCATTCTTTTCCTCACTACCACAATGGGGAAGCATAAGGGCTTCTGGATTCTTGTATTACACCAGCAGCTAACATCTCTTGCAGATGCCGCCTCACATCATCTATGTCAGCAGGTGCCAGGCGTCGGACCCTCACGAAATGGTCTTTCGCCATGCAGCCGGATATTGTGCTCAGCTCCTTGCACGCATCCTACATCCCATTCCTTTAAAGAAAACACCTGGTCTCTCTGGGCAAGCTTCTCACTGATCCTCACCTTCCATTCAGCTGGCAGCGGGAGTCGCAAATCAAACAAGTCAGGCGTTACTCTGTCATTCTTCCTGAACTCTTGCTGCTGGTAGCACTGCAGTGTCTGCACAATGCACATTAGCCAGGATGCAACCTCTGTTTACTCGAATGTCTCTTTCAGACACATTATGAACTTGGACCATTACCCTTCTGGCATAAGCATGGGCTCTAGCGGCAAAATACTAGGCTTGACCAGCAGTCCCTCTGGCAATTTTCCATCGCCTGGTGCATCCAACATTAATATTTTATTCTTAACATCCTTTCTGATACGGACCTCTCCTGTAAGGTACACTGGGCATTTGGCACCAGGATCAGAGACTCAGGATCCTTCTTCCCACAATTCCGACCGGTTCCTCTGGTTCTGTTTTTCAGCATCTCTCTGCCTCATAGGCCTTCTTAATTAAAGCCGGAACTCTTAAAGCTCTACTAGTCTTTGACCCCTGTTTTCATAACACAACTGTGCCAGCCTTCCGAACATAGAGCATTTGTTCCAATCAACAAAGGGACACCATCATACAGGCCAGTGGGGACACACTAAGGCTAGGGTCTCTCTTGTTCGGCCACTCCAGCCACGGAGGTGGGGAAAGACAGCCAAATCGGATATACCCGAATAGGGTAGGCCTTCTCACTTAACCCCCATACATGCAGTCCTTCTAATGCTTGTAAGGGTATCCTGACAAATGCTTCTGATACCAATCCTGGAACATAATTGTCACTTGGGAGCCACTGTCTAATACAGCTCTTGTAGACACTCCATTCACCTTTACAGTGGTCTCCATGGAGGGACCCACTATTCTGGACCAGTCTGGAGAGGCGGTAGTGGGGCCTGGGCAACTGACCTTGCCACAAAAGGACGTGGATTAGCATTTTGGTGCCCTCACTGGGATCATGTGCACCTCTTAACCACTGATTTGTTCTCCAAGCTCTCCTGTAGCCTATATGCAACTTTGTCAGTGTCTTTTGGGACTGGCATTCCCTTTTCATGTGCCCATCTTTCCCACAATTATAGCAAAACATACTTTCTGGAGTTTGAGCTGGCTGAGGCGCCACACTGGGAGCCAGGGCGGGTATTACTAACTGAAACCTGGGTGCCATCTCTGTCTGCGTGATAAGCATTTGGAGACATCTGTCAGTTTCTCCACTTCCATGGTCAAGGAATTGAGTTTGGAGCTGTTATCAGCAGGAGATACATGGGTGAGTACCCCCACCCCCATAGCAGATGCAGTCGGATATAGGTCAGGGCCTGTACTTGCAGGCGTGGCCTTCATAAAGGACTGTTTTGAATTCCCGGATCTCTCTCAACAGTTCGCCCCATTGTGGCATATCTTTTCCTTGTCAGAGCACTCATTGACTGTCAACCTCTGCCCTGAACTTCACTTGATGGGTCACCTCAGTCACTGGTCGTAGCCACAGCTGTTGGTGCAGGTCCCTCCCGAGGTCGCCTTTTCTCACCTCCTAATTTCTCTCTCTCATTAACTCATCATAGGAGGGTGGGATTCCAGTCGACGGTTAGGCGTAACTGAGCAACAGCAGTTCTGAGAAGGGGCAGACTTAAGGATTCTGTCCAGTCTGGTTCGGTCCAGTTAAATCGCTGGCAAACTACCCTTTCTGAGGCATTCTTGCAACAATTTTTCCAGCCGAGACATACACAGACAACAACTCCCTTGGTACTGTTGTGCATTTCTTACACTCCACCATAGGTCCTCATCAGAATCTGGGCTCCATACACATTCTCCAAGGCCTCAAGATAGGCCTGTGCAGTCGCTCAGGGTTACTGGCCGTTGAGCACGGATGGTAGCCAGGGCAGGACCTCTGAGGCTCTCACTAAACCCTCTTTTCGCTCCGAAAGCATTGCCATTCTAGCACTTGGGGCAACATAGTCTATCCAGGTCTCCCAGTCATCCTCCCCTTGGGGGTGGGAGGTGCCAGAGAAGATCCTAAACCTCGTAAGAGTCGTGACTAATGGCAGGTGCAGAAATAGGAGTCTGCATTGGTTCAGCCACCATTACGGGTACTGGAGCGGAGAGGGTGTTGGGGAGGAACACCCCAGGTGGCAAGAATAGTTTCTTCAAGTCCTCCACAGTTTTCCCTTCCCCAGCAACCATTTAGCAAATTCTCCTCAAAAGTTTCAGATAGTGTGTGGGCTCATTCCCCGGTCTTTACTGTCCTTAGTTATCACCTCCAAGCAGTGAGGGCTCCTCTGGGGTAATGGTCTGTGGCACTTTGGAGCTATCTATGGGATCCTTAAACTCTACTAGGGCCAGGAAAGTGTGGGTGAGCAGATTAGCATGCCGACCCACCACCACAGGGTTTTGTAAACCTTCCACCTTGGAAAGTACTCCCTGCACAGTGTCCGTATTGATACCCAGGGGGATGTCCAGGATAAGCATAGCATTTTGGGGGTCGATCTCCTCCCCAGTACACCACTCCACCAGCCGGTGCACAGCCACTTCTGTCGGGGTACCCATTTTTTTCTTAACAGTGGTTCGTAAATATGGCCACTAGAGGACACACAATCCCAGCGGTGAGCCTCCAAGATGTAACCCCTAGATGGCGCTATCCCAGGGGCTACTACCCCTGCCTGATTTGCCACTAACAGGTTGAGGGGCCTGATCCAATGGCGGTGCCTCCACCCAGAGGTCAGGGTTTGCAATAGTTAAACTAACTTGGTCACAGCCCTCTGGGACACTGCAACCCCCTTCCCACTAGTGGCCCACACAATATATCAGAATTACCTTCACAGTATACACTTACCCCAGGACTGGTTCCGGCACTGGGACCTCCTGTGTAATGAGATACAGTGCAACAATCACAGTACAGTACTTTAACATAGACAAATACCTCAGGCAGTATAGCTTTGCTGAAACAAGCAGCTCTGATTTATTTAGGGGGATATAACAAGGACAGGGGGAAATCAGGTTAATTAGCTTATCACTCTAATAATCTACCTGATGGCTCTGTGCAGAGGCTATCCTATCAGTACTGTCCCTGGGTACCCAAGCCCTAGTGGCTAGTCCAAACCGCGGGCAGCTGGTAGGGGCCCTTCACACAGAGAAAAGGAAAATTAAACAGTCAGCAGTACAGTAATTCCATTTGGATTTAATGTGGCATTCAACAGGGAGCGACCCTGAATTAGTACTCACGACTCCAAATAAGATAGGGTCCTTCAATGTCAGCAGGGCTCACTTGAGGTACACAAACCTCTTCACACATTTATATAAAAGAAAGCACTATACCAGGCAGGCTGCATCTGTATCCCGATCGTAATTACTGCACAATACCGGGAGAACACACAGCAGATTCAGTTCCTGACAGACCAAGTGCAATTTTCAGCAATTCCTCCAGTCTTCTACAGGGTGAGCCTGGTTTCTACTCTTCAGATATTCTTTGATTCTCTTCACAGGACGGATTCAGTCCCAACAAGCTGTTACACAAGCTGCAGACCTGAACTCTGGGCCTTACACACGCTTTTGACTAAACTGCACACTGAAAAAGCACAGGGCTCTTTCCTTCTTCACTGCCAAAGCTCAACTGAAACTCCAACCGACAAAACCGAGCACTTCCTTTGAGTTCCTCCCAGTTCTTGACTGGATTGGCTGTCACTACAATAGACTGCTGCTGTTGGTCCAAAAGGCACTGAAGTCTAAACTACATCTCCCAGAGTCACTGCCCATACAATCCTCTTGTGGCTGGCTCAGATTATGAGTCCAAGTTCTGATTCGCCAAGGCACCATTTTAGAGCTAGCTTACCCCACACTGATTGGTCCAGTTCAGCAGTTCAAAACTAGAATGGGGAACTAGCAGACACAGTTCTGACTGCAAAGAAAGCAGGTTAGACAAACTGTAATTTCATTATTACTCTAAATAATTTCTGGCAAACAGTTACATCTTTCAGATAGGTTCCTTTGCACTCCTAGTGACTGCAAAAATGAAGTGAATTGGCAGCAGCTCGAGTGGTACTGAGAGAAGCACACAGTCCCCCCATACAAACTAATTATGTCTGCAAGCAGACAGCTCTTAAAGAGACAGTACCAGAGGCTCTAAAAACACTCACTGATAAATGGCTTAAATGCCAAACACCATTCAGGCTTGGAGCATTCAAGCAAGCTCCTGGAAGTCTTTTGGGAACCCCCATTTGCAGGGGGGTTACAGGAATATTAAGAATTTCTGCTTTAGTCTGAATTTGTGGCACATTCTCTGTGTGGGCATCACCTTTTCCACGAGGGACAGATGAGGGACAGAGCAATTTTAATGGGGTACAATGAAGGATGTCTTTCAAAATGAGGGACAGTTGAGAGGTATGGCACCAGTAGGAAAACCTCCTCCATTTACAAGCATGTTTTCCTTGTTGCTGGCTTCCTGGAAATCTTCAAAACTCCTTACTTCAAACGAAAGATTTAAACCAGAAAAATTCTAATTTTTCAAGAAACTTGTTCGGAGTCATAGAGTTCTCAGGTCTGGAAATGTTATCCTGCCCTGACACAATGTCGGCAAACTGCATCTCGGTGGAAGACTGATAAGAGGTTTGCTGGAGAGGGACAGGAGCAGGGAGTTACCAAGTCTGCCTGGCCCAGTCTGATGCTATGAGAATCATTGTTGCTGACTCTCTCCTTGGCTTTACAAGCACTCTAGATAAAGAGTGGGAATGAGGTGGAAGGCATATAAGAACGTCCCTGTCTAGTACACGACCAGCGCATCCTCTGGGACCGACCCCAGTGCTGCTGGTCTACAACAAAAGAGTGGGAACTGGTTGTTCTCCATGGAAATAAACAGGACAATTTCCCTGGTGTATCGCAACATCTGAACACTGTTGCACCTGCTGGGTCAGGGTCCATTTGTGAGTTTCCTGGCAGATTCTACTCAGACAGTATGCCAGGGCACTGTCTTTCTCAACAGGTGTACCACTGATAGCTCTATGCCCAGGGAATAGGCCAAGTTCCACATTTTCACAGCTTCTGTGCATAGCTCTGAAGATCATGTTCCTCCCCATTTGTTTCTGTAATACATTGTTATGGTGTTGTTTGTATGGATCTGGACAGACCGGTTCTGAATCTGGGAGGAAAAAGCTTACACTATCAGGTACACTGCCTCTGAACTCCAGCAGGCTGGTATGTTCCTGAGTCTCCTGTGTGTGCCAGGTACCCTGGTGGGCCCCCAACCCAGTAGGAAGGTACCTGTTTGCGAGTACAGTTGTGGTAGATTGCCTGAGGAAGGGAATTCCTTCTCTGAGGTTATCCTCTTCCTTCCACTATCCCAGTGCCCTTAGTAAGTGTTCTGTGATGGGCATCAGTCTGGACAGAGAATCCCATCTCTGATGCCAGCGATCCCTTACGTAGTACTGGATGTTCCTCCACATCCCAATGGACCATATATCCCACCAACTGCAGAAAATCCCTTGCAAGTCTTAGCAGACCTGCCTGAAAGGAATTTGCAGTTGAAATCATATTTGTTACCCTTGCATGTGGAAGAAAGGCCATGCCGGGAATCCAGTTCTGTGCAGATGAAGTCCAGAACTAAAGTGGTTCTGTTTGAGACTTCTGAAAATTTATGAGGAAGCTCAGGTCCTCTAATGTGCTTTTTATCAACTGAATGGAAGACTCTGCTTCCTGCTGTGCTTTTCCTGAGACCAACCAGTTGTCCAGAGAGAGAAAAACCACCACACCTTGACCTTCTCAGATGTGCTGTTACCAGAGTTAGACACTTTGTGAGAACCCTTGGTGCTGAGGTGAGGCCAAAGGGAAGGGTTGTGAACTGGTACTGGCAGTTCTCTCACCTGAACCTGAGGTACTTTCTGTGAAATGGTCTGACTGGGTTGTGGATGTAGGCCTCTTTCAGTTCAGTGACCCCAGCCGGTCTCCCACTTGCAAAGGTGGTGTCACTGAGTAAAGTGTGATTACCCCGAATCTTTCTTCCCATTATATGCTTGTTCTGATATCTCAGATCTAAAAATGGGTTGCCACTCCCTGTTTTTTCTGGTAAATGAGGAAGTATCTGGAGAAGATACATATGCCCCATTGTGTGGCAGGCACTCTTTCCCCTGCATGAGCTTGCAGCAGCTTCTTTACCTCCATTTCCAGCAGGATTTTCTCTATTGGTGTGTGAAGCTGGAAAACCTTTGGGTTCTGTAGTTTTGGGACTTTTCTGAACTGTAAAGATAAACATGAGCTACTACTTCCAGGAACCACTTGTCTGTGGTGATCTCTGTCCATTCTTGGGAATAGTGAGCCATCCCCCACTAGCAATGAATGAGTTGGTTACCTGGGCAGTTGTCAGAGGTTTTGTTTTTGCTGGGATTTAGGGACTGGCATTACAGATGCATGCCTGGTGCCTGCCCCTTCCCCCTTTAGTAACCTTTTTGAGGTGGGTACTCATTGACAACGTGAGGTTGGTAGTAAACCCCACCCCATCTCCCCTTCCATAAAGACCTGTGTGATGTAGAGGCCTTTTCTTTTTCAGTCTAGGTGGTTTTGTATTCATCTACCTTTTTCACGTAAGCCTCTGTTTTGTCACCAAATAGTGAGTTTCCAAAGGGGGAAATCCATACCTTTTGTGTGTGTCCTGGGAGAGGTTTTTTGTTCTAAACCAGGCAAACCTCCCTAAAGACATTACATGGGCCAGGACCCTAGCAGCAGTGTCATTAGTATCCACCACCATATGGAACTAGCAGCATCCATTGCTGATCTAGCTGCAACAACCATATCTTCTGCTAGATCACTAGGTGCTTTTTCATTTAGCGCCTGTATAGTGTTCCAGAGTACTTTCTGGTACTGAGCTGTGTATGCCAGGTAAACCGCCTGCCTGAGGAGCAGGAAAGCTGACGTGTACACTTTGTCGTTCATACTATCCAATTTCCTGGAAAGATTTTATCCCTTGATGTAAGGAACCCAGCTTTTACAAGAACCTTCAAGGAAAAGCTCCATTATGTTCCTCTTTTCCCCCACTTCCCATATTAGACAATTCTGCCATTGTTTAAACGTATTTTGTCTATGTAATAATCACCAAGATTTACTTGCCTAAACTATGTCATTGCATCCGTTGTAACTTACTACGTCCCCTTCTTGTTACAACTGTTCTACAAATGTCACATTACCCATTGTAATTCAGAAATGTCTTTGTGTGGATACTCTATACTGTTTTTAAGTTGACTCCATGTGTTACCTGTAATTATTTCTGGGCCGCCCCTGAAAAAGGGACTCTAATGGTCTCAGTGGGCCCACCCAGTTATTAAAATTAAATAAATAGACAATGAGGCAGCAGCACAGTACCCTGATCATTATGTGGTGCTCACATGCTGAGCAGTTGTGAAAGTGAAACCCTCTCCAAAACCAAAAATATCAACTTCCTGACGATCCTCTGTAGTGCTGCCCACTGGTAAGCAATGGAGTTAGAAGCAGCTGTAGCAGAGGTGACAGGGCACTGGTTGGGTGGAGTCAGGCTATCTACTTAGCACCAACCCTGTCGGCTTCACTTCCAGGGGTGGGTGCAATCAAGAGAAAGCTGGGAAAGTGATGATACAACTAGGGGACAATGCCCCCATACCCCGCTTCTCTAGTTGGGTGGCCCAGAGCCGTGAGGCTCCCTCAATCCTCCACCACCATTCAGAACAATGAGGATGCAACCATAAGCAAAGAAAAGTAGGCCTTGCTGGAGGGGTTACGCTTCAGGAGACTTTCAGGTTGAGAGATGAACAGTAGTTGATGTCCATGCCGCAGGACAAATCTCCAGGGTGAGATGGTCTAAGACCCCCAAGGGTCTTTACTGGGCCCTCTCTTCTTCAGCATCTTTGTGAACCACCTCCCTGATGTCTGCCCCAGGTATGAGATCCTGCTATATGCAGGTGACACAGTGCTATTTTCACAAAACTCCTGCCAGGAAGCACTGACTAAGGAGTTCCAGAACAACTTTAACCTACTACAGGAATGGTTCAAGGACAGCATGCTGGTGCTCAATAGTAAACAAAATCTAAGGCAGTGCTCTATGCCGGACGACAAAAGAAGAGGCCCACTGCACCTCTCTCAATTACCTGCAGCTCTCACACCACCCTGGTGCAGGTAACTTCCTTCCGGTATCTTGGTCTCACCATAGATGAGTCCCTATCGTTCGATGAACATACATGCAATATTACCACGGCGGTCAATAGGAAACTAGGGGCTCTGTACAGGCATTGGTTCTGTCTTACTCCTGAGGCCAGGACACAGGCAGTCAGAGGTACAATCCTTCCAATCCTGGACTATGGGAATGTAGTCTATGAGGCCGCCACTGAAACTAGCATGCTCAAAGTGCATGCCTCCTTAAATAAAGCCTGTAGGTTTACGTTGGGGGCAGACTGCCTATTGCATACATGTGAACTGTACATACGGACTGAATGGCTCCCACTTATGGACTAAGCTCCATGCCTGCATCTTGGGACAGAGGGCCCAATTTGGACTTGCACCTCCCTCTATACAAGCCTTATTCCGTCCTGCTCCAGCTGAACATGCCACAAGAAGTGCTACCAAACATGCATTAGCTGTTTCATTCAGAAGGACTGCCTTGGGGAGATGAGCCTTTGCCGTCAGGTCCCCTGCTTGGATAAATGAGCTACCAACCGCCACCACAAGCCCTACCCAACTTGGGCATTTTAAGTCCGAGCTAAGGAAGTCTATCCACCCTCCTGTACATTGTTATTGCCACCCTTAACCCATGAGCCAGCACGCCTCTATTCCCCAAAGCCATGCTGCTAAAGACTATCTCCCCTCCTGTACACTGCCACAGCCACTCTCAGCCAAGCAGGTACCAGAACCCTACGCTTGACAAAGTTCTTCTTTCACTCTACAATTTGACGCAAAACACCCTGCTCACCACCTGCTCATGTCTGCCCACCTGCCTGCTCACCTTCTCCTCTCACACTCTCCTGACAAACCTTAACCCGCTGGACCTCCTTACACCACCCATCTTTGAGCGACTCTCCCCTTCCTCTGATTCCTCTTCTCCTACCTAATCCTGATTGGTTCCTCTACCCTTTCTGACTACTATGCCTAGGCTGACTCCTCTGGCTATAGCCTAGTAACCTTCAGGTATCAGTTTTGATGAACAGCTCCATCTCCTGTTTAGAAACATAGAAACACAGAAGTTGATGGTAGATAAGGACCGCAAAGCCCATCCAGTCTGCCCATTTCTTTTTCTACCTTATAAATGTGCCATTGGCCTTTGCTCTGTCAGTGGCCTATCTAATCATACTCATTTGTATTGCTCCCTTATGCCTATCCCATGCCTGTTTGAAGCCCTGCACTGTATTCATAGCCACCACTCTTGAGGTAGGCCATTCCATGCATCCACCACCCTTTCTGTGAAAAAGAATTTCTCACATCTCCTTAATCGGCCCCCCTAATCTCATGCTGTGTCCTCTTGTCCTGCTATTTTTCTTATATTTAAACATGTTAGACTCTTTCACTTGTTAATGCCCTTAAGGTGTTTGAATGCCTCGATCATATCCTCTCTCCTCCTTTGCTCAAGGGTATACATATTGAGCTCTGTTAATCTGTCCTCATATGTCTTCTGATGCAGTCCCTGCACCATTTGGTTGCCCTTCCTCTGGACTGCCTCAATTTGGTTAATGTCCTTGTGAAGGTGTGGCTCAATACTGCACGCATAGTACTCCAGATGGGGCCTAACCAGTGTCTTGTAAAGAGGGATTATTACCTCCTCTTACGGCTTGTGATACCCCTACTAATACACCCTAACACCCCCTAGCCTTACCTACTGCTTTAGAGGTCTGCTTGGATGATTTCAGGTCATCAGTGATGATGATGCCCAAGTCTCTTTCTTCCTTGTGACTGCTAGCAACTCCTCCCAGCCTATAGGTGGCTTCAGGTTTTCTTCCTATGTGCATGATCTTGCACTTCTTTGCATTAAATCCCAGTTGCCACTCTTCTGACCACTTTGTTAGTTTATCCAGATCTTCTCATTCTGCCCAACCCATCTGGATCATCTACTCTGTTGCAGATCTCAGTGTCATCTGCAAACAGACAAGCCTTACCTCTAGTCCATCTGCAAGGTCACTAATGAAGATGTTGAAGAGGACTGGCCCAGGACTGATCCTGAGGTACCCACTTGTGACTTGCATCTCTTCTGACTGTATACCATTTACCACCACTCTGTTTTCTGCCCGTCAACCAGTTTGCACCCAGTTGACCAACTTCTGACCCACCCCAAGCCTACCCAGCTTATTTATCAATCTTCTATGTGGAACAGTGTCAAAAGCTTTGCTGAAGTCAAGGTAGGCAACATCAACTGCCCCCTTGGTCTACCACCTGGTTACCCAGGCAAAGAAATCTATGAGATTAGTTTGACAGGACCTTCCCTTTGTAAACCCATGCTGTCTTGGATCCTGTGCCCTATGGATTCCAGGTGTTGCACTATCCTTTCCTTAAGGAGTGCCTCCATAATCTTGCCCACTACTGAGGTAGACTAACTGGTCTGTAGTTTCTGCCTCTTCCTGCTACCACTCTTGTGGAGGCGGGATCACATGAGCCCTTCTCCAGTCTTCTGGGACCTCTCCTGTGCTCAGAGACTCACTAAACAGTTCTGCTAATGGCTCTGCTAGTTCCACCTTTAGCTCCTTAAGTACCCTGGGATGTATGCCATCAGGTCCCATTGCCTTGTCCACCCTGAGCTTAGCAAGCCTTGTAGGACCCTTCTTTGTGAAGGAGTAGTGCTCATCTCCCTCCCCTGTGTCCATGGTGCTGAGCTGTGGGCCCTGCCCTACCTTCTCTTCTAGTAAATACTGAGCAAAAGTATCTATTTAGGATAGATGCTTTACATGGTCCTCCTCCTCCTCACATGCTCCCTTTTCTCCATTAAGCTTAGCAATACCCCCTCTGGACTTTCTCCTTTCACTAATGTATCTATAGAAAGTCTTGTCACCTTCTTTTACTGTTCGTGCTAGTGTTTCCTCAGTTGGGACTTTGCCTGCCTTACTGCCTCCCTGCTTCCCTTAGGGCAGTTTGGTATGCCTCCCTATCTTCATCCCGCTGTGTTCCCTTATATTTCCTGAAGGCCAGCCTTTTGGCTCTGACCTTTTCTGCTACTGTATTTGAGAACCAAAGTGGTTTCCTTCTTCTTTTGCACTTCCTTTTCTGTCTAACACAATGGGATGTTGCTTCAAGTATTGCATCCTTAATGCTTGCCCACTTTGCCTGTACCCCCTCACCTGTGTTTCTTTTTGCCAGGGCTAGCTTAACTCTGTTGGCCATCTTATCAAAGTCAGCTCCTCTGAAGTCCCATATTTTTGCCTTGGAATGGGATGATTTAGATGTAGTAGCCAAACTGAATCATACCATGTGATGGTCACTGGCCCCAGGTGACCTTCTACCTGAGATCTGTGATCCCTTCCCTGTTAGTCAGTACTAGATCTAGGATAGCCCTGTCTCTTGTGGGTTGTTGTACCAGTTGTTTGACGCCTCCTGCAGGAATCCACTATGTGTCTAGTTCAGGCAGATGTTCCTGCTGGTATTGACCAATCTGTATCTGGCATGTTGAAGTCTCCCATTATCAGAACCTCCCTTTAGCTGTCATGTTTTGTATATCTTCTAACAGTAATGTGTCTATGTCTTCCCCTGGTCTGGGCTGTAGACAACCCCAGTTCTTATGGCTGTCCCATTTCCTGTTTCCAGGGTGACCCACAGTTCTTCTGGCTCCTTATGTGTATTCTGAATTTCTGTAGCTTTGATATTTTCATTGACATACAGGGCCTCCTCCCACCTTTTTGCACCTCGGTCTCTTCTGAACAATACATAGCCAGGTACTGAAGTCTCCCAAGTGTGGTTACTGGTAAACCACGCTCACTAATTGCTACTATGTCCAGTTTAGCCTCTGACATTATTGCCTGCAGGTCTGGGATTTTATTTCCCAGGCTGTGAGCATTTGTGTACATGGTTTTCCATTGGCCAGATTTCGTGTGTTAGTTGTGGGTGAGGTTTGGCATTACTTCCTGTGTGCTGTATGGGGAGACAAACCTTTTTCTTACCTGGTGATGCAAATGAACTGCAAACATGCTGAATCCCTGTCTGACTACTCAGCTGAGGGGAGGGGTGTTCTTCCCATTCGACGTATGGGTGCTGCACCCCTCCCATTTGCTAGTTTAAATATTCTGCAAAGACGCAAACTTCTGCCCCAATGCACTGACTCCTCCTTAGTCAGATGCAGTCCATCAAATTTAAAGAACTTTCGCTCCCAAAACTGTTGCCAGTTCCCTACAGATCTGTGTCCTTTTTCCTGGCACCAGCCCTTGAGCCGCGTGTTTAGCTCCCCTATCTCCCCTTCTCTGACCTTCCGTCCATCTGCCCCCCCTCTCCTCCCAATACAAGATCCTGCCTAGCTTCCACCTCTGATTTTTTCTCAAACTAGCACCTAACTCTGACTTAAGCACCTAATTGTATGGCATGATGTGTGAACCCAACCCCATTGACTATGCACCCTTGTTTTAGTTATGTGTTGTTATTTTCCTGTGTTATCCTACATTGTTATGCTATTGCCAATATTTACTGATTTCTCCTGTTCACATTTTTCTTACTATTAGATGTTCTTTGCAATGCCTATTAAGCTGCTACTGACTCCAAACTTATGTACCCTCCACTACCCTTGTGATGATGATCCTTTGTAAATGAGCTTTTAGCTCAAAGGTTGTAATTCTGATTACTAACTAAATAAGTAAATAAATAAATAAGTAATACAGGCCAAAAATGTGGTGTTCTTGTCAGAAGTAGCAACCACACACCTCTACAGATTTTATTTTAATTACCTGAATGGCCCCATTCCAGACAAGTCCCCTAGTTCCCATCACCTGGCTTCTCTGAGACTGACTTACTGTCCAGTCATCCTCTGCCAGACGACTAAGGAGCCCGGTCGCTGGTGAGGGGCCTGTGGGGTACCTGGCCTTTCATTCTGGCAGGTGGGGATTTTTCCTCTGTTTTTCTCCTTGGGTCAGCACCACATGCAAGGATGCATGTGTGAGCTCCAAATGTCCCACAGCGTCAAGTGGACAGGAGACCACCCCAGTGTCCTGCTGCACTGCAACTTAGAACCTCTAGGTGGCAGCTGCCTAGTGTGATGCATAGCCCCCTTACCTGAGAGAGGTGAGCTGTTCTTGGGAGCTCAATCCTCCCTCCTCTGGCTGCCCCCCCCCCCGAGCGACTCACAATCATTTCCAAACCTGGGTCATCAGCATGGCAGGAGGTGAGGCACCCAGCACCTCAGCCCTCTACGCCACTGGGCCAGTCTTCCGCTATAGATTTCAATAATACTTCAGTAAAACAAAATTTAAATACCTGTAAATTTTCTTTCTCCGACTGCTGATCTCCGGGCTTCATTACTACTGGGAGGCACCTCCTCTTGCCACGTGACAGGCAGGAACACACAAAGCTATGCAGCCTGGATATCCTCTCCTCCACTTCCTGTGACCACTAGTTCTTCCTAAAGCAGTTCCAACCTGGCAGTACTATATAAACTTGGAAAAAAAAAAAGTGACAACATTATGTTGAACATTCCATCAGCTGACTGCCAGCTTGTTACATTCTTTATTTTATTATTTATTTCATTTTCAGAATTACAACCTAACTTCTTCTGGGAGGGAAGTAGTTGGAGACCAGCAGTCGGAGAAATAAAATTTACAAGTATTTAAATTTTGTTTTCTTTTTCCTTATGCTGGTCTCCGAGCTTCATTACTACTGGGATCTACTAAAGCAGTGCATCCCCTGGCTTCCTGGGTGAGAAGAACATAAATGCCCTTTAAAGGGACCACCACCGTCTGGAGAACCAAGATGCCTCAGGCGAAGTGGTTGATCCAGCTGGTAGAATTTGGAGACAGGGTGAATAGGTGACCAAACAGCCACCCTGTATAAGCCCGCCAGAGAGGGTTCACTAAAGTCCACCCATGAGGTGGTCATGGCTTTGGTTGAGATGGCCAAAATTGGGCCCAGTAAAGGCATCCCTGCTTGCCGGTAGGCAGTGGTTATGGACGAACAAATCCATCTTCCGATAGAACCTTAGAGCCTCTTTAAAGTTTTGGTCCTTGGAGAGGATGAATAAGCTAGGAGTTTTGCGTATTGACTCAGCACCTTTACTGCAGTGCTTCTCCAAACCTATAAGATCCAGAGTGAGAAACTCTTTCTCCTTGTCCTTTTTTGGGAGAAGGACAGCAGGAAGGAAGGTTCGGCCCCTGGTTGCAGAGACAAAAGGAGACATTACTTTCGGTAGACAAAATCTGTATCTAATCAAAGGACCACAAAGTCCTGATGAGCTACGATATAAGGATTAGTAAGACAGACATCTGCTAGCTCACTGATGCGAATGGTTGAAGAGGTGACTATGAGAAATGCGACTTTCATCATCAGGTGTATGAGGGATGCCTCTTTGACAGAGTTGATTCTCCAGCTTGGCTGTATGGGCATTTTAGAGTTGCCACCCTCTGGAATTGTCTTACATGGGGATGAGACCCCAAGAACTCTCCTCAATCTCTCAACAAGAATCCTCCCAATGCAGAATCTGAACCTACGAGGTGGCCAGTTCTAGCCCTTTCTCGAATCCTTCTTGGAGGAACTAAGAGTGATGTGTAGGGATACCGCCTATGCCAACATTTGTTGCAATTGAAGCCAGAAAGGAGATCTGTGCCAGAGTCCGTATTACACCTTAATGAAGATTAATCATCATTTCCCTGATAGGATGTATAAATCCTAACTCCTTGAGAGTCTCCTGCTCAATCTCCATGTCAAAAGGGATAGCTTGCGTGGACTGGAATGTAGCCCAGGGCCTTGCATAGACGGTCAGGCTGATTCGGACCTTATCAGAAGTTGTCTTGGCATGTGAATAAGACGTGTGACAATGGACGTCGGGGCCAGTGTGGGCAGCCCAGAACAATTCTGCCTGATCCACAGTTACCTTGCACGGGACCCTGGAGAGTATCAGTATTGGGAGAAAGCATATAGGAGGTGAAAAAATCTATCTGAGGGTAATCCCCCTTCCCCCATGCAGAGAAGCTGTTAAAGGCATAGTCCTTCAGCTCCCATTCAGGCATCCTTCAGCTCCCATTCCCCTGGTAGGAAGCGTCTGCGACCTAGTCAGGCTGCCAAGATGTTTTCCTGAACTGGCATGTCTACCGCCATCAGGCTTGCCAGGTGCCGCATTGCCCACTGAAAGAGCAGAAGGGATTCCTTGTGCATACGTGAGCTCCTTGTTCCTCCCTTGTGATTAATATAAGTCATTGTTTTTCGACTGTCCATTATACTGGATCTGGACTCTGTCAGAGGCCACTTGTGGATGCCCCAAGTCATGACCTCTCATAGTATTGGTACTCCGAGCCCACCAATGAAGATAGGCTCCCACCTGGTGAGGAGTCGGTGTCTGTTGCTCCTTGCTGTCTCTGGAATGAGACCACCATTTGAGAAGGTATGCCTGGGTGGGCTGCCTGTGAAGCAGTGCTCTGGGGACCATGTCTACAAAGGAGAGTATGTCCCCCTGAGCTTCATGAAATAGTGAGCCATCAGGTGGTAAGCTGACTGAAAATGTGAAGAGGCCCCGGAGGTCCGTGAATTTCATTTCTGTGCAAAACACCTTTTGACTTGTGTTTCAAAGCCTGCTGCCAGATAGGGTAGGGTAGGGATTAGAGATCCCTTCTGCTTGTTCATGACAAATCCGTGCCTTGAGAGGTACTGAATGACCTCCACCCTCACTGGTATTGTCTGACTGAACTGAGGGGCCTTGATGAGGGTGTTGACCAGGTAGTGGAAAAGCTGCATCCTGGTTGTGTGAGAGGTGAGCAGTTAATGTTGCTAGCAGCACATACTACCCCCTATGACCTTGGAAAAAACTCTTGGGGCCAAGGAAAGTTCGAAGGGAAGTGTCAAGAATTTGAAAGTGATGTTCCCCCACCTTGAATCTGAGATACTGGTGACTCTCAGATGGGTAAATGCAGATAGAGGTCTTGTAAATTTATTAACACCAGGAGAACTCCCCTGATGGAGTTCCCTGATGATGGATGAGAGCGTTTCCATCTTGATGGAACTGTTGCACACACAGTGGTGCTGAAATTTCAAATCCAAGACTGGTCAGAATCCTCCCATGCATTTGGGGATTATAAAGAAAATGAGTAAACGCCACAGTTCCAGACTGTGGCGGGCTGACCGCTAGTCCTTGCCGGAAGAAGATTAGAGATTGCTTGAAGTTTGTAGAGTCCGTAATTACTTGCAACACTGCCAGTCTTCTGCTCAAAATTGGCGAGGGAACCACGTGGGACAACAGTGGCTTTTAATTGAATTTGGTGGGTGCTCATTACGTACTATGTACAGAACCCATTTGTGTTTCTTGGTATAGACCTGTTCTTCAAAGAATTTTTTAAGGTCTGCCCCCTAACTTGAGGATGGGCCAGAGAGCATCATCGTGACTTTTTGTTGCCACCCCCTGTGTCTCAGGTGCCACCTCATCCTCCCCTGAAGTTACATTGGTTACGGGAGGAGACCCACGTGCATTTTCCTGTAAAAGACTCATTCTGCCCTGTGCTGTAGACTTGGGCAAGAAAATTCTGTCTGGAGCCTGGTGACCAAGATTTGCTTTTGCCCCATGAAGCAGCATGCGTACTTTCATCATTTCCCTGAATTCTGTGTCGCCTCTTGAAGGCGGACACGCACAGCAGGTTTCAATCATACTGGTTGCCAAGGTGAAAGTCCGAGGCTGTGCCGGGCTGAGGTTTGGTAACACATGGTTTTTAAGCTGTACAGCTGACTGCTTCACTCTGACATGACAGCGGAGTAAGCACTGGCTAGACGCATGAGCTGGAACTGTTGTAAGGCAGACTTGTTTTTGGCCAGAACTTACTCCAGCTGGGAGGCTAGGTCTGTGATCCAAGGTAGAGCATTCCCAATAAGAAGAGGGTAGCTATAGCTACATAGAGCTGTTCTAGATGAGACAGGATTGGCTGCAGCTGCTGTGAGTTTGCAGGCATCTGGAAGGCCTTTTTTAGAGATGCCTCCACTTTGAGAGATGACTCCACCTTCCTGTCCATTGGGTCCCAGAGGGGCTCCTCCCTCTGCTGGAATCACCATCTGCTTGGTGGGGTTCAAAACCAGAGGGTCAATTCTGGGGCAACCTAGCCCCGTTTCTGAATGTTGCTTGTTGAATTTGTAGTAAATACTGCTCCTCCTTGTCATGCTTTTGAGTGGATTTCTTGTGGGCCCCCCACACACACTCTGGGGGCTGTGGAGGTACGAAGGGTTCAGCGTGAAGGCTCTGAGATGAGGTTGACCCCCTCCTGGAGGCTGTGACTTCCTCTGACTCCACAGTCGGGAGCTGCTTGCTGAGATGGCGGCCTCCATTAAAACCTATGGCCTTGTGGCCATGTTTTCTTACATTATAAGCATTGATAGCTGCCAAGGAGGCCAACTGTGGGGGATCTGCTCATGTGGTATCTTCTGTCCCTGGAGGATCTGACAGGCTTATCCGAAGACATACTGATGGGTATATCATCCACTGCTGCTGACAGGAACAGCTGGGCACCCCCTATACTAGTCTGATAATCCACTTGCTGGGGCATAAGGCCCATATCGAAATACCAATCCCTTATCTGCACCTGTAGTACAGCTTCCAAATCCCTGTAGAAGTGGGGACTGATGAGATTCAAATCCCTTGGAAGTGAGGATTGATGAGATTCAAACCCAGGACTTTAGGTCATCAGGACTCCTGGCTGCAATTCCGTGTCTTTAACCACTACATATGGAAGTGGAGGTTGATGAGATTGAAACCCAGGTCTTAAGGTCACCAGGTCTCGTGGCTTGTAGTTCAGTACCCTTAGTCACTAAGCTATATTGCCTGTAATGGAAGTTCCTGTAATGGCTGGATCCTTCAGATGAGGGAACCCTGGGAGCTCTAGCCCACAGCCGTCAATGCTGAAAATGTAGGGAGTGCCTTCCTTAAATCCACTATAGGAAACCTCCCCCTTTCACCCCCGGTAGTGGCAGTGGCCTCCGTCGACGAGCAATGTGACCCCAGAAGTGCTCATCGACGAACTGCGCACCTGAGTGGCCTGCTAGTAGTGCCTCAAGATCAATGAGGCCTCCGTCGATGAGTAAAGCTTGAGGAGCCCATTGATGGCCTGAGTGTGCTGCCGCAAGGCTAAATGTGTTGCCCGCAGTTTCCATCATTGAGCTTATCCCCTGAAGGGCTCGTCGACAGAAAAATGCCCCATGGAAGTGCGTCAGAGCCCTGGTGTAATCGAGGCCTGCACTCCACCGCAACAAGTTCTCTACTTGCCAATGAGCTGATCAGCAAGGTGCTCGACGAGGAGCAAAATCAACAACCTGGTGCTGAAGTGGTCAGCAGTGGTCATGCTCACTCAGTGTGGGTGGCATCTCCGGAGGAGCGGCTCTTCTGCTGCCTGGAAGTCCTCTGTTCTGACCAGATAAAATTCCCCCCATTTGATCCTCTGACCTGAGGAAAACAAAAAATTCCCTCATTTGATCTTCTGACCCAAGGAAAATAAACTTGCACAGTGGGGGGAGGGGCGCTAAGAGAAAAAACGAGAAGGGCCAGTCTGTCCAGCTTGCATGACTCAAATAGGGACAGCAGAGACGGCTATGAATTTTGATCCTCCCATCCCTGTTCTCTGGATATCCATAAAGAAATAAAGTCAAAACTTACAGTCCTGAAATCTTCAGCCCTGTCACCACAGTGCAGAGCACCTGCCCCTTGGAATGTAGGAAGTAAACTGATGGCCATAGGAAGTGGGAGGGAGGATGTCCAGGCTGCAGAGCTTTGTGTGTTCCTGCCTGTCACATGGCAAGAGGAAGTACCTCCCAGTAGTAATGAAGCCCAGAGACAAGCATAAGGAGAGAGAAATGTATTTGGTGTTATTTGTATTACTACTATAGAATCCATATAATCAGGAACCAAAAATGCCCTTCAATGATGAATGATCAGTAAAGCTTTATAGGTATGTACTGTTAGTTTGGAGGGTGGGGGTTGTAGGGGTGTGTCTATTTTTTCCTCCTCTTCCCACATTCCCCTTTTCCAGCACTACTACAACTGTAACGTCTCTCTAGCCCGAAAGGCAGGCTTCTGCAACGCATACCAATGGTGCTCTCTGGCTGACTAAAAGGGTGTGCTTGAGTGCTAGGTAGTGCAGATGTAAATCTGCATCTCTCTGGTGGCTGCGGTGAACACCAGCTTCACAACCTCGTCGGTTTGTCTTAAAGTGCTAGCTGGGGTGCTGCTCCAGCAGCTCTGCAGTAGGGCAATGCATGGCCATGTGAGCAATCAGGGTTCGGCAAAAACCCAGGTCTCCATGGTCATGTGGCCGGGGACTGGCACTGGCACTTATTCCTAGCTGGGGAAAGTGAAGTGGCCCTGCTTCTTTTCCTGCAGCATCCTCTGTGGTGGGCAAATGAAGTAGTTCTATGCCTCTTCTACTATGGATCAATGCACCACAAACATGGAGGGCCAAAACTAGAAAGATCTTCATCATCATCAGAGTAAGAGCCACCAGTACTCGAGCCCTGTGCCACAACTGAGGCTCTGCATGAGTGTCTGGGCTGGTACGTAACCAGTTGTGGCATGACTGGGGAAAATCTTTGTGGGAGGGAATAAAAACGTCAATGGACAAAGAAAGCCTAACATAGCCTGATCTAAAGTCAGGCTGATGGTTACCAATTGTTGTTATAATTAGGCAAACTTAAAGTGAAAGGTGCTGGCCCATCAGCATAGTAGTCTCAGTACTGCTTGTGGTGCTGGCGACCTGAGTTCAGGAATGAGCCCTGCCACCAAGGGCCAGATGGGGAAGGAGGGCAGTCAGCTTCAAATGCAATACTGCCACCTGGGGGACCACAGACAGCAGTGCAGTCAGAGCAGCTCAGGGTAGGGGAATGCAGGCTGCTGCTGCTTTATGTACGTTTGTGTGCATTCGCATGACCACCCTTGCTGCCTGCATCCTAGGGACAAGAAAAGCAGGAAGAAATCCTGCCAGAGCAGGATGACAATTCGGCCTCCTGCAGAGCCCACATCAGTGACATGGAGCTCCTCTGTGTGGGTCTGGCTCGGTGTCTGCCATGGGAATGGGGACCCCTGCTGTCCCTGCCATGAGATGTAAGCATAGGGGATATCTAGAGTCACAGGTACATCCATTATAAGCCGGGTGACGAGACTGATGGGGACACCAGCATGATGGGGGGCATAACCAGAGAAGGGGGCATAAAGAAAGAATTACAAAAAAAAAAGATAATTTCACTAGACACAAAAATTCTGAAACAATTAAAATACCTCAACTTCCCTAATAAGGTGTTGTAATCATTCAACTGTGGGCATTGCAAAACTGAGACAGAGATCCATTTACTGTCCCCTTTGATAATGAGTCAGGACAAATGTTCTTATAATCTTTGTGCCAGAATTTGGCCTATTATCAGATGATGATATATTTAATGATAAACAGATCAATAGACACATAATATAAATTAATATTTTAATGCCAGTTGTTCTGTTCATCACATAGTCAGCAGTTATAAATGATGGGCCCCCATCCCAGCCCATAGACTCTCTTCAGACTATTTCCCTGATGCATTAGTAAGGAATGAAGAAAACTTTACCACCAGTTTTGCAATTCCCATGGTTAGATGTTTGCAACACTACAGAAAGAAGGCCATGGTACAATATTTAATACTGATTGACAGTAGCTTTTTTAATATTAGAAAAGTCACATAGAAACACAGAAAACAGAATTTGACAGCAGATAAGGACCGCTTGACCCATCCAGTCTGCCCAATTCTCCCTACCTATACTATTACTGCAGACCGTGCCTGGCCTACAGCTCTTTCTCCCTCCCGCCCTTCCTTTCCACTATGATTCCCTTGTGCTTATCCCATGCATTCTTGAACCCCACCACTGTTTCTGCCCCCATCAACTCTGCTGGAAGGCTGTTCTAGAAATCCACCACTCTTTCTGTGGAGAAGTCCTTCCTCACATCTCCTAAATCTACCACCCTCCTGCTTCATAGCCTACCCCCCTTGTTCTTGAGCAACTCTTCTGCTGCAAAATATGTCCCTCCTGTACCTTACTTACCTGTGAGGTATTTAAAGGTCGTTTATGATAGCCCCCGTCTCCCTCCTCTGTTTCAAGGTGTAAAGGTTGAGGTCCTTTAGTCTCTCCTCATAGGGCTTTTGATGCAGACCCTGCACCATTTTAGTTGCCCTCCTCCGGACCGCCTCCACTCTACGTCTTTCCAGAGATGTGGTCTCCAGAACTGGACACAGTACTCTAGGTGGGGTCTTACCAGCGATCTATACTGAGGCAGCACTACCTCTGTCTATCTACTGGTGATACACCTCCCTATGCACTCCAGCATCCCACTAGCCCTCCCTACTGCCTTGTTGCACAGCCTGGCCACCTTTAGGTCATCCAATATGATTACCCCCAGGTCTCTTTCCTGCTTGGTGGTCATCACTACCACTCCACCCCTTGGGTTTCTGTGCCTTAAGTGCATTATTTTACACTCTTTTGCACTGAAACCCAGCCACCATACCCTTGCCCACTCCTCTAGTTTTCTTAGGTCACTCCTCATCGCTTCCACCTCCCTGGAGTGTCCACCCTATTGCAGATTTTGCTGCAATCCTCAAAGAGGCAGACCTTCCCTTCCAGCTCCTCTGCAATGTCACTTATAAAGACATCAAAGGGGACCAGTCTCAGCATTGATCCCTGAGGTAACCCCCGCTGGTCACCCTCCCTTCACTGGAGTGAACTCTGTTTGCCACCACCCTCTGTTGCTTATCCCCTAACTGATTTCTTATCCAGTTTACCGCCTTTTGACCCACTCCTAAGCTGCATTTATTTTGCATTAAAAATGTAATGGTTTTAATAAACTTAAAAATGAATACAGCGATCTAAAATTAATATTATTTTTTTTATTCTCTTCCCATCACTGGTGCTGCCCCACCTACCCAGGCAATACTCAGACCCATCCCAACTCTTCCCTGGCACTTACCTCTGTCTCCAAGTGCCATGGTGCAGCTCCTGCACCATGGGGATTCGATCGAGGATTTCATTCAGCAGCCCCCTCCAGCCCTCATATGTGGGAGTACAGAGCAGCCAGACTGGTGGCAGGGGTCTGAGAGCAACAGGCTTCATCCTGGGGTTTTCCTGATTACTTGTTCTACCCCCCTAGGCCACTGCCATCTAGGACTCCAATGTGCACTACAGCCAGGACGCATCCCTCACCTCACATCACCTGTCCTCTACACCACCATATGGGGTTACCATGTGTGCTAATGGGGAAAGCTAATCTCTCTCCTACAGGAAGACAGCATCCTCAGGGACACTCTACCCTCTAGCCACAACAGCTTTCTGACAATCAAGGTTTGGGACATGAACCTGGGCTGCTACCATCAAGAGTGGCATCTCTTTTTTCTTCTTTTGGTAACCAGGTAAGGCTCACTGGGCACAATGTTTGTTTTCGGGGAGACATGGGAGCACTGGAGAGGTTAAGGGACTTTTCCAGGGTCACACAGTATGCAACTGGAGGTTGTCAGAATCAAACCCAGGTCTGCTGGATGTACCAAGCTCATTCACAGCTCGTTACTCTAACCTCCACGCTATACTGTCAGCCCAGTCTGTACCACTGTGTTGATGGTCCAGCTGACATATTTTTACTTTAGTAATATCACCTGCCCCTGTCAACAAGTATGCGTGTTCCCAAATCTGCTGGCCACACGGCCATTTACTAGTACTGTTATTTAAAATGGAGTGGCCAAGAGAAAAGGCTGACCCAATGACAGCAAGTTTCCAGGTGTGTCCTAGGGGAAGGGGAATAAGGTACAAAATTAATAAGATGATAAAAAAACATACACAACGAGAAACAGTAAGATTAACAAAGCAAGATTTAAAAACTCATGGCTGAAGAAGACTGTCGCACATACCCTAATCTCAGCATAAATCCCCAAACACAAGTACCATTGCCAGCCTGCCTTATGACCAAACAGATCCCAGTGCCATCAGAATTTAGAATTTCCACCCCCGAGTAGTTAGAAAAAGCAAGCACAGTATGACTTTTTGTATAACTTAGCTTGCTATGTCCTGACGACTCTCTCTGCAACGTCTATGTAAAGAAAAGGAAACCTGAGGAGGCAGTATAGCGCAGTGGTTTAAGGCTCTGAGCTGCAAATCTGAAGATCTGGGTTTGAATCCCACAGCCCCTACTTGCATACTGTGTGACCCTGAGCAAGTCACTTAACTTCCCTGTGCTCCCAGGTTGCACCTGCAAACAAGCTTTCAGCTTAGTGTGTCTCATCTGGTTAAACAATTGAAAAAAAAAGATGATGCTAACAAAAAAACAAATTCAGATCAATAATGGCAGACTAAAAAAGGCACACCACTACCCAGAAAACAGAACATTTTCCTGCAGCGCTCTCTAGCGATAGTCTTTCAGCGGAATTATTTAGCTAAAAAAATTATTTGTAAGCATTTTTTAAAAAGTTTCTATTAATAATTTTTTTAACGAGACACAAGATACATTTTATAAGTGCAATAAAACATTACAAGGTGTGACCGATACCGAGATTAATGCATCTCCAGGGGCTGTAAGGCCCCCCCCACCCCTTGCTGTGGCATGCCCCAGGGTGTGCAGTAATCTCAGCATAAATCTCACCCTGGCATGTCTTACTGCTGACTTACTGAGGATTTTCTACTTCTCCACCTCAGCTTAATGTCCTGTCTGCAATCCCTACTAATATATTTAGATATATTTAGATTATTTTGAGACGGTTGGATTTTATATATTTATTTATTTATGTTTATGATAACCGGGTGAGCAAACTGATCCAAGGGACCATTTTCAGTTGCGAACTGGGCTGTATGGTGGTATAGACAGTGGGTACAAGTTGTAATACAGTAGGTACATATCATACAGTGAGTACAGTGGTATCAGAAACAGTGATACATAAACATCACATATTAAAAATAGGGGTTGAACTGTCCCGGTGGTGCTGAGGGCTGAGGCGTTGGACACCACACCTCATGCTACACTGGCGACCCGCATTCGGGAATGAGCGCGGGCAGCCGGGGGTTGGCAGGGAGGATGGACTGAGCTTCCGACGGACTGCTCTCCATCTCCGGGGAGGGGGTTGACTAGTGGTTGTTGCATGCCTGACCCTTAGCGGAGGCTGGGGCTTGGTGGCACGCTGCCGCAAGAATGTGGGGCAGGAGCACAGCAGATACCCGGTTACCAAAAGACTAAAAAAAAAAAAAGATGCATGGCGGGGCTGTGCACGGGGGCGTGCATGAGCCTGCTGCAGGCGTCACTGCATGCCATGCTCCCGCATGGGGAATAAACCAAGGAAAAAGACCCTGGCAGCTGGTCATTGTGGCTTGATGGCTGTCCCCCGCGCTCCATCTCCGGAGGTAACACCCCTGAACTGGATTCGGAATCAGTGGGCGAGTAAGGAGGCTCCCTGCTGACCTGCCACAGGGAGTAAGACGTGGGAGTAACAGGGGGTGAGAGCCTGAAGGAGCAGAGCGATGGGGATGGCGGCCGGACAGAAGGGGCTGACGGGGCCAGGAAGAAGTAGAAAGAGATAGGGAAAAAAAAAAGGGGTTAAGGACATAAAAAACAAGTTCATGGCAAATAAAGTGACGCTTTCCTCCTTGCAGAGATCCAGGACATACACTTATCTGTAGCTACACCCACCCTGTGGAATAGAATCCCCCCAGCCATCTGCCCTCTGGACTCCCATGCCACTTTCAAGACACATCTCAAATCCTGGCTGCTTGATGAGACCACATGCTGTTGCTAGCTTGGATAATCCCACCCCCACATTTCTGACTTTTTCCTCTTAGGCTGCTTTGGCCTCCCCTGCCCTCTTTCATTTCTTTGGACTCCTTTCTTACATCTCTCACTACCTGCTCCTCAGGCTCTCCCACTTGGCTATTGTCTTGTATGTTTTTTTTTTTTCCTTTCTTACATCATGCAATAATCTGCACTTATCCTTCGTAAATAATTCTATAATAATTGTTGCTTATCATGATGTCCTGATTGTGTTTTTTTTTCAGGCTCTCATTAATTTTCTTTCCCATATTACTTTCTTTGTTCACCAGTGATGTCTGTATTTCCACTTTGTTCACCAATGATGTCTGTCTATCCACATGGCTTATATTCGTATTACTTGTCACTACCTCTGTAACTGCCACCTGTGTGGCCCGGGGCATGCCTGAAAATGGTCCCCTAGATCAGTGCACTTACCCGGTTACCAAAGACTTAAATAAAGAAAGAAAGAAATCAAGACATTATTCAGCCAGTCCAAGGTTTACAAATAAAGTGCATAAGGGAGGACACTATAGCAATCAACATTTTCACAACGGAGTGAATTTTAAACTGGCTAAAATGGCAGACATGCTCTGTAGGAAAAATCATCAACTTCAAGCTGCCAAACCCAATCAATAAGGCTTCAAAGTACTTTCAAAAGAGAAAAAATGTCTGCAGTGTTCTTTGAGAATGTGTTTGGCAGCTGATGTGTTCCATAAAATCATATTATTGACCTTCATTTTATATTGAAATGCTCTGGGAAGAACATCCATTTTAACCACTGAATTGTGGATCTACTATATCTTCAAAGTGCTAACAATAAATTCAATCAAGGTAAGATATTATACTGTGCAGCTACAGAACCAAAGCCTCCCAAACACTTCTATAAATCAGCCAGGGATGCCTGTTCTATGTGTTTTTTTTTTTTTTGCAATTTATTGAACTTTATTATTATTTTTTAAATACAGCAGCAACTAAAGAAAAAAACGATCATTAACAAGGCATACCAAATAAACAAAACAAAGGCAAACCAAACCTACCCTCCCCCCTCCCTCAATCCTTGGCGCACACCCACAGAAGTCCAATATACAGAATGTAAGCTGATGAAGGTTGTTATTTGAAAACCCAGGAGTCTCCCAGAAGAAGGATTTCCCCGACCATCTGGGGGATACTTAAGTTGACCGTGGGGGAGGGGGAGATGGCCAGTAAGGCATACAACTGTTCCCACTGGGACTGGAAACTAAGTGGTCTAGTATTCTGCAGAGCAATCTGCTTTTCCATCTCTAGTGCCATCATGATTTCCTGATGTCACTCTTAGAATGTGGAGACGGCATCATCGGGGATGCCTGTTCTATGTATTGTTACTTATGCTGTTTGGTGGCCACTTTAGTCCTGGGGTGGTCACAGGTCACTGTAGCCCCACCAGTCATGACAATAACCTAGAGGATTGCCTGAGTTGAGGACCCTCACCTTTTTGAGGAAGGAGCTGTCACATCCCACCTCTGAGACAGTGACTGACTACAGGATCCCTAGGACAAGAGGGCTTAGTCTGTCCGACTGTTCCCAACAACCACCCCAGCGTGGTCATGTGTCCCACCCACCAACATGATGGATACCAGAGACCTGCAAGCACAGCGCGTAGCCTCTTGCCATTTCCGTAAGAAAAGCTGTGCAGAGGCTAACTCCTTATTCAACGAGTTTCCTTTCCTGTAATCCAATCACACATATATTTAGCAGACATTTCATGGTAGAAATGCCATTTCGTCTGAGCTGCTGTGGTATATTTTTCCTTAACTTGCTTCTATCAGACAACTGCAGCTCATTTACTGTCTGCAGTTATTAAACCTTAAGCTGTTGCTCAGCTCCCAGGCCCTCCCTTGCATCTAAACCATTTAGGCTTTCAACTTTCACACAAAAGGAGCTGCCAGCTTTCATGCTGTCTGTAGAACCTATATTGTGGACAGAGTTCATCTGGAACAATAAAGGACACTACCATTTAGGGAGGTGGGCATCCTGGAACAAACCCCGCCCCCCCCCGGCAGAATTTCACCATAGCTGCGGGAGCACTGGGACAGCAGAAACCTCTCTTCTCTCCTGCTAGAGCTCAAGCACCTCACAAGCATGACATGCTCGAAATTCCTAACAGCACAGGCACAGAAGCACTGATCCCAACCATGCCACGAAGCATTCTCGGGATATTGTTTTTGAATTGTGCAAATTATATAAAGGCATGTTTTCATTTTGCTCCCTCCCTAGAAGATTGCTTCATATTTTTAAGCTATACTAATATAAGGCCTGCATGGCTGATGGGTTCAATTAGGGCTCAGAATCACTGACTAGACAACCGAGCTTTGAGGGGCAGCTGCCAGGATTGGGGCAGACAAATCACACCAGGGTGCTCCCTGCTTCAGGTTCTAAATAAACAGCTTTAAAAAATCCAAAATAGATAATTAGGTCAAAGCCTTTGTAGGACCCACTTAGATTTAGTAAGCTTTGTAAACTCATGCTGTAGCTCCGCCCCATAACAGCATTCTTTTATTTATTTATTGAGTTCTTGGATTACAACCTTTGAGCTACAAGCTCATTTACAAAGGTTCCACGTTGCGACGAAGAAAACAGAAAGCAATTACAGTTACACAGAATCACAGGCATATACAGGTGCTAGAAACTAATAACAGTACAGGTCCAAGATCTGGGTAGCAGCGGGGATAGGATTAACAATGGATTGACAAATTGAACAGCTAGTGAGCAGAGCTGGTGTAGAGGAAGAGAGAGAGAAGGAGGCGGGTGAGTAGACCAGGATAGGTGGTGAGTGGGGGTGTGTGGTAGCGGTTCCTCGGGCTCGGGAAACCTTGTCTGGTGATGGGTGGGGGAGGGGCATGACAAGGCAGGGACATAGAGAAGGGGGTGGGCAGAGTGTCCAGATAGAATAAGAGAGGGGAGGGGAAGAAGGAGGGGGGTAGGGGGAGAAGGAAATGGGTGGATAAGTAGCTTGTTGGGCTGTACTGAAGAGAATAAATTGGGGTAAACGGGATGTGTTCCGGGAGGCAGTGGTCAGGGGTAGCAGAAGCATTTCATTTGGCTGGACAGGTGAGATCTAAGCACAGATTTGAAAGGGCCTATTTTACTGATGGAGACTATCTCAGGTGGTAGAGAGTTAAGCCAGAGTGGTGCTCGGTATTGAAAGGAACGCTGCCCTTGAGAGGTGCAACGGAAGAGAACCGTGACAGAGAGTTTGTCAGATGTCCTTGTAGTCCTGGCAGTGGCAGGTTCAACCTGTTGTAAGAGGGAACTGGTTGCAGGGGGCAGCATGCCCAGGACCACTTTTTTGGCTAGTAGGCAGACCTGGTATTAGGCCCTATCGCTTAAATTTAGCCAACCCATTTGCAAATAAAGATTACAGGTATGAGTGACACACGGTGCTCCTAGAGCTAGTCTGCAGGCTTTATTAAGTGTAGTGGCGAGCCACTTGAGGGTTCTGTCTGGAGCAGCGCTATAAACGGCAAGCCCATAGACTATAGTCAATGGTTGAGAAGACTGAGCTGGTGACAGCGAGACGAAAGGCTTGATCGGAGAAGCAGCTGCGGTGTTTGTACAGTAGACCAATCTTACTGTTGGCTGATGTGGTGACGTGGTCCACGTGGGAAGAGAAGGAGAGAGAGCTGTCTAACGTGAGCCCTGGGAACTTGAAACTATGGACCATTTCAATGGCTGCATTTTGTTTAGTATGAATATTTATAGTGGACGTCTTGTGGCAGCTATGGGCTGGGGCAAAGAGCATGGACTTGGCTTTTTTGTGGTTAACAAGTAGCTTGGCTTCGACAAGCCAGTCCTCCACTTTGTTAAAGTCCTGCTGTAGATGTCGTTCTAGGGTGGTAGGGTCAGTGTGGCTGTAGTAGATACCGCATCATCCGCGTAGAAAAGTATTTTATGTAGACATGCTTGTGGAAGATTGTTTAAAAAAAGGCTAAATAGGAGGGGGCCCAGGATGGAACCTTGGGGGACCCTGGTGAATACCTGCTGGGGATCCGAGAGTATGTTACTTATTTTTACCCTTTGTACACGGCCTGTAAGGTAGCTCCGGAACCAACCCAGCAAATCGGCTGATAGTCCTGTTGCGTCTAGTTGGGCTAGGAGGAGGTCATGGTTGACTGTGTCAAAGGCCTTGGTGAGGTCAATGAAAGTTGCACCCACCAAGTGCCCTTGATCAAAGGCATTGTAAATGAATCGCGTGAACTCCAACAGCGCTGTAGTAGTGCTGTGGAGTTTCTGGAAGCCATGCTGTTGTTGGCATTGGAGCTGATATTTTTCAAGGTGGTCGACCAGTTGATCATAGACTATCTGCTCAAGAGCTTTTGACAGTGGGGGGGCGTATTGATATTGGACGGTAGTTGGTATGGTCAGTCATGCTACCTGTTTTGTGGACAGGGGTTACAACGGCAGCTTTCCAGAGTTTTGATACTGTCCCAGATGTGAGGGACAAGTTAATGATTCTGGTTAGTGGAGTTAGCAGTTCTTCAAGTGTACGGGAGACCAGTTTTAGATCTAGGCCCTTAGCACTGTGCCTAGACTTACCCAGGACGTTGGAAAGGTATTTTTTCGCTTCAGCTTTGGAAATTACCTTAAGATAGAATGGGGGGCATGATTTGCTGGTTGTGTTTGTTGAGGTTTTTATAGATTGTTGCTTGCGGGGCTGTGGATGTTGGGGGGGGCACAGTGCTGAGGTCAGTGAAGGCTTTATTAAAGATGTCAGTGATAGATTTGGGGTCTTGTGTAGTGGTCCCTTCATAGTTCAGCAAGGCGGGTGTAGAGGTATCCCACTTTCCAATGACCACATTAATATTTGCCCAGAATCTACGGCCATCACCCCAGGAGGAGTTTAGCTCACATCTGCAGTGATTGGTTTTGGCCTGGCGGATGGTCTGGGTGCATTTATTCCATGCAGCCTTGTAGTTTTGCGTATCACTATCTGCGAGGGTGCTTTTGTACTTATGCCAGAGGAGGTCCCTGGAGCTCATCAGGGAAACTAGGTGGGGGGGGGTGTGGAATCCAGGTTTTGTGAGTGCCACTGACTTTTCTTTTGGTTATGGGGGAGTAGGTGTCGCAGACAGTATTAAAAATGTCTATGAATTTGGCTAGTGCTGTATCGACATCACTGGCAGTTAGGACTGGGGCCCAGCACTGTTGTTTCAGGTACTGCTTAATGCGCCAAAGCTTGACCATTTTTAGTACATGGGATGTTAAGACCTTAGCTGGCGGTTTAGGAGCCTTGTTTGACCAGTAGAAGATGACTGGCGAGTGATCACTTAGGGAGTCCGAGAGCACTTCTAGACTACAAACCCGCTCTGGGTGGTTTGTTAATACCCAGTCTAACAGAGTGCAGGTACATGTCCCGGTGGTGGCACTCTCTGTAAAAAGTTGTACCCATGCTTGTCTGCACAGTTTAGAAATTACCCCTTTCCTTGTTTTTTTCTGCAAAAAAAATGGACCCCTTTAATAGAAAAACAAGGAGTCAGTTATGGCCTCCAACCCCCCTTTAGCTTCAAGTGAGGAACTAACCATGGGAACCAACGTAATAATCCCAGTGGTAATGGGTTTGCATCACATGTACACATAATGTTGTTAAACAGTAAGAACTGTATGTAAATGCTTGTTTACATGTTTAGAATGTATGCTGGGCAGGCATGCCCTAGTTGCATCTAGAATGGCCCCTTTAACTACACCCCACCTCTCCTCCATCTCCCTGATTTCCTTCACTCCCCTCATCTTATCCTTTACTAGTTCTCTTATCTTGTAAAATTCTGCTCTTCTGCAATTCTCAACAATGGCCTTTGATGAGGGTGTGCTGTTACCCATGGGTCAGTTCAAACCATATGGTGTTATGTTCACTGGATCCCAGTTGCTCCACAATTCTAACTCTGCCTACCATTTCTGAGATGGTAAGCACCATATCCAGAATGGCAGCCAGGATGGAAGCTTGCCTTGTGGGTACGCTGACCAGCTGGACCGGGCCTGCTGGATTAGCAGGCAGACGTATAATGCATTAAGCATGGATTGACTCCTGGATCTCTTAGCTGTTGGAATATGCCAGTCTATGTCTGATAGATTAAGATCCCCCACCTCTGCAACCTCACCCTTTTCTGCCCCCTTTTCAATTTCTGCCCCAGTTCCATATCTCCGCTGTCCCCCTGTCCAGCGGTCTATAGACCACACCTAAGCACACTTTCTAATCCAATGTGGTTGTAAGCAGCACCCATAGTGATTCTTGAGAAACACACACTGTCATTCTGTCTCCCACCCCCTTTTTCCTTACACCTATCTTGCTTATACATGGTGTATACTGGTATTGCTGAGTCCCAGTTATTCCTTCCAGTGGCCTCTGTATCGATGATGACTACAAGGTCTAATCCCGCATGTGCCACAATGACTAACTGTATTCCCTAAACTCCTGGCATTTAGACAGACTGCCTTCCAGCATGAGCCAATACCCCTCCCATTCTTTTCAGTCCCCCCCCCCGTCTTCACCTTCCCTCTTTAATTTCCTGCCACTTGATTGTTCTGTCTGCCCCACTCCCTTACTCATTCTCTTAGTCTATTACGGTGCCTCCATCTCCACTGCTTCTAGTCCCCATTACTGGAGGAATCCTAGCTAGGTTCCCTTTTTGTTCTCCTACCTCTGTGCACCCCCCCCCCAAACCTCAGTCTCCACCCTCCTTGGTATAATCATCCATGAACACAGACATCAAACTTCTGCCTTAACACACTAACACCCCTTCTTGTTAGATGACGATTATCCCAGGCAATTATCTCTCTTGAAATACAGAAATATAGAATCTGATGGCAGATAACAGCCACCTGACCCACCTAGTCTGCCCATTATTTTTTTTTTGCTGCAGACTCAATTTGATCTATGGCTCTGTTTCTTCACCCTTTCCTTAACCCCCCAACCCCCACTGGAACGTGATAAAATAACAATTGCCCTAAGAAGCCAAGACCCGAGCCAGGCCCAGAGTCAAGCACATTGAATACTGCAGCAATGCTAGTATAACCAGGACCATCCCAGGGTCATAGAGACCCAGGCATAGGGAGTAATGTAATCACAACATCGGTCACCAGAGGCAAGGAACAGCCACAGTCCATAAAGTGCAAGGTGCAATCCAAAGGCTTACCCCTATGATGCCCTTGTGCCTGTCCCAAACATTTTTCAACCCCAACACTGTTGTTGCCCCTAACCCAGGTGGCATCTTGTCCGGACCCCGGTCCGGGCCCATCCCGTAACTGAATCATTAGTCTCAGCGCTGTAATAAAATTCTCAAGAAACTAAAATGTGTGCACATAACTAGAAAGTTATGCTAATCTGTGTCAATTAGCAATTAAGACATCAAATTAAGAAAAATGATCACTATTTCTTTTGCAGCACTGTGCTACCCAAAAAGTCAAATACTTGCTCTTCTCTTCAGCAATGAATATAAATTGCACCCAAAACTGCAGCTGATCTCTTTGACATGTCTTTCTAGACTTGGCAAATAAAACCATCCAGAAAGATTCAAGGATAACTCATATATAATGTCCCGTATAACGCAGTAAAGTCAGTTTTTGGAAATTAATTAATTTATTGTTTCGGGCATCTTGTACTCCTGCTTCCGGTGGGGATGCGCCTGAACTACAAGGACATAGTAATATGAAGTTCAGTTTGCCTTCCTTTGCCTACCCAGTCATAGTGGGGACTTGAAGACCCAGGCTGAATTCTCCCACTACAACCACACTACTTACTTGCTTTACGCTTGGGGAGAGTAATGAAAAAAGCTGTGAACCTGAAGCCCCCCGATTTAATCCTATCACTGCTACCAGTAACCATCTGGGAAAGTGAGGCAGAATACTGAGTTATGAACCTGGAGACCCAGATCAGACTTACACAAGTGTTATCAGTTCACATCTGTGGAGATGAGGCAGAGCCCTGGGCTGCTAAAACAGAGACCCAGAATTTACTCCCTGTGATATCCAGTGGCACTCCTGCCCCCATGCCATGCGCTACTTGGTCTCTAGTGGCATGCCCCTGTCTCTACATGCCATGCCCTGCACTGCACGATGTTCAATGGCATTCCCTCCCCTCCCTGTGCCAAGCACTGCCTGATATCCAGTGGCATGTCCTCTGAAACCACCTCCAATTTCAAACATTCCCTGATGCAGTGGTACCCCCTCCTACACTTTCTCACAGTAGTCAGCATTCGCTCTCTTGTGCCCAGTGGTACTGCCAGATGGCTAACTCTAATGCCTTCTTGCCAGCTGGAATCCGTACCAGCAATGGGAATAGTGGTAGCCCCCTCAATTATTATGTTGCATGCCAAGAATCGGTGTCCAGCAGTACCCTTGTCCATCAATATGTCCCATACTAAGTATTCCTTGTTATGCAGTGGCAACCCCCTGATCCTGCCTTACGCTGCATGTGGGTGTTACATATTCACTGGTGTTCAGTGGCACCCGGCCTCAATGGCAAGCACTCCCTGGTTTTATGTGGCAAACCACCCTACCATGCCATTAATTCCCTGCTGTCTAGTGCACCTCTTCCCATGGCAAGCTCTTCCTGCCCGGTCTTCCTGGTTTTAAATGGCAACCATATTGGACCATTTCACTTACTCCCGGGTGTCTAGAGGCACCCTTCTCTCTACACCCCAAACATCAATGCTATTAACACAGTTTAGCCTCGAGTTTAGCACTATTTTTAATCATACAGTAACTGCGGGTTCCGCTTGTACTACTCCCAGGTCCCATCCCAGGTACTGCTGCAGCAATAGCTCCCAGAATAGCTCCATGCCTACCTGCTATAATGGAGTCCCAGAATGGAGTCCTGTTTCTTCCTCCCAGGTTCTTCCTCCAGTTTCTCACAGTAATTTCTTCAGCCCAGTTCATCAGGGGGCCACTGCTAAGGAGACCGGGGAAGACAAGAAGACCAGCCCGGAGACCGGGTAAGATGGAGGGCAAGTGGGGGGGCAAGTAGACGAATGGAGAGACGACTGGGCAGTGGGAGCAACCACAGAGCATCACTAGACTGGGAGCAGCAGCAAGGCCATGAGCAAGCACAAGCAAGACAGACGGCTTTCCTCCCACTCTTTGATGACATCGGGGATGATGTGAGTGGGACGTGAGGCCAGACGTGAGGTGACGATAGTCCCCGCAAGGGTCAAGTGCCCAGGTCAAGTGTCGTTCTCCCCTCCAGTTGTGCATGCACACAAGCTCAGGTACAAGATTCACCCCCCCCCCCGGGATCCACCATAGCCACTGGGAAGCCCAAGCAGGGTGCTAAAAAAGCCGTAAAAAAGGGGCTACAACCTGGGACTACAATCACATTTGCCCACCCCCTGGACCCCAGACACACCCCCGGGACACATCCCTAATCTCCACAATCATGGAGAAACCTTCCTTGGAAGAGTCCAAAACATACCCCTATAAAGAATTACATGGAGGCAAGCATCCGCGTCTGCACTTTAAAAAAACATCCCTTTTCTACAATTTTGCAGACGCGAATGCGTACCTCAGTGCAAATAAGGTGCCACCACCGGGGTACCCGTTCTATAATTTGTTTGATGATGTTAAATGAGGGATAGGGCTACAGCATGTTCAATGTAAAGGGAGTTGAATGGAATGGGGAGAGAGGTCATTTATCATACCTTTACACGGGTTGGCAGGCCACCTTTCATTCTGGGCATAATATAATAAACATAATACAACCCCCAAAATGAATGGTGACCCGCTCAGTTAAAGTGACATAAACTGTCCATCCATCCCACTGATTCTACTACACTTTTCAGTGAACATGCTATAGCACAGTCCCTCACTTAGCATAATCAAACTACTGTTTTGGGGACAGAGTTACAACAGTTTTTGTATGCCAGGGCTAACCCCCCCCAACCCCATTCACCCAAATCCTAAGTGTTACCGGCTCTTTAACTGGCATTTCATGAGGATATTGCACACTGCCTTGACTCATATGCCCTGGTAACTATGGTTCAGAAATTGACTTGCGTCACTGATTAAATCTTTTTATGAAATGGATAAATAAAATAGATAGCTAGGATTAGTTGAGACCAATCACATGACTGTGTGGCGATACTGCTTAATACACGGCAACAGGTTTTTTTCTTTCTACATATTTTCTTTATTAAAGAACTGCGACGAAGCTATAAAATCATTTTTAGTAGATGTTTTCTTTAAATATTACTTCAAATTCCAGCCTGGATCATCGGGGGTCAGCTGGGGGGTGGAAGCTGGATTGAGCAGCCGTGAGACAGCTCTCCTCTCCCTGGGACAGACTTTGTCGCTCCCGCCGCACAGCTGCTCTCAGCTGGAGGTCTGAGGGAATGCAGGATGGAGAGCGGCATGAAGGGAGGACGCTGCAGGACTGCAGAGTGTGTGCCTCCACACACGAACATGTGGCCGCAACAGGGAGGGGAGAAAAAAACAGAGCTGGCAGGCTCCATGATGGTCCCCGGTGGCTTTCCTGGTGATGGGGACGTCGGCCTTGGATGGATGTGAGTCCCCCCCCCAAGGGGGGCCACTGGAGTCGCCTGCCAGCTCCACAAAAACCAGGGGATAAAAACTAATAATAATTACAAAAAAAAAAAAAATTAGTTCAAGTTCTTTTTTCCATTTATACAGGCCTTTTTTGTAATCTCAGTGGGGGCTTCTTAGTCACAATCAGGTGGTAAGCACCATTTTAGAACCATATGATGTAGTTTATGAGGTATGCCACTCTCAACCAGAGTTCTATAGTAGAACACTGATGCATCGTGACAACAATTTAAGAGCTTTACCAGGGCATACATTAAAACTTTCTAAAATGATCATTGCCACCCATATATAACTCAGAAACGCCCACTATAACAACTAAAAAGCCTGTATAGATGGAACAAAACCAGAATTTAAGCTAGTATTTAAAAATAAGTTACAGGTTCAGCACAGTTCTCCTTTAAAGACCCAGTCTGTAACTGCAATAACACACTCCAGGGTGTGCACTAAGCTAGAATCACCTGTAACCTTGTGCCTCACAACGAACTGCCTACTTTGTTAGTATGCCACTGTACAAATTGTACCAATTGTCTTGTTCGAATATATGTACATACGCATTCCCTTTTACCCACACCCTCAGGACGCACCATGAGACGAGCAACTTGTTGTTCAGCGTGCCTTTCCTGGTGAAACATTTCAATAAATAAAAATAACTAAATAAATAAAATAAATTAGGCAGGTAATGAAACAGCGTAATGCATACCCTGTTGCATGTAACTGCCTACTTAATGTGGCTTCCAGATTGGTTTGGCCTTTTCCCTGTAAATCCAGAATGAATTTCCTGTATTTTCCTGTAAATTACATTACTTCCTATCTATGGAACTTAAATTGTTCAGTTTTTCCTGTATAACCAGTGCACGTAGATCGGAACAACTCCCCTGCAGACTGCTCCATTTCCCAGTAAAATGCAGGAATCCCTGTAGATCTGGGAGCCCTAATGTAATAGCCTCAGCTTATTATAGTGTAGACGGTCTGTATTACAAAACTACTACATACAATTTAGCACATTTGGGAATCTTTGCTCAACTTAATTCCAGGGGCCAAAAAACCCTTAAAGATGGATCATGAATTACCTTCCATCCCAAGAGAAGGGTGAACCCACCGAGTCAGTGCAGCCACAGATGTATACAGCCAAATAAAGAATCCTACAATAATGTACCGGCCTTGTAAATAAACAGATGGCTTCAATCTTCACTGTTTTTTTTCTCGCCTGTGATAAACATCGATTTGTCCTTGATGCGTGTTTGGATTTGGTTATGGACATATCAACATCCCTGCCAAGTTTGGCACACAAACAGCTCCAGACAAAACACGCTCAAACAATTTCATGTTCAATATCTACAGTTTCATGTGATCGATCGTGTTTCAGTCTTCAAATCTCTAAGTGAACTCAGGATTATGTAAAAAAAATATATATATATTTTTTGCTCTTTTGAACTGCCCCATCCCCCACCATTAATTAATCTATAAACTGTGAACTCACTGCAAGAGGCTTCTACTGTAAAGAATTCATTTTCATTGCTCACCAGGTTCTCTTACGAAAAAGAATAACTTATTTTCCAAGGGACCCCAGGTCCGAAGGGCAGTGGTATAGCTACTGCATACACAATATCCACATACAGTATACAGTGTTGGGGGGCAGTATAGCCAAGCATTTACAGTATCCACATACAGTATACAGCGTTGAGGGGGCAGTATAGCCAAGCATTCACAGTATCCACATACAGTATAGAGTGTTGGGGGGCAGTATAGCCACAGCAGTCACAGTATCCACATACAGTATACAGTGTTGGGGGGCAGTATAGCCAAGCATTCACAGTATCCACATACAGTATACAGTGCTGGGAGGCAGTACAGCTACAGCATTCACAGTATCCACATACAGTATACAGTGTTGGGGGGCAGTATAGCCAAGTATTCACAGTATCCACATACAGTATACAATGTTGGGGGGGCAGTATAGCCAAGCATTCACAGTATCCACATACAGTATACAGTGCTGGGAGGCAGTACAGTTACAGCATTCACAGTATCCACATACAGTATACAGTGTTGGGGGGCAGTATAGCCAAGCATTCACAGTATCCACATGCAGTATACAGTGTTAGGAGGCAGTATAGCTACAGCATTCACAGTATCCACATACAGTATACAGTGTTGGGGGGCAGTATAGCCAAGCATTCACAGTATCCACATACAGTATACAGTGTTGGGAGGCAGTATAGCTACAGCATTCACAGTATCCACATACAGGTATACAGTGTTGGGGGGCAGTATAGCCAAGTATTCACAGTATCCACATACAGTATACAGTGTTGGGGGGCAGTATAGCCAAGCATTCACAGTATCCACATACAGTATACAGTGTTGGGAGGCAGTATAGCTACAGCATTCACAGTATCCACATACAGTGCTGGGAGGCAGTATAGCTACAGCATTCACAGTATCCGCATACAGTGCTGGAAGGCAGTATAGCTACAACATTCACGGTATCTGCATACAGTATACAGTGTTGGGAGGCAGTATAGCTACAGCATTCACAGTATCCACATACAGCATACAGTGCTGGGAGGCAGTACAGCTACAACATTCACGGTATCTGCATACAGTATACAGTGTTGGGAGGCAGTATAGCTACAGCATTCACAGTATCCACATACAGCATACAGTGCAGGGAGGCAGTATAGCTACAGCATTCGCAGTATCCGCATACAGCATACAGTGCTGGGAGGCAGTATAGCTACAACATTCACGGTATCTGCATACAGCATACAGTGTTGGGAGGCAGTATAGCCACAGTATTCACATACAGCATACAGTGTTGGGAGGCAGTATAGCTACATCATTCACAGTATCCGCATACAGCATACAGTGCTGGGAGGCAGCATAGCTACAGCATTCACAGTATCCGCATACAGCATACAGTGCTGGGAGGCAGTATAGCTACAGCATTCACAGTATCCGCATACATTGCTGGGAGGCAGTATAGCTACAGCATTCACGGTATCTGCATACAGCATACAGTGTTGGGAGGCAGTATAGCCACAGTAGTCACATACAGCATACAGTGTTGGGAGGCAGCATAGCTACAGCATTCACAGTATCTGCATACAGCATACAGTGCTGGGAGGCAGTATAGCTACGGCATTCACAGTATCCGCATACAGCATACAGTGCTGGGAGGCAGTATAGCTACAGCATTCACGGTATCCGCATCCGGCATACAGTGCAGGGAGGCAGTATAGCTACAGCATTCACAGTGTCCGCATACAGCATACAGTGCTGGGAGGCAGTATAGCTACAGCATTCACGGTATCCGCATACAGCATACAGTGCTGGGAGACAGTATAGCTACAGCATTCACAGTATCCACATACAGTATACAGTGCAGGGAGGCAGTATAGCTACAGCATTCACAGTGTCCGCATACAGCATACAGTGCTGGGAGGCAGTATAGCTACAGCATTCACAGTATCCGCATACAGCATACAGTGCTAGGAGACAGTATAGCTACAGCATTCACAGTATCCACATACAGCATACAGTGCAGGGAGGCAGTATAGATGCAACATTCACAGTATCCGCATAGAGCATACAGTGCTGGGAGGCAGTATAGCTACAGCATTCACGGTACCTGCATACAGCATACAGTGTTGGGAGGCAGTATAGCCACAGTATTCACATACAGCATACAGTGCTGGGAGGCAGCATAGCTACAGCATTCACAGTATCCGCATACAGCATCTAGATCACTTTGCAGGGGATTTTGGGAGGGGAGATGCCCCAAGTACAGTAGGTGGGAGAGTGATCAGAGATGGCATCAGGGTGAATTCCTGATGAGACTATTCTATCGGGACTGTTGCTCAGCACCCACTCGATGAGGGATCCTTTTCCTCCGCGGGAAGAGAGCCTCGTGGGTTCAGCAATGAGTTGGTTGAGGGCGAGACCAGACAGCAGGGGCTCATAATGCTTAGCGTTGCCACCCATCCAGTTTCGGTTAAAGTAGCTGAGGATTAGTAACTCATTTGAGCCCACCTTGGCGCTCAGACTGTCATGTAGGGAGGAAAGCCCTAGCGTTCCTCCCTTTGGAGGACTGTAGGCACAGACCAGCAGAGCTACACCATTCACAGAATCCACATACAGCATACAAAGTTGGGAGGCAGTATAGCTACAGCATTCACAGTATCCACATAGCATTCGCAGTATCCACATACAGCATACAGTGCTGGGAGGCAGTATAGCTATAGCATTCATGGTATCTGCATACAGCATACAGTGTTGGGAGGCAGTATAGCCACAGTATTCACATACAGCATACAGTGTTGGGAGGCAGCATAGCTACAGCATTCACAGTATCCGCATACAGCATACAGTGCTGGGAAGCAGTATAGCTACAGCATTCTCAATATCCACATACAGTGTTGGGAGGCAATATAGCTACAGCATTAATCAGTATCCACATACAGTATACAGTGTTGGGAGGCAGTATTTATTTATTTATTTGCTTTTGTTTACCAGATAAGCACACTAGACAGCCAAGTGCCTATTTTCAGGTGCGACCCGGGAGATTACAAGATACATACAAGAACATCAGGCATATACATCGCAACAAGAGGTAGATAACAGCATAGTACAGGCATGGACGACAGTAGTCTACATGTAGGGTTATCCATACCCTCAGGTGGGTACAGGTAGAGAGTTACATGAGCAGTACAACTTGTGGGAGAGAGATCGGGGAAAAACATGAAATAAAGTTGTGAGGGTACTCTTTACAAGAACAGATTGGGCAGAGAAGGGACCCATTACATTTAGTACATCAGACAGCACCAAGCTCACCAGTGGACAAAGTGCATTCAGTATCAGGGGACTCATTACCTTAGCAATAGAGCCAGGTTGTGGTGACTCGGGTGCAGAGACAGGCGGCGGTCAATTTTAGGAAGCCCCATAGGGAGGCTTTGAAGCAGGAATGGGAGGGGGAAGAGCGAGTGCTGGCAAGAAGGGAGTTCCGCAACCTGGGAGCATAGGCGGCGAAGGCCTGATCACCCATTAGGGTGTGAGTTTTTGGAACCAGGAGGACCTGAGAGTCACTGGCTCTTAAGTGGCAGGAGGAGGTTGCAGGTTTGAGGGATTTGGCGAGTGCAGGAGGAGTGGCAGTTCTGACAATGTTGTTGATGAAGTTGCCAAGGACAAAGGTGCCGTGGTTTTCCGGAGGGAGCCACTCAAGCCGGGAGTACACAGCTCACAGCGGTGTGTGAGGTGAGGAGCAGAGAGCGCAAAGCGGCATACATTGTTGTACGCTGTGCCCCATTTTGAGAGACTGGTTTTAGGGACGTGGGCAAAGGATACAAGTCCATAGCAGAGCATGGGTAGGAGAACCCGCCCCGGCTGGGGAGGCGTGCAACCAAGGTGAGACAGCTTTTGCTCTATATGCAAGGCCGAGCTTGCAGTTTGTTGCCTTACATGTTTTGTGAATATGCAGTGTGAGGTCCAGCTGCGGGTCAAGGGTTGTCCCCAGGTACTTGACAGTGTCCACAACATGTAAGAGGGAACCATCAGCTCCTGAGATTTTTTAGAGGTGCAGAGCAGACTTTTGTCTTGGTCGTGGAGCAAAAGAACATGGCCTGAGTCTTTTTAACGTTGCTCCTTAGCTTGTGGTCCTCAAGCCAGGTTTGAATTAGGCTGAAATCAGAGTTTAGCCAGGTGTTGGTGGTATTGATGTCCCGGGAGCTAGCCAGGATGATGAGGTTGTCCGTGTACAGGGTGGAGCACCCATGGGCTGGGGCAGATGGCAGCTCATTTATGAAGAGGGAAAACAGAATGGGTCTGAGAACAGAGCCCTGGGGGACCCCACAGATCACCGGAGAGGGATCAGAGAGGGCCTTATTAAAGTTAGTGTATTGCTGTCTGTCAGAGAGGTAGTTTGTGAACCAGGCATGGGCAGAGGGGGAAAAGACAAGGAACCAGAGAGTGGAGCACAGCAGCGAGTGGTCAAGGCTTTTCAGAGATCCACGAAGATGGCTCCAGTCAGTCTGCCTTGATCAGCAGCAGACCTGATCTCGGAGGTAACCACTGCTAGGGCAGTAGAAGTGCGGTGCCCTTTTCTGAAGCTGTGTTGTGCTGGGAAGAGTAGTTCATAGCTCTGAAGGTTGTAGTTGAGCTGTGAGGCAACCACCTTTTCGAGTAGCTTGCTGATCGCTGACAGGATCGCAATGGGGTCGTAGTTCTTGAGATTTTTTGGGTCGCCTTGTTTGAAGACTGGGACAACCTTGGCCACCTTCCATATATCAGGGATGGTTCCCGAGATTAGGGAAGTGTTAAATGTATGAGTAATGGGCCGGGCTACAAGAGATGCCCCCAGGCAGAGCAGTTTGGGCTCAAGGCTGTCATGCCCAGCTCCAGTGTGGTGAAAGAGACCAGCAAGGAGCCTCTGGGTCTCCAAGACAGAGACAACTTTTAAGTAGAAGGGAGGTCACAGGGTTTTCCCACTAAGGGAGGGATCTTGAGTCTTTGAGTTAGGGGACTGGGAGGGGAGGACGGGCAGGTCAGAGAACTAGGTGTTAATTGCATTGGCAATTGTAAGGGGGTTGTTGCAGCTAACCCCGCCAATATGCATATCAGTGACCTGGGCTCTGGTGGGCCCTCCAGCCGTGTTCTTAATGTTTTGCCAGAAACTCCTTGGGTTACTGGCCAAGGATAGCAGGGCAGATTGACAGAACTCACTCTTGGCAGAGCGGATGGCTCTTTTACAAGAGTTTCTCAACTGCCTGTATTTGAGGAAGGCGGTACTGGTGTGAGAGGTCTTGTATCTCACCCAGCATTTGTCCCTTTGCTTCATGAGGGAAAATAGGCCACCATGAAGCCATTTGGTGATGGTGCCCCTCACCTTCCTTTTTGTGAGGGGTGCATGTTTGTTTTGCAGGGGAGTAAAGACAGCAAGAAAGTTGTCAAGGGCCCCTGAGGGGTCGCTCTTGGCAGTGACCAGGGTCCAGTCAGTTTGTCGTAGGTCAGCATGATAGTCATCAATGTTAAATTTGGAGTAGTCCCTCATCTAGATCACTTTGCAGGGGATTTTGGGAGGGGAGATGCCCCAAGTACAGTAGGTGGGAGAGTGATCCAAGATGGCATCAGGGTGAATTCCTGATAAGACTATTCTATTGGGTCTGTTGCTCAGCACCCGGTCGATGAGGGATCCTTTTTCTCCGCGGAAAGAGAGCCTCATGGGTTCAGCAATGAGTTGGTTGAGGGTGAGACCTGACAGCAGGGGCTCATAATGCTTAGCGTTGCCACCCATCCAGTTTAGGTTACAGTCGCTGAGGATTAGTAACTCATTTGAGCCCACCTTGGCGCTCAGACTGTCATGTAGGGAAGAAAGCCCTAGCACTCCTCCCTTTGGAGGATTGTAGGCACAGACCAGTATAGCTACAGAATTCACAGTATCTGCATACAGCATACAAAGTTGGGAGACAGTATAGCTACAGTATATGCATACAGCATAGTGTTGGGAGGCAGTATAGCTACAGCATTCACAGTACCCACATACAGTATACAGTGTTGGGTGGCAGTATAGCTACAGCATTCACAGTATCCACATACAGTATACAGTGCTGGGCGGCAGTACAGCTACAGCATTCACAGTATCCCACATACAGCATACAGTGTTGGGAGGTAGTATAGCCACAGCGTTCACATACAGCATACAGTGTTGGAAGGCAGTACAACCACAGTATTCACATACAGCATACAGTGTTGGGAGGTAGTAGAGCCACAGTATCCACATACAGCATACAGTGTTGCGAGGCAGTATAGCCACAGTATTCACATACAGCACACAGTGTTGTGAGGCAAAACAACTACAGCATTCACAGTACCTACCTATAGTGTTGGGAGGGCAGTATATCCACAGCATTCACAGTATCCACATACAGCATACAGTGCTGGGAGGCAGTATAGCCACAGCAGTCACAGTATCCACATACAGCATACAGTGTTGGGAGGCACTACAACCACAGTACTCACATACAGCATACAGTGTTGGGAGGCAGTATAGCCACAGCAGTCACAGTATTCACATACAGCATACAGTGTTGAGAGGCAGTACAACCACAGTATTCACATACAGCATACCGTGTTGGGAGGCAGTATAGCCACAGCATTTACAGTGTCCACATACAGCATACAGTGTTGCGAAGCGCTATAGCATTCACAGTATCCACATACAGCATAGTGCTGGGCGGCAGTATAGCTACAACATTCACAGTATCCACATACAGTATACAGTGTTGGGAGACAGTATAGCATAGTGGTTAAAAGGACTGAGCTGCAAACCTGGAGAACTAGGTTTGAATCACACAGTCACCACTTGTGTACTGTGTGACCGTGAGTAAAAATCATTTAACTTCCTGTGCTTTTGTGGCCAACAATTGTTAAATAACTAAATAAAAACCGTCAGATTCAAAACAATAATTTGCTAGTTTAAAACTGGCACTTTCAAACACTATATATATATATATATATATATATATATATATAGCAATGGGGTGGACATATATTCAGTGTGATAAATGCGTTTATCTGAGTCACTGTATGTATAAATACATTTATACATACAGTGACCATTTATACGCACAGTTACTGTGTCTCATATCTCTTTATAATAACTGGTCAGCAATTTCTCTCAATGTACTGACCAGGTTGATATTTTCCATAACAACTGGCTGGTTGTTATGACTCTCATGAGCCATGCCAGTCAAACTATGCTGCTGCCTCACTGGCCGACATTCTGTATGTGGGTGGGGCCAAACAGTCTCACAAACTGCTGGAGAAAAATTACTGGTCTGTTATTATAAAAAATAAAAGATGGGGAGAGTGTTTCATATGAGAATTTAATTCACACCCTCATTGTGGGATGCTTTGATAAACCCCTCGGGCTTCGCCCTTGGGGTTTATGTAGCATCCCACAACTCAGGTGTGCATTAAATTCTCATATCAAACCCTTCCCCATTCATTATTCTCTATATAATTACTAGTCATCAATTTTTGCCATAGGTTTAAATGGTTGATATTTCCCATAACAACCAGCTGGTTGTAATGGGATTCACGTGCTACGATCGTCTTAGCCAAGCTGCGAGAGTTCTTAGAGTGCACATATATGCCCGGTGTCAGTAAGAAACAAAAAAAAAAAAAAACCGCAACCGAGTTTGAAATAAAAATCCACTCTTACTTGACAAGCATTTCAGGTATGTTCCCGGTCCCGCTGGTTCACAAAGTACATAGATGAGACATGTCCAACTTGCTTAAGAGGGAGCTTTGGATCAAACTTGTAAGGAGATTGCCCTACTAGTAGGGAGATGCCGTAACATCATGAGTTTGTCCTTAAATGGCATCAAAAAATAAGCATTAAAGCTTTTAATATATTTCATTTTGTCAAGAATAAGCACTAAAAAGAATCAACAACTAGTTGTACAATGTTATCACTTATAATGTTCATCATTAATTTACTTTTTATGTGTTTTTATGTGCCAAAAATAAACATGAATGGATATTTTGGACATCATTTTACTTAAGCAGGAGATTTTGTTTCCCAGGAGGGAGAGAGGGAGTTCAGTCAAAAAAAACAGGAGTCTCCTGCACAAAGAGGGAGATATCACATGTATGAAAGTAACCAAAGTAACTGAAAGGGGAAATCAGTAATTTGAACAAGGTCCCTTTCTTTTCACAGGAACCTGTGGACCACGTGGGCACGTATCTTAGACGACCAACCACTGAAGAACCACGAAGGCCATGTGATGTTTTTACACATTTTAAGAACTATAAAAAGGCATTTTTAGTTGCTAGTAGTAGTCGTTTTACTACAACTTTTTTTGCATACTCATTTTACTATTCCCGTCAGTGTTTTCTGTGGATGCATAAGGAGAAGGTCAGAAATGTTCATTTAAATCATTGTATGAATTGTTTGGGTTGCATTTCCTGTAGTTTTAAGGCAAGTAATTAAAAAGTCCGCTGTTCAAAAAATCCTTTGTCTGCATCTATGTGGTTTAGTAATGCCTTACTTTAGAGTGCAGCTTTGCATTTACAGGAAATGTGAACTCCACTACATAAAAATTGATGCCAAGCAATTATACAAAATAAATCATGAGGAGGTGGTTCCTACTCAAATTGAATAATGCATACCCTAGTCGAGTGATATTTGAATAAACCCCTCAAGCTGCACTCTCAGGATTTATGTAGCATTACTCGACTCGGGTGTGCATTAAATTCTCGTATCAATCACCTCCTCATGCATTATTCTCTACAGAATTCATTTAGAATGTTCGACCTCAGAAATAGTACTAACCATATTCAAATGGAAATAACTTCAAAACAAAAAAAAAAAAAGCATGGTACTGTGAGCAGGAAAATTGTTCAGCACAAAAGTATCTAGAAAATGAGTGGTGTTTGATGTATAGATACCTTATAGATTTTTTACAGTTAGCAAAAAAGTAGAAGAAAATTACATTTTTTGTTCACTTTTTTGACAAACCAATGTGAATAACTTTAAAACCAAAAATGATAGCATGGTACTGTGAGCATGAAAAATGTTCAGCACAAAAATATCTACAAAATGAGTGGTGTTTCATTTATAGATATATTTTAGTTTTTTTTTTATAATTAGCAAAAAACAGTATAAAATTAAATTTTCTTTTCCCTTTTTTGACAAACAACTGTAAACCTATCGGGTCCCATTTAAGATCTCTGCGATAACAAACATGAAGAAAATCTGTCTACGGATTATGACTCTGACTAACATACCAGTGAACGGCACAGCATATTTCCACACCAAAGCCTTCAGTTCTTAATTTCATTTCTTCACGTTACAGCAACCTAAACATGACTTCTTTAAACTGGTATTACTTACATGATATATACTCTGAAAGTGTATAATTCTTGCAGTTGGTCTCAGTAAAAAATAAAGCTGAGCGTCTCAATGGCAGCTAAAGCACCTCGCACAATCTAAACTGCTCTCTTACCTGTAATTCCCATGGAGCTTCTCACAGATATTCCAAAACAAACAACATATAAGCCAACCACAAATGAAAAAGTTATCTATCTATCTATCTATCTATATCTATATCTATATATGGGATACATGATGGGCAGAAGTGGGATATGGAAAATATTCTCACTCCTGCAAAGTGAGATATCCATGCCTCACAATGCAGGAGTGAGAATATTTTCCATATCCCACGATCTGCACATTATGTGTGCGATTTATACAGTAGGTGTGGAAGTTTTAATTTGTTTTATTTTATCTTATGTCGTTCTGTTGCTGTTGCTGCTATGAGTGAATGGGTATGAATGGGGTTTGTATAGGTTGTGCGATTGGTCGTTGTGTGTGTGAGTGAGTGGTAATAGGTTGATGAGTGTGTGAGTGTAATCCATGGTTGGATGATGTGTTTTGGTAGGTGGGACATGTCCAGGAGGTTTCCTGTAGATACTGTGTGTGATTTTCCTTTTTCCCTATATTTTATTATGTGTAGTGTTTAATTTTTGTTGTATGCTGTTGTGCGTAACTTTTTAATTTGTGATTGGCTTATATGTTATTTGTTTTGGAATGTCTGTGAGAAGCTGCATGGGAACTACAGGTAAAAGAAACGATTCGATTGTCACGAGAGGTGCTTTCGTTGTCATTGAGACACTCAGCTTTTTTTTTTTACTGAGACCGACAGCAAGAATTATACAGTTTCAGAGTATATCTTATGTAAGTAATACCAGTTTAAGGAGGTCATATTTAGGTTGCTGTAACATGTGAAGAAATGAAATTAAGAACTTCAGTGTGGAAATATGTGTGCTGTGCAGTTCACTGGTATGTTAGTTAGAGTCAGAGTCTGTAGACAGATTTTCAAACAGCATGAAGTCTTGCTGTATTCTGACAATTGCAGTTAGTTCCAGCACTTGAACTGCCCCGGAGAGTGAAGAGTTAAAATTCTATGTCAGGGATAGAACGTTAGGCTCGAGCTTGGTTGAAAACTCTGTCTGTGACACTTTGAAACCAAACCGTCAGATTCTTTACTCCACCTCACTGAATAGTCGCTCCAGAGATTTTCTCCTGCTCGGTTCAAAACCTGGCTAAAGTGTCGGTTTTAGTCTGCTTTTCATTCCGTTTGTTGGTTTGAGACTCTGTCTGTGGTACCGTAAGTATGTAGGATAGTATTGTGGACAGTTATTGTGTGGAAACTGTAAATTTGTCCGATCGGTTCGGCTGAACCCATCCTTTCGTCAAAATATTTCTGAAAAGTTAGTGTGTGGTTACCAGTCCGTATTGGTTATTAAAAAAAAAAAATGTGATTTGAAAGTTTTATTTCCAACACCCGTAACACGGTAAGAAACTGATAGGGGAGTCTTGCCTGGCGGTTGCCGAATAAAGGGTAAGTTTGTTAGGTTGGCCATGTCTGAGAAACCCAAGAAAAAAAACGGGCCCACTGGGTTTCAACACTGCAGTGTGTGTGGGGAGGTCTTTGCTAAGGCCGATCCCCACACCACCTGCGTTTACTGTCTGGGGTTTGACCAACTCGATTCAGACTGCCAAATTTGCAAGAATTTCCCTAAGTCTACCCTGGAAAAAGGTTAGGTAGACTTAGGGATAAGGAGGCCGAGAAATCTGCTGACCCGGAAGGTCAGCCCGGTTCGGTTCCTACCGAACCAGAAGGAGTGCCCTCTGACCAGGGCGATACTTCTTCGGGCAAGAGGAGAGTCGATCCTGAGGGATCGGTTCCTACAAAGAGAAAACACAAGGATAAATCGGCCAGTTCGGATCCAGAACTTCATGTTCCGACCGCCGAAGAGATAGCCAGAGCAATTCGGATTGTGGAATCGCTTTGTCCAGTTCTGACTGATCTGGCACCTTCTGGCAGGGGTTCGGTTCGGTCGGTTCCCCCAGTTCAGGATTATTCCCATGAAGATTTTTACGAATCGGAGTTTGATGAGGAGGGGGATTTTGAAGAGGATGATTATGACGGTGAAAGTCTGGATGTGCCTGTGGAACCGGACATCTCCTCAGACAGGCCTTCTGGTGTTTCCCCTCCTAGGCTTTCTGAGTCCCCTCCCCACTTTCTGTTTTACAGAAAAGTGGCTCAAACCCTCCAGCTTCCTACTGAGGAGGCTGTGGAGGATCAAGAGGAGCCTGACTTTGTAGAGATGATGGACATCCCAGAGTCTAAAAGACAGTCTATTCCCCTCCATAAGTCCTTTGGGAAACAGACAAAAAATTCTTAGATCTCCCAACTCTGTACCTCCTGTTGACAAGAGAATGGACAAGAGGTACACCTTGTCAGGCTCAGAAATGGAGTTTCTTTATCAGCAGTGCAGCCATGTTGGGGCAGTGCATGCTGCTGCCTGTGACAAGGCAAACATCTCCTTGGCTTCACCCCCCCAAAGATTCCAGGAAGATAGATGCCATGGCAAAGAAGCAGTACATGGCATCATCTTTGGGACTCAGGCAGGCTAACTATACGGCCTACACGGCCAAGTACCAGAAGTCCAGGTGGGACACTGTACTGGCACTAGCTAAACAGGCTTCCCCCAGCTTGCCAAGGAGCTGGAGGGGGTGGCTGCTGATGGGATCGAGGCATCAAAGGTGCAATTTCATGCTGCTGTGGACTCCAGTGATGTGTCATCAAGAGTCATGGCTACATCTGTGGCATCTTCGGAGGATGGCTTGGCTCAGATGTACTAGCCTTTCGCAGGATACCCAGGCTAAGGCCACGGATTTCCCTGTGGTGGGTAATTCTCTGTTTGGGGAGCAGACAGAGAATTACATGAAGAAAATGGATGAGTACAGGACCACTTACAGGAGTGCCCAGGCCAAGGAGAGGCAGGCAACTCCTCAAAGGCAGCAAGCTAGGGGCAGGGGCAAGCCTTTTCACAGGCCTTTCTATCAAGCTCAGGCCTCTTCTTCCTTTTCTCAGAGGGGGTTCTTCAGAGAGGCAGAAGGAGGATGAGCAGGGCTGCATCTACCCCTCAGCCTAAGGCTCCTGCCAAGCAGACACCCTGATGTGTCAGCCCGGGTCGACTACCTCATTCCAGTAGGAGGCAGGCTGGCTTACTTTGTCCAGGACTGGACGTCTGTTACCTCAGACAAGTGGGTCCTGGAGGTTGTAAGCCAGGGTCTGGTTCTCAGTTTCAAACAGTTTCTGAAACTGAGACCCAGAGCCTTTCCACCTGCAAATACATCAGAAACCCTTGCTCTAGAGGCAGAGGTTTCCTCTCTACTGGCCTTAAGAGCCATAGAGAGAGTTCCTATCCTATACAGGGGCAAAGGTCTGTACTCCAGGTACTGCTGAGTTGTCAAAGTTCATTTGTCAGCTATTTCTGCTTTCCTGTCAGTGGGGAAGTCTTCCTCTCTGTCATCTCACCCTGTATTCTGTAAATTTTTCAAAGGATTGCTTCATACCAATCCCCCTTTTAGGGATCCTGCTCCTGCCCGGGATTTGAATATTTGCATTGCTCAGCTTATGCAACCCCCCTTTGAGCCTATGTCTTCAGCAGAGCTCTAGTACTTGACTTGGAAAACTGTGTTTTTGGTTGCTGTTACTTCTGCCAGGCATATCAGTGAATTGCAAGCCCTATCAGTGGAACCTGACTTCATTTCATTCCATAGAGATAAGGTGGTCCTTAGAACCAATAGAAGGTTCTTACCTAAAGTGGTTTCTGATTTCCACTTAAACCAATCTGTGTCTCTTCCTGTGTTCTTCACTAATCACACCTCTTCAGGGGAACGGAGGCTACACAGTTTAAATGTTAAAAGGGCCCTTAGTTACTACATAGAATGTACAAAGGTCACAGGTTTAACTCCCTCCAGTTGTTCCTCACTTATGGGGAAGTGGGTAAGGGAAAACCTGCCACCAAGAGAACCATTGCCAGGTGGATTGTGTCCTCTATCCAATTCTACTATGAAAAACTGGTAAAAACTGCACCCTCAGGCCTGGGGGCTCATTCCATTAGAGGTACAGCTGCTTCTCTGGCTGCAGCAAGGGGTATTCCTTTGTTAGAAATTTGCCAAGCAGCCACCTGGAAAAAAGTTCATACCTTCACCAAGCATTACTCTCTGGATATCCAGGCTAGGAGTGATGCTAGGTTTGGCACAGCAGTGCTTCAGAGCCTATTCCCAAAGTAGGTTCTGTCCCTCCTCCTTGGAGGTACTGCTTGGTAGTCTGCAAATGTCAGAATACAGCAAGACTTCATGCTGTTTGAAGAAAAAATTACTCACCTTAGTAACTGTGTTTCTTCTAAAGGAGTCTTGCTATATTATTCTGACCTCCCTCCCTGCCTCCCCTCTCAGAACCTGTTTTGGGAAGTGGGTGGGCAGGTGCAGTGTTGCACCCCAGGGGTGTCTTTAGCCCACTCCTGTTGTGTTGGGTGCTTTGTGTTTGTTAAGAGTTTTTAGTTCTTATTGCTTGGTTTTTGGTCTTTGGGTTTCCTGACTCGAGTCTTTTGGGAATCTAAAGTCTTGTTGCCAGTTGGCTAGTAGGAATTTTACAATTTCCACATTATATAGTCAGTGAGTTTTAGCTCATAAGAATCTGACGGTTTGGTTTCAAAGTGTCACAGACAGAGTTTTCAACCGAGCTCGAGCCCAACGTTCTATGCCTGGCATAGAATTTTAACCCTTCACTCTCCAGGGCGGTGCAAGTGCTGGAGCTAAGTTCAATTGTCAGAATACAGCAAGACTCCATTAGAAGAAACACAATTTACTAAGGTGGGTCATTTTTTCTTCTTTATGTTTGTTATCGAAGAGATCATAAATAGGACATGATAGGTTTACAGTTTGGATGCAGTGTGAGAGACTGCATGACCGTTCAGCAGCTAGTAGTACAGAAATGTGCTGTTTTAGGTGTGTGCCATTTGGTGCAGTGAGGACTGTACTGCTGCAGGCTTCTGGCATTTGTGAAACTGCAAGCAAAGAATGAAGATTATACAATGTGGTAAATTGAATGAGCCAAATCCTGCAGCCTGACTGGTTGTCTGGTACCTTTCCCAGCGTGATAAATCCTCAAGTGTACCCACTGGAAAATGTGCCAGCCAACCTTATATCATGCCAATCTGGTCGCTTTCACGTTAAACGAAACTGCCGTGATTTGTCCTGTCACTGCTTCGCTAAAACACCGCAGTAAATTTTTTACAAAATGACATCCTCTTTCGAAGTGTAGGGACCTCAGTGAGTTAGAAAATAGTTAAAAACATTAAAGAAACAACATTTGCCATTGTATAATAACAATTTATCCCTCCAGGGTGTGGGTATACTGGAGGACTTAACATGACTGGTGTGGTAAATCCTCTAGTATACCCACACCCTGGAGGGATAAATTGCTTAAATGCAGACCAGCTGCTTAACTAGGTACCTCAAACATTTCAGTTTCACAGTTAAAAGAAGTTCTAACTTACATTGGGGACATGCTCCTGGAGTGAGACTATTGGTTGATACAATAGCTACAGTATGTGTAAATGTAAATATTTTCACTGTAGCGATGTCATCTACCATTCATCTCACTGGGGTGAGAATACATGATTTGACTGTCAACGAATACAACACACCCCTATTGCATAAATATAAATACATATACACACACTGTATATATTTATAAACTGGGTAGGAAAAATCATGTCTGCTGATTGGTTGAAACACATCACATGACCATGCGTATATCAGAGCACGACCGCACACCTGCACTTTCATCCCCTCAAACATTTTGCCATTTTATAAGATAGATAACCCACTCCAGGGTGTGCGGCTGCGCTCTGATATACGCACGCCATGGATGGTTGACACACTCGCCGGTAATGCACACCAGGCGTTACGTTATATTATATTATATTATATTATATTATATTATATTATATTATATTATATTATATTATACAATAGGGGTGAGATTATCTCATCCCATAAATGTCCATATTCTCAATACCATGAAATAAATGTAATGTGATGTAGAGAGTGTGACAATATCTGACATTTATATATACACTCCCTATGTCAGACAATATCATCACACTCATTACACGTCACTCCCATTCATCCCCCCTTTTTTGGGGGGGTGGTCCTGGAACTACTTGCAGCATCAAAGAGAACTGTATCTCACCTGTGTCTCTGGCCACATCCATGAAAATCATGTAGAGATTCAGAAACCACTCGGATCTCGGAGCTGCCAGAAGTCTTTTGATGCCTGGTAAAAAGTGAAAAATGAAAGTATTTGTTGCTGCAGTCATCGAAAAATCATACTTTTGTTTCCCTTTCTACTTCCACAGCAGGACAGTACAAGAAGACACCCTGAAGACCTGTTCCAGTCCTGCGATCAGATGGTGACTCTGACCAACTTCGAAAATACTGTTGCAATTCAGAAGTGACCAGTAAGGCTCAAAAGAATCCTGCCACTGACACCTAAATAGACTCCAGCTACAGGAACTGTTATCTTACATACCACTTCATTATGCTGTTATTTCGTATCCTGTGATGCCATCTGAAAATAAAGCACAAATCCATGTCTTGAGCCGGTGACGTAAACCAGACGAGGAAAAAAAAAGTTACGAAGCACCTGTTTCACCAAGCACTTCAACACAGTAAGAAAAAAATTACTCACCATAGTAATGTTGTTTCTTGTAATGGAGTCTTGCTGTATTCTGACAATATGCAGTTAGCCCCAGCACTTGAACTGCTCTGGAGAGGAAAGGGTTAACTCTATGCAGCAGCACAGAATGTTGAGCTCTAACTCAGTTTTCAAACCTCTGTCCCTGGTACTCCTCAGTGTAACCATCAGATTCTTACGAGCAAACTAACTAACTATGGCTATGGAAATTGCTTAACTTTTGGCCAAAAGGCAACAAACTTGGGTCCAAAAGACTCAAGTCGAGAACCCAAGAAAAAAGGTAGTGAAAATATATAACTATAAAAGCAAAAGTAATAACACAATTACCCCAGCCTGAAAAGGGAGGGTACAAGGTACACCCCTGAGGTGCAACACTGTACCTGCCAGTCCACGTCCCAAAAACTAGGTTCTGAGAGGGGAGACAGGGAGGGAGGGAGGTCAGAATACAGCAAGACTCCATTAGAGGAAACAACATTATTATGGTGAGTAATTTTTTCTTCAAACAACATGAAGTCTTGCTGTATTCTGACAATATGCAGACTACCAAGCAGTTCCCCCCAGGAGGAGGGGACACATAACCTTACTTTGGGAACAAGCGCTGCAGTATTGCTGTACCAAACCTAGCCTCACTCCTAGCCTTGATGTCAAGAGAGTAATGCTTGTTGAATGTATGGACTGTTTTCCAGGTGGCTGACTTACAGATTTCTATCAAGAGTATATCTCTGGCAGCACCCAGAGAAGCAGCTGTACCCCTAGTTGAGTTGGCCCTCAGGCCTAAAGGGGGTTCTTTGCCCAACTTGGCATAGCAGAATTGTATACAAGAAACTATCCACCTGGCAATGGATCTTTTGGTAGCAGGCTTGCCTTTTCCCACTTCCCCATAAGTGAGAAATAATTGAAGACAGTCATTTCTGTGTGCCTTAGTACACTCTATGTAGTAGCTAAGTGCCCTTTTTTTTTGTATAATATTTTTTATTAGATTTTCAAAAATGATTACAATATATACAAAGATTGGACATACACATACCAAACACATACATATACAAACAAACAGGTGCAAATACAAAAACCAAAAAGTGTACATTTCATTTTACATAAGCTTCACATCTATGCAGGTCACCAGACACTATTTTTATGATAATTTATTATTACAGGCTTTCTATAGAGACTACTCACATACTGCTCCATCCTTTTGATCACTTATATCAACTGCTTATGTGAGACGCCTCAAGATCCCACTAATCTGCCTCCCAATATTATTTGTTCTCCTGGGTCTAGAGAGGACAAAAATGGTGCCCAACTTTGAACAAAGCTCTCCTCTCTTTCTCGAATAACCACTGTGAGTCGTTCCAGAGCTAGAAACTGCAGTGTCAGAGTTCGCCATTGTTGCTTAGTCAGTTTAATCTGGGTTACCCATGTGTTCTGTATACAGTGGCGAGCTAAAACAAAAAGTGTCCTAACCCAACGAGTGAGAGGTTCCCATCCTCCTTCCTCGACTTCTGCTATCCCAAAAAACACACCAGAGGGTCTCTCGCCACGCCTTTTCCCCAGAGTTTTGCGACCTCTGACACTAATTCCTCCCAAAAGATTTTAAGTATGAGGCAGGACCAAAAGCAGTGTATATATATGTGCCTCTCTCAACCCCATATCTGCCACAAAGTGGTGACACTACTGGGTGGGTCCTATGCACTATAACTGGAGGATAGTACAACCGATGGACACATTTAAAAAAAGATTCCTTAAATCTGTTACAGGCCATTATGCCTGAGTACATCGGCAGCACCACTCCCCAGTTTGCCTCTGATATTTGTCTAGCCAAGTCTCTTTCCCATAATTTCTTTGTCTCCCCTGCTTAGCTGATTTCCCAATGAATCCCTTTGGATAATTTTTTGCCTGTTACACCAGAGTTTCAATTGGGTCTAGCATGATCTGCCTAGCCTAATCTCTACCCAAGCTATTTACAAAAGCTTTCACTTGCCAGTACCCAAATTGGTGATGCCTCCCCAGGTTTAAGCTAGTTTGAATTTGTGCGGAGGTACATATCTCCCCCTTCACCAGTAAGTTACCCATAGTACTAACACCTTTCTCCCAGTCACTAAAATTCCCATCCTCCATCCCAGGAAGAAAAAAGGGATTCTTCACCAGTGGAAGTAACACTGTTTTCCTACCCCGTGCATCTCCCCACTTTCGCAGTTGTACCCAGGCCTCCAATACCCTTTCAACCATGGGATTACTGTTCCGTACTGCCCTGAAGGCTTCAAGTCCTTTTGTGTGGAGATATGCTGTTAACCTCCCCCATTACCATCCTGTTCTAAGTCAATCCAACTTGCCACCTTTGGCTGGTGGACCCAATCTGCCAAATTTCGCTGCTGTATAGCAAGATAGTAATTCCCCAGATCTGGGAAATTCAGTCCCCCCTTATCCTTCTCAGCTTTCAACCTTTGAAGATTGGCTCTGGGTCTTTTCCCTTGCCATATGAAGTTACAGAAAGCCTCTTTCACCCATTTCAAGTCTTTTTTTGGTAAATCCCATACCCAGCATCTGCATCTGATATAAAATCCATGGAAGCACATTCATCTTAATAAGACTGACCCTTCCAAGTCATGAGATAGGAATGTGCATCCATCTTCTAAGATCTATTTCTATTGTTTTAATTCGGGGAGAGTAATTCAGGCCATATAGAGATCCCAAAGTTCTTCCCACCTTGATCCCCAGATAGGTGAAGCTATTTTGTACCACTTTCAGGTCCCACTGTACTTCAGCTTGTCCTTGAACCGGGTAGAGGAGCAACTCTGACTTACGCAAGTTGATCCTGTACCTAGAAAAGTCTGCAAACTCCACGATCAATGCTAACAGCGGGGGCATGGACCTACATGGTTCACAGACAAACAACAACATACTGTCTGCATAGAGTGCAACTTTGTGTGGCCTACCCGCCTCCCCTCTGACCCCTTTTATACATTTATGCTGGCGTATTGCTGCTGCCAATGGCTCTATTGCGAGTGCGAACAGCAAGGGGAATAGGGGGCACCCCTGCCTAGTTGCCCTCCCCAAGCATAATTGTTCTGAGAGCTCCCCATTCACCAAGATCCTAGCCCTAGTATCCGCATACATGGCCCGCACCCATTCCCCGTACTGCTCACCCAGACCAGACCGGGACATAACCTCAAACAGGTATTTGCACTCTACTCTATCAAATGCTTTCTCTGCGTCCATCAACATAATTCCTATACTTTCCCCTCCCTGAGATGCTCTGCACACTACATTCAGTAGACGTCACATATTATGATAAGATTGGCGCCCCCTAATGAACCCGGTCTGATCTGGGTGAACGAGATCCGGAAGAGCCTCCTCCAATCTAACAGCCAAGACCTTCGCCAATATTTTCTTATCACAATTGAGTAGTGATATAGGCCTGTACAAGGCACACTCTCTCATCTTTTCCAGGTTTTGGTACCAAACATATCGTCGCTTCCCCACATGTCCTGGGCAATACTTGCCTCCCCTCTTCTGGTATCTTAAACACTTCACACAAAACCCCTGCCAGCTGGCCCCGCATAATTTTATAGTATTCTATTGGGAACCCGTCGGGCCCACTGGCCATGCCACTCTGTAATCTCTGTATGGCCTCCCCCACTTCTACCTGCATGATTGGACAGTTCAATTTTTCCCGTTGTGGGTGTTAAGCTGGGCATCTCGAGTTTATCCAGGAAGGCCTTCATCTGATCCTCCTTTTCTACATGTTCAGCCTTATATAACTGCCTATAGAAAGTTCTGAAACATTCCCTAATTCCCTTGGCATCTGCACAAGTAGTTCCTTCCGTATTCCTAACACTAGAGATCCGAACCGGGCATCTCCCACCCTTCATAAGGCGAACCAGCAATGGTCCCGGTTTATTGCCCCACTCATATCTGGCGCTTACAATATATCCAAGATTTGTCCGCTTCTACCCGAAGCAAATTATTCAGAGCCTCTCTTGCTGTCCTTAATAATTGCTCCGACCCACCCTTCTCACCACCCGCAACTCTCTTTTCCAAATATTTCAATTCCTTCTCTAGTGCTTCCCTTTGTATCCTTTTCTTTTTCTTAATTCGAGCTATATATTCTATTATTGCCCCCAGCATATACGCTTTCCCAGCATCCCAGAAAACTTGTTTAGTAACCTCTGAGTTATTGTCTCAGTGTAATTTCTCCACTATACCTCCAGAAATTCCCAAAATTCCTTGTTCCTAGCCATATATGTAGGGAACTTTCAACTGGAGAGGCCCACATGCTCCATTTTAACGCATAGCTCGAGGATCACCATCGCGTGATCTGATACATGAATGGGTCCATGTGATATGTCCTGAACTCTCTCCTACCATGTCCTAGGCAGGTAAATATAATCTATACGTGACCATGTTTTATGTGGGTTGGAAAAAAAATGTATAATCTCTGGCTCCCGGGTTGCGACTTTGCCATCCATCCACAAGGTCCAAATCTGCTACTCCCACCTGCCATTGTTTCGTGACAGCAGATGTCCGTCCCCTTCCCTCTAAGTGATCCAATATTGGGTCCATCGTCCAATTAAAGTCCCCTCCTAATATTAAGCCTGGGAACTGCTGCTTAGTCAACAGATCCAGGAGAGACTTGAAAAAGACTGGGTCAAACACCGCAGGGGCATATATACTGCCATATGTGACCTTTTCACCATACAATTCCCCAGATACAAAAACAAATCTTTCCCCTTTCTGATCTTTAATCACTTTTTTCACTTCGAAGGGAGAAGCTTTATGTATAAGGATAGCCACCCCCCTTTTATGAGAAGAATATGACGCAGCGTAACATTTGCCCACCCAGTTGCGTATTAACTTTTTATGCTCCACTTCTGTCAAGTACGTCTCTTGGAGCAGAGCAACCTGTGTCCCCACCTGTCTCACAGCAGTTAGCAGTGATGTGCGTTTCACTGGGTGTGCTATACCCCTAACATTCCATGAAACCACCTGATTAACCAATCTCTTAGCCATTGTTCAATATCGCCCATTCTATACGCACCCCACCCTTACATACACTGTCATATTCAGCAATATTCCCTATAGATCCACACTTTTTAACAATAAATTCAACAGCCTGTATTAGAATTTGTACACTTAGAACAACTTTGGCACCTGAAAAAAAAAACAGAATAACATTTTGAACAGTAATTATAAGAATCAACGTCATGTAAACACCCTCCTCCTCCCCCCCATCCTCCCATCCCCTTTTCTTATCTCATCCACATACTGCTTATCGAGATCTCTCTCTCTCTTGTCTCTGCAACCCCCCTCCTTTGTGAAGTCCCGGTTTCTCCCGTCCCCATCTACCACTATCACTTAAACTTCACTGTGTATCACCATCATCCACTCCCCTCTTTGACCACCCTCCATACACAAATTCCCTAGCCCTTCCCCCTTCCCATTCTCCTTCTAGCCCATGACTCTATCTGCTTCGCAGGCAAGAGTGTCATAAAACCCCTCTATTGACAAGTACATCACATCGCCCCCTCCAACAGCCAGTATTTCTCCTTATACCTCTTTTAAAATTCCTTAGCCTAACCTTTTAAATTTATGTTTATATGCACAGATCTTCGTCTCTCCATTGCCCCATGCACTCCCATCCTACAAGGCAGCACGTCATGAGCTGTGCCCCGAGGATCGCACAAAGATCCAATTCAGCAAGGCCCAGACCCCCCCATTCTCCCACTTATCCATAATATCAAGCTTCCACAAAGGAGAGGGGTACAGCTGTCAATGGTCACTCCATTGCGGCGCTTTTACCACAAACAGTCCAATTAGCGCCCCAACATTCCCCCCCTCCATAGTTCCATATTCGGATCTTGCAGTCGGATCTTAATAGGCCACAGTCTTCCACGTACCATCTCGTATAGAGCAAAACCAAGCAAATGAGATGGGAGAAGTCCAGCAATTTCTAAATACCTAAATGTTTAAACTTAAGAAAGTATACAGCAAACAGCCGATTTAAACAAAACCAAAAAGCAGCTTCTATATAGGAAACCCTTCCAATCTGGAACAGTTTTACTTTCCTCAGCCCATTTTCTCTTGCAGAGATTTCACATATTGCTCGGCCTTTGTACTTTCCCAAAAAGAGAAAGTTGCTCCCTCATAACGGATCTTCAAAGCAGCCGGGTAGACCATAAAATTCTCAACCTTCATAGATCTAAGCTGTGCCATAAGACCATTAAACTTTTTCCTGCATTGTAATAATCTTGCAGAATAGTCCTGTGACAAAAACAGATGAATCCCATTGTATTCCATCTGTCTCTTCTCCCTGTAAGCTCTCAGCACAGATTCCTGGTCCTGAAAATGGTGAAAGCGCATTATTATCTGCCTTGGGGGTTGGCCTGAAGGCGGCCTGGCCAACACTGCTCAATGGGCCCTTTCCAACTTATAGCACCCATTTTTGGGCTGAAGACCAAGTAATTCAGGCATAACTTTTGAGCAAATGTCCAACTGGCTGGTCCCCTCCTTTCCCTCTGGCAATCCTCTCAGATGCAGGTTAAGTCGACGCTGGTAATTCTCTTGGTAATCGAATGCATCTCGAAAATCCTCTAGCTCTTTTTGTAGCACTTGGACCTGTCCTGGGACTGCCATCAACTCGTCTTCCAAGGTAGAGATACGATCCTCAGCCTCAATTGGCTTGTTAGCCTGCACAGTCTGCTGTTCTAGGACCTCCTGCAATTTAGAATCTAGTTTGCTCTCCAGCTTAATCAGCCGCAGCTCCAATGCTGCGATTACTTGGCCCGTTACCTCTCTACCAAGCGCCACCATTTCTGCCACCAACAGGGAGACCAGGCCAGAGTTTTCAGCCATCGTGGCAGCCGCCACCTTTTTCCCCGCTTTTGCTCACTAATCTCTGGCTTTTAGATGGATTTGGAGTGAGATAGTCATTCATGGTGCTCCCGCTACCCTCTCCACTCACTTTGCGTCAGAAATATGAGGTATTTTTGTTCAGACTGATTAAATTAACTGACTGTCAGCATGGAGCGATGTGAGATGCATCTGTCCGGTAAGCTGCTCATTAGCGTCATCTAAGTGCCCTTTTAACACCCAAACTGCCCCTTTTTTTCACTGATCATTCTTCTTCAGGAGAAGGAAGATTACACAGAGACATTGATTGGTTCAGATGAAAATCTGATACCACTTTAGGTAAGAAGCTCCTATTTGTTCTAAGGACCACCTTATCTCTATGGAAGGGGATGAAGTCAGGTTCAACTGCCAGGGCCTGTGATTCACTAATCTGCCTGGCAGAAGAGATAGCTACCAGGAACAGAGTTTTCCAGGTCAAGTATTTAAGCTCGGCAGAAGTCAGAGGTTCAAAGGGTGGCTGCATAAGCTGAGCAATGCAGACATTTAGATCCCAAGCTGGAGTAGGCTCTCTAAAAGGAGGGTTGATGTGAACCAGACCTTTGAAGAACTTACTGAAAACAGGATGAGATGCCAGGGAAGAGCCCATCCCTGCTGAAAGGAAAGCAGAGACAGCTGCTAGGTGAACCTTCAAAAGTTGCAGGCCTAAGGCCTAGGCCATTAAGGTGAACCAGATAATCTAAGGCTGTGGCAATATCTGCAGTATCAGAATGAATGCCCTTTGAGAACACCAAATGCTGAATCTTTTCCATTTGGAATTATAAGTTTTCCTGGTAGAAGGTTTCTGAGAGACCTTCAAAATAGCCAGTACTCCCTGAGAAAGATGCAGGCATGCATATTCTAACTCTTCAAGAACCAGGCTTTGAGATTGAGAGGCTGGAGACTGGGGTACCAAATTCTCCCCTGAGAGGAGGTTAGGAGATTGTGTCTCTCGGGAAGAGACGGGGGAGAGGCACTGCAAGGGACAACAGCAGAGGGTACCAAGGTTGTCTGGCCCAGTCTGGAGCCACTAGAATCAATGTACAGGGTTGAGACCTGATCTTGACTAGAACTCTGAACAACAGGGGGAAGGCATGGAGGAACCTGCCCCTCCAATCCAATATAAGAGCATCCAGAGGAACAGTCCCTAGGACTGGAGGTCTGCATCAGAACAGGGGAAGTTGGTGAATGTCCAGGGCTGCAAAGAAATCTATCTCTGAAGTGCCCCATCTGGTGAAGATTACTTTCAGGATGAGAGGGTCCAGGGACCATTCGTGACGGCCCTGGGAGATTCTGATCAAAGCATCTGCCAGCTCATTGTCCTTCCCTGGAAGATGAACTGCTGTCAGGGAAGCCTGAAGGGAGTAGGCTAGAGACCACAGTTTCATGGCCTCTGTGCACAAGGCCGTGGACAGAGTGCCCCCTTGCTTGCTGATGTACCACATTGTGGTAGTGTTGTCTGTCCTGACCTGCACCACTTTGCCTCTGACTGAGTCTGAGAAAGTCTGAAGGGCTACGAATACAGCTCTGAGTTCCAGGAGATTGATATGGAGGAGAGAGAGACTCTTGTGGAGACCAAACACCCTGGGCTGTGAGGGCTCCCAGATGGGCTCCCCAACCTAGGAGAGAAGCATCTATGGTTAGGACCACTGAAGGAGCTTGACTGAGGAATGAGACACCTTGTCTGAGATTGTCCTGATCCAGCCACCACTGGAGAGCTTGGACCAGAGTCTGAGTCAATGGAACCAGTTTGGTGTGAGAATCCTTTTTCTGAGACCAAAAAGACCTTAAGTGGAACTGAATGTCCCTCATCTGAAACCTTACCCCTAGCACCACTGCAGTGGAGCTGCCATGTGGCCTAGGAGTTGAAGAAAGTGTCTCGCTGGACGCGAGACCAGAGGGTGAAATGAGGAAGTGAGATCTGTAAGGGTCTTTACCCTTGCCAGTGGAAGGAAGGCCTTTGCCTGGACAGTATCTAATTCGACTCCTATAAAAGTAAGGAGTTGTACTGGTTCGAGAACTGACTTGAAAAGATTGAGGAGGAACCCCAGAGAGCTGAGCAGGTTGTGAGTGATTTCCAGAGCTGACTTGACCAGGTCGGAGAACTGACCCACAATGAGCCAGTCATCCAGGTAGGGGAAGACAGATATACCCTGCCTTCTGAGGAAGGCAACTACTACTGTAAGGCACTTCGTGAAGACCCTTGGTGCTGATGTTAGGCCGAAGGACATGGCCCTGAACCGATAATGGCCTGAGGGTAACTCGAACCCGAGGTATTTTCTGTGGGAGCACCTGACAGGAATGTGGAAATAAGCATCCTTGAGGTCCAGGGACACTAGCCAATCCCCTGGTCTTAGAGAGGGAAGAATGAGTCCCAGAGTCACCATTTTGAACTTTGGTTTTGTGATATGTTCGTTCAAATACCTTAAGTCTAGGATGGGTCACTACTCCCCTGTCTTTTTTGGGGTAAGGAAGTATCTGGAGTACAGACATTTGCCCCTGTGTTGAGTAGGAACTCTCTCTGCAGTGCTGAGAGCCAGTAGAGAAGAAACCTCTGCCTCTAGAGTGATGGTTTCCTAGATGATTGCAGGTGGAAAAGATCGGACTCTAATTTTTGGGAATCTTTTGAAACCGAGATCCAGTTCCTGGCTTACTACCTCCAGGACCCACTTGTCTGAGGTAACAGCCTTCCAGGTCTGGAAGTAGTAAGCCAGCCTGCCTCCTACTGGAATAAGGGAGTCGACCCAGGCTGACACATCAGGGTGTCTGCTTGGCAGGAGCCTTGGGTTGGGAAGGGGATGCAGCCTTGCTCATCCCCCTCTTACCTCTCCCTTGAAAAAAAACCCTCTGTGGGAAAGAAGAGGAAGCCTGGGCTTGGTAGAAAGGCCTGTGAAAAGGCCTGCCCCTGCCCCTAGACTGCTGCTTTTGAGGAGTGACTTGCCGTTCTCTGACCTGTGCACTCCTGTAGGTGGTCCTATATTCGTCCATTTTCTTCAAGTAAGCCTCTGTCTGCTCCCCAAACAGAGAGTTACCCACCACAGGGAAATCCATGGCCTTAACCTGGGTGTCCTGGGAAAGGCTAGTACATCTGAGCCAAGCATGTCTCCTGAGAGACACAGATGTAGCCATGACTCTTGATGCCACATCACTGGAGTCTACACAGCAGTGTGGAATTGTACCTTGGATGCCTCAATTCCATCAGCAGCCACCTCCTCCAGCTCTTTGGCCAGCTGAGGGAAAGCCTGCTTAGCCAGTTCCAGAATCGTATCCCACCTGGACTTCTGGTACCTGGCTGTATAGGCCATATAATTAGCCTGCCTGAGCCCCAAAGAGGATGCCAAGTATTGTTTCTTGGCCATGGCATCCACCTTCCTGGAATCTTTACTGTATCTGGGCGTGAAGCCAAAGGAATATTAGCCCTGCCACAGGCTGCAGCCTACACTACCCAACATGGCTGCAATGACTGTATAACAACTGGTGACCCCCGTTATCAACCCATTTTCAATTACTGTAAAAAGTCGTATCAGACTTTTACAGTCTTGCGCCAAGAAGCCCGAAGCAGTCCAGACCAATCAAACAGACTGAGGCAGCACGAGACGGTTCTCCTTCCGTAAACTCATACTCACAGCACTGACCCCATTTTAAAAGAAATTAAACAGAGTTCAATGCCTAATCCTAAATTAAAAGTGAACATTGAAATGTCACACAATGGAGAACCATTTCATTGCCGCCTGCAGCAGTGACAGGGAAAAATTAAGTACTTACTAACTCGAAAAATGCTCTACTAAAACGCACTTTCTTCATTACCTCTTACTGGTTCCCTAGGCTGCATGAACTTTCACTTCAGACTGGAATGACCCCGACCCATCGAGATGACGCAACAACAGACACTGAAACTGGAGGATTGCTTCTAATGCGCTTTTTAAAATAAATTAAATGAATGTTTTTTTTCCATTGCTACGAAAGTATATCCACTTTACCCGACCCGAACACACTACCATAAGGTACCATATTTATTATTTTTGCACCAGTTATTATAAAAAATATAACATTTGTAGCGGGTTGATATGCAGTTTTTTCAAAGAGGACAGGAAATAATTTCTAATTTGTAGCTGTTTATAAAGTTCTTATTCTCAGAAATGATATGCATTCCCCTAAATTATCCACATTTAACTGTACCTGAATAAAAACTGAACTGAAAAACTGTATTTGGCTTTGTTTTGTTTTTATGGGCAGCGTTCTGATACAGTTCTCTTCACAGAACCAATCATTTGGAGTTTTAACTATGTCACGATTTGTGTATAGCACTCTTAAGCATTGTTCAGATAGGTCAATAGCTCATAATTAGCATTCTGTGCGTAAACCATGACATAGTAAAAACTCCAAGTTATTGGTTCCATGAAGAGAACTGCAACAGTATGCTGCCCATAAAAACAGAACTATACAAAATACAGTTTTTCATACCACATTTTATTCAGGTACAATTAAATGTGGATAATTTAGGGGCATTCATATAATTTATGAGAATAAGAACATTAAACAACTGCCAATTAGCACAGATTTCCTGTCCTTTAAATACACTCGGTGTGTGATATTAGTGAAACTTCTCGAGCCTTTTATTTCCAGGTTTCTACTATCACACACCTGGGTGTGTAAAAACTGCATATCAACCCTCTACGTTTGCATTATTCTCTATATAAAAACTCCGTACTTGAGCCTGACAACATATACCTCCTGTCCATTCTCTTATCCACAGGAGGTAATGAGTTACTGTAGGTGTTTGCTAAATCTTTTGTGTCTGTCTCCCCAAAGATTTATGAAGAGGGACAGACAATCTCTTGGACTCTGGGATGTCCATCATTTCAATAAAATCAGGCTCTTCTTCCTCCTCAGCAGCTTCCACCATTGGGAGCTAGAGAGTTTCAGTCACTTTTCTGTAGAATAAAAAGAGGGAAGGGGACTAATAAAGCTTGGGACGAGGGACATTGGAAGGCCTGTCTGGGGAGATGTCTGGTTCAATAGGCACATCTAGACCTCCAAAGTCATTGTCATCATCATCATCATCGTCGTCGGCATACTCTTTGTCTCCCTCCCACTCCACATCATAATATGCATCTGGATCATAATCCAATGGAGTCGGATCCGACCGAACCGACCGCTTAACTGGCGGCAATGGTTCGGACAGAACCGGGCAAAGCGACTGTACAATATTGATCACGCTGACTATCTCTGGCTTACGGGCTGGAGTATGCAGTACTCGATCCGAACCGGCCAACTTCTTTTTTCTTTTAGCCAGAACTGACTCCTCAGAGTCAGCTCTCCTTTTGCCCAAGGAGGTATCGCCAAGGTCAGTGAGCACCTCCTCAGGTTCGGCCGAAACTGAACCAGGCTGGCCATCCGGATCAGCGAACTTCTCGGCCTCCTTTTCCTTCAACCTACTCAATCTTTTATCCAGAGTGGTTTTAGGAGAATTCTTACATATCTGGCAGTCTGTTTTGAGGTGGTAAAACCCCAGACAATAAACATAGATGAGGTGGGGGTCAGCCTTGGCAAAGGCCTCCCCACACTCAGTACAGTGCTGAAACCCAGTGGGACCATTTTTTTTCTTGGGTTTCTCATACATGGCCACACTAACAATTTACCCTTTACAGCTTTCAAGCCAGGTAAAACTCCCCTATCGGTTACCAACCATGTCATAGGCTACGTAAAAAAACAGAAAAAGTGTTTTTTGAAACCAATAGAAACCGAATATCACTACTAAATCCCAGAAAAATTCAAACACAATCCAAGGTCGGTTTCCAACCGGACCGACCGATAGGAAACTGAAGAAAAAACAATTTCCACAAAAACAATGTTACTACCTATCTACAACACTACCTGTACCATAGACAGAGCCTTGATACTGAAAAATAATAAATTGGTTGAACAACCGAACACTTTTTTTACTTTTACCAAACTGAAAGCAAAGGCAAGATCTCTGGAGTGACTTCTCAGTTAGGCGGAGTAAAGAATCTGACAGTTATACTGATATGTACCAGAGACAGAGGTTTGAAAACCGAGCTCGAACTCAACGTTCTATGCTGCTGCAGAGAGTTAACCCTTTCCTCTCCAAAGCAGTTCCAGTGCTGGGGCTAACTGCATATTGTCAGAATACAGCAAGAATTCATGTTGTTTGAAAAATAAGTAGAAGTTATTTCATCACCCGAGAAAAAAGCACAACCATGAAAATAAAAACACCGAACACTTAGGTCTCACCAGGAAACGCTTACTGTTTTCCCCGAAGATAACCCCACCCACAGTCTCGCACAGACCACTCACACATGACGCAGACAGCAACTAGGAATGAAAGCAATAAAAGAACACTCATTCACCTCGATAACCAATGGAAATGCAGAGACATCATCCATCCATTCATGCACACAACAGCCAAATCCATTCAGAAAACCTAACTAGTCCTGCGGAAGACATTCAGCCCATAAAAGAACACCAGGGACAAACAAATAAAATACAGCAGCACAAATATTAGATGTCCCTATGGTATAACTATGTTCCCTATTTAATGTTTGTTTGAAACTTGTGTATTATTTTGATGTGGAGCCTTTGTAAAGGAGTCTCTGACTCAAAGAATTGTAATTCTGATATTGTTCAAAATAAAAAAATAAATAAATCGCAGACATTATGGGTGACTGTGTGATACCAGAAATATTTGCATGAGTGCAGCGTGACCTCGGTAATACCACTTGTGGCTCTGCTATGTTCCACCACCCATGATATTACTCGCGGTCACTCTGCACTCAAGCAAATATTTCTGGTATCACACTGTCACCCATCATGTATCCTATAGATATATATATATATATATACACACAGAGATATATGTGTAATAGATAACCCACTGTAAGGTGTGTGGTCACACTCTGATATACACATGCCTTGGTGTGCATTGTGACAGCCAAGTGCGTTCAACCACCCAAGTCATGCGTACATCAAACCGCGACCACACATCCTACAGTGGTTATCCATCTTATAAAATGGCTAAAATGGAAAATGGTTTTTGAGGGGGGGTGAAAGTGTAGGCATGCGGTCACACTCTGATATACGCATGGTCATGTGGGGTGTTTCAGCCAAACAGGAGAGTATTTTCCTACCCATTTTATATATATATATATATATATATATATATATATATATACACACACACACACACACACACATAGGTGCTTTATGAAAAAGGCTAAACATAGCCATCAGTAAAGGTTTGGGCTCATAGTTGCAGCAGTAATTAGGAAAAGAATGTGTAGGTCAAATCAAGCAAAAAGTGGAATTGGGATGTTTTAGACGGTAGTACTGATGAAGCAACCTGATACAATGTTGCTAAATGCTTATGCAACACAACTGTCTAAATTGTAATTTTCTTCACAAAATACTATATGCCACGCTTTCTCTGTTTCTGATTTACAGCAGTTCAAAAACAATGAAGAATGACAATGAGAAGAGACAACATGTAATGTATGGCAAGCTAATGCCACAGGGTCATCTCATACCTGTGCTTACACAAGACTTTGTTGCTAATGACGACTGTGCCTTTGTCTGGCTGTAACATCTCGCAGTAATCTTTTTACCAGTTAAGAATGAGGATCATGATTGCTATGGCAACAACAGACAATCTCACTCCCCTTTTAGAAACTGATCATTATATTACAGGTCCACACTGTATCTAGTAACAGCTGCATTACTGTAAACTGCAAAACAGAGGAAACATTATCAAAGGAATAAATACCTAAGAGATGCAGAGAGTACTTTGGTTTGATGACACCTGCTTGAATTTTATTTTATTTTTTTATTTAGTTTTTGTTAACTAGGTAAGTGTACTAGACAAATCCTGCCTATTTTCAGGCACGACCCGGGGGAGGAGGATACAGATGAATGCCAACTGACCTTGAACCAGATTAAGCTGTTGGTGGCATTTTTAGTGAATGGTAATGGTAAGGCCACATCTAGAATATGGTGTTCAGTACTGGTGTCCACATCTCAAAAAGGACATTAACCTGCTGGAGAGGTCCAGAGGAGGGCTACAAAGATGATAGCGAGTCAGCAGGGTAAGGCATATTAGGAGAGGTTGAGGGCACTGAACATGTACTCCCTGGAAGATAGGAGAGAGAGAGGAGACATGACTGGGACCTTCAAGTACTGGAAAGAGATAAATAAGGTTGATAAGGAGAGTCTCTTTAAGCTGAGTGGCAACCATAGCACGAGGGGGCACAGTCTTAAGCTGGAGGGTGTGAGGTTTAGGAGGGAGGTCAGGAAGCACTTCTTCACAGAGAGGGTGGTGGACACTTGGAATGCGCTGCCAGAAGAGGTAATCTCGAAGACAGTGGGCAGCTTTAAGAGAGGCTGGGATAGGCATAGGGGGAAGGTAAGGATCATGGGTAGGGAGGATGGGAGGAGTGGGGAGGGAGGGCAGGGACATTAGCTCAAGCTGTGGACCTTGCAATATGAGCAGACTTGATAGATCAAATGGCCTTCTTCTGCTGGCTTCTTCGTATGTTTGTATGTATGTATGTTTGTATGTAATATTACATCACCAACCAACTTCATGGTTTGATAGGTACTAGTATGTGCAGAGTAAAATGTAGCACTATTAAGATTTGCTTTTATACTGTAGTTAGAAACTATGAAGAAAATGATGTTTAATGTTACCAACAGCAGAACTTTCAGTGAAAATATATTTTATATGCAATGTATTTGTAATATGTCAGCAAATCATGTATTCCAAATATAAGCCATAAGTACCCATAGTTCACACCCAGTGCTGCCGCTCCAAGTGCATTAGGCATTACAAAGGCGTTTGCAAACAAGCCTTGTTGCTGGCTGAATAGCAGTGATGATGCAATGTAAACATCGTGTCGTTTAGTGCCCATGCAGACAGCTGGTTGGCAAAAAGAGACACTAGTTCCCATAGAGGAAAACTGTTTTTTATTTTGTTGTTGTTTTTTGCCAACCAGTCAGTGGAGTTTAGGTTTCAAATGTTGATAATGCCAGTATGATTGCCCCTATGCTGCACAGGGAACATGGCAGATAAGAGATGATATAAGCAGCATGACGAGCCCTGTCAGGAGCACACGGTGCTCGATCGATATAAAGCAAAAAGAATGGCAGACTGTAAAAAAGTTTCTCTTTTCTTCTACTTTGAAATGAGCTGGAAGCAAATATTGTCATGCAACAGTAACAGATCTGAAAAGCTGCCAATAGTTAGCTCACCGAGATGCTCTTGTAAATCAACAGCCAGCACTCCACAGTGTTTATTCATATTACTCAGGTGGCAGCATATCCCTTATTCTCTAGAATCCATTCCTTGTTCATTTCCACTTCTGCATGTCTTGGAATTCATTTACCACTGCTTAGAGCACCATAAGTTTAGATGTCCTGTTTTGTCTAAATTTTGTAGGCATGTTTTAACAAATATTAAAATCTGTACACATCATGCAGATAAATTAAACTGCCAGAAACCAGAATTAACTGTATGGATATAAAGGATGTGCTTCTTGGTGCTTTCAATAGTTTTTTACTGGCCATATATTAGAAAACAAATTAAAAAGGAATATCTGAACATATCCAAGATAAGACAGTAATACTAGAGATGAAACAGAACAAAAGTAAACGAGGCTGGTACTATGCAGACTTGATGGGCCATTAGGCCTTTTCCTGCTGTAGACTTTATGTTTCACTGTAAAACAACTAGTCATGACAGACAGACTGAGCGGGAAGAATTTATCCCTGACACCACTCTCTGAGTTCTGTCAGTGAGGAAGGATCTAAACCATCTGAGGACTGTACCCGACAGGCCACAGATAAACTCCAAGCGCACGAAAAGCACCCCATGGTCCACAGTGTCAAAAGCTGATGAGAGATCAAGAAGAGCAAGAATGGACCGCTTCTTCTGATCTCTAGCCATCAGGAGATCATTGAGCATCCGAACCAGCGCTGTCTCGGTACTATGCCTCTTTCGAAAACCAGACTGGAGCGGTTCATAGATGTCATAGATGGTTAAATGGTTTTCCAATTGAGCAGCTACTACTTTCTCAATAATCTTCCCAGCAAAGGGAAGATTAGAGATCAGTCTGTAGTTAGCAAAGCAGCCAGGGTCCAGGGAAACTTTCTTCAGGAGGGGTATCACCACCGCCTCCTTCAGGGAGCAAGGAAACTCACCCATATCCAAGGAGCACCAGACTATCTGTGCTAGGACAGGGCCAATGGTATCAAGACAACCCTTTATCAGGGAAGTCAGGCCCAGATCCAAACTACAGCAAGTATTGCGCATACTATGGACAATCCTCTTGACATCAATGAACTCAGGCCGGTCAAAGGAACTCCAGGAGCAACCAGAGGATGCGACCAAACGCCGATCAATAGCTTTTCCCATAGAGGAAGCAGGCTGGAGCTCAGCCCTGATGTCTCACCACCTTATCTGCAAAGCGAGCAAGCTCATCACACTCTATTTGTGAAAAAAGCATTCCTAACCTGAAGACAGGCTGGCTGCACAGTCTGTCCACAATTCAAAAAGCTGAGCTGGTCGGTCCTTGAGGCAGCTGCAATCTCTCCAGACAGGAACTCCCTGCTCTTACGAGAGATTGCAGAATGATAGAGTTGATAATGTTCTATCAGTCTAAGATGGTCGCAATCAAGGGCTGTTCTCCGCCAACGACGCCTAACCCCTCGTGATTTAACGCCCATCTCCCCCAAAGTCCCATCAAACCCATGGAGACCGAGGTCAAGGGGAGAGGACTAACCTGACAGGAGCAATCTGATTAAGAGCCGAGGAGATGGCCCTATTATAGGCCAACACCAAGGCATCTGGATCATTGCTCACTCCAGAGAACTCCGATAGGTCGAGTGCTGCTACCAGGCCCATAGAGCTAACATCTCGCAAAGAGCGGTACCTAACCATCTCCACAGGGGTAGGCCACATCAGAGGCCTCAATCCCCAGGAGGAAAATCAAGTCCAAGGAGTGACCACTCTTATGAGTGGCAGAAGTAACTACTTGTTAAGGCCCAAAGATGTCATTAATTGGAGGAAGTGTTGTCCAAACTGCAAGAGTTCGACATCGACCCAGGCACTGAAGTCACCCAGGACCATCAGCCTGGGTGACTCAAATGCCATATCAATGACAAAATCAGCTACTTCCTGTAGAAAATGTTTCTCATCACCTGGTGGACGGTAAATGAGAGCAATTCTACAACCCACACCTGCCACTACAATACACTCAAAGGACTCAGCCCCCTCAACTGGTACACTTGTGAGGCCCAGTGTGGTCTTGAAACAGACCGCAACCCCCCGTGGTCCAATCTCTGGTGATGTAACATCAAGTACCCAGCTGGAACTGCGCCCAAAACTGGCCCAGCATTTCATCCAGCCAGGATCGTAATGCAAGCCAGATCCACAGACTCCACAAGATCTGCAATAACTGCAGTCTTATTTCTTATGGATCTGGCATTGCACAACACATCGAGTTGGACGGTCTCAGGAGCGGTACAGACCACTTACCCAGTACCATCAACAGTAGTGGTGCCCTTGGGTATGGAAACCAGGCAGAATGACCTCGCTCCGGAATCCATTTCACCCCAGGGCATCTTCTGGTTTCCACTACCCCAATACGATGTACCTGCTCGTTCATCCTCCATTGTTCGCTACCCCCAAAAACCCCTCCTCCCCCTCTGCGCAATCCCCAGCGCTCTACAGTGCTGGTAAGTTGACAACTGCAACGGCAAGGTGGTGAAAGGGCAGAGGGTGCGAAGAGTGCAGGATGAATAGCATACGACCGTGGTGGCAGGCCCTTTACACATATTAAAAACCCCACACCCACACAACTAAACCCGAAAAAGAAAATATAAACAATCCAAATTAAACTAAATAAAATATTAAATCAACAAGCAAAAAAAAAATATCCAAATAAATAAACAAAATATTCAGAAAGTGCTGCGTATTTGGAATAAGGGAGGCTCTTACCCTTCCTCAGTTCTACAGCAAAGTCAAGAAATGTAAGTCTCGATATAATCTCAGTTAATCAACATCTAAAAACACATAGAGATTTCCAAAATCAACCAGAAGGACCTCTTAGTAAAAGATAGCAAGAGGGGCTCTCACCCCCTCAAATCTAATTTTCAATAAGTTCTTCCTGAGACCAGTTCTTCTTCACTCCTTTCCAGGAGGTATTCGAGTACTGAGGCCAAGACACGAAGATCAGGGACAGGCTGAAGGGCTGTGCTCAAAAATAGGACCCTGTGAAGGAAGCAACTGCTCCCCTCACAGAGAAACCTTAGGAACCTCCAACAAAGGGGCCCCCACCTCCATATAGCCCCCAGGAGTTCCCTCTAAAGCATGGGGCATAAGAACCCGCAAGCAGCTTACACTCTGGGGGAGACGGAATTAAGCCAACTGAGCAGGAGAGGATCTCGGGATCTTAGTGTCAAGCAACCTTATGGTAGGTCATCAATGCAGCAAAGTGGTGGAAAAGGCAAATAGAATGTTGACATGCACTGGGAGGGGCACAACAAGTAGTAGGAGGGAGGTACTGATGCCTCTTTATAAAGCCATGGTGAGGCTGCACCTGGAGTACAGGGTCCAGTTCTGCAGACTACACCTACACAAGGACATAGATGGGATTGAGAAAGGTACAGATATGGGCAACCAAGATGGTGCACAGTATGCAGGAGAAGTCATATGAGGCGAGGTGAAGGGAATTGGTTCTGTACCCATTGGAGACTAGAAGGGAGAGGGGGGACATGATAGAGACATTTGAGTATGTGAAGGGGCTCAATAAGATAAGGGAGATGAGCTTATTTAAGAGAAAGGTGGGGTTAAAACTAGAGGGCATAGTCTAAGATTGGAGGGAGGAAGATTTAAGGGCAATGTGAGGGGGTGTTACTTCACGGAGAGGGTGGTGGAGGCCTGGCATAAACTACCGGAGGAAGTGGTGGAGGCAGGAATGGTGGAGGGATTCAAGAGGGCATGGGACAGACATAAGAGGCTGCAAATGGGGGGAAGGGGAGGTCCCGTGACATACGTAATGAGCTGGGGGGGAAGGGGCAGACTCAATGGGCCAGAGGGTCCTTTTCTGCCGCCAAATTTCTATGATTCTATGATTATTGATACATACTGCAAAAAAATTCCTTCATTCTGCAGTTACTCTGACAGGACACCCAAAACACTGCTATGACATACTTCAGGGCACAAGGGGAACAGTGACTAATGTGGATGTTCAGGCCATTTGGAAAGTGGGGGAGGATACAGTAAGTATTTACTGGCAGTAACATCATTACTGTGATGCCATATGGATGTATCCATTAAAGAACTAGCATTTGCAGAAACAAATATAATGATGCAGAAGGGAAACTGAGTGGTCCAACGGCAAATGCATTGCACCACTTTCCACCAGACCTGGCTCCAAATCTTAGTTTAAGTTACAAACGATTGCGACCAAGTGAATTTTTATGTTGGCTCGTGCTTGCGCGCCAGACAACATCTTGCGATAGCAGCAGATTTGGAGGTGCTATTACTGTGGATGAATGCAGGGCATGCATCAGTAGGTGCGTCCCTCATTCCCCAATAAGCCAGCATGCAGGCGCCAACACCAGCAATATGTAAAGTGGTCACCACATCTAACAAAAGTGCCGCTGCAATGAGAGGCAAGCTCGTCATGCAACAGGATAATAACATGCCTCTCGACATGCCTTTACTGGTGAAGTATTTCAATAAACATGGCAGCACTGACTGCCACCACGCACAATGCTGACTTCAGGGGTGCCCAATCCCGCTGTCGGCATGCCCCGAACCAGTTCATTTGTCAATCGGGGAGCCCATTCCACATCGACATAATGCCCCCCATTTCAATTGTGTGCCGAGGGTGCTCAATCCCCTCGGCATCATGCCCCCATCGCTTAGCGCCAACGGGGGCCCAATCCTCGTCGGCTCAGTCCCTCTCCCCACAAACGCAGGTGGCACACTGGGAGCCCACCCCAGTGTCCAAAGCACACCTAAAAGAAAACGACCCATGTTGTCCTCCCTTCCCCGTAAAGCGAAACGGTCCTCAAGTGTTCCAGTGCCCATCACCTTTGCGCATTTCTGCCTCTCACACCACCCGCACTCCCATACTTACCTCCGGAGCCTGGCGGACGATCTTTGGTGGACCGGAAGACATCTGACTCTTCAAAACGCACTCGAACTGAAGAAATGCCGGTAAGCTGTACAATGGCATAAATAGGTTTTTTAACTTTACATATCTCGAGCATTTTGGGAATTGGCACTAAATTTTCAACATGGAGTTATTGGGACCCCTCCTCATGAATTCAGTCACTGTCATGGCGTTACTCGGTCCTGAAAGCTGATTTTGCGGTCACTGTGCAGAATCACCTTTCGGGATCGATTAACGAAATGACAGTGCCTCTGTTCATGAAGTGGGCTCTCAAAAATCCTATGTTGCAAATTTGGTGAAAATAAAATCAAAAAAATTACTTTTACGAGCGTGCTTTGCACAGTTTCTACGGACGCTCGTAACTCTGTGAATTTGTAATATTTTCACCCAGATTTTCAACATTGGCATTTTCCCACACCTCCTTATGAACAGTATAGCTGTCATTTTATACATCCTGGCCGAAATGTATTTACATGTGGCTTATTAATGCCGCAGGTCGCCAAAGTAAAATCAGTGTTCTGGACACATTAACAAAATCACAGTGAGACTGTTCATGAGCGGAGGTGCTAAAATGCCTATGTTGAAAATCTGGTAAAACAAATACCCAAAATAATTGCATTACAGGCGTGCATTGCGCAGTTTCTATGCACGCTCGTGACGTCACCAATTTTTCATATTTTCACAACTGTCATTTTTGTACACCTCCTTACGAACAATACAGCTGTCATTTTTCACATCCCGTCTGACATGTGTTTTCGCACATGTCACACAATGGCGCGGTTGCTGTGGAAAATCAATGTTTGGGCCAGATTAACAAAATCACAGTGACACTGTTCATGACCGGAGTTCCAAAAATGCCTATGTTGAAAATTTGGTTAAACAAATCCCCCAAATAATAGTGTTATGGCCGTGCATAGCGCAGTTTCTACGCACGCTCGTGATGTCACCAATTACCAGATTTTCAACAATGCCATTTTTTTACACCTCCTCATGAATAGTGCAGCTGTCATTTTTCACATCCTGCCTGAACTGTGTTTTCGCGTCTATGCCACCAAAATGCACAGTTGCTATACAAAATCACCTTTCGACAAACAAACTCAAAGTGCCACTGTTCATGAGGTGGGGATCACAAACGGCCCATGCTGAAAATCTGGAGCGAAAATACCAACAAATGCCCTCGGCATTAGGGTTTCCAACTGCAATGTCCCACCCTGTGCAGACTGACAGGCGTCAGGGATGTGAGTTAGCATTGTTGGCTGAAATGTTCATGCCATTCCACCCCCCACCCCCACCCTGCAGCCAGTGAGAGATGTCGAGATGTGCCTTCAACTCTTCAGCTCCAATGTTAACCCCATTCTCCTACACTGCGCCCATGTCAGTATATTCCCTTATGGACTGGGGTAAGCATAAGGCTCGAAGACCCCAAGGCACATCGCAGCACTTGTCGATCTCTGCGGGGTAGGGTGAAGTGAAATGGCATGAGCATTATGACCAACGACCCAAAGGCACACCCCAGTGCCTGTCACTCTCTGCATGGTGGGGCTGAGGTTGGCGTCAGTTCATTACTTCACTGCCAATCCTACTGTGCATCTCTCTAACTCCTGCACTACCAATGCCAGTGCCAGCAAGCCAACATTCGGCATTGACAAATGCTTGTCTTTATTTATTCTTCGTAAAACATTTCAGGACAAGGCAAGCATGAAAGCTATTACATAAAAAAACTAACATTATTTAAGAAGGATAGCTTAAAGAGCAAGGGTGAGGGAGTGGCACTCTATATAAAGGAAGATTTTGAGGCTGCAAAATTAAACAACCTAGGGGATTCAGACTGGTTAAAAACATTTTGGATAAAGGTAGCCATGGGTAAAGATACAGTAAATTAAAATATGAGTGGTGCAGAGACCATCAACGCAGGCCCTGGAGGTGGACAAAGGAGGTTATAAGAATGGCAGTAAGGTCTAGGGATGTACTGATGGTAGGGGACTTTAATATACCAGATTTGGTCTGGAAGGTCCTAGTCACAGCAAGTGCAAGGAACCAGCTCCTCCTGGTTGAGGCCTACCAGGTAGCCTTCCTTTAGCAACTGGTTCAGGCCCTCACAAAGGAGGTATCCTTACTGGACCTGCTACTCACCAACAGTGAGCAAATCCACTATATGACAGTCCAGGAACCACTTGGGTCAAGTGACCACAGGACTGTGTGGATGAAGGGACAGTTGGAAGCCAACAAGATAAGAGTAAAGAAAGAGAGTGGGACTTTAGGAAAGCGGATTTCAACAGAAAGAGAGACCTGTTAGTGGATAGTATGAGGACAGCAGCAGGGATTGAGGGAGTGGAAGGGAAATGGGAAGCATTCAAGACAACAGTCACAGAGGCAGCAGCTTGTTGCACTGGAAGGTAACCAAGGGCCGCAGCCTAAAGGAAACATTGTTGTTCATGCCAGAGGTGCAGGAAGTGTGAGAAGAATAAGAAAGGCAGTTAGAAAATAAAAGGGACGCCAAAGGGAGGAGGAGGACTAAGAGTGGTACCTCAAGGTAACTGTGGGAGGCCAGCAAGACAGCCAAAAACAAAAAGGCCAGGGTGCAGCTGAGAACAGCAGAGGGGGCAAAGAAGGGGGACAAGGCTTTCTTCCAATAAATGTGGGAGAAATGTAAAGTTAAGGGAGGTTATGAAGCTGATGAAGGGGAAGGGATGGATGGAAGGAAGGGGATAGTGGAAAGGCTGAGATACTGAATCAATATTTCTGTTCGTCATTCACCAAGGATGAATAAGATCCACTACTGGATTGTGGAACTGGGACCCAGAGAGGAGATGGGGGCACTAACAGTAAACCGTACATCATGGAGGCAAGGGTAATTAAGGAGCTGAAGGCATTACAAGTAGATGGATCAATGGGGCTGGATGAGATGCATCCAAGGATGCTTAAGTAAACTGAGGAGGTGACAGCAGCACCTCTGACCATTATTTTCAACTGCTTGCTATATATAGCAGTTGCCCCAGGGACTGGAGGACTGCTAATGTGGTTTCCCTTCACAAAAGGGGCAGGAAGAATGAGTCAGGTAACTACAGACCAGTCAGCCTAAGGTCTATAGTAGGGAAGGTACTAGAGGCATTACTAAGAGAAAGAGAGACTGGTAGACATTCTCGAAGTAAATGGGCTACAGGGTGACAAACAGGTGCATACAAACTCCCTTTTGAAAAATGTTTTGCGCATTCCTGGTGCTTTACTAAGAGACAGGTTGCTCCCAGTATCAATCCCTTATATAAGAGTTTGTGCTAGGATGTCCACTGCTTTGTTTTCGTCACAGACTGCAGGTAAATAAACCTATTTCTTGCACTTAACCTAGGCTATGCAATCTTGCTGTAGCAAGGTGTACAAGTGGCTGGATTTTATTTTTGAGTTACTGTCATTTTGCCAACAGCACGGTTTATGTGTGGAGTGGCTTTTTTCCCCCCGATTCATGTATCAACTAACAAGACCAACTGCTGCAAGTTGTTTGCTGGTCGCCCCACCCCCATTCTTTTATTATTATTCAGTGGTGTTTGGGTAGGACTGGTATTAATGATTAGAAAAACTGGGTCAGTAATTTGCAGGTATCCCTACTTTTAATAACTACACAGATTACGTGTAGTGTCATCTCATATTGTTAAGTGTACTATATTCAGGGCTCCAGATAAGATATTTTGGGGATGAGTACTGTACTCCTCATTTTGAAAGTGAGGTGAGTAAAACCAAATTCAGATGCGTACAAATGTTTGGACAGAGTGAAGTGAGGAGTACATTTTTAAAAACAATGTAGTTTTTTTCTAGTTAACTGATCAGGTGCCAGCGATACTCCAGATAATGTTGGCAGGTAGGAGTAATTTACTCAGTTCAGTGGTGGGTTTGGGCTACAGCCAGGGAAAGGCAGTGCCTGGTCAAAATAAATGACTTTGAAGCAGAAGGTGACCGGCACTTGCAACAAAGGTACACAATTTTAGTGTTGCTCTAAAAAGACTGCTGTTGCTTCCAGATAAAGTGCAAAATACTTTAAGCGTACAGGACATAAAGTGCAAAAGCGTTTTCAGTAAAAAGAGACAAGGCACTCACAGTTTCAATGGATAGCAAAAAATAGGCAGTCAACTAAAGTTTTGAAAGTCCATAAAATCATACAAGCCTGGAACAGACTGGTGAAAAGTTCCTTGTTCTTTGTTGCAGCAAGAGGCAAGGGCACACCCCCTTACGTTACCCGACGCGTTTCGCTATTGCTTTCTCACAGGTGTTTTTTTTTTTTTTTGAAGCAACACTAAAATTGTGTTCCTTTGTTGCAAGTGCCAGTCCCCTTCTGCTTCTAAGTAATTTACTCACCAGTTTTAAATATAGTGAGTAAAACAAAACTGGGATGGTTACGAGGGCTGCAAATCTGGAAAAATGCTCCTTTTGAATCACCAAATGAATCATTTTGAAGCACTATTCTTTGGCATGTGGAGTATTTACAACTGTTGGGTGAGTATTGGTACTCATTAAAAAAAAAATTTCCGAAGAGTTTTCCTAAAATGAGGTGAGTAAAATAGGTCTGTACTCCCCTTATCTGAGCCCTGACTGTACTGGCACTGTATATGCACAGCTGGGTCTGTTTATTTCTAACGCATATACCGGCTTCTAATTGTCGGTTTGTAATGATACTGCATCAGCTTCAACCTTGGTGGAATTTCCACTGGTCTTAATAATATACAACTGATTGATTAACTGGCTGATTAATTGATTGACAGATCGATTGATTGAAAACCACCACAGTGTTATTTGACACAACTGGCAGCCTTCAATGACACCCTGGAATAAATCAGCACAAAGACCAGATGACTGCAAATGGAAACTAAACAACTCCCCCCCCCCACCACCCCAAAGACGTGATCATCTGTCCAGCTACATACAGAGGAGCAGTGCCTGTAAACTATATTATTGCCTAAGGGGGTTCAGAAGTTCATTTCCAGTTCCAGTGTGCTGTACCCCATGTCACAAATAGTGTACATAAATGTGCACCTGAAGGGTTGCCATTTTTACAGATTCAAGAAAATAAAAGCATGCCCAGTCAACCATACTAGTATGCCTAGGTTACAGGCATGTAAATGGAGGCAGACAGAAACATTTTAGAAAAAGAAATATTAGAAAACAGCCTTGTTTGATGGATAATCCAAACACAGTTTAAGTTAAATTTTTATTTTGTATGTCCTAGGGGATGCCAGTCAGGCAGTATAATGGCAGGTAATGCAGCAGTTAACGTGTTGTTAGGAAAATACGCTTTATCATTTGTAGTACTGTACTCTAATCTAATCCCAAAACATGAAGACCACAGGAACAGCACAATAAATTGCTCTGTTGGGAAGCATATTCAATGAAGAAACCATTAAGTACCCTCTGTGATATCATCCATGCTGAAGTAATGGTATGCTCTATAAAAAATACATTTAAAACCTCTTCAATTTCAGATAAGCCCTTCAGGGTCACTTTTTATTTGTCTCACCACTCATCAAATTGGCTTATGTGCTTAATGTCCCATAGGCTAAGTCTGAAAAATCCTCCTCAGAAAGGCAATACTTTTTTGGGTTGATTAAACAAGTCTTCTGAAAAACTCATTTACTCTCTAAATGGATGATTTGTTTTTATGCCTCGATTCCGAAAAAAGCTATGTAATAAAACAACAGCAAATTTGGAAGGGTGAGTATCATCTGTGATGATGCTCTCCTCCCCCATAGGGAGGATGTGGCACGCACCACTCCCAAAGTGGCTCCAAGTGGTGGCCCTGTGGAGGCACTTGGCTGTGTGAGTAACAACAGACTGCCATGCACACCCTCAGTGCATCCTTATGTGAGTGCTCTAGTGGGAATGGGTGCGAGAAAAAGGGAGACAGCCCATCGAAGTATGCCTGATGAAAGCCCTCTGTGTTTCCCTCATGCCACTCGACCCCACAGAGCACTGCCACCACCCTCCCATGGCTGTCTCTCCAGAATGTTTCACCGTGTTTCCTCTCTGGTAAGAACGGAGAGACCCTATGGTAGTGATAAGTTGAAGCCCTGGAGGATGGACATTCTCCAGGGTTCTCTGAAGGTAGGGACAGTGAGCGGTGAGTCTGGCAGGCACAAGGGGACATCTGCAAGGCCCAAGGAGTGAGGCATTAAGGGCATGGGATAGAGTGGGAAAAAAAAATAACAGAATTAGAAATATTTTCCTTCTTTAAAGCCCAGAGCAAGTTAAACATGCTTGAAATGAAAGTGAAGGCATATCCCAATGACACTGTACTAAGGCTAAACTGCATGATAGTACTGTGGAAAGACAGCTTTTATTTGCTACTCTAAACAGGCTAGTATCTATACTGTAACAGACAGACAGATACAGCATATGAATAAACATGAGTAACCTAGTAACCAAGAATGTCTACTGCCAGTTCAACCTGGTAGATACTTCCCACACTGTAGATATTACCTTAGATGGGCACTACTACAGGATAGCCACCTCTGGCTTTTACTTAAGATGCTTCTCCTGGCTCTGTGTTGCAGGATTTGCCCAGAATATGTAGCATTTGGTATTGAACACATCCTTCAAGGGCAACTAGCTCTCTGACTCAAAAGCAGAAACTATTTTCAGTGAGCTGCAGACTTCCAAGGCGTCTGTGAGGACTTTCAGTCTTACAGTGAGGCAGAGGCTCCTTTCACAGAAACATTCCTAGCTACACTCACCATAGTTAGGGATGTGGTTATGCACCCCAGCAACAACAGCAGCAGCAGCAGTTCATGGGTGCCTCATACAAAGCCCCAAAAGTAATGGGAAAGGGGGGACGTCAGCCACCCCTCCTTTCTCCTTCTGACTCTCTACCTCTCCCTCCAGATTCCCCACTGAAGACTTGAGGGCAGGATCTCTCAGTTTCTGCCCAGTGGCAGACAGTGACCACTAACAGATAGATTCTGGAAATCGTCTGGCACAGACTCGCCATGGAGACAGTGTCATAGACCCCAGTAACCCTATAAGACCCTGTTAATACTCACTTGAGCACTTAACTGTCCTGAAGGAGGAGGTGGAAGTGTTACTGCGCAAAAAGGCCATTCAGCCAGCTCCCCCAGAAGTAACAGACCAGGGATTCTGCTCTAGGCACTTCCAAGTACGAAAGAAAACCAGTTAAAACCAGAGAATTCAGTGTATACCCTCACCCACCTCCCATGGCAAATCTTTCATGTATTACAATCTTCCTTTTGCCTGAATTGATTATTAATGTATTTTATCTCAAAGGAGAGTGGGGGGCCTGTTGGTTTCTTTTCAGAGCTCCAATGAGAATTTAAGCCCAGCCACCAAATGTCAGCATGGGTCACCCATCCGGTGGGTCCCTACTCAAAAATGTAACCTCTTGAATTGGCTTCTTTTAAATAAGCCTTAATTGGCTTGCCTCAAATAAAGTGCCAGGGCAAGACCAATGTGCAGGTGACTTATTAGGGGTGCTACTGGTATGGTACAAATGAAAAGGTTACTCACCTGTAACAGTAGTTTTAGGTTCACATCCATAATCTGGCAGTTCCATGGGAATGCAGTGGTTGGCTAGAATTAAGATAAGCTCCTCCTGCCACCTGGGTGGATATATACCCCGACTCTGCCCTGTGATGTCAGACCTTACATGCTGGAAGCAGGATCAGGTGCCAATTGCCAGGGGAGGTCGGGTGAGTTGTGTGGATGTGAGACATATACCACTCCTAGAACTATTGTTACAGGTGAGTTTTCTTCTAGGAGCATGGATAAGGCTCACTTATCCACACTCTGACAGACTCCTAGCAGTTCTCCAGGAGGAGGGGGCAAGGCACATACCTCTAGACGGTGAACAAAGACTGGAGAACCAAGGTCCCAAAACACACATCCTGGAGTGACTTGAGGTCAATGCAGTAATGGGAAATGATAGTGTATGCTGACTTCCAGATAGCAGCCCTATAGATCTCCTGTATGGGGATATTTCTGGAAGCAGCCACTGAGACAGTGGTATGTCTGGTGGAATGAGTCCTAATCCCAACGGAAGGCTCCCAATCAGCCAATTTACAGCAGAGGTTGACGCAAGATGTGATCCACCATGCAATCGTCCGCTTTGCTGCCAGTTTGTCAGATGTGGCTTCAGCACAGGTGACGAATGCCTGGCCAGCCTGGCACCAAACTCCACCCATTTGCTCCACGTGAGAGCATCCTCCGCAGGTCCAGGGTATGTAGTCTACAGTTGTCCTCCGAAGTAAGATTGGTAAAGTATACTGGTGAAGTAATCACCTGGTTAAGGTGAAACTCCGATACCACCTGTGGGAGGAACTTCGGGCTGGGTGAAGGATGACTGTGTCCCTGTGGTAGACCAAATAGGGAGAGTCCACGAGAGCACCTGGAGCTCCCCAATCCTCCTTGTAGACATAACTGCCACCAGAAAGACTGTCTTCCATGGCAGGTGTGACAACTCACACCTGTGCATTGGCTTGAAAGGCTTGCCCATGAGCACAGCCAGAACCAGCAGTAAGTCCCACGACAGAAGTGATTCATGCACTGGAGGGGACAAGTGGTCAAGGCCTTTGATAAAGCATTTGACCACCTTCTCCATGGTCACCATCAGCCCACTAAGCAGAGATGTCTGTCAAGTGCACCTTAAGGGTTGTTGCTCGCAGTCCCAGCTGGGAAAGGGACCAGATGTAGTTCAGGATGCTAGCCACAGGGGAGGGAAGGGAGTCAAACTCCTTACCTTGACACCAAATGGAAAACTGCTTCCATTTAAAGGCACAGCACCTGTGAGGCTTCTCCTTCCTGGAGTCCTCCACAACATGGAGGACATCCTCGGAAAGACCAAAGGCCTAGAACTTTACCGCTCAGGAAACAGGCTGTGAGGTGCAGGGACAGAAGAAAAAATTACTCACCTTAGCAACTGTGTTTCTTCTAATGGAGTCTTGCTGTATTCTGACATATGCAGCTATCGCCAGCATTTGAACTGCCCCGGAGATGAAAGAGTTAACTCTGTGCAAACGCACAGAACGTTGAGCTCGAGCTCGGATTTCAAACCTCTGTCTGTGGTGCTTCAGAGTGTAACCGTCAGATTCTTACGAGCAACTAACTACACCCCTGGTGTGGAAATTGTAAACAATAAAACTAATAGTTAAGAAATTTTCTTTGGGTCCCAAAAGACTCAAGTAGAGAACCCTTTAAATAAAAACAACACAATAACTCCACCCAAAGGGGAGAGGTGCAACACTGTACCTGCCAGGCCACATCCCAAAAACTAGGTTCTGAGAGGGGAGGTAGGGGGAGGTCAGAATACAGCAAGACTCCATTAGAAGAAACACAATTACTAAGGTAATTTTTTCTTCAAACAACATGAAGTGTTGCTGTATTCTGACATATGCAGACTACCAAGCAGTACCTCCATGGAGGAGGGTACCGAACCTATTTTGGGAATAGGCTCTGTAGTACTGCTGTACCAAGCCTAGCATCACTCCTAGCCTGGAAATCCAGAGAGTAATGCTTGGTGAATGTATGGATTGTTTTCCAGGTGGCTGCTTTGCAGATCTCTAGTAAGGGTATATCTCTGGCAGCAGCCAGAGAAGCGGCTGTACCTTTAGTCGAGTGGGCCATCAGGCCTGAGGGAGGTGTTTTACCTAGCTTGGTATAACAGAATTGTATACAGGCTACAATCCACCTGGCAACAGTTCTCTTAGTAGCTGGCCTACCTTTTCCCACTTCAAAATAAGTGAGAAACAGTTGAATACAATCATTCCTATGTGCCTTAGTATGCTCTATGTAGTAGCTAAGTGCCCTTTTAACATCCAAACTGTGCATTCTTCTCTCTCCCAAAGAAGAATGATCAATGAAAAACACAGGAAGGGACATGGACTGGTTCAGATGAAAATCTGAAACCACTTTTGGTAAGAACCTCCTACTGGTTCTGAGGACCACCTTATCTCTATGGAATGAGATAAAATTAGGTTCAACTGACACGGCCTGTAGTTCACTAATTCGCCTGGCAGAAGTAACAGCTACCAGAAACACAGTTTTCCAGGTCAAGTACTTAAGTTTGGCTGAAGCCAAAGGTTCAAAGGGGGGCTGCATAAGCTGATGCAATGCAGATATTGAGATCCCACACTAGGCTCCCTGAAAGGAGGGTTGATATGAATCAAACCTTTAAAGAACTTTGCAAAGACAGGGTGGAATGCCAGGGAAGAGCCCTTCCTTGCAGACAGAAATGCAGACACAGCTGCTAGGTGAACTTTTAAAGTGGCTGGCCTAAGGCCTAACCCATTTAGGTGAACCAGATAATCTAAAACCATGGCAATACCTGCAGCATCTGGCAGGATATCCCTCTGTGAATACCAAATGCTGAATCTTTTCCATTTGGAATTATAAGTTTTTCTGGTAGAGGGTTTTCGAGAACCCTTGACGATGTCTAAAACTCCCTGAGAAAGATGCAGGCTTGCATACTCTGACTCTTCAAGAGCCAGGCCTTGAGATTGAGAGACTGGAGATGGGGGTACCATATCCTCCCCTACGGGTGTCTCTTGGGAAGAGACAGAGGAAGTGAGACTGCCAAGGACAACAACAGAGGATACCAGGGTTGCCTGGCCCAATCTGGAGCAATCAGAATTACTGTGCAGGATTGTGACCTAATCTTGATTAGAACCCTGAGCAACAGGGGAAAAGGAGGGAAGGCATAAAGGAATCTGCCTTCCCAATCCAGTATCACAGCATCCAGGGGAACTGTTCCCATGACTGGAGACCTGCAGCAGAACTGGGGAAGCTGGTGATTGTCTGGGGCTGCAAAGAGATCCATCTCTGGAGTGCCCCACCTGGTGAAGATTACTTTCAGGATGAGACGATCCAAGGTCCATTCGTGATGACCCCGGGAGATTCTGCTCGAGCATCCGCTAACACATTGTCCTTCCCTAGAAGGTGAACTGCTATCAGGGAAGCCTGAAGGGAATAGACCAGAGACCATATTCTCATGGCCTCTGTGCACAAGGCCATAGACCAAGTGCCCCCTTGCTTGTTGATATACCACATGGTGGTGGTGTTGTCTGTCCTCACCTGAACCACCTTGTTCCTCACCGAGTCCGAGAAGAACTGAAGGGTCAATAATACTGTCCTGAGTTCCAGAAGATTGACATGAAGGAGAAACTCTGCTGGGGACCATACCCCCTGTGCTGTGAGGGCTCCCAGGTGTGCTCCCCAGCCTAGGAGAGAAGCATCTGTGGCGAGAACCACTGAAGGAGTTTGCTTGAGGAATGGAACACCTTGCCTGATATTGTCTTGGTCCAGCCACCACTGGACAGCTTGGACCAGAGTCCGAGTCACTGGAATCAGTTTGGAAAGAGAGTCTTTTCTTTGAGACCAGAAGGATCTTAGATGGAACTAAATGTCCCCCTGTACCACTGCAGTAGAAGCTGCCATATGGCCCAGGAGTTGAAGAAAATGCCTTGCTGGATGAGAAACCAGAGGATGAAAAGAGGAAGTGAGATCTGTAAGGGCCTGAACCCTTGCAAGTGGAAGGAAGACCTTTGCTTGAACAGTATCTAACTCTATCCCTATAAAAGTGAGACATTGCACTGGTTCAAGAACTGACTTTGGCAGGTTGAGAAGGAATCCCAGGGAACTGAAAAGATTCTGGGTGACCTGCAGAGTTGACTTGACCTGGTCGGAAGACTGTCCTACAATGAGCCAGTCATTGAGGTAAGAAAAAAAGAGAAACACCCTGCCTTCTGAGGAAGGCCACTACTACTGCAAGACACTTTGTAAACACCCTTGGGGCTGATGTTAGGCCGAAGGACATAGCCCTGAACTGATAGTGGCCTGAGGGCAACTCGAACCTGCGGTACTTTCTGAGGGAGCACCTGACCGGAAAATGGAAATAGGCATCCTTGAGGTCCAGGGAAGCTAGCCAGTCTCCTGGCCTCAGAGAGGGAAGAATTACTCCCAGAGTCACCATTTTGAACTTTGGCTTTAAAATGTGCTTGTTCAAATACCTTAAGTCTAGGATGGGTCGCCACTCCCCTGTCTTTTTTTGTGGTAAGGAAGCATCTGGAGTACAGACCTTTACCCCTGTGTGAAGTAGGAACTCTCTACAGGCTCCGAGAGCAATGATTTTGGAGATGTTTGTAGGTGGAAAAGATCTGACCCTCATTTTTGGAAATCTTTTGAAACTGAGGGTCAATCCCTGGCTTACTACCTCCAGGACCCACCTGTCTGAGGTAATAGACTTCCAGGCCTGGAAGCAGTAAGCCAGCCTGCCTCCTACTGGAATTGGGGAGCCGACCCGGGCTGACACATCAGGGTGTCTGCTTGGCAGGAGCCTTAGACTGGGAAGAGGATGCAGCCCTGCTCATCCCCCTCCTGCCTCTCCCTCGGAAGAACCCCATCTGTTGGAAGGGAGAGAAGGCCTAGGCTTGGTAGAAAGGCCTGTGAAAAGGCCTGCCCCTAGACTGCTGCCTCTGAGTAGCAGCTTGCCTTTCCTTGGCTTGAGCACTCATGTAAGTAGTCCTGTATTCATCCATTTTCTTCATATAAGCCTCTGTCTGCTCCCCAAACAGAGAATTACCTACTACAGGGAAATCCATGACCTTAGCCTGGGTGTCCTGCGAAAGGCTAATACATCTGAGCCAAGCAAATCTCCTAAGAGACACAGATGTAGCCATGACTTATGACTGCACATCATTTGAGTCCACAGCAGCATGGCATTGTACCTTTGATGCCTCAATCCCATCAGCAGCCACCTCCTCCAGCTCTTTGGCCAGCTGGGGGGAAGCCTGCTTAGCCAGTGCCAGAACAGTATCCCACGTGGACTTCTGGTACCTGGCTACATAGGCCATATAGTTTGCCTGCTTAAGTCCCAAGGAGGATGCCAAATATTGTTTTTTGGCCATGGCATCCACCTTCCTGGAGTCTTTATCTGGGGGTGTGAAGACAAAGGTGTGTTAGCCTTGTTGCAGGCTGCAGCCTGCACTAGCCCAACATGGCTGCTATGGTTATAGAAAAACTCTGTAACTGAGCCTGACAACATATACCTCCTGTCCATCCTTTTGTCCACTGGAGGTAAAGTGTTTGGTGTCTGAAGAATCTTTTTTGTCTGTTTCCCCAAGGATTTGTGGAGGGAAATAGACAGCCTCTTAAGACTCTGGGATGTCCATCATCTCAACAAAATCAGGCTCCTCTTCCTCTTCTACAGCTTCTACCAAAGGGAGCTGGAGAGTTTCAGCCACCTTTTTGTATAACAAATAGTGTGAAGGGACTCAGAAAGCCTGGGAGGGGAGACATTGGAGGGTCTGTCTGGGGAGATGTCCGGTTCAATGGGCACATCCAGACCTCCTAAGTCATTATCATCTTCCTCGTCTTGTTCTGGATAGTCTTTGTCCCACTCCCACTCCAATTCATAAAAGGCAACCGGATCGTAATCCAATGGAGCAGGGTCCATTCGAACCGAACGCCTGGCCAAAGGTGTCAGTTTGGACGGAACCGACTGAAGCGACTGTACAATACTTATTGATTTGGCTATCTCATCAGCTGTTGGAGTACGTGGTCCTGGATCCGAACCGGCAGATTTTCTTTCCTTTTTGCTGGAACCGACCCATCTGGGTCGGATCTCCTTTTGCCTGAGGAGGTATCGTCCAGGTTAGGGGGCACCTCCTCAGGTTCGGTCACAACCGAACCGGGCTGGCCATCCGGGTCAGCAGATTTCTCGGCCTCCCTTTCCTTAAGCTTACTCATCCTTTTACCAAAGTGGCTTTGGGGAAATTTTTACAAATTTGGCAGTCTGTTTTGAGGTGGTCAGACCCCAGACAATAAAAACAGATGAGGCGAGGATCAGCTTTAGCAAAAGCCTCCCCACACTCAGCACAGTGTTGAAACCCAGTGGGCCTGGTTTTCTTTTTGGGTTTCTCAGACATGGTCAAACTAACAACAATTGCCCTTAACAGCAGTCACGCCAGGTAATACTATCTGATCAGTAGCCAACCGTGTTACGGGTTGTGGAAAGAAACCGCTAAAAGTCCATTTTTTTTGGAACTGATCAGAATCGGCACACCACTAATATCCTAAAAGAAACAAATTCAAACAGAAACAGTCAGTTCCCAACCGGACCAGCCGATAAGGAACCGAAGAATTACAATTTCCACAGAAAAAAGCAGTTCACTACCTACTACCCACTTACTGTACCGTAGACAGAGACTTGAAATACTGAAAAAACAACAAATCAGTTAACACCAACACTCTTTAGAAACCTTACCGAACTGAGCAAAGGAGCAATCTTCTGGAGCGACTTCACAGTAAGGCGGAGTAAAGAATCTGACGGTTACACTCTAAAGCACCACAGAGGTTTGAAATCCAAGCTCAAGCTCAACGTTCTATGCTTTTGCATCGAGTTAACTCTCATCTCCGGGGCAGTTCAAGTGCTGGGGCTAACTGCATATGTCAGAATACAGCAAGACTTCATGTTGTTTGAAGGTCCAGGTGCAGGACCGTCCCCTGAAGTCTGGTCAGCAGGTCTGATCAGAGAGGCAATAGCTGCGGAGACCTGCTGCTGAGGCTGAGGAGATCTGGGTGCCAGAACTGTACTGGCCAGTCTGGAGCTATCATGATCAACCATGCCTTGTCCTTCCTGACCTTGACTAGCACTCTGTGGACGAGACCCAAGGTCCATGGTGCATGAAGGCATCCCCCATCAGTGTCCTGAAATGGGGAGGGGGGGGGGCACAAACAGACTCAGTTTGGCATTCTCCCACAAGGCAAGCAAATCCACTGAGGGTAAGTCCCACACAGAGAACATGTGTTTCACCACCTCATGATGAAGTGACCACTCGTGCGACATCTCTCCTACTGACGGTGTCTGCTGACTGTTCTCCCCTCATGACATGAATTGGCAGGAGATCGGAGTCCAGGGTGTGCACGAGGGTCCAGATGTGGAGTGCCTCCTAATACAAAGGAAGGGAGTGTGTGCCACCCTGTCTGTTCAGGTAAAGCATTATCATGATTTTGTCCATCTGGCTGGTAACAGGACTCTCTAGGTGATCAAAACCCATGGGCTGCGTGGTCTCCCAGGTGTGCTCCCCACCTTAGCAAAGACACATCTGGCATCAGCATGATGGTCAGCTCTGGGTGGACAATGGGATTCCTTCCTCCAGATGTTCCAGGACCAGCCACCACTGGATGGTGTCCCACATCAACTGGGTCACCGTGACCGGTTAGTTCAAATGGCCAAGGTGCTGGGACCACTTATGGCCCAGCTTCCAATAAAGGTGACATCTGCCAGCAGGCCCAGCGCACCACACTGGTGCAGGATGCCATGTACTAAGTAGCCGTAGGAAATCCCGGGCAGGGCGCAAGAGCCCAACCTGAAATGATCAGGCAAAGTAGGCAAGATCCTGTGCCCGGTCTGCTAAGAGGTGGGCCTTGGTCCACAGGGAGTCTAGTTCTGCCCCAATGAACCTGATCACCTGCTTCAGTACCAGTTCGGACTTGTCCAGGTTGACCAACAAGCCCAAGTCTTGGTAGCTCTAGACAGCCAATTCTGTGGATTTCACCAAGGCCTCTCTGGATGGACCAGCTACCAGCCAGTTGTCCAAAGAGGGGTACACTTTGACCCCTAGGCACCGTAGATGGGCCACTACCGAAGACACACGAAGCTGAGGAGAGGCTGAAGGTTATGACCTAGAACTGGTACAGGACCCCTTCCACTTGGAAACAGAGGTACTGGCGGTGGACCTGTGGATGGCACTTTGGACGAATGCATCTTGGAGGTCCAGGGGGAAAAACCACATGTTCTGTTTCTGGGATGGTATAATCTGGCTCAGAATGGCCATTTGGAAATTACACTTCCACATGTACTGGTTGAAATCATGTAGATCCAGTATGAGGCACCAGCCCCCCTTGTCCATTTCAGGACCAGGAAGTACCTGGACAAGCAATCCTGAATGGTCAGGGTGTTCAGGACATGGGCTATTGCCCCTTTCGCAAAGGAGCTGAGCAATGTTCTCCCTGAGGGCAGACAGCATGTCCCAGGACAGCCTGGACTCTTGAGGCGCATGGAGGCGGTAGGGTGGGAAATCCTCAAAGTCTAGAAACAGTCCTCTACCACTCATCCAGTACCCACTTGTACACTGCGATAGTGGACCAATGTGGTAAGAAGTGATCATGTAGCCAACCTCCGACGGCAAGAGAAGTCAGGGCAGGACAGGTGGAAGGATGACACCCCCCAACCTGTCACACTGCGGCTTTGCAGGGGCACTGACAGCTGCTGCCAGAGTGTACCACTACCCCTGCCCTCCCTTTTAGCACCTTGGACCCTAGGGCACCACTACCCTGTGCCCCTCTTTTTAGCACCCTGGGCCGTGGACTTCTGCTTGGGGTACCAGGCCTGAAACTGCCCCTGCTGAGACAGCTGCCAGCAAGGCTGTGACTGAAAGGACAGGTAATGGAAAGTCTGTTTCTTCGACTTCTTTTTCTGGTCCTTCTGGGATGAAGTCACAGAGTCAAGGGTGGCACTGGACTTCTCAGCCCTAGTGAGATGCGCTACCGCCTCGGGGCCAAAGAGGTCAGTGCCCAGGAAAGGCACACCGACCAACTTCTGTTGAGTGTCCACCATAAAGATGGACAAACACAGCCAAGCTCTATGATGCATGAACACAGCTGCTGCCACCACACGGGCACAAAAGTCATCCATATCCAAGGCTGTCTGAAGCTGGTATTTAGCCAGTGATTGACCGTGGTCTCTGATGAGCTCCATCACCACCTGCTCCTCTGGGTGGAGGTGGGGGAGGATTACATCAAAGATTCCAATCAAAGAATGGCCACAATTAGGCATCATGATGGCATAGTTACCCTGTCGGAAACCCAGAGTAGCCACAGCACGCACCTTTTTTGCGACATGGTCAATCGTACAGGACTCCTTGTCCAGATGCTTGTCCACATTTTCCTGGTATTCGGACTTACGGAACACTGAATCCGTGACCAGACCATTGGCCAAAAGGTGGTTCAAAAACACTGAAAGGGAGTCCATAGGGACAGCATACTTTTGGACCATGTGGCCCGAGGGTACCAGGCAGGATGCTGGAAGCTGCCAGAGCTCCAGGGCTAGTATCAAGATGGCCTCGGTCACCAAGAAGGCAACCCCCTGGGATTAATTCTGGTCCAAAATGTCCATAAGAGGGTACTTAGCCCTCTTCTGGACTGGTTCTAATGGAACTGACGAGGACTCCAACATAAGTAGAAGCAGCTCACCGATGGACACCGGTCCAAAGTCGGTGGATGGCTCCTCAACCAAGCCCTGGTTGAAGAGCTACGTCCCTGAGGAGGCCATGGACTCCTGATCTGAGTCATCCAATGACTCCTCAAAGATGTCCCTCAGTCATTATTCACACCGGACCTCCCAAGAATCAACCTGGATCCCTCACTAAATTTCGACACCCATATCCTACGAACCCGTAAGTCAGTAAATACTATACTCAGTATTGCCTATCGAACCAGCTATGCTCTCATCCCCTCTGCTAGACTTGCCATAGCTCGTGGGATACTTCTGCCCTCACTTAACTATGGGGTTGCCTCCTATACCTCTGCATGCAAATCAAGCCTTCGGAAATGGGATGTCACCTACAATAACATCTGTTGGTATGCATCCTCCTCCCACAGACTGAAACACCACTGTACCCTCTATTCTGACCTTGGATGGTTTCCACCCCACAAATCTAGGCTTTATGTCTTTGGCTCCATAACTGACAGCATTATTAGATCTCAAACTCTACAATCCATAGCAAGTCTCTTTCAAAAACAGTCATCCTTCTATGACCTTCGCTCGGCAGTTTCTGCCCCTGTTCTTGTCCCTAGACACACCACCTCTAAAGGCACCACTGCTTTTGCCTATCTTGCCCCGCAATACTGGAACTCCCTCCCACTAACCATTTGCCAGGCTCCATCCCATGTTGCTTTCAAGAAGGCACTTAGAAACCATCTAATCCTGTCCAGCAAGTGCTCCTGTTTCAAACCATCCTAGGCCTATCTGACCCTAATCTACTCAATCTCCCCCTCCTATATTCAATGTGTTCCCCTACTATCTGTGCACCTCCTCCTATCAGTTTTTCTTGATATCCCTGAACATTTCCTCACTTCTCTCTCTCTCTCTCTCTACTCTCTTACTAACCCTTTTATTCCACAGGTCGAATCCATGGTTGCTGCTCTTAATATAAACCTTGTTGCCATTATTTTGTACAATGCTTGCCATTATGTGTATTGTTCCTACCTACTGTATCCTTGAATCTCTGATGTACTGTTTTCCCTTATTTTTCCTTTACTGTACCCATGTTTGCTACTGTTCCACTGTTCTTTTGTTGTACTCTCCCAGGTTCTGCCTGAAAATAGTCATTTCTTGGCTTGTGCACCTACCCAGTTAACAAAAAACGAAAAAAAAATTAAAGAATCTTCACCCATGGTAATTCAAACTGACAGGAGCCAAATGGCCAGGCTCCTTGGTTGGAGCGCTAACTGGTGGCTGTCAGGTGGTGGCTCCACCATAATCAATGGAGAAACAGATGTGGGGAGCACCTGTGAAACCTGGACCGGGGGGGGGGGCAACCACTGACAGCTGCCAGGGGACCAAAGGTCCTTGGGGTAGAGCCCTGCCCTGTCCACAATGGCCCACTGCTGCCAGAGGAACTCCTCATAGCAACAGAACATCTTCCACTGGTGCCTGTCCTCACTTGAGGATGAAGAAGATGAAGAGCACTGATGGTAGAACTTCCCGGTCAAGCGAAATTGAGAGCTTGAATGCTTTGGCCATTGACCACCCAGTTGATGGCAAGAGGGATCTTCCTGAGGCTGGCATAGATTATGTGCCTACTAACATTTAGTAACAACGGCGTCAAAGACCCAACCCCGGGTGGAGGCTGGTGCCTGGAGGGATCGACTGGGGTCACTGACTGGGCCACATCATCTTGAGTGAGGACCAGGAGCACCGAGGTCTGTGAGGCTGAGTCCTTGACCTTGTCTGACAACCGGTCAACTGGTTGAGAAAAATCTCGATGGCTTGGCTGACCGGAGACAAGGTCGACTGGCTCAATGGCAGAGTCAAACAGCCTCTCAGCCAAGGGGCATGCAACAGTCGCCATGTGGTCAGGTGAGTCCAGGGAAAGGGAGGAACTTGATCTCTCCCTGTCCCACGACCGGCAATGGCGGTATGAAGATTTGGTTTTAGTTAGAACCACGAAGGGCAGGACTCTTCCCCCACCATCTAGAGGGACCTGCACATAACATGGAACTGATCCGAAAGAGTCCCTCCGACACAGTCCTTGGGTGGGAACCTCACTGAGACCAAGGAGGTGCCTGCCATGGTAGTCACCACTTCCACCTCAAGGGCTGCAAGCTGAGCAGCAGATTGAACCACAGCCGAGGCTATTTTGCGGCACTTAGGGCCATTCTTTGGATCCCATTCTAAAGGCCAACCCAGCGTGAACCACAGCTTCTTGTCTTTGAGGGACTCGGGAAGAATGGATAAGAACAGGCCGCACCCAGCCACATCATATTGACCACCCAAGCAGTACACACAGGTGTCGTGCAGATCAGTGACCGACATCTTCTGGTGGCAGTGAACACAGAATTTGAATACCGGTTTCTTGTGGTCCATCATTGCTCCAAAGACAGAGTCGAAAGAAATGTGAAGCTACACTCAAATAATTTAAAAAAGAAAGGTTTGCCAACTGCACAGAAAAATCCTAAGTGGAGCACAAAGGAAGTGACCTGTTCTTCCAGCAGAAAAAAAAAAGACTGAAGTCACGGGGTAGAGTTGGGGGAAATATCCGTCCAGGTGGAGGGAAAAGCTTAGCTTAACGACGTTCTAGACAATCACCGCATTCCAGTGAAACTGCCAGAGTGTGGATAAGTGAACCATATCCATGCCCGTAGAACAAATCACTTCTGTTGTGACTAAAATTAACAATTATGCAACAGACAGTGTTCTCTGACTTTATGGAACAACTGATGTACAAAAAAACAGATCCGAATACTAATGAAAACCTGGTCTGAGCCATATTAAAAGAAGCGCTCCTTTTATTATTTCAAATGTGAAGAAAAGTACTAAAGCAGACTAAAATAGTGGAAAGAAGGGCACCATACAAGTCAGGAGATGAGGGGCAGGCAATAGAATAAAAAAGTATAGGTCAATATTTTCACTGCTATCATGCACTGCTGCTTTAAAACCTCCCTTCACCTACTACGGTATTAGAAGCACGGCTAAATTCTAATATTTGCAAAATCATTTATACAATCAGAATGGAGTTATTCAAGGTAGGAGGTCAAATGGCTTGGTTAGATATCTTCTAAATATAATTACTGGAACTGTCAATCAATGGTTATGACTGCAACTAACACTAAGAAGGTGTTCTACCATTTAAATTGGTCTTTTCCATTTTCCACCACAAAGCACTTTAATTTTGGAGAAGGATTATTATGCTGCTACTGATGGCTGTTATGTGTACTTATTTATTTACTGAATTTTATTGAGTAGTATTCTTTTTTATTGTTTTATAATACTATCTATGCACTATCTGAAGGTACTGTAAGGCGCCCTGAGCCTCCAGGGAAGAGAGCTATAATAAATAAACTCTATTACTACTACTACTACTACTAAGCAATTCAATTCACCATCCATATACCCATCCATAGACTAGAGTGAACTCCTCACCACTATGTCCCTTCATGCCTCCTCTGGTGAGTTGCTTATCCTAGGTAACTTCAATCTCAATTGGCTCCCCCCCTCCCTTTGCAAATTATGCCAAAATGTAAAGTCCCCCCATCTCTCACTACTAATCTCTGATCTGGCTCGGCTCTATCACAAATCCCTCAACCACACCCTCCTGGACTGGGTCTTCTACTCGCACCCCCATTGTATAGTAGATCATGATACCCTCCTTGATTCCCTCAGTGACCACCATATGATCTACTGTGTGAGCAAGATTAAATGTCCCAAAGTTCTCCCCAAATTCATATGGATCAGATCCTGGACCCGTCCTCCCTTCGTGCTGACCTGGTGACTACCAACTGGTACCCCATTTCAGCTGCCAGCAACATCAACACAGCCCTCAAATTCTTCAACTCCAAGTTCTTGTCTGTCAGGGATCACCATGCCTCCCTGAAAAAAAACAGGGCCTGAGGTTCTCACCTACCTTGGATCTCAGCGAAGTTGTTGGACTGTGACTGAACAGGTGACCTTGCCTGGCAGATTTAGAAGTCCAATGGTTTCCCATTTGACCTTACTAATTACAAAGCCCCTTGCTACACCTATACCAGAGCTGCCAGGATTGCCATTTACTTTGTATCCACACTCCAGAGCAACCTTAACTGCCCCTCTTAAGTTCTGGAAGGTGATTCTCCCCTCTGACCCAGCAACCACTCCCCACTCTCAAGATGGGTGACGCCCCAGTCTCCGATCATGCCACTGTCACCTCATCTTTCAACTCCTGTTTTTAACCTCCTGTGCCCTTACCTCCTTTCCTCCTCCTCCACCCTCTCGCTCATTCCCCTCCTGCCTCAACCCACCCTCCATCCTCCACCCTGCCTTTCTCCCGCACCCTACCCTCTGCTTCCCTCAAAGCCCCCTTGGCTCTAAACCCTCATAAAGGTGAGAGCCCTGATGGTTTAGACCCAAACTCTTGTCACTCTCTTTGCTCTTGGAACAGCTCTCCCTGTGATCTACAGTACCTTCTTAATCTCTCTTTTCCTCTAGCATCAATCCCTGACACATGGAAACAGGTTACGGTTAACACACTTTCCAAAAGGGGCGATCCCTCCTCCCCTGGTAACTACCACCCTGTCTTCCTCCTCCCCACTGTGGCTAAACTCCAGAAATACATGATTCTCTCCCAAATTTTCTTGATTGTTCCTCTTTCCTCATCCCCTACCAGTCTGGTTTTAGGAAGTCCCACTCCACCTCCCTTCTGTGTCTCACTGACTCCATCCTATCTGGTATGAATCAGGGCTTGCCACCTCAGACATTTTTATCTACCTGGCCATAGTCTTCGATATGGTTACCCACAATATCCTACTGGCCAAGCTAAAGGAAGCAGGGCTCTCTGCTTACTCAGATGAGTGGTTTTGCTCCTACTTTGAGAGCACATCTCCAGCTGTCCATATCAACAATGTCATATCCTCACTTCTCCCTATGTGCTCTGGCATACCTTAAGGATCTGTCCTTGGCATTATTCTATTTTCCATATTTCTGAATGATCTTCCTGCTGCCTGTTCCTCTGCTTTCATTCACATGTATGTAGATGACAAGGCCTCTGGATTATATACCTCTGATCTTGTGGCCCAGTTCCAACTAGACTTTACCAACATCTAGCACCGGTTTTGTGCTAATCAACTATTCCTTAAATGACAACAAAATAGTCTCCATGACTTTTGGCACAAGGCAAAGACTAGCTAGGCTCACCCTCCTTCCATATCCTTGATGGTGTTGCAACTGAGGCCGTTTCCTCCATTAAATACCCTGGGGTGTGGCTGGATCATCACCTCGATTTCTGTCTCTATGCAGATGCCATCCACCAGAAGCTTCACCACAAACTATGTGCGCTTTACAGAAATAAAGTGACTATCCCGCTTTCTTCTTGTTGAGAGAGATAATCTCGTAGATGACTATTTTTGACTATGGTGGCATTGTTTGCAATGCATTTCATAAATCCACCCTAGCCAGATTGGACCCACTATTTCACTACTCCTGTTGCTTTGCCCTTGATTGCCACCTAGACCCACAGGGCTCCCCATTTACTCCTCCTTCTCCTTTCCCTCCCTTGATGCTATGTGCCTCACTCACTGCACTATTTTCTATCTCCTAATTCTGGCTTGGGTCCCTCTCCCCTTACCTTTCCTCCCTCCTCAATCCCCCACCACCTCCTACTCCCTTCACAGCTCTGGCCCACCACTCTCTTGTGTTCCCCTCCATAAAATCCTCTGTTGGCCAAGCTGTCTTCTTCTTCTTCAGCTTCCCCACAATATGGGGCTCTCTTCCAATTACCATTTGTACTGCTCATTCCTCCCACTCACTAAAATCTCTCCTCCATGCAAGGCTCTCAGGGATGCGCGCGCCCACGTCCTTTACGCACATTTTGAGCGTCAGGACACTCGGACTTTTTCCGTGAGAGTACCCGAGACTCTCAGCCACCAAGCCCCGGAAGTCACTTTAGGACATTTTTTTATGTTACAGAGGGGGAGTTATAACAAATTAGGGCCACTGCTCAACTAAAAAAGCTCTTGTTAGTTGAGCAGTGGACATAATTTGTTTGGATATACCCTCTGAAACATAAAATAATGTAGATTAAAATGCCGCAACAGAAACTAATGGAGCTTTCTGCAGAATACTACAGTAAAAGCAGTGCTGGCACAGGGGCCTGGCTCCCATGTATTTGAATGGGGACCCCTAGAAATTTTCCGAGGACTCCCACTTTTCGGTTGTGGACCCCCCTTTTTTTTCATGGCCAGTCCCGGAACCCCAATCAAAAAATCCTACCGAGAGCCCTGTCCATGAATTCATTACTCACTCTTGCAGTTGTTTCTGATCTTGTGCAGTATTTTTGCTGCCCTACAATTCCCCAACCCCACTGCCCCTGCTCTTGTCCTAATTCATTTCCCCCCTTCCCCCAGTTTCCTCCATCTTTCCCTGTTGAACGAAGCACCCTTCTAAGTGCTGCCATCTGCACATTAATACCGTACCTAGCAGTGCCTTGTTCATACTCCAATTGCGTTTCAATTTGCACTTACATTACTTGTTCTTCAGTTGCTCTGACTAGCTCATCTTGTTAATTTTGTTCTTACTTAACTGTTTAATTTATATTTTTGATTTGTGTATCCGACTGTTGTAAATTATTGCTCTCCTCATTCCAACCCCACCCCCGGACGCACCTGGAAACAAGATTTTTCTGCTCAGTATGCCTTTCCTACCAACTGTTTTGACATAAAATAAATACAATTAAAAGTTTGTATACATTCAACTATAAATGTCACATTATATTTGGTGAACAGCATTACCTTTAGCTTTCCTTGAATGGATTGAAAGTGTGGGCATGAAAATGTTACTAAGGCTGTTTCTTTCTGACACACTGCCACAAGAGATATGGACAACACTGCATACATTAATGCACAATTTTGTATGGAACAATGGTTGGACTCAAGGACAATGGTCTCTCTTTCAGAGGATAAAAAAAAAATCTGAAGGGTTCCCAATTTCAAAACTTGTTAGAAAGCCACATGTTTATCATAAATTCCAGATATGTTATGATATAAAGTTGAGGAACAGCTGGTTAGAAATGGAAGCAAGAAGCTGTCAGCAATTTAATATTTTAGTAATATTTTAGCCATGCCAGTGATGTAATAAGCCCTCCAAACTTTTAAACAAATTAGTAAGACTTGAAATAAGCAAACTGCAAAAAATGTGGTATAAAAAGCCGCCCAATGGTCCAGTGGCAGCCCGCCACACTACCACACAGGTGACCCATTCAGGATCGCGCTCGGGAGGCAGGTCATATCACAGTAGCTGCCACATGGCAGCAGGCTGCAATTAGGAGGGATGGTATCAGGCAATCAGTGTCACAGCATCCCCTGTGGTGGGCCAAGGGAGTTCGCTCCTTCCATGAGACAGTGCTGTGAGAAACCAAGGCCAAAGAAGCTCACCTGTATCAGGGGAAGAAGGAGGGACAGACATACAGGGAGAAATAACACTTTGCCATCTATATGATGCCTGGCTCCCAGAGCCCTCTGGGTCCTTGAGTTGGACACCACCGGATCCTAGTTCACACAGTTGGTTGCTCGAGAGGTGGGACATCCTCCCCTTGGAGCCCGTAATACACAGAAAAGCCACGGGAGACCTTGGACCATGGCAGGACATAGTAAGAACAAGGGGGCAACTGACTGGCCAGGGTATATCCCTGCAACGGAATACGGCTGAGGTGACAAAAGATATATAACTACAATGTGATATATAGTTGCACAAGGATATAATTTTCCTAACTCTTTTTCAAGATTAACAGCTACTGTCTGGAGTTTCACCCAGCACATGTTGATACGGGCCTTTAGCAACAGAGGAAGCTAAGGATTGCAGAGACTGGAAAAAATGCATCAACAGTGGGAATTCTGCACATTCGCTCAGCTGCAGCAATAATTTACTCCTAATCAATCAGATTTTTTTGTATTTAAGTTTTTATTAAAAAAAAAATCAAAATTTTTTTGCATACAAATAAATCACCTGCAAGGCATAATAGACAAGAGACAGCTGAATACAGCCATATTATGATTCTGAATAAATCATGAGGCCATGGCAGGTTACATAGAAAGAAGAGATAAATTAAAGAGGGGGAGGCCAGTGGGAGCCCTCCAACCATAAACAGTATAAACCAGCCCATAAGACAACATACATTAAATTAGAATCCCAAGTACCTGAGGCAAAATCGTAGCCTAGTCAAAACAATCCAAATGTAACCCCCCTGTCGGGGGGCTTACCTGTGAGCCCCCAAAAAGGCTGCGTTTTCTCCCAGGGTTTTGGTTCCACCCTCATTCTTTTTTCTATTGGGTACTGGTTTCCTGGCTGTGCCCCAGTGTTTTCATCCACTCCTGCCAGCCCCCCCGCATGGTTTTTGTGAGAGCGGGTCTGGAGGAGCTGGTTCGAGCAGCCGCCAGTTTTGGAAATGGCAGTCTGGTGCTGCAAGCTCCACGCATGAGTAGTAGCACATTTTCGTTTGACCACTTCAGCAACCGGTCTGGCTCGCTCCTCAGTGGTCCTGGTCCCAGGGTGTAAGGAAAATGGGCCCGGGATCGTTAGCGGGACCAGGGAGACAGCGAGGAAGGAGCAGGAACTGTTTTGGTGTGTGCTAATCTTGCAGCCAAGAACGGGAGCCACCTCATGAATATTAATGAGGTGACTCATCCATATGAATGAATGGACTGGAGCCTGTCTAGCGCTTAGAGGTTTTTAGGAATAGCACTGGCGACAGGCAAAGGGAGTAAACAAAATGTCTGAATATGAAAGGGGCCCACAGAGGAAAGGTCTGGCCACCGTTCTTTGGGGGGTTAAATAAATAGGAATGTTTACACAGACTTCAGCAAGGGAATAAAATTGGGAGAGTGCATGGGCTGCAATGGGGCTTGTGTGTGCTGCCTAGGGGCTATTCAGAATGGCAGCAGTGTCTGCAAGAGGGTTGAGTCAACAGGTTAAAATGTGGAGTCGCTTTGTAGGTCCTAGGGCTGGCTACAAATGTGTAGGAGAAATGAATAAATAAAAGTAAAGGGTCTGGCTGCAAGGACACTTTAATCCTGGGACACTGATAAGCTGTGTTGGACTGTATATATTCAGCCACCATGTTTCTGCAGCCATGTGATACCAGCCAACCAACCCCGAGCCAGGACTAGCCAAAGATGATTCTGGGGCTTGTGAAAGGATTCCTGGGGGGAAAATACTGGGGAAAATCTAGGTACCTTTTTCAGCCCCATTGAGGCATCAAGGGAGCCTCATATATATTAATTTTTCTTAAGAACAGTGGCTCCATCCAATGGGGAGTTGCCAAGGAGCTCCCAAAAGCCAAGGACTGTTAGGTTTTGGGTCAGTCTAGGGAGCACCCCTCCAGAGGGAGGGGGGGCTTTTGGCCCTGTGAGGAGAATGGGGCTACAAAACTGGGAATGGGCCCGCCTGGGGGCTGCCAGCAATCTATCCCCCAGTGCAGGTACTGCCTTCCCCCCATTAAGAGAAGCAAAAAGGAGAAGCAAGGGAGAGAAAAGTCGCTGAAGAAGCAGCTTTGCAAACAAAGGGAGAAGCTGCAGGTTTCTGGGAAATTTGTATGGTTCTGAAGTTGCACTACAGCGGTGAGATAAAGGAAGCTTTGATGGAAAAGAGAAAAGCTGCAGGCTACTAGGAATCTGCATGGATTTGAAGATGCACCTCAGCAGTGAGAAGGAAGAAAAGGTTGTGTCCTGAGCCTGAAAAAGGACGAAGGTTGTGTCTTGATCCTGGAAAACAGACAAAGGTTGTGTCCTGTGCCTGGTAGAAGGACAAAGGTTGCATCGAAGCCTGGGAAAAGACAGGATATTGAGAAATGAGAGAATAGATGTGCTGAGAGAAAAGGAAGAGTGAGCCTCTTCATCTTGGAGAATGACTATACACTTGCATGGTGAGAAAATACAGGTTACTCACCTATAACAGGAGTTCTAGGAGAGGTATATGTTGTTCGTCCACACTTATTGACAGGTTCCTTGCCGCTTTAAATGTTGCCAGAAGATCTTCAAGCTGGCTCCTCCCACCCAGCTACCCGGGTGGTAAAACCCTCGGCTCTGCCCCATGACGCCAGATCTAGCCCGCTGGAAGCCAGGTTGCACGTCGAAGCCGGGGAAGTCGGGTGGGTCGTGTGGATGAACAACATATATCACTCCTAGAACTCCTGTTACGGGTGAGTAACCTGTATTTCTAGGGACATGGACATGCTGTTCAATCCACACTTACTGGCAGACTCCTAGCAGTTCTCTGGGAGGAGGGAGGCAAGGCGCGCACCCTCTACTTAGGGAATAAGGACTGGAGAACCGAGGTCCCAAAACCAGCATCCCGGAGTGACTCTAGGTCAATGTGATAATGGGAAATAAAGGTGTGTGCTGACTTCCAGGTAGCAGCCCTGCAGATTTCCTGGATAGGGACGTCCCTAGAAGCCGCCACCAAAGCAGCGGTATGACAGGTAGAATGAGCTCTTATCCCTCTGGGAGGCTCCATGCCCGCCAACCTATAGCAGAGATCTATGCAGGAGGTGACCCACCTGCCTGTCGTCCACTTGGCTGCAAGTCTGCCAGGTGCGGCTTCAGCATAGGTGACAAACAGCTGGCGAACCTCTTCCCGAACTTCAGCCATCCGCTCTTTATAATAAGACAGCGTTCTTCTAGGGTCCAAAGTATGGAGCCTATATTCGGCCTCCGAGGTGTGATTGGGGTAGAACACCAGCAGAGTCAACACCTGGTTAAGGTGAAACTCCAACACCACCTTCAGAAGGAATTTCGGGTGGGGGCGCAGGACAACCTTGTCCCTATGGAAGACCAGATAAGGAGACTCGATGGAACGCCTGGAACTCTCCCATCCTTCTACTGCGTAATAGCCACCAAGAAGGCGGTCTTCCACGACAGGTGAGAGATGTCACACCTGTGCATCGGGTTCGAATGGCTTACCCATGAGCTTAGCCAATACCAGCAGTAGATCCCACGGAGGTGGAGGTTCTCGCACCAGAGGGGATATGTGATCAAGGCTTTTGAAAAAGTGCTCGACCACCTTCTCCTGCACCACCGACTGCTTGCCAGCCCGCGCCCGGTAAGCAGAGATGGCTGCTAGGTGCACCTTAAGGGTCGTCGACTGAAGCCCTAGCTGAGAAAGGGACCACAGGTAGTCCAGAATGCTAGCCAAGGAACAGGAAGAAGGGTCCAACCCCTTGTCCTGCCACCAAATGGAGAATCTCTTCCGTTTGAAGGCATAGCATTTTCTGGTCGACTCCTTACGGGACGCCTCAACGATGTTGAGGACCTCGTCGGAAAGACCCAAGGCCTGGAACTCTAGCCGCTCAGGAACCAGGCCATCAGGTGTAGGGACTGAAGATCCGGATGGAGTACCTTCCCCTTGTTGACTGAGATCAGGTCCAGGCAGGCTGGAAGCCGCCTCGGGAACCTGGAGCTGAGGCTGAGGAGATCTGGATATCAGAACTGGCGGGGCCAGTCTGGGGCTACCAGAATCACCTGCACCTTGTTCCTCTTCACCTTGTGAAGCACCTTGTGGATCAAGGGAAATGGAGAGAAGGTGTAGAAAAGGCCCAGGGTCCACGGCCTTGAGAAGGCATCCCCCTGCAGTGAGCCCTGCTGAGAGGGGCTGGTGTGAAACAGTCTCAGCTTCGCATTCTCCCTTGAGGCGAACAGGTCCACCTGAGGGGTGCCCCAGTGGGAGAACAGATCTTGTACTACCTCCAGCAGGAGAGACCACTCGTGAGATGCAGCGCCTATCCGGCTGAGGGCATCGGCCAGACTGTTGGAGGCTCCTGCCACATGAATGGCTAGGAGATCCGCCTCCAGGCTGATCACGAGAGACCAAGTGCGGAGAGCTTCCTTGCACAGGGGCAAGGAGTGCGTCCCGCCCTGTTGGTTGAGGTAGTACATGGTCGTGGTGTTGTCCGTCTGGACCTGGACCACTTGACCCTGTGCAAATGGAGCGAATGCGGTGAGGGCTAGTCAGACTGCTCGAAGCTCCAGCAGGTTGATGTGGCATTGAGACTCCTGAGGGGACCGGAGGCCATGGGATCTGAGCTCCCCCAGATGGGCACCCCAACCCATCAGAGAGGCATCGGTTGTCAGAGTGACCGTTGGCTCGGGGCAGACAAACTGGATACCCTCCTGCAGATGAGCTGGAACGAGCCACCACTGTAGGCCGTCCCACATCTCCTGGGTCACCACCACCGGCTGGTCCAGAGGACCGGAGCGCTGTGACCATTGGTGGGCCAGCCCCCATTGTAGGGGACGCATATGCCAGCGGGCCCAATGGACCACGCTGGTGCAGGCCGCCAGGAGGCACAGAAAGTCCCGGGCAGGGCGCAATTGCCCAACCAGAAATGACTGGGCAAAAGAGGAAAGAACTTCGGCCCTGTTCACCGGGAGCCGGGCTCTGGCTCAAAGAGAGTCAAGCTCTGCCCCGATGAACCGAATCACCTGCGATGGCACGAGTTCCGACTTGGCCTCGTTGATGAGGAGGCCAATCTGAGAGCAGACCTGGAGGGCCAGATCCCTGGACCGCTCCACCTCCAACCTGGAGGGGGCTGCAATCAGCCAGTCATTCAGGTAAGGGTATACCCGGACCCCTCGGCGCCGCTGGAATGCTGTCACCACTGCCATGCATTTGGTGAAGACCCTGGGAGCTGGAGAGAGGCCGAAGGGCATGGCCTGGAATGCGTAAAGAGATCCCTCTGCTTGAAAGTGGAGGAATTGCTGATGAGACGGTCGGATTGGGACATGAAAGAACGCGTCCTGAAGGTCCAGAGAACAAAACCACATGCCCAGTTCCAAGGATGGAATGTTCTGAGCCAGAGTGACCATCCTGAAGGTGCGCTGCCTTAGGAACTTGTTCAGGTCATGTAGGTCGAGAATGGGGAGCCAGCCCCACGTCCATTTTGGGACCAGGAAGTACCTGGACACAAACCCTGGGTCTGCAGGAGGATCCGCCACCTCGCTGATCACCTCCTTCTGGAGGAGCAAGGCAATGTAGAGGCTGCAGATCCCGTTGCTCCCCATGGGGTGATAGCTCGATAGGAAGGGAACTGTTTGAATTCCAGAGGCAGACCTCTGCCCACCACTTCTAGCACCCAGCGGTCCGTGGTGATAGCGGACCAGGCGGAAAGGAAGTGGCGGAGCCGTCCCCCCACAAGGGGAACCCAGGGAGGAGTGACGAGGTTGGGGGCGACACCCCTCAACCTCACTGGGCAGGCTTGGAGGAAGGGCCGCTGAGGGACCTCCTGGACCTGCCTCCAAGCTTTACTGGAGGAAGCGAGACTTGGCCTTAGGGCACCAAGTGTGTGCCTGCTGGCCCTGGTGCTGGTGCTGCTGGGCCGGACGTGCCGCAGGGGCGGAAGGGACGAAGGGCTTACGCTGCTGCTGGCGGCCTTTGTCCTTCTGGGCAGACATGACCGAGTCCAAGGTGGCATTGGACTTCTCGATCCTCTGGAGATGGCCTTCCACCCCCAGCCCGAACAAGTCAGTGCCCAGGAAGGGAACGTCTACCAGCTTGTGCTGGGTGTCCACTGTGAAGGTGGAGATCCGCAGCCAAGCTCTGCGGCGCATGGCCACTGCAGCTGCTACTGATCGGGCACAAGAATCACCAATGTCCAATGAACTTTGGAGCTGTTGTTTTGCCACCACCCTTCCCTGATCCCGCATCTGCTTAACCGTCGTCTGAAGGTCAGCTGGGAGATGAGAAATCACCTCATCCAGGAAGCCCAAGAGGGCGTGTGAGAAATGTGCCATCAGAAGTGCCGAGCTAGCCTGACGAAGGCCTAGGGAGGAAGCAGCGTAAACCTTCCGCCCCACGTAATCCTGCTTCTTGGATTCCTTATCGGGCGGTTTGTCTACGTCCCGAGCGTTCCCGGAACGCCGGAAAACACTGTCGGTCACTAACCCCTCTGCAGAGGGGTGCTCCGAGAAACCGGAGAGTGAGCCAGTAGGGACTGCAAACTTTCCGGCCATCCTGGCCGCAGGCGCAGGACAAGATGTTGGCCGCTGCCACAACTCCAGGGCCGGGCCAACAATGGCTTCGGCCACAGTAAAGGCCTCCGTAGGGTGAATGCCCTCGGTCCAGTATCTCCGTGAGGGGATATTTGGCCCGTTTCGAAATGGGTTCGAGCTGCATCCCGGTGGACTCTGAGATGAGCCGAAGCAAACCTAAAAACAAGGATGGGCTCTCGTCCACCGACTGACCCCCCCCACAGACTCCAGGTCAAGCGGCCTGAAGAACAGGGAGGAGTCATCATCAGACTCCGAGGAGTCTGCAAACAGCTGCCGGATGCCTGAGCCACCCTCCACCTGCCGAGGTCGCTCAGGAGTGAGGGTGACCAACAACCTGTGGGGCAAGCCCTGACCTGACCGAGAATCCTTGGTCGGGGCCCCAGTTTTCGGTTGTGGAGGCGGGGGTCCCACCACAATGGGCGGAGCAGCCGGCTTCGGACGAACAACCGGTGCCGGATTCGGCCCCTCGACCACTATGAGGGGTTGTTTCGGCCACTCCGGTGACAGCCACTTAATGGCCGGAGAAGGTGATGGAGTCGGCTTATTCCCAGACAATAAGAGCTGCTGCCACATTAAGTCCTTGTAGCGCCGACGCAACTTGCACTGGAGCCTATCCTCTGAAGAGGACGATGTGGATGAGCGGCAACGCCGCTTCCATGGTGCCGAGACCAAGACTGCCGATGTCAGCGGGACCGGCTGGACCTGGAAGAGGACCGAGACCTTCCGAGTTTTCGAGGGTGGGTCAGAGAGGGAACGGGGGAAACCCGCCCTTACTTTGGTTTAGGGACCTTAATCGGGGACACCGGCACAGGAGGCACAGGCAAGTCCTCGGTAACCACCGGGTGAAACTGGCGAAGTAGGGCTGTCGGCATCACCAGTCGAAAACGGGCCCAACGGGTCGAGAAAATCTCGACCGCTGCTGACGGTGTCTCAGCTGGCTGACCTGACGGGGACACCGTGAAGCCAGCGGCCTTAGCCGCAACCTCGGCCGAAGTCGAAAGTAGACAGTCCGGAGAAGGGGATCTCTCCCGCGTCCACGAACATCGACGGTAGGACTTACCTTTTGAGTCCTTCTTCTTGGACAGACTGGAATGTTCTGATGGCCCTTCTCCCTTGGTGGAGTGGGACTGGCAAAGCTCCTTAAACTAAGCCGTGTAGGAGGAGCCCAAAGAGAGCAGGATAACTGCCGCAGCCGAGGAGGAAGAAGAAGCAGCCTGGGCCGCCTCCTCCTCGAGGGCGATCATTTGTTCCAACTGTTCCGCGGAGCCTGCCGCCGTGGACACCGCCCAATGGGCCTCCTTTGACTTGACCAGCGGATACCGTCTTTCAGGGCACCCAAGAAGAAGTCCAGCAGTGCGGTCCTCCAAGACCGAAGCCGAGAAGGAGCTGCACAATTTGCAAGCCTGCGAATCGTGACGAAGCCCCAGGCAGTAGACGCACATGGAGTGCAGATTGGTCCGGGACATCTTCTGCCCACAAGGGCACCGACGAAAGCCGGGAGTCAATTTGTCTGTCGCAGCCACGAGGGAAGATGAAGACCAAAGTCTTGTAAACTTTAAAATTAGTTTCGGGTTAACTGAAGAGTTTGGATCCAGGCCTAAAATGCAGAGCACTAAGGAGGGAACCTGAGCTTCCAAGCGGTAAGGAAGATCTGACGTCATGGGGTGTAGCCAAGGGTTTTACCACCCGGGTGGGTGGGAAGAGCCAGCTTGAAGACCTTCCGGCAACATTTAAACCGGCAAGGAACCTGCCAATAAGTGTGGATGAACAACATATCCACATCCCTAGAAAGAGACTTTCAACGTTTTCTGAAACAGAGTTATGGAATTGTGTGCGAGTCAAAGCGAGAATGCGGCTGTGTTCAAGTTGAGAGACTGTGAAAGCAGAAGGATGGACAGGTGCCTATCGGGGCAGGGTGCCTGTTGTCTGCTCCTGAGATACAGCAAGAAATAGACTGCTGTGGTAACCCTGGGTTTTCAGACTCTCCACCCCCTTGAGTCTGGGAGACAGGAAAGGACAGATTGCTTTGGCTATACACTGTGGCAGGAAACTTCGAGAAGAAAAGAGAAATGTGCTGAATGTTCACGCTGACACCGGGGCCAGGTGGGGAACTCGCCAACCCCATCGAGTGAGGTCTGCCACTGCAGGGGATCACGAGTCTTGTACCCAAGTGCTAGGGCATTCTGATCTGATGGAGCAGGGCGTGGGGCCACTCCCAGGTCTGGGTCCTCTGTAGTTGGTAGGCCTTGCGCACGTGTCCTGTAATGGGCTGAAGGGGACAAGCTGCAAGATCTGTAAGCAAGAGGAAGAAAGAGCAAGCTGCAGCCTCTGTGACCCTTCCAGTTTCAAGCAATGTGCCCAGTTCTACATGTATTTCCATCAACCCCCCAGGACTTCAGTGAACTGTGCCATCCAAGGACTGATCCAGCAGAACCGTGAGTACACTGCAGGAGTTGCCCTGCACCTGGGGACTGTAAACAGTTCACATGCTCACCAGGGAAGGAGATACAGCAGCCAAGGGTTAGAGTAAACCAGAGAAAGGAATGTAAAAAAAGTTATCTAATTCAAGAAACCGTGACAACACCGGCTACCAGCTGCACCTCAAGCCTGCAACTGTAACATCTGGGTACCCAAAGACAGATTTTGGGCATAGGTCTGGACTGGGACTGGTGAGTCTGGGTTTGAGTACATCTGCAGCAGTTAGCTAGCTAGACAAATCTGGTGGCTGCCCTGACGAAAATGTGGGTTGCAGAAATCAAAAGATAAATGACTGGGGAAATGCCAGTCTTTAAAATAAAAAGGAAAATGTTGCTTAAACTCTGTTCCACTTACCCCATCCTAACCCTCCCCATGTAAATAAATTGGGATGTTATTGTTTTGCAGCAGAACAGACTCCAGAGCCTCATTTTAGTGAGCATGTTATTGGCCAAAATGGAAAATGTAAACGGTTTAACTGAATATGGGGAGGTTCGAATCCTGGTAATTCCATGTCTGGGGTAACTGTTGGGGAGGTGGGTTGGTACGACATCCCAGAGAGGTTGTACAGCAAGAAATCAGACCCACTTAATATGCACTCTGGGTGAATGCACCACCATTTTATTTTAGCTTTTGGGAAAGGACCCCCCTATGTTACAGCTATGGGAACTCAGGTCCCTTAACCTTGGTCAGGCCCGCAAGGCAGGGGCTGTGGCCCCCTCCTGGACAGTGCTGGAGAGGGGCTACACAAACAAGTAAATGACTCATATGTGAACTGTAAAACCTGAACCCAATCAGACAAAACAGTGGATCTATATTTATATAGTACAGTTCTTATCAATCAGATTTTTGTTAAGTTTTTTCCATTCTCACAGTCACCTCCTTCTCCTTCAGTCACCCATCTCCATCACCCACTGTCCCAAGGACTTACCTGGGGGAGGGAGTGCCCCATGAATACTCTCCACGCCTCCCCATGGCAGGGTAAGAAGAGGAAAGGCCATCTTCCCCACTGCCGAAGCACAATCCAGAACCCCCCAGAGCCTTACAGGTGGTGTGGGAGCTGTGGTGACCAAGAGGTCATCCTGAGGTCACATTCTTTTCAATTTTCTGGTTTCTCCTGAGGTCGATTCACAAACAATAAAGTGGGTGCCTACACACATGCACATTACAGGTGTCCATGTAGAGTCCCCTTCCCTGGCACTTGTCTAGTCATACCACCCAGCCTCCGCTAGGTGGTGATGGTGCGATGAAATGCCAGAACCCTTCCCTGACAGAGGAGAGCCATCCTCAGGCACTCAAGCCTCCTTCCCCCCCAGCCAGCCCCCCAGTGACCCTGATCCATTCCAGAACCTGGGTCACCGGAGTGTGAGGGGGGGGAAAGCATCCGGTGCCTTACCCCTCTGCACCACCAGGCCAGCTATCAATCAGACTTTGATCGTTTGCAAATATGCAGTTTTTTGAACAAGGGCCCATAACAGACAATGTTTTCAATCACAAAATTCTGCTTGTTTACAGTTCTTTAAGGCTTGTCTTAAAGTCAGAAGTGGTAGGGGCTGTATAACTCCATTATACAAACTGAAGCAGAAGGACAATTTGAATCTTATTAGGGATGTGCAGCAAACACTGTCTGAGGAACCACAGTATCTATGAAGATCAGAATCAGACTGGAAGGCTGGCCCAGTGGTGTACAGGGCTGAGGCACAGTAATGAACATACCTCTCCCACACCAGCGACCCAAGTTTGGGAACAAGCTTGGGTTGGCCAGGGGTGGGCTGGGAGAGGAGTGAACAGTCGCATGGCAACTCTCCTCCCCTGGATTGGGGTGGTAAGCTGTCCCAGTTCTTGGCTGCCACCGAGTGGAGGCCTGGTGGAAGTGCTGATGCTCATTTGGCTGAGGGAATGTCAGATGGGTAGAATGGGGGCTAATTGTTCCAGAGCACATGTACGCCTCCACCCGTCTGCATCCTCCTTGTTTGCCATAGCCTCAGGGAGGGGGAAATATTTAGAAGGCAAATGGATGGGGAACCAGGCTTCATGAAGCCCTGCCCAAGGTGCTGCAGTCTGTCCTGCCGCTCCAACAGGAGGATTCTGGAGACGAAAACAGCATCTGGGGACAGGGCTGAACAACTGCCCTATCAATCCAGCATATATATATAATATATTATATATATATTATATATATATATATATATATATATATATATATAACACACACACACACACACTTTTTTTTTTTCCAGACTGGAATTTTGTCTACTTAAAAGTACCTAATACAACCTCAGCTACAATCTGGAAGGAGTTTCAGTGAAAAATTATACAATGATACTTTAGGACACCGGTGATAACACACTTTAACATCACTTGTACCATGGGGAAGAGAAAGGGTTGCGCAGGACTGGTAAACTTGCATCAGCTGACTATACATTAATCCTCAATTAATGTATGGTTGTGTCCACTTACATCGTCTTCCCCCTCTCACAAGAACCTCTTACAGAGGCAGTGGTACTATTCTTGTTTGACAGCCATCTGTTGGCTGGCCACGAATTGCAGGCTATGACTGTTAGTATATAGTGGTTAAAACGGTCTTAGCCTGCAATTCACGGCCGGCCAACAGATGGCTGTCACACAAGAACAGATATGTTTAAGTGAAATTTCTGGTAGTTCCATCATGAATAGCTTGAAAACATCTACATGACTACGTAATGTGTTTTTTTTGTTACATGGTCTATTGGCTCAGAAACACATACCCTTTCAGTAACTAGAGCAGCCAAAAATAGTGGTCTTGTCAAAAAACTAATGTAAGCACACCAGACTGTTTAAAAAGTAACAATATATTACTATAGCAGCCAAATGCCAAACATCAAACATAGAAGGAAAACGGAGATGATTTCACAGTTTACAAAACTAAGTCAGCCAAAATGAGCAAAAAGCAGCATGCCGAATGTCATTTGGTTTTGGGAACAAAAGCCTCAGCATGGCAGTGGGCTTTTACTAGGTCAAGGAATCTGTGGTTTGGCTGAGCAAAATTCCACCTTTGAACAGTTTGTAAACTATAAGGTGGCATCCTGTTGGATAGTTCTGAGACTTAGGCTATAATTACCTGTGGTTTATTTATTTTTTTAGTTGGTCATTTTTCTTACCTTTGGCCCCCGGTCTGCCAACCACGTCTAGGCATCCACCTCCTCCGGCTGCCATCCAGACCGCTCCGCCTCCCACCAGGAGCTTCACTGTATACCCATGCGGCCTGCCCCCTGCGGTGGAGTGGCGGAGAGACCCCCCCCATTTCTGCCAACACAGGATCCAGTCACAGTGAGCTCTTGGAGCCGGGCATCCTGCTGAATGGCCATCAAGCCGCCTGACCGGTGCCATTTTCCCTGTTCTCAATTTTTTCCCCGGAGTCGGAGGGCATGCAGTGACGCCAGCGGCCGTGGGCGTGCGCGCGTCCCTGTCCAGGCGTCTGCCCTCAACTCCTCCCCGGTGTATGGCATGCATCCCCGACCCCCAGCCTCCGCCAGGGTGCAGTCGGACGCCGACCGATGTGGACCCCCCCTTCCTGGAGAGGAAGAGCAGTCCATCAAACGCTGATTCCTCTCCCTGCCAGCCCACGGCACCGCGTGCTCACTCAACCCCTGGCTGCCGGCGTGATCGCCAAGGTGTGGCGTCCAGCACCGCAGCCCTCTGCACCACCAGGCCGGACTCCTGTGGTTTATTTTGATCTAGCTGGTTTCTTTTGCAGAGCAGCTGAACAGAGATGGATCATGCAGTTAGTGACACACACTGGTACCTGTGATTCCAGCAGTATGGAACAGCTCAAATGCACTAATATCTCCTCCGTTTTATTTTTTCCTACCCCTGAGGGCAACTACTATATTACATAACTGACTAAAAGTAAGAGGTAGTAAGTCAGAAACTCTTTCTGCAGCAAGAATATTTTTATTCTTATTCTCCATTTTTTTCTGTGTGGTTCCCCCCCCCCGTTCCCTACCTAGTGCTGTTTGGAACGTTCACATTCCACTGAGACAGAATTCTGTGAATTTCTGAAAATTCCAACTTATTCCTTGTAATTCTGTCAGAAAAGAATTGGAAGAATTTCACCAGCAGAATATGGATTATCATGTGAACTACAGAATAAGTAAGCTATAACCCACAACTGGCCATGGGTATACTAGGCATTAATGCATGCCTCAGGTGCATTGTGAAGCACGAGGGCATAGCCCAAGTGACCGCCAACCACCTGAGGCATGCATTAATGCCTACTACACCCATGGCCGGTCATGGGCTATTGCACTTGTAACATGGGGTATGTTTAAACAACAAAAAAACACATAGAAAGGTAAATAATGCATCCTGCATTGCGGATCTGCATGCAGAAATGTCACACATACTCTATTCAGAGAATTGGTGACATTTGTGCTGCATAATGACTTACTGGGCTATGAATTTGCCTGATTTCTACCACAGACTCCAGCACTGTAACTTTCTACCTGTCTGTTTCACCCTCTGTGTGTGTGTATGTGTGTGAGTCTCTTCCCTGTCTCTCACTCTCCGTGTGTTTCCCTTTTCACTTGCCATCAAGATGTTACATCTGCTTTCTGCTGAGGTCTCGCTTATAAAAATATGCACCCTCTGCAATTCAAACCCCGCTGCAGCTCTCACACCCACTTCTCACTGACCTCTTCCGACTCACTGCATGCCACATAGAGAGAGACAGACACACACTGGACAGTGCTCCATTTGCCATTCACATTTCCGGCTGTCGCTCTCTCTCCAATTGAGATATTATATCTCTTGTCCAGCAGACCACATGAGCGGTGCTGGGAATCTGGCCACGGGAAGGGAGGAGGGTTTGCACTTGCCTCTGAGGGACCACAGTATTTCTCCATCTCTCCGATGTGACCGCGGCGCTAATCCCCAACAGTGCTACACAGACAGAGAGACAGCGAGATAGAGACACCGGGCTACTGTGCTCAGTACCCCTACCCACTGATGATGTCCACCCACTGTCACTGGGTCTCTATCACCCCTCTTACTGTCTCTCTCGCTCAGGCTCTCACGGACTACAAAAAACAAACAAACAAAAAAAAAAAACACAGGGACTGTCGCTTATGTCTGGCTACAAAATGGCGTCTCGGTTACTCCCTCAATCGCTCTCTCTCAGAGCACGGCTGGAAGCAATACATGCGTTTGGGCTTTAGGACAGTTATCCGCGCCGACAGCCTGTCAGGAGCCATCACCACAGTTTAAGATGGAACCTAACCAATCAGAGATCCATGGGTTGGGGGGGTTGGTAGGCAAAGGCTGCAGGTGCACTGTGTGGCTCCTTGCCCGGAAACTGCTAATCAGGGGATGGGGAGGGGGGTGATAACCCGGAGATCCATGGGGCAGTGGGGGGACCTGGAGATCCATGGGGCAGGTGGCTGCACAGCACTGTTGCAGACATCAGATTGGGCTAACAAACACAAACAAGGAAATGTACATACCGTAGCTATGTGCTGTCTCCAGCTATCGTTGCGCTCGCTCCCGTATGTCTCCCCACTACTCCAGCAAGCTCTGCTTCCCGGACTGCAGGAACTTCCAAATAACAGTGTCTCGGTTTCTCCCATTACTACTGTTTGCTCAGGGCACGGAGGTCCGCAGGACGGGTGGGTGGGTAGAGCTATTTATGGACAACAGCAGCTGATGGTAATCTCTCACTTCCCCACATTTAAAAATGGCTGCCATTCACTTTTAGGAACTGAGGAACATAACTAGATCCGCTCTGAGCACTGATACTGCTGGCCAGCAGCCCCTTCACAGCAACTGTGGGTATACTGGGCATTAATCAACGGCCATGCAGAGACAGTCAACCAATGGGAGTTGACGTTTTTAGCAACTTTCAGCAAGCCATGTTATAATAGTATATAGTAGAGCATTGTTCTATGTAGAAACAGCTACCAGAAGTTTCACAGCCATCTGTTGGTCTGCCCAGGGAATTGAAGGAACTACTACCAGTTGTCAAATGTCAAACACACTTAAATATATGCATTTCCCATAATGCACAGCAGCCAAATCCCAAACAACAAACATAGCAGAAAAACAGATAATTCCACAGTTCACACAAGTCAGTCAGCTAAAAGAAAACATTACTTACTACAGTAATATTGTTTTTTTTTTAAGGGACTCTTACTGTATTCTGACAAATGCAGTATGATCTCACCATAGGACTGCCCCGGAGCAGAAATGGTTAACAGAACCAATGCTAATAGTGGAGTATTAGGCTCGAGCTTGGTTTTCAAATCACTGTCGTGGATGCACTTCCTGCAACCGTCAGATTCTTACGAAGCATGCAGAAGCTAAAAGTATCAATTATCCAAACTACATGTATTATCCATAAATACCCCTATTCAGGGGAACAAAAACTCCTAACAACAGCAGGCATCTCTAAGACTCAACTCAACAGATGCCCAAAAAACTAATAGGTGCCCACAGGTTTCCAACATCAGTTTTACAGGTAGTGAGCAGAGCCCTGTAGGTCCTAGCAGAGGAGGAAGGGTGGGAGCTCAGAATACAGTAAGATTCCCTTAGAAGAAACAAGATTACTATGGTAAATAATGTTTTCTTCAAACCCCAGGAAATCTTACTGTATTCTGACAAATGCAGGCTACACAAGGAGTGCCTTTGGAGGTGGGCAGAGGACCTATTTAGGAAACAAGATCTGTAGAACTGCTGTACCAAACCTAGCATCACTCCTAGCCTGAGTATCCAGGCAGTAGTGCTTGGTGAATGTGTGAACTGTTTTCCACGTAGCTGCTTTACAGATTTCCAGAAGAGGGATGTCTCGGGAAGCAGCTATTGATGCAGCAGTCCCTCTAGTAGAATGGGCCCTAAGCCCTTGTAAGGGCTGCTTACCCGCTTTGCCATAACAGAATTGGATACATGACACACTCCATCTTGCTATCTATCTTTTTGTGGCAGGTTTACCCTTACCAACCTCTCAATAGGTCAGAACAAGCTGGGTTCTAACCCCTCTGTGACCTTTTGTGTGCTCTAGGTAGTAGCTAAGAAAAAATTACTCACCTTAGTAATGTTGTTTCTTCTAATGGAGTCTTGCTGTATTCTGACACTGTGCAGTGATCTCCAACCTTTGAACTGCCCCGGAGAGGAAAGAGTTAACTTTCCATGCAAGGCATGGAACGCTGAGCTCGAGCTCGGTTGAGCCTCTGTCTGTTGTTGTTTGAACCCAAACCGCCAGATCTTTAAGAGCTATACTCACTGAGAAGCCCTGTGGAAACTGTAAACTCACACTAGCCAACTGGCAACTAAATTTATTGAAAGGTTTTTGGTTCCAAGCAAGACTCAAGTCAGGAAACCCAAAAAACCAAACACAACATACACCCAAAAATTAAAGAGGGTGAGAAAAGGAGGCACCTCTAGGGTGCCAACACTGCTCCTGCCCACCCACACCCCAAAACCCAGGTTCTGAGAGGGGAGGCGGGGGAGGTCAGAATACAGCAAGACTCCATTAGAAGAAACAACATTACTAAGGTGAGTAATTTTTTCTTCAAACAACATGAAGTCTTGCTGTATTCTGACTATGTGCAGACTACCAAGCAGTACCTCCATGGAGGAGGGACAGAACCTACTTTGGGAACAGGATCTGAAGCACTGCTGTGCCAAACCGAGCATCACTCCTAGCCTGGATATCCAGAGAGTAATGCTTGGTAAAAGTATGGACTGTTTTCCAGGTGGCTGCTTGACAAATCTCTAAGATAGGAATATCCCTGGCAGCAGCCAAGGAAGCAGCTGTACCTCTAGTAGAGTGAGCCCTCAGGCCTGAGGGTGGAATTCTACCCAATTTTTCATAGCAGAATTGTATACAAGAGACAATCCACCTGGCAATAGATCTTTTAGTGGCAGGTTTTCCCTTACCAACCTCACCATAAGTGAGAAACAATTGGAGAGAGTCAAACCTGTGATCCTTGGTGCGCTCTATGTAGTAGCTAAGGGCCCTTTTCACATCCAGGCTGTGCAGCCTCCTCTCCCCAGAGGAGGAATGGTCAGTGAAGAAAACAGGAAGAGACATAGACTGATTAAGGTGGAAATCTGAAACCACCTTAGGCAAAACTTCCTATTAGTCCTGAGGACCACCTTATCTCTATGGAAAGAGATAAAATCAGGCTCCACTGACAGGGCCTGTAACTCACTGATGCATCTGGCAGAAGTAATGGCTACCAAGAACACAGTTTTCCAAGTCAAATACTTAAGCTCTGCTGAGGACAAAGGCTGAAAAGGGGGTTGCATAAGCTGAGCAATGCAAACATTAAGGTCCCAAGCAGGAGCAGAGTCCCTGAAGGGAGGATTGGTGTGCAGCAATCCCTTGAAGAATTTACAGAATACAGGATGAGCTGAAAGGGAAGAGGACTTGCCTACTGACAAGAAGGCAGAAACAGCTGCCAGATGCACTTTAAGAGTAGCTGGTCTGAGTCCCAAGCCATTGAGATGAACCATATAGTCCAGGACTGTAGGCAACCCGGCAGACTCTGGAGAAATATGCTTACCAGAGCACCAAATAGTGAACCTTTTCCATTTGGAGTTGTAAGTCTTTCTGGTGGAAGGCTTTCAAGAAGCCTTTAAAATATCCAGAACACCTTGACAGAGATGCAAATCAGCAAATTCTAACTCTTCAAGAGCCAGGCCTTGGGAAGGAGAGATTTGAGATTCGGATACCAAACTCTCCCCTGAGAGCATGTTAACAGGTTGTAATTCCTGGGAAGAGACAGGGGAAGTTGGACTGCTAAGGATAGTAAGAGGGTACCAGGACTGTCTGGCCCAGTCTGGAGCAATCAGAATCACTTTGCAGGGTTGAGACCTGATTTTGACTTGTACCTTGAACAGGAGATGAAAGGGGGGGGAAGCATACAGGAACTTCCCTTCCCAATTCAGAACCAGAGCATCCAGGGGGACTGAGCCTAAGACTGGGGGTCTGCAACAAAAAAGAGGAAGTTGGTGATTGCCTGGGGCTGCAAAAAGATCTATCTGTGGAGTGCCCCATCTGGAGAAGATCACCTTCAAAATTAGGAGATCTAGGGACCATTTGTGATGGCCCTGAGATATCCTGCTGAGCGCATCTGCCAGGACATTGTCCTTCCCCGGGAGGTGCACTGCTATCAGAGAGGTGTTCAGAGAATAGGCCAGAGACCACAACTTCATTGCTTCTGCGCACAAGGCCATAGACCGAGTGCCCCCTTGCTTGTTGATGTACCACATTGTGGTGGTATTGTCTGTTCTGATCTGAACCACTTTGTTCTGAACAGACTTGGAAAAAACTTGCAGTGCCAGAAACACTGCCCTGAGTTCCAAGAGACTGATGTGAAGCAGAGATTCTTGAGGTGACCACAACCCTTGGGTGGTCAGATCCCCCAAGTGGGCTCCCCAGCTCAAGAGGGAGGCATCTGTGGTAAGGATTAGAGAATGAGACTGAGTGACAAAGGGAACTCCTTGACTTAGATTGTCCTGATCCTGCCACCACTGCAAAGCCTGGATCAGGGTTCGAGTCACTGGGATTAGTTTGGTCAGAGAATCCTTTCTCTGGGACCAGAAATCTCTTAAGTGGAACTGAATGTCCCTCATCTGAAATCTTGCTCCCTGGACCACTGCCATAGAGGCAGCCATGTGGCCCAGGAGCTGCAGAAAGTGCCTTGCTGGTCGAGACACCTGAAGGGTGAATGAAGAGGCCAGTTTCACAAGGGTCCTTGCCCTGTCCAGGGGAAGGAAGGCTCTTGCCCTTATTGTATCCAGTTCCACCCCTACAAAGGTGAGGAGCTGTACTGGCTCCAGAACTGACTTTGAAAGATTTAGGAGGAATCCTAAAGAAGTGAGCAGTTGCTGAGTTATCTGGAGATGAGACTTGACTTGGTCTGGAGACTGACCCACTATGAGCCAGTCGTCCAGGTATGGAAAGATGGAGATCTTTTTTCTCCTTAGGAAAGCAACCACTACTACCAGGCATTTTGTGAACACCCTTGGGGCATTGCTCTGAATTGATAGTGGCCTGAGGGCAACTCGAACCTGAGGTACTTTCTGTGGGAGCCCCTGATAGGAATGTGGAAATAGGCATCCTTGAGGTCCAGGGAGACTAGCCAGTCCCCTGGCCTTAGAGAGGGTAGAATTATTCCCAGAGTCACCATTTTGAATTTTGGCTTTAAAAGGTGCTTGTTTAAATATCTTAGATCCAGGATGGGCCGCCATTCTCCTGTCTTTTTGGGGGTTAGGAAGTACCTGGAGTAAAATCCTTTCCCTGTGTAGGATGGAACCTTCTATGGCTCTGAGAGCCAACTAGAGGAGACTCTGCCTCTAGGGCAAGGGCCTCTGAAGGGTTCGCAGGTAGAAAGGATCTGGTTCTCATCTTGGGAAATTTTTTGAAGCTGAGAACCAGTCCCTGGCTTACTACTTCCAGGACCCATTTGTCTGATGTTAAAGACTTCCAGTCCTGGACAAAGTAAGGCAGCCTGCCCCCTACAGGAAGTGGAGAATCGGCTCGGGCAAACCCATAAGGGTGCCTGCTTGGCAGGGGCTTTAGGCTGAGAGGTGGTAGCAGGCTTGCTTATACCCCGTCTGCCTCTCCCTCTGAAGAACCCTCTCTGAGCAAAGGCAGAAGAGGAGGCCTGGGCTTGGTGAAAAGGCCTGCCCCTGGAATGCTGCCTCTGGGGAGTGGCTTGCCTTTCTTTGGCCTGAGCACTCCTATAGGTGGTCCTGTACTCATCCATTTTCTTCATGTAGTTCTCTGTCTGCTCCCCAAACAGAGAATTACCTATAGGAAAATCCATGGCCTTAGTCTGGGTATCCTGTGACAGGCTAGTACATCTGAGCCAAGCCATCTCTGAAGGGCCACAGATGTAGCCATGACTCTAGATGAAACATCATTGGAGTCCACTGCAGCATGAAATTGCACCTTGATGCCGCAATACCATCTGCAGCCACCCGCGCAGCTCCTGGCAAAGCTGGTCAGGGACCTTTTAGCTAGAGCATAACAGTGTCCCATCTAGACTTCTGGTATCTAGCTATGTAGGCCATGTAATTGGCCTGCCTGAGTCCCAAAGATGCTGCCATGTACTGTTTCTTTGCCATGGCATCAATCCTCCTGGAGTCCTTATCTGGGGGGTGTGAAGCCAAGGGTATATTTGCCTTATCACAGGCAGCAGCCTGCACTACCCCAACATGGCTGCACTGCTGGGAAAGGAACTCCGTATCTGAGCCTGAAAGGGTATACCTCTTGTCCATTCTTCTGTTCACAGGAGGTATGGAGTTAGGAGTTTTCAAAATCTTAAATGTCTGTTTCAAAAGACTTATGGAGGGAAAGACAATCTCCTGGACTCTGGGATGTCCATCATCTCAACGTAATCAGGCTCCTCCTGATCCTCTACTGCTTCCTCCATAGGAAGCTGGAGAGTTTCAGCCACTTTTGTAAAACATAAAGTGGGAAGGGGACTCAGAAAGCCTAGGAGGAAACACCTGAAGGGTCTGTCTGGGAGATGTCCGGTCAATGGGCACATCAGACTTTCATAATCACCATCACTATCCTCAGTCTCCTCCTCCTCCTCCAGTTCATAAAATCTTCTAAATTATAATCCGAATCGAGGAACCAATCAACCGAGCCCCTAACTGATGGTGCCGGTTCAGTCGGAACCGTTAGTACAGAACAATCTTTATCGCTTATTATTTCATCAGCGGTCGGAGAAAGAACTTGTGGATCCGAACCGACTTATCCCTTCTTTTTCTTTTAACTGGAACCGACTCCTCAGAGTCGGTTCTCCTTTTGCCCGAAGAAATTTCGCCCTGGCCAGAGGGCACTCCTTCTGGTTCGGTTGGAACCGAACCGGGCTGGCCATCCGGGTCAGCGGACTTCTTGGCTTCTCTTTCCCTCAGTCTACTTACTCTCTTGTCCAGGGTAGCTGAGGGAAAATTTTTGCAAATCTGGCAGTCTGAATCGAGGTGGTCAAACCCCAGACAATAAACACAAGTGGTGTGGGGATCAGCCTTAGCAAAGGCTTCCCCACACACATTACTGTGTTGAAACCCAGTGGGCCCGGTGTTTTTCTTGGGTTTCTCAGGCATGGCCAGTCCTAACCAAACTTACCCTTTTTTGGGCAATCCGCCAGGCAAGACACCCCTATCGGTTCCTGACCGTGTTACGGGTCTTGGAAAAAAACTTAATGAAATCCGTGTTTTTTAGAACCGATACGGACCGGTTACCATGCTCTAAAAAACAGGGAAAAAAAACAACTTTTTCACAAACCTGATCGGTTCAAACCGAACCGATCCGATGTTTACAAGTTCCACACAGAAAACTAATAATAATAAACCTATCTAGTACTCACCGCAGACAGAGACTGAACTGACAGGTTAGATTGTAGAAATTGGTTGAAACCGAGAGAAAACGACACTTTAACCGACTAAATTGAACCAGACGAAGGAGAAATCTCGGAGCGACTGTTCAGTGGGTGAGTAAAGAATCTGGTGGTTTGGGTTCAAACAACAACAGACAGAGGCTCAACCGAGCTCGAGCTCAGCGTTCCATGCCTTGCATGGAAAGTTAACTCTTTCCTCTCCGGGGTAGTTCAAAGGTTGGAGATCACTGCACATAGTCAGAATACAGCAGGACTTCATGTTGTTTGAATAGCTCTCTTGACATCCAAGCTTTGTAGTCTACCCTCACCTGAGGAGGAATGGTCAGTAAAGAAGACTGGGAGGGTGATGGACTGATTAATGTGAATGTCAGACACCACCTTAGGAAGAAATGTATTATTTGTCCTGAGGACCACCTTGTCCCTATAGAAAGCCACATAGTTGGGTTCCATAGACAATGCCAGAATCTCACTAATCCTTCTGGCAGAGGTAATGGCCACTAAAAAACACAGCCTTCCAAGTCACATACTTAAGGTCAGCTGATGACATGGGCTCGAAAGGGGGCTGCATAAGCTGTACTATGCAAATGTTTAAGTCCCAAACAAGGAACTCTATGAGGAGGATGCAAATGCAGCAGCCCCCTTAAAAAACTTTAAGAACACTGAATTAGAAGCCAAAGAGGTGGTTTACCTGCTGACAGGTAAGCAGATGCTGCAGCCAGATGCACCTTCAGAGTAGAGGACCTGAGGCCTAGGAGTGAAAATGGGTCAGATAGTCTAGGACTACTGATAACCCAGCCTGGGTGTGATCCAGATTTTTGTTCCTGCACCACAAAGAAAATCTTTTCCACTTGGAAGTATAACTCTTCCTAGTAGGAGGTTTTCTGGATACCCTAAGGACCTCCATGACCCCTTCTGAAAGATTCAGATTTGCACATTCTAAGTCCTCAAGAACCAGGCTTTGAGCCTGAGGGATCGAAGGTTGGGATACAGGATCCTGCCCTGGGAGGAGGTCAGCAAATTGTGCCTCCTGGAAAGGCTGATTGGCTTGGCTACTGATAGGGACAGAACCAGGGAGTACCATGTTTGCCTGGCTCAATCTAGGGTAATAAGGATCATTGTGGCTGGCTGAGATCTGAGCTTGTTCAAGACTCTCAGCAGCTATGGGAAGGGAAGGAAGGCATACAGAAACTTCCCTGTCCAGTTCAGGGTCAATGCATGCAGTGGTACTGAGCCCTTCAGTGTGGGCCTGCAACAATACTGAGGGAGCTGGTAGTTGTCCGGGGAAACAAAGAGATCTACCTCTGGAGTGCCCCACCTTTTGAACACCAACTGTAATACTTGCTTGTTTAAGGACTATTTGTTATGGTTCTGATTTATCCTGCTCAGTGCATCTGCCAGCACATTGTCCTTCTCTGGTAGATGGACTGCTGACAGCAAAATGTTCAGGGAATAGGCCAAGGTCCGTATTTTCATAGCTTCTGTGCACAGGGGTGCGGATCTTGTGCTGCCCTGTTTGTTGGTGTAGTACATAGCGGTCATGTTGTCTGTCCTGATCTGAACCACCTTTCCCTGCAGCATGCTGGCGAATGCCTGAAGTGCTAGGAACACTGCCCTGAGCTCCAACAGGTTGATGTGAAGCAATGATTCCTGTTTGAGCCAAGTTCTGTGGATAGCATGCTCCCCTAGGTGTGCTCCCCACCCTAGTAGGGATGTATCTGTGGTGAGCACCAGAGATGGTTGCTCTTGGAGAAATGGAACTCCCTGTCTGAGGTTTTCCAGATCCTGCTACCACTGAAGTGCTTGCACGAATGTATGTGTGACTGGGACCAGCTTTGATAACCGGTCTCTTTTCTGGTGCCAGTATTGCTTGAGGTGATATTGAATATCCCTCATCTGGAATCTTGCCCCTGACACTGTGGCAGTTGAGGCTGCCATGTGGCCTAACAACCGAAGAAAATGTCTGGCCAGTCTGAGACTGTGAGGCTTGAAGGAGCCCACTAGCTGTATCACAGTGTTTGCCCTCAGCTGAGGAAGAAAAGCCCTTCCTCTCACTGAATCCAGTTCTGCCCCATGAACTCCAGGAGCTGTACTGGCTGCAACACTGACTTCTTCTGGTTTATCAAGAACCCTAGGGACTGTAACAGTTCCTGTGTCAACCCTAGGGACTGTCTCACCTGCTGTGGAGACTGCCCCACTAATATCCAGTCGTCCAAGTATGGAAAAACTGCCACTCCTTGCCTTTGCAGGTGTGCCACAACCACAGCCAAGCATTTTGTGAACACCCTTGGAGCAGAAGTAAGGCCAAAAGGCATTGCCCTGAACTGATAGTGGCCTGATGGCAGTCTGAATCCGAGGAATGTTCTGTGGGACTGTTTTACTAGGATGTGGAAGTAGGCATCTTTTAAATCCAGAGATGCCAACCAGTCACCTTGCCTTAGGGTTGGCAGAATTGTGTTTAAAGTGACCATTCTGAATTTTGGTTTCAGTAAATGCCTGTTTAGGTGTCTGAGATCCAGTATGGGTTGCCACTCCTGTTTTCTTGGTTGTAAGGAGGTATCTTGAGTAGAGGCCCTTTCCTCTCTGTAAGAGAGGAACTGGCCCACTGCTCCCAATGACAGCAGATTTAACACCTCCTTTTCCACTAAGAGTGTCTCTGATGGGGAGGAAGGTTGAAAAACTCTTGCCCTCAGTCTTGGTCTGAGTTTGAAACTGCGTCTAAGGCCCTGACCCACTACCTCCAGGACCCACCTGTCTGTGGTGATGGATTGCCATTCCTGGCGGTAACAGGTCAGCCTGCCCCCTACTTTAACTGGGGAGGTGATCAGAGTAGATCCCTCAGGGTGCCTGCTTATTTTGAGGTGCTGACTGGGTGCTGGGGCTGGTTTGGTTGTTGCTTCTCCTGCCCCTGCCTCTGAAATAGCCTTTCTGCTGATGATATTGTGGATAAGCTCTGCCCCATGACCTCTGGCATGCTGCTTTTGGGGGATAGGAGCCTTATCCTTGGCAGCAGCACTTTAATATGCTGCTTTGTATACATCCATCTTCCTCATGCAAGCCTCCATCTGTTGTCCAAACAGGGGCGAAGGCTCACATGGAAAATCCATGGCTTTGGACTGAGTAACTTGGGTAAGATTGGTAGTCCTCAGCCAAGCAAATCTCCTAAGAGACACTGAGGAAGCCATCTGTCTGGCTGCAGTTGTTACTGCTATCCACTGCCATCCTGAACTGAACCTCAGAGGCCTCTATACCTCTCTTAGCAGCTTCCTCCAGGTCTGCTGCCATAGGGGCTGGCACAGATTTCGTAATCTCCAGCACAGTGTCCCAGAGTGTCCTTTGATACCTGGCAACATAGGCTATGTATGAAGCCTGCCTAATTGCCAGGGGGGAACCCAGGTACTGCTTTTTTGCAACAGAATCCAGTTTTCTGGAGTGTTTATCAGGAGGATGTGACGCCAGGGGAATGCTTGCTTTATCACAGGCTGCTGCCTGTACCACCCCCTCATGGCTAGGGTGTCTGAAGAGGAACTCAGCCCCACCCTTAGCCACCCAATACTTCTTATCCACCTTTCTATCAACTGGTGGTATGGAAGTTGGGGTATGCAGGATTTTCATAACCTGCTTCTTCAGGGACTTGTGAACAGGTAGTAAAACTCTTTTAGGAGCCTGGACATCCATCATTTCCCTATAATCCTGTTCTGTTCCTCCTCCTCATCAGTTGATTCCAGTGTGGGGAGGTCCAGGGACTGAGCCACTTGTTTTACAAACTGAAAATGAGAGGTATAGTCCTCGGTTCCCTTGTCAGGGGAGTCAGGATGATGAGGATCTGGTGAAGTATCCGGATCAATGGGTTCACCGTAATCCTCTTCCTCATCCTCATCAGCATCATCATCGTATTCCTCCACAAAGGTGTCCAACTAGGGTTCCAAGGAACTGGAGTAGAACTTGAAGGATCCAACCACGGCCGCTTCAGAACCTGAACCGGGGTTACCGGTTGAAGCGACTGATTATTTTAATAGCATTTGCTATTTCCTCAGTGGTTGGAACCAGGGTACTTGGTTGCGGTTCAACCGCTGTGTGTTTTTCTTTTCCTTTTCGCTTTTCTGCAGTTGCCAGGTTAGCAGCAGGTCTCCTTTTAACCGACGAACCATCACCCTTGCCAGAGGGCTAATCCTCTGGTTGTTTTTGGCTCAAAATCGGTTTGTCTGCAGCTGGTTCAGCAGCCTTCTCAGACATCTTCACCTGCAGTTGTTTTAAGCACCTCTCAAGCATCAACTGAGGGACGTTTTTGCAGATCTCGCAATCCTCTTTGAGGTGGTCAAACCCCAAACAAAACACACATATAAGATGAGGATCTGCCTTCGCGAATGGTTCCCCACACTCTGTACAATGTTGGAAACCTGTGGGGCCCATTCACTTCTTGGTCTGTGACATTTATCGGTTGTTAAAAACCAAATTAAACAGAGTTACCCCGGTGAATTTAAATCTACCAAAAACCGCCTTACCGGATGGTATACAATCTAATTAAACTAATAAATGTAGTAAAATAATATTGGTTCCTTCCTGGTTGGAAAACCCGAGGAGGAACCGAAGAGAGTTACCAAAACTACACTAATCTAATTCTACCTGTGAACCAAGGACAGTGCTTCAGAAATAGAAATAAAGTAAACGGACTTCAAATAAACCAAGAAAATAATCTCTTCAGTTAGAGTGAAGGAGAGCTCTCCAAAGAGGTCTTACTGAGGCAAGCGGAGTAAAGAATTTGACGGGTGCAGGAAGTGCAACCAGGGACAGTGATTTGAAAACCGAGCTCGAGCCTAACATTCTGCTATTAGCATAGGTTCTATTAACCATTTCAGCTCTGAGGCAATCCTATGGTGGGACCATACCGCATTTGTCAGAATACAGTAAGATTTCCCGGGGTTTGAATGAGCACATACTCCAAAATGTTGATCACATCTGCATGTAATCAGTAATTCAATGACTGTTCACCACAATGTTAAAAATAAATTAGCCTTTTCAGCATGTACTTTCTCCAGTCAGGTGCAACCCCATTTCTCTTCCCCATGGTAGGAACCTTAATATCCTCCTGGAACCTTTTTAATTTTGCACTTCAAAATTATTTTTATGCAAATGTAACATGGGGACAAGAAACATATGAAAGGAGTGCCAAACCCTTTCTCATCCCCATGTTACAAGTGAATTAACCCACTCCAGAGCCTTGGGTCTACTGGGGTTAATGTATGGCTGAAGCCCCCAAGCCATACATTATTCTCAGTAGACCCACTTTGCTCTGTCGGGTAAATCTCTTACAAATGTTGGAGAGACTGTCAACAAACGGCCATGCGCATGCATATTTTTTTGTCAATCTCTAAATCTGTAGCAATTTTGGGAAGAAGTGACATTAGTACTTCACAGGATGGTTAACTTAGCAAGTAAACATTCCAAGATTAACTTAGTTCTGGATTTATCTTCAACGGAGGTGAAGAGTAAATGTGAATAAAGTTAGATAACATTTGCATAGCTGCAGTATGTACATTGGATCACTGCAAGATGGCTTTCAAATAGTATACTCACTAAGGAGGACTGGCTTCAAAACCATCAGGAATTAAAAATAATGAAACAAATCACCGAGTGGCTGGATTGGCAGAGTGAGCAATATACTAATATTTAGATGCCTTTTATGCAATTTGGTGAAGACTACATTGGACCTTCAATCTGGACCAATTGGCTAGAACAGCTACATAATTCTTAAGTGAAAACAAACAATGAATATAGAGTATGGAATGGAGGAAGCATAACCATTATACTGTACTTGTCATCTAACAGAGTTCATTCTATGTGGTTGGTTCTCCACAATCCTTAGGGGAATTTGGGCCCATACAACCCTCACCACATCTCTAAGAGGGCTGAGGCCCACAGCACTGGGCAGTATCAAATGCTCTGAATTTTCTTTAAGTTCCTCCAATATTAGAGCAATGGGGGAAAAAATACTAAGTGAGTTAGTGCCCTGTATGCTAGAGAATGATGGTAGTGAGTAGCCACCTACAGGGAAAGGTAAATATTTGCTATATGATATGCCTGGCTCCGCCTATTGACTATGTGCAGCCAATGTAATTATAAACATGGCGTGATATTTGTCTGAACAATTGAATGCTAAGCCTGCTGAGCTACTTACAATATGTATTACTGATGCTTTGCATCTTTAATAAAAATCTACGTTTAAAAAACAACTCTTTATGCCCTGGAAAACTGCTTCATAAATAAAAGGTCAGTGTGTTTATGCTTCATGTTTTAGCTTGCACACCCGAGATCTGTAACCTAAATAGTACCTGAATACAGAGTCCAGTCCTCTGTTTCTCAGCTGCAGTGTTAAGGAATTGCTTAGTAATCGCTGTGCAAATTCAGTGCCAGGAGCCTTCTTTTAGAATTGAGCCCCAACTGTGTAATTTAGACTAGACAGTTCAAAATAGATGGGAACTAAGACCCCCAGCTGAAATACATTTGATGCGTCACAACTGCAGACTCTGCTAAAAAGCACTATTTTTTTCTTCCATACAATTTTTCTCCTTCCTAACCACCCTTCCAGTCTTCAAGTGAGACTCCCAACAACCTTCCAGCCCTAATAACCAGGGGTGGGGGGGATGCTGGTAACCATTATACCCTACGGCAAGGGGGGGGGGTCTTCCAATTTTCTTTGTGTGACCCTTGACCCCCTCTCCTCCCTGTGGCAGTGGTGCACACATCCGTTAGCAGATCACATGCAGCAGTGTTCCTGACAGAAGAGCAAGTTTCCTGATTCACTACTGGGGAAGGGGTGGGGGGGCTCTTCTCCGAGGGCAGGAACAATTCCCAGCAGGGCACTCAAGTGACAGCATCCTAGGTCCACTCCTCAAGCAGGGTCGCTGGCATGGAAGCAGAAAAAAAAAGCCATATTTTTATGGATGCAAAAATTACAAAAATATTCTTTCACTTATCACCATATCAGGTTTCTCTCCCAAAGCATTAAGTCATACAATCTAAAAAAGAATCTGGACCCTTGTACACTCCCTACATGACTGAATATTTGGACTTGAAAGTCTCAGCCCCAGCATGAGCGCCCTGCCATGAGAGCAGGCTATGGGGCAACATGAGGGCGATAAGTCACAGGAGCTGGTGATGTGATGGAGCTGGAAAGGGGGCCAAGGGCTGGATGGATGCAGGATCATAAACACAATAAAAAAAAAACTATTAGAATTACAATTATATTTAGCATATTTTCCATTTTTTTTTTTTTTTAAAGTTACTGCTCTTTATTTAGCACAGACCCTATCATCAAGGACCACCCCTCCCCACCAGCCCCATCCCGGCCCTGTACAGACTTACCATCCAATGCCAGTCTTGCCCACAGTTTAACCCCCACCCCCCCATGGCGGGGACAGCCCTGCCTTCTGGGGCCACGGACAGGATCCTCAAACTAGAGGTGTGCCATAATGCCAGGTGCAGGGCCAGTCAGGGGTCGGTTCCATCATGCTGGCCAGATATGTTCTGCTCCTCCTTTTTACATTCCCCAGGAGGTCAGACGTGCAATGCCGACCAGATGTGACCACATGTGCAGCCGCACTGATAGCATCAGCAGCTGCTGCTCCTCCACCCCAAATGCTGTCTCTGGATGCCCAACCCCCAGCAGTCACTAGGAGTCAGTGCTGCCACAGGTGCTGCAGCCCTCTCTCCCCAGAGAAGAGCAGTCCTATGGATGCTCAATACTCCCCCCCCCCAAACTAACCCTCCAATAACCCAAGTTCGCTCCTGAACCTAGGTCGTTGGCACACTAAGTGACAGTACTACTGCTGTGCTGGCAAGCTAGCAGCGTTAGTGTCTTCTTGTTTGATTTACTTTCTCCCTTTGTTGGTCTACTAAATATTTCAGATTAAGCAGATCATATATTTCACCCTGTCTTTCAAAAAGTATCTGATAGCTCACAACTGACCTCACAATTGGTGTCTGTGAAATCAGTCTGTTGCCATGGTGAGCACTATGATGTCATAAGCAGCCACTAAGGTCAGTTGGGGACAGGCAAATGCATTTTAGACATACCCTTTGGATAAACGAAAGTGTGCATTATAAACCACTGACAGGAAAACTGAAAATGAAAACAATGGCTTCACTAGTAAATGGCAACAGATGATATATGTTAACAAAAGAACATGCTGAAGTGCAGAGCTGCTCTTTAAAAGAAAGTCGACAAGACCTAGCCAATTGTGATGTAGCAGATGCTATCAACATAGAAAATATTAAAGATCACTTCCTAACAAGCGCTCTAGTTAAAACATGCAGCAAGTAGTCTCTTATGTCCACTCCTCTCCAGAGTAGGTACTTTTTTTAAGTGCAGTATTCTGCCAGGGAATGGAAACAGTCTCTGAAGTGCTAAAATTCCTCCTTAGTTCTTGAATGGCTAAGTCTATACCTAAACTGGATTATGAAAACAATTTAGGTTTGCAACAGGTTTGTTGCATGCCTTTGTATCTGCTAATTTAGGAATTAGTACAATCCATTTTTTCACAACAAATGAAGCATTTCAATTTTTTTGTCTTGTTTCTTTGGTTTTCCAAATTTCTAACAAGGTCTGGACAACAATCTTCAACATTAAAGCAAATATAATAAACTAAACTTTTATTAGTTATTACAAGAATGAATAATAAGTCTCCTAAGCATATAGTACTTAATTGGATGATTACTAATAGGGTGTTCGGGTTATTACAGCAAGGACATTAATTCCACAGGTGGCCATTTTCTGAGTTTTTGTATGCTGAGTTGTCAGAGCCCAAAAATCCTTCCTAAACTACAGTGTTTTCTTTTAGGGATTTCTCTGGTTTGAACATGGTTAGCATAGCAGGTAAGGTGGTCCGGCAGTCTAAAGTTTAGAAGGAACTGCAGCTAGCTGAGGAAATTGAGATGGGGGAGAAGGCCTCTTTTTGCTATATTAGTGAGAAAAGTGACAAGAAAGATGAGACTGTCAGGCTCAGGAAAGGGGATGAGTGGGTGGAGGACAATTAAGGCAAGGCAGAGGTACTGACAAGTATTTTTGTTCCATCTTCACCAGGGAGAGGGACAGACTACAGACTGGTGCCAATAGGGGGAAGGAGAGGAGTGGGGGGTGGGGGCAGGGGATACATGTTTTGATACAGGTGGACAGGGTGAGGGCAGTGCTACTAGTATTGAGAGTAGACAAATTCCCAGGCCCAGATGGCATACACCCAAGGGTGTTAAGCAAACTGGCGGAGCAGCTTGCAGATCCATTGGCTGGCCTGTTCAATAGTTCACTAGAGTCAGGCATGGAACCACAAGACTGGAGATCGGCAGATGTAGTGACCCTCCATAAAAGTGGTCCCAGGGACAACCCAGGGAACTACAAGCCGATCAGTCTGACCTAAATTGTGTGCAAACTCATGGAGACAGTACTTAAGGAAAGGCTGGCAGAATATCTGGATAAGCATGGTCTCCAGGATGAGAGGCAGCATGCTTTTACGGTAGGGAGGCCACATCAGATGAATCTGACTGACTTCTTTGACTAGATCACTAAAACAGCGGACAGAGGCAAAGCGGTGGACATCCTCTGGACTTCAGCAAGGCCTTTACCTCTGTACCCCACAAGAGATTGATCAGGAAGTTGGAGGATCTCAGGGGTGAAGAGTAGTTAACCAGATGGGTGGAAAACTGGCTGAGGAGCAAGACCCAGAGGATGGTAGTGGGGGTGAGCTGTCTAGCATCAGGGAAGTCACCAGTGGAGTCCTACGGGGCTCAGTGCTCAGACCAATGCTGTCCAATGTCTTCACCAATGATATTGCGGATGGCATTAAGAGCAAAATCTGCCTATTCATAGATGACACCAAGCTCTGTGGGACAGTAGACACAGCAGAAGAGAAGCAAGACCTAAAGGAGGATCTGGGAAAATGAAAGAGGTGGTCAGGGATTTGGCAGCATGGCTTTAATGCAAAAGAAATGCAAAGTTATGCACAGTGGAACCAAGAATCCAAGGACTGAGTACAGCCTGGGAGGGGGTCTGGGTATCTGCATCAGAGTAGGAGAAGGATCTGGGATCTAGTGACCTGAAGCACTCAGTCGAGGGGCTAGCTGCACAATCGAGCAGACTTGATAGACCGTGAGGCCTGTTTCTGCTGCCATTTCATATGTTCGTATGTACATAATATAGGGAAACACCAGTAAAGGCAAATAAAATGTTGGGATGCATTGCCAGAGGTATCAGCAGCAGGCGGAAGGAGGTAATACTGCCCTTGTATAGTTCATCAGTGAGGCGGCATCTGGAGTACAGTGTACAGCATTGGTACCCATACCTTAAAAAGGACATTAACAAGCTGGAGATGGTCCAAAGAAGGGCAACAAAGATGATCATGGACCAGCAGGATAGGACATGTGAAGAGAGACTGGAGGCCCTGAACATGTACGCTCTGGAAGAGTAGAGAGGTGAAAAATAGTGGACATGAATGAGACCTTCAAGTATTTGAAAGGAATAAACAGGATGGATAATGAGGGTCTCTTCAGGTTCAGGGAAAACCAAACACGAAGACACACAATCTCATGTTGGGGGGGGGGGTTAGAAGAGAGGCTAGGAGGCACTTCTTCACAGAGAGGGTGGTGGCAGGTTGGAATATGCTTCCAGAAGATGTGGTTTCATTGAAGACAGTGGGGAGCTTCAAGAGAGGCTAGGACAGAGTTAAGGGGAAACAAGGGCCATGGGAGTGGCGGACACTGGGGAAGGGCAGATTGGGGAAGGGGACAGAGTCAGTAGCTTAAGCTGAGGACCCTGCAATACGATCAGACTAGATAGATCTAATAGCCTTATTCTGTTGACTCCTTAGTATGTTTGTATGGTAGAACCTATGTGAGATGCAGGAACAGTGTTAACATGCACCAAAAGGGGAAAAGTTGCATCCTTTCCAAAACTGACCCCTCTTTCCTTTACCAGTGGGTCCAAATTGATGCACCTACTCTGTAATAATTTCTAAAGGAAGGGAATGTGAACTGTTCAAAATCTGCCACTGATATGTTTTGACCCAGTAGGTTTCTCCTTAGACCCACATTTTTTACATCAGTGGGTCCAATTCGGCCCATGTTTTAAATCCCCCAGAGCTGTCACTGATGAGATGTAAACAGTATCATACATACAAACATACATACATACAAACGTGCATACATAAGGTAGGGGGAAATAATACCAGCAGTCCCTCAAGTCATTGCCTCCAACTCAGTGGGAGTATCATTTTTTTAAAGTACTTGTCTAGTCTGAGCTTGAAGTTTCTTACAGTATCAGCTGATACTACATATTCTGACAGTCTATTCCAAGTATTCACCCCTCAGTCTGTAACTGTACTTTTTTCTCATTTTCCCTTGAATCGTCCTCCCTTCAGTGGTGCTGACCACCCCTTGTTCTTCTAGAAGATCTGAACTTGGCTGTATCCCTTTTTAATACTTAAAAACTGCAACACTGTTTCCCCAAGCCTTCTTCTTTCCAAGGAAAACAGCCCCAGTTCTGCCAGTCAGTCCTCATACATTCTCCAAGCCATCAGTCAACCTGGCTACTCTACTCTGTGCTCCTTGCATCATGTCACTATCCTTCCTCAGATGTGGGGACCAGAGGAACTGCACACTGTACTCAAACATCAGACCAGGCCAATGATCTGTACAGTATAAGGGCATTATAACATTCCTAGTTCTACTTAAGTTTTTCGTAATGTATGCCATGATTGTGTTTGCCTTGCTAGCTGCTGCTGATTAGTAATTCCATGTCTTTTTATCATAAATCAATTCCTTATGTTGAGTTTGCTTTTGTTTTTTTTTTTAAATATTTGGGAGTTTACAGCTGTCCAGAATGAGTATTTCCACTGGACTGGGCGGCATGTCAAATAAATGGATAAATATGGACATTCTAATGCTTATGAAATAAAGGGATAAAGCTTGGAAACAAATTTAAACATAATTTTCAACAAGATGATTGGTCTGAATATATATATATATATATAGAGAGAGAGAGAGATGAGTAATCTTTTCAAAGATAAGACATTTTAATTCAAGTTATTCTTCTTCCAGCAATCATGCACTTTGGCTTTGGGAAAAACCTGAAAAAATTACGTGCAGCAGTTAATTCCATGATTAGACCTTGATCCAAACAGAATGTTAATAATTTACAAGTAGGAGATATTGTGCTACATGACCCGGAGCTTATGGTCAGTCTAGACAAGGTTTACGGATTTATCAAATTATAAAAATTGTTTTTTGGTAATGAGCTACAATGTTCTGATTCTAAAGTTTATTTATCTTGACACGATTCATCCACCTTTTTATTTTAAGGCAGTATCACTGACACCGTGAAATGTTACCTATATTGGCTTCTATATAAGAGTACTGGCGGAGATGGCCTTGAGCACTGAGGTTGGCTGCAGACTCCACTACTTATCCTCTTGCGTTAATTATTTATTTCTCATTAAAAACTCAAACTACACCTCAATTCTGGAAAATGTCAAAGGTTACATGGCACAGGGTATTAAAAAGCTAATATAATGTAGCAAAACACTACACAAATCAGAGGGCTATGTGTTTTTTTTTTTAACCATTTCCAGAAATGTGTAACAGTAGATGCTACCCATTTTTTTTGAGTCTGTCCAAATGGCACCTTAGACCATAGAAATTGAGGCCTCAGTAACATTACCGCCGTACCTAGGTGATCATAATCCAGTTTGGGCAATTATGTCCAAACTACAAGTTCAGCGCCTTTCAGAGCACCCGAACAATAACAGGAAAAGGGACATGCAGAACTTTACTGAACAAAAATTTTTAAGCGTGGATAACGAAAAATGGGAAAGATACAGATTAATACCAGACTTGGACCAATCACTAGAATATTTTTCTACTACCTTTCATAAGATATGTCATTTACATGCCCCCAAAATTAAATCTTGTAATAAACAATCTCGCTTACCATGGATAAACGACAACATTTTGAAAAAATTAGAGTAAAAAACAGAATTTGGAAGAAGGCTAAAAAAAAAAAAAAAAAAAAAACGCAATTGTGATTGGGAACTATTTAAGACTAAACAAAACGAATATAAATAATTTATACAAAGGGCAAAGGCCCTGCATTACAGAAACAAGATGAGCTGTAACTCGGATCCACGCAAGTTCTGGCATACTATAAATCATTTAACAAACCCTGGTGAAGTGGATAAACAGAAAACCTCGACACTGCAGGCCGGGACAGTTTAACTGAAGAGCCTAGGAAAGTTTTGGAGGCCCTTAATACCAGCTTTATAGATTTGCCAGGCTGTAATGGGATAGGGACAATTTCAAATGCATGGACAAACCATTATTAAAAACAGAGACATCCAACAGTCTGTCATCGTTTAGATTCAGGGCTCTAAAAATATCACCGAGGTCTGTAGGGAACTGAGGAACATAAATGACCACAGATTAACAGGGCCAGATGAAATTGAGGGCAGATTTCTGAAACTGGCAGCAAATTATATTGCTCCATCTATAACTTACATCTTTAATTGGATTTTACAGTTGGGTTACTTTCCCATGTCTTGGAGAGAAAACAAGATTATCCACACACACATAGGAGGAGACATCTCTGAATTAAATAACTACAGGCCTATAGTTCTGCTATCCATTTTGTCCAACTGTCCAGAGAAATATGTAAATAGACAAATCTTTGAACACTTGGACAAATATAAATTACTGTTGCCCTATCAATCAGGGTTTAGAAAAGACCATTCAACTACATCAGCACTCTTAGAGTTTAAAAACTTGGTCTGTACATCCCTGAACTCTGGTTTGGAGATGGCTGTTATTTTTGTAGACTTATCAAAAGCCTTCAACCTGGTGGACCACTCCCTCCTACTTGATACACTGAAAGGTATGGGCATAGTTGATGGGCCCAGAAATTAGATAAAGTCATACTTGACAGGTCGCACTCAGCAGGTAGACATATCACAGTGCCTATCTGCACCCCGAAGAGTAACCAGGGGGGTTCCACAGTGGTCCATGTTGGGACCCCTGTTGTTCCTTCTATTTAATAATGATTTGCTCCAGGCGGTGCAGCATTCAGCCATAATAAGGCTGTATGCAGATGACACCGCAATTGTTGCTACCGGGACTACTCTCCTAGATCTTCCATCAAGGCTCCAGACTGACTTTGTGGAAGTGGGGGAGTGGTTCACCAGGTCGAGACTTATAATGAATGTAAAGAAGACAAAACTGATGCATTTTGCACCTAAGAAAAATAATTCTCAGATACACATTTTCACAAATACAAACAAATCCCTCGAACAAGTGGATAGTTACTGCTACTTGGGTGTGACCTTTGATTCTTTTCAAACATTCAATAACCATAAGTATAAAAAAGGTAAACAAGAAATTGGGAGCCTTAAGACAAACCACAAAATCCTTGAGGATAGCAGATAGGAAAAGAGTGGCTGAACAGTTGATTATGCCCACCCTGACTTATGGGGAACTTGTCTATAAGCCGGCAAACAAGTCACTGCTGACTAGTTTAGAGAGGCTGCAATACAGAATAGATAGATATGTTTTGCAATGTAACTATAAAACTCATCATTGCAATATGCTTATAAAACTAAACTGTCAGTCTCTAGAAACAGGATGCACTAAAAACTGGTTAAAAATTACACACAAATATTTGACATCTTATCCAGATCCTTATATCACCCAAACCCTTTTTCTCAAAGATAAAAAGGGTAAACAGAAACTAATGAGGTCTGTAGACAAACACAGAATTTACCCTGCAAAAAGTAATTATAAATATGGTGATAATGCCATCTGTTCCCAAGCAGCTAAAGTTTGGAATACTTTACCATCCTCTTTAATATAGTTAAACAAGCATGTTTTTTTTTAGCACAAAGGTTTCAAAACTTTATTCAATGATCTGCAGTTGTAAATAGTAAATGACTAGTTAAGGTTTGCGAACCTTAACTGTGTGAATCATCTTCCCTGTTTTGTCTGCGTCTGTACTCTGTAATATATACCTAGTTTATGATATTTGTAATAATATTTGTTGTGTTTGTGGTTATGTTTATAATTTGTTTTACTAGAGTAACTTAAGAACATTGAAGAACAGGACTGTCTTGTGAACAGGATTTTATAAATCCTAATGACTAGTTTTCCTGTATAAAAATAAAGTTTGTATCTATCTATCACAACATGAATAAAACTGTATATAATTTTAACATTTACTAATCAATCTGTGACAATTGATATGCATTTTCACAGCTGACTAGTGCTTACATGTGTAAAACTGCTAACCAATTTTTGGGCTCATTTAATATCTATCCCGTGGTTCGTGAACAACATAAATTCAGGAGGGACCATGGTACTCCCATTGTCTTGGTCAGGATCCCAGACCATGTGAACAAAGCAGTGGATGGGGGCTAGCTCACTAGTGCAATATTTAATGGTTTGAAAATGGCATTTTTTCCAGATAGCTGTTTGGCCCCTGGGCCACCAATGATGCCCATTTTTGGGTCTTCTACCAACTACCCCTCAGCCCTGTCTGCTGCTCCACTATCTGCTGAAGCTGGTGGGGACTTACAAGGAGTAGGGTCTGAAGGAACCGGCAACTGTCACATGACTCAGTGCTCATTACTTTTTTTGCAAGAACAGAAGAGAATGTCGGCTCAGTGTTCAAGGAAACAAATCAAATCTACTGCTAGGATACTATTACGTTTGCATTTATTTCATAAAAATGCAGGGTTAAAACACAGCTTGTCTAGGTACATAAGAACAGGCAGCACCTCTCCTGATAGTCTACATCCTAGACAAGCTGTGTTTTAACCCTGTGTTTTTATCAAACAGATGCAAAAGTTATACTATCCTAGCAGTGGATTTGATTCGTTTCCTTGGACACTAAGCCGACATTCTCTTCTTCCTGTAGTGGTTCTGTTGATTTTGGCCCTGCAACAGGTGTCCTGAGCTGCCTTCTGGTTTTGGAATTGGCACATTACTTTTTTTGTGTTTTTCCTCTTCCCTCCACTCACTTTCCACATGTTGCTGGGTAGTGCTCTCGTAGGCCATACAACCACACTGCAGCACCCTGTGAAGAAGGCAAGCTCCGCAGACCACCACAGGGGTTGCTGCAGGTGTGGAAACGCAGCGCCATCCCTACCTGGCCAGCAGCACTGATATATGCCACCCCAGACCCCTCAGCCAGTGCCAGAGTCCACTACGGAACCCAGATCACTGGCATGGGAGTGCAATGCACTACCCACTGGGCCATTGGGCAGCTCTTGCTGACCAAGGCATTTGACTTTGTTAAGCATGATTTTTTGTTACGTTGTCTGAATAACCAGGGACAGTATAATAATACAATAACATGGGTTCAAATTTACTTTAAATCATACCCATCAAGTCTATGTGGCTAATGTTTCATTTCAGTGTATAGGACTGGGTTTACCCAGGGCTCCATTCACAGAACTCTGCTATTTGCTTCAATTTTTAACTCTTCGTCTCCTTCATGCAGAGATGTTCTCTCCCTGGTGTACGCTGATGATGGTCTGGTTATTGTAGTGCAAACTCTACTTTTACAATTTCTTCAATTTTGAATAGTAGTTTTTATTCTGTACAACACTGGCTTCTTGGGGGAAAAAAAATTTACTAACCCCCTCCCCCCCCCCAAAAAAAAAGAATAAAACTTTATTGTTAGGATCACAGTCACATTTTAAAAAAGAATACCTTACACATTTATTATCTAAATGCAGCTCAGACATGATAAGTTCATGATTTTTAAATATGTTGGCATTTATTTTGAGTGGTACTTACCTTTTTCCGAACATATATCATCAGTCTTTAAGTCAGCCCATCAGAAACTTGGTGCAGAATGAAGCATTCCTTAAAGCCACAGAGAATAGATCATGTATTGCCAAAGGAATTTTGCTAACAGTTTTAAATTTTGATTCCCAAATTTACTGCACTAATGCAACCTCTCAGATAAAACATTTTGATGCTGTTTGTAATGGCATTTGTCGTTCAATTCTTTGAGTCACCCTACAGTAAGAAAAAATTACTCACCTTAGTAATTGTGTTTCTTCTAATGGAATCTTGCTGTATTCTGACAATCTGCAGTTAGCTTCAGCCTTTAAACTGCCCCGGAGAGTATAGGGTTAATTTTCTATGCAGTGCATAGAATGTTGAGCTCGAGCTCGGTTGAGGTCTCTGTCTGCAGCCCTTTGAAACCCAACCGTCAGTTTCTTACGAGCAAAAACTCACTAACAAAACTATGTGGAAATTGTAAAATTTTTAACTAGCCAACTGGCAACAGAAAGTTTTGGATTCCCAAAGGAAGACTCAAGTCAGGAAACCCAAAACCAAAAACCAATCTAAAATAAGGATAATAATACAAAAACACCCAAATAAAAGGGAAGGTGTGCAAGAAGCACCCCTGGGGTGCAGCACTGCACCTGCCCACCCACTTCCGAAAAGCCAGGTTCTGAGAGGGGGTGGGGGAGAGGTCAGAATACAGCAAGACTCCAATAGAAGAAACACAATTACTAAGGTGAGTAATTTTTTCTTCAAACAACATGAAGTCTTGCTGTATTCTGACAATCTGCAGACTACCAAGCAGTACCTCCATGGAGGAGGGAGAGAACCTACTTTGGGAATAGGCTCTGAAGTACTGCTGTGCCAAACCGAGCATCACTCCTAGCCTGGATATCCAGAGAGTAATGCTTGGTAAAGGCATGGACTGTTTTCCACGTGGCTGGTTGACAAATTTCTAACAGAGGGATATCCCTGGCAGAAGCCAGGGAAGCAGCTGTACCTCTTGTAGAGTGAGCCCTCAGGCCTGAGAGTGGCATCTTTCCCAGTTTTTCATAGCAGAACTGTATACAAGACACAATCCACCTGGAAATAGTTCTCTTGGTGGCAGGTTTACCCTTTCCCACTTCCCCATGAGTAAGAAACAACTGGAGGGAGTCAAACCTGTGACCCTTGGTACGCTCTAAGTAGTAGCTAAGGGCTCTTTTAACATCTAAACTGTGTAGTTTCCTCTCTCCTGAGGAAGAATGATAAGTGAAGACAGGAAGAGACATAGACTGATTCAAGTGGAAGTCTGAAACCACTTTGGACAAGAATCTCCTATTGGTTTTAAGGACCACTTTATCTCTATGAAAGGAGATAAAATCAGGTTCCACTGACAGGGCTTGCAATTCACCGATACGTCTGGCAGAGGTAATGGCTGCCAAAAACATAGTTTTCCAAGTCAAGTACTTATGCTCTGCTGAGGACATAGGCTCAAAAGGAGGTTGCATAAGTTGAGCAATGCAAACATTTAAGTCCCAGGCAGGGGCAGGATCCCTAAAAGGAGGATTGGTATGAAGCAATCCCTTGAAAAATTTACAGAACACAGGATGAGATGATAGTGAGGAAGACTTCCCCACTGACAGAAAAGCAGAAATAGCTGACAAGTGTACCTTGAGAGTAGCTGGTCTGAGGCCTAGGCCATTAAGATGGACCATATAATCCATAACTGTAGACAATTCAGCAGTGTCTGGGGAAATATGCTTCTTCGAACACCAAATGCTGAATCTTTTCCATTTGGAGTTATAAGTCTTTCTGTTGGAGGGCTTTCGAGAAGCCTTGAGAATATCCAGAACCCCCTGAGACAGATGCAAATCTGCATACTCTACCTCTTCAAGAGCCATGCCTTGAGATTGAGAGACCGAAGATTGGGGTACCAAATCCTCCACTGAGAGGAGGTTAACAGGTTGTAATTCCTGGGAAAAGACAGGGGGAGAGGGACTGCTAGAGACAGCAACAGAGGGTACCCAGGTTGTCTGGCCCAGTCTGGAGCAATCAGAATCACTTTGCAAGGTTGTGACTTTATCTTGACTAGAACTTTGAACAGTAGAGGAAAGGGAGGGAAGGGATAAAGAAATTTCGATTCCCAGCTCAAAATCATCCAGAGGGACTGAACCCAAGACTAGGGGTCTGCAACAAAACAGAGGAAGCTGCTGATTGTCTGGGGCTGCAAAGAGATCTATCTCTGGAGTGCCCCACCTTGAAAAAAATCACTTTCAACACTAGGGGTCCAGGGATCATTCGTGATGGCCCTGGGAGATCCTGCTCAGTGCATCTGCTAGCACATTGTCCTTTCCTGGAAGGTGGACTGCTATCAAAGAGGTCTACAGGGAATAAGCCAAGGATCACAATTTCATGGCCTCCGTGCACAAAGCCGTAGACCGAGTGCCTCCCTGCTTGTTGATGTACCACATGGTGGTGGTGTTGTCTGTTCTGACCTGAACCACCTTGTTCTGCACAGACAGAGAAAGCTTGCAGGGCCAGAAAAACTTCCCCGAGTTCCAGGAGATTGATATGAAGAAGGGACTCTTGAGGGGACCACAGTCCCTGGGCTGTGAAAGCTCCCAGATGAGCTCCCCACCCCAAAAGGGAAGCATCCATGGTAAGGACCACCGAATGAGGCTGAGTGACAAATGGGACCCTTTGCCTTAAATTGTCCTGATCCTGCCACCACTGAAGAGCATGGATCAGTGTCCGAGTCACTGGAATCAGCTTGGTAAGAGGGTCCTTCTTTTGGGACCAAAAGGCCCTCAGATGGAACTGAATGTCCCTCATCTGGAATCTTGCTCCTTGGACCACTGCTGTAGAAGCTGCCATGTGGTCCAAGAGCTGAAGGAAGTGCCTTGCTGGTCAGGACACCTGAAGGCTGAAAGAAGAAGCCAGTTCTATAAGAACTCTTGCCCTTTCCAGGGGAAGAAAGGCTCTTGCTTTGACAGTATCTAGCTCTGCCCCTATAAAGGTAAGAAGCCGCACTGGTTCGAGGACTGACTTGGGGAGGTTGAGAAGAAACCCCAGGGAAGAGAGCACTTGCTGGGTCACTTGCAGGTCTTACTTGACTTGGCCTGGAGACTGACCCACTATGAGCCAGTCGTCCAGATATGGAAAATGGAAATCTTCTGCCTTCTTAAAAAGGCCACTACTACTGCCAGGCACTTTGTAAACACCCTTGGAGCTGATGTTAGGCCAAAGGGCATCGCTTTGAACTGGTAATGGCCTGAGGGCAACTTGAACCTGAGATACTTTCTGTGGGAGCACCTGATGGGGATATGAAAGTAGGCATCTTTGAGGTCCAGGGAGGCTAGCCAGTCCCCTGGCTTTAGAGAGGGAAGAATTATTCCCAGAGTCACCATCTTGAACCTTGGTTTTTAAAGGATGTTTGTTCAGGTATCTTAGATCTAGGATGGGTCACTCACTCCCCTGTCTTTTCTGGGGTAAGGAAGTATCTGGAGTACAGACCTTTGCCCCAGTGTAGGGTAGAAACTCTCTCTCTCTATGGCTTCTAAGGCCAGAAGAGATGAAACCTCTGCCTCTAGGGCAAGGGTTTCGTAGAGACTTGCAGGTGGAAAAGATCTGGCTCTCATCTTCGGAAATTGTTTGAAGCCGAGAACCAGTCCCTGGCTTACTACTTCCAGGACCCACTTGTCTGAAATAACAGACACCTAGTCCTGGACGAAGTAAGCCAGCCTGCCCCCTACAGGGATAGGAGAGTAGACCCGGGCAGTCCCATCAGGGTGTCTGCTTGGCAGGGGCCTTAGGCTGAGGAGTGGATGCAGCCCTGCTCTTCCCCCTTCTGCCTCTCCCTCTGAAGAACCCCCTCTGTGAAAAGGGAGAAGAGGCCTGTGCTTGGTAGAAAGGCCTATGAAAAGGCCTGCCACTGCCCCTAGAATGCTGCCTTTGAGGAGTTGCCTGCCTCTCCTTGGACTGTGCACTCCTATAAGTGGTCCTATATTCCTCCATCTTCTTCATGTAATTCTCTGTCTGCTCCCCAGAGAATTACCTTCCACAGGGAAATCCATGGCCTTAGCCTGGGTGTCCTGTGAGAGGCTAGTACATCTGAGCCAAGCCATTCTCCGAAGAGCCACAGATGTAGCCATGACTCTTGATGACACATCATTGGAGTCCACAGCAGCATGGAACTGTACCTTAGATTCCTCAATCCCATCCGCAGCCACCTCCTCCAGCTCCTTGGCCAGCTGGGGGGAGGCCTGTTTAGCCAGTGCCAGTACAGTGTCCCACCTGGACTTCTGGTACCTGGCTGTATAGGCCATATAATTAGCCTGCCTAAGTCCCAAAGAGGATGCCATGTATTGCTTCTTTGCCAAGGCATCCATCCTCCTGGAGTCCTTATCTGGGTTGTGTGAAGCCAAGGGAACATTAGCCCTGTCACAGGCTGCAGCCTGCACGACCCCAACATGGTTGCATTGCTGGTAGAAAAACTCTGTCTGAGCCTGATAAAGTGTACCTCTTATCCATTCTTCTATCAATAGGAGGTACAGAATTAGGAGACTTTAAAATTTTTTGTGTCTGTTTCCCAAATGATTTGTGCAAGGGAATAGACAGTCTCCTGGACTCTGGGATGTCCATCATCTCTACAAAATCAGGCTCCTCTTGATCCTCTGTAGTTTCCTCCATAGGGAGCTGAAGAGTTTCAGCCACTTTCCTGTAAAACATATAGTGGTGAGAGGACTCAGAAAGCCTAGGAGAGGAAACACCAGAAGGTCTGTCTGGGGAGATGTCCGGTTCAATGGGCACATCCAGACTTTCTGATCCATCATAGTCATCATCTTCATAATCTCCCTCCTCCTCCTCAAATTCCGGTTCATAAAAATCTTCAGGGGCATATTCCTGAACCGGTGGAACCGACCGAACCGAGCCCCTAGCCAACGGAGCTGGATCAGACGGAACTGGGCGAAGCGATTCAACAATCCAAATCGCTCGGGCAATGTCATCAGCGGTCAGAACATGAACCTTTGGATCCAAACCGGCTGTTTTGTCTTTCCTTTTCCTTTTTGTAGGAACCGATCCCTCAGGATCGGCTCTCCTCTTGGCCGAAGAAGTATAGCCCTGGTCAGAGGGTACTCCTTCTGGTTCGGTTGGCCATCCGGGTCAGCGGACTTTTCGGCCTTCTTTTCCCTAAGTCTACCTAATCTCTTTTCCAGGGTAGACTTAGGAAAATTTTTACAAATTTGGCAGTCTGTATCAAGGTGTGCAAACCCCAGACAATAAACACAGGTGGTGTGGGGATCGGCCTTAGCAAAAACTTCCCCACACTCACTGCAGTGTTGAAACCCAGTGGGCCCGGTTTTTTCCTTGGGTTTGTCAGACATAGCCAACCTAACCAAACTTACCCTTTTTTCGGCAACCGCCAGGCAAGACTCTCTTATCGGTTCCTAACCTTGTCACAGGTATTGGAAAATACCGTTTAAAACACAGTTTCTTTAGAACCGATAAGGACAGGTAACCACACACTAAAGCAAGTAAGAAAATTCAATATATAGGATTGGTTCCGCTGAACTGATCGAAAAAGCTTACAATTTCCACAAAGTAAATCAGAAAACTATCTAGTACTCACGGTACCGCAGACAGAGCCTGAACCGACAGTGTGGAATAATTTTGGCTTAAAACCGACACTTTAACCGACTTTTGAACCGAGCTGAAGGAGAAATCTCCGGAGCGACTATTCAGTGAGGTGGAGTAAAGAATCTGATGGTTGGGTTTCAAAGGGCTGCAGACAGAGACCTCAACTGAGCTCGAGCTCAACGTTCTATGCACTGCATAGAAAATTAACCCTATACTGTCCAGGGCAGTTTAAAGGCTGGAGCTAACTGCAGATTGTCAGAATGCAGCAAGACTTCATGTTGTTTGAACACCATGGTTATTTATATGCTAAATACGGCTCGTTTCCTCTACAAGATCAAAGATTTTTCTTATTGGGTTGCTTGACTGATACATCATTTACAGCTTTTGCTAATTCCCCTCTTACTGACTTATTATTGCCAAAAAATAACCAAAGGAACCTGAGATCAAGTGACTAGCATTAAACAATTGTCAAAGCTCATTCTGGATGGGACCAAAAACCGCTTTCATATTTTGCTACTATATTTTGGAATAACTTGTCAGTCTCTTTACATACTGCTCCCAAACAATCAGTGTTTAGAAAAAAAATATGGAAACACTTAAGGAAAATCTGTGCATAGTTTCAATAGTTGTATAACTAAATTAGTATACACTTCAACTATTGCACTTTTATTGCTGTAATTTTAATTACTGCATTGCCTTTGTAATTCTAGGTGGCCAGGGTCATTCCTAAAAATGGGCAATCTGCTCAGAGTACCTATCCGGTTAACAAATAAATAAATTAATTTAAACAGCTTATAGGAAGTGCTTCTCACAAACTGATTCAGCTGGGAAAATTTCAGGGGCACCATAAACCAGGACTGTTGCAAAAAGATCACAATGATCACTTCATGAAAGCCCCTCATTTGGGACCTCATTGTGCTATGCACAGTAGGGTTGCAGTCCTTCCATTTGCAGTTGCATGCAAGGACCATTAAGCAGAAGTTCCTCATTTTGGACCTCACAGTGATATACACTATGCAGGTCATAGCCCCTCCTTGCATGGTCAGTAGGATCACTTAATGTAAGCCCATCATTCTGGACTTCATTGTGATATGCACTACAGAGGTCACAGCTCTTCCCTGCACAGTCACAAGGACCAGTTAGAGAAAGCCCCTCAAAGGGACCTCACTATGCTATGCACAATGCGGGTCGCAGCCCTTCTCTGTGCAGTCGCAATAACCACTTAGCGAATTTCCTTCATTTGAGAACTCGTGCTACACACTATGGGGTTCCCAGCCATACCCTACATGGTTCCAAAGATCACTTAGGGAAAGCCTTACATTTTGGATCTTGTGATATGCACATTGGGTGTCACAGCCCTTCTCTGCACAGTAGCAACAACCACTTAGCAAAAGTGGCTTATTTGAGACCTCATTGTGCTATGTATAATGGGCGTCACAAACCTTCCCTGTGCAATGGCAAGGACCACTAAGCTAAAGTCCCTCATTTGGGACCTCACTGAGCTATGCACCATGGGGGAGGGGGGGGCACAGTCCTTCCCTGCTCAGCAGCAACGATCACTTAAAGAAAGCCCCTTACCATGTGGCTAAGATTTACATGCAACTGTGCGAGGAACAGGGTTGAGGGGGTCCACTGAACACCAGGGATTACTTAAGGCCTAGAGAATGAGTTGGGGGCAGCTACTAGGCCACCAAGAAAATTCACCAATGAAAGGATTATTATGGGTGCTGTCAGTCCAAAAGTTGGCCTAAAGGTATTGAACAAGCAAATGGGGGCACTTTCAGCAGCACAGCTAGTGCCCAAGAGCTCACGGTATGGAACCAGTGCTATGCCACGCACACACCTCCATGTGTGTTGCTATCTAGCACGTTAGCAGTAGTGAGTGCAACTCCATATGCACCTTCTAACATCTAGCAGTCCCATTTTCACTGTGATGCAGTCACTGGGAAACTAACCCCCCCTTGCAACTATACTGCTTGGTTGTGACTGGCAGAAGTAACATAATGGGGAGCCTGCTTGCTCCCCGATTTTGTGTTAACCTCCCCCGCTCCACTGTTACTGTGACTGGGGTCTCAGTTCTCTAGTATAACAGTAAAGTGAAATTCTGCTTTCCCAGCATAATGAAAGTATAGTAATGGTTGCTGTATAATAAAGTTACATTGTGCTTTTGCATGTATTGTATATGGACCATTGTGGGGTATGCCACATAATAATGAGTGATCAGGCATGATGTTATAGCACAGATGGTCGATACTAAATAGTAATATCAAATTGAATAGTAAAAAGTTTCTTTTGCTATTTTGACATTTTTTCCACTGTATATATGTGCCTATATTTGTGAATACTTGTTTTGGAAGTCTGGCACCAAATTAACAGTAGTTTTCAGTTTAAGATCTCTGCCCTGCCCAGCCTATGGCACAGGTGGGGGAAGTTAGGAACAATGTAGGAAACCTACGTTGAAATCTCAAGCCAAAACACCACACACCAGCCTGGAGAAGTCTAGGACCCACTGCAGAGACCAGCTGAGACTAGAGGTGGCCAAGTCAGGAATTTTTCAACTAGGGCCGAGCCAGGGATCCGGCTTGACTATGAGCCAAAACAGGAGCTGAGCCCTAACTATTGAGGGCTGTTCTCGAGATAGGATTTAAATGTTTCAGGCACTACATTAACTGCTCAGGCTGACAGAAATGCTTACTTTGACCATAACTGGCTCAGCTTAACCTTGGCTGTCAACTGCCTACAGTGGTCAAGCCAAGCCAGGTACTATGCCTGAGCCAGGTTTGACTCTTCTCTGGCTTGTCCACCTCTAGCCGAGACTCCGATGGATGGGTGCCACTCACCCCACTGCCTGAACCTCAATCGGGGAGGGGGGGAGTGACTTGGATGTAGTAACTGACCATATGACATCCCCCCCCCAAAAAATAAATGTCTAACATAAACTTGAGCAGAACCATTGCATGGATCATAGGAAGGATGTAAATGGAGAAAAAACAAGTCAGCAGGGTGAGGACCTCTCCGCCTCCTGCACCAATTGTCTATGAACTGCCCCGAGACTTCCTGCACCCCCAACTGACTCCTGGAGAGGAAGGCCCACTGAAGTATAAAGTCATAGGGCTGTTCAGGGGTGGTATCTGAAGAAGCGCCCATGGGGACAGCCACAGGAGTTGATGCGAAAGACCCAGAGAGGGGGACTGAAAGTAAGCATGACCGGGCAAGAAAAAGCAGTATAATAATAAAAAAAAAGATCACTGTCCAAACAGAGAGCTACTCTGTGGAACTCCCAAAGTCAGTAAATACGGTGAGCTACTACTGTCAGTATAACACAGGATCTAAAAATGAAGTAGCACTTTGTGCAATATATTATATATATCTGGCCTGCAACATTTAAATGCTGAAATTATTGTAATCACTATCCATATTCATTTGTGCAAGTATATTCCTTGTATGCGGTATCAAAAGTACTGTGTTCTGAATGTTTAATCTCAGTTATTGCTGCTATGTGTTAATGACACCCATTGCTACATGGTTACCTTAAAAAACACACATCTTGCGTGTCCAAGGAGTTCCTCTGTCTGCATATTTTGATGTTACTCTTTGGCCCTCTGGTCTTCACAACCAGGGAGCAGTAGCTTTCCCAACCCTTTCATACATGAAGGCATTTTTCTTCATTTTAGCCAATTTATTACAGAATGACCTTGAATTCTCGAACTTTGACAGCTCTCAAGTCCCAGGACCATCAGACAGAGGTCAACCAGTGTTTGCTGGCATCTCCAACCCTTCCACTAACATTGCAGTCCACAGTTAGAACCATCCCCTTGGCCACCAGCAGGAACCACATTCCAGGCAGGCACTGAGTGAAACATTGGCCACACCACAAGATCCAGGACTGGTAGCAATTCTTGGACCAGTCAGAGGTCGAATCTGGCACTGGCCCACCAGCTGAGTGCTAGCAAGTTTTGTGTTGGGCTAGTAAAAGTTTTCTGGAGCTAGCCCTGCTGACTTGTACTACAGGAGGGTAAATTTCAATAAGTACATCAGATGGGCCAGTGGACTGTCTGAGGTGGCCACTGGATTTCCCTGCTACGTGTCCTGCTGGCTAGTGGCTACTAAACTTTTTAAACCACTACATGAGCCAAGTATGCAAGCCCACCGTGGATGCCTCACCTCAAAGACACAGCTTAGGCTTTATTAGCCTTAACTGGAAGTCTGGAGATTGGTACATCGACTCCCTAGCAGGGATGTACCACATACTCTGTCCCAGTGGTCCTTCCCTAACTTCCCCACTGACCCACAAACTTACCTGCCCAGGATGACTGGAGTAAACCCATCCTCCCCCCCCAGAGAAGAGACTAGGCTAATCCAGGCATACGCCCATGGCCAAGACAGACACCGGCATCAGATAAATTCAATCACAATTTAAAATTCTACATTTTACATCTATAAAAGGCAGAAAGTGTCTTGGAACCTCTCAGCATTTCTGCAGGTTGATTTTCCAGGTATCGCATAGCACCTACAAAATATAGGGGGTGGCATGGCATCCACATCTTTATATAAACCATTATTACTGAGTAGCAAATCTGTCATACAGTAGGCACTCCTGTAAATTCATTGGTGGGATCCGGAGTGGTTAACTGGGTAAGGAACTGGATAATGGATAGGAGACAGGGGGTGGTGGTAAATGGCACTTACTTGAATGATGGATAAGTGACCAGCAGGGTACTGCTGGGCTCAGTATGGGGTTGGACTGGTCCTCTTCAATGGCTTCATAAATGACACTGCAGACGAACTGGAAGGGTAGGCATGCCTTTCTGCCCATGATAGCAAAATCTGTAACAGGGTAGACATTAAGGAGAGGGTGGAGAGATTGCATAGGGACCTTGGTAAACTTGAGAAGCGGTCATGAGCATGAAAGTTGAGGTTCAGTGGCAAAAAAGTGCAAAATCATGCAGTTAAGGCACAGGAACTCAGGAGCCGAGTAAAGGATGGGGGGAGGTACTGGCAGTCACTAAGCAGTAAAAGGACCTTGGTGATATCATAGATGACAACCTCAAAGTGGCAGGACAGTGTGACAAAGCAGTGTGTAAGGCCAGTGGGATGCTGGGATGCATAAGGAGAGGTATCTCCAGCAGGAGGAGGGAGGTGGTGTTGCCACTGTATTGCTTGCTTGCTTGTGAGACCTCAGAAAGGACACAGACAGGGTGGAGGCAGTCCAGAGGAGGGCAACTAAAATGTTGCATGGGTTGCATCAAAAGTCCTATGAGGAGAGACAGAGGGATCTCAACATGTACACCCGAGAAGAGAGGAGAGCGAGAGGGGACATGGTAGAGAGCTACAAATATATCACAGAGGTGAACAGAGTGCAAGAGGGGAGTCTCTTTCAAATGAGAAAGAATACTATGACCAGAGGCAAGGGATAAAACTGGAGGGGGGAAGTTTAAGAGGGATGTGAGGAAGTACTATTTCACTGAAAGAGTGGTGGATGCCTGAAGCAGACTATCAGCATAACTGGTGAAGGCCATTGCTGTAAGTATTATTTTAGGCATCAAGATCCCCATGGAAGCAATAAAATAAGTATATTAAGCTCCAACCACTGCTGCCACATGCACAGCAGTGGTGTTACCTATATCACTAAATTGGTGGAATACTGTGAGACCTTGCATATGCTCAATTAGGACCCGCACAGCACTATGAGATTCGGTAATTTACTTTGGCGGTGATTTAAAAACAGAACTATACTGTGGCTCCAATAATGTTGCTCATACCAACCACTGGCTCCCGCGGCAGTACAACGATACGTGGGAACAGAGGAGTGGGCTGCAGCTAATGTTGCAGTTCACCTTTAAAGGGAACATAAACTCCACTGTTTACATTTTTAATGTAAGTGTGAATTTGAACATGTGTAAGTATGTTTTGAAAACTCCAATGTACTGTTTTTGTGTTTGCTTTAAAACAGTTCTATTTTTTCTTCATTTAGAGTCCCTTGTTAATCTGGTCTTGCCTCCCCACCCAATATTCCTTTTTTATTACTTGTGAGTTTGTGGAGCCCAGTGACATCAGATGAGTTGAGAACTACAATGTAGCTTTCCATGGATGGTGTCCACTCAACTGATATTCCTGGATTTTGGAACAACCAAGTAATTAAAAAATAATACTAGGTGGGGGGGGGGAGGTTGCATTTAAATTGGAGTGTCAGTGGCTCAGTAGGTAGCACACTCGCCTCTGAGAACGGGAGATCAGAGGGCTGTGGGTTCAGTTCCCACATCTGGCACTTGGGTTAATATCCTAATACTGACACTGTAGTGCAGCATGAGGGGGGTGCTGCATTTCTGGGGTACCGTCTTTCAGATGAGACAGTAAACTGAGGTCCCATCTGCCTGGATTGGTGGTAGTTCAGGTGGATGTTAAAGATCCCATGGCACTTATCGAAAAGAGTAGGGGAATCTCCCCGGTGTCCTAGCTAAATTTCCCTCATTCACTAAAAAATGCCATCAACTGCTTACTCTGTTTCAATCTCAGTTGCTTACCATTTGTATCCCCCCACCCAATGTCACCCCTGAAAAGGGGGCTTCTAGGCCCAGTGGGCTTACTGGGTCAACAAATACCAACAGACAATAAAATGGGCATTAAATAAGGAACAAAGGGATTATTTCAAAACAAACATACAATACAATACACTGATGCTATTAAACCAACTTTACACCTGCTCAAATTTACAATTATATTAAAATAGTCAAATAACCAGAAGTTACTCTATCTTCCTGTCTGTCATTTGATTCCATTCTTATGGCAATAGAAGTCTTTTGAGGTTTTTAAACACTCCCACTCCCTTGCCAGGCTCACTTTGATCAATCCCAGTATTATATCCAAAATATATCCACATTGTGAAAATTGCTTTCACAGCTGAAAAGAGACCTCAGTGAAAGGGAGTTGTAAATCTACTACGGCCTCTCATCTTTGTTGTGCAGGATCCACACTAATTAAAAATCCAATAATAGAAGCAATTTTAAAAATAGTTGAATGAACTAAAAATATTGCCGTAGAGCATGTCAATAATGCCCATCTGCTACAAAATGGTATACTGAACACTTTTTTGGTGATTTTAGCCAATCAGTGCACAAAGCTACTATTAGAGATGTGGTGAAGTGGTGAAGTTTTAAATTTGTCAGCGAAGTTGTTGCGAAGTGGTGAAAATTCACATTCACAGGGCTTCATAAGGTTTCCCCAGAGCTCAGCAACTTCAACTCTGCCCAGATTGTGAAGTTTTCACTGCGAAATGTGAAGTCCTCAACGCAAAGTGTGGAATTTTGCCAGCAAAATTCCGCACTTCGCGGATCAAGCTGCACTCCGCAAACTGTGTGAAATTCGTGGATTATTTTGCAGAGCAAATTCTGTCAACTTCATCCATCTCTAACACTATACTTCTTATTCTGTGTATAGTGGTTTCTCATGCAAGGAACGTTAGGAGTCGAGCATTACACTTCATAGCCAGGGGGAGGGCAGCGTCATTTTGCTTTTGAAATAAAACAGAAATACATAAAACTTATTATAATGCCATCTAGGTAACTTGAGTGATTTATAAGAAGCTAAACAGGCCTCCACAGGAAGCCTCTTACACTAGAGGACTCATTCTCCTAAGGTGTGGGCAGCCACAGTCACTCATCTTCACAGCCCTCTCTCCCAAACCTCAAGCTCAGAGGTTCTTGTGCCATAAGAGACACCCGCGGAGGCCCTATTAAATTTAAACACAAACTACTGCTTTAAAAGCAGCAAGGTATGTTATGTTGAGAATTTTGGCTTTTATCTTTTCTACTTCACATTGTCCATTATCTCCTGTTTTGCAAAATGACATTTTTCCATTATAAATCTGTTTGGCATTCTTTTTGGATTTGAAATAATTAAAATGAGCACACCTTCTGATATGGCTATCATCTGGTTTTTATCAATATTGTCAGCTATTTTTGAACAACCACTGTCCAGTACGGAGAGGGAGTGATGTGTTTTGCACAAGGATTCCTCTTAGTCACAGGTAAGAAAAAATTACCTTAGTAATTGTGTTTCTTCTAATGGAGTCTTGCTGTATTATGACATTATGCTGCACTTTGAAGTGTAACCGTCAGATTCTTACGAGCTAACACTAACTACCCTCACTATGTGGAAATTGTAAAATTTACTAGCCAAAAGGCAACCAAATATTTTGTATCCCCAAAAGACTCAAGTCGAGAAATCCAAACAAAAAACTAAGTAGTGAACAAATATAATTATCAAAACATATAAATACCCTACTCCCCTTGTCTAAAAACAGGAGAGTGCCAAGTACACTCGAGGTGCAACACTGCACCTGCCAGCCCACTTCCCAAAAAACAGGTTCTGAGAGGGAGGCAAGGAGGGAGGTCAGAATACAGCAAGACTCCATTAGAAGAAACACAATTACTGAGGTGAGTAATTCTTTCTTCAAAGAACATGAAGTCTTGCTGTATTCTGACATTATGCAGACTACCAAGCAGTACTTCCCTGGAGGAGGGTACCGAACCTATTTTGGGAATAGGCTCTGCAGTACTGCTGTACCAAACCTAGCATCACTCCTAGCCTGGCTATCCAGAGAGTAATGCTTGGTGAATGTATGGACTGTTTTCCAGGTGGCTGCTTTGCATATCTCTAATAAGGGTATATCTCTGGCAGCAGCCAGAGAAGCAGCTGTACCTCTAGTCGAATGAGCCCTCAGGCCTGAGGGAGGTACTTTGCCTAACTTTTCATAGCATAATTGTATACAAGAGACAATCCACCTGGCAATAGTTCTCTTAGTAGCAGGTTTACCCTTCCCCACTTCACCATAAGTGAGGAACAACTGGAAGGGGTCAAACCTAAGTGCCTTAGTACGCTCAATGTAGTAGCTAAGAGAGCTTTTAACATCCAAACTGTGTAATCTTCTCTCTCCTGAAGAAGAATGATCAGTGAAGAACACAGGAAGAGACATGGACTGGTTCAGATGAAAATCTGAAACCACTTTGGGTAAGAACCTCCTGTTGGTTCCAAGGACCACCTTATCTCTATGGAATGAGATAAAATCAGGCTCCAGTGACAGAGCTTGCAATTCACTAACATGCCCAGCAGAGGTAATAGCTACCAGGAACACAGTTTTCCAAGTCAAGTACTTAAGTTCTGCTGAGGCCAAAAGCTCAAAAGGGGGTTGCATAAGCTGAGTGATGCAAACATTAAGATCACAAGCAGGAGTAGGATCCCTAAAGGGGGGACTGGTATTAAGCAATCCTTTGAAGAATTTACAGAAAACAGGGTGAGATGCCAGTGAGGAGGGCTTTCCCACTGACAGAAAAGCAGAAACAGCTGACAAGTGTACTTTGAGGGTAGCTGGTCTGAGGCCTAAGCCATTAAGATGAACCATGAAATCCAGAACTGTAGACAAGTCAGCAGTATCTGGGGATATGTGCTTACTGGAACACCAAATGCTGAATCTTTTCCATTTGGAGTTGTACGTTTTTCTGGTGGCAGGTTTTCAAGAGGCTTTGAGAATGGCCAGAACCCCTTGAGACAGATGCAAATTTGCATATTCTAGCTCTTCAAGAGCCATGCCTTGAGAGACTGAAGGTTGGGGTACCATATCCTCCCCTGAGAGGAGGTTAACAGGTTGTGATTCCTGGGGAGACTTAGGGGAAGATGGACTGCTAGGGACAGCAACAGGGGATACCAAGGCTGTCTGGCACAGTCTGGAGCGATCAGGGTCACTTTGCAAGATTGTGACGTTCTCTTTGAAAAGTAGAGGAAAAGGAAGAAAGGCATACAGAAATGTCCCCTCCCAATCCAGAATTAGAGCATCCAGGGGGACTGAGACCAAGACTGGGGGGTCTGCAACAAAAGAGGGGAAGTTGGTGATTGTCTGGGGCTGCAAAGAGATTTATCTCTGGAATGCCCCACCTTGAAAGGATCACTTTTAACACTAGGGAATCCAGGGACCATTCGTGATGGCCCTGGTAAATCCTGTTCAAAGCATCTGCTAGCACATTATCCTTCCCTGGAAGGTGGACTGCTACCAGAGAGGTCTGCAGAGAATAAGCCAGGGACCATAATTTCATGGCTTCTGTGCACAAGGCCGTAGACCGAGTACCTCCCTGCTTGTTGATTTACCACATGGTGGTGGTGGTGGTGTCTGTTCTGACCTGAACCACCTTGTTCTGTACTGAGTCCGAGAAGGCTTGTAGAGCCAGGTACACTGCCCTGAGCTCCAGAAGACTGATGTGGAGAAGAGACTCCTGAGGGGACCACACCCCTGAGCTGTGAGGGCTCCCAGGTGAGCTCCCCACCCCAGGAGAGAAGCATCTGTGGTTAGAACCACAGAATGAGACTGAGTGATGAATGGGACTCCTTGCCTGAGGTTGTCCTGATCCAACCACCATTGGAGAGCCTGGATCAGAGTCTGAGTCACTGGAATTAGTTTGGTTAGAGGATCTTTTTTCTGAGACCAAAAAGCCCTCAAATGGAACTGGATGGCCCTCATCTGAAATCTGGCCCCTTGAACCACTGCAGCGGAAACTGACATGTGGCCTAGAAGTTGAAGGAAATGCCTTGCTGGTCGAGACACCAGAAGGTGAAAAGAAGAAGCCAGCTCTATAAGGGCCTTTACCCTTGCCAGAGGGAGAAAGGCTCTTGCTTTGACAGTATCCAACTCTACCCTTATGAAGGTCAAGAGTTGCACTGGTTCGAGAACGGATTTCGGAAGACTGAGGAGGAATCCTAAAGAAGTGAGCACTTGCTGTGTCACTTGCAAGTTTGACTTGACTTGGTCTGGAGACTGACCCACAATGAGCCAGTCGTCCAGGGATGGGAATATGGAAATGTTTTGTCTCCTTAGAAAGGCCACTACTACTGCTAGGCATTTTGTGAACACCCTTGGAGCTGATGTCAGACCGAAGGGCATTGCTCTGAACTGATAATGGCCTGAAGGCAGTTCGAACCTGAGGTACTTTCTGTGGGAGCACCTGGTGGAAATGTGAAAATAGGCATCCTTTAGGCCCAGGGAGGCTAGCCAATCCCCTAGCCTTCGAGAATGAAGAATTATTCCCAGAGTCACCATTCTGAATTTTGGTTTTACTAGGTGCTTGTTTGAGTATCTTAAATCTAGGATGGGATGCCACTCCCCTGTTATTTTCAGGGTAAGGAAGTATCTGAAGTATAGACCTTTGCCCCTGTGAGGTACAGGAACTTTCTCTATGGCTCTGAGAGCCAGCAGAGATGAAACCTCCGCCTCTAGGGCAATGGTTTCAGAGATGTTTGCAGGTGGAAAAGACCTGACCCTCAGCTTTGGAAATTTTTTAAAGCTGAGGGTCAGTCCCTGGCTTACTACCTCCAGGACACACTTGTCGAAGGTAACAGACTTCCAGTCCTGGAAGTAGTAAGCCAGCCTGCCTCCTACAGGAATTGGGGAGTCGACCGGGGCAGACACATCAGGGTGTCTGCTTGGCAGGAGCCTTAGACTGACATGAGGATGCAGCCATGCTCATCCCCCTTCTGCCTCTCTCTCAGAAGAAACCCCTCTGAGGAAAAGGAGGGGAGGCCTGTGCCTGGTAGAAAGGCCTGTGAAAGGGCCTGCCCCTAAATTACTGCTTCTGAGGAGCTGCCTGCCTTTCCTTGGCCTGTGCACTCCTGTAGGTGGTCCTGTATTTGTCCATTTTCTTCATATAATTCTCTGTCTGCTCCCCAAACAGAGAATTCTCCATGACAGGGAAATCCATGGCCTTAATGTGGGTGACCTGTGATAGGCTAGTACATCAGAGCCAAGCCAGTCTCAGAAGAGCCACAAATGTAGCCATGACTCGTCATGACACATCACTGGAGTCCACAGCAGCATGAAACTGGATTTTTGATGCCTCAATCCCATCAGCAGCCACCTCCTCCAGCTCCTTGGCAAACTGGGGGGAAGCCTATTTAGCCAGTTCCAGAACAGTATCCCATCTGGACTTCTAGTACCTGGCTGTATAGGCAATATAGTTAGCCTGCCTGATTCCCAAGGAAGACGCCATGTACTGTTTTTCAGCCATGGAATCCAGCTTCCTGGTGTCTTTATCTGGGGGGTGTGAAGCCAAGGGTATGTTAGCCTTATCACAGGCTGCAGCCTGCACGGACCAAACATGGCTGCATTGCTGATACAAGTAATCCGTACCTGGGCCTGACAACATATACCTCTTGTCCATTTGCCTGTCCACAGGAGGTAAAGAATTTGGAGTCTTAATTAACTTTTGTGTCTGTTTCCCAAAAGATCTGTGAAGTAGAATAGACAATCTCTTGGACTCTGGGATGTCCATCATCTCCACATAGTCAGGCTCCTCGACAGCTTCATCTAATGGGAGCGGGACGGTTTCTGCCACTTTTTTGTAGAACATAAAGTTGGAAGGGGACTCAGAAAGCCTAGGAGGGGAAACACCAGAATGTCTGTCTGGGGAGATGTCCGGTTCTATGGGCTCATCCAGACCTTCCACATCATCATCATCATCATCATCGTCGTCGTAATCTTCATCTCCCTCCAGATCCAGTTCATAATAGTCTTCTGGGGAATAATCCAGAACTGGAGGAACTGACCGAACCGAACACCTACTGGGAGGCGTCCGATCAGTCAGAACCGAACGGAGCGATTCAATTAAACTAATCACCCTGGCAATTTCCTTGGCGGTTGGAAGATGTGGTTTTGGATCCGAACCGACTGATTTCTCTTTTTTCTTTTTGCTGGTACTGACCCCTCAGGATCGGCTCTCCTTTTGCCCGAGGGAGTCTCGCCAAGGTCAGTGGGCACTCCCTCAGGTTCGGTCGGAACCGAACTGTGCTGGCCATTCGGGTCAGCGGACTTCTCGGCCTTCTTTTCCCTAAGCCTACCCAATCTTTTATCCAGGGTGGCCTTAGGAAAATTCTTACACATCTGGCAGTTTGAATCAAGGTGGTCAAAACCCAGGATCAGCCTTAGCAAAGGCCTCCCCACACTCACTGCAGTGTTGAAACCCAGTGGGCCCGGTTTTTCTTTTGGGTTTCTCAGACAAAGCCATCCTACAAACATACCCTTTACTCTGCAAAAGCCAGGCAAGACCTCCTTATTGGTTCTTAACTGTGTCATGGGTATTTGAGAAAACCGCTAAAGATACGCTTTTTTTTTTTTTAGAACTGATAAGGACGGGTACCTCACACTAAATTTAGAAAACCCAAAGAAAACTTAACAGAAATACAGGCAATCGGTTCAGCTGAACCGATTGAAAATATTGCTTTTACAATTTCTACAGAAAAAATAGCACTATTCTACTACCTACAGTACTTACTGTACTGTAGACAGGGATCTGAACCGAATAAAAAATTAAGAAAATGCAGTTTAAAACCGACGTTTTTACTGTACCGAGCCGATAGCGAAGGAGAGATCTCCGGAGCGACTGTTCAGTTAGGCGGAGTAAAGAATCTGACGGTTACACTTCAAAGTGCAGCAGACAGAGGTTTGAACTGAGCTCGAGCTCAACATTCTATGCTTTGGCATAGAGTTAACTCTTTCCTCTCCGGAGCAGTTCAAGTGCTGGGGCTAACTGCATAATGTCAGAATACAGCAAGACTTCATGTTGTTTGATAAGTGATGTTACGCAATAGGTGTTCAAAAAACATTGACAATACTACTGAAAACCTGAGGATAGACATATTGAAAGAAGTACTTATTTTAATTAGGTCTAATAAAAAATGCAAATGAAGATTAAAAACGAGGAAAAGGGGCATCTCACAAGCCAGGAGAAAAACAGTATGTGAAATTAAAAAGTGTAGGTTCAAAGTTTTTGTTGTAACATGCACTGCTGCTTTAAGTGAACCCAATGCAATCTGGAAAGGTTTTATAGCTGTTGGATATAATACCTGTGCAGCGTTCATGCACCTTGCAAGGCATTCCTGAGTAAGACATTAAACAAGAAAAGACAGGGCATTTGTTATGCTGAGAGAACTTCATGACCCAGGGGCACTGATGTGCAACCAAGTGCCTGCAACCACTTGAGGCATAACATTAGAATAGCATTAACCCCCACCCTATCATGCCTAATAGTGATTGTGAGACGGAACCAGTTTTGCAGTAATAAAAAAGAAACTCTTTTTAAAATATTTTAATAATGATTCCTCCATGAGTATATATCGTCCATTATAAAAAAAAAAAAAAAAAATTAAAAAACATAGTTCTTTTACCTTCTGCTTGTATTGCAGTCAATAGGTGGCACTGTTGTGGCTGGAGCTGGTACAGAAAAGCTCCCCATCAATCCATGTCTTCCCTACCAAATTCCTCTTCCCTTTCTCCTATACGTAGATGTAGCCCCCCTTCCCCCATTTTGCGGCATTTCTGGTGTTTTACTGAGGCATATCTGGGGGAGCTGAAAGAGAATTGTGTTCTTCCTACTGTGGTTGAAAAAATATGTCAATTTTGTGGGTGGCTGGACAGGAGAGGCCTTTTAAAAGTAACCACCAATTGCATGGGTTGCCATAATGGGAAGGACATATTAGAGCCACTGATCAGGTGGTTCAAATCAGGACCTGTAAGTTTGGCTTTGGGGGCAAAGGTAAGCTACCATTGTACTGAGTTTATAAGAAGTGGCCTGTTGAAACTGCCAGGGTGACTTGTTCATGTGCCGCCAAGCACCCCACATATTAAGGTGCCAACTGCCCCCTGCTGCCCACAGGTCTCACCTGTCGATCCAACCTCCACCCCCAGGCACCCTGTGCAGTCCAATCTCCCCTCAGTTCAGTCTCAACCCTACCAGTAGATCTCCTGTGCTGCTACCTGGCTGGCACAGTAGAAGTCAAGGGGATGGGGGCAGTTATCAGGCACATCAGAGTAAGCAATTATTTCATCTTCTCCCACCCTTCCTCCACCCACCTACCTTTTCTGTATGCAAGCCATGGCATACTGGGGTGGGGGGACTGTGAAGTGCGATCATCCATTTTACCAAGTACACCACTGCAAGCTGCCATCAACAGCTGCCAACCCTTCCTGAGGACAACATCCGCAAGGATGCTCCTATCCACCTCCCCTCTTGCCATCCTGGACTCAGGGTGCAAACCCAGACTACCAGCATGTGGGGCAGCTGCCCCACCACTTGGGCCCATGGAGCTGGCTGGATCCCTATGGTGCATGTATCATGGGTTTAGAACTTGCTCCTGTCCCCCAAGGGGAGGTGATCGTCAGGTCATGGATCTTTTCACTAAAATCACTTACACCCCATGGCCTAAATGAGGACCTTAACCTCAAACCATCCTTAAGATCTGTTACTTTGTTATCATTTGTGTAATGCTCACTAATATATTATGTGAACCAGTAATACAGTATGTGAAAAAAACTATTTATTAAATTCATCAATTAACAGGCATTTCTATAATTTGGCAGTCTTAATCAGTTGCTGTTTTTTCCCTTATTTTGTATGCTGTCTTTTTGCGGGTTTCTATGCGTGTTTGAATGTCACCGTCTTCAATGGACATATTTTGAGCAAGCAACAGACGTATGAACTCAAATTCAGAACTGGATATGAATCATTAGGGGAAAAAAAGTGTCCAAATTCAGAGAAGTGGCAATGAAAGAAATGAAAAATCATAAAGGAGCAACACACTGCATTATGAAACATCAGTGTAACAATGATATTTGTAATGAGTCCATACTGTAATAATAATCCTGTGTTTTACTACTGAACTTGTATCATGAAAATCTCCAATGATAATCCTTATTCTTAATTTTTAATATATTTAAACTAGTGCTGCTCATTAGTCTGTATTCAACATAAGTTTTTGTTAGGAATAGTTGTGATTAGATGTATGACTTACAACTTGCTATTGAAGATATTTTGTTTTGCACTTGTAATAAATGTATTATCTAGCATGACTGGTGAGTTAATTATTTTAATTTATACTACCAACTGATGACTTATGCCCCTTCCCTCCTCTTGAGCAGAGCTTGAGTGAGAAAATAGTCTCTCTTTGGCCCATGAATTGCTTTATAAAAATCCAGTGGTGAACCAATGCAAGGTTCAATTGGGCTATATAAAAATTCCTTTGTGCCAGAACACTGCTTAAGAGTGATGGAATGAGCACAGAGTCCCAGCCCCTTGATGAAGTTCATGAAGAGTGAAGCGCCAGGGTATTGTGCCACAGTTATTTGTGAAGCAGGATGTATTGTGTAGTTTCAACTGCAGTCAACACTTAATATTTTTATGCACAGAGCACTTTTTTATGTGAGAAATGTCAGTTTCTGTTGGTGACTTGATGGGTCATACAACTGAATACTAAGACGAACTGCTGCATTTCTAAAATTATACGCTTTTGCACTCTGAATATCTTTTATCAGTGTCTCTGATGGTAAATCCATTTTTCTTGCAACTCCTTCCACATATCCATGGTTCAACTATTCTGTTTCAGGATCTGTTCATCATTTTATATTCATCATTTTATACGCTCTGCCAGCCTTGAACATGCACAGGGTCCCTGCACCACAGAAACTGCTCACATTTTTTTCTTGTGTGTTGAGCAGGCTAGACTGCCCTATATAAAAGAATCCTCTGAAGTGCAAAGAGGCAGTGGTTCTTACAAGCTATCAGAGCAGCTGGTTTACCTAGTCCTATGACAAGCAGGTGGATGAGGGCCTGTTGATGCTGTTAGGATCTCTTGTTGAAACAAGTTCTCCAATGAGCAGACACAAGCCTGTTAATGCTGCTGCAGCAGATTGTTTAAAACAAGTGAGAGTTCAGGGGCCAGTGAATCTTGTTAAAAGGAGTCCCAGGAAAAGTGGATAGGAGGGAGCTTCCTAATGCTATCCACCAAATGTTAGAAGCGATGCCACAGCAGCCATGTTCTATGAGGGCATCAGCTATGAGGACAGATGGATGGATGGATGAGTGCCTGGTGAGTGAGAAGGCTGTTGGCTGAAGGTAATGATTTAACAAAGATATCATTCATGGCTGGAATTAGCTCTCAGCCAACCAGCTTTTAGGATTCTGCTGATCCATTTCATAACAGATAAGGTATAGCACGTATAAAAAATGACTTAACATTAAAGGAGATCTACCGGCAAACTTAATTGAGCGACTGCAGCATACACTGTGGCTCAAGCACCCCGATCCCCACTGTAATCCCAGTATATATTTTGTAATAAAAATACCTTAATGCTCGAAAACTTCTATTCTCCTTTTGGTGCGGGTGGCATTTTGTTAAACAGAGTACAGACCCCCGGAGATTATGACATCTAAGTGGGGGGATAATTAAATCACATGAGTAAAGAGAATCCTACAGAAACTGAGCCTGAACTTCCCCCAGATAAACCCCAATTCAAACACCTAATCCCTGACCCACTAAATACACCTTTTGACTATCTGGTTTTTACTGTCAGTGTGTTAGATGAGGTTTTCGGCAACCACTCAATTGTATTCTGTATCTAGAAGACTAAAGTGTAAAAGCCTCCTCCTTGGCTCATTCAATACGGCCTTCAAAGCCTCTGTCCTACAGGACTTTATCTCTTCCTACAAGGCACCAAATTGAAGTAACTTCTGACATTGAGAATACCTGAACATTTTTCATTTGTGAGTTCCTCAAAAATCTACAACAAGCATACACAAGGTGGGGGATTAGGAGAGCCAATGGGTTATGCTGCAGTAATCCTGGATGTGCACTGAACTACTTTATATGATGAGAGAAAGCAGTCTGACCAAATTCCTTTCAGACTGGATACACTCTGCGTACAGTTAAGGAACCAAAGTAAGGCTAAAGCTAGGAAAGTAAAATCTGACAATTATTCCCTGTACACACTAGCAGACTCTAAAAAACCTGTGGAACAGTGTAGACAACCTACTGAAAGGTAAAAAAATCTAATATATTCAACACACACTTCACAAACATAAGCAGTCTCTTAGCTAATCAATTAGACAAGGTCAAATCAGTAAAGGACTTTATTCCACCATGGAAAGACTGCAGCAAACCAGGGACCATTTAAACTAGGATGGCATCTTTAAACTTGATGTTCAAAAAAATTAAAAAAAAATAAACCAATAACGACTGCCCCTCATGTGTTTCTCTCTGTCTCCTCTTGGTCTCCCTACCAATCCTGGGGTATCAAGTTTTGGACAGGGCTTGTCTGAATATTTTTCCTGGCACAGCATTTCTGCATCTGCTACAATTCTCTCACCTAAGAACAAACTTGTGGCTTGGGGGACAACCATGTCTGGGGTCGGGTATTCTGTGTGACAAGGTGGCTGTGTACCGAATGGTCTTTAGAGCTAATCCCCCTTGATACAACCATGGAGGTCAGACAGTTCATTAATTGTGCTACAAACTTTGTGGAGTACACTATTTCGTGCCCATGTGGGCTGATATGTGTGGGTAGGACAGTTAGACCACTCCAAAAATGTATACAGGAGTACCAGTCCCACACAAATAATCCCAATGTAGTAGCACCAACTGGCACACATTTCAGAGAGGTACACCAAGGGAGAGGGTCTAAACTCTCATATATGGGCATTGAACATGTTAGAGCACCAATCAAAGGTAGTAGCCATATGCAGCTGTTGCTAAAAAGAAAGACTCCTTGGGCATACAAATTTAGAGCCTTAAAACTAATGGGTCTGAATGGAATCACTGACTTCAAGCCATATTTGTAAATCGATGAATTTTCAGGAGAAATCTGTTAATACCTTTATGATATATAATCTAATCCGTGGATACAACCCCTCCATCAGCACCTTCCCCCTTTTTTGCTATCCCATATTTTTCTTCCCCAAGTAAATGTTTATTATGTAAATCTGTCAGGTATTTTGCTATCCAACATTAATATTTTTCTGTTTGTTTTTCTTTTCTCAGACAAGGAAAATGATACCTCTTATTTTCTATCTGTAAAATCAGATGCTAACCAGAGTCAGCTACGTGGTGGTTGACTGCAGTGTATCTACCTTTACTATTCTTAGACAGGTTTGAAATCTTAGGTATAAGTGATAAAATGTAATCCATACTGTAATTTACTTAATTAGTAATATACACCAACATGGATATTAGGATGTTATATCCTTGCTAATATGACTAATATGAGATGCCTGAAAATTAACCTGTATTCTGAGACAAGAAGTATACTGTATGAAAACTGCTGTCAAACTTTTTTTTAATTCACTTACTATTTGGTATTAAAGCGCATGTCTTTGTCTTGGGAGGAGACACTTGCACATTTAACTTTTATACACATAACTATGATGTCATACAAGGAGCCATGTAAGAGGATACATACTCTTTAGTCCACCCTAACTATGCCCCCTGAGGAAGTTCAGGTGACCAAAGTGCTGAGATTGCGGGTGGATGTCAGGAGTTCCATGCTCTGTGTACCGAGAGTGAAAGGCGTTTTTATTTTGAACGTTATAAATTGCACTAATGAACACTGGCCAACTATGTTGTAAGCTTAATAAATGTATCTGTGGTGATACCCGAAATCTGATGTCAGAGTGCTGTCACTGGAAATCCTACACAAAACGAGCGTGGCCGATTTCTGTTCTTTTTGTTTGTACTTAAGCTGCACCCACACTCCAACAGAGAGAACAGAGTCTCTTCATTCTTAAGGAATGATTCCTTTTATTTTTAAGCTTTAACACCACATGCAAAAAGAGAATTTCAGAGGAGCTAAGTGGTGGCGAACCACCACTCCTTACATTTCACCCACACCTGTCGGGGGGGGGGGTCATCAGAGGATGAGTCATTGTGAAAGAGGCAAGTAATTTAAACTACCCTTAGCCAGTGACGTGTTTACAACATCCACACATCATTAATTAATAATTTATGCCTCTGAATACACCCAGCAGTGAAAAACTTTAAAAATCCCAAAGTGATGGCTTCTTTAATTCAAAGTTGAAGCACACTCTAAACTTGGTCAAGACCTCCCAGTTAGTCCAGACGTAAATGCCCTAGGAGAGAACACATAAGATACCTTTAATACATAATTCTGTCCACAAAATCAATGCTTTTTACCTTTTACTTTTTCACTGATACTCAAATTCCTATTCGGGGGTTGAGGAGGGGGAGGAGGGGGAACAGCGGTCCCAGGAGGAGAACACGACAGACACGCTTCGGGTTTGAAGATGAAGTAAGAACAAGAGGAGGATGCGGAAAGGGAGAAAGAGGTGCCAGAGGAAGAGGAAGAAAAAGAGGCAGGAGTTACGGCAGACGAACACCAGCTAGAAACCACTACTAACAATGGCCAATTTAACCGACTTTGAAGTTAATGAAACGTAATTGAAGGTATCTTCTCTAAGGGACTCACTTTTGTACCCATTTTTAGAAATTCTGAGTTTTCTTCTTTCATTGACATACAAAAATCTGCATGCAAATTGAACCTGAAAGTGTTTTTTTCCCAGACAAATATACAGATAGTGGGGAAACAACTAACCAGGGCCCCATCAGTGAGGTATTCGTGCAGATATCAGTTCAAATGAGGATGGCAGTACAGCTTTACAAACCCCAATGTAGGAGACTCCCTTTAGGCCACAATCCACTTTTGTTCCCCACTCCACCCTAGCATAGAAACTTTTCTGGACTGCTGTATCACTGACCTAAATCAGCTGTACCAGAATCCACCACACATGCCTTTTTGCAATCTTAACAAACAAGAAAGACTAGCAATACAGGAACTGAGGGACAACAAGAATCTAGTTATCAAGGCAGCAGATAAGGGTGGGAGTATAGTGATTCAGAGTGTGGAAAATTACACCAAAGAGGCCTACAGGCAGCTGGCAGATACACAGTTCTATGAACTACTCACATATGACCCCACCTACAAAATAAAACATGAGACAGAAAGATACTTATTACATCTAAATCAGGAAGACCTCATTTCCACCAATGTACTCTTTTTTTTTTTTTTACAGTACAGAACCCAACCAAAACCTGTTTTCTACACCCTCCCCAAAATCCACAACGATCCTGTGACCCCACCAAGATGACCAATCATCACAGGTATTGGGTGGGTCAAAGAACCTATTTCCAAATTTGTGGATAGTTACCTCAGACCCACCGTACCTAGAATTCGGAGTTGCCCAAGGGACACCAACCAAGTATTAGAAATGCTGAGTGATATACACTGTGAACAAATTTGGTTATTGATAACGATGGATGTGGAATCGTTATACATGAACATTCCACATCAGGGGGGACTTCAGGCTATAGAGTAGCACTTACTGAAACACACTAACCTTCCACAACAAAAAATCAATATGTTTACAAACTTGACTGAAACTGTACTCAAAAAAACAACATCTTTCTTTTTGAAGACAAAATTTACAGACAGACAAAGGGTACAGCAATGGGGCAACCCTTGCTCCAAGTTCAGCCAACACATACCTTGGGGAGTGGGAGGATTCTTTTGTGCTTGATCAGGATATGAATAAGTTCTATGATAAAACTGACTTATATAAGCGCTACATAGATGATCTGCTTATTATCTGGAAAAGTTCTGAGGATGAGTTATGTGAATCTGTGGAATATCGAGAGAGTACCAATCAACATTTGGAATTTAAAGTTACAGCAAACAGTCAATTAGCTTTCTATATCCAACTATCTTTAAGTTGGAAGATGGCTCACTATATAATGATCTATTCAAAAAAAGAGTCCAATAGGAATACCCTTTTACGTGACAAAAGTTGCCACCTCAGGCATGTTATTAGGAATTTGCCTAAAGGACAATTCATGCAGGTAAAAAGAAATTGTGGCAGCCAAGACTTGTATAAAACATGGGCTGAGAAACTGACTGAAAATCTGTTAGAGAGAGGCTATGATGCAGTTCATTTGGAACAAGTAGAACAGGAGGTGAATGTTATGGACAGGGAAAGCATGTTTCATCCAAAAAGCAGAAAAACAAAGAAAGAGTCATCCATAATGTTTATTACTATCTATGGTGGGGGCACAAAAGAGGTAATTGAGATTGTTAAACGCAATCTGCATGTGATGAGGGGTGTATAGCAACTACAGCCCTTCTCATCCTTCCTAAAAATGGTTGAGGAGGGCCTTGACATTGTGGGGGTAACAGAAACATGGCGCCACCAGGAACAGGGACGGGAAATGGAGATACCAGGGTACAAATTGTTCAGGAGGGACAGAGTGGAAAGGACAGGAGGGGGTTTGCACTCTGCGCAAAAGAGTATCAGGGCATCAGAATTGCAGGGTAAGTGGAGAGAGGCTGAAGGACTCTGGGTCTTGTTGTCGGTGGCGAAGGGAGAGACAGTGCAAATGGGGTAGTTTACAGGCCCCCAGCACAGCAGGAATCAGAGGATAGATGAATGGCTGACGAGTTCGTGAGAATGGCGGCAAGTGGGGAAGTGGTGCTGATGGGGGACCCGAGGCTACCAGACGTAGACTGGGACACCCTTTCAGCTGCTTCAACCAGCAGCAGAGAAATATTGTACTCCCTGCAACTGGCCCTCCTAAATAAACTGGTCAGGGAGCCAACCAGGGCAGGAGCTACTCTTGATTTAGTCCTGACAAATGGGGATAGGGTAGGGTAGGATATGTACTGGTGGGGGAACATCTTGGTCCGAGTGACCACAATACGGTTAGGTTTAGAATAAGGAACACTGCAGAGGTTCACCAGTCTAGGTTGAAGATGCTGGAATTCAAGAGGGCAAACTTCGGGGAAATAGTGGAGAGGGCTTTGGAAGGGCTGGAGGAATTGACAGAGGTGGAAGCAATGTGGGGGAGGATAAAAGAAACTATTGTAGAGGCCACTAACATCTGTGTCAAGAGAGCAAGTAAAAATAAGAGGAGTAAGAAACCTCTGGTATTCTAGGAAGCTAGCGTAAAAGGCAAAGACAAAAAGGAAAGCCTTCAGAAAGTTCAAGGAAACACAAGCGGAAGTGGACTGGGGAAAATACCAGGTGAGCCAGAGAGAAGTCAGGGTAGAGGTAAGGAGGGCAAAGGCACAGACAGAGAAGCGTATAGCTAGAGGGGTCAAAAAGGGGGATAAGACTTTCCTTCGGTAGGTAAGTGAAAAGAGGAAGACTAGGCAGGGAATACTCCAGTTAAAACAAACGAGGGGGAGATGCTATGAGGAGACAGAGAGAAAGTGGACCTGCTAAACAACTATTTTTGCTCAGTGTTCACTAGGGAGGAAGAAGATGAAGGCAGCAGAGCAGGAAAAGAAATGACAGGGAAAGTGAATATAAGGCCTTTCCTCGTGGAGGAAATTTTGGGAGAACTAGGCTGCATGAAGGTGGACAAGGCAATGGGGCCAGATGGGGTGCACCCAAGGGTGTTAAGGGAACTGAAGGAGATATTGGCAGTGCCATTGAAGGCACTCTTTAATCAGTCCCTGGAGACTGAGGCAATGCCAGAAGACTGGAGGCAGGCAAATTTGGTCCCGCTGCATAAGGGGGAGGGAGGGAGGAAGTGGGAAATTACAGGCCCGTGAGCTTGACATCGATGGTATTTTATTTATTTTTATTTATTGAATACAATCGGAATTACAATCCTTTGAGTCACAGACTCTTTTGCAAAGGCTCCACGTCGGTTACAAGGGGTGGATGGTAAACAAATACAGAAAAGACATACATAAACAGGCAGTATTTACAGTATCAGTACTGACAGAGCAGTCCACGCTTGAACTTAGTTAACCGGTGAAGGTATCAGGCAGCATTCTTGGGATCCCTTGACAGAGACTTGTAGGATGCTGATTCATGGGGTCTAGAGAGACCCTGTGTCAGGAAAGGACATGGTAGGTAAGCTCACGGAGAAACTAATAAAAGGCAGGATCACCAGCTACCTGGAAGAAAGCGACCTGATGAATCCAAGGCAACATGGTTTTACTAGGGGCACATCCTATCAAATAAATTTGATAGAGTTTTCTGATGTGGTCACCAAGGAACTGGATCAGGGGAGGGTGGTAGATGTGGCTTATCTGGATTTCATGAAGGCATTAGACTCCGTGCCCCACAGGAGACTGCTGTATAAAATGTCAGGGCTGGGGCAAAGGGTAGTTAAATGAGAGGGAAACTGGCTGGGGGACAGGAGACAGAGGGTCATAATAAATGGGGTAGCATCCGGAGAAGGCAAAGTCACAAGTGGGGTCCCTCGGGGATCAGTGCTGAGGCCCCTACTATTCAATATATTTGTAGGGGACATTGTGGAGGGCCTTGAGGGAGGTGTGAGTCTGTTTGTGGATGAAATTAAAATCTGCAATAGGGTGGACACACAGGAAGGGGTAGAAAAAATGCAGAGAGATTTGGGGAGGCTTGAGGCATGGTCAAAGAGGTGGCAGCTTTCATTCAATACAGGAAAGTGTAGAATCATGCATCTTGGCTACAGGAATCGGAGGGAAGGATACTGTATGGGGGGCAGAGATCTGGAGGTAACGGAACAAGAAAGGGACCTGGGTATCACTATATCGGGGGACCTGAAGGTGGAAAGGCAGTGCGGGAGGGCAGTGTCTAGGGGGGAGTGGAATGCTGGGATGCATCTGAAGGGGGATCACCAGTAGAAATAGAGAGGTCATAGTACCCTTGTACACCCATCTGGTTAGACCACATTTGGAGTACGGAGTCCAGTTCTGGAGGCCATACATCAAAAAGGATGTGGGGAGGTTGGAGCAGGTTCAGAGGAGAGTGACAAAGATGGTAAAAGGGTTGAGCCACCTATCCTATGAAGAAAGGTTGAGAGATCTAAACATGTACTCCCTGGAACAGAGGAGGGAGAGGGGGACATGATCGAAACCTTCGAGTACCTTAAGGGTATAAACAGGGTGCCAGTGGAAAGCATCTTCCAGATGGATAATCAGAGGACAAGGGGCATGGCTCATGGGGGTGCAGTTTAGGGATAACATTAGGAAATATTATTTCACAGAGAGAGTGGTAGAAAAGTGGAACAGACTACCAGAAGCGGTCGTTGGGAGAATAAACAGTGAAGGGATTCAAAAGGGCATGGGACAACTACAGGGGAGTGTTAAGGGTGGGGGGTGCAGGTCCAAGCAGATAGCTGGACAAATGGGCAGACTCGGTGGGCCCCGACGGTCCTTTTCCGCCTGAATCTATCTAGACCCCTACAGATTTCGTATAGAAGGGGTAAAAACTTAGAGGACTGCTTAGATAGCAGCTACCAAAGTAAACTCGAAAACACAATCCCCAGAAAGAAACAGGGCACAAAAAGATGTGGCATATGCAGAGTATGCTCCACAATAAAACACTGTATAGAATTCCTTAACCAAAGGACAGGTAAAATGGAGAAAATACCCTCTGCAATAGATTGCAATACTCAAGCAGTAGTTTATTGACTTAACTGATCATGTGGTGCCTTTTATGTGGGCCACACAAAATGCAAATTCAGGTTAAGGGTACAAGAACAACTACAAGCAATAAATAAAGCTAATCTTGAATATGCAATGGCGGCCCCCCATACAGGTCCCCACATAATACCACATATGTGGTACATGCTATAGGGGTAGAGGCAATTCCCTATAACATCAGAGGAGGGGACTTGGAAAATCTGCTTAGTAAAAAGGAAGAAAAAATTACTTAGCATAGTAATCTTGTTTCTTCCAAGTGATACTCAGGTATTCATAACTTTATGCAGTCAGCCTTCTAAGTGGAACTGCCCAGAGAGAATTTGGAACATAGGCAAATGATGGAATCTTTTGCATGAGTCACTTTTCAAATGCTGCCTTATACTAACTGCCTTTGTTCTAAGCCCCTCAGATTTCCTGGAAGCCTGGAAAGACAGGTCCATGGGATTAAGTGTAATAATGATAATTAAAATAATAATAGTAATAATAATAATAACAACACTATTTACCATAATAATAATAATGGAACTTCCTTAACACCCCCCAAAAAAGGGGCCTCCAACAGCAGGGCGTAACATATGAAAGGATACCCTTGGATGTCTAAATCACCTGAAAAAGGGAGGGGGACAACAACGTTGATCACAATCACAACATGTATGCCAGAAATAGCATTTATACCCCTGAGAGCACAGTATACAGGAGTGCGGAGGCCAAAGGTTCCAGAAGAAAAAATTACTCACCTTAGTAATTGTATTTCTTCTAATGGAGTCTTGCTGTATTCTGACAAGTTGCAGTTAGCTCCAGCTCTTGAACTGCCCCGGAGAGTGAAAGGTTAAATTCTATGCCAGGCATAGCACTTTGGGCTCGAGCTCGGTTGAAAACTCTGCCTGTGCCCTTTCAAACCCAACCCGTCAGATTCTTACGACCTAAAACTCACTGACTAAATGTGGAAATTGTAAAAACTCATAGTAGCGAACTGGCAACAAAGATTTTGGATTCCCCAAAAGACTCAAGTCGGGAAACCCAAAAAACCAAAACCAGATAATAAGAACAAAAAACCCTTAATTAAACAATTACAAAGCACCCCACACAAGGAATGGGGAAAAGACAACCCTTGAGGTGCAACACTGCACCTGCCCACCCATTTCCCAAAAACAGGTTCTGAGAGGGGGGGAGGGAAGGAGGTCGGAATACAGCAAGACTCCATTAGAAGAAATACAGTTACTAAGGTGAGTAATTTTTTCTTCAAACAACATGAAGTCTTGCTGTATTCTGACAAGTTGCAGACTACCATGCAGTACCTCCAAGGAGGAGGGACAGAACCTACTTTGGGAATAGGCTCTGAAGCACTGCAGTGCCAAACCTAGCATCACTCCTAGCCTGGATATCCAGAGAGTAATGCTTGGTGAAGGTATGAACTGATTTTTGGGTGGCTGCTTGACAGATTTCTAACAAAGGGATATCCCTAGCTGCAGCCAGAGATGCAGCTGTACCTCTAGTGGAATGAGCCCTCAGGCCTGAGGGTGCAGTTTTTCCCAGCTTTTCATAACAGAATTTAATACAGGACACGATCCACCTGGCAATGGCTCTCTTGGTGGCAGGTTTTCCCTTACGTACTTCCCCGTAAGTGAGAAACAACTGAAGGGAGCCAAACCTGTGACCCTTTGTACGTTCCATGTAGTAACTAAGGGCCCTTTTAACGTCTAAACTGTGTAGCTTCCGTTCCCCTGAGGAGGTATGATCACTGAAGAACACAGGAAGGGACATAGATTGATTTAAGTGGAAATCAGAAACCACTTTAGGTAGGAACCTTCTATTGGTTCTAAGGACCACCTTATCTCTATGGAAAGAGATGAAGTCAGGCTCCACTGACAGGGCTTGCAATTCACTGATACGTCTAGAAGAAGTAATAGCAACTAAAAACAGTTTTCCAAGTCAAGTACTTGAGCTCTGCTGAGGACATAGGCTCAAAGGGAGGTTGCATAAGCTGAGCAATACAAATATTCAAATCCCAGGCAGCGGCAGGATCCCTAAATGGGAGACTGGCATGAAGCAAGCCTTTGAAAACTTTACAGAATACAGGGTGAAATGACAGAGAGGAAGATTTCCCCACTGACAGGAATGCAGAAACAGCTGACAAATGAACTTTAAGAGTAGCTGGTTTGAGGCTTAGGTCATTAAGATGAACCATATAATCCAGAACTGTAGACAAGTCAGCAGTATCTGGGGATATGTGCTTCTCTGCACACCAAATGCTGAATCTTTTCCATTTGGAGTTGTAAGTTTTTCTGGTAGCTGGCTTTCGAGAAGCTTTGAGAATATCCAGAACCCCCTGAGACAGATGCAAATCTGCAAACTCTAACTCTTCAAGAGCCACGCCTTGATATTGAGAGACTAAAGATTGGGGTACAAATCCTCCCCTGAGAGGATGTTGACAGGTTGTATTTCCTGGGAAGAGACAGAGGAAGATGGACTGCTAGGGACAGCAACAGGGGATACCAAGGTTGCCTGGCCCAATCTGGAGCAATCAGAATCACTTTGCAAGACTGTGACCTTATCCTGACTAGAACTTTGAACAGTAGAGGGATGGGAGGGAAGGCACAGAGAAATTTCCCTTCCCAGTTCAAAATCAGAGCATCCAGAGGGACTGAGCCCAAGACTGGGGGTCTGCAACAAAACAGAGGAAGTTGGTGATTGTCTGGGGCTGCAAAGAGATCTATCTCTGGAGTGCCCCACCTTGAGAAAAATCACCTTCAATACCAAGGGATCCAGGGACCATTTGTGATGGCCGTGGGAAATTCTGCTCAATGCATCTGCTAGTACATTGTCCTTTTCTGGGAGGTGGACTGCTACTAGAGAGGTCTGTAGGGAATAAGCCAGGGACCATATTTTCATGGCCTCCGTGCACAAGGCCATGGACCGAGTGCCTCCCTGCTTGTTGATGTACCACATGGTGATAGTGCTGTCCGTCCTGACCTGAACCACCTTGTTCTGTACTGACTGAGAGAAAGCTTGTAGGGCAAGGAATACTGCCCTGAGCTCCAGAAGGCTGATGTGAAGAAGGGATTCCTGAGGGAACCACAGTCCCTGAGCAGTGAGAACCGCCAGATGGGCTCCCCAACCCAAAAGGGAAGCATCTGTGGTAATAACCACAGAGTGATTCAGAGACGAATGGAACACTCTGCTTCAGATTGTCCAGGTCCTGCCACCACTGAAGGGCCTGAATCAAGGTCTGAGTGACAGGAACTAGCGTGGTAAGAGGATCTTTCCTTTGGGACCAAAAGGCTCTCAGATGGAACTGAATGTCCCTCATCTGAAACCTGGCCCCTTGGACCACTGCTATGGAAGCTGCCATGTTGCCCAGAAGCTGCAGAAAATGCCTTGCTGGTCAAGAAACCAGAAGAAGAAAGGAAGAGGCCAGCTGAGAGGTGGCTTTTGCCCTTTCCAGAGGAAGGAAGGCTCTTGCCTTGAGGGTGTCCAACTCTGCTCCTATAAAAGTGAGAAGCTGTACTGGTTCAAGAACTGACTTGGGGAGATTGAGGAGGAACCCCAAGGAAGTGAGAACTTTCTGAGTAACCTGCAGATCTGACTTGACTTGGTCTGGGGACTGGCCCACAAGGAGCCAATCGTCCAGGTATGGGAAGATTGAAATCCTTTTTCTTCTTAAGAAGGCTACCACTACTGCTAGGCACTTTGTGAACATCATTGGAGCTGAAGTTAGGCCAAAGGGCACTGCTGTGAACTGGTAATGCCCTGAGGGTAATTTGAACCTGAGGTACTTTCTGTGGGAGCACCTGATGGGAATGTGAAAGTAAGCATCTTTGAGATTCAGGGAGGCTAGCCAGTCTCCTGGCCTCAGAGAAGGAAGAATTGTTTCCAGAGTCACCGTCCTGAATTTTGGCTTTACTAGGTGCTTGTTTAAGTATCTTAGATCTAGGATGGGTCACCAGTCCCCTATCTTTTTTGAGCTAAGGAAATACCTGGAGTACAGAACTTTGCCCCTGTATGGAGTAGGAACTCTCTCTATGACCTTTAAGAAAAAATTATTTACCTTAGTAATTATGTTTCTTCTATTGGAGTCTTCCTGTATTCTGACAAGTGCAGTTAGCCAAATCCTTTAAACTGCCCCGGAGAACAAAGGGTTAACATTTCTATGCAGAGCATAGAATGCTGAGCTCGAGCTCGGTTAATGTCTCTGTCCGTTTCCCTTTAAAAGCTAACCATCAGATTCTTACGAGCAACACTCTAATAGTATTCTATGTGGAAATTGTAAAAAAAATTTTAATAGCCAACTGGCAACAAAAAGTTTTGGACTACCAAAAGAAGACTCAAGTCAGGAAACCCAAAACTCAAAACCCAAACCAAAGAGGAATATAATAAAATAAACACCCACACAAAGAAGAGGGTATAAAAAGAGCACCCCTGCCCACCCACTTCCCAAAACCAGGTTCTGAGAGGGGAGGCAATGAGGGAGGTCAGAATACAGCAAGACTCCAATAGAAGAAACATAATTACTAAAGTGAGTAATTTTTTTCTTCAAACAACTTGAAGTCTCTATCTCTTCAAGAGCCATGCCTTGAGATTGAGAGATTGAAGACTGGGGTACAAATCCTCCCCTGAGATGATGTTGACAGGTTGTAATTCCTGGGAAGAGACAGGGGAAGATGGACTGCTAGGGACAACAACAGGGGGTACCAGGGCTGTCTGGCCCAATCTGGAGCAATCAGAATCACTTTGCAAGGTTGAGACCTTATCTTGACTAAAACTTTGAACAGGAGTGGGAAGGAGGAAGGCATACAGAAATTTCCCTTCCCAATTCAGAATCAGGGCATCCAAGGGGACTGAGCCCAAGACTGGGGGTCTGCAACAAAAAAGAGGAAGTTGGTGATTGCCTGAGGCTGCAAAAGATCTATCTCTGGGATGCCCCACCTTGAAAAAATCACTTTCAACACCTGAGGGTCCAGGGACCATTCGTGATGGCCCTGAGAAATCCTGCTCAGTGCATCTGCTAGCACATTGTCCTTCCCTGGAAGGTGGACTGCTATCAGAGAGGTTTGCAGGGAATAAGCCAGGGACCACAATTTCATGGCTTCCATGCACAAGGCTGTGGATCGAGTGCTTCCCTGCTTGTTGATGTACCACATGGTGGTGGTGGTGGTGTTGTCCATTCTGACCTGAACCACCCTGTTCTGCACTGATTGACAGAAAGCTTTCAGGGCCAGAAAAACTGTCCTGAGTTCTAGGAGGTTGATATGGAGAAGGGATTCTTGGGGGGACCACAGTCCCTGGGCAGTAAGGGCCCCCAGATGGGCTTCCCAGCCCAGAAGAGAAGCGTCCGTGGTAAGGACCACTGAACAAGGCTGAGTGGTAAAAGGAACCCCTTGTCTTAAATTGTCCTGATCCTGCCACCACTGGAGGGCTTGATCAAGGTCAGAGTCACTGGGATCAGTTTGGCAGGAATCCTTCCTCTGAGACCAAAAGCTTCCGATGGAACTGAATATCCCTCATCTGAATTCTTGCCCTTGGACCACTGCTGTTGAAGCTGCCATGTGGCCCAAGAGTTGGAGGAAATGCCTTGCTGGTCGAGATACCTGAAGGCTGAAGGAAGAGGCTAGTTCTATAAGAACCCTTGCCCTTTCCAGGGGAAGAAAGGCTCTTGCTCTGACTGTGTCCAGTTCTGCCCCTATAAAGGTAAGAAGCTGGACTGGTTCGAGAACTGACTTGGGAAGGTTGAGAAGAAATTCTAGAGAAGTGAGCACTTGCTGGGTCACTTGCAGGTGAGACTTGACTTGGTCTGGAGACTGGCCCACTATTAGTCAATCGTCCAGATATGGAAAGATGGAAATCTTTTGCCTTCTTAGAAAGGCAACTACTACTGCCAGGCACTTTGTGAAAACCCTTGGGGCTGAGGTTAGGCCAAAGGGAACTGCTCTGAACTGATAGTGGCCTGAGGGCAACTCGAACCTGAGGTACTTTCTGTGGGAGCACCTGATGGGAATGTGAAAGTAGGCATCTTTGAGGTCCAGGGAGGCTAGCCAGTCTCCTGGCCTTAGAGAGGGAAGGATTATTCCCAGAGTTACCATCTTGAACTTTGGTTTTAAAAGATGTTTGTTTAGATATCTTAGGTCTAGGATGGGTAGCCACTCCCCTGTCTTTTTTGGGGTCAGGAAGTACCTGGAGTATAGCCCTTTGCCCCAGTGTAGGGTAGGTACTCTCTCTATGGCTCTTAAGGCCAGAAGAGATCGAACCTCTGCCTGTAGTGCAAGGGTTTCTGAGAGATTTGCAGGTGGAAAAGATCTGGCTCTCATCTTTGGAAATTTTCTGAAGCTGAGAACCAATCCCTGGCTTACTAGAGGCAGTATAGAGCAGTGGTTTAAGGCTCTGAGCTGCAAATCTGGTGACATCCAGCACACCAGATGTGGGTTTGAATCACACAGCTTCCACTTGCATACTGTGTGACCCTGAGCAAGTCACTTAACTTCCCTGTGCTCCCAGATTGCACCTGTAAAAAAGCTTTCAGCTTAATGTGTCTCACCTGGTTAAATAACTAAAATAAAAAAAAAAATACTACTTCCAGGACCCACTTGTCTGATGCAACAGACATCCAGTCCTGACAAGGTAAGCCAGCCTGCCCCCTACTGGAATAGGAGAGTCAACCCGAGCAGGCCCATCAGGGTGTCTGCTTGGCAAGGGCCTTAGGATGAGGAGTGGATGCAGCCCTGCTCATCCCCCTTCTACCTCTCCCTCTGAAGAACCCCCTCTGTGAAAAGGAAGAAGAGGCTTGTGCTTGGTAAAAGGGCCTTTGAAAAGGCCTGCCCCTGCCCCTAGACTGCTGCCTTTGAGGAGTTGCCTGCCTCTCCTTGGCTTGAGCACTCCTGTACTCATCCATTTTCTTCATGTAATTCTCTGTCTGCTCCACAAACAGAGAATTACCCACTACAGGAAAATCCATGGCCTTAGCCTGGGTATCTCATAGAGGCTAGTACATCTGAGCCAAGCCATTCTCCGAAGAGCCACAGATGTAGTCATGACTCTTGATGACACATCATTAGAGTTCACAGCAGCATGAAACTGAACTTTAGATGCCTCAGTCCCATCTGCAGCCACTGCCTCCAGCTCCTTGGCTAGCTGGGGGGAGGCCTGTTTAGCCAGTGCCAGTACAGTGTCCCACCTGGACTTCTGGTACCTAGCTGTATAGGCCATATAATTTGCATGTCTGAGTCACAAGGAAGATGCCATGTACAGCTTTTTTGCCATGGCTTCAACCTTCCTAGAGTCTTTGTCTGGGAGGTGTGAAGCAAAGGGAATGCCTGCCTTATCATAGGCAGCAGCCTGCACAACCTCAACATGGCTGCATTGGTGGTATAACAACTCTCTTTCTGAGCCTGAGAGTGTATACCTCTTGTCCATTCTTCTGTTCACAGGAGGTATAGAATTGGGAGACTTCAGAATTTTTTGTGTCTGTTTCCCAAAAGATTTGTGGAGGGGAATAGACAGTCTCCTAGACTCTGAAATGTCCATCATTTTTACAAAATCAGGCTCCTCCTGATCCTCCATTGCCTCTTCCATAGGAAGCTAGAGGGTCTCAGCCACCTTTCTGTAGAACATAAAGTGGGAAGGGGACTCAGAAAGCCTAGGAGGGGATACACCTGAAGGTCTGTCTGGGGAGATGTCCGGTTCCACAGGCACATCTAGACTTTCACCATCACCATCATCATCTTCAAACTCCCCTTCCTCCTCAAACTCTGGTTCATAAAATTCTTCTAAAGTATAATCGTGAACCGGGGGAACCGACCAAACCGAGCCCCTGCCAAAAGGTGCCAGATCGGCCGGAACCGGGCGAAGTGATTCCACAATCCGAATCGCTCTGGCTATTTCTTCGGCAGTCGCAACATGGACTTCTGGATCCAAACTGGACGATTTTTCTTTGTGCTTTCTTTTAGTCGGAACCAACCCCTTGGGATCGGCTCTCCTTTTGCCCGAAGAAGTATTGCCCTGGTCAGAGGGCACTCCTACTGGTTCGGTCGGAACCGAACCAGGCTGGCCATCCGGGTCAGCGGACTTCTCGGCCTCCTTTTCCCTCAGTCTACCTAATCTCTTTTCAAGGGTAGATTTGGGAAAATTTTTGCAAATTTGGCAGTCTGAATCAAGGTGTTCAAACCCCAGACAATAAACACAGATGGTGTGGGGATTGGCCTTAGCAAAGACCTCCCCACACTCACTGCAGTGTTGAAACCCAGTGGGCCCAGTTTTTTTCTTGGTTTTGTCAGACACGGCCAACCTAACCAAACTTACCCTTTTTTTCGGCAACCGCCAGGCAAGACTCCCTTATCGGTTCCTAACCGTGTCACAGGTCTTGGGGAAAAAAAGTTTCAAAACATGTTTTTTTTAGAACCGATAAAGACCGGTAACCACACACTAAAGTTACACAAGAATTTAGCAAGTGATCGGTTCAGCCGAACCGATCCCCACTTTTTACAAGTTCCACACAGAAAACACAGCACAAAACCTATCTAGTACTCACGGTACCACAGACAGAGACTGAACCGACTATGCGGGAAACTTTTTCGGTTAGAAACCGACGAAAAAAACGACACTTCAACCGACTTTCGAACAGAGCTGCAGGAGAAATCTCCGGAGCGACTGTTCAGTGAGGCGGAGTAAAGAATCTGACGGTTAGCTTTCAAAGGGAAACAGACAGAGACATCAACCAACCTCGAGCTCAGCATTCTATGTTCTGCATAGAAATGTTAACTCTTTGTTCTCCGGGGCAGTTTAAAGGCTGGGTGGCTAACTGCACTTGTCAGAGTACAGCAAAATTTCAAGTTGTTTGAAAGCTAGTAGAAACAAAATTTCTGCCTCTAGGGCAAGGGTTTCTGATGTACTTGTAGGTGGAAAGGATTGGGTCTCAGTTTCGGAAAACTTTTGAAATTAAGAACCAGTCCCTGGCTTACAACCTCCAGGACCCACTTGTCTGAAGTAACAGACATCCAGTCCTGGACAAAGTAAGCCAGCCTGCCTCCTCCTACTGGAATGGAGGAGTCGACCCGGGCTGACATATCAGGGTGTCTGCTTGAAAGGAGCCTTAGGCTGAGGGGTGGATGCAGCCCTGTTCATCCCCCTTCTGCCTCTCCCTCTGAAGAACCCCCCCTGAGAAAAAGAAGAGGAGGCCTGTGCCTGGTAGAAAGGCCTATGAAAAGGCTGGCCCCTGCCCCTAGACTGCTGCCTCTGAGGAGTTGCCTGCCTCTCCTTGGCCTGACCACTCCTGTAAGTGGTCCTGTATTCATCCATTTTCTTCATGTAGTTCTCTGTCTGCTCCCCAAACAGAGAATTATCCACTACAGGAAAATCCACGGCCTTAGCCTGGGTGTCCTGCGAGAGGCTAGTACAACTAAGCAATGCCATTCTCCGAAGAGCCACAGATGTAGCCATGACTCTTGACACATCACTGGAGTCCACAGCAGCATAAAATTGCACCTTTGATGCCTCAATCCCATCAGCAGCCACCGCCTCCAGCTCCTTGGCTAGCTGGGGGGAAGCCTGTTTAGCCAGTGCCAGTACAATGTCCCACCTGGACTTCTGCTACTTGGCTGTGTAGGCCATATAATTAGCCTGTCTGAGTCCCAAAGATGATGCCAAGTACTGTTTCTTTGCCATGGCATCTATCTTCCTGGAATCTTTGTCTGGGGGGTGTGAAGCCAAGAGGATGTTTGCCTTGTCACAGGCAGCAGACTGAATTACTCCAACATAGCTGCATTAGTGGTAAAGAAAATCTGTATCCGAGCCTGACAAGGTATACCTCTTGTCCATTCTTTTGTCAACAGGAGGTACCGAATTAGGAGACCTAAGAATTTTTAGTGTCTATTTCCCAAATGACTTATGGAGGGGAAAAGACAGTCTCTTAGACTCTGGGATGTTCATCATCTCTATGAAGTCAGGCTCCTCTTAAACCTCTACAGCCTCCTCAACAGGAAGCTGGAGGTTTGAGCCACTTTTCTGTAGAACAGAAAGTGGGGAGGGCACTCAGAAAGCCTAGGAGGGGAAACACCAGATGATCAGTCTGGGGAGATGTCCGGTTCCACAGGCACATCCAGATTTTCACCATCGTAATCATCCTCTTCAAAATCCCCCTCCTCATCAAACTCCGGTACATAAAAATCTTCAGGGGTACAATGCTGAACTGGGGGAACCGACCGAACTGAACCCCTGCCAGAAGGCGTCGGATCGGTCGGAACCGGACGAGGCGACTCCACAATCCGAATCGCTTTGGCTATTTTTTCGGAGGTCAGAACATGCAGCTCTGGATCTGAACTGGCCGATTTATCCTTTCTTTTTCTCTTTGTAGGAACCGATCCCTCAGGATTCGCTCTCCTCTTGCCCGAAGGAATATCACCCTGGTCAGAGGGCACTCCTTATGGTTCGATCGGAACCGAACCGGGCTGGCCTTCCGGGTCAGCGGATTTCTCGGCCTCCTTATCCTAAGTCAACCTAACCTTTTCTCCAGGATAGACTTAGGGAATTTTTTACAAATTTGGCAGTATGAATCGAGGTGGTCAAACCCCAGACAATAAACACAGGTGGTGTGGGGATCGGCCTTAGCAAAGACCTCCCTACACACACTGCAGTGTTGAAACCCAGTGGGACCATTTTTTTTCTTGGGTTTCTCAGACATGGCCAACCTAACCAACCTTCCCTTTAAACGGCAACCACCAGGCAAGAATCCCCTATTGGTTTCTCACTGTGTCACGGGTGATGGAAAAAACTGCTAAATTAAGGGTTTTTTTTAAACCGATACAGACCGGTAACCACACACAAACTTTTTTTCTTTTAAGGTTTTACTACAGGATCGGTTCTGCTGAACCGATCGAAAATGTTTCACAATTTCCACACAGCAACTACTAATCTAAGTACTTATGGTACCACAGACAGAGTCTCGAACCGAAAAACGGAATGAAAGTCGGACTAAAACCAAAACTTTAACTGCGATTGAACTGAGCAGAAGGAGAAATCTCCGGAGCGACTGTTTAGTGAGACGGAGTAAAGAATCTGATGGTTTAGGTTTGAAAGGACACAGGCAGAGTTTTCAACCGAGCTCCAGACCAACGTTCTATACCTGGCATAGAATTTTACCCTTCACTCTCCGGGGCAGTTCAAGAGCTGGAGCTAACTGCAACTTCACCTAAACCCCTCAGATTTCTCTCTCTGCCTGTTAAGACTAGATGCTCAGAGATCCTCTCCTCATCATCTTTTGTTCTGACATGAGAAACCTTACAAAATATTATAAGTATTCTTTACATTTCATTTGCTGCCTTTTGCTTTTTGTAATTTTAGGTAAACCCATAGTTTTAGTGTTTAAATTGTACGTTTTCTCGGTTTCTCCCGGTTTGGTATAACCAGGGTCAAACCGAGGTTTATTTTATATTTATTGGAGTTTTCTGATTAAAAAAACTCCATTAGTTATGTTTAATTTTATTAAATTAGCTTGTTTTAAGAACCGCTAATACTCATTACTGAACCGATAGCCTTGGTTCATTTAATCTCGGTTCCCGGGTCCCGATCGGTTCCGGAACCGACCGCAACTGCTAAATAAATTTTAAATTAAAATATTTTTTAGTGGTTGCAACTGTTATTCATTTTACATTGAAAATGTCATAAAACCAAGAAGAAACTGATGATCCCGGGTTCAAACCTTGTATTCCGTGTGGTGAAATTTTGTTAAGGCAAACATTCTCTTGTTTTGCCTATCTGGACATTAACATTTAAAAGCAGAGTGAAATCTACATTATATGTCCTGAAAAAAACTACTGAAATGCCTAGATAAGGTAAAAGAAAACAACAAAAAAAAAAACTATCACAACCAAAGGGTCCCTTGAGCTCTAACCAGCTGATACCCTAAGTTATTGTGGGTGACTCCACAAGTACTGTAACTGCTACCCTGAGATGGGCATATAAGCAGTTTTTAAGAGGCTTGTTGAACCCGCTGACTCCCTGGTTCCCTCTGAAATTGAAGAAAACTAAGCACACAGAACCCCCTGCTGACAGCATTTTGGGGACTTCTGTGCCTGTTACAAAGCCTTCCAACTCCTTCAAAGTACTTGCCAAGACAGGTAAGTTGCTTCCCTTGGCTATGATCACCTAAATGAATATTGTGAAATTTGCAAACTTTCCTGGGGGAAAAGTGTAAAGAAATGCCTGGAACGGCTAAAGAAAACACTTTCAGGCTTGCAAGGGCTGGCTGTCTCTCAGCAGCAGACCTTTGCAAAGCAGTCTTCCTAATATTTAAAAGGAAGAATATGTAATTATTATGAAATGGAGGAGAACCTATTGAATCTGAGGTTTCCTCTGAACACGAGTTTGTCTCTCCCCACAGAACATCTGAGGATTATTCCTCATTCTTCACATAGGTGAGAAAGATTGGGCTGACATCCACTAAAAGCTTCCCATTCTTGTGAATAAAATTCTTCAGGGAAGATACTTTAAAGATTTTACAAACTCTAAGCTCTGTTCCCCCCTCTGAATAAGAGGGTATTTAAGAAATATCAGCTTGACAGGGAGGGAACTGAAATTTATTCCCCCAACCGGTCCACCAAGGAGTGGTTAACGTAACAGTCCATGACAAGGCAAATATACCCCTGGCATCCTATCCTCTTAACAAGGATTCCAGGAAAAATTGACAACATGTCTTAAAAAGAGATATTTATCAGGTTCCTTGGCCATCAGGCAGGCATAGACTTTTCAAGCCTATGTCAATGCCAAAGTCACTATGGTAGTCAGCTCCTGCTATGTCAGCCAAGGCCCAGACTCCCCTGTCAGATGATCTAGCTGAAACGGCTAAATTTGGTTTGGGAGCAGCCAAATAACAGTTCAAGTGGCTGCTGCCAGATGGATGGCAAGTACAGTGGTTCAGAGGAGGTTTGCCTGGCTGCGGCTCACAGACCTCAATAAGGATACCCAAACTAAGTTACAGACTTTCCAGTCGAAGGTAATTCCTCTTTGGAGAAAGAGAAAGACTTACATGTAAAAGGTGGATGGATATATACACCACAGCAAGCCCCCTTTTTTCTATCAGGCTGGGGCTGCAACTCAGTATCAGTAGTACCCACAACAGGGGTATTTCTGGCACCACAGACAAGTGGTCCTGGATGTAGTGAGTCAGTGATCGTCTCTGAACTCAAATTCCTTCCACTAACAACAGTGGAAAAAGGACTAGAAAGGTTGCAAAAGAGACCAAATAAGGGCACTTCAGGTTCTGACCAGCCAACACCCTCCAAATCTGCATGTGAAACTGCTGTCTCTTACACACAACTGAGAAGGGCGATTCAGGCTTTTTTTTTTTTTTTAAAAGGCGGGGTGAGTGGTCCGGCTGTCTGTCCGGTTCCCTCCACAAAAACCAAAAAGACAAAGCATGTCAAACCCCAGGAAAAACCTAAAGGGGTTACTGGCATCACTGTACTTAAATTATTTCCACACTCCCGTAAGGGAGGCTCACAGAAAGTACTTCAGGTTCAGACTCTCAACAGGTCACTCTCTAGGAGTGTGCACAGTGGTTGGATCACCTTCAAAGATAAGGTGTCACAGTTTCCCCATATCTAGATGACTGGCTGGTTGTGACATAATCACTCCAGTAAGCGAGTCTGCAACTCATCTAGGGTCTCCTGGACTCTCTAGGGTCCTTGATAAATCTAAAGAAAGTCTTTTAAAACTAATTCTAGTAACAAGGACATTGTTACAGGCCTCCAATGGAGGAAAAGAGGGAACCAGTCTAAGGGAGGGGCTTTTTTTTTTTTTTTTTTAGCAAGAGCCCTTATCAGTTGTCTGACAACAGATGCATGCCTACTAGAGTGGGGCTCCTATCTGGGGGTTCACACCACCCAAGACACATGGTCAAGTGCAGAGTCACTCCTGCACATAAACCTGCAGGGGCTAAGAGTAGTGTTGCTGCGCTAAAGGTCTTCACACAACTACTACAAAGGTGGTACAGGTCAGAACAGACAATACCACCACAATGTATTACATACATAAATAGGGAAGGGACAAGGTTAAGCCCTCCCTGCTCAGGACTTATGAAATATGGAGTCTAGCATGCTCCATGGGTCCCTGCAGGATGTTCATCTGCCAGGTAGGGACACTACTTTGGCAGATACCTTGACTCAGATCAACCAGTCCCATCAGGAATGGGCTTTGAATAGTCAGGTGGTGCAAGTTATCTTCAGGAGGTGGGGCATACCAGAGGTAGACTTGTTCGCATCCCACCACAACCACCACCTGCCACAGTGCTAAGTCTATCAGATCCGGGACCAGTCCTCCTGGATTCTCAGGTTCTGAGTTGGCTGGGGAAGCATCTGTACGCTTTTCTTCCTTCCTTTTGGCATACAGTGCATTTCTCAAGCTCAGGCCCCAGCCAGCATCAATGGTCTTGATAATGCCAGACTGGGCCAAGCAGACATGGTTCTCTCTGCTACTACCCATGTCTGGTTCCAAGCCAATACACCTCTTCTCAGAGGCACAACCTGCTAACCTCCAACCAGGGAGGCTTCTGTACCCAAACCTTGGGTCACTCAGGCTCAAGTCACGCCTCTTGGGAGCCTACTGTACAATATGCAGCCTTGCATCTTGTTCACAGTGTCTAGACATTGCATGTGGTTACAGGAAGCCCTCCATTAGGAAACTATGTGCTTCAGAAGGGAAAAGGTTTACTATTGGTGTTCAACCAAAAAACAGTTTCTAGCACATGCTTGGGTCAAGCAGTGCTTGACTAACTTACCTATTTGTATTCATTGGACTTGCAGCCCAGCATCCTCAAAGTCCACCTAATTGCAGTATCTGCTTGCATATTAGCTGGACAAAATGTCTTAATGGCCCCAGATCCTAGCCTCAAAGAAGTTCTTTTAGGGCCTGGCACATATCAGCACAGGCTGGTGTTCCAGATGTGCTGGACTATTTTACCTATTTGCTTTCACTGGGCTTGCAGACCAGTACCTTAAAGGTACACGTGGTCTCAGTATCTATTTACTTCTCAGTTGGACAGAATGTTTTTTTCAAGCCTCAGACCCTGTCTTCAAAGGGTTCTTTAAAGGCCTGGTCCATTTGTACCCCCTCACAGGGAACCGGCACCAGCATGGAACCTAGATGTGTGCATGGTTAGGCTCATGGGTCCCCCTTTTTGAGCCTGTGTTTTCAGCTTATTTGAAATATCAAAAAAAATATATATATATATATATATACTTATACTTTTTCCCTTGTGGTAATGATTTCTGTCACAAGAATCAGTGGCCTCAAGTCTTCTCTGCATTGAACAGGACCACATTTCATTCCACAGAGACAAAATTATTCTGGGAACAAATAAGAAGTTTCTCCTTTAAATGACTTTCAATTCCCATTTGAATCAAACCATTATACATATATACACAGGTAGTGATAGCAGATAAGGTCCTACAGTCCATCCAGTCTGCCCATCTTATCTTTTTCATTGAACATTGTAGTTCTGGTGAAAATAGTCTTCATGGTCTGGATGTCAAAGAAGCTTTTAGCTATTACTTGACAACCATTGAAGTCCATAGGCAGGACAGAAAACAGCTGTTCCTGACCTATGAGAATGTGGGAAAGGGTAACCCAGCATCAAAAAGTTCAATTTCTCACTGGATAGTACAGCTTTTTCAGTTTTTTTTTGTTTTTTTTTTAATTGTAAGCCTGGAAAGGAACCCCAACAGGGTTGAGGGCCCATTCCACAAAGGGCACAGCTGTTACTATAGCAGCTGTCAGGGATGTTCCCCTGGTGGACATCTGTAAAGTAGCTACCTGGAAAATAGTACACACCTGTACAAAGCATTACAGTCTGGATATTCTCCCCAGGGGTGATGCCAGGTTTGGCACAGCAGTCCTGCAAAGTCTGTTCCCAAAATAAGGTTCTGTGCCCACCTCCAAAGGTACTGCTTAGTAGTCTGCATAAAGTTATGAATACCTGAGTATTACTGGGGTTAGAAGAAAAAATTACTTACCATAGTAATCTTGTTTCTTCCAAGTGATACTCAGGTATTCATAATTTTCCCACCCTACCTCCCCTTCAAACACCATGAAGTCTTTCTGTATTCTGACAAGTTGCAGTATCTAACTCTATCCCTATGAAAGTGAGGAGTTCTTCTGGTTCCAAAACTGACTTTGGTGACTGAGAAGGAATCCCAGAGAACTGAGCAAATCTTGAGTGACTTGTAGAGCTGGGGAGTTGTACTGGTTCGAGAACTGACTTTGGCAGACTGAGAAGGAATCCCAGAGAACTGAGCAAATCTTGAGTGACTTGTAGAGCTGACTTGACCTGGTCAAAGACTGTCCTACAATGAGCCAGTCATCCAGGTATGGGTATAGAAAAATCCCTTGCCTTCTGAGGAAGGCCACTACTACTGCAAGGCACTTTGTAAACACTCTTGGAGTGGATGTTAGGCCGAAAGGCACGGCTCTGAACTGATAATGGCCTGAAGGCAACTCAAACCTGAGGTACTTACTGTGGGAGCACCTGACAGGAATGTGGAAATAGGCATTCTTGAGGTCCAGGGATGCAAACCAATCCCCTGACCTTGGAGAGGGAAGAATTACTCCCAGAGTCACCATTTTGAACTTTGGTTTTAAGATGTGTTTGTTCAAATACCTTACGTCTAGGATAGGTCGCCACTCCCCTGTCTTTTTTGGGGTAAGGAAATTATCTGGAGTACAGACCTTTGCCCCTGTGTGGAGTAGGAACTCTCTCCACGGCTCTCAGAGCCAGCAGAGAGGAAACCTCTGCTTCTAGAGCAATGGTTTCAGAGGTGTTTGCAGGTGGAAAAAAACCTGACCCTCATTTTTGGAAACTTTTTGAAACTGAGGGCTAGTCCCTGGCTTGCTACCTCCAGGACCTACTTGTCTGAGGTAACAGAATTCCAGGCCTGGAAGTAGTAAGCCAGCCTGCCACCTACTGCAACTGGGGGGGGGGGGTCGACGCGGGCTGACACATCAGGGTGTCTGCTTGGCAGAAGCCTTGGACTGGAAAGAGGATGCAGCCCTGCTCGTCCCCCTCCTGCCTCTCCCTCAGAAGAACTCCCTCTGTGGGAAGGGAGAGGAGGCCTGGGCTTGGTAGAAAGGCCAGTGAAAAGGCCTGCCCCTGCCCCTAGACTGCTGCTTTTAAGGAGTGGCTTGCCTTTCTTTGGCCTGTGCACTCCTGTAGGTGGTCCTGTACTCATCCATTTTCTTCATGTAAGCATCTGTTTGTTCCCCAAACAGAGAATTACCCACCACATGGAAATCCTAGGTGTCCTGAGAAAGGCTAGTGCATCTGAGCCAAGCAAATCTCCTGAGAGATACAGATGTAGCCATGACTCTCGATGCCACATCGTTGGGAGTCCACAGCAGCATGGAATTGCACTTTGGATGCCTCAATCCCATCAGCAGCCACCTCCTCCAGCTCTTTGGCTAGCTGGGGGAAGGCCTGTTTAGCCAGTTCCAGAACCGAATCCCACCTGGACTTCTGGTATCTGGCTGTGCAGGCCATATAATTAGCCTACCCTAGTCCCAAGGAGGACACCAAATATTGTTTCTTGGCTGTGGCATCCACCTTTCTGGAGTCTTTATCTGGGGTGTGTGAAGCCAAAGGTATATTAGCACTGTCACAGGCTGCAGCTTGCACTACCCCGACATGGTTGCAATGACTGAACAAAAACTCTGTACCTGAGCATGATAGCATATACCTCCTGTCCATTCTCTTATCCACAGGAGGTAAACAAGTTGGTGTCTGTAAAATCTTTTTTGTCTGTTTCCTCAGGGATTTATGGAGGGGAACAGACAACCTCTTGGACTCTGGGATGTCCATCATCTCAACAAAATCAGGCTCTTCTTCCTCATTATCAGCTTCTACCATAGGGAACTGAAAGGTTTCAGACACCTTTTTGTAAAACAAATCGTGAGATGGGTACTCAGAAAGCCTTGGAAGGGAGACATTGGAGAGTCTGTCTGGGGAGATGCCCGGTTCAATGGGCACATCCAGACCTTCAAAATCACTGTAGTCGTCGTCATCATCATCTGGTTAACTCTTCGTCCCCCTCCCACTCCAATTCATAATAAACATCCAGATCATAATCCGATGGAGTCAGATCTGACTGAACCGAGTGCCTAACCAGCAGCACCAGTTCGGACGGAACCAGGCGAAGGGATTGCACTATACTGATCGCTTTGGCTATTTCTTCAGCGGTTGGAGTATGGGGTGCTGGATCCGAGCCGGCTGACTTTTTTCGCCTTTCTGACAGAACTCAGCCCTCGGGGTCGGTTCTCCTTTTGCCTGAGGACGTATCACCCAGGTCAGTGGGCACCTCCTCAGGTTCGGTCAGAACAGAACCAGGCTGGCCATCTGGGGCAGCGGACTTCTCAGTCTCCTTTTCCTTTAGCCTACCCGATCTTTTTTCCAGAGTGGCCTTAGGAAGATTTTTACAAATTTGGCAGCCTGTTTTGAGGTGGTCAAACCCCAGAAAATAAACACAGATAAGGTGGGGGTCAGACTTGGCAAAGGCCTCCCGACACTCTGTACAGTGTTGAGACCCAGTGGGATTGTTTTTTTTCTTGGGTTTCTCAGACATGGCCAGACTAGAAAAAATTACCCTTAATAGCTTTCAGCCAGGTAATACAGCCCTATCAGTTACCAACCGTGTCATGGATTATGTAAAAGAAACTGACAGGAACTGGCACACAACTAAATTCCCAGAAAATAAAATTCAACACACAAGGTCGGTTCCCAACCAGACCGACCGAAGATTTCAATTTCCACAGTAGAAAAAAACAATATCACAGTTCACTACCTATCTACACTACTTACTGTACCGTACAGGCTTGAAACTGAAAATAAATAAATCGGTTGAAAAACCGGCGCGTTTTGAAACTTCACCGAACCAAAGCGAAGAAGCAATCTCCGGAGCAACTTCACAGTTAGGCGGAATAAAGAATCTGATGGTTACACTCTGAAGTGCCACAGACAGAGGTTTGAAAACTGAGCTCGAGCTCAACATTCTATGCCTGGCATAGAAATTAACTCTTTCCTCTCTGGGTCAGTTCAAGTGCTGGGGCTAACTGCATGTCAGAATACAGCAAGACTTCATGTTGTTTGAATTTCTGCTTCTAGGATACAGTTAGCAAATGCCTTTAGTAAAAACACTGAAAAATACTTTTTAATGCAGGATGTGGACAGAATGGTGCTGTGATGACTGTGGTGAGCTAGTCACTGCCAGTCATTATTTGCAGATATAAGTCTATTATATGTTTTTTTTATGTGATTTTGTGTATGTTAAATGCCAGTGTTAAGAAAAGGGGTCATACAGAAAGACAGAATGGATTTTTCAAAGTGTCTGATATTCATCTGTGACCTAAGAACCAGCTGCTTGCCAGGAAGCTAACTTATACTCCAACAGTAGTGGAAATGCCTTGTAAACTTAATTGAGGGAAGCAAAGATAGTAAAAAGTCAGGAAGTAAACCTCTGCTCTTCAAAGGCAGGATGCTTGGGAACCAGGGTCTAGGAAGCAGCCATTCTTGACAGGCTGGTGTGAGTTGTCCTACAAGTGTTATATTGTAAGGCAGTGAGACATGAAAGGTACCGATTCTGAGATGTTAATGTGCTGGGAAGTTGTGACAGAAGGACCTAGATAAGGAATAACAATAATTCCCTATACATCTGGGAAAGCGCAAGAGTGACATCTACTGGCCTAAAACTTAGGACCAGACCAGGAATTTTGGCACTATTTAAGGAGCTCTGAAACCACAGCAATCTCTCTCATTGTTTCCTGGAGCATTTCAACAGACCCACTTCCTGACAAGACCAGAATAAACTGCCAACAGACACTGAAAGCCAGTGGCTGAAAAGGAAGGAAATTATTTTCCAGACTTCACTTATTCTTCTGGTCTTCAATTCTCTAAGAACTTAAGGTAGAAATTAGATAAAAGTTATAGTGTGTTTTCTTGTACCTGTCCACTTTTATTTGTGTTATTCTGTGACCACATTTATGAATCTTTTAGTTGAAAATGGATGATGATTATTTAAGTATTAAAAAAAAAATTGTTTTTTAAGAAAACCTGCCTGAGCGAGACTTTTATATTGTGTGTGATTGTGGGATATTTATTAAATAATCTGTGACAAACTGTTATTACTAAAGGAGTCCCACCATAAGCTACCAATCGAGCAAGGATCTGTAAGGGAAATCTGGGTAAAGATAGGGAAAATACAAAAGTCTCAGAAAAGAGTCTGTGGGGATTTGAACCAGGCTGTTGCATGCCCTGTGGGAGAAGACAAAATCAGGGTCACAAGGCTACCCCAAAGAGATTGTGATGCCTGAACCTGCCCCCTTTGTGCAACAACCAAGAAGGGTTCTTATTCATTTGGCTACACAACTTGAGACTGGTATTGCACCCTTAACCAGAGTCTAAAGAGGAAGCCCTGGGACCTCATAGCAGGTGTTCAGTCATGAACTCAGCAAGCAATCTAGGAGAACATAAGGGGGGGGGTACGCTTATGTCCCCCCTGGTCACAGAGTGCACTTAGGGGTGGGCACTGTGAGCTCAGTGGACCTGACCCCCAGGAGTGGTTTCGTGACAATGATGTCACTGCCTCACCAGTCTTAACAGTGTGTACTGCAGCAGGTGAGAACAGCTGGGTTGTGCTGATTGGAATTTTATTATACTGTAGGGGAAAAAAGAAAACATTACTTACCATAGTAATCTTGTTTCTTCTAAGGGAATCTTACTGTATTCTGACAAGGGCAATATGGTCTCACCATAGGACTGCCCCAGAGCCAAAATGGTTAATAGAACCTATGCTAATAGTGGAATGTTAGGCTTGAGCTCGGTTTTCAAATCACTGTCCTTGATTGCACTTCCTGCAACTGTCAGATTCTTACGAAGCATACAGAAGCTAATACTAACTAACCAACTAAGTTTACTACCCCTAAATGTCCCTATTAGGGGAACAAAAAACTCAAACAACAGGAGACATCTCTAAGACTCAAGTCAACTGATGCCCAACAAACTAATAAGTACCCACAGGTTTCCAACATCAGTAACACAGGAGTGATCAGAGCCCTGAAGGTCCTAGCAGGGGAGGAAGGGTGGGAGCTCAGAATACAGTAAGATTCCCTTAGAAGAAACAAGATTACTATGGTAAGTAATGTTTTCTTCAAACCCCAGGAAATCTTACTGTATTCTGACAAGTGCAGACTACCCAAGCAGGGCTTTTAGAGGCAGGCAGAGGGCCTATTTTGGAAACAGGCTCTGCAGAACTGCTGTGCCAAACCTAGCATCACTTCTGGCCTGGGTATCCAGGCAATAATGCTTGGTAAATGTATGAACTGCTTTCCAGGTAGCTGCCTCCCAGATTTCCAACAAAGGAACATCTCTGGAAGCTGCTATAGATGCAGCAGTCCCCCTAGTAGAATGGGCCCTAAGCCCTTGTGGGGGCTGCCTACCCACCTTGTCATAACAGAATTGTATACATGAGACGATCCATCTTGCTATGGATCTCTTTGTGGCAGGTTTACCCTTGCCAACCTCTCCAAAGGTCAGAAAGAGTTGGGTTCTATCCCCTCTGTGACCCTTTGTGCGATCTAGATAGTAGCTAATAGCACTCTTGACATCCACGCTATGTAACCTATGCTCACCTGAAGAGGAATGATCAGTGAAGAAAACTGGCAAGGTGATGGACTGATTAATGTGAAAGTCGGATACCACCTTAGGAAAAAATTTGTTATTCGTCCTGAGTACCACCTTATTCCTGTGGAAGGCCACTTAATTGGGCTCCATGGACAAGGCCTGAACTTTACTAATCCTTCTAGCAGAAGTAATAGCCACTAAAAACACAGCTTTCCAAGTTACATACTTAAGGTCAGCTGAAGACATGGATTCTAAAGGAGGCTGCATAAGTTGTGCTATGCAAATATTTAGATCCCAATCCGGGGTAGGGGTCCTATGAGGAGGGTGCAAATGCAGTAATCCTTTAAAGAACTTACGTAAAACTGCATTCAAGGCCAAAGAGGAAGGTTTACCTGCTGACAGGTAAGCAGATACTGCATCCAAATGAACCTTCAAAGTAGAGGTCCTGAGACCTAGGTAATGAAGATGGGTAAGATAGTCAAGAACTGCTGATAAGCCAGCCTGGGTATGATCCAAATTTTTGTCTCTGCACCAGAAAGAAAATCTTCTCCACTCAGAACTATAAATCTTTCTAGTAGCAGGTTTTCTGGATACCCTAAGGACCTCCATTACCCCCTCTGAGAGAATCAAATTTGCATACTCTAGGTCCTCAAGAACCAGGCTTTGAGTCTGAGGGACCGAAGGTTGGGATAAAGGATCCTGCCCTGGGAGGAGGTAAGCAGACTGTGCCTCCTGGGTATGCTGATTGGCCTGGCTACCGATAGGGACAGGACTAGGGAATACCATGGTTGCCTGGCCCAATCTGGGGCAATGAGGACCATTGTGGCTGATTGTGTCCTGAGCTTGTTCAGAACTCTCAGTAACAATGGGAAGGGAAGGAAGGCATACAAGAACTTCCCTGTCCAATCCAGGATCAGTGCATCCAGCAGTACTGTGCCCCTCAGTGGAGGTCTGCAGCAGTACAGAGGGAGCTGGTAGTTGTCTGGGGAAGCAAAGAGGTCTACCTCTGGAGTGCCCCACCTTCTGCACACCAACTGTAGTACTTGCTTGTTGATGGACCATTCGCAATAGTTCTGATTTATTCTGTTTAGTGCGTCTGCCAGCACACTGTCCTTCCCTGGAAGGTGGATTGCTGGCAGTACAATGTTTAGGGAATAGGCCACGGTCCATATTCTCATGGCTTCTGTACACAGGGGTGTGGACCTTGTGCCTCCTTGTTTGTTGATGTAATACATTGTGGTCATGTTGTCTGTCCTGACCTGGACCACTTTTCATGCACCATATTGGTGAATGCCTGAACTGCCAGAAACACTGCTCTGAGCTCCAACAGGTTGATGCGCAACAATGACTCCTGCTTCAGCCATGTACTGTGAACAGTGTGCTCCTCTAGATGTGCTCCCTACCCTAGAAGGGATGCATCTGTAGTGAGCACCAGAGATGGTTGTTCTTGTAGGAATGGGACCCCTTGCCTGAGGTTTCCCAAGTCCTGCCACCACTGGAGCGCCTGCACAAATGTTTGAGTGACTGGGACCAATTTTGACAATTTGTCCTTTCTTTGGTGCCAGTAATGTTTGAGATGATATTGAATATCCCTCATCTGAAATCTTGCTCATGACACTGTGGCAGTTGAAGCTGCCATGTGGCCCAGCAACTGAAGAAAATGCCTGGCCAGCCTGAGGCTGTGAGGTTTGAAAGAACCTACCAGCTGGCTGAGAGTGTCTGCCCTCAGCTGAGGAAGAAAAGTCCTTCCTCTGACTGAATCCAATTCTGCCCCTATAAATTCCAGGAGTTGTACTGGTTGCAGTACTGACTTCTGCTGGTTTATCAAGAAACCTAAAGACTGTAACAGTTTCTGTGCCAATTCCAGAGACTGCTTGACCTGTTGGGGAGAATTTCCCACTAAGAGCCAATTGTCCAGGTATGGGAAGACTGTCACCCCCTGCCTGCGTAGGTGTGCCACAACTACTGCGAAGCATTTTGTTAACACCCTTGGGGCAGAGGTAAGGCCGAAAGGCATGTCTCTGAACTGGTAATGGCTTGATGGAAGCCTGAACCTCAGGAGCTTTCTGTGAGAGTGTCTTATGAGGATATGGAAATAAGCATCCTTTAGATCCAGAGATGCCAACCAATCCCCTTGTCTTAAAAGTTGGCAGAACCATTTTTAAGGAGATAGTTTTGAATTTTGGTTTCAGTAAATGCCTGTTTGGGTACCTGAGATCCAATATGGGTCGCCACTCCCCTGTTTTCTTGGTTGTAAGGAAGTATTTGAGTAAAGGCCCTTTCCTTTCTGTAAGAGAAGAACTGGCTCCACTGCTCCTAGTGAGAGCAGATTTAGCACATCTTTTTCCAGCAACAATGTCTCGGGGGTGGGGGGAGGAAGGTAGAAAAACTCTTGTCCTCAGTCTTGGTCTGACTTTGAAACTGAGTGCAAGGCCCTGACCCACTACCTCCAGGACCCACCAACCTGTAGTGATGGACTGCCATTCCTGGAGATAGTGGGTCAGCCTGCCCCCTACTGGTCCTAGGGAGATGACCCAAGCAGATCCCGCAGGGTGTCTGCTTAGTCTGAGGTACTGACTGGATGCTGGGGCTAGAACGGTTAGTGCCTCTCCTGCCCCTGCCTCTGAAATAACCTCTCTGTTGTTGATACTGTGGCTATGCCTGAGGCTGAAAGAAAGGCCTATGAGGTTTGCCCCCAAGACCCCTAGCATGCTGCTTTTGTGGGGAAGAAGCCTTCTCCTTAGCAGCAGCACTCTGGTATGCTGTTTTGTATTCGTCCATTTTCCTCATGTAAGCCTCAGTCTGCTGTCCAAACAGAGACGAAGGCTCACATGGGAAGTCCATGGCCTTGGACTGAGTGTCTTGGGTCAGACTGGTAGTCCTAAGCCAAGCAAATCTTCTCAATGACACTGAGGAAGCCATCTGCCTGGCTGCAGTATCACTGCTATCCACAGCCATTCTGAACTGGACTTTGGAAGCCTCTATCCCTCTCTTGGCAGCTTCCTCCAGATCTGTAGTTATTTGTGTTGGCACTGACTTAGTAATCTGTAAGACAGTGTCCCAGAGTGTCCTTTGAAACCTGGCAACACAGGCCATGTATGAAGCCTGCCTAACTGCCAGTGAGGAACCCAGACATATATTTTTTGCAATAGAATCCAACTTTCTGGAATCCTTGTCAGAAGGATGGGATGCCAGGGGAATACCTGCTTTATCACAGGCTACTGCCTGTACCACACCCTCATGGCTAGGGTGGCCAAACAGACACTCGGCCCCACCCTTAGCCACCCAATATTTCTTATCCACCTTTCTATCAACTGGCGGAATAGAAGTAGGGGTATGCAGGATTTTCATCACCTGCTTCTTTAAGGACTTATGGATGGGGAGCAAAACCCTTTTCGGAGCCTGAACATCCATCATGTCCCTGTAGTCCTGTTTCTCCTCCTCATCGGTTGATTCCCGCGTGGGGAGGTCCAGGGATGAAGCCAACTGTTTAACAAATTTGAAATGAGAGGAAAAGTCATCGGTTCCCTTGTCAGAGGAGTCGGGATGATGAGGATCCGGTGAAATGTCTGGGTCAATGGCTTCACCATAATCCTCATCCTCAAAATCATCAGCATCGTCAAAATAATCCTCCTCAAAAGTGTCCACCTCTAGTTCCAATGAACAGGGTACCAGAGTGGAACTTGAGGCATCCAAACGCGGTCGCTTCTGAACCTAAACCGGTGTTACCGGTTGAAGAGAGTGAATTATTTTGATAGCATTTGCCATCTCCACAACGGATCGAACCGGAGTACTCAGTTGCGGTTCAACCGCTGAATGCTTTTCTTTCCTCTTTCTCTTACCTACGGCTGCCAGGTTAGCGGCAGGGTCAGCAGGTTTCTTTTTGGTGGAAGAACCATCACCCTTGTCAGAGGGCTGATCATCCAGTTCTTTTTGAGTAGAAATCTGTTTGTCTGCAGCTGGTTCAGCAGCCTTTTCAGACATCCTCTCCTGCAGTCGTTTCAAACGCCTATCAAGCGTCGACTGAGGGAAATTTTTACAGATCTCGCAGTCCTCTTTGAGGTGGTCAAACCCTAAGCAAAACACACAGGATGAGGATTTGCCTTTGCGAACGGTTCCCCACACTCTGTACACTGTTGGAAATCTGTGGGTCCCGTTCGCTTCTTGGTCTGTGACATTGATCATTTTTTTAAACCGAAGTAAAACCAAGAATTACCCCGGTAGTTTTAACTTAAACAAAAGCTGCTTTACCAAACGGCAAGAGTAGTTTAAATTAAACCAAAATACAGAAATTGACCTCGGTTCCTTCTCGGTTGGAAAAACCGAAGGGGAACTGAAAGACCCAAAACTACACTAATCTAACTAATTCTACCTGTGAACCAAGGACAGTGCTTCAAAAATCGAGAAATAAAATGGACTTTCAAAATTAAACCGAGAAATTATTTCTTCAGTTAAAGTAAAGGACAGCTCTCCGGAGAAGTCTTACTGAGGCAAGCGGAGTAAAGAATCTGACGGTTGCAGGAAGTGCAACCAGGGACAGTGATTTGAAAACAGAGTTCGAGCCTAACATTCCACTATTAGCATAGGTTCTATTAACCATTTCGGCTCCAGGGCAGTCCTATGGTGAGACCATACTGCACTTGTCAGAATACAGTAAGATTTCCTGGGTTTTGAAATTAATTTTATATTTGTATAGTATAACAAAAGAATCCAAGGCTTTCCCATCACAATTTGACATGATCCCTGTCTGTAAGAGCAGTTTGTTTTAATCTACTTCCCTGCACACTGTTAGATCTGGTGAGATAGTGACATCATAACAACACTCTTCCTGTCCAGAAACTGGATACCTCCACATCACAGTTTTAGAAGTATTTTTCCGTTGTACTGAAGACATCAGCTGACTATAAACCAGCAGTTTACATATTGGATCTATATAGTAACCATTGTAATAATCATACAGGAAATGGTACGCATTCCCCTTTAAAGTCCTCAGTCGTGTCCCCCTCTCCCTCCTGGCCTCTGGTCTGTGTATATTGAGACGCTTCAGTCTCCCTTCAAAAGTCTTCCCTTGCTGTCCCTGAATCTTCTTTGTGACACTCCTTAGAACAGCTTCCAAGAGGTCCCTGTCCTTCTTCAGGTGTGTGCTCCAGAACTTCGCACAATACTCCAGCTGAAGGCACACCAAAGAATTGTACAGGGACAGAATCACCTCCTTCCTTCTACTAGAAAAGGCAAAATTGAATATCTGTCTGCATATTTGTTAATTGTGAAAATGCTGTACTGTACAGTGTTCTACTCTGTATGTATTGCGACTGTAGTGTCTTAACTTGGTGTTCCCAGGATCCCTTGTAAAAAAAGGATGGTACTAATGATGAGGACTTGCCCTGAGGAGGGAATGTCAAAAACCTAAACTGATAAAGGTATGCGTAGAGGTATACTACACACTGTACTTTGGCTAAATAAGCACATCTGCTGAAAAATATCAACTAATCCTGAACCCTATTACCTATACAGGTTTAAGGTACTTCTGTGACTCAAAAGCTTTCCTTGGGATGGCTGTTTTCACCCACACATTTCATGATTTTAAAGGAACAATCCATAGCACAGCAAGAAATTGTAACTTTTTCAATCAGTAAATCTTTTTTTTATCTTTTAGAGCAGGAAGTACAGGGATATTTTAGCTTCATCCCTCTCCATGGTTCTAGTCATCATACACACAAAGGAAGGCATTAAAACCAAAACACCTGTGTAGCCTAGTCTGTGCTGTAAATAAAAAAATGTACTAACTCGAAAAGCTAAATCTGCTTAGTATGCTTCGGTTTGTCGACACAGTAGTGAAACTTTAGGTCCTACTCGATTGATCTGGCAATACTGTTGTTGATCTAGTTTGAGGATTGTATATAAATGATAGCATAAAGGACTCTAAACCGAAGAACCAAACCTCTTCAATTGTTTGTGCATCTCTTTTTAGAGTCCCTAATGTCACCGGAGGGGAAAAAGAAAAAAAAATAATCTGAAGATACATTTTAGCTTATATGTCATATCTTTTCTGTATTTTGTTTACACTTTAACTAGGCAGATGGAAAAAGGTTCATGTTCCCTGTATTTCTTCTGCTCTGGCAGCTTGTCTCTACCCGACAACCTGCTTCTGAGAAATGATGACGTCATCAGAGGTTTATAATGCCAGATGCTGACAAGCAGTCAGAGCAGATGAAGTCTAGGGAATAGTGATCCTGTTTTCACATTAATACACACAGTTATAAAGAACAAGCATTTCTCAATGCCAAATGTTGTCTTGCTGGCATTGGCATTGGTAGTGCAGGAGTTAAGAGAGATGTATAATAGGAATAGCAGTCAAGTATTGAACTGACGCCAATCCCAACCCCCACCCTGCAGAGACTAACAGGCACTGGGGTGTGCCTTTGGTTTGTCGGGCAGAACGCTCACGCCATTTCATCTCGCTCTACCCTGCACACACTGACAAGTGTCGCGGTGTGCCTTGGGGTCTTCGGGCCTTATGCTCACCACATTCCATAAGGAAATACGCTGAGATGGGTGCAGTATAGGAGAATGGGGTGAAGTCTGGGACCGAAGAGCCCAAGGCACACCTCTATGCCTGTCACTGGCTGCAGGGTGGGGGTGGAATGGCATGAGCATTACAGCCAACATTCCCAAGTCACACACCCTGATGTCTGTCAGTCTCTACAGGTCTAGGATGGGTCACCACTCCCCAGTCTTTTTTGGTGTAAGGAAGTACCTTGAGTACAATCCTTTTCCTCTGTTCAATAGAGGCACCTGCTCCACTGCTTTTAGGAGCAGCAAGGAAGAAACCTCTGCCTCTAGAGCAGTTGTTTCCAGAGATGTGGAAGGCTTGAAGGACTTTGCTCTTACTTTGGGGAATCTTTTGAAGCTGAGAGCAAGTGCTTGACTTACCACTTCCAGGACCCATCTGTCTGAAGTGACAGATCTCCACTCCTGGAAAAAATACACCAGCCTGCACCCTACTGGAACAGAGGAGGTGACCCAGTCTGACACATCAGGGTGTCTTCTTGGTAGGAGTCATAGCTTGAAAGGTGGATGCAGCCCTGCTCATTCCCCTTCTACCTCTTCCTCTAAAGAACCCCCTCTGCTGAAAAGCACACGAAGCCTGAGCCAGGTAAAAATGCCTGTGAAAAGGCCTGCTCCTGCCAGCCCTAGACTGCTGCTTTTGAGGAGTGGCCTGCCTTTCCTTGGCCACTGCACTCCAGTATGTGGTCCTATATTCATCCATTTTCTTCATATACCCCTCTGTTTGTTTTCCAAACAGAGAGTTCTGTGTGAAAGGAAAATCCATGGCCTTAGCCTGGGTGTCCTGTGACAGGCTAGTATATCTGAGCCACGCGAACCTCCTAAGGAAGACAAATGTAGCCATGACCCTTGAAGACACATCATTCGAGTCCACAGCAGCATGGAACTGAACTTTGGATGTCTCAATGCCATCTGCAGCCACCTGCTCCAGCTCCTTGGCTAGCTGGGGAAGGGCATTCTTAGCTAGCTCCTGAATTGTATCCCACCTCGACTTCTGGTACCTAGCCACATAGGCCATTTAAGAAGCCTGCCTGAGTCCCAAAGAGGATGCCAAATTCTGTTTTTTAGCCATGGCATCCACCTTCCCGAAATCCTTATTTGGGGGGTGTGAAGCCAAGGGTATGTTAGGCTGGTCACAGGCAGCAGCCTGCACTAACCCAACATGGCTACAATGGTTATATAGGAATTCCATCCCAGGGTCTGACAGCATATACCTCTTGTGCATCTTTTTATCCACAGGAGGTATAGAAGAGGGGATCTGTAACATTTTTTTTGAGTCTGTTTCCCCAAAGATTTATGGAGGGGAATAGACAGTTTCTTTGACTCTGAGGCATCCATCATCTCCACAAAATCAGGCTCCTCTTCCTCTTCAGAAGCTTCCACAGCTGGGAGCTGAAGAGTTTTTGCCACCTTTTTGTAAAACAAAAAGTGTGAGGGGGACTCAGAAAGTCTGGGAGGAGAAACATTGGTAGGCCTGTCTGGGGAGATGTCAGGCTCTACTGGCTCATCTAGGCCCCCAAATCATCATCATCTTCTCCTTAATATTCTGGATCTCCTTCCCATTCAACATCATAATAAGCCTCTGGATCATAATCAGACTGGGCTGGAACCGACCTTCTTCCAGAGGGTGCCAGTTCGGTTGGAATAGGACGAAGCGTTTGAACTATACTAATTGCCTTTGCAATTTCCTCAGCAGTTGGGATCTGTGAGTTCGGATCCGAATCAACTGACTTTCTCTTACGTTTTGCAGAAACTGATCCCTCTGAATTGGATTTTCTTTTGCCCGAGAAGGTATTGCCCATTTCAGCAGGCACCTCCTCAGGTTCGGTAGGAACCAAACCAGGCAGGCCATCCGGGTCAGATTTGTCGGCCACTCTTTCCTTAAGCCTAGCTAATCTTTTATCCAGCATGGCTTTAGGGAAATTTTCACAAATTTGGCGGTCTGTTTTAAGGTGGTAAAACCCCAGACAATAAACACAGACGAGGTGAGGGTCAGCCTTAGCAAAGGCCTCCCTACACTCTGTGCAGTGTTGAAACCCAGTGGGACCAGTTTTCTTTTTGGGTTTCTCAGATATTGCCACAGAAAAAAGTTACCATGAAAAGCGTTCAAGCCAGGCAACTACAAAATCTTTTGGTCACTAACTGGTTCAATGCTTGTGGAAAAAAAAACAGAATAAAACTTCGGGTTTTTTTAAAACCAAAAGGTACCGGACACCAGCAAGAAACACAGAAATAAAAGAATTTAGAAATTAAGTCAGTTCCCAACTGGACCGACCAGAAAGGAACCAGAAGAGAGAAAAATATTTCTTTCTCAAGCCACTAAATCACCATCTGCCACTAAACACTACCTGTACCGTGGACAGAGATCCAATGACCAAAAAAGAAATAAATTGGTTAAGTTCTACCGAACGAATTATTATACCGAACCAAAGCAGCAAGAAGAAACTCTCCAGAGCATCTTCACAGTAGAGTAGAGTAAAGAATCTGACGGTTACACTGGAATGTACCAGGGACAGAGGTTTGAAAACCGAGCTCGAGCTCAATGTTCTATGCTTTGGCACAGAGTTAACCCTTTCCTCTCCGGGGCAGTTCCAAGTGCTGAGGCTAACTGCAGACTGTCAGACTACAGCAAGACTTCATGTTGTTTGAAAACAGTGTTCCAGTGCTAATGCAATGCACTTTGATATAGCCGACCTACAGGGGACCCCTAGCAGCAACTTAAGGAGGCCTTGGAATTCTGCAGTAGTGTTGCAGCAAGAAAAAAAAAAGAGGACAGGAGTAAAGGAAGGTAAGCCCAAGCAGACAGAGGAAAAAAAAAAAACAAGTATTTCAGTGGTAATGCAATGCACTTTGACATGGCAGATTTCTTGGGCACCCCACCACTCTGCATTAATGGTTGTCAGGGCTAGGAGGTTGCCACGTACAATGACCCAAGACTGGGAGAACCAGAAATGAAAGAGGAAAAGCTTGATTTAAAAAATTGTTTTAAGTGGCTCTGTAGCTCGGAAGAGTGGGCAACATGCTGATGACTCGAGCAGCACTAAGCCCAGGGTGTCTGAAGCCAAGGCCAGCATGGTGGGAAAATGAGCATTCACATGGATGCTCTCTTTTACTAGGGAGGAATGAGATGTGCACCACTTGGAAGAGAAGTGCCTGGTGGCTGTGTGGGGCCAAGGCCAACATGGGTGACTGTGTACTGGAACGTACCTCCCCACAGACACTGATGTGACACATGCTCTACCGGGAAGAAGGACAGTGGGAGAGTAGGGAGTACATGGAAAATTCAGCCCCATTTCAACAACCTGAACAAAGGTCCCCCTGGCTTGTCCCATGCCACCTGAACTCTCAGCACCCCCAAAGCCATGGCTTCAGTGATGAAGACACTCTTCAAAGTATGCCTCCTCTGGTGGCAGCAGGGGTGTGCCCCCCCTCCAGCTTGGACATGCCAGATACTGGAGCCCACACAGCACTAGAGGGACTCTGGAGGTGAGAATAGAGAGAGTGGGAGAGGTGTCCAATGGGCAGCATGGGCACTGAGGGACCAGGAGAGGGGCACTAAAGGGGTAAGGAGAACTGCAAACAAAATGCTCTTGCAAGAGTATGCTGGGTATGTAGTTGAACCAGCATAATATTCTGTGGTGATTTGCATATGCAGCCCATGATGCTTTGTATTGCGGGGGCATGTGTGATTTTGTATTTCTTTGAAACCTGGCTTCCCAGCCAAATGCCCTCTGGGCAACCATTGCCTCAGTGCTTGCACACAGAGGTTCCTTGTCTTTTAAATTGTTTTTTGTTTTAATTGGGTTCACCAAAACATAACCCAGATAGACCATCTTAGGGTAGTTGGTTCATTCCACTGGGGTGTCAAACAGATGAGGCATACTGATGAGTCCTGGTAGGACGAAACACATGTCTATGTCTTCTGTTGGCACCCTTTGCAAACTGTGTGAGAGGCCTTTCGGCACCATGCATTTCTGCTTAAAGTTCCAGCATAATATTTTGTGGTGATTTGCATATGTAGCCCATGATGCTTTGTATTGTGGGGGCATGTGTGATGTTATATATGCTAGGTATGAATACAGCTCATCTTCAAACAGTAGCCACATGAAAAAAATATGTAACCTCTGAACATTTCATTACGAAAAGTAAAATATCAGCTTTTCTACTCCCCCTTGATTTGCACAAGAAAAGAGGTTCCCAAACACAGCTGTATAATGTAATACCATCCCAGAGTCAATGACCGTTAAGCCCTTATTTAGTACAGAGGGCAGGAAAGAGATGAGTCACTGTCCTTCTAGAATGCATCAAGCAAGTACATTACTGACACATTTCATTTGCCTTTTGTGCCAGTCAGCCTCGGAAAGCATGAATCAGACAGAAAAGACAGTAAATGAAAGTTTAAAAATGAATCTGCAGAAAAAATATCCTAAGGGCATGTCACTAAATACAATATAAATAATAGTCAACCGACTTATGAAGTTTTAAAGGGCATTTTACCTCAGTGAATATACCCTGCCTTTAGAGTAACCTCTTTGGGGTGGGTACTCATGGTGAATACACGGCTGGAAGTATCTTACCCCTACCTCCCCTTCCATAAGGCCTGAGGGATGTAGAGGCTTTTTCCTTTTCAGTACTGCTCTTGCAGGTGGTTTTGTACTCATCCACCTTTTTCATGTAAGCCTCTGTCTTGTCACCAAATAGAGAGTTTCCTTCAAGGGAGAAATCCACAACTTTAGTCTGTGTGTACTGGAAGAGGTTTGTGGTTCTAAGTCACACAAACCTCCTCAAGGACACAGCATGCGACAGGACCCTGGAAGCAGTGTCATTATTATCCACTGCGATATGGAACTGGTACTTCGTAGCATCCAGTGCTGGTCTGGCTGTATCAGCCACATCTTGTGCTACATCAGCAGGTGCTTTCTCACTCAGTGCCAGTATGGAGTTCCAGACTGCTATCTGGCACTCAGTCTCGTATGCCAAGTAAGATGCCTGCCTGCGGAGCAGAGATGGTGATGTGTATACTTTTTTGGCAATACTATCCCGTTTCCTGGAATCTGTGTCACAGGCTGTAGTCTGGACCACCCCCTCATGATTAGGATGAGAGTACAGCTACCCATCCCCCTTTCTGTCCACCTGATACTTTTCTCAACTGAAAAAGCTGAGGTGGGTACTGATGTGACTTTGCTAGTGACTTTTTTGAGGGATTTGTGAATGGGAAGTAGCAACTTCCTTGTGGGGGCTAGTTCCATCATATCTATGAATTCTACTTCCTCAGTTTCACTAGAGGAAAATTCCTGCCCTATCTAAAACTGTCCCCCAGAACATACTAACATACTAAAATGCCAGCAGAATAAGCCTAACGGTCTTTCGTGTCTGCTCGTTTGGTCAGTCCCCAACCTGGGTGCTGACCTTGCTGTCCCCCTCACCTTCTCTGGCTTCTCCCTTCCCAGTTCCGGATATTCTTGCTGCATTGGATTTTGCTTCCAGAACCCTTCCCCTGTACCTGTCCCACCCCCTCTTGAACCCCTCCACTGTCTCTACCTCCACCAGCCCCCTAGGCAGTGCATTCCATGGCTCCACCACCCTCTCAGTGAAGTAGCACCTCCTCCTTTCTCCCCTGAATCTTCCTCTCTCCAGCTTCCAGCCATGCCCTCTAGTGGCCCCTCCTCCTTCCTTCAAGCACCCGACTGTTCCTCCCCATTTACCCTCTTCATGTACCTAAAGACCTCTATCATGTCCCTGGTCCTTCTCTCTTCCAATGTGTACATATTTAGCTCTTGAGCCTCTCCTCATAGGTCCTGTCCCCAAGCCCCAAATCATTTTGGTTGCCCTCCTCTGGACCCTCTCCAGGAGGTTAATGTCCGCTTTAAGTGTGGCCTCCAAAACTGCACGCAGTACTCAAGGTGCGGCCTCACCAAGCAGTTATACAGAGGAGTATCACTTCCCTCCTCCTGGAGGTGATCCCCCTAGCAATGCATCCCAGCATCCTGTTGGCCTTGGCTGCTGCCCTCCCACAAGTCTCAGAGTTGTTCATCTTGACATCCACCACCACCCCAGGTCCCTCTCAGCCATCGAGACTTGTAGCATTCCCCCAAGTGTACACTTGACCTGGGTTTCTGGCCCCAGGTGGAGTACCTTGCATTTCCTGCATTGAACCTCAGCTTCCACTTTCTAGACCATCTTTCCAGAGCCTCCAGGTCCCCTGTGGCCACCTCCCCTCCTCCCCATCACCACCGCCCCCAGTTTAGTCATCTGCAAAGAGACTCATCTCCTCCCTGATTCCTGTCCTTATGTCCCGATACGTAGGTGTTGAACAGAAGGGCCCAAGGACTGATCCCTGTGGGACCCCACTAATGACCCTCCTTGGGGATGAGACTATCCCACCAACTACGACCCTCTGGGTCCGGTCCTGGAGCCAATTGCCTATCCATCTGATCATCTGGTTCCCCACCCCCATTCCTCCCAGCTTATCCAACAGGCCCACGTGAGGAACAGAGTCAAATGCCTTGCTGAAGTCTAGAAAGAGGACATCCACTGGTCTACCCAGGTCCAAGGCACTTGTCACCCAGTCATAGAACTCCACCAGGTTTGTCTGACACGATTTCCCCGGGATGAATCCATGCTGTCTATCGTCCAGGCACCCTGACTTATCCAGGTCCCCCCCTAGCCTCTCCTTGACAATGCCCTCCATCACCTTGCCCACCACCGAGGTCAGGCTGACAGGCCTGTAGTTCCCTGCCACCTCCCTTTGTGGATAGGCACTATATGCGCCACCTTCCGGTCTTGGGGCACCCACCCTGTCCTCAGAGAGATGGTGAAAAGCTCTGCCAGGGGTTTTGCCAGGACATCTGCAAGTTCCTTCAGCACTCTGGGATGTAATTTATCCGGCCCCGGTGCTTTCTCCATCTTAAGGGAGCTGAGGGCTTCCCTCACTCTCTCTGCTGTGATTTCCACTCGGTACCCTTCTCCTGCTAGCCCTCCCCACCTGCCAGTGATGCCTCCCCTCTCCCCAGACCTGCCCGATCGGTAAGGGTCCCCCTCCTCAGTATCTCTGTCTCCTCCCATGTATGATGCAGCACCCCCAATTTCCCTGGTGAAAACTGAGGTGAAGTACTCATTTAGTACCTCAGCCTGCTCCCCCGGGTCTTGTGCCCATCTCTCCCCTGATTTAATCCTGCTAATCTGCCCCTTCACCCTTCGTTTTTCCCCAATGTATCTAAAGAACCCCTTGTTCCCTCTCCTAATTTCCCTGGCCAGGTTATGCTCCTTCCTTGCCTTAGCCGCCCTCACCACTCTAGTGGCCCTTCTAGCCAACAGCTCGTACTCCCCTCGATCCCTTTCACTCCTTGAGCACTTGAATTGCTTATAGGCTGCTTTCTTTCCCCGCACCACCTCCTGGACCTCCTGGTCCACCAACAGGGTTTTGGGCCCTACGCATTTCGTCTTACTCTTGCACAGGTGCTGGTAGCATCCTGCACCCCTCTCCTGATGATTTCCACCTACTATCAGCGTCCATGTCTGACCCAATCCCATCCAAATGCTCCTAAGGATCCTTCCCATTTCCTTAAAATCCACTGAAGTCGGTTACTTCCGTCTTTGTGCAGCCTTCTACCCTCCTAGGTCCAGGCAGAACCAGACCGTGGCATGGTCACTCCCCACCAATGGGTCCCTTACCTCCAGGCCCCAATCTGGTCACTGTCTGCCAGGACCACATCCAGTACCCTGCCTCCTGGTGGTTCCCTCACCTGCTGAGTTAGGAACGCATCTTGAAAGACATCCAACAACCTCTGTTCCCTGGTCACAGAGGATGTCATAGTCTCCAGTCTGTTCCTGGCATGTTTAAGTCCCCAACACCACCACCGTTCCTCTGCCCAGTCTGCAGTGTCTCCTAACATCTGCCACCAGACTGTCCTCCAGCTCCTCCGCCAGGGCAGGGGTCTATACACCACTCCTATTTTCCCTCTTGCCTCCCTTGTTATCAAGGTGACCCAAATCGCCTCCACGGTTCCCTCCGCCTCCTCTACTCCCCGTATACCAATGCAGTTTTTGACTATCATTGCTACCCTCCTCCCTTCCCCCGTCCTTCCTGAACATAGTGTATCCCTCCAGGTTCAGGTCCCAGTCATGTCTGCAGTGGCCCAGGTCCTCAGTGACCGCTGCCACATCCACTGCTCCCTCAGTTAGCATCGCCTGGAGCTCAGGCATTTTATTGCCCAAGCTCCTGGCATTTAGCAGGACTACCTTCCACCCTTTCCCTATAGTTCCATTTCCCCTGCTCGTGTTCCCATGGGGAACCAAGAAGGATCCTTAGGCCACTCTAACTTGCAGGCTGCATTAAAAAAAAATCCTAATGGCTGGCTTTAGTGAGCCAAGTACACAATCCCTTCCACTTCCCTATTCTGAGTACCATTACCGGGCTAGCATATTTTGTGATGTAACTGTTGGGAGAGCGCAGGGGCACACTCCACTGACTTCAATGGGACTGTTTGGGTGGGGGTTATACGATTTTCAATATTCTAAATGCCCAATCTTAACTAATCAAGGCTGTATGATCATCTGTTTCTGTTTTCTTTGGACTATCTAATAAAATGATTGATGCAAGAAAAAGAAAGGCCGGTGGTCTATTGGCAATAGATACCAGTTCTGATCTACCAATGGTAATCATGACCAAGTAATGCCCACAGGCCCTTTTTAGTTGAGCAGTAGTCTTGATAAGTTTAAATTGGGCATTTGGAACATTGAAAATCGTAATTAAAAAACAACCCCACTGAACTCAATGGAGCGTGTCCCTGTGCTCTCCCAGCTATTACATCACAAAGTGCTAGCACGGGGGTGGTGCTCTGAATGGGGAAGTAGAAGGGATCGGGCTCTCAGCTCCACTGAGCCAAAATACAATCTCTTTCCTCCTTAAAGCCAAACATTAGAAAAATTTTTAATACATCTTGCAAGTCGGGGTTTGGGGCTAAGGAGCCTTCAGGGGTACGGAGGCGAGTACCAGAAAATGTGTTCTTTAAGTGTGCTGTAAGGAAGGAAAATTGGGCTTGGGCTCACATATGATACTTCATACACAGACTCATTACAAAACCTTGTGACCGCTTAAAGAGCTACTGACGCCATGAGAAGAACTTTGGAAAACATTATATTTGGAAACAAAGCAGCTTATATTTCTCATTAGTTCTGTATTTCTTATCCCCATTATTTATTTCTGAGGGCATTTTGCATAAAAATAGCATAGCTGTCCCGTGATGGTTTATCAGCTCCTATTGCTTCTTCCCAACCTGATGTCGTAATACTCCACTTGTGACATCACAGTTATTCCCACAGATGTCACAACAGAGCATTATGATTTCAAGCGGGAGTAAGCTATACAGCCAGATAAACTCTAGGGTATAAATATCTTGTTTTAATGGGAATTTCTTCAGTAATATATAATGGAGAGAATAAATCTATAGAAGGCCTGTGAAATACAAGCTGAACTGTGTCCAACTATTCATTTTTTAACATTTTCCCAAAGGCGTCAGCTGCTCTTTAAGTGGAATACGAGAAGCAGATAAGGTGCCTAGGCCGTTCTCTCACACCCTTTATGTTTTTCATGGTGCAACTTCTTATCACTAATGCATTTAACTATATCATACATATTGTTGGCTGTAGCTTGTGTTGCCTATATGAGATCACCTGTTTTCTTTGGAATCTCATAAAATGACTGGTGTAAGAAAAAGAAAGATATGTGGTCAGTCTACTGGCATTCGGTATCAGTTCTGGACTACCCTTGGTAATTATGATTATGAGCAATTCCCACACTAATAATACACAATATTTTGCAACATTTATGATAAAACTCTAAGGCTTAACTCAGAGATAACAAGTATTTCATTTAAATGGCAGAACCAGACGTGTATTGCAACTGAGGAACGTAACTTCTACACTATTTGGCAATAAAAAGAAATTTTGGTTGCAGGTCATAGAACAGCACAGAATGTCCGTCTGTCTCAAACTGACAAGGAGAACTTACTTGCCAAGATATTCTACAAGGCAAAGGTAATAAGAAGTTTAACCTCGGGATCCTAAGGTGGTCAGGTGAGGGTTGCTAGTGTTGTGATATAGGAGATGCCCCTCAGATGGAAGCAAGGAGAAAGCTTAATGTGCCATGAGATCCCTGTGTGACAATTTACTTAACTTTTGCTACAGAGGCTCTGTGGTCTTTTTTCCCTCACCGTAAAAGGCTTGTTGACTGTCTGAAAAAATAATAAAAATGGAAATGCACTTAGGTGAACCATAATCTGCACCCTCAGCATTTACTGAACAGACACAGCACCCTTCCAGCAAACCTGGAAACTTGATGGTAAAATAGTTTAGAAAAACTAAGCCATAGCAAAGCATCACCATAATATGTTAAAATTAACAATTAATAGAACATTAGTAGTAGGAAAGAGGCAAACTATATACTATAAAGCGAGTAAATAAATCCATATGCAAGGGGATCTTAGAAATTGGAATCAGCACAGAGAAACGAGCAATAATAGAGTGGATGAAAAATGAGGGGCTACTTGAGACAAAGTTATTGCAGCCAAGAGGAAAATAATATTTCTCAAAACGCAAAGTACAATAGGAAGTGCAGAAAACCAGTGTGGCTGACCAGTAGAGAGATAAGAGCAAAGGAAAAGCATTTAAACAACAAAAATTTAAAGAACTAGTGATGCAGGAGACAAATACAAGGATGAGGGACAAAAGTGCAAAATACTGTTTAGACAGGAAAAAAAAGCAGGATAGAGAAGGGATTAGCTAATTAAAAAAAAAGGTAATCTTAAAGATTTGCACAGCTATGTGAATGAGAAAAGAAAAACAAATAATACAGTAGGCCCGCTTAAGGTTGATGGGAATTTAATATTTGATCCACAGAAGGAGGCAGATAAATTAAATACTTTTGTTCTGTGTACAGCAAAGATGGTCCAAGATAAGAAGAGAGCAAGGCTGAAGATGAGGGCCAGCAACTGAGACAACAGATAATGAGGTGAAGACCTGGGGCCCTATTTTCGATGGACCAAGAGTGCCACAAGTCCCGGTGTGCCGAACATATGGCGCACAGGGCTTGCGGCATTCTCCCAGTCTGCGATTGGGATTTTCTTTCCCGTGCACCAACTGCCGCAAGTTAGACCAACTTTTTTGGGTCTAACCTGCGGCATTCCCAGGGGCCATTTTTACAGAGCCTACACCAGATATTTGGCACAAGCTTCTGTAAACCGGGTAAACTGTCACAGCTGTGTCTGACCTATGAAAATCAGATGCAGTGGTGACAAACCCAGTCCGCGCACTGCTGATTTCTAGGTGTGGCAGTGCAGAGCTTGACACAATCCCTGCTCCACCCTTTGAAAATTGGGCCCTGGTGATGGAAAAGCTAAAAACCTAAAGCACAACAAATGAACAAGCCCCAATGAAAAGCATACACGAGTGCTGAAAGAATTACCAGTTGAAGTAGCAGATCTATTAATGGAAATTCACAAGGTTCCCCCAACAGAGGGGGGTCATGGCAAGAGACTGGAAGGAAGCAGTGATAGTTCAATTATTTGAAAATTGGTGACTGAGGTAAAATGGCAAATTCTAGACTAGTTAAACATCAGCAGTGTGCAAACTACTGTGAGTCATTCTTTAAGAAGAAAAGAAGAGTCGGAACCTAAGGAACTGGCGTAAATGGACTGGACTCAGCATTGGTTCTTAAGAGGGGAAACCATGCCAGAACAACCTACCTACCTACTGTGGTTTCAACAACCCAGCCTACAAAAAAGTGGATATGGACACTCCCGGTCGACTTCATGTTCCTGGACTTTAGTAAGACATTCAAAATGGTGGCACACGAAAAACTGGTACATAAATTAGTGCACAAGTGAAGTTCAATCAAGATTAATGGTAACTAAGTTAACTTGATTGCAAACTGGTTAGGGATCAGAAGTGAGCAAGTAAGAATAAATGCATTTGTATCAGGAGAGAAGGAGGTAACCAGTGGAGTCCCACAAGACTGTGTATTGGTCAGGGATGAGATGTCACTGCCCAGTGCCGAGGTCAACCTTAAAGCTCATCTGGGCATGACCTTCTGATCTGCCATCCCAACACAAGGACAAGTAGCTGATTTACAACTGGGGGGGAGCAGGATCTGTTTTTTATTATTTTTTTCAGGGTTTGGCTGGCTCTGCAGCTGAATTTTCCCAAACTGTTCCATGGGTAAGTCGTTCTGTAAGTACAACTGAAGATGGGCGCAAGGGTATTTTTTTTTTTATTCAATATGCTTTATTGTAATACCACAACATAACAATGACAGAGATGGCAAGAAAGCTTCCTATTACAAAATTAGGAGCAAGAAGAAACACAAGAAAAAGCTGACATTTAGCACTGAAGCTTTTACATCAGTTAGCTTCAGGTATTACATAACATTTTTTAAATATCAAACATCCTACTCTAAACCCCACCCACAGAAACCGAGCATCGAGATCTAAGTAACTAGTAGTGATAGAGAGTTATAAACCCATTAAAGACACCGATTTACATCAGTGACACAAATCCTCATTCTCTTAGGGCTTCCATATTGCAAGGATGGCATCCAGAGTACCCCATTTATTTATGTAAGCTTGCAGCCTATCATTCATCTTAGCTATATGCCTTTCCAATTGTAAAGCCAATAACATTTCTTTATGCCACTCAAGGAGAGAGGGAATACAGTCATCTAACCAATGCCTCATGATTATCAGTTTGGCAACAGCCGATATGATCGCCATATAGAGCTTCCGCTGTCTAACTGTCTGTGGAGGAAAATAACTGAGTAAGCAAATTTCAGGTATAAAGAAAGGATCCAACCCCAGGTGAGAGTCTATGGAATTTTGTATAGCTTTCCAGAACATCTGGACTTTAGGACATAGCCATATCATATGATAAAGATCTCCATAGTCATCTTTAAACCGATGGCATCGTGAAGAGGGAAGCTTTCCAATCTTGCTTAATTTTGCCAGTGTAAAGTAAAGGTTGTGCATAATATTATATTGTTGCAACCTAAGTCTATCTTGTTTTATAAATTTATATGTGTTAGACCAGATTCGTTGCCAGAAAATAGGGTCATCATTAAGAGACAGCTTTTGTACACAATAATAACAGGTTCCCTGAGGTAGCCCTGGATCCAAGGCCTGCAGTTCTAAATATACCTTGGAAACGGAGTGCGGTTGATCAGCTATGCTTAGAAGAGAAGATAGTCATGCTTTGACAGGTTCAGAACCCATTGATTTTTGCATGAAGGCGATCACAGCTTGTCTAACTTACCAATATTTAAATGCATTCCCTTTGGCGATGGGGATATTATGACAGAATTGTAAGTAGGATAAAACTTTACCATGCAAGACAATGTCTTCTAACCTAAGTCCTACTAGAGGGGCCCAAAATGCAGAAGAAATGGGGGCGTTTTGAATTTGCACTTGTGGATTGTACAGCAAAGGTTGTTCTATAGACTTATGCCAATCTATGTTTAGAGATGTCTGTATTTGGTGTAAAGCTTTCAGGGACCAGCCAATAGGAGTACTTCTCAATTCTTTAGGCATTCTGCTTGGACAGAAATAAACAAGAGCCGGAAGGGTACAGGAATTCCGAGCCGCTAGAGTTTCTTCAATTGGTAACCAGAGGGGCAGGTATGAATCAGAGTCTATTGTGCGTGATGGGTGGGTCCAAGGTGTCAATTTGCTAATATGAGCTGCCACGTAATATTTAAAGGAGGAGGGTAGGGAGAGACCATCGCGTATTTTTGAGACTGTAAGTTTGGAATAAGCTCTTCTGACTCCCTTCCCTTTCCAAATAAATTGGTTTAATAACTTTTGTAGATTGGAGAACCATGCAACCATGCTTTAGGCAGATGGAACCCAACATGGTCAAGGGATAAAGAATCCGAGGCAATACGTTCATTTTAAGTGTATGGATTCTGGCCCAGAGAGAAAGAGGTAACACTCCCCATCTCGTTAGGTCAATTTTTATGGTGTTTAGTAATTTAGTAAGGTTTTCTTTTCGCATCATTGGTACTTCTCTCGAGATTTGAATACCCAAATAAGTCAGAGAGTGAGGTACCCAGTTCAAACCATAGTCCCCTACTTCACTCTGTAAGCATCTCCCATTTAAGGGGAAAAGCTTAGTTTGAGAGAGATTGAGTGTGTAATAAGACACCTTTGAGAAGAGCTCAATTTCTTGCAGTAGTGTCAGAATACTAGTTGCAGGATTCTCAATATGTAGTAATTAATCATCAGTATACTGTATGTTGAGATAAGATGTCGGTTATTACCAATTAGGATACCCTGAGTCTTGTGTGAAGATAGTAATCTTCGAATTAATGGTTCCAAATAGAGATTAAATAAGAGAGAGGAAAGAGGGCAGCCCTGTCTAGTACCACGAAATAAGGGAAATGACTTCGAGAGAACTCCATTACACCAAACTCAAGCAGTCGGAAAAGCAAGGGTATTTTTTAAATGATCACAGGTGCTTTAGCAGCTGGCTTTGCTGCTCATGTCTGTTGAACTGCTGTGGAACACTACAGCAGAAGAGAGAGACTGTAGGTTAGGCAGGTAAGGACAGAAGTCAGATACAAGGCATACTAGATCAGGGTTCATTTTTGGGTGGGGAATTGGGATAATTGGCACACAGTTTTTAATTTTGACCCACCTTTTCTTCTACCTCGGGGACAACCTGCTCACTGTTATAGAGGTTTTAAACTGCTGTTTTATGAATCTGTTCTCGGCTGAACAATGTGACCAATTATTTTTTTCATGTGACCCTTACTTTTTATACCCAGTGGGTCAGTGTCTCACATAGATAAAAGTCTGAAATGAACCCTGCTGGATGGTGATCAGCGCAGGAGCTGTAGAATTAGTTGTCACTGCGGTACCAGAATAGTTAGTTCACAGCGAACCTAGCTCAGAGAAGCACCACGTGTGCCCAATACGTTAATTACAGGCTGCAGGAGGATTGAGAAAATAATTATATAGATGTGCTGATGGACTGAGTGGTAGTCATTACATTAAGAACAGTTTGATTCAGAGCATTTTAGACAATTTCTGTATTGAGACACTAAGGGCTCCATATTCAAAAGGTTAGTACAGGCCTAACCTAGTTAGTGCCCACTCTAACCTCGATTAGTGCCAGCAGTCCGGGAGGAACCATATTCAGAGACCCTGGAGCACTGCCCAAACCCAGTAGTGTGATCACACTAACCATACTGCTGTGCTGATGCAGACCAGGGAGTCCCTTATACATAATGATGCCGCGGCATATTCAAACAGTTTCCACGATGCTCTTTACTGTTGCTGAAAAAAGTCTTAGGACTGTGTCCCTCACCTCCTGAAGGCAGGGCAACTGTACTGCAGCCACCGGCAGCTGTGTCCAGTGGACACTCTTCCCCCAATCACCCCTGTAGTACATAAAATATAGCCCTCCCTGGTGCCTAGCAGTCTCCCCCCCCCCAGTCGCCCAGGTTCACCCTCTATGCTAAAGCACAGTTCCCTGGTCGGTTAGCACTCCCCCACACCAGGTGCCACTGACCCAACTGACACCCTACCCACCCACTCACTGATGACACCTGCCCTACACCCTCCTCACTCCAGTCACCACTCATCAACTGATGCAGGGTCAAATCAGCAACTGACACAGCACTCCGTTCACCTCCTCGGCCAGTCATCATCTCACAGCCAATGAATGAGTGAGATTGTGTAAGTGCTTGGGATCACACTTTGTGACTGTCAAATGTCAGCTGGTTGAGGAGGTGAGCAGAGGGCTGTGACAGTTGCCAATCTGACCTCAATTGGTGACTGGTGACCAGGGTGAGTGGTGGGGTTGGGGCAGGGGTCCCTCAGTGGGTGGAGGATGTCAAGTGGGGGGGGGATCTGTGGCACTCAGTATGGAAGGGCACTAGACCAATGGGGAACTATGCTTTGGTATAGATGGGAACCTGGGGGATCGGGGGGTGCTAGACACCAAGGAAAGCTATAGTTATTGCACTACAGGGGCAACTGAGGTCCACGAGACACCAGGTAAGTGTTACTGCTGCCTCCCTGCAATGGCACTAGGGGCTTGCTGCACCCATGCAAGTAAGCCCATAATGGGCATGCAGATATTCAGTCAATGTACTCTGTTAGTGCACCCTAATTGGCTGAATATTGCTCAAAGCTCGCTGTGTGCTATTTTTGGAGCAACACTTTAGGCTGTGCTGGGCTTGTGGCCGACTATGAATACAATGGCCTAAATCTGTGTTTTTTCTTGTGGTGTGGTCATTGCTCTGGTGGAAGAGACTTGGGAGGGGAATGCCATGTGAATGATGTGATGCAGCTCTGTCAGAAATGGTGAAGTCTTGCAGTCACATTAAAATAATCTGGGGTCAAATCTGCTGTAAATTAAACAAAAAAGAATCTTATCATGACTGACTGCAGCTGCTCTGTGTGTCTCACACACTGGTCTAAAAGAAAAGACATTTGGGTAAAACTGTGTTAGGGACATGGGGCGGCACACAGGTTTCTGGAAACCACAATCCTCCATGAGACTGGAGAGGGTGCATATACATATCTTTTGTCTTGCTGCCCCGAGGGTGTAGTCAGGGAGTATACTCCCTGGGTCTGTGAGGGCAGGCACACACTCTGAAGGAAGCCCTGAGACTGGGAAGGAGATGGGCAAGTGACATGGAAGCATGATTCATTCCTGCCAGATCATTGGGGGGCACAGTGGGTACCTGGTAAACCAACTTCCTGATATTTGGATTGGACAAATAATTACACAAACAATTACATTTTGCGCACTTGTACTTACCCTGGGACAACTACCCAAAAATTTGATTTGCACATCCTGGTATGGGGTCCTTGTTGTTTTAATACTGTATCTACAGTGGTAGCCTTCCTAAATTTCCCTCTTACCTTAGCATTTGTGGTACTGCAAAACAGTATTCACCCCTCATTACCACGCTGTCACAGAGCATTCTAACCAGCAGCTGCTTCTCTAAACACAGTAAAAATACTTTAGCTAATGTGATATTTGCAGTAAGAGGGAAGTTTGGGGTGGCCACCACTCTTTATAAAAGAGCTCCATCATGAAACAGAAAACTGGGAAATCAACTCTGCAGCCGGCACTAGATTGGGAGGGGTTCTGGACAGACCTTTAACACTTAGTTATAATGTTATGCATCTCACATAAATCTATTACAGTATGACACTGCATCCAGGCACGCACAGGAACCGTACCCATCTCCTCTGCGGGGGACTTCCATGATGTCTCACAGTTTGTACAGCGTCTGTGAATTGAATGAGGGCAGGCATAAAGCAGATATGACTTACAACAATGATAAGAGGATAACACAAACACTACGCCCTGCCCAAAGTGCAATGAAACTGTATGCAGTCAATTCTCATTCAGTGCACAAGAGCAGGAGTGGCAAGCTCTAATTTCTTATCTCTCTGGCTCTGAGCCCAGAGGTTTTGTTTGCTCTCTGTATTTTGGAGATTAGACAATGGATTGGTCTAAAACTGTCAGGGTTTGTAGATGTTGCCAGCCAAATCTGTCATCTGGTATCTGAGAAAAACTCCATGGAAATGTATATTAAAAAAGTCTGCCATGTTGCCAGTTCCTTTTTCCAGAACAACCTACAGCTTAACAACAAAACATTAAATCATAAAAAGTGGCATGGTAAGTAGCACTTACCTCACTGTACCTACTTTTGATAAATACCATTTTAAACAATTTGATAGTTTTTGAATATTTTAAGTTTTAAAATATCATTCTGAGCATGGTCACTCTGTCAAGCCACTGACCACCAGGGAGTGTCTGGAATGGACTGGGGAAGGAGGGAGGGCGCTACTGGACAACATGGAGTGCTTGGAATGGGACAGAAAGAGGGTGCTACTGACAGCAGGGAGTGTTTGGAATGAGGTAGGGAGAGCATCTAGATACCAGAGAGTGGAAGCGGGAGAAGGAACGGGTGCCACCAAGGACTGTTTAGAATGAGACAAGAAGAGGGAGGGAGGGTGTGCAAATGGACAACAGAGGGTGCTTGCAGTACTATGGAGATGAGGGTGCCACTGGATACCAAACAATGCTTGGACTGGTATTGGGAGAGCACAGGGAGTGCCACTTGACAGAAGGAAGGGTAAAAGGCTACTGGATACTAGTGGGTGCTCAAAGTGGGATGGAGAGTTAGATACCAGCACTGGGAATGGGCTACTAGTGCATAGCCAATCATCTGGAAGGGTACTTATTTTATTAATTTTTTTCAATAGTACTTTTTCCCCTATGGTGCAGGCTATACCTGTGGGTTCAATCTCTCAGCCCCATCACCTGGTTTCTCAGGGACTTGACTCCATCCCAGCATCATTCTCCGAGGCTTACTCCTCATGATGGGATTCGGCAGGACTCCACTACCATCGACACGTGAATCCAGTTCACTAGGAGAGGACCCTTCACTGGCGGGGAGCCCGTGAGGTTGGACCCTTCATGCTGCACTTCCTGATCTTTCTTCCTGGTTGGTTTCTCCCCATGAAGTGTCACACAAGACATGCGCTATGCATACTCTCGCATGCAGGGCGTCAGTGACCACTGTTCCTCCTCTTCCCCTGCATGGTATGGTCCCAAGCTACCCTGTTCCTAGCTTTTGCTAGAGGCCAGGCACACGCCAGACTTTACATCCTTCCCTCCCCAGAGGACAGCAGTCCTATGGCCTCTCGATCCCCCCCCTTTGACTGACCATCTGATGTCCCGTGTTAAATACTGAAACAGGGTTGTCAACATCACAAGTGGTTGCCCTACCACTGGCCCTGCGTGCTTTTTTAATTACTTATTTTTCTTTAAAATATGGACATTTATTGCAAAAACATACATTAACATAACAGTGGGGTTCATGGACAAAGCACAGAAAGTCAGGAAATCCAAAGTTAGGGATTTGAAGCGATAACCCTAACTGTGCCTAGCCTCTGTAAGGAAGGTAATAAGAGTTTCATTGTTCATTACCACATTGTTTGACAATGCAGCCATACCTGCAGGCATAACAAAAAAGGCATTGTTGGTTTATCAATCCATGAACACCCATTTACGACTTCCAGACTTTCTGCACTTTGTCCACGAACCTCAATGTCATCTTATAGTTTTTTTGCAATAAGTGGTGGGACAAAACAAAGCATAAGCCTCTGCCCGTTTTGGTTTCTGTACCTGCCCAAGCATTAAACAGGCAATACAGTAAGTTAGGGTTGGAATTCTGTCGTTATGCATTACTAGAATGATAAGATCTGTGATACAAACCTAAAATGTATCATTCTTTTTTTGGGGGGCTACTATCATCAATCCGTAAATTGCAGTGAACTACATTTCCCTGTGCAGTTTGAGCTGACAACCGCTTTAATTTATTATACTGGGCATCCGTGTAAACTACAGAATGATAATTAACCCATCACTATCACAAACAGATAATATGTCACACTGGCTTTAGAAATAAATATTATCTACAGCTCTTAACAGTTCATTCAGTACCAAAAAAAAAAAAAGCGGGCAGGGGCTGGGGGAGCTGTGACCAACCAAAAGAATGAGCCTCCTTTTAAACCTGCTTGATCCATAGACAGCATTACATGTTACAGCTACATGATGCATAATTCGAAAGCAAAAAAGAGCGACAGTGTCATAATACATTCGTTACACGGCCTATTACACTAACATCACAAAAGATCTGTTTAGCCAATGCTCAGTCTTAGCATCTACAAAAAATGATTCCAGGTTCTTTATCTAAAGTAAATTAAACATGCACTTATATTTACATTTTTATCACTTATAAATGATAAATTATTGCCTTTGAAAATAAAAGAAAAAAAATATACACAAGCCAGGAAAAACTGTAAAGGACCAATTTGGTGCCAAGGTGAGAGGCCCCAAAACACTTGTTTCTGCAATCCACTACATTTTACTTTGGAAGATGCAAATAACCCAAGCATTTCTTGTCCCTGAAATAGATTCTTATATTATATTTAAAAAGGCAAAGACATGCTATGTTTCAGGTTTTTCCAATCATTATTTTTGAACAGTATTATTATAAAAATGAAACCCACCAAAGTTTATCTATAGGCAGTAAGATACACTATAACTATTTGCGGGTATTTTGCACATTCGCTCATTTTACATTTTGGTTTTAAAAAGCCTGGGGACTTGTTATCTTGAAATCTACTGTAGATGGACGTGGTAGAAAAAATAAATGAGAATCCTGGTGTGAAATTCTTCTACTGACTGGATGCAACGGCTGATTAAATGATAACTACACCAACAGATCAGAGTTTCTGAACCACATGGTGCTCCGTTTTTGTATGTACTTCAACAGTGTAGTAGTTAATGTGTCAGGGCTAGATTTGTCTTGACACTTTAAATTAAGAAAGGAAAGATATTTTGTTATATATAGCAATCCCAAAGCACTTAATGAGCCAAGAACAACTGTAGTGGTGCTCAAATGCCCACTGGGAGACAAAGAGAGAATAAGGTACTATACTTGGTACAAGATTTGGTTTTCAAGATGAAGGAAGGTAATCATCACTTTGTGACTATTCCCCACTTCTTGATAACGGCCTCTAATGTTAAATTGGAAGGGGGTAGGTTAAGAGGTAATGTGAGGAAGTTTTTCTAGACAGAGGATAGTCGATGCTTGGCATAGTCTGCCACAGGAGGTAGTGGGGGAAAGCACAGTGGAGGGGTTTAAGCATGCCTGGGACAGGCACAAGGGAAGCTTGAGAGGGGAGGGAGTGATGAAAAGTCATTGATCACACAGGGTCAGTGGCCACATACAGTGTATAGGACCTATGGGCAGACTGGATGGGCCTAGCGGTCCTTATCTGCAGACAATTTCTATGTTGCTATGTAATGTTGCCTTTGTTGATGTAGATTATCTTTAAATTATTCTGGAGTTGCAGATTCTACAACTGAAACTGGCAGGCGCGTCCAAATTCCCACTATGCTCCGAGTAAAAAGGAAGTTTTGTGTACCTCCTTTGAAAGGTTTTTTTGGCAGCTGGCACCGATGATTTCTTATGATGCAGGTTGTATTCTAAAAGGACAGTTTAAGACTGCTGAAGAGTAGTGGGTCTCTGATGACTTCATACATAAATAACAGATCTCTTAATAAGCCTTCTCCCAAGACTGAACAGTTTTAGACTATGCAGCCTACCATAGTGTGAATTTTACTAAGGCTATGTACAAGATTTGTTTCTCTTCTCCGGATTCTCTCCAGTTTTAAAACAAACATTTGTCAATGCCGAACATTCACCGCTGGTATTGGTGTTGTACCGGGTCTTGCTTATACACTATATATTTACCCAAGACAGAGCACATAAGATGCAACATCTAATTTTCAATGGCGTCCTGCTTTTACACATTGTGAGACTGTAAGTACTCAGGATAGGACAGCTGACAGTCAGTATTTACTATTAAGTGGGCTCCCATGATCAGCCTGGCCGATGATTGGTGTGACACTGTTGAGACCCTTGCACTGCAGACTACTCTATATTAGACCAACAGTGCCACACCACTCAAAACCCACCCTCATTGCAAAATGTTTGCTGCATGTGCATGCACGGGCAACATAAAAATCCTCTCAATGGCGTGGAATCCAGAACTGACAGCAAAAGTCCAGGTATGGCCGGACAAAGTATCTATACGGGGCATTATCACCCCACTCACTCTGCTAATGAAGGTTCCTCCTAATACATCCCAGAATTTTACCTGCTGTAAAAGGGATCTGACTGACCACTGTTTGAATCTTTATTAATAACACCCTAATCTTCCTCACAGTCAAAATTTTAAAATCTGTACTGTTTTGGTAGTAATTTGTTTCTCCATTTTTGTACCTAGATTCAGTACCACACATTTATTAGTGTTCCATCACAATCCATTGTTGTTTGCTAAGTATGACAGTGTCTGGTTTGGACTGGATTTGATCTCAACTCATAACGTTATGTACCAGTACAGCCACTTTGGTGTTATCTGTAAATTTGTTTATCATACTTTTTACATTATAAGCCATATCACTAATATAAACCGTAACCAGTGCAGGCCATAGTACCAAACCCTGTAGCACATCACTAGGCAAACTGCCCTCCTCTGGTAATTTGTCTGAAGAAGGCAATGAGACTAGTAATGTGCTTGCCCTAGTAGCGAATCCTGCAGGGCATCGCTAGTCACACTGCGCTCCTCAGACAAATTATTAGAGCATGGCATCACTTGAATAATCTGTTCATTTTTGGCCACGCTTTAAGTAAAATGTGCTGCTTGGTGGGAGATCATAAGAACTGAACCCTTACTGACACTGGACAGACTTCTGGTGTGGTGGGGTGTGGCGGGCTGCTGTGCTAGTGCTCTATGAGCATGCTCCATTTCTGCTAGAAGGTTGAGCAGCTCTCGCAATAACCCCTGACAATAAGTAATAATGTCTCTAGGTTTTGCCTCTTTTTTCTTTTTGGGAAAAATAGTTTTATTGAAAAGCAAAACAATAACATCCCAGTGCAAACATTCACAGTTTACTGGGTACATCAATTAATGCATCACATAGAATCTAATCTGGCCGTAGGATCATATTTGTCAAAGAATGCAGGTTCATGCAAGTACAAAGTTAATTCCACGTGTAAATGGTCAGGTTAGAACAGGGAATGAAGCGAAGGGGACACAGAAAAGGTGGAAAGGACAAGCCCAGTTCATCGTCAAGGCAAGGCAAATTTTATTTACTTAGCACTCAATCCAACAAGGGCTCTGAGTGCTTCACATGCACACCTACAAATAAAACAAAAATTTATCCAAAAATTAAAGTTAAAATAGACTCAGGTTCCATTAAAAGCTTGTTCAAATAAGAATGTTTTAAAAGAGGCTTTGAAGGCCTCTGTCGTCAAGGCACAGATCAGGAAGCACAGGAAAACCAGAAGCAGTTTCAACATTTGCAAATACCATCTTATCATTAATAACATCAAAATAAAAAAATAAAAATCGTTCAGTATAACTATTTACAACAGCAGAGTCCTTCTGAGTTTTTTTTTTTTTTTTTATCAATTTCCAATCTCAGTCTCTCTCTTGCACAAGCATTACTGCTCTTTTTATAAGTCTGTGCCTGGGAAACTAGTTAAAAAAACAGCATGCTTCCCACACAATGTTCTTGTAAGTTTCCAATGTTCTTGCAGGTAGCAGCAAAAAGAACATGATGACCCAGAACTGACCTCTTGTAGCCAACACTGCAGAGATCTTTGCATCCAGTATTCTCAGGTTACCCCCTTGAGTTCCAAATAGCTTTTTGCAATCATTACAACAGTATAACTATAAACAGTTTTAAATAAAGGGATCCCAGTATCAGTGACATTTCCACATAAAAAGTCACATATATTTTTATATCCACAGATACACAAGGGGGAAGGAAAGACAGAACAGCAAGTGAAGGCTGAGAGATAGCCAGAGGCAGACAACTGCAAAACCGTCGGAGTGATCAGTTCCTAGGTCTCACAAGAAAATTTGGTTGCGCAGACAGACAAGAGACAGAATAGACTCTTGCATTTAAACTCCCCCGGATAACAAATGGGACAGGGCCTTATTCAACCCTGTCACAGCCTCCGTCAAGGCAACCAAACATGACAGGGACTGGGACTGTGAAGTAGGAGGTAAAGTGACAGTATATTCATACACAGCTGAACATAAACTGCTAGCCAGCTAGCAAAAAACAGAAAAGGAAAAAGAAAACAGATCCCAATAATTTATAATGGAAACTGATCATCTTCAATGGCTGCAATTAATGGGCTCCAAAGTTTTAGAAAGGATTCAGTCACTCCTCTGGTGCCCTAGCTGAGCTTGCTCCAATTTAAGACACATCTGAAGGTTGTGAGCCCACAGCTATACTAAAGGAGATACAATGAGAAATAGCTCTGGGTAACAGTTTTCCTGGCATTGATTAGGGCAACAGACCATAAGGGTAAGTCACCACTAAGAGTCTTCATACTGGGATCTGTGCCCAGCAGCAGTTGCATGGGGAATTTGGTGGGGGGAGACACTGCCCAGGACCTTTGACATAATGTTATAACCTTGTTCCAGTAGCAAATGATTTTAGGACATATGCAGGAAATCGGCTCTCTCCTGTGTATACTTACGACCATCTGGGGATCTATCAGGCCTTGCTATGTGGAACTTCTATGACATGACATAGGCCCTGTATATAAAATTCATCTGGATCTGCCATAGCTTATTGCTGCAGAAGCAGGACTGCAGATGTTTGGCCGCTGTGGCCCAAGTGCTGGCCTTTAATTGTAGTGCCTAGGTTCTGTTCCCATTTAGCCCAAACATCTGGGAGTGATGGGTCAGCCACTCCTCAAATAGTGCAACAGAAAACATACAGAGACTTCATACAGGGTTGGGACCTGTACAGCTCCTCTTCAAATAGCATAGGACAGCCTCAGCTGGTTGACTGGTTCAGGGTGAACCCCAATTTGACCCTCATCACCAGGTAAGCAAGTAGGTTACCTGTCTCAAGTCCCCAGGTCCACCCCTTCCCCAAATTCTGCCTCCTAAGGCTGACCATGGATCCATAAATTATTTCTCCAGTCATGATTCTCTGCATCTTCCTGCCACTGGTGAATTTCTTTTTCTCCCTTTCATGCAGGTGCTGGAGGGCCTGATCATGTGTTGCTGCTGACTCCATCACTGCATCATATACCTTTAGAGAGCTGTGGTTCACATTTCTACTCCCTTTATCTCCTGTTTCAGGTCAGTAACATCCGATGTCACCTGTTTTAAAGCCTTGTTCATTTTAGCAATGGCCTTAAATATTTGATGAGTACCCATGTCTAGTGATCTCTGCAATACAGCCGGTGACAGAGATCTCAAGGCTTGTGAACTCAAGCAGCTGCAGCTCCTGATAGAGCTTCTGTCCTCTTCCTCCAACTGAACTGCCACATTTTTTGATTCTGCAGCTCAGCTGGTCAACATTGTGCACTTCCATAAGATAAAGCAAATAAAAAAACAAAACTACGTAGAAGGTCCTGATGACCAAGAATTCTGCTGTGCTTCTGCCCCGCTACAAATCTAATTGTAACATGGCATTAAAGTGAATGGGGAAATGGGAAGGCGCAATTGGTTGAACTCGATCACTTGGGCAAAGTCGGAGCGGGGATTAATCCAGCATACCTGTCATGTCCAAAACTGCAGTACCAGGACCATCCAGACAGCTATGTAAGCAGCACTGGGGAGAGGTGACAATGAACTGAGAGAGAGAGAGAGAGATGCCAGTGTTGGGCAGGGAGCGGGCGACAAGCTAGGCAGTGTCAGAAACAGGAAGGGGAGAAGTGGGAACCATGCACAAGAGGAATAGATAGGAGATGGGCACAGTAGCACCAGATGGAGCAGGAGACGGAGCGGGCGACATCGGAGCTATCTCACGGCAGCAATCAGAAGTGACCGATCGAAGATGCAAATTTGTCAGTGAACCGCACACAGCAGCAAGACAGCATGCCACCGCAGACCTCCAACGAGTGATATGAGAGTAATACCCATGTAAACCGCAAAATAAGTCGGACTAGCATGTGAGGCGCACTGTTGTGTTTATGTAGCAGCAGTCAGTGTTTTCACCGCATCAGCATATTAAAGCTGTTCTGTAACAGGTTTTGCAAGTGCAGTAAAAACCTTATCCAAACAGAGTCCCTGTGTTATGTTGTTGTACCGATGGCAAATACATTCCTCGCAACTTTGTACTCGCGCAGCCCATGCTACAAGCGCATTAAGCCACTCCGACGGTGGCATCTAATGCGATTAATGCATGGTTGGGCTGTTGTTCGCCCTCCCAACCATGCATTAATCCAGCATTACATGCCACCTTCATCGTGACTTAATGCTTAAGTAGTCATCTTGGAGCAGTGTCTCCCAGACCTCACACGTTGAGTTCTACTAGTTAAACAACTTTGTATCCATTTTATGGTTTTTAGTCCTAAGCTGAAAGTCTGCAGTTTGTTTATCAATGGCCTGCATGGTACTGTGTCAAAAGCTTTGCTGTAATGAAGGTATACTACATTCACCGGTTCTCTCGTGTCTAGGGTCTTGCTGACATTTTTATAAAAAGTAAGTCAATTTGGCTGCTTCTTCCTCCTTTTTTTGTACTTCTCTTGCAAGAGTACATATAGAAGTTGATGGCAGATAAGGACCGCAAGGCCCATCCAGTCTGCCCATTTCTTTTTCTATCTTATAAATGTGCCATTGGCCTTTGCTCTGTCAATGGCCTATCTATTCATACTCATCTGTATTGCTCCCTTATGCCTTTCTGTTTCCCTCCTGTTGTGCCATGTTAAATCTGCTTCTCACCACGTGAGAACCTGTAATGCTACTTACTACCTCTGTTATGTTGAATAAGTTCTTTCAAGATTTTTGCTTTGTGCACATTTGCACAAATTTCTGTTTGCTTCTCTCCATGTTAAAAATGAAAATGTTCTTGTACCCGTTTCATTTATGTTGTACTCTCTCAGGTCGTACCTGAAAATAGTCATTGTGTTGGCTAGTGTACTTACCCGGTAAACAAAAACTAAATAAATAAAAATAAATAAAATCCCATGCAGGTTTGAAGCCCTGCGCTTATTCAAATCTACCACTTCCTGAGGCAGGCCGTTCCATGCATCCACCAGCCTTTCTGTGAAAAAGAACTTCCTCACATTACCCCTTAATTGGCCTCCCTCTAATCTCATGCTGTGTCCTCTTGTCCTGCTATTTTTCTTATATTGAAACATGTTAGACTGTTTCACCTTGTTAATGCCCTTAAGGTGTCTGAATGTTTCGATCATACCACGACTCTCCCTCCATTGCTCTAGGGCATACATATTGAGCTCCGTTAATCTGTCGTCCTATGTTTTCTGATGCAGTCCCTGCACTATTTTGGTTGCCCTTCTCTGGACTGCCTCAGTCTGGTTAATGTCCTTGTGAAGGTGTGGCCTTCAGTACTGCACACAGTACTCCAGATGGGGCCTAACCAGTGTCTTATAAAGAGGGATTATTACCTCCCTCTTCCGACTTGTGATACCCCTACTAATACACCCCAACATCCCTCTAGCCTTACCTAGTGGTTTAGTGGTCTGCTTAGATGATTTCAGGTCATCAGTGATGATGATGCCGAAGTCTCTTTCTTCCCTTGTGACTGCTCGCAACTCCCCTCCCAGCCTATAGGTGGCTTCAGGGTTTCTTCTCCCTATGTGCATGATCTTGCACTTCTTTGCATTAAACCCCAGTTGCCACTCTTCCAACCACTTTGCTAGTTTATGCAGATCTCGTCTCATTCTGCCCACCCCATCTGGATCATCTACTCTGTTGCAGATCTTGGTGTCATCTGCAAACAGACAAACCTTACCCTCCAGTCCATCTGCGATGTCACTGAAGAAGATATTGAAGAGGACTGGCCCCAGGACTGACCCCTGAGGTACCCCACTTGTGACTTGCATCTCTTCTGACTGTATACTGTTTACCACCACACTCTGTTTTCTGTCAGTCAACCAGTTTGCCACCCAGCTGACCAACTTCTGACCCACCCCGAGCCTACCCAGCCTGTTAATCAATCATCCATGTGGAACAGTATCGAAAGCTTTGCTGAAGTCAAGGTAGGCGACATCAACTGCTCCACCTTGGTCCACCACTCTGGTTACCCAGTCAAAGAAATCTATGAGATTAGTTTGACAGGACCTTCCTTTTGTAAACCCATGCTGTCTTGGATCCTGTGCTCCTATGGATTCCAGGTGTTGCACTATCCTTTCCTTAAGGAGTGCCTCCACAATCTTGTCCACTACAGAGGTAAGACTGACTGGTTTGTAGTTCCCTGCCTCCTCCCTGCTACCACTCTTGTGAAGCAGGATCACATGAGCCCTTCTCCAGTCTTCTGGGACCTCTTCTTTGCTCTAGAGACTCACTAAACAGTTCTGATAATGGCTCTGCTAGTTCCACCCTTAGCTCCTTTAGTACCTGGGATGTATGCCATCAGGTCCCATTGCCTTGTCCACCCTGAGCTTATCAAGCTCTTGGATGACCCTTTCTTTTGTGAAGGGACTAGTGCACACCTCCCTCCCTCCCCCCTGTGTCCATGGTGCTGAGCTGTGGGCCCTGCCCTACTTTCTCGTCAGTAAATACTGAGCAGAAGTATCTATTTAGGATAGATGCTTTTACATGGTCCTCCTCCTCACATGCCCCCTTATCTCCTTTGATCTTAGCAATACCCCCTCTGGACTGTCTCCTTTCACTAATGTATCTATAGAAAGTCTTGTCACCTTCTTTTACTGTTTGTGCTAGTGTTTGCTCGGTTTGGGCCTTTGCCTGCCTTACTGCCTTCCCTGCTTCCCTTAGGGAAGTTTGGTATGCCTCCCTGTCTTCATCCCGCTGTGTTCCCTTATATTTCCTGAAGGCCAGCCTTTTGACTCTGACCTTTTCTGCTACTGCTTTTGAGAACCAAAGTGGTTTCCTTCTTCTTTTGCACTTCCTTTTCTCTCTAACACAATGGGATGTTGCTTCAAGTATTGCATCCTTAATGCTTGCCCACTTTGCCTGTACCCCCTCACCTGTATTTCTTTTTACCAGGTCTAGCTTAACTCTGTTGGCCATCTTATCAAAGTCAGCTCCTCTGAAGTCCCATATTTCTGCCTTGGAATGGGATGATTTAGTTCTAGTGGCCAAACTGAACCATACCATATGATGGTTACTGGCCCGCAGGTGACCTTCTACCTGGAGATCTGTGATCCTTTCCCTGTTAGTCAGTACTAGATCTAGGAAAGCCCTGTCTCTTGTGGGTTGTTGTACCAGTTGTTTGAGGCACTCCCCCTGCAGGGAATCCACCATGTGTCTAGTTCTGGCAGATGTTCCTGCTGGTATTGACCAATGTGTATCTGGCATGTTGAAGACTCCCATTATCAGAACCTCCCCTTTAGCTGTCATGTTTTGTATATCTTCCAACAGTAATGTGCCTATGTCCTCCCTCTGGTCTGGAGGCCTGTAGACAACCCCAAATTAGCATCTGCCATTATTGCCTGCAGGTCTGGGATCTTGTTTCCCAGACTGCGAGCATTTGTGTACATGATTTTCCATTGGCCAGATTTCGGTGTGTTAGTTGTTGGATGAGGTCTGGCATTTCCCATGTCCCAGTTGCCAACCTGGAGTCAGACACATTTGTGGGAAAGCTCATGGACATTACCTACTGAAGGGAAGACAGAATAAGAGTGAGCAACAGCAGCAATGGACAGGCATAAAACTGTTGCACTACATTTTTACCATATGGCATACTGTTTTCTATTCATTTTTATATGGTTTTTAAATGCCCTTAGGAAATAGCAGCTCTGTCTTTGTTTTTTGTTTTTTTAACCCTGTATTTATGCTCCTCCTGCCCTCCTCTCTCCACTCTCTCAGACTACCTCAGCCTGTGTTACCTCCCTCGTCTGGATCTGCTCCTAGAGTACACGGTCCACTAACCTTAGGTGCCGGATAACCCCAGAGTAGGTGAGAGGTACTCTCACTACCTCCTCGAACCATGCTTGCTTTCTGGTGGCCGGTGCAGCAGAAGTCTGCCCAAGCAGATCTGAGGACACAGCAGAGTCGTCGCCTAGGAGAGATGAGGGTGATTTTCCTCTGTTTGTTCCCGATGTCGGTGCAATGAGGGCACTGAGCACGGAGGCACGCCGAGACGTACCTTCTGTTCCACCCCTCTGCCGACATCTGCCCTATCCCTGTGCTGCTACTCCTTCCTACTGCACCTTCCACCCGTGCTCCCCTAGGTGGTGGTATTGCAGCAGAGCATGCAAGTATTCCCCCGGAGGGAAGGAGGAAGCCATTGGGCTCAGTCCTTCTCCTCCTCAGCTGACCCCCGGCGGCCGGTGCTCATTCCCGAACCCGGGTCACAGGCGTGGTATGAGGTAAGGCGTCCAGCGCCTCAGCCCTACTGGGCCGGCACAGCTCCACCTTTGTGATGATTTGTGCAAACCTTGCTCAACTAGTAAAACAGCAGAATGGCATTCTGAGCAGACCTGGGTTCAAATCCTGGCTAGAGCATATAATGTCTTTCTCATTTCTAAACTGAAATTAAAAAGCACCTTTCTCAGTGTAGTGCAAAATGGTCAGGAGGCTCACTTACCTGAAGAAAAAATTACTCACCTTAGTAATGTTGTTTCTTCTAATGGAGTCTTGCTATATTATAGACATTAGCAGTTTGTTCCAGCTCTAGAACTGCCCCGGAGTGAAATGGTTACAACCATTCCAAAATAGAATTTTGGCACGAGAGCAGCTCTATCTGTGTCATTTCAAACTTGAACTGTCAGATCTTTACGAGCCAAACTCACTAAGGTCTGTGTGGAAGCTGTAACCTACACTAGCCAAATGGCTACCTAAATAATAACAACCATTGATGGTCCCAACACCCAGACTCAAGTCAGGGGACCAGAAATACTAACACCATTCTAATAATATGAAAATGGAACATAAGTGTAATAAAACACACACCGTACACATACACACCCCCAAAGTCCCAAAGGGGACAAAATGCTAACAGGACATAAGTAGTGCCCACACTAAGTTGCCCGCACCCCACCAAGTAGAGGTTCTGAGAGGGGCAGGTTGGGGGGGAGGTCTATAATATAGCAAGACTCCATTAGAAGAAACAACATTACTAAGGTGAGTAATTTTTTCTTCAAACAACATAAAGTCTTGCTATATTATAGACATTAGCAGAATACACAGCAGTACCTCCATGGAGGAGGGGCAGAACCTACTTAGGGAATAGGCTCTGAAGAACAGCTGTGCCAACCGAGCATCTCTCCTGGCCTGGACATCCAGGGAGTAATGCTTGGTAAAAGTGTGTACCGTTTTCCAAGTAGCAGCCTGGCAAATCTCTAATAAAGGGATATCTCTGGCAGCAGCTAGAGCACGGCTGTACCCTGGTAGAATGAGCCCTCAAACCCGGGGGCTCTGCCCACTTCTGATAACAAATTGGATACATGAGACAATCCACCTGGCTATTGATCTCTTAGTGGCAGGTTTGCCTTTCCCAACTTCACCATAGGTAAGGAAAAGTTGGAGGATTCGAGACCTGTGACCTTTAGTCGCTCTATATAATAACTAAGAGCTCTCTTAACATCCAGGCTGTGCAACCTCCTCTCACCCGAAGAGTGATCAGTGAAAAATACTGGAAGGAGATAGATTGATTAAGATGGAAATCTGAAACCACCTTAGGCAAAACTTCCTATTAGTCCTAAGGACTACCTTATCCCTGTGGAAAGAAATAAAGTCAGTCTCCACAACCAGAACACACAATTCACTTATCGTCTGGCAGAAGTGATAGCCACTAGAAAAACAGTTTTCCAAGTTAGGTACTTAAGCTCTGCAGAAGACAGAGAGGTTCAAGGGGTTGCATTAACTGGGCAATGCAAACATTAAGGTCCAACAAGGGGCCGGTTCCCGAAAGGGAGGATTAGTATGGAGTAACCCCTTAAAAAACTTGGAAAACACAGGATGAGAGGAAAGAGGGGATGACTTTCCTGCTGACACAAAAGCAGACACAGCTGCCAAATGAACTCTCAGGGTAGTTGGTCTGAGACCCAAGGAATTAAGATGTACCATGTAATCTAACAAAATGGGCAATTCAGCAGATTCTGGGGAAATATTTTTCCCAGCACACCAAATGGAAAAACTTTTCCATTTAGAACTATAAGTAGCCCTAGTGGAAGGCTTTCTGGAAGCCTTTAGGATCTCAAGAACACCCTGAGAGAGGTGTAAATCAGCAAACTCTAACTCCTCAAGAGCCAGGCCTTGAGGTTGAGGGATTTGAGGTCCGGATACCAAACCCTTCCCTGGGTACAAGTCAACAGATTGTGATTCCTGGGGAGGCACAGGGGAAGATGGACTGTCAGAGACAGAAGGAGTGGGTACCAGGGCTGCCTGGCCCAATCCGGGGCAATCAGAATCACCCGGCAAGGCTGAGATCTGATTTTGACTAGTACTTTGAATAGGAGAGGAAAGGGGGGGGGGAAGCATAGGGAACTTCCCTCCCAATCCCAGAGAAGGGCATCCAGGGAACTGAGCCCAGCACTGGAGGCCTGCAACAGAACAGAGGAAGTTTGTGATTGTCTGGGGCTGCAAAAGATCTATCTGAGGATGCCCCACCTGGCAAAACTATCCCCAGCACTTGAGGATCCAGGGACCATTCATGATGGCCCTGGGAAATCCTGCTGAGGGCATCCACTAGGACATTGTCCTTCCTGGAAGATGAACTGCTATGAGGAAGTGTTCAGGGAATAGGCCAGAGACCACAACTTCATTGCCTCGGTGCACAAGGCCGAAGACCAAGTGCCCCCTGTTTGTTGATGTACCACATTGTTGTGGTGTTGTCTGTTCTGACCTGTATCACCTTGTCGGGACAGATGCAGAAAAGCTTGAAGAGCTAAAGACAGCTCTGAGTTCCAGAAAATTGATGTGGAGCAGAGATTCCTGGGGACCAGACTCCCTGAGTGGAAAGGTCGCCCATGTGGCTCCCAACCCAGAAGGAAGCATCTGTAGTGAGAGTCAAGTCGTGAGAAGGGAAATGAAGGGACCCCGCTCTTAAGTTGCTCTGATCCTGCCACCACTGGAGAGCTAGGATCAAGGTTGAGTCACTGGGACCAACTTGTAGGGGTCTCTTCTCTGAGACAAAAGGTTCTCAAGTGAAACTGAATGTCTCTCATCTGAAATCTGGCTCCCTGCACAACAGCTGTGGATGCAGCCATGTGCCCCAGGAGCTGCAGAAAGTGTCTTGCTGGTCGAGACCTGCAGAGTGAAGAAAAGAGGCCAGAGCCACTAAATTCCTTACCCTTTCTGGGGAAGAAAGGCTCTGGCTAGCTTTGTGTCCAATTCTGCCCCTATAAGGTGAGTACCTGGACTGGTTCCAGAACCGACTTTAGGAGGTTTAGCAGAAAACCCAGGGAGATGAGAAGCTGCTGGGTGACCTGCAGGTGAGATTTACCTGTTCTGGGGACTGGCCTACAATGAGCCAGTCGTCTAGATGGGAAAACAGCAATCCTCTGCCTCCTTAAGCGGCCCACTGCCACTGCTAGACACTTTGTGAATACCCTTGAGCAGAGGTAAGGTCAAGGGCATTGCTCTGAACTGGTAATGACCTGAGGCAGTTCGAATCTGAGGTACTTTCGATGGGATCTTCTGATTAGGACATGGAAATAGGCATCCTTGAGGTCCAGGGAGGCTAGCCAGTCCCTGGCCTTAGGGAAGGTAAAATCATTGCCAGAGTTACCATTTTGAACTTTGGTTTCAAAAGATGCTTGTTCAGATATCTGAGATCTAAAATGGGCCGCCATTCTCCTGTCTTTTGGGGTAAGAAAGTATCTGAATACAGACCCCTGCCCTGATGCAGGGAGGAACCTTCTACTGCTCTGAGAGCTAACAGGGATGAGACCTCTGTTTCCAGAGCGAGGGTCTCTGAAGCACCTGCAGGTAGAAAAAGTCTGCTTCTCAACTTGGGAAACTTTTTGAAGCTGAGAACCAGACCCTGGCTTACTACTTCCAGAACCCACTTGTCTGAGGTTAAAGAAGCCCAATTCTGACTGAAGTAAGCCAGCCTGCCCCCCACTGGTACAGGAGAATCGGCCCTGGGCACCCCATCAGGGTGCCTGTTTCGCAGGAGCTTTAGGCTGGGGGGTGGGAGCAGGTCTGCCCACCCCTCGTCCTGCCCCTGCCTTAAGAAGCCCCTCTGAGCAAAGGCAGAGGGCCTGAGTCTGGTAGAAAGGCCTGTGAAAAGGCCTACCCCTACCCCTGGGGCATGCCTTTGAGGAGTGGCTTGCCGCTCCTTAGCCTGGGCACTCTTGTAAGTAGTCCCATATTCATCCATCTTCTTCATGTAATTCTCTGTCTGCTCTCCAAACAGAGAATTTCCCACCACAGAAAATCCATAGCCTTAGTCTGGGTATCCTGTGACAAACTAATACACTGAGCCAGGCCAACCTCTGAAAAGCTACAGATGTGGCCATGACCCTAGAGGAAACATCATTAACATCCACAGCAGCATGAAACTGAACCTTAGAGGCTTCAATGCCATCAGCAGCCACCTGTTCTAGTTCACTAGCCAGCTGGCCATGGGCCTGCTTGGCCAATTGCATAACAGTATCCCATCTAGATTTCTGATACCTAGCTACATAAGCCATATAATTTGCTTGCCTGAGTCCCAGAGGGCTGCCATATACTGTTTTTGCCATGGCATCAATCTTCCTGGAATCCTTGTCAGGAGGATGTGAAGCCAAGGAATATTAGCTTTATCACAGGCAGCAGCCTGAACTACTAACATGACTGCATTGCTGAGAAAGGAATTCTGTATCAGGGCCTGACAATGTATACCTTCTGTCCATCTTTTTATCTACAGGAGGCACAGAATTAGGAGCTTTTAAAATTTTAATTGTTTGTTTCCTAAAAGACTTATGTAAAGGAATAGACAATCTCCTAGACTCTGGAATATCCATCATTTCTACAAAATCAGGCTCCTCTTGCTCATCCACAGCCTCTTCTAAAGGAAGCTGGAGGGTTTCAGCAACTTTTTTATAAAACATAAAATGAGATGGGGACTCAGACAGCATAGGGGGATTCTAAAGGTCTGTCTGGGAGATGTCCGTTCAATGGGCACACCCAGACCTTCCCAGCCACATTCATACTGTTCATAATCCTCCTCCCTCCTCTGGTTCATAAAATTCCTCAATATCATAATCCTGAACCACTGGGACGGACGACCAACCTTTACCAGATAGTGGTGGTCGGACGGACCCTGAGACAGTGACTGGACAATTTGTATGGCTTTTGCCATCTCTGCAGCAGTTGGAGAAGGAATTTTGGACTCCAGACCTGCTGATTTTCTTGTTTTCTTTACTGGAATTGGTTCCTCAGAACCAGCTTTTCTTTGCCGAGGAAGTCTGGCCCTGGTCAGAGGGCACTCCTCTGGTTCGGTTGGCACCGAACCGGACTACCATCCGGGTCAGCGGACTTTTTGCCTCTGTCCCTGAGCCTGCCCAATCTTTTTTCCAGGGTGGCTGCAGGGAAATTCACATACCTGGCAGTCTGACTGGAGGTGGTCAAACCCCAGACAATAAACACATGTGGTGTGTGGTCAGCCTTGGCAAAGACTTCCCCCCACAAACATCACAGTGTTGAAACCAATGGGCCCGGTTTTCTTTTGGGTTTCTCAGACATAGTGCCAGCCTAACCAAAACTTGCCCTTTTACGGCAGTGCCAGGCAAGACACCCTTATCGGTTCCTAACCGTGTCACGGGTATTGGAAAAAAAACGTAATAAATCCGTTTCTTTTTAGAACCGATAAGAACTGGGAACCGCACTCTAAAATAGTAACTTTTAGTTTTAAATGAGTTTTAAACCCACTGATCGGTTCAAAACCGAACCGATAACTTACAAGTTCCACACAGACAAAACCTTCATTTACTTACGGTTACCACAGATATAGCTTGAGCCGAACGGTTTTGCGGTTAAAATAAAACAATTCTCAGTTAAATCCAACCGAGAAAACACTTTTTAAACCGAGAAATGAACCGAGCAGAAGGAGAAATCTCCGGAGCGACTGTTCACTGAGGCGGAGTAAAGAATCTGACAGTTCAAGTTTGAAATGACACAGATAGAGCTGCTCTCGTGCCAAAATTCTACTTTGGAATGGTTTTAACCATTTCACTCCGGGGCAGTTCTAGAGCTGGAACAAACTGCTAATGTCTATAATATAGCAAGACTTCATGTTGTTTGAATGGAAGTTCCTCCATAGTGGTTGTAACATTTACTCATTAACCCCATAAGGAAGGGAAGGAATATTTTGCCCCTGAGGGGGCTAGCTGCTCGATCCCTTCCACTTCCTGATCTCCAACGGCGTCCCTGTGCTTCCTTGTTTTATGATGTCACTATATGGCTAGCGCGGAGATATGCTCCATGTAAGCCCATGGAGCATAGTTTTAAAAGTTATTTTTATGATGTTAATGCAACTTTTAGTACAAATCAGAGCCAGTATTCAAGTAACAAGCGCATACACTGACGATGCTGTGTTGTATGTGGCTAGCAAAGACACTGGGACATTGAATTCCGTAACAGGACATGAATTTGGTAAAATTAAAGACTGGTTTGATGAAAACAGGCTTGTTTTAAACCAAAAGAAAATAAAGGCAATGTTGATTAGTACAACCCACAAACAAAGATGTACTACAGAACCTTTCATGGTTTCTGTAGGAAAAGGAAACAACATAACATAGAAACACAGAAGATGATGGCAGAGAAGGACCGTGTGGCCCACCCAGTCTGCCCATTTTGCCTACCTATTTCAACAACAGATCCTAGTTGATCTCGAGCTCACCCTTACTTTCCTGTCTCTAGAAATATAGTGTCCAAATGTAAGTGTTTGGGAATACTATTAGATTCACACTTAGATTTTAATAAACCTGCCAAAAACACTGTTAAATAACTACACGTGGAAACGGGAGCTTTGTATATGATAAATGATTATTTAACGGATGATACCACAAGGTTCATAGTACAGAGCTGTCTACTACCCATGATAGATTATGGAAGCTTAATATAAAGGGGGGGGGGGGGAGTAGTTTCTGAGAAAACTATTAACCAACACAAAAATACACGTGCAATACCCTTTGCAGATTTGCTCTCAGAGCTAAGTCCAGAGACCACCACTGCACACTATATAATAGATTAAACTGGCTGCCATTGGAATTAAGGGACAAAATTTATATATCATGTTTATCCACCAACTACTGAATATTGCAACAAACTATCCTTTTGCAGCCTTCTTTGAACAAAAATATAACTTGAAATTTTTAAGATCAAATTACATTGGGACACTGGTAGTTCCTTTATGCAAAACCACAAAAAAAAAAAGACATTAAACAAGTTGCATTGTGACATGGCATTAAAGTGAATGGGGAGGCGTGATTGGTTGAACTCGATCACGTGGGCAAAGTCGGAGCGGGGATTAATCCTGCTTACCCGCCGTGTCCAAAACTGCAGTATCAGGACCATCCAGACAGCTATGTAAGCAGCACCGGGGACAGGTGACAATGAACTGTGAGAGAGAAGCCATTGTTGGGCAGGGAGCGGGCGACAAGCTAGACAGTGTCAGAAACGGGAAGGGGAGAAGTGGGAGCCGCGCACAAGAGGAATAGATAGGAGACGGGCACAGTAGCACCAGATGAAGCAGGAGACGGAGCGGGCGACATCGGAGCTATCTCATGGCAGCAATCAGAAGTGACCGATCGAAGATGCAAATCTGTCAGTGAACCGCACACCGCGGTGAGACAGCATGCCACCGCAGACCTCCAACGAGTGGTATGAGAGTAATACCCGCGTAGACCGCAAAATAAGTCGGACTAGCATGTGAGGCGCACTGTTGTGTTTATGTAGCAGCAGTCAATGTTTTCACCGCATCAGCATATTAAAGATGTTCTGTAACAGGTTTTGCAAGTGCAGTAAAAACTTTATCCAAACAAACCGAGTCCCTGTGTTATGTTGTTGTACCAATGGCAAATACATTCCTCGCAACTTTGTACTCGAGCGGCCCAGGTCTTCTCAGAAAGAACTGGAAGGGGACAGGATCAGTTGTGTTCCAGGACAGTAGCTGCTGCTGTTGTTTTCACAGGGTTCTTGTGGATTTTACTTGGTAGGTTAGTTCTTTTCTTTCTTACTTCTAAGGGGCTAGCAGGGTATTGTTTTGGGTGCTGTTGGATGTTTGTAAACTGATTTGGTGGCTGTAAGTGGGGCTCATTTTGTGGATGTTTCACTGTGTAACAGGCCGCGCTGGTAGAGGCCTATTTCTTCTGATTTAAAACCTATTTGGTGGGAATTGCTTGGGCCTAGTTCTTTGGCTGCTGGGCTTGAGGGGAGACACAGGGCTGATACACTCTCTCTCTCTCGAGTCAGGTGTCTGCCCAAACCCACCCTCCCCTCAGAAGTCTGCGAATTTATAGGGGAACACCTGCCCTGCAATTGAGGAAAAGGCTGCAGGTGCAGCTCATGTAGTTCTAGCCACTGGGGTAGGATTTAAAGGCTGGGAGAGAGGAGCTTTGGGAGTTGTTCATTTCCCTTATAAGTTTAATGTGTTGTACTGCACCTAGTAACAGGGTTACTGGTGTACAGTGGGACTGTCTGTAAGATTAGTGGGTGACCTGATTAGGCAGTAGGGGTATCTTGGACTAGGGGGGAACCTGGTAGCTCACCCAAGGAAACCTATTTGGAAGGGGATGGAACCACACATCATTAGGGCGGCATCTTTGGGAGGGTGGTGGGGTGCACAGGGTGTGCAGCAGCCATGATACTGGACTGGGCCTGGAAGTTGGTGGTTGCTCAGTGTGCTATCAGCTAGCACAGCTTAGGGAGGAGGTTGCGGGATTAGGAGAAAGCTGGGGAAGGGGTGGTATGGTTGGGGAAGGGGCTGGGAATCTCCACAGGTTGCACCAAGCACTGGGGGTGGGGGCATAGGAAAGGAGTGCAGGAGAATACTCAGGGGTCACATAGAGAACCTGGCAGAGGGGTCCAAAAGGACACTACCAAGGAAGCAGGCAGGTAACTGGGGCCCTCACAAAGGGGACGGAGGGACAACATTCTCAGGGAAGCAGGCAGATGGCCAGGCTGGACAGAAGGAAGCAAGACGGGAAGTGGATCAGACCTTACACTCAGTAACCGCTTCAATCTCTTCTTCTGCTCAAGGATGAGGGGGTGATGTAGCCATGACAGGGGTAGTTAGAGATGGAAAGGGAGTGGGAGGCAGGAGGCAGGGGCCAGATAGCAGGAAGAACAGGGGGGGACCTGGAATGCAGGAGAATGGGGAGCAGTGAATCAGAGCAGGAGGGGCAGGGGAAGAGGGAGGAAAGCACAAGGAGAAGGACCAGTTGGGAGGAAAGGTAAAGGAGAAGGACCAGAAGTACAAGGAGGATTCAGTAAAGGGAGCTGAGGGTTTAGGCCAGGGGAGCACGACTAGCAAGGAGGAACTAAATGGAGACAGGAAGGAAGGGAGGATGAGCCAGGCTAGTTTAGCAGATGGGGGAGAAGGACCAGTGGCGAGCAGTGAGGGGGGAATTAGCAAGGAACAGAAGGATACTCAGGAGGAGGAGAGGCATAGGATTGGAGAGGAGGGGGTGGCATGTGGCACCCAGAAAGGGGGGAACACGGAGCCAGCTGGGTGGAGGGGCCTGTAGAAAGGATGAGGGACATGGAAGGGGGAATGGAGGAAAAGGAGTGGTCAGAGTGCTCCTGCTGGGGGACTCTATGATCAGGGGTATCAAATGGGATAGGGAGGGAGAAGCCTGGCCAGTTAGAACAAGATGCTTCCCTGGACTAACGGTGCACAGGGCTAAGCACGAGGTATACCAGCTGGCAAAGGATTGTGGGGGTTCCCCAGACATACTGGTCCACCTGGGTACAAATGACATTGAGGGAAATAGCGAGCTAGAGATACAGGCAAGATTCAGGGAGCTCGCCAGGGTTTGTCATGACATAGGATGCACAGTTTCCTTCTCAGAAATCCTGCCAGTGCCAAGGGCTACTGGGGAACACAAAGGAAAATTAGGAGATAAACCAGTGGCTCAGGGAGTGGTGAGGCCAGAGGGTATGGGTTGATGGGGACTGGGGGGAGACCTGGGAGGATAAGGAGCTGTATGCTAGAGATAGACTACATCTCAATTTGGAGGGGAGGGGAATCCTTAAGTTGAAAATAGAGGGGTTCATTGTGAAAAGTGGGGTTTAAACTTGTGAAGGGGGTGGGATGGGAGAAAAGGCTGTCAAGGGGGTGCCGATAAAGGAGGGACTCTGTCTCCACCCCCCTGGGGACCAGGAGGATTGCAGGAAAAGGCCAACTGGCAAAGTGCAGACCAGGGAAAACAGAATCCCTATGGGAACATGAGCAGGAAATGGAACTATAGGGAAAGGGTGGAAGGTAGTCTCTTAAATGCCAGGAGCTTGGGCAATAAAATGCCTGAGCTCCAGGCGATGCTAACTGAGGGAGCAGTGGATGTGGCAGCAGTCACTGAGACTTGGGCCACTGCAAGACATGACTGGGACCTGAACCTGGAGGATACACTATGTTCAGGAAGGACAGGGGCAGGGAAGGGGAGGAGGGGTAGCAATGATAGTCAAAAACTGCATTGGCATAGGGGGAGTAGAGGAGGCGGAGGGAACCGTGGAGGCGATTTGGGTCACCTTGATAACAAGGGGGGGCAAGTGAGTAAAAATAGGAGTGGTGTATAGACCCCCTGCCCTGGCGGAGGAGCTGGAGGACAGTCTGGTGGCAGATGTTAGGAGACACTGCAGACCGGGCAGAGGAACGGTGGTGGTGTTGGGGGACTTAAACATGCCAGGAACAGACTGGGAGACTATGACATCCTCTGTGACCAGGGAACAGAAGTTGTTGGATGTCTTTCAAGATGCGTTCCTAACTCAGCAGGTGAGGGAACCGACCAGGGAGGCACGGGTACTGGATGTGGTCCTGGCAGACAGTGACCAGATTGGGGGCCTGGAGGTAAGGGACCCATTGGCGGGAGTGACCATGCCACGGTCTGGTTCTGCCTGGACCTAGGAGGGGTAGAAGGCTGCACAAAGGCAGAAGTAACCGACTTCAGGGGCAGATTTTAAGGAAATGGGAAGGATCCTTAAGGAGCATTTGGATGGGATTGGGTCAGACATGGACGCTGATAGTAGGTGGAAATCATCAGGAGAGGGGTGCAGGATGCTACCAGCACCTGTGCAAGAGTAAGACGAAAATGCGTGGGGCCAAAAACCCTGTTGGTGGACCAGGGAGGTCCAGGAGGTGGTGCGGGGAAAGAAAGCAGCCTATAAGCAATTCAAGTGCTCAAGGAGTGAAAGGGATCGAGGGGAGTACAAGCTGATGGCTAGCAGAGCCACTAGAGTGGTGAGGGCGGCTAAGGCAAGGAAGGAGCAGAACCTGGCCAGGGAAATTAGGAGAGGGAACAAGGGGTTCTTTAGATACATTGGGGAAAAACGAAGGGTGAAGGGGCAGATTAGCAGGATTAAATCAGGGGAGGATGGGCACAAGACCCGGGGAGCAGGCTGAGGTATTAATGAGTACTACACCTCAGTTTTCACCAGGAAAATGGAGGTGCTGCATCATACATGGAGGAGACAGAGATACTGAGGAGGGGGACCTCACCCCCGATCGGGCAGGTCTGGGGAGAGGGGAGGCATCACTGGCAGGTGGGGGAGGGCTAGCAGGAGAAGGGGCACCGGAAGTGGAAATCACAGCTCAGAGAGTGAGGAAGCCCTCAGCCCCTTAAGACGGAGAAAGCACCTGGGCCGGATAAATTACATCCCAGAGTGCTGAAGGAACTTGCAGATGTCCTGGCAAAACCCCTGGCAGAGCTTTCACCATCTCTGAGGACAGGGTGGGTGCCCCAAGACTGGAAGGTGGCGATATAGTGCCTATCCACAAGGGGGATCAAGGAGGTGGCAGGGGAACTACAGGCCTGTCAGCCTGACCTCGGTGGTGGGCAAGGTGATGGAGGGCATTGTCAAGGAGAGGCTAGGGGGACTTGGATAAGTCAGGGTGCCTGGACGATGACAGCATGGATTCATCCCGGGAAATCGTGTCAGACAAACCTGGTGGAGTTCTATGACTGGGTGACAAGTGCCTTGGACCTGTAGACCAGTGGATGTCTCTTTCTGGACTTCAGCAAGGCATTTGACTCTGTTCCTCATGTGGGCCTGTTGGATAAGCTGGGAGGAATGGGGTGGGGAACCAGATGATCAGATGGATAGGTAATTGGCTCCAGGACCGGACCCAGAGGGTCGTAGTTGGTGGGATAGTCTCATCCCCAAGGAGGGTCATTAGTGGGGTCCCACAGGGATCAGTCCTGGGCCCCTTCTGTTCAACGCCCACGATCTGACATATAAGGACAGGAATCAGGAGTGAGATGAGTCTCTTTGCAGATGACTCAAACTGGGGCGGTGGTGGATGGGGAGGAGGGGAGGTGGCTCTACAGGGGGACCTGGAGGCTCTGGAAGATGGTCTAGAAAGTGGGAAGCTGAGGTCCAATGCGGGAAATGCAAGGTACCCACCTGAGGCCAGAAACCCAGGTCAAGTGTACACCCTGGGGAATGCTACAAGTCTCGATGGCTGAGAGGGACCTGGGGTGGTGGTGGATGTCAAGATGAACAACTCGGAGACTTGTAGGAGGGCAGCAGCCAAGGCCAACAGGATGCTGGGATGCATCGCTAGGGGATCACCTCCAGAAGGAGGAAGTGATACTCCCTCTGTATAACTGCTTGGTGAGGCCGCACTTGAGTACTGCGTGCAGTTTTGGAGGCCACACTTAAAGCGGGACATTAACCTCCTGGAGAGGTCCAGAGGAGGGCAACCAAATGATTTGGGGCTTGGGGACAGGACCTATGAGGAGAGGCTCAAGAGCTAAATATGTACACATTGGAAGAGAGAAGGGACCGGGGACATGATAGAGGTCTTTAGGTACATGAAGAGGGTAAATAGGGGAGGAACAGTCGGGGTGCTTCGAAGGAAGGAGGAAGGGGCCACTAGAGGGCATGGCTGGAAGCTGGAGGGGGGAAGATTCAGGGGAGAAAGGAGGAGGTGCTACTTCACTGAGAGGGTGGTGGAGCCATGGAATGCACTGCCTAGGGGGCTGGTGGAGGCAGAGACAGTGGAGGGGTTCAAGAGGGGGTGGGACAGGTACAGGGGAAGGGTTCTGGAAGCAAAATCCAATGCAGCAAGAATATCCGGAACTGGGAAGGGAGAAGCCAGAGAAGGCGAGGGGGACAGCAAGGTCAGCACCCAGGTTGGGGACTGACCAAACGAGCAGACACGAAAGACCGTTAGGCCTATTCTGCTGGCATTTTAGTATGTTAGTAGTTATAGAAGATAGTTACTCCGCAGTGGCATCAATGCTGGATTAATGCATGGATGGGAGGGTTGTGGCCCGAGGCCGCAGGCCGAGGGTGAACAACGGCCCAACCATGCATTAATTGCATTAGATGCCACCGCCGGAGTGGCTTAATGCTTACATCAAAACTTGGAATAATCTACCCAATCACTTATGAAATATACAGAATGCATTTAGTTTTAAAACCCTGCTGAAAAGATTACTTGGATCAGAGGCATAGTGTAACTGTAGATGAAATGTACATCTGTGTGAAACAGATATCTGACAAAAGCAACTGTATTTCTAGTATGGTGGTACAGTATAATTTTACTTTATCTTATATTATTCTTTAGTCAAATGTTAATAGATTTTACATTGTGTTCCTAATTGTTGTAGATGTTTGCATTTATATTTCTGTTTTTAATGTATTTTGTATTTTACTGTATGTATGTACTGTATGTTTATCTGGGTCAAACCTATAAAAGGGCCCATCATCCCCATGCTTTTTACCCGGTTAACAAATTTTAAAGCAATCCATCAGTTAATCATACACTCATTAGAACTACAGTTACAGGTGAGTAACCCTCATTTCTAGGGGAGTGAATATGGTGCACTATCAGCACTTTAACAAACTCATAGCAGTTCTCAGGGATGAGGCGGCAAAGCACATACCCTATTTAGGAAAGAGATTGGAGAACTGAGGCTCCCAAACCAGCATCCTGGTGTGACTCTAGGTTGATGTGGTAATGGGAGATGAAGCTGTATGCTGACTTCCAGGTAGCAGCCCTGCAGATCTCCTGGATAGGGATGTCCCTGGAAGCAGCCACCAAGGCAGCGGTATGTCTGGTGGAATGAGCCCTTAGCCCAACGGCAGGCTCCTTACCAGCCAACCTATACCAAAGGTCAATGCAGGAGACAATCTACCTGCCAATCGTTTGCTTTGCTGCCAGTCTGCCAGCTGTGGCTTCAGCCTAGGTAAACCTCTCCCCGAAATCCAGCAGTGTGCTTTGTGTAGTAAGCGAGCTATTCACCTCAGGCCCAATGTGTTGAGCCTGTGCTCGGCCACTGAGGTTGGACTGGGGAAGTACACCGGAAGGTTGATCATCTGATTAAGGTGAAACTCCAAAACAACCTTTGGAAGGAACTCCGGGTTGGGGTGGAGGACAGCCTTGTCCCTGTGGAAGACCAAACATGGAGACTCCATCGCAAGCACCTGGAGCTCGTTGATCCTTCTGGTTAAGGTGATAGCCACCAAGAAGGCGATCTTCCACAACAGATGAGAAGTGTCACAACTGTGCATCAGTTCAAATGGTTTGCCCATGAGCACTGCCAGTACCAGCAACAGGTCTCAAGGTGGTGGAGGCTCACACACCAGTCGGGACAGGTGGTCAAGGACCTTAAAGAAATGAACAAACACTTTTTCCTGTGCCACCATCAGCATACCAGCCCCGTGCACGGTATGCAGAGATGGCTGCTGGGTGCACCTCGAGTGTTATCGACCTTAGGCCCAACAGAGAGGGTCAACAAGTAGTCCAGGATGCTGCCACAGGGGGTCAAGCTTCCTCCTCTGGCACCAAATGAAAAAGCGCTTCCATTTGATGGCATAGCATTGGCCAGTTGACTCTTTCTGAGAGGCCTCTACAACATGGAGGACCTCATCGGAGAGACCCAATGCCTGGAACTCTAGCCGCTCAGGAACCAGGCTATCAGGTGCAGCAATGGAAGATCCAGGCACAAAAATGTTTCCTGATGCAAGAGAGCAGATCCGGGCGCAAAGGCAAGCACCACAGAGGCCTGCAGCTGAGGCTGAAGAGATCAGGGTACCAAAACTAGTGCAGACAGCCCAGGGCTACCAGCATCATCTGTGCCTTGTCCCTCCACACCTTGACCAACACCTTGTGAATCAGGGGAAAGGGAGGGAAGATGTACAGGAGGCTCGGGGTCCAGGGCCTCGTGAAGGCATTCCCCACCAGTGTTCCACACTATTGGGGGGGGCACAGAACAGTCTCAGCTTTGCGTTCTCCCAGGAGGGAAACAGGTCAACAGGACAGCCAGGGGAGTGCCTCACTGGAAGAACAGGTGATCTACCACCTCCTGGTGGACAGATCACTCATGAGATGCCTCTCTCACTCGGCTGAGGGCACCAGCCAGCTGGTTGGAGGCTCTTGCCACATGAATCGTCTGGAAATTGGCATCCAAGCTCTGCATGAGGGTCCAGGTGTGGAGGGCCTCCTGATACAACCAGAGGGAATAAATAATACGCAGCCTGTTGAGGCAATACATGGTCGTGGGGTTGTCCATCTGGATCTGCACGACCTGACCCTGGACAGATGGAGCAAAGGCCATCGCAGCAAGGCCCACCACACAGAGCTCCAACAGGCTGATTTGGTACTGGGACTCCTTAGAGGTCCAGAGCCCATGGACCCTGTGGGCCCAGAGGTGTGCTCCCCATCCCACCAGAGATGCATCTGTTGTCAGGGTGACCGTCGGCTCTGGGTGGATGAATGGGACTCCTTTCTGCAGGTGTTCCAGGATGAGCCACCACTGGATGGCATCCCACATCGGGTGCATCACCATGACTGGCTGGTCCAGGTGACCGAGGTGCTGAGACCACAGGTGGGCCAGCCCCCACTGCAGAGACAGTATCCACCAGTGGGCCCACTGGACCACTCTGGTGCAGGATGCCATGTTCCCCAGCAGCCGCAGAAAGTCCCAGGCAGGGCGTGAAGTCTCCTACCTGAAAAGATCGGGCAAAGCAGCCAAGATTCGCTGCCTGGTCCGCTAGGAGTCCGGCCTTGGCCCGAAGGGATTCAAGCTCTGCCCTGATGAAGTGGAAGACCTGCAAGGGGTAGAGTTCCGACTTGGCCGGGTTGACTAGAAGGCCCACGGCTGAGCAAGTCTGGAGGGCCAGATCCCTTTATTGCTCCACCTCCTCCTGAGAGGAAGCGTCAATCAGCTAGTCATCCAGGTAGGGGTACACCCGGACCCCTTGGCACTGCAGAAATGCTGCCACCACAGCCATGCACTTGGTGAAGACTATGGAGGCTGAAGAGAGGCTGAATGGCACCACTCAGAACTTGTAAAGCACCCCATCTGCATGGAACCAAAGGAACCGCCAGTGGAACAGACAGACTGGGATGTGGAAGAAGGCATCCTGGAGGTCCAGAGAGCAGAACCACATGCCCTGCTCCAGGAGTAAAATGATTTGGTTCAGAGTGACCATCCAGAACTTGTGTTTCCTCAGGAACTGATTGAGATCATGAAGATCCAACAGGGGCACCAGCCCCCCCGAAATCCATTTGGGAACCAGAAAGTATCTGGAGATGAAGCCCTACTAGTCAGGGTGTCCGGGACACAGGTTACAGCACCCTTCTGAAGGAGCTGAGTGATGTCCTCCTGAAGGCTGGACAGCATGTCCAGAGACTCCATGGCCTCCTGTGAGGCATGATCTAGGTAGGGAGGCAGAGCCTTGAAGTCTAGAGGCATACCGTGACCCACCACGTCAAGCACCCTTTTGTTCAATGTGATGATGGACCAGGTGTGCAAAAATGGTGAACCTCAGGCTGATGCAGAATGGGTGGGAGGAAGACACCCCGCAACCAATCATTGAGCAGGCTTAGTGGAGGCTCTGGCACCAGCTGCTGGAGGAGCGCTGCCACCTCAGCCCCTGGGCTTCTTGGAGCTGGTGGAGGCAGACTTAGGCTTAGATCGCCAGACCTGCGACTGCACCGACTGGGGCTGCAGTGGCTTGGACTGTTGTGCTGGGTAGGGTAGAAATTGACTGGGCTTCTTTTTCTGTTTCAGGCTCTTAGGGTCCTTCTGACAGGATGCAACAGAATCAAAGGTGGCACTGGATTTTTCAGTTCTAGTGAGATGGTCATCCATCCCCAAATCAAACAGGTTGGTACCCAAGAAGGGGACATCCGCCAGCTTATGCTTGTTATCTACCATAAAGGTGGAGATCCTTAACCAAACCCAATGCTGCATGGCTACCGTGGCAGCCATGGACCAGGCACAGGAGTCTCCAATGTCCAAGCCTGTCTGGAGCTGGTGCTTCACAACCGGACATCCCTGGTCCTGGACCATCTTAACTGCCAGCTGTAGATCTGCAGGGAGGCAGGGAAGAACCTGGTCCAGGACACCCATGACGGCATGGGTAAAGTTGGCTATTATGATGATGGAGCTCACCTGTTGAAGGCCAAGGGAGGAGGTGGCATGGACCTTCTTCATCCCATGGTCCAGCTTCTTCGACTCCTTGTCAGGATGTTTGTTGACGTCCCCGACATTGCCTGTCCACCAGAAAACTGAATCTGCCGCTCATGTTTCTGCCGAAGGATGGTCAGTGAAGCCGGGAAAAGACCCGGTGGGCACCTCATATTTGCGGACCATACAGGCTAAAGACACCAGGCAAAAAGCTGGACACTGCCAAAGCACAAGAGTGGGGCCAACAATGGCTTCTGCCACTATGAAGGCAATACCCAGGGAATCATCCCTGTCGAGCATTTCTGCCAAGGGGTATCAGGCCGCTTTTGGACCGGCTTCAATGGAATCCCCATAGATTTGGAGATGAGGTGGAGCAAGGCTCCAAAGAAGACTATCCCATGCTTGGTGGTGAGCTCTTCAGTGGACTCTCAATCGAACCACAAAGTCTGAATGTAATGCATGGAGGAGTCCTCAGAGTCCAAGGACTCCTTGAACACCGCCTTTGGACTGGGCTCCCTGTGGACCACACTGGGCTCATCCAAATGAGTGATCTTGATGGACTACCAACCACGGAGACCGGAAGTGGGTCGAGCAGCCTTGGACAGTGCCCCATGCATGAGTCTGCAGAGGCGGGGGCTCCACCAGAATGGGAGGAGAAGCTGGTGTCAACTCGGCCAGGGAAACCAGAAATGGACCATGGCGGTGGCAACCAGGGGAGTGCTGGAGGCAGCGGCATGGCATGACCATGCCAAGGATCCACTGTTGCCACACCAACTCCTCGTAATGCCACTGCAATCTGCGGCGGAGCCTGTCTTCATCTGAAGATGAGGATGAAGAGGAGCATTGATGGCACTTTTTGGTTGACGGCCAAGAGCAGGAACACCAAGATTCCCGAGATCTCAAACGAGAACAGGAACAAATCCTTGACTGGGACTCAACTGACAATGATAGGGTCATCGGGAGAAGACACATGGCAAGGGACCATGTGCTCAGCATGGACCAGAGCCCAATAGGTTAATCTCCCAAGGGGAGACAGCCAGATCGGTTGGTTTGTCTGGCCTCTCGAGTGAGGGCCAAGAAGACCGGAGTCTTAGAAAGTGAGTCATCCTCACCATCCTCCAACAATGGGTTGATTGGATCAAGAAAAATCTCGACTATATTGTCGGCCCATGTCTCAGCCAGCAAGCCTGATGGGGACACCGAGGGTACCAGGGGCCTGGACAGGGATTCCAGGGGGGTCATCCAAAGCCAATGACTTGACAGCCGTCGAGCTAGTTGCAGAATCACAGGGGCAGGAGGAGTGAGCCCACTCCCAGTCCCACGACCTGTGATGGGTCCTCTTAGATTTTGATTACTTAGAAGATTTTGACCCTCGGGACAAGTCCTGAAACGCTCAGGTAAATGAAGCTCCCAATCCCACCGGGAGCAATGCAGACCTAAGCGGCACCTGCCACGGCCTGGGACGCCACCTCTTTCAGCACAGCAAGCTGCAATACTGCGCCTGCTGCCATCGAAACGGCCCTCTGGGCATCCTTGGACTGGACTGGCGGGTCCCGTTTGTCCAGGCAGCCAAATCAAAGGTGAGCATAATGGTCCTCTAACATCGAGGGCTGCAGGGACCGGCACAGGCCGCAAGCCTCCAGATCATGTTGAGTCCATATGCAATATACACGAGGCATGAGGGTCAGTGCGTGACATCTTCTGGTTACAGGCGGCGCACTGTTTGAACTCAAGACCGGACTTCTGGTTGTTGCGCTCCATCGATACTGTAAGGAGGGTAGAAACTACCAAGAAAAGGCACCTAAAAACAAGAAAAATGGGCCTACACTGCATGCAGGAGCTGTGAAGGAGGAAACCGGATTCTTCCAGCGGAAAGGAAGATCTGATATCATGGGGGCAGAGCCAAGGAGGATACCACCTGGGTGGGTGGCAGAAGCTTAGCTTGAAGACATTCTGGTAGGATTTAAGGGAAAGGAAGACTGCCAAAGTCTGGATAGTGCACCATATCCTTGCCCCTAGAATACACAAAACAGATTCCAACAGAACACCAGTAAACAAGTGGTACTAAGGCCATGAAACGCCGACTCACTTTTGTTTCACATGTGATGGTGTAGGAACAATACGGTTACAACAAAATATTTCATTATTAATTAGAGATGGTATCCTGTGTTTATCATTTTATAATACCTTATCAAAATACATTATGATGAAGGAATGCATGTACAAACTGTATCTTGTATAAATGTATAAACATCTCTTCCTCAATCCCCCCCCACCGAAGATTACACCCCCCCCAAGCACTACTTATTGGATTTAGCCCCCTCCTCACCTCCTCTCCCACCTCTGGCTACCTCTGATGCACCCTACTGACAATGCCTACTTATGGCAGCTCGACCCCACTCTCCCCACAATGACAGTCCCCTATTGCTGCCCCAGCCAGGTACCTTCCCTGACTATTCCCCCCAACGCACTCTTATGTAGTTAAGCTGCCTGCATGTTATGCTGATAGTTCTAATGTTAAACCTCTCTGTATTATTTAAACCTCTAAGTATGTGCAACCTCAGTGTAAACTTCTTTTGTGCCCTAGTAATCGTGCAATGTTTGTCTATATTTGTATCCTACTTGTTTCTGTTACTGATTTGACTTGGAACCTTTGAAAATGAGTCACTGACTCAAATGTATTAATCCCAAACTGAAATAAATAAATAAGCATGAATGTTTTAAAGTGGCAATTGATATGTAGAAGTGTATAATATATAAACAAAGACCACAGGTGAACAATTCAGTTTAAAACACACACATGGACAGATTATGCCTATATGAGTTAGGAAAGAATGGGTTATATTTCCAGGAGAACAAGACTGACTATGAATCCAGAAATGCTTGTTTCTCTCAATCTGCTTGGCTCTGAGGCTTCCATCAGATCAAATACCTAGGATGTACTGACTACAACAACATTGTAAACTCAAGGAAGCACTGACCAAAATTGCCAAAGAACTGCTGGTTTAGAAAACACTTAATAAAAGATAAATCAACAAATAATTATTTGAGAACTTTTGATTTTATGAATTAATCCAAAATGTTATAATCACCAGTTTATACTCTTTTGTGAACAATAATGTTAGGTACCAAAGGGCATACTAAAAAAGTCTATAGGACTTAGAAAATTGAAGAGCACCTTTCCTGATGGTACTCAACTAACTTTACAAGGACCCTTACCTCCTCCTTAGTTAAATGGTGCCAAAAATAGAATTTTCCATTCCTTGGACAGTGGGATGGAAGGAATCATATTTAGGCTCAGTGGAGATGACAGCCCGATGCTCTCAACTTCCTAATACTGAACTCCGTCCCTCACTTGTTTCATGATGTAACAGTCTGAAGAACGCACAGGTGGGCACCATAGACATCTACTGGGTTGTTTATTTTTAAATACTTTTTTGTTTTTATATTTTGGAGGGCCATTTGAACAAATCAAAGCCACCACTCAACTAATAAGTATCAGGAAGTGGAAGGAATCAGGCTCTTGGCTCCATGGAGCCAAAATACTATCCTTTCCTCCCATTATCAAAAGAAGGAAAAATTCTACTTTTGGCACCATTTTACTAAGGAGGAGGTAAAGGCCTTGGTGGGTTGGGGGGAGAACGGGCATTTGTCCAGAGCATGCTAAAGGTACTTTTTAAGATACAGATGAAAATGCTCTTCTTCAAAAGTTGTTATAATACAAATCTACAATGCATACCGTTTCAAAGCTCTCATTATAACCAACATAAGAGTGCAAGACTTTAATCAGTGGATGGAGACCCAGAAACAACCAATGGATGTCACATGGGGGTGGCTGACTTCGCCTAACTTTGATACCTACTTGCATGGCTACCACAGCCCAAAGATTTGAAACCTAAAGATATGAAACTCAGAGAAGAGATGAAATCTAGAGCAGAAGATGGCAAACTTGCAGAAGGTGATGTGAAGCCAAACAGCTTCAGAAGCTAGCAGAATATAAGGTGATGCAAGAGACTGACAAGCTGTTCCACTAATTATAACCATCAATATTCCCAAAGACCTGAACAAATAAAAATTTAAATACCTGTACATTTTCTTTCTCCAACGGCTAGTCTCCGGGCTTCCTTACTCATAGGCTGTACCTCCTGACACTGAGAGGAAGGCAGGAATTAGACCTCTGCAGCAGGGGACACCCAGCCCTCCACTTCCTGTCTCCCTCAGTTCTTCCTAAAGCAGTCCAATGTGGCAATACTACAAGAACTTGGAAATAAAAAACAAGAGTTTTAAGGCATATATGGCCATAAGACCAACCAACTATATACATTCTGGGAGGGAATCCGAAGCCCGGTGACCTGCCGTCAGAGAAAGAAAATTTACAGGTATTTAAATTTCAATTTCTCTCTCCTAAGCTGGTCTCCTGGCTCCTTACTCATGGGATATACAAAATCAGTACATCCCCAGATGTCCCGGGTGGGAAGAATATCAAATGCCCTTAAGGGTCCCCCACCACCTGAAGCACGTGACGGCCCAAGGATGCCTCCATCGAGGACATCACATTCAGTGTATAAAATTTTGTAAATGTGTGACTGGATGACCAAGTGGCCACTATGCATAAGTCTGCTGGAGATGCTTCTCTGAAGTATGCCCATGAAGGGGCCAGAGCTCTGGTGGAATGTGCTATCACTGGGCCAGGCAAAGTTACGCCGGCCTGATCATAAACCATGGCAGGGTTTTAAATAATTGATTAGCAGTTTTTTTCTTGGGATGATACTAACCGTACAGAAAGTATTTATATAGATTTTCTAGAAGTGCTGTGTTTGTTGAACACAGTGAGGCAAGAGCTATGCATTTTCACAAAGATTTAGCACTTTTATGAGCAAAACGCTAATCAATTTTTAGAGTTAAATAAAACCCTGCATGGAGATGATGGATCTGTCTGGCTATATAGCCTTCTGAATCCTTGTTGTCCATAATTTTGGCCCATAGTTGGAGCGAACAAACTTGAAGTTTTGTGAATAATCTCCATTCTCTTAATATACATTTTCATCCCTCTTCTTGGGTCTAGTGGACGAAATTCCCCTTTTTTATTGCTTTTAGGGAGTGGGCAGAGGGAAGCAAGAAAGAACCCTTGGTTGTAATGTAAGGGAGACATAGGTTTTGGCAACAACCTGGATCTGTTCGGGCTGCCGCAGAGCCTCATGAAAGACAGTGTATGGCTCTTGGGTGAACAATGCTCCGAGTTCGCTGATTCTCCTGGCTGACGCTAGAGTTATGAGAAAAAGGCGACCTTCATTTTGAGATACATGACGGATGTCTCCCTGAAAGGCTCTAAAGGAGCCTTGGTCACAGCCTTGAGAACCAGATTAAGACTCCAAGGTGGTACTGTTGTCTTGATTGGAGGGTATTTTACTGTTGCTGTCTTTAGAAACCTCCAGATATGGGGATGTGGGCCCAATGATTCCCCTGAATCCATCACCAAGAGTGTCCTGGTGTAGAAACCTGAACTTGTACAGTGGCCGGTTGCAGTCCTTTGTCCACCCATCTTAAAAGGAACTGCAGTAGTACAGGTGATTATACTGGATAGGTCTGTGTTTGTTATGAAGCCAGAACCAGAATTTCCTCTAGATTCTATAATACGCTTTAGAGGAAGAAGAGAGACATGAGTTCCCCATCATTTCAATAACAGGAGCAGTGTAGCTTAGCTCCTTGAAAGTTTTCATGCTCAATCTCCAGGCCTAGAGAGACCAGTTGTTCCAACTGGGATGCAGAACCGGGCCTTGATGGAGAAGGTGCGGGCTGAACTTGAAGGTTACAGGTGGCGTCTCGAAAGATGAATGATAATTGTGAACCATGGGTGGACAGGCCATAAGGGACTGACTAAAATCATGACTGCCCTGTCCAGAGCCACTTTGTGGAGGACTCTTGATAGAAGCGGTATTGGAGGCAAGGCATACAGGAGACCAAACTGATCCCAGTTTAGGGAAAGGCGTCCTGAGCCACCGCTGGTTCGTCCCTGGCCAGGGAGCATAATTGCTTTACCTTGGAATTCTGCCAGCAGGTGAAAAGATCTAGCTGAGGATTGTCCCATTGTTCTATTAGGATGTGAAAGGCCCTGTCCTTCAGCTCCCATTCCCCTGGTATAACAACCTTGTGACTGAGGCAGTCTGCTGTGACATTTTCCTGTTCCAGAATATGGTGCTTAGCCCACTGAAGAGAAGAAGGGACTCCCTTAGCATTTTTGGGCTTCTTGTGCCGCCCTGATGATGTATTCCAACACTGTCAGATTGTCAGTTGGAATCAGTCCATCCTAATTGAGGAATTGCTGTTCCGAGGCCTCAGGGCAAGGCATACTGCTCTCGTCTTGAGAACATTTAGCTGTACCTTGTTTCTAACCGCGACCACCTGCCTTGTGTTGACAGCTGATGCAGGTGAGCTCCCCAGCTCCTGAGGTTTGCAATGATCATGATTTGGAGTTGGTGTGGATGGCCCAACTTATGACCCTTCATGACCTCTGTCCTCCGAGACCCTCACTGGAAGAAGGGATTAATCTGTCCCCATCAGCTGCATGAAAACATATGTAGGCAGCTGAGGGGCTATGTGAAAATCCTTAATGAGCTTTAGCAGATCTCTGAAAATTTAGTTTCTGGGGAAAATACCTTGCTGGCTTATGTCATGATGTCTACCCTCAGAAGGATCAAGGTCTGGCTTGGAGTTAGGGAACTTTTTCTCCAGTTGATGAGAATCTTGGTGCCAGTCAGCACACGACTACCTCCGCCACTTCTTGTACTGCATAGTTGGGCTGTGGGGTCTCTATGTGGACTATGACCACTACTAGCACCTTTAATAATGCCCATGGGTCTGAGGAAAACCCAAATGGCAGAGTCTGAATTGGAAGTACTGCTCCCCCAGTTTGAACTTGAGATACTGCCTGTGTAGTTCCTGCATGGGCATATGGAAACAGGCATCTTGCAGGACGATGGATGTTGGAAAATCCCCCTTTTGCGACTCCCTGATGATTGATGACAAGTTTGCCACCTTGAAGGGTCCGCTATGGACAAAACTATTGAGGAATTTGAGGTCCAGGACTGGCCTGAATCCCCCTGTGCAATTTGGCACAATGGAAAGTAGGGAGACACCTCCCAAATTGATGTCTGTGGGGGAAATTAGCCACTGCTTGCCGAAGGTCTGGAATGGCCTGTATCGTCATCTGTCTTTTAGATGGGTTGCCATAGATAGGGGAGGGCGCCACATGAGGTAGTGGGGGCTTGTATTAGGTAACCCTTGCTGATAATGTCTAGGACCCCTCTGTCCGACATGGTTTGGACCCCTTCCTCAAGAACATTTTAAAATGTCTGCACCCTACTCAAGCATGAGCTTGGATAGCATGCTCCATTTCCATGAGTAGTTAGTGTTTTGACCCTTATTGCAACCTTGGTAATGAAAAATACGTTGAGGCCTGAGAAGCAAGATTAGCCCCTACCTCTTGATAGTGGCATGTGCACCTTTGCCATCTCCCCATATTCTTTCACTGCCTCCTTCAGGGCTGAACCAAACCAGAGAATACCTACATAGGGTGCGCTAACCAACTGGCTCTTCACAGAAGCAACTGCTTGCCAGGCCCGAAGCCATAGGTTGTTGCGAGCCAAGGTATGATAAAACATGGTCCGAGCGGTGCACCTAACCGCCTCCTCCTATACATCTGCTGCATAATCCTAAGCCAAACCCATTAACTGCAGCTGATGAGAAATAGCTTCTCTGGGTCCACAGTGAATTGAAAAGGCCAAATTTGGGGCCCCGGACAGAGCGTGTCTGGCCAAAAAAAGATTGGCGGTTGCCACCTTGAGACGTAGCTGAAGCTTGGAAGGCCTAGTTGAGATCGGCATCCACTTTCCTATCCCCTGGGTCCCTGAGAGACACCTCTCCTTCGGCAGGGATGACCGGTTTTCTTGGTTAGGCTTGAAAACAGAGGGTCGACTGTGGAGCAGTCTAACCACTTTTCAGATTGCTTCTTGTCAAATATGAGAAGCTTAGAGATCCATCAGGCCACTGGATAGGTGCGTTCTGGACCTTGCCATTTCTCCTATCGCAAGTCCTCTATGTCTGAAGGAAGAGGGAGGCTGTGGCTGGTTTGGCAGCAGCTATTAGGTGAACCCTGTTTCGACTGGGTGGGAGCTCTGGGGAAAGAGTCAAGATAACTCTCAACTGTGACCTGGGTATGAAAAAGTCTAGGCCCCAGGTCAGAGATTCTGGATAATGAGTAGTCCAAGTCTGATAATGATGAGCCCTCTGGCTCCCCCTCTCTGGGGAGATGAACTGGAGTCTGGGGAATGCTCCCTGTGCCACTCTCCCTTATTAGTACCCCCTAGATCTACTTTGAGACCATAGTGATGTGAGGACAACTGCTCCTCTCCAAATGAGAATGGGGATGGGGTCCTCCTTCTTATGCCTTCTTGTGAGGTCTCCCATCTGGGACCCCTGATGTGCATGTGCAGCATGCAGGATCCACCAGTCAGAGAGGGGGGTGCGTTCTGTTGGGTCTTCCGGTGGCCACTGCCCTCTCAGACCTAGTGGTTGTTGCCAGCTTAGACCTGTCTGTCTGGCTATCGGTCTGAGTTGAGGAAGGGGCTGCCTCCTTCGAGTCCTCAACAGTCGCAGACACTGCCTTCTCCCATATTAGGCAAGTGATCCAGTGAAAGTGATTAGAAGCAGGGACGAAAGCCCCTGTGTCACTGGCAGTTATTGTCCCTGGAAGGTGTGCCTGATGCCATGCCCCAAATGCTCCTATTCCCCCTTTTAATCAGCATACCCCCTCCCCCTGGAGGAATCCTGGCTATGATATTGAAGCTGCCTGAATTGCTGCTGGCCCTTTAAGGGCAAAATACTGAGCTGCATGAATTGCTTCTTTAGGTTGAGTTAAATCCATCTTAATGAATAAAATACATCTTGTCCTTTAATGAGAATCCCTTTTCTGTGTTGGGGGGGGGCTTGCTCAACACTGAGTGGGAGCTCCAAAAGTCCCAGGTAGCATTCCTAATGCCCCGCAGCGCTCATCGACAACAGTACACTGAACGTAGATGAGCGGCTGTATGACTACAGCAGGACCATCGTCAAGTGGCTGAGACTACCAGAATGCCAACTGTCGACGAAAAAACACTCAGGGACTGTATTTCCTCTTGCTTTTCCTTCGGCAAGGGGATTGAGTGTGAAACTCCTTGACGCCGATTAAGCACTCCGGTGCTATTTGTGTTGCCCCAGGCGTGAAGTCTGCTCCTAGCAAGAGCTTCCAGAAAAGCACTCCTCCTGCACTGCAGCCCTCGACAACGAGAGAATACTGAACATCGACGAGCAGCTGAAAGTAACGAGCAGGTCCACTGTTGATGAGTGGCTGAGGAGATCAAAGCATCAGCCGTCAATGGAAAACACCAGGGGCTGCTGTTGGCAAGGGGGAAAAATACTGAATAAGCCCTCCAGTGCTACTTTAATTTGCCCCAATTCTAGGAAAAATGGCTCTAAAGGAGGTTTCTGCCCCTGAATTCCTGTCCAAGTGCACTGCGATGTGGGATCCCAAAATCATGGGAGAAAAACACCACAGTGAAATGGGGCCAGTCTGTGCAGCTTGCAAGGCTGAGACTGGAACCCAGGCAGGAGCACTGTAACACAGCTACAATTACTCTGGATCTAAATTAGAAAGAAACTGTTTGACTTACAGTTTGCTGTCTTCAGCTCTGTCATGTGGTGACAGAGCTCTGCTTGCAGAGTACCTGCCAGTCTGAAGGCAGGAAGTAAACTGAGGGAGACAGGGAGGTAACTTTACAGCGAGTGTTGCCATAGCAACAGTGACATGTGTAAAGTGCTCTATTTAACGCTCGGCTCCAGCGAGCGCTGCAGTGAGTTTTTATTTGGCTGTGGAAAGGAAACTGCCTGTGAGCTGACAGAGCAGTCTGCCAGCATAAACCAGGAGCTGGGAGATATTTTTAGCACACTAAGAGGTATAGTACCTGTGTGGATGCGTTCCTGACCCCCCCCCCCGCTCTACGAGGGGATTGGAACTGGACAGGCACTTGGATGTCTAGAGCTTTGGGGAGGCAGATTAATTCACCGAGTCTTGGCTAGACTGCCTTTTTAAAGGCAGCCTATATACACTGTTGTAAGCCCCGCAGGGAGGTAACTTTAGAGCGAGCGTTGCCATATCAACAGGTGACGTGTGTAAAGTGCTCTCTTTAACGCTCGGCTCCAGTGAGCGGAGTCAAGCTCGAAGCGGAGGCAACTCGGACAGAGGCCAGCGGCGTCTGACAACGGCAGAAGGGGAAGCAGGGGAAGTAGGAGACGGTCATTTGCAGAAATTTGGGAATCGTGTGGGGATAGATAGCCATTATAAGGGTTAGAAAACTTTGAGGGACCTGTACTGAAATCAAAACAGGTGAGCATTATATTAATAAAGCGATAAATAGATTAGGAAAAGATCAAAGGATGGATACTAATGTAGTAAGACTGGAGGATGGCATGTTAGGGGTTGAGATGTTTGGAATGTAGAAAGATTACTACTGATGTAGCCAATGAATTATTGATAAACAAGTGTGAACATAGAGGATAATGGCTGGGGATCAGGTGATAACCACGCTGTAATCACCTCGAGTGGTTGCTAGGGCACCATGGTAAACCTCGAGAGCTCAGCTCGAGAGGTTTACTGTAGTCCTAGCAACCACGAGAGGTGATTTCAGCGTGGTTGTCACCCGATCCCCAGCCATCGTCTTTTATAGTGTGTGTGGTAAAAAAAAAAAAAACACTGTTTGCATTCTATGTGTGAGAATTATGGAACTCTGGTGCATTCTTTTTTGTAATGCCACTGTTTGGAAGTTCTGAAGTGTGGTTAACAACTTTTAAAATTCTAAACAGTGCATAACAAAACTGTGTGACTGCTGATTATGGTGGTTAATAGGCACTTACCATACATTATAATGTAATAAAAATAAAATGTTACAAAATAAGTTGGAAGTAATGGTGCAGAAATTAATAATGTATGAGCAGAAGTTGCAGACTGACAAATACAAGTGTTATACAGATGGATCAGTCATATGAAGATCTAAATGTTGGGGAGTCAAAAAAAGGAGGAGAGAAAAAGATCAAGCTGGGGATTGGGTTACAGTAGAAAGAAAAGAAAAAAGCGGCAAGGAGAAGAGCGATGAATTTTTCAATGCAGTGCTCATATAGTTTTGAGAGCCTGGTAGCATTAGATGATGAGGGTGAAAATAGAGAAATTAGACATAGTTTTCAAATAAATAATGAAGCATCAAACAGAGAAGGAGATCAAACCGAGGAAATAAATAGACTGGAGACTAGAGATCAGGAACCACAAAACACATACCCAGATGGGAGAATGAAAGAGCGTAGAAGAAAGAAAAGGGATGATAAAGAAACAGAAGCAAATTTTGTGGATGTGGATTAAGAAGCTGAAAGAGGAAATAATATAGAGGATTGTGTATGAGCAGGCATACACAACAAGTGTATGCTTGCATCGAGAGGTTTCCTTGGTAACAGTAGACCTCGAGAGCACAGCTCAAGAGGTCTCCTGTCACCAAGGAAACCTCGAGATTTCAAGCACACCCGAGTCTGTGTATGCCTGCTCATACACAATCTTTTATAATGTATGAGAAGGCACTCATATACAGTGGCATCGTGATTAGCGAGAATGCTTTCTTTTTTTCTTCAAATAAACAAGTAGCCTAGGGAGAGAGACACATACAATGGTCTTATCTGTTGCTGTTTTCAGGGCATCCACTCGGAGGTCTGCTTACTAGGCGACAGCTCAGGCAACGGTTGGCATGACTGAGGAGACTTCAGCGCGAGCACTGATTCGATGTTGTTGTGCGTTAGTAGTGACGCCTTCAGTGAAGCACAACAGGAGTTTGACGTCACTATTAACGCACAACAGCCTGATTCCAGTCATCAATTTCTATACACAACAGCACTCTCTCATACACTATATAGAGAAGACGCGGGTTGATATTGTACAGAATGAAAGAGAAGGACAAAGGGATTCAATTAAGGAATAGATTAACTTAAATAATGATCATAAAGACCTCAATCAAGGGAGACAAACTATCGGAACTGAGGAAAATGGAGAACAAATGGAGCTGGAGAAGAGGGAAAAGAACATTTACATATTAGGAGATTCAATACTGAAATATACGGATAGATACATATCAAGGAATAAAAAAGAGATTATCACTACAAGTTATTTCTCAGGGGCAAAGATAAGATGTGAAAAGAATGTTAGGAGACATTATTAAAGAAAAGGATGGATCAGCAGTTTTGATCTTGCTCTTGGGGGTTCATAACATCAGAAACCAAGGATTAGGAGACATACAGAAAGAATTTGAAGAAATAAAGATGGAAGCAGAGAAATTGCAATGTAAAATATACTTTTCAGAGGTTTTACCAGTGTCAAAAGAAACTAGTATAAATAAAATAAAAAAAACACAAAATAATTGGCTTAGACAGTGGACATTACATAATTTGGGATGCATAACACATTGGGAAAATTATATCGATCAACCATCATACTTTTGCAGAGACGGATTACACTTAAGTAAGAAATGAAGTAGAAAGTTAGGGATGGACATTAAATTGGTAGTAGATAGTAATTTAAACTAAGGAACAAGGGGAGAGGGGATAACAATGATTTCAAGGTAAAGAAGAAAAAAGAGAAGTCAGAACAAAAAAAAAAAAAAAAAAAGAGGAAATATCCACATGGTTACTTAATGTCAGAAGCCTAAATACTGAAAAGAAAGCTAGATTAGAAGAAAAGCTGGTTACTGAGAACATAGATATGTGTATGATAACCGAAACTTGGTGGGACCCAGAAGTGCAATGGAATAGGGGTATTGAGGGGAATAATATATATTCTAGAACTAGAAAGAATTAAAAAAGGGGAGGAGTAGCTGTTTATATTAAAGAGGGCAGGAAATGATTTCTAATTGGTAGCTGTTTATAATGTTTCCATTTACAGACATGATATCTATAAGCCTGAATTATCCATATTTAACTGTACCTGAATAAAAAGTGACGTGAAAAACCGTATTTTGTATTGTTTTGTTTTTTATGGGCAGCATTCTGTTACAGTTCTCTTCACGGAACCTGTGATCTGGAGTTTTAATTATGTCATGGTTTAAGCACAGAACTCTAAGCATAGTTCTGATAGGAGAATAGCTCATGTTTAGCATTCTGAACACAAACTGTGATATTGTAAAAACTCCAACTTACTGGTTCCATGAAAAGAACTGTGCAGAGTGTTCTCCATAAAAAGAAAACAATTGAAAACACAGTTTTTCACATCAGTGGCTATTAAGGTACAGTTAAATATGGCTGATTTGAAGGCCAGTCTTTCATTTCTCTTACTAAGAACACTACTAACTGCTGCAAATTAGCACACACTTCCTGTCCCCTTTAAATAAGAAATGGATAATAGTTTGTATGAAGAAAGTGAAAATGAAAAAATAGAATCACTATGGATTCAAGTAGTGGGGGGAGATAAAAAGACTCTATTTGGATTGTATTATAGACCACCAAATAGTAGTAAAGAAATGGATAAAATAATAAATGAGGAAATTGGACAAATGACAATGGAAGGAGATGTTGTTATAGCAGGAGATTTTAACTATCCTGATATTTGTTGGAAAAAATTAAGAAGTAAGAATGCAAATAGCAGAAAATTTTTACAACAATTAGAAACAGTAGGGTTGGAACGATTAGTTAATAAACCAACTAGAGGAGAAGTTATCTTGGACCTACTACAGACAAATAGAATAGATACAGTTAAAGAGACAAAGATAAGAGAACAGCTGGGAAACAGTGATCATGCAATGGTGACTTTTGGTATCAAACAAAAAGTTATAGGTACTGGGGGAAAAACAGTAGTAAAAAACTATAATAAAGCAGATTTCCAAAGAATAAAAAGGCAGCTAAAGAATGGAATTGGAAAGAAAGTTTAGAAAATAAAACAGTAGGGTAGATGTGGGAAGAATTAATAAACAAGTAATTAATATTGGAAAATGAGTATGTGTGCCAGATAAGGAACTCTATAATAAGAGAGGAAAAAAAAACATTGTGGTGTACTAGTAAAGTGATAAAATCTTGCCCCAAAAAAAAAAGAAAGCATTTAAAAAAATGAAGCATTTAGGAACAAATGAAGCGAGACTGAATTATAAAAATTGTTTAAAAAAAGTGAAACAGAATATAAAGAAGGAAAGAAGGGGCCGGCCCGGTGGCGCTGAGGGTTGAGGTGCTAGACGCCACACCTCGCGCTGCGCGGCGACCCGGGTTCGAGGCGGACTGGTGGCAGGGTCGTGGGGAGGGAGGATCTAGCGCCCCAACGGATGCTCTCCTCCCTCAGGGGTGGGTTACCAAGAGCGCATTGCGCTCTGCATTCCTTCCATAGCCGGTGGAAGCACCGGCAGAGGGAAGGGGTGGAGGCGGCTTCGCCTGTCGGAGCCGGGGAAGGGGGACGCCCGGCGCATGAGGGTCTGCGCGGCAAGCATGCTACCACTGGGACGACGTCCCCTAGTGCAAGGCGTCCTGGGGAGTGGGGACGCCAGGGAGAAAACTGGAAATACCCTCCGCAGCCCTAGATGAAGTCCGCTCTAGTCCACCCGACCACCTACAGGACAGACCCTCAACATGCGAGGAGAGGAGGGTGGGCACTCTAGGGGCAGATCCCTAAGGTAGGTACCGGGGGGACATGAGCGGACGGAAGGAGGGGGCACCGGAGGCAGTAAGGAGGGATAAAGATGAAAATAAAAAAAAAAAAAAAAAAAAAAAAAAAAAGAAGGAAAGAAGGAAATTAGAGGCCAAATTGGCCTATAGAAAAGTTAATGGGAACGTTTTTACACATATATAAATCAACAGAGGAGGGACAAACAAGGGGTAGGACCATTAAATATTGATGGTAGAGAAATAAAAGATTCTAGTGAGATGGTGAACACAATAAATGATTTATGTGGATCAGTCTTCGAAGGAGAGAGGGAGGGAGGTAAAGAATTTAAAAATAAATAAAAACCATCAAATTCTGGAAATAGTAACAACAAAGGAAGAAGAGGAAAGATTAATAAACAAAGTAAAAGTGCATAAATCTGCCGGACCTGATTTGTTGCACCCAAGATACATCAAGGAAGTACTACCTATAATATCAGAAGCATTAGTGTGGACATTTAGCAAGTCCTTTAGAACAGGTGAAGTACCAGAACACTAGAGGAAGGCTTTTGTTGTGCCCTTGTTTAAAAAGAGTATGAGATCAGTAGTGTCAAATTATAGGCCAGTAAGCCTTATTGCAATCTTCGGAAAAGTCACTGAGAGCATACAGAAAATAAAAAGAGAGGAAGGTTTGAATTTATTGGGATATACAGATGAGAAACAGCATGGTTTAAAAAAAAAAAAAATAGAGCTTGTAGTACAAACCATTTATACTTCTATGAAAATATAAATTAAAAACTAACCAATAACATACCTATAGATATAATATTTTTAGATTTTCAAAAAGCCTTTGACAAGGTTGGATGCCTGCTTCTTAAAATTGACTATCCCCTTTATTATGTATCCCCTTTGCTATATTTTTAATATGTCATTGGCTACAAGTGTTTTTCCCCTGTCCTGGAAGAAAGCTAAGGTGGTTCCCATTCCAAAAAAGAGCTGTGCTACTTCCATGGATGATTATAGGCCAATATCAATACTGAATCCCCTTAGCAAACTACTTGTGCGTTTAGTGGCTAAGCAAACCGTTGCCTATTTGCTTACCCATGATTTGTTGCCAAGGCAACAACATGGGTTCCATAAGCACTTTGGTACAGGCACGGCCTTAGTTGGGGTCATGAACATTGTCCTACGTGGGCTTGAGAAGGGTTTGATGACCGGGGAGGTGTTCGTAGACCTAACCAAGGCTTCTAATTTGACTGATCACGGTTTGGCCTGCACAAAATTGAAAGATCTGGGATTTTCTGATGTCGCTATTTCTTGGTTCTATGATTATCTGTGTAACAGGTGTCAATTTGTTCAAGTAGGTTCTGTGGTTTCTGATGTCTTGCCAGTTAGTTGTGGAGTGCCTCAGGGGTCCATTTTGGGACCCCTGTTATTTTCTATTTTTTATTAATCAGCTTCCTGGAGTTTGTAAGTTTAGTGAATCACTGCTTTATGTAGATGATCTTGTAATTTGTGCTTAGTCAAATGCTGGGTTTGAGCTTTCTTCTTCCCTAGAAAAGGATTTTGGTGCAGTCTGTTCTTGGCTTACTTTACATGCTATGGTTTTGAACTCAGCCAAAACAAAAGTTATGTTACCCCTATACCCCTGTTATACAAACCCCCCAGTGCCACCCTCCTGCCCTTTTCATAAGGCCCACAGTTTATCCGTTCCACAGTATAGGCCCCCACCATCTTCCTCCTCCCCCACCAGCCAGGCACACCACTTCCCGCTCCCCTCACCCCTTATTACCACTACACCTGAATTTAATGTACAGTCTGATTAGAATGTATCCTTAGACTGTGTGTATACTGAATATTCTATGTAGTATCCTAGAGTGTGTGTATATTGAATATTTTTTATGTATCTATGTAAATTAAACCTTGACCTTACCAGGTCGTTCTTGCAAATGAGCTGTGCTCAACGATGTTCGCCTGGATAAATAAAGATTTGATTGATTGATGTTATTTGGCACGCAATTTACGTTGGTGGACACCCCGGAACTAACGATATGTGATTTTCGGGGTGGTCTGCTTGAACAATTTCTCAATTTAAGTATTTGGGCACACTACTAGATCCCAGTTTGACCTTTTCACCTCAGATTCAGTCAATGGTTAAGAAAGTAAATCAAAGAATAGGGGGGTTATACAAATACAAGTCATTCTTCTCACAAGCAACTAGATTAGTAATTGCTATTGGTTCTCTTCTTCTATATTTTAATTACAGTTGTTTATATTATAACATAGGTACAAAAGAAATGCAAGCACTAACTGTGGCCTATAATGATATTTGTAGATTTATTTTAGGAGCCCCCAATAGGACACATCAGTGTAATCTTTATTCTCGGTTGGGGTGGTTTTCCCCTACTGTAGTTGCAGAATAGAATATTTTGTTGGCTGTCTGATGTATAAATGTTTTCACTTTGGCTCCCTTTTTCCTCTTTCTGATTCTTGTTGTAATGAGAGAATTGCTTCCCAGCCTGAGGTCCTGACAGACCCCTATACTTTGTCCCCAGGACTCGGCTTAGATTAAGCTTTAGAGCTTTTTCAATAACAGCACCATTGTATTGGAATTCACTCCCACTTGATGTTAGGATTGCTCCCTCTGTTTTAACTTTTAAACAAAAGTTAAAAAGTTATTTAGTACATAAATCTGTTTGTAACTGCAATTTGTAATTTGTATTTTTTGGTTTTGTACTGCTATTGATTGTATTTATGTATTTTTGTATGTTTTTTTGTCCGGGTCGGGCCTGAAAAGGGACCTCTCGTCCAGTGCCTTTACCTGGTTACCAAAGAATAAATGAAATGAAAATGAAAGGTGCCACATGACAAGTTGATTAAAATAATTGGAAAAATGGGATTGGATAGTCATATTGTCCTATGGATAAGAAATTGGTTGAGCGATAGGACACAAAAAGTAAGAATAACAGGTGAACTATCTAAATCGATTAAAGTGAAAAGCGGGGTCCCTCAAGGATCTGTGTTGGGACCGGTTTTATTTTCACTATATATCAGTGACTTGCATAAGGGGGTTATAAATCAGGTGGTGAAGTTTGCTGATGATATTAAGGTAGGAGGTCCAGTGGGAACAATGAAGCAGCAAAAAAGGTTGAAAGAAGATTTCAAAATAATCAAAATCTGGGCTAGAAAGAATAAAATGAAATTCAGTAGAGAAGTCAGGGGTGATGTATCTAGGAAAAAGGAATAGGAGTAAAAATAGGTATATACTAGATGGAAAGGAATTGAAGGAAGTTGATGAGGAGAAAGACTGTGGGACAGTAATTGACAATAAAATGAATTATAATAGATAACGAACAGTGGCTATACAAAAAGCAAATAACATGCTGAGAAATATTAAAAGGAGTTTTATGAATAGGTCAGTGGGATGTATAGTGCCAGTATATAGGACCTATGTTAGGCCATATTTAGATTTTGGGTCCCAGTTATGGAGTCCGTACACTAAGAAGGAAATAAAGAGGGTTGAGGGAATGCAGAGAAAATACACTAGGATAACTGGACCGTTGGGTAGATATGAATACAGAGAAAGACTAAAAGAAAAAATTACTCACCTTAGTAATTATGTTTCTTCTAATGGAGTCTTGCTGTATTCTGACTATTGCAGTTAGCCCCAGCCTTTAAACTGCCCCGGATAACAAAGGGTTAAACTTTCTATGTACAGCATAGAATGCTGAGCTCGAGCTCAGTTGACGTCTCTGTCTGTTTCCCTTTGAAATCCAACCGTCAGGTTCTTAGAAGCAAAAACTCACTAACTATCCTATGTGGAAATTGTAAAATGTTTCTAGCCAACTGGCAACAAGAGTTTTGAATTCCCATGAAGACTCAAGTGAGGAAACCAAAAACCAAAAAAAAATCCAAATAATAATAATAAAACACCCAAACAACAAAGGAGGGTGTAAAAGAAGTACCCCTGAGGTGCAACACTGCACCTGCCCACCCACTTCCCAAACACAGGTTCTGAGAGGGGAGGCAGGGGGGAGGTCAGAATACACCAAGACTGCATTAGAAGAAACATAATTACTAAGGTGAGTAATTTTTTCTTCAAACAACATGAAGTCTTGCTGTAGTCTGACTATTGCAGACTACCAAGCAGTACCTCCATGGAGGAGAGACAGAACCTACTTTTGGAATAAGCTCTGAAGTACTGCTTTGCCAAACCAAGCATCACTCTTAGCCTGGATATCCAGAGAGTAATGCTTGGTAAAGGTATGGACTGTTTTCCAGGTGGCTGCTTGACAAATTTCTAAAAGAGGAATATCCCTGGCAGCAGCCAGGGAAGCAGCTGTACCTCTGGTGGAGTGAGCCAGGCCTGAGGGTAGAATCTTTCCTAGTTTCTCACAGCAGAATTGTATACAAGACACAATCCATCTGGCAATAGTTATCTTGGTGGCAGGTTTGCCCTTTCCCACTTCTCCATTAGTAAGGAACAACTGGAGGGAATCAAACCTCTGACCCTTGGTACGCTCTGTGTAGTAGCTAAGGGCCCTTTTAACATCTAACCTGTGTAGCCTCCTCTCTCCTGAAGAGGAATGATCAGTGAAGAAAACAGGAAGAGACAGACTGATTCAGGTGGAAATCTGAAACCACTTTGGGCAAGAACCTTCTATTGGTTCTAAGGACCACTTTATCCCTATGAAAGGAGATAAAATCAGGTTCCACTGACAGGGCTTGCAGTTCACTGATACGTCTGGCAGAGGTAATGGCTACTAAAAACACAGTTTTCCAAGTCAAGTACTTAAGCTGTACTAAGGACATAGTCTCAAAGGGAGGTTGCATCAATTGAGCAATGCAAATATTCAAGTCCCAGGCAGGGGCAGGATCCCTAAATGGAGGATTGGTGTGAAGCAATCCCTTGAAAAATGTACAGAACACAGGATGAGATGATAGTGAGGAAGACTTCCCCACTGACAGAAAAGCAGAGACAGCTGACAAGTAGGTAGGTAGAATTTTATTTTTATACAGGTAATACATGCCATTTGGACAAAATCCAGTTTACAAGACAGACCTGTGTAATTCCCTATCTAAATACATACAATACAGTTCCATATTTAAACACTAACAAATGCATATAATACATAAAAAAGACAACAAAGTATAACTAAAAAATGTATCCTTATAAATTATTCTAAAAGGAAATCTTATCAATTTCCACAACACAGCTAAAGATATACAACTGTACCTTGAGAGTAGCTGGTCTGAGGTCTAGGCCACTAAGATGGACCATATAATCCAGAACTGTAGACAACTCAGCAGTGTCTGGGGAAATATGTTGCTTGGAACACTAAATGCTGAATCTCTTCCATTTGGAGTTATAGGTCTTTCTAGTGGGGGCTTTCAAGAGGCTTTGAGGATATCCAAAACTCCCTGAGACAGGTGCAAATCTGCATACTCTAACTCTTCAAGAGCCATGCCATGAGATTGACAGACCAAAGATTGGGGTACCAAATCCTCCCCTGAGAGGAGGTTAACAGGTTGTAATTCCTGGGAAGAGACAGAGAAAAATGGACTGCTAGGGACAGAATCACTTTGCAAGGTCGTGACCTCATCTTGACTAAAACTTTGAACTGTAGAGGAAAGGGAGGGAAGGCATACAGAAATTTCCCTTCCCAGTTCAAAATCAGAGCATCCAGAGGGACTGAGCCCAAGACTGGGGGTCTGCAACAAAACAGAGGAACTTGGTGATTGTCTGTGGCTGCAAAGAGATCTATCTCTGTAGTGACCCACCATGAAAAAAATCACCTTCAAGACCAGAGGGGTCCAGGGACCATTCGTGAAGGCCCTGTGAGATCCTGCTCAGTGCATATGTTAGCACATTGTCCTTCCCTGGAAGATGGACTGCTATCAGAGAGGTTTGCAGGGAATAAGCCAGGGACCACAACTTCATGGCTTCTGTGCACAAAGCCGTAGACCGAGTGCCTCCCTGCTTGTTGATGTACCACATGGTGGTGGTGGTGTCTGTTCTGACTTGAACCACCTTGTTCTGCACTGACTGAGAGAAAGCTTGCAGGGCCAGAAAAGCTGTCCTGAGTTCTAGGAGACTGATATGGAGAAGGGATTCCTGAGGGGACCACAGTCCCAGGGCAGTGCGGGCCCCCAGATGGGCTTCCCAGCCCAGAAGGGAAGCATCTGCGGTAAGGACCACTGAATGAGACTGAGTGGCAAATGGGGCTCCTTGCCTTAAATTGTCCTGATCCTGCCACCACTGAAGGGCTTGGATCAGGGTCCGAGTTACTAGAATCAGTTTGGTAGGGGAATCCTTCCTTTGGGACCAAAAGGCCCTCAGATGGAACTGAATGTCCCTCATTTGGAATCTTGCCCCTTGGACCACTGCTGTAGAAGCTGCCATGTGGCCCAAGAGCTGGAGGAAATGCCTTGCTGGTCGAGACACCTGAAGGCTGAAAGAAGAAGTCAGTTCTATAAGAACTCTTGCCCTTTCCAGGGGAAGAAAGGCTCTTGCTTTGACAGTATCCAGCTCTGCCCCTATAAAGGTAAGGAGCTGCACTGGCTCGAGAACTGACTTAGGAAGGTTGAGAATTAATCCTAGAGAAGTGAGCACTTGCTGGGTCACATGCAGGTCTGACTTGACTTGGTCTGGAGACTGGCCCACTATGAGCCAGTCGTCCAGATATGGAAAAATAGAAATCTTTTGCCTTCTTAGAAAGGCAACCCACTACTGCCAGGCACTTTGTGAAAACCCTTGGGGCTGATGTTAGACCAAAGGGCATTGCTTTGAACTGATAGTGGCCTGAGGGCAACTCGAACCTGAGGTACTTTCTGTGGAAGCACCTGATGGGAATGTGAAAATAGGCATCTTTGAGGTCCAGGGAGACTAGCCAGTCCCCTGGCCTCAGAGAGGGAAGAATTATTCCCAGAGTTACCATCTGGAACTTTGGTTTTAAAAGATGTTTGTTCAGGTGTCTTAGGTCTAGGATGGGTCGCCACTCCCCTCTCTTTTTTTGGGGTAAGCAAGTGCCTGGAGTACAGACCTTTGCCCCTGTGTAGGGTAGGGATTCTCTATATGGCTCTTAAGGCCAGAAGAGATTAAACCTCTACTTCTAGGGAAAGGGTTTCTGAGAGACTTGCAGGTGGAAAAGATCCGGCTCTCATCTTTGGAAATTTTTGGAAGCTGAGAACCAGTCCCTGGCTTACTACTTCCAGGTCCCACTTGTCTGAGGTAATAGACATCCAGTCCTGGACAAAGTAAGCCAGCCTGCCCCATACTGGAATAGGAGAGTTGACCTGGGCAGACCCATCAGGGCGTCTGCTTGGCAAGGGCCTTAGGCTGAGGAGTGGATGCAGCCCTGCTTATCCCCCCTTCCGACGCTCCCTCTGAAGAACCCACTCTGTGAAAAGGGAGAAGAGGCCTGTGCTTGGTAAAAAGGCCTATGAAAAGGCCTGCCCCTGCTCCTAGACTGTTGCCTTTGAGGAGTTGCCTGCCTCTCCTTGCCCTGAGCACTCCTATTCAAACAACATGAAGTCTTGCTGTATTCTGACTATTGCAGTTAGGTCCTGCCTTTCAACTGCCCCGGAGAACAAAGAGTTAACTTTCCATGGCCAGCATGGAACGTTCAGCACGAGCTCGGTTGAAGCCTCTGTCTGCTGTTGTTTAAACTCCAACCGTCAGATTCTTTACTCCGCCTCACTGAACAGTCACTCTGGAGATTTCTCCTTTGCTCGGTTCAAAAAAGTCAGTTAAAGTGTCGTTTTTTCACTCGGTTTCTACTGAATTTCTGCTACTGAACCTGTCGGTTTAAGTCTCTGTCTGTGGTACCATGAGTATTAGATAGGTTTTGCATTTAGTTTCTGTGTGGAACTTGTAAATACTGGATCGGTTCGGTTTAAACCGATCAGATTGGTCTTAAAAAAGTTTTGAATTTATTAGAGTGTGGTGGTCTCGTCTCAGACGTGGCCCTAAAAAACGGATTTAATTACGCTTTTTTCCAAGATCCGTAACACGGTCAGGAACCGATAGGGGTGTCTTGCCCAAGGATTGCCGAAAAAGGATAAGTTTTGGATAGGATTGGCCATGTCTGAGAAACCCAAGAAAAAACTGGCCCACTGGGTTTCAATGATTAGTGTGTGTGGGAAGCCTTTGCTAAGGCTGATCCCACACCACCTGTGTTTATTGTCTGGGGTTTGACCACCTCAATTCAGACTGACAAATTTGTAAATGTTTTCCCAAAGCTACCCTAGATAAAAGAGTAGGTAGACTGAGCGAAAGGGAGGCCGAGAAGTCAGCTGACCCGGATGGCCAGCCCGGTTCGGTTCCGACCGAACCAGAAGGAGTGCCCTCTGACCAGGGCGAAACTTCTTCGGGCAAAAGGAGAGCCGATTCTGAGGAGTCGGTTCCAGTTAAAAGAAAGAGAAGAGAAAAATCATCCGGTTCGGATCCACAAATTCTTTCTCTAACCACTGATGAAATAGCCAAAGCGATAAGGATAGTTCAGTCGCTAACTTCGGTTCCGGCCGAACCGGCACCATCTAGCAGGGGCTCGGTTCGGTCGGTTCCCCCGGTTCCGGATTATACTTTAGAAGAATTTTATGAACCGGAGGAGGAGGGAGTGTATGAGGATTATGATGATGATGGTGATTATGAAAGTCTGGATGTGCCTATTGACCCGGACATCTGCCCTGACAGACCTTCAGGTGTTTCTCCTCCTAGGCTTTCTGAGTCCCCTTCCCACTTTATGTTTTACAAGAAAGTGGCTGAAACCCTCCAGCTTCCAATGGAAGAAGCAGTAGAGGATCAGGAAGATCCTGATTTTGTTGAGATGATGGACATCCCAGAGTCCAGGAGATTGTCTATTCCCCACCATAAATCTTTTGGGAAACAGACATTTAAAATTCTAAGGACTCCTAATTCCATACCTCCTGTGGACAGAAGAATGGACAAGAGGTATACCCTTTCAGGCTCGGACACGTAGTTCCTTTCCCAGCAATGCAGCCATGTTGGGGTAGTGTAGGCTGCTGCCTGTGATAAGGCAAATATTCCCTTGGCATCACACCCCCCAGATAAGGACTCCAGGAGGATTGATGCCATGGCAAAGAAGCAGAACAGGCAGCATCTTTGGTACTCAGGCAAGCTAACTATATGGCCTACACAGCTAGATACCAGAAGTCCAGGTGGGACACTGTGCTGGCTCTGGCTAAACAGGCCCCTGACCAGCTTGCCAAGGAGCTGGAGCAGGTGGCTGTGGATGGGATTGAGGCATCCAAGGTGCAATTTCATGCTGCTGTGGACTCCAATGATGTTTCATCTAGAGTCATGGCTACATCTGTGGCCCTTCGGAGGATGGCTTGGCTCAGATGTACTAGCCTATAAGAGGATACCCAGGCTAAGGCCATGGATTTCCCTGTCATTGGTAGTTCTCTGTTTGGGGAGCAGACAGAGAACTACATGAAAAAGATGGACGAGTACAGGACCACCTACAGGAGTGCTCAGACCAAAGAAAGGCAAGCCACTCCTCAGAAACAGCATTCCAGGTGCAGGCCCTTTCAAAGGCCTTTTTACCAAGCCCAGACCTCCTCTTCTGCTTATGCTCAGAGGGGGTTCTTCAGAGGGAGAGGCAGATGGGGAATGAGCAGGCCTGCTTCCACCCCTCAGCCTAAAGCCCCTGCCAAGCAGACACCCTGATGGGTCTGTCCGGGCCGATTCGCCAATACCTGTAGGGGGCAGGTTGGCTTACTTTGTCCAGGACTGGAAGTCTTTGACATCAGACAAGTGGGTCCTGGAAGTAGTAAGCCAGGGACTGGTTCTCAGCTTCAAAGTATTTCCCAAGATGAGAACCAGATCCTTTCCACCTGCAGATCCATCAGAGACCCTTGCCCTAGAGGCAGAGGTTTCTTCCCTCCTGGCTCTCAGAGCCATAGAAAGGGTTCCTACCCTACACAGGGGCAAAGGATTGTACTCCAGGTACTTCCTAACCCCCAAAAAAACAGGAGAATGGCAGCCCATCCTGGATCTAAGATATCTGAACAAGCACCTTTTAAAACCAAAATTCAAAATGGTGACTCTGGGAATAATTCTGCCCTCTCTAAGGCCAGGGACTGGCTAGCCTCCCTAGACCTCAAAGATGCCTACTTTCACATTCCCATCAGGTGCTCCCACAGAAAGTACCTCAGGTTCGAAAGGCCTCAGGCCATTATCAATTCAGAGCAATGTCCTTTGGCCTAACATCAGCCCCAAGGGTGTTCACAAAGTGCCTGGCAGTAGTGGTTGCTCTAAGGAGAAAAAGATCTCCATCTTTCCATACTTGGACGACTGGCTCATAGTGGGTCAGTCTCCAGACCAAGTCAAGTCACATCTGCAAATAACTCAGCAAGTGCTCACTTCCTTAGGATTCCTCCTCAACCTTCCAAAGTCAGTTCTCAAGCTAGTACAGCTCCTCACCTTTATAGGGGCAGAGCTGGATACAATAAGGGCAAAGCCTTCCTTCCCTGGACAGGGCAAGGACCCTTATAGAACTGGCCTCTTCATTCACCCTTCAGGTGTCCTCGACCAGCAAGGCATTTCCTGCAGCTCCTGGGCCACATGGCAGCCTCTACAGTGGTCCAGGGGCAAGATTCCAAATGAGGGACATTCAGTTCCACTTAAGAGCCTTCTGGTCCCAAAGAAAGGATTCCTTACCAAACTAGTCCCAGTGACTCGAACCCTGATCCAGGCTTTGCAATGGTGGCAGGATCAGGACACTTGAGACAGGGAGTTCTTTTGTCACTCAGTCTCATCTGCTGATACTCACCACAGATGCCTCCCTGCTGGGCTGGGGAGTCCACCTGGGGATCTTACCATCCAAGGGCTGTGGTCACCTCAAGAATCTCTGCTTCACATCAACTCTTTGGAACTCAGAGCAGTGTTTCTGGCACTGCAAGCCTTTTCCAAATCTGACAGAACAAGGTGGTACAGATCAGAACAGACAATACCACCACAATGTGGTACATCAACAAGCAAGGAGGCACTCGGTCTGTGGCCTTGTGCACAGAAGCAATGAGGTTGTGGTCTCTGGCCTATTCCTGCAAACCTCTGATAGCAGTTCACCTCCCAGAGAAGGACAACTTAGCAGATGCTCTCAGCAGGATATCCCAGGGCCATCACAATGGACCCTAGATCCCTAGTTTTGAAGTGATTTTCTCGAGATGGGCACTCCACAGATAGATCTTTTGCAGCCCCAGGCAATCACCAACTTCCTCTTAGTTGCAGACCCCAGTCTTGGACTCAGTCCCCCTGGATGCTCTGATTCTGAATTGGGAAGGGAAGTTCCTGTATGCTTTTTCCTCCCTTCCCTCTCCTGTTCAAAGTGTTAGTCAAGATCAGGTCTCAACCATGCAAAGTGATTCTGATTGCTCCAGACTGGGCCAGACAGCCCTGGTACCCACTGTTTCTGTCCTTAACAGTCCACCTTCCCGTCTCTTCCCAGGAATTACAAGCTGTTGACATCCTCTTCGGGGAGGATTTGGTATCCGAACCTCAAATCTCTCAATCTCAAGGCATGGTTCTTGAAGAGTTTTAGCATATTTCTCCAGAATCTGCTGAGTTGCCTACAGTCCTGGACTACATGATTCATCTTAATGACTTGGGACTTAGGCCAGCTACACTTAAAGTGCATCTGGCAGCTGTTTCTGCCTTCTTGACAGTAGGCAAGCCCTCTCCTCTGTCAGCCCATCCTGTCTTTTGTAAGTTCTTCAAGGGATTGCTGCACACCAATCCCCCTTTAGGGACCCTGCTCCTGCTTGGGACCTTAATGTTTGCATTGCTGAGCTTATGCAACCACCCTTTGAGCCTTTGTCATCTGCAGAGCTTAAGTACTTGACTTGGAAAACTGTGTTTTTGGTAGCCATTACCTCTGCCAGGCGTATCACTGAATTGCAAGCCCTGTCAGTGGAGCCTGATTTCATCTCTTTCGATAGGGATAAAGTGGTCCTAAGAACTAACAAGAAGTTTTTGCCTAAGGTGGTTTCAGATTTCCACCTTAATCAGTCTATGTCTCTCCCTGTTTTCTTCACTGACCATTCCTCCTCTGAAGAGAGGAGGCTACACAGCTTGGATGTTAAAAAGGGCCCTCAGCTACTACATAGAGTGCACCAAAGGTCACAGGTTTGAGTCCCTCCAGTTGTTTCTCACATATGGAGAGGTCGGTCAGGGCAAACCTGCCACTAAAAGATCTATTGCCAGGTGGATTGTCTCTTGTATACAATTCTGCTATGAAAAACTGGGTAGAACCCCACCCTCAGGCCTGAGGGCTCACTCTACTAGAGGTACAGCTGCTTCCCTGGCTGCTGCCAGGGATATTCCTATCTTAGAAACTTGTCAAGCAGCCACCTGGAAAACAGTCCATACATTCACCAAGCATTACTCTCTGGATATCCAGGCTAGGAGTGATGCTCGGTTTGGCACAGCAGTACTTCAGAGCCTATTCCCAAAGTAGGTTCTGTCCCTCCTCCATGGAGGTACTGCTTGGTAGTCTGCAATAGTTAGAATACAGCAAGACTTCATGTTGTTTGAAGAAAAAATTACTCACCTTAGTAATGTTGTTTCTTCTAATGGAGTCTTGCTGTATTCTGACCTCCCCGCCTCCCCTCTCAGAACCTGGTTTTTGGGATGTGGGTGGGTAGGAGCAGTGTTGGCACCCTAGAGGTGCCCCTTTTTCACCCTCCTTTTTTGGGTGTGTGTTGTGTTTTGTTTTTTGGGTTTCCTGACTTGAGTCTTTGCTTTGAAACCAAAAACCCTTTTTTAATAAATTTAGTTGCCAGTTGGCTAGTGTGAGTTTTACAGTTTCACACAGAACTTCTAGTGAGTACTGCTCGTAAAGATCTGACGGTTGGAGTTTAAACAACAGCAGACAAAGGCTTCAACCGAGCTTGCACTTAACGTCCCATGCTGGCCATGGAAAGTTAACTCTTTGTTCTCCGGGGCAGTTGAAAGGCAGGACCTAACTGCAATAGTCAGAATACAGCAAGACTCCATTAGAAGAAACAGCATTACTAAGGTGAGTAATTTTTTCTTAGTAGTCCTGTACTCGTCCATTTTCTTCATGTAATTCTCTGTCTACTCCCCAAACAGAGAATAACCCACTACAGGAAAATCCATGGCCTTAGCCTGGGTGTCCTGTGAGAGGCTAGTACATCTGAGCCAAGCCATTCTCCGAAGAGCCACAGATGTAGCCATGACTCTTGATGACACATCATTGGAGTCCACAGCAGCATGAAATTGTACTTTGATGCCTCAATCCCATCAGCAGCCACCTCCTCCAGCTCCTTGGCTAGCTGGGGGGAGGCCTGTTTAGCCAGTGCCAGTACAGTGTCCCACCTGGACTTCTGGTACCTGGCTGTATAGGCCATATAGTTCAGCCTGCCTGAGTCCCAAGGAAGATGCCATGTACTGCTTTTTGCCATGGCATCAATCTTCCTGGAGTCTTTGTCTGGGGGTGTGAAGCCAAGGGAATGTTTGCCTTGTCACAGGCAGCAGCCTGCACTACCCCAACATGGCTGCATTGCTGGTATAAAAACCCTGTATCTAAGCCTGATTGTGTGTACTCTTGTCCATCCTTCTGTCAACAGGGGGTACAGAATTGGGAGACTTCAGGAATTTTTGTGTCTGTTTCCCAAAGGATTTGTGAAGGGGAACAGACAGTCTCCTGAACTCTGGGATGTCCATCATTTCCACATAATCATGCTCCTCCATAGGAAGCCGGAGGGTTTCAGCCACTTTTCTGTAAAACAGAAAATGGGAAGGGGACTCAGAAAGCCTAGGAGGGGATACACCAGAAGGCCTGTCTGGGGAGATGTTCGGTTCCACAGGCACATCCAGACTTTCACCATCATCACCATCATCTTCAAACTCCCCCTCCTCCTCAAACTACAGTTCATAAAATTCTTCAGGGGTATAATCATGAACCGGGGGAACCGACCGAACTGAATCCCTGCCAAAAGGTGCCGGATCGGTCGGAACCGAGCAAAGCGATTCCACAATTTGAATTGCTCTGGCTATTTCCTCGGCGGTCAGAACATGAACCTCTGGATCCGAACTAGTCAATTTTTCTTTGCGTTTCCTTTTTGTAGGAACCAACCCCTCAGGATCAGCTCTCGTCTTGCCTTAAGAAGTATCACCCTGGTCAGGGGGCACTCTTTCTGGTTCGGTTGGAACCGAACAGGGCTGGCCATCCGGGTCAGCTGACTTCTCGGCCTCCTTTTCCCTCAGTCTACCTAACCTCTTTTCAAGGGTAGATTTAGGAAAATGTTTACAAATTTGGCAGTCTGTAATGAGGTGTTCAAACCCCAGACAATAAACACAGGTGGTGTGGGGGGTCGCCCTTAGCAAAGAACTCACACTCACTGCAGTGCTGTAACCCAGTGGGCCCGGTTTTTTTCTTGGGTTTCTCAGACATTGCCAACCTAACCAAACTTACCCTTTTTATGGCAACTGCCAGGCAAGACTCCCTTATGAGTTCCTAACCGTGTCACGGGTGTTGGAAAAAAGCATTCAAAACACGTTTGTTTTTTTAGAACCGATAAGGACCGGTAACCACACTCTAAAGTAAAACACAAGGATTAACCACAAATGATCGGTTCAGCCGAACCGATCTAACACTTTACAATTTCCACACAGAAAATCAGAACAAAACCTATCTAGTACTCATGGTACCACAGACAGAGACTGAACAGACTATGCGGAAATAAATTTGGTAAAAACCGACTACTTAACCCGAGACTTTTAACCGACTTTTGAACCGAGCTGAAGAAGAAATCTCCGGAGCGACTGTTCAGTGAGGCGGAGTAAAGAATCTGACGGTTAGATTTCAAAGAGAAACAGACACAGACCTCAACCGAGCTCGAGCTCAGCATTCTGTGCTTTCCATAGAAAATTTAACCCTTTGTTCTGAGGGGCAGTTTAGAAGCTGGGGTTAACTGCAACAGTCAGAATACAGCCAGACTTCATGATGTTTGAAAGGACAGGACTTTTTTCTCTAGAACAAAGAAGAGAAAGAGGAGATCTAATGATGTTATTTAGAATGATAAATGACAAAGAACTGATGAGGGAAATGGGGTTGGAGATGCAGGAGAAGCCAAAGGGGTTGAGACAACATAAACAGATTAAGTTAAAAACGGTAAAAAAGAATGGAGTATACTATTCTTTTATAGATAGAACTGGGAGAGTTTGTAATACTTTACCGGTAGAAGTAGTGAATAATAGAAATCTGATGGAATTTAAGGATAAAATTGATAACTATCTGTTGGGGAACAGGTTGATGTGTGCCCACCAAGGTGGGGAACAGTTTATATGGACAAATAGTCTTCTACTGTTCTAAACCAAGTATAAGTACCAAGTATATAAGTGGAGGGCTGATGTCCCCTGCTGCAGAAGTCTGATTCCTGCCTTCCTATCAGCATCAGGAGGTACAGCCCATGAGTAAGGAAGCCCGGAGACCAGCTTAGGAGGGCGAAATAAATATTTTGCTGAACAATGAATGCTGCAAGCCTGCAACCTAAAAAGACGAAAGCTGCTACAGATACAGTCTTTAGACTATAAGACCTACAAGCACAGATGCCAACACTGAAAACAGGTACAGTATTCCTCTTGTTCAAAGGAACTTATACATAGTAATAAGGGGTTGGTACAACAAGGCTGTTGTCCTAATATGATTAATGGGTACACACCCAGTAATATTTAAAAGATTTGTTATACTGCTGAAAGATAAAGTAACCAGTGTTATCTACAAATGAAATGTTCTCACAGTTTTTTAAACATTGTTTGTAATATTTCTTGGTTTTGCTGCTAATATTTGAACAGGTTTAAACCAGCAGTGCGTGACAGTGGGGAAAATTTTGACCTGTGCTTTTTTATTTAACTTTATTTTAGACTGTCCCTTATCACCTGACTTGTACGATATCCTTCTTTCCCCACTGTGAGTCTCCTTAGTGCTTTTTCACATTTTAAATAATAAAAATTGTGCTCCTCCTGGCTTGAACCAGATTTTCATCAATATTCTCAGGTATTTTTTTAAACCTATTGGTCCATAAGGTCAGGGAGCAGTGTCTGCCACATGCTAGTTCATTTTAGTTACAACAGAAGTGATGTTAAACAACGGGTGTTCAGAAATGACAGAAATACTGATGAAAAACTGGTCTTAGCCATATTAAAAGAAGCCCCCCTTTTCGTATTTCAAATGTTAAAAAAAATTATGTAAAGCAGACTCAAAATCTGGAGAAAAAGAGTATCATACAAGTCAGGAGATAAGGGACAATCTAAAATAGAATATAAAAAGGTGTAGGGCAAAATTGGCCCCGTTATCATGCACTGTTGCTTTAAACATGCAATTTTAGATTTCCTGTAATGAGTGGCTTACACAATAATGTTACAGTTTAAATAAAACTTACTTTTAAACCACTTCTTGCTGGCAAGTGCAACGTAAGATGTCATTCATTTCAGAACCATACTTTACACTATGAGTGAATATAAAGAAGCCATAATATCAAACACATTTTAAGTAATTTTCTTAGATTTCCTTATCAATCAAAAGTGAGAGATTTTGATTGAAGACTCCAGTCCAACGTTATGACAGTGGTGTGGTAATTTTTACAAAAATAAATGTGAACTGAATTAGAGGAGTCAAATGATCTCACTTCTTTATTTTTAAAGTACTCTGTGTTCGTGTTTTTTTTTTTTTTTTAACAGGCAATCTGGCACATATCCTGGGTAAGTGACCCAGTTATCCCAGAAATGAATCAGACAAATATTTTATAAAGGGACAGGAAGAGAGTGCAAATATAATTTTGGTGAATTTCTAAACAATCTGAACTGCAAGCCTGCAACTGCTATTTTTGATTCACTGTTCAAGCGTAGGAGTGGCAGGCTCAAAAGCAAAAGCTGACAATTATTAAGTATTTTCAACATCTCTGGTGGGAATTCTTAGCAACTAAAATATCTTTTCTTCTTGGTTTTACACAATCCTTTAGTCTAATTTTTTTCTGACATTTTCAGGGCTCGACAAACCAGGCTGTCTGCAACAAGAGACAACAAATCCCAGTGAGCAAACAGCCTGAAGTTGCACAACAGTTGCCGGTTCGACTGCTGCAGAAGACATGCATAGGAGATGGGACAGCTGAAAGACATCCAGCTTTTTAATATGCGATTAAATTATTTCAACATTTTTTCGCGAGGGACTTGCCAGCTCCAAACACTGCTGCTTTTTTCCTGACAAATTATCAGTTATGGTCAGCCCAGTGATACAGTGTTAGTCATACCCCCACCACACACTTGACCCGGATTCGGGGTCAGACTCATGTTGCTCGTAGGTTGGACAAGAGAGAGAGAGAGAATGGAACATCCTAAAGACAAGTCTCCTCTAAGGCAGAGGGGGAATCTCGGCATCCCACTCTTGACCTGCCGCCTAGCAGAGACCAGGTGGTAGTGAAGTGGGAAGGCAGCCATAAGATGTCGTTACACACGTACACGTGGAGGCACACAGGCGCAGTGCACCGTTGCAAATTGGAGACCCTAGGGAGAAAACACCGATGGGAAAACCCCAAACTGCTTGGTGACTCCCCAGCCCCCCAATGGCTCCACATCCACACTATCAACTGGGCAGGTCTCCAGCATCTGGAAATGTGTACTGGGGGGGGGGGGACAGACCTCTCCCCCCGTTAGGGAACAATCCGTGGGAGATTCACCGTTGCCAGGTAAGTCCCAGAGATGGTATGTGATGGGCAGGAGGGGCCAGGATGATGCCAGTTTGTATCAAAAGGAAAGTCTTTAATTAGTTACTGGCCAACAAACATATTTTACCCCTTCTCCTAGACGCTGGGGCAGGAAGCACATTGGAGTAACTTGTTGCCCCAAGGTGCAGATAGTGACAGCTGCCCTTTAATGAACCCAGTAAATGTATTTCTCTCTTCATACTTATTGTTACCAATCATGACGTAGTTTTAGCCCATTAGGATTGTTTATTTCTAAACATTCCAAGCACTCTTGTAACCATCAGAGGGTCTCTCTCAGTTTCTCTCATACTAACAGTTCCAAAATTCTACAGTTCAGAGTTCAGACTGCAGCGTCCACTTCTCACACAGGAGGTTTCTCTGATTTTATAGAAAGAAAAATATTCTGATTTTATGTCTATGTTCCTTTGTTAAAAAAGAGAAGTGGCAGAGAACTAGAGAGCAATCGTCATACACAGATGTGTTTAACTGCAGGTCTGCTTTGATTTAAATTTACAAACCCTGCTTAGCATTGAAATCTAAACATTTTACCAATTTTTTTACATCATCTTATAAGATTTACTATTATGCATCTACACATACCCCTTTTGACCAAAGGAGCTCAAGGAGGTGGCTTGAAACAGCAAGCCTCCCAACAACAGCAAAGCCACGAGTTTGTGGGCAATGACAGAGCTGATGAGACTGGAGCAAGCAACTGTGAACTGCCATGTGCTATTCAGGTTGATTCAGTCAAGGCACTGGATGCCTGACTAGAAAAAGTCCTGCAAAGAATTGATTGCATGGTGCGCAGTTTAAAGAACAGTCAGCTGTGGATGAAACAACTGATAGACTTCCCACTACCACTTTTGTAGCCATGACAAAATTAACCCAAGAAAATGGGCAACTTCAAAGCAGGATAGAGACCCTGTAAAAATGAGACCCGCTACTCAAATGTCCATCTGACAGAGGATTCCTGAGGGAGTGGAAGGCCTGGACATTATGACTTTCTTTAGCTCATGGATCTGGGACACCGTACCTTTACCAGAGGACTTTGATGTTAGTACAGTGTGGTAGGCCTATCGTATCAATCCCAGTTCTGCAGCTCAGACTGCCAATCAACCCGGGATTGTATTATTCTGGACTACTGAGTCGGAGGTAAGAAACATTCTCATCAGGGCAGACAGAGCAGCATCTCCACTAGCCATGAAAGGGGGGGAGGGGGTGTAAAACTGTTTCCAGACCTATCTTACCAGACAAAAACATGCCATAAAGTGTTTGATGCTGCGGGCCACAGGCTAAGAGCACTCGGGATCACCCATTTTTGTTTTTTTTGGCACCCCCCCATACTTGCTGGCACCCCACTCCTTCAGGCTCCACAGATACCACCACACGCACACATACCACATCACTCCCCACTGTCATGAAGCACCCACTACATCCCAAGTATCTTCAGCAACCCCTGGTGCTGGCTTGTCCTTGCCAGGGGCCTCCCTTGGCCTAGTTGAGGATTGTGTCCTAACCCTGACATCTTCTGCTGACGGTACCTAGGCCCCTGTGTATCTGGATACCAGCTGCTGGAGGGGTCCATATGGTGCACTGAAGGGCTGCTGGTGTAGCAGCTATAACAGCCGTCATGTGGTGTACCAGGGTAGAATTTCTGCTGCTTTTCTCTGCCCCTCCATCCCACTGACTTGTGCATGCCTAAAAGCAAGCCAGAGGGAGGAGCTGCACGATTGGGTGTGGTTACCCATGACATCTACAGCACCTCCACCATGCCACCACTAGGCATTACTACTAGAATAATAATGAAAAAGACTGAAAATAATTGTTTTGATGCATAGCACAAGTGATCTGCAGGGTAGCATTTGAGGAGTGATGTGTTGGAAATATGGGCAGTTTTCCTTTAAAGGGATTTCGAGTCTTCGGCCTAGAAGGCAGTATAGTGCAGTGGTTTAAGGCTCTGAGCTGCAAACCTGGAGACCTGGGTTTGAATCCCACAGCCCCACACTTGCATACTGTGTGACCCTGAGCAAGTCACTTAACTTCCTTGTGCTCCCAGATCGCACCTGTAAACAAACTTCAGCTTAGTGTGTCTCTCCTGGTTTAAAAAAAAGAATTGATATCACATCATCTGGACTCAACTCTCATGATGCTCCAAAAACTGAACTCAGGACATTCCATTCTTTATTACTACAGACATTTGCCAGGGCTGTGCAAATCCTATTCCTCCCGGTTCAGGACAAGTAAATTTCTTTGAAGAACAAGTAAAAAAAAAGACAGCTGATGTAACTGTAAAGAATGAGCATGCGCAAATACAGATAAAGTCCTGGTTGGACACACCTTAAATGTTTTAATCTGAAAAGCCCCGCATTTGCATGAAAACACTCACTGCGCTTAGACTATCACAAACATGACTAACATATTTTTAATGAAAATGCCCTCACTATTTCAATAAAACAGAAAGTCTGGAAATTTAGTTTATGGGGAATTTTGTGTAAATTGGTTCTGGTGCTGCCAAATGTGGAGTTTTTGCTGGCACCAGGAAAATCTCAAAGAAAAACATGATCAGGGAAAGCAGCATAGCAGGGTCTAGAGGCTTGTATTCTGCTCTGTGGCAAAGAACTCTAAAGTATGAAACAGGAGATAGTAGGCTGGAATCCCATCCCTCCACAACCACTGTAAATGTATTAACAAGTTATCTGGTCTTCCTGTGCGACAGTCTTACCATCTGTAAAGTAGGAAGAAGCAGGGCCCCAGAGTAAAAGAGATGCCACATCTCAGGTCACCTATTGTACTATAAAATAAAAAATGTATGTGTAAAATGAGTAAGAGAAACTAAGACATGTGATTGTTTAGCTGTGATCACATGGCCATGTGGTATTCCAGCATAATAGCACAGGTCAGAAATACTTAATGTTCTGATCCCCATGCCTCAGTTTTTAAAATTAAAATTAGTGTACCCATTTTGTATAACTTCAGTGAGGCACTCCAGGGTGTGTATGAACATGGGATAATGGCATGTGGCACTCAGCATTATCTCATGCCTCACTTCCCAAGGCATGCCTTTCTCCTACAATATCACACACACTATCAAGCCTTGCTGTTCAATTCTTCTCCTTCCAGCAATAAAACTGGACAAAGCAAGCAGAGGAAATCTTCACTCTGACTTTCCACCTAAATAAAAATTGTTTAGTTCTGAATGGCAGATTAAGATTTCACCAATCTCATCTGTCAATAGAAGCTCCTACAATTCAATGTCACATTAAGATTACATTTTTATCCAGCCCAAGAATACAAGCCTACAGTACAGTATCATTGTTGCACGTTGTTAATGCTGAAGTTTACTCATACAGTGGAAGTGGTTACTATGATCGCAGAAGTGTTTATTTTTAGCATCTTCAATATGGTTGACTTGCCAAGGACCATTTCTCATAATTCGAAAAATTCATTAAAAATACCACCAACGGCTTAATCTGGTTTAAGGTTAGTTGGCTTTCATCGTAGCCCCCTTCCCCAGGTCGTGCCTGAAAATAGGCAGAATGTATCTAGTGCACTTACCCGGTTCAACAAAAACTAAATAAATAAAAATAAATAATAATCAGAGGATGAAAATGGTGTACAACTTTAATATTTTAAAACTTATTTACCCAGGATATCCCAGCTAAGATGCAGTATCTCATTTCATTGTATTCCTGCTTTGTTATATACATTTCCACAACTGCGTACACACGAGCACAGAGAGGAGAAGTAATTTGTTCACGATCACACAGTAATTATCTGGATTAAGTAATGCATGACTCTGTGGTCTCCCAGCTCTAAAGATGGTGTTCTAACTGCTAGGTCACACTGTCCATCTACTTTTAAACAAAAACATTCATGGTTGACTCTTCTCTCCCGCCTATAGGAGCCATTATAATATATTTCCCTATATACCTCATTAATTAAAGCTGCATACCTCCCAATTAAGGCCACATACCTCCGAAGGGATACATATCTATACACATCCAGAGGTGTACAGCCTGTAAACTGTGGGGAAAACCCTTTATCTCCCCCTCCAGGACATCTACAAAGCTGCAGGGAAGAACATACAAAAAAACGAAACTCTACACCCCCTGAGGGAAAACACATTCTGCCATTCCCCCAACCTGGATGCCTGAGAAACCTGCAAAACAAAAAAAAAAAAAAAAAAAAGAAACTCTATCCCCTACAAGTCCTGGAGCTCCTCAAAAGGAACTATTTGGAGACCTGCTGCAGGGAACACAGCAGATCCCACACCCCACCCGATACTTACGAGCGGCTTTTCCCTCAATGCTCCAAATCTCTCCTCGACCACCATGCCCTCCATGTTGCTGCCACTATCTCCCCACTGCTCCAGACCAATGACCGATGCTGCTCCTGACCACAATCACTGATGAAGCCACACAATACTCCCAACTGCAAGCCATCCTCTTGCCCACGGATGCCACTTCACACTGCTGCACTGCAACAATCCATGACCCCACCAACGATCTAAAGGACGACCAGTCCAAACACATAGAAACATAGAATTTGATGGTAGACAAGGAAAAACAGGCCCATCTAGTCTGCCAACACGACCCCTTTTATAGGGAACCCTACACTACGGAAACAAAAATGGGATAAACGAAAGGCCCTTGAAAACACACAGAGCCACACAGTGACAAGACATACCCAGAAATGGCTCCGAGCAGGGCTAGAAATAACTTTTCGTGGATGGCTGTCTGAGGGACAGGTGCAATATTTATTTTGACTGTCCCACAGGATTTGTACCTGTCCTATTGATTTTTGTTTACTGATTTTACATTTCTGTTGCCAAACACCAGCTAATAATAAGTGTGCTCCCTGGCTGGCACAGTGCCCTGGAAAAGGCTCAATAACTGTTGGTACCCATTGTGAGGTGCCTTGAAAGGAGCTACTAAATATTACCTACTAGTTGGTACATGGTCCTGAAAAGTGGGCTTCCAGTTCACTGCCCTGGTAAGGACTCTTAATTAACTCCCTTCTGCTCTGCCCCGACAAGCTGATCAGCTTCCTCTGCTCCTGTGTAGCTCCCCCTACTTTGTAACCCTGACAAAGGCTTTTTTTTTTTGTTTGTTTTAACATGGATTTTGCTCCTGGTGCCAACGATGGTGGCTGATATACCTGCCTATATGGTTCTGCCTGGCTGGGGATAATCAAAGGGCCTGGCGTTGGGGGATTCTCCCTTAGTTTCCCTCTTGTCCTCCTTCCCCCCAAGGATGCTGGCACGAAGGACTAACCTCCAGGAAGATGACATGTTGACATGTCTCACTTAATTGCCTGATGGCATTCTCCCCCTCCCAACACTGTTGTCCTTGCACTGTCAGCCGTGCATCCACAGGTGGCTGTGTCAGAGCAATGTGACAGACCTCCCTCCCCAGAGGAGCTGGAGACTTTCCCCTGGGATGCTCAATTCTACTCTCCCCAGTTGGCCCCCGATGACCCAGACTCATTTCTGAACCCGGGTCACTGGTGTCACGAGTGGTAGTGGTTACCACTGCGCCGAAGGGGTGGTTCTGACAAAGGCTTTTAGCCAGCCTCCCCGCCTCCTGTCTCTAGAGCCCTTCCTGCCCTGACAGAGGGTTTTAAGTGGTTGTTTCAGATCTTTAAGTTCCTCTTCTAATCTCTAAATACAGAGTCTTCGCCTCTTTCTGCTTTGACTGCCCTAAAAACAGCCTAACCTTACCCAGGCCACCCTTCGTTAGCAGACAGCACTGTAAAGGGTTTTTAATCTACATAGCTAAAACTCTGCTGCCCGTGAACAAGAGCTAGTCTTGATCTACTACTACAGGAACAGCACACACAAAAAATTGAGGTATGCAGCGCAGAACGCAAAAGGAAGATGCGCAACTGCACATGCACAATGACAAGGAACACATCTGCTTTCTACTCCTGCTGTGGCACTGTTTTAATTTCTGCTGCTTAATGAAACCACCGACTGCACAGAAGAGCCCATCATGTGATGCCGGGTTGAATGGGCATCTCTCAACATATGACATCATGATGTTGGATGCTCAAAGCCCAGACTTACAGGTAATAGCATCTCGTGAGTCCTAGTGCCCATAAAGCTTTTTTCTCTTGATGCCAGTCCCAGGGACTGGCAGAGAAATGAAACCAGCTGTCCCCGGTGAAAACTGGGTGCCTGGAACAGGCAGACAAGTGGTTATTTCGACCCCGGGCTCTGACCACCGCTCACCAATAAACTGCCCCTGCCCCTCATGGCAGGTGAAAGCAACAAAATCCTGCAATGTATTATATAAAACATATGATGGGTATGTGTGGCATCCAAGGCCATATACCCATTGAGGGGGTTAATTAGATAATAAGGCCACTTGCCCTTTGGGCTCTTGGCCTTATTATCGAACTAACCCCCCTCACTGGGTATATTTCCTCATATACCACACAAACACATCATATATTCTCTATGTAAATATACACACACACACACAGGCAGTCAAATTCCTGATGTATGCACATGCTTGGGACATATCATTTTTGAGTCTAAATCTGTAATAGCATACAACCCAAAACTGTACTGAAAACAACTGAGCCACTAGCTAAAACCCATTTTCTCGCTTATTACTCACTTTTGCATTTATTAAATGTATCAGACTCATTTGAAACATCAATTCATCAAATGTTACACACACTGAGCTATTTAACGGACTTCTACCGTCTGATGTGAAGCCTCGACAGCTGCACAGAATTTGCCTAAATGCCATGTGTATTACATGGTATACACATGGCATTTAGGCAAATTCTGTAGAAACATAAGTGGGCATCTGAGATATGAGGATTATTAAATCTCCATACATAAGGGCAACAAAGAGGAAGGGGCAGTAGAGCGTCATCATCTCGCGTTATTTACAGCGAGATCACAGGAGGTGACAGGCTCCATATTTAAACATGCCAGAAGCACCCGATCTTTACACAGTTTTTACAAGCACTGAGGTATCAAATTCATTTATTTATTATGCTGACTACAGGGGGGATATGCGAGGTGAAGCCCCAATCTCTGCATCGGTGGGGCTTCACATCAGACAGTAGCTCTCCTTTAAGCAATTCGTTTTCACCCATGGCTGCTTGCTCTGACAAATACAGGTTGAAACTCACTGAAATTTACATGTAATTAACCAATGACAATACAGTTACCACCACTTAAACAGGTGTGATTGCCAGTATTAACGTCCGTGAAGCCCTTGTTTGAAGGTGTGCACACAAGCAAATTTGGGATTGACATGCCATTTTTCTGCACATAACCAGAATCTGCATACGTCCTATTTGCATGTAAGGATATTTTGTGGCAAATATCAGTGATACTTTTGCTCCCTCCAGACCTACAATGAGAATATCAAAATATTCTCACTGTAGGCCCCCAGGAGCTCCTGACTGGTCACTGTCAGCAGCAAGAGCTCTACAGTTCCAAAACTAGAACTTGTAGTTTCAGTTTATGGCTGGCTCCTAATAAGTACTTTCACTTTTCAGTTTTATTTCCCAAACTATTCAAAATCATTTTATCACTCAAAAATAAAACACTTTCTGCCGGCCCGCCAGTGCAGCAGTTGGATTTCCACTTGCGACGCCAGTGTCCTGGGTTCGGGAATGAGCCCGGGGAGCTGGAGAGCCGGCCGAGGGAAGAAGGCTTGGGCGTCTCCAGAACAGCTCGCCTTCTCCAGGAGGGAGGGGGGGATTAGGTCCCGGCACAAGACTTGCCCCAGGCGGAGGTTTGGGGCACAGCATGCGCAGAGACAAGAGAGGGGAGGACGTCGGCGCTATTCGCTGTGATGGCAGAGGTTCATGCAACGCCCACAGAACACCGGAAAAACAAGCACCGGAAAGCCAAGGGGAAGGAGCGCCACTGCAGACCCTAATGGCTCCCTCCTGCCTGAACTGACGGAGACCCGACAAAACAAGAAACCGCATCAGGGTGTTCAGGCCCCATCTTGTACCACGCAGAGATATAACCAAGGCTCCATAGGGTCTGCCACAGAACCAGTAAGGAGGTGAAGCAGGGTGGCAACTGAGCGTCTCCTGACTAAGCGGGGTTCCGGTGCCGGGGAGGAGGCAAAAAATAGAAAGTAAAAAATAAATAAATAAATAAAACACGGTCTCCCCCTGATATGGCACCCACAAGTCAGACAATTAAAACAAACTCACCCAAATCCATTTCCCCTGCACAACACCTACCTCCATCTCCCAACCGGCAACCTCGCTTCCCTCACTGCCGTTTTTCCCTATATCTCACTCGTGATGTCATAAGGCCAAGCTATACTCGGGAGAAATATCACAGATATTTCTGAATGGGGCATGGCATATCCCATGTATGTAGTTATGTATGTATGGTAAATGCCATGGGTTGCATGAAAATAAATGATTTCTTTTGAACAGCTGGATATGACTTCTATTGACCTCACGAGTGGCAGAGCCACGAGTGAGATATAGGGGATATTCCATGGGTTGATCACAATTAAGCTTTAATTCATTCTGGAATGCCGCATTGCTGGCATAATGAAAGAATGAATAAAAAGCTTATTTGTGATCAATCCATGGGCTGTCTTACGTACACCATAGGTGGGTGGGTTATGATGGTAGTTTTTTCACTGCTAAGTACATTAAAAATGCAAGTTGTTGTTTTGGCCTCCCCCGCTGAACACTGCAGATGCTGAATGTTCATCACATTAACCAGAATTAGTGTGGAAATCTTATCACTTTTAGTGGGTTGTGGAATCACCGTGCTTTGTACTGCAACAGCTAGGTTATGGCAATGTGTGTTTTACTGATCCTGGTTAGCTGAGGAAAGCCACTCTGAAAAGGCCGTAGTGGAACTATAACAGAGCTGCAGTGGGCATAAAAGCTACAGTGGAAATAGCAAGTTATTTCCAACGCATCTGTCAAAACAACACTTTTTATTTACCAGTTATTTATCACTCCCATGGTATACGTGTCTGTGTATGTAAAAATATATATCTACATGTGTGTGTGTGTGTATAGCTATATAGACATATAGAGAATAAAGGATGGGGTAGTGTATGGTATGAGAATGTAATGCACCCCCAAGGTGTGGAATGCTACATAAACCCCGAGAGCGAAGTTCAAGAGGTTTATAAAAGCGTCCCACACCAAGGGGCTGCATTAAATTCTCATATACAGACTAACCCCATCCTTTATTTTTTTATAATTGCTGGTCTGCTATTTTTCCCCAGTGTGAGTGCTACCATTTGCAGCATGACTTAGTCACACAACATACGCACGTGCGTGCTCTCTCTCTCATACATACACACACACACACACACACACACACACACACACACACACCTCTGTCCATATTTACTGTGAGCAAACATTTTCTTTTTACTTACAGAATTGCCGGTTTTGATCGCGCTTGATAAGTGCTGAAGCAGTGAGTCATAGGCCAACTCCGTTTGAGGTCGTGCTACATATGTCCCAAAGCGGACGAACAGCAGGATCAACCAGATACATTTTGAAAAATGAATAAAAATAGACAGGTGATGTAATGATGGCTCTGCGGTAAGCGAGAGATGGAGCCGCCATGTTTGCCAAACTGTTACCTCTGCCCAGAGACAAAAACAAGCCAATCAGGGAGGGCTAATTTTTAAAGACCGTGCACGTGAATGCAAACAGCTGACCAGTTATTATATATATGTCTATATCTATAGAGAGAGAGAACACACACACACACACACACACACACACACACACACACACAGTAGAACTAATATATTTCATATTGAAAATATTTAGCAGTCGGAGCAGTGGCAGCATACTCACTGCACTTAATTTTACTGGATGCCGGGTGCGTGCATTAATATTTCAGGCAGAGAACTCTTGACTCTGGACAGCAGTGGGACCCGTAATGTGTTAAGCACATGCAGTAATAGAACTGTGACTTACAGAGATCATAGCTGCTGACATGAAGTAGTTTGGAGGCAATACAGCACAGTGGTTTAAGGCTCTGAGCTGCAAACCTGGAGCCCTGGGTATGAATCCCACCCACCACTTGCATACTGTGCGACCCTGAGCAAGTTGCAACTTCCTTGTGCTCCTAGGTAGCACCTGTAAGCAAGCTTTCAGCTTAGTGTCTCTCTCTCTCCTGGTTAAAAAAAAAAAAAAAAAAGTACAAGTGGCAATTGTTATACTTGAGAACTTGAGTGGTCTTTTTAAATAAAAAAGGTGAAAGTTAATACTAGTTCAGGAATAAGAAAAAAAAGGGGCATCGTTTACTTTTATAAGCTAACACAATGATTTTGTTAGTCAACAAGTCTTGTGCGAGGCAGTCAGACAGCGACTGAAATGCATTACTGCTGACAGTATTAGGTTAAGAACAAAAAAATTACTCACCTTCATAATTATGTTTCTTCTAATGAAGTCTTGCTGTACTCTGACTATTGCAGTTAGCCCCAGCCTTTAAACTGCCCCGGAGAACAAATGGTTAACTTTCTATGCAGAGCACAGAATGCTGAGCTCGGTTGAGGTCTCTGTCTGTTTCCCTTTGAAATCCAACCATCAGATTCGTACGAGCAAAAAACTCACTAACTATCCTATGTGGAAATTGTAAATCTTTTTACTAGCCAACAGGCAACAAAAAGTTTGGGATTCCCAAAGGAAGACTCAAGTCAGGAAGCCCAAAAGCAAAAACCAACCCAAATAATAATAATACTAATAAAACAAACACCCAAACAACAAGAAGAGGGTGTAAAAGGAGCACCCCTGAGGTGCAACACTGCACCTGCCCACCCACTTCCCAAAAACAGGTTCTGAGAGGGGAGGCAGGGAGGGAGGTCAGAATACAGCAAGACTCCATTAGAAGAAACATAATTACTAAGGTGAGTAATTTTTTCTTCAAACAACATGAAGTCTTGCTGTATTCTGACTATTGCAGACTACCAAGCATTACCTCCATGGAGGAGGGACAGAACCTACTTTGGGAATAGGCTCTGAAGTACAGCTGTGCCAAACCGAGCATCACTCCTAGCCTGGATATCCAGAGAGTAATGCTTGGTAAAAGTATGGACTGTTTTCCAGGTGGCTGCTTGACAAATTTCTAAAAGAGGAATATCCCTGGCAGCAGCCAGAGAAGCAGCTGTACCTCTGGCTGAGTGAGCCCTCAGGCCTGAGGGTGGAATTTTTCCTAGTTTCTCATAGCAGAATTGTATACAAGACACAATCCATCTGGCAATAGTTCTCCTGGTGGCAGGTTTGCCCTTTCCCACTTCTCCATAAGTGAGGAACAACTGGAAGGAATCAAACCTGTGACCCTTGGTACACTCTATATAGTAGCTAAGGGCCCTTTTAACATCTAAACTGTGTAGCCTCCTCTCTCCTGAAAAAGAATGATCGGTGAAAAAAACAGGGAGAGACTGACTGATTCAAGTGGAAATCTGAAACCACTTTGGGCAAGAACCTTCTATTGGTTCTAAGGACTACTTTATCCCTATGAAAGGAGACAAAATCAGGTTCCACTGACAGGGCTTGCAATTCACCGATACGTCTGGCAGAGCTAACGGCTACTAAAAACACAGTTTTCCAAGTCAAGCTAAGCTTCTGCAGAGACAGAGGCTCAAAAGGGGTTGCATAAGTTGAGCAATGCAAACATTAAGGTTCGGAGCAGGGTCCCTGAAGGGAGGATTGGTGTGCAACAGTCATAGAAATAAAAGTTGATGGCAGATAAGGACCGCATGGCCCATCCAGTCTGCCAATTTCTTTTCTACCTTATAAATGTGCCATCGGCCTTTGCTCTGTCAGTGACCTATCTATTCATAGTCATTTGTATTGCTCCCTTATGCCTATCCCATGCCTGTTTGAAGCCCTGCACTGTATTCATAGCCACCACTTCTTGTGGTAAGCCATTCCATGCATCCACCACCCTTTCTGTGAAAAAGAATTTCCTCACATTCCCCCTTAATCGGCCTCCCTCTAATCTCATGCTGTGTCCTCTTGTCCTGCTATTTTTCTTATATTTAAACATGTTAGACTCTTTCACCTTGTTTATGCCCTTAAGGTGTTTAAATGTCTCGATCATATCACCTCTCTCCCTCCTTTGCTCAAGGGTATACATATTGAGCTCCGTTAATCTGTCCTCATATGTCTTCTGATGCAGTCCCTGCACCATTTGGTTGCCCTTCTCTGGACTGCCTCAATTTGGTTAATGTCCTTGTGAAGGTGTGGCCTCCAATACTGCACGCAGTACTCCAGATGGGCCTAACCAATGTCTTGTACAGAGGATTATTACCTCCCTCTTACGACTTGTGATACCCCTACTAATACACCCTAACACCCCCTAGCCTTACCTACTGCTTTAGAGGTCTGCTTGGATGATTTTAGGTCATCAGTGATGATGATGCCCAAGTCTCTTTCTTCCTTTGTGACTGCTAGCAACTCCTCCCAGCCTATAAGTGGCTTCAGGTTTCTCTTCCCTATGTGCATGATTTTGCACTTCTTTGCATTAAATCCCAGTTGCCACTCTTCTGACCATTCTGCTAGTTTATCCAGATCTCTTCTCATTCTGCCCACCCATCTGGATCATCTACTCTGTTGCAGATCTTGGTGTCATCTGCAAAGAGACAAGCCTTACCCTCTAGTCCATCTGCAAGGTCACTAATGAAGATGTTGAATAGGACTGGCCCCAGGACTGATCCCTGAGGTACCCCACTTGTGACTTGCATCTCTTCTGACTGTATACCATTTACCACCACTCTCTGTTTTCTGCCAGTCAACAGTTTGCCACCCAGTTGACCAACTTCTGACCCACCCGAGCCTACCTAGCTTATTTATCAATCTTCTATGTGGAACAGTGTCAAAAGCTTTGCTGAAGTCAAAGGTAGTGACATCAACTGCTCCCCTTGGTCCACCACTCTGGTTACCCAGTCAAAGAAATCTATGAGATTAGTTTGACAGGACCTTCCTTTGTAAACCCATGCTGTCTTGGATCCTGTTCCCCTAGGATTCCAGGTGTTGCACTATCCTTTCCTTAAGGAGTGCCTCCATAATCTTGCCCACTACTGAGGTAAGACTGACCAGTCTGTAGTTCCCCGCCTCCTCCTGCTACCACTCTTGTGAGTGGGATCACATGAGCCCTTCTCCAGTCTTCTGGGACCTCTCCTGTGCTCAGAGACTCACTAAACAATTCTGCTAATGGCTCTGCTAGTTCCTCCTTTAGCTCCTTAAGTACCCTGGGATGTATGCCATCAGGTCCCATTGCCTTATCCACCCTGAGCTTAGCAAGCTCTTGTAGGACCCTTTCTTTTGTGAAGGGAGTAGTGCTCACCTCCCTCCCCTGTGTCCATGATGCTGACCTGTGGGCCCTGCCCTACCTTCTCTTCAGTAAATACTGAGCAAAAGTATCTATTTAGGATAGATGCCTTTACAGGTCCTCCTCCTCACATGCTCCCTTTTCTCCATTAAGCTTAGCAATACCCCCTCTAGACTTTCTCCTTTCACTAATGTATCTATAGAAAGTCTTGTCACCTTCTTTTACTGTTCGTGCTAGTGTTTCCTCAGTTTGGGACTTTGCCTGCCTTACTGCCTTACCTGCTTCCCTTAGGGCAGTTTGGTATGCCTCCCTATCTTCATCCCGCTGTGTTCCCTTATATTTTCTGAAGGCCAGCCTTTTGGTCTCTAAAAGAAAGATTGATATGAAGCAATCCTTTAAAAAATGTACAGAACACAGGATGAGATGATAGTGAGGAAGACTTCCCCACTGACAGAAAAGCAGAAACAGCTGACAAGTGCACCTTGAGAGTAGCTGGTCTAAGGCCTAAGCCATTCAGATGGGCCATATAATCCAGAACTGTAGGCAATTCAGCAGTGTCTGGGGAAACATGTTGCTTGGAACACCAAATGCTGAATCTCTTCCATTTGGAGTTATAGGTTTTTCTAGTGGCGGGCCTTCGAGAGGCTTTGAGAATATCCAGAACTCCCTGAGAGAGATGCAAATCTGCATACTCTAACTCTTCAAGAGCCATGCCTTGAGATTGAGAGACTGAAGATTGGGGTACCAAATCCTCCCCTGAGAGGAGGTTAACAGGTTGTAATTCCTGGGAAGAGACAGGGGAAGATGGACTGCTAGGGACAGCAACAGGGGGTACCAAGGCTGTCTGGCCCAGTATGGAGCAATCAGAATCACTTTGCAAGGTTGTGACCTTATCTTGATTAAAACTTTGAACAGCAGAGGAAATGGAGGGAAGGCATGCAGAAATGTCCCTTCCCAGTTCAGAATCAGAGCATCCAGAGGGACTGAGCCCAAGACTGGGGGTCTGCAACAAAAGAGAGGACGTTGGTGATTGTCTGGAGGCTGCAAAGAGATCTATCTCTGGAGTGCCCCACCTTGAAAAAATCACCTTCAAGACCAGAGGGTCCAGGGACCATTCGTGATGGCCCTGTGAGATCCTGCTCGGTGCATCTGCTAGCACATTGTCCTTTCCTGGAAGGTGGACTGCTATCAGAGAGGTTTGCAGGGAATAAGCCAGGGACCACAACTTCATGGCTTCTGTGCACAAGGCCGTGGACCGAGTGCCTCCCTGCTTGTTGATGTACCACATGGTAGTGGTGTTGTCTGTTCTGACTTGAACCACCTTGTTCTGCACTGACTGAGAGAAAGCTTGCAGGGCCAGAAAAACTGCTGAGTTCTAAGAGATTAATATGGAGAAGGGATTCCTGAGGGGACCACAGTCCCTGGGCAGTGCGGGCCCCCAGATGGGCTCCCCAGCCCAGAAGGGAAGCATCCATGGTAAGGACCACTGAATGAGACTGAGTGGCAAATGGGACCCCTTGCCTTAAACTGTCCTGATCCTGCCACCATTGAAGGGTTTGGATCAGTGTCCGAGTCACTGGAATCAGTTTGGTAAGGGAATCCTTCCTTTGGGACCAAAAGGCCCTCAAATGGAACTGAATGTCCCTCATCTGGAATCTTGCCCCTCGGACCACTGCTGTAGAAGCTGCCATGTGGCCAAAGAGCTGGAGGAAATGCCTTGCTGGTCGAGACACCTGAAGGCTGAAGGAAAAAGCCAGTTCTGTAAGAACTCTTGCCCTTTCCAGGGGAAGAAAGGCTCTTGCTTTGACAGTATCCAGCTCTGCCCCTAGAAAGGTAAGGAGCTGCACTGGCTCGAGACCTGACTTGAGAAGGTTGAGAAGAAATCCTAGATAAGTGAGCACTTGCTGGGTCACTTGCAGGTCTGACTTGACTTGGTCCGGAGACTGGCCCACTATGAGCCAGTTGTCCAGATATGGAAAAATGGAAATCTTTTGCCTTCTTAGAAAGGCAACAACTACTGCCAGGCACTTTGTGAAAACCCTTGGGGCTGATGGTAGACCAAAGGGCATTGCTTTGAACTGATAGTGGCCTGAGGGCAACTCGAACCTGAGGTACGTTCTGTGGGAGCACCTGATGGGAATGTGAAAATAGGCATCTTTGAGGTCCAGGGAGGCTAGCCAGTCCCCTGGCCTTAGAGAGGGAAGAATTACTCCCAGAGTTACCATCTTGAACTTTGGTTTTAAAAGATGTTTGTTCAGGTATCTTAGGTTTAGGATGGGTCACCACTCTCCTGTCTTTTTTGGGGTAAGGAAGTACCTGGAGTACAGACCTTTGCCCCTGTGCAGGGTAGGAACTCTCTCTACGGCTCTTAAGGCCAGAAGAGATGAAACCTCTGCCTCTAGGGCAAGGGTTTCTCAGAGACCTGCAGGTGGAAAAGATCTGGCTGAAATTTTTGGAAGCTGAGGACCAGTCCCTGGCTTACTACTTCCAGGACCCACTTGTCTGAGGTAATAGACATCCAGTCCTGGACAAAGTAAGCCAGCCTGCCTCCTACTGAAATAGGAGAGTCGACCCGGGCAGACCCATCAGGGTGTCTGCTTGGCGGGGGCCTTAGGCTGAGGAGTGGATGCAGCCCTGCTCATCCCCCTTCTGCCTCCCCCTCTGAAGAACCCCCTCTGTGAAAAGGGAGAAGAGGCCTGTGCTTGTTAAAAAGGCCTATGAAAAGGCCTGCTCCTGCCCACAGACTGCTGCCTTTGAGGAGTTGCCTGCCTCTCCTTGGCCTGAGCACTCCTGTAAGTGGTCCTGTACTCGTCCATTTTCTTCATTTAATTCTCTGTCTGCTCCCCAAACAGAGAATTACCTACTATAGGAAAATCCATAGCCCTAGCCTGGGTGTCCTGTGAGAGGCTAGTACATCTGAGCCAAGCCATTCTCCAAAGAGTCACAGATGTAGCAATGACTCTTGATGACACATCATTGGAGTCCACAGCAGCATGAAACTGTACGTTTGATGCCTCAATCCCATTGCAGCCACCTCCTCCAGCTCCTTGGCTAGCTGGGGGGGAGGCCTGTTTAGCCAGTGCCAGTACAGTGACCCACCTGGACTTCTGGTACCTGGCTGTATAGGCCATATAATTTGCCTGCCTGGGTCCCAAGGAAGATGCCATGTACTGTTTTTTTGGAATGGCATCAATCTTCCTGGAGCCTTTGTCGGGGTGAAGCCAATTGGAATGTTTGCCTTGTCACAGACAGCAGCCTGCACTACCGAACATGGCTGCATTGCTGGTATAGAAACTCCGTATCTGAGCCTGATAGCGTGTACCTCTTGTCCATCCTTCTGTCAACAGGAGGTACAGAATTGGGAGACTTCAGGATTTTTTGTGTCTGCTTCCCAAAGGATTTGTGAAGGGGAATAGACAGTCTCCTGGACTCTGGGGTGTCCATCATTTCTACATAATCAGGCTCCTCTTGATCCTCCACTGCCTCCTCCATAGGGAGCTGGAGGGTTTCAGCCACTTTTCTGTAAAACAGAAAATGGGAAGGGGGCTTAGAAAGCCTAGGAGTGGAAACACCAGAAGGTCTATCTAGGGAGATGTCCAGTTCCACAGGCACATCCAGACTTTCACCACCATCACCATCATCTTCAAACTCCCCCTCCTCCTCAAACTCCAGTTCATAAAAATCTTCAGGGGTATAATCTTGAACCGGGGGAACCGACCGAACCAAACCTCTGCCAAAAGGTGCCGGATCGGTTGGAACCGGGCAAAGCGATTCCACAATCCAAATCGCTCTGGCTAACTCCTCGGCGGTCGGAACATGAACCTCTGGATCCCAACCGGTTGATTTTTATTTGTGTTTCTTTTCTGTAGGAACCGACCTCTCAGGATCAGCTCTCTTCTTGCCCGAAGAAGTATCGCCCTGGTCAGAGGGCACTCCTGGTTCGGTCGGAACCAAACCGGGCTGGCCATCCGGGTCAGCAGACTTCTTGGCCTCCTTTTCCTTCAGTCTACCTAATCTCTTTTCAAGGGTAAATTTAGGAAAATTTTTACAAATTTGGCAGTCTGTATCGAGGTGTTCAAACACCATGGCCAACCTAACCAAACTTCCCCTTTTTATGGCAACCACCAGGCAAGACTCCCTTATCGGTTCATAACTGTGTCACGGGTATTGTAAAAAAACATTCAAAACACTTTTTTTTTTTTTTTAGAACCGATAATACCGGTAACCACACTCTAAAGTAAAACACAAGGATTCACTACAAGTGATCGGTTCAGCCGAACCGATCTAACACTTTACAATTTCCACAGAGAAAATCAGAACAAAACCTATCTATTACTCATGGTAGCACAGACAGAGACTGTACCGAATGTGCGGAAATAAATTTGGTTTAAAATCGACAATTTAACCGAGACTTTAACCGACTTTCGAACCGAGCTGAAGGAGAAATCTCTGGAGCGAATGTTCAGTGAGGCGGAGTAAAGAATCTGACGGTTGAATTTCAAAGGGCTCCAGATACAGACCTCAACCGAGCTCAAGCTATGGTCTGCATAGAAAGTTAGCCCTTTGTTCTCCGGGACAGTTTAAAGGCTGGGGCTAACTGCAATAGTCAGAATACAGCAAGACTTCATGTTGTTTGAAATATGGTACGCGTTAGGCAAATGTTTTTAGGCTATAACAAAATAGCTTTTTGTAGAAGTTTTATCATGCCTCTTACATTAGGTAAAACATAGTAGAAAAATTAAGAATGTATAATACACCTTGAACTTAGTAAATACACATCAAAAGGGTTCCAACTAGCAGGTATACAGGAAGCACACACTAAATGCTTGAATTACTAAATATCTTAAATGCTTTTAATTTAAATGCTTTTAATGCCTTTAATTGTATGTCATTAATAATGTTTTTTTAAACGGAACAGTATTTATGACAGAGTTTCATTTTTAAAGGGGCAAGCAACAAAAAGCAATCATTGTTTAGACAAGCATATGATCATTCAATTTTTTTCACTTAAAACTTATTTCACTTTGTACTATTTTCATGGTTTTGGGACGATCAGAAAATATAGCGAAAAAAGAATGAAAGTGAAATATAACAGTTCTACAGTATATATCTACAAATATGTATATATGTATATATATATATATATATATATATATATATATATATATGTGTGTGTGTGTGTGTATATGTAGAAACATAGAAGTTGACGGCAGATAAGGACCGCAAGGCCCATCCCATCTGCCCATTTCTTTTTCTACCTTATGAATGTGCCATAGGCCTTTGCTCTGTCAAAGGCCTATCTATTCATACTCATCTGTATTGCTCCCTTATGCCTGTCCCATGCCTGTTTGAAGCCCTGCACTGTATTCATATCCACCACTTCCTGAGGTAGGCCGTTCCATGCATCCACCGCCCTTTCTGTGAAAAAGAACTTCCTCACATTACCCCTTAATCTGCCTCCCTCTAATCTCATTTGTGTCCTCTTGTCCTGCTGTTTTTCTTATATTGAAACATGTTAGACACTTTCACCTTGTTAATGCCCTTAAGGTGTTTGAATGTTTCAATCATATCACCTCTCTCCCTCCTTTGCTCTAGGGTATACATATTGAGTTCAGTTAATCTGTCCTCATATGTTTTCTGATGCAGTCCCTGCACCATTTTGGTTGCCCTTCTCTGGACTGCCTCAATTTGGTTAATATCCTTGTGAAGGAGTGGCCTCCAGTACTGCACGCAGTACTTCAGATGGGGCCTAACCAGTGTCTTGAAAAGAGGGATTATTACCTCCCTCTTCCGACTTGTGATACCCCAAAATATACCCCAACATCCCTCTAGCCTTACCTACTGCTTTAGAGGTCTGCTTGGATGATTTCAGGTCATCTGTAATGATGACACCCAAGTATATTTCTTCCCTTGTGACTGCCAGGAACTCCCCTCCCAGCCTATAGGTGGCTTCAGGGTTTCTCTTCCCTATGTGCATGATCTTGCACTTCTTTGCGTTAGACCCCAGTTGCCACTCTTTCGACCATTTTGCTAGTTTATCCAGATCTCTTCTCATTCTGCCCACCCCATCTGGATCATCTACTCTGTTGCACATCTTGATGTCATCTGCAAACAGACAAACCTTACCCTCCAGTCCATCTGCAATGTCACTGATGAAGATACTGAAGAGGACTGGCCCCAGGACTGATCCCCGAAGTACCCCACTTGTGACCTGCATCTCTTCTGACTGTATACCGTTTACCACCACTCTCTGTTTTTCTTCCCATCAACCAGTTTACCACCCAGTTGACCAAAGTCTGACCCACCCTGAGCCTATGCAGCTTATTAATCAATCTTCTATGTGGAACAGTATCGAAAGCATTCCTGAAGTCAAGGTAGGCAACATCAACTGCTCCCCCTTGGTCCACCACTCTGGTTACCCAGTCATAAAAATCTATGAGATAAGTTTGACAGGACCTTCCTTTTGTAAACCCATGCTGTCTTGGATCCTGTGCTCCTATGGATTCCAGGTGTTCCACTATCTTTTCCTTAAGGAACGTCTCCATATTCTTGCCCAATACTGATGTAAGACTGACTGGTCTGTAGTTCCCTGCCTCCTCCCTGCTACCACTCTTGTGGGAGCGGGATCACATGAGACCTTCTCCAGTCTTCTGGGACCTCTCCTGTGCTCAGAGACTCACTAAACAGTTCTGATAATCAAGGCCACTGATTTTCGGTTTTTACTGGAAAACCCGGTAAAATTTCGGAATCAGAGCTACCTGAACACCAGTAAAAACAAAGATTTCATGGAATCTGGCATTTTATATCAGATCAGTAAATCTACAAAAACTTGTATTTTTCTTATAATTCCTTCCTATACTATTTTCAGTTTGCTTTATGTAATGCTATATATATTAAGCCTTCTTTTATTCTGATTATTTATGCATATACTAGAAGAATGATAGCAGAATCCCGGTTAAATCCGGAAATTAGAGTAACAATCACTGGTGCAATTCCGGAATCTGAAGGCTTGAAAACGGAATTTCATTGTTTTAATCACTGTAAATCAGTGGCCTTGCTGATAATGGCTCTGCTAGTTCCACCCTTAGCTCCTTTAGTACCCTGGGATGTATGCCATCAGGTCCCATTGCCTTGTCCACCCTGAGCTTATTGAGCTCTTGTAGGACCCTTTCTTTTGTGAAGGGACTAGTGCACACCTCCCTCCCCCCACGTGTCCATGGTGCAGAGTTGTGGGCCCTGCCCTACCTTCTCTTCAGTAAATACTGAGCAGAAGTATCTATTTAGGATAGGTGTTTTACACGGTCCTCCTCCTCACACGCCCCCTTATCCCCTCTGATCTTAGCAATACCCCCTCTGGACTTTCTCCTTTCATTAATGTATCTATAGAAATCTTGTCACCTTCTTTTACTGCTCGTGCTAGTGTTTCCTCTGTTTGGGCCTTTGCCTGCCTTACTGCCTTCCCAGTTTCCCTTAGGGAAGTTTGGATGCCTCCCCATCTTCATTCTGCCAGTGCCCTTTATATTTCCTGAAGGCCAGCCTTTGGCTCTGACCATTTCTGCTACTGTGTTTGAGAACCAAGTGGCTTCCTTCTTCTTTTGCACTTCCTTTTCTCACTAACACAATGGGATGTTGCTTCAAGTATTGCATCTTTAATGCCTGCCCACTTTGCCTGTACCCCCCACCTGTATTTCTTTTTGCCAAGGCTAGCTTAACTCTGTTGGCCATCTTATCAAAGTCAGCTACTCTGAAGTCCCATATTTTTGCCTTGGAATGGGATGATTTTGTTCTAGTGGCCAAATTGATCCATACCATGTGATGGTCACTGGCCCAGAGGTGACCTTCTACCTGGAGATCTATGATCCTTTCCCTGTTAGTCAGTACTAGATTTAGGATAGCCCTGTCTCTTGTGGATTGTTGTACCAGTTGTTTGAGGCCCTCCCCCTGCAGGGAATCCACCATGTGTTTAGTTCTGGCAGATGTCCCTGCTGGTATTGACCAATCTGTATCTGGCATGTTGAAGTGTTGAAGTATCCCATTATCAGACCCTCCCCTTTAGCTGTCATGTTTTGTATATCTTCTAACAGTGTGCATATATATTTATATATATACACACACACACACACACACACACACACACACACACACATACATACAGTCCAACCTCGATTATCCAAACTGCTTGGGGGGCATAAAATATGTTCGGATAAACGGGAGGTCGGATTAGAGAGAGTAAATATGAATTCTAACAAAAAAACAAAGAAACTCAGTTAAGCATCACTACATAGAAACATAGGATTTGACAGCAGATAAGGACCGCTTGGCCCACCTAGTTTGTCCATTTTCCTACCTAACAGATAAGCTGCATTTCCTAATTAACCAACAGCTAACTTCCTCCTACCCCCCACTAGCACTGCCTTATGTCTGTCCCATGCATTCTTGAATTCTCCCACCATTCTTGACTCCACGACCTCCTCAGGGAGGCTGTTCCATGCATCCACAACCCTCTCTGTGAAAAAATACTTCCTCACATTACCTCTGAGCAAACGTCCCCCCTCCATCTTCAAATTGTGCCCTCTTGTTCTTGCAAATCTCTTTTTCTGAAAGATGCTACCCTCTTGGACTTTGTTGATTCCCTTGAGGTACTTGATAGTTTCTATCATGTCCCCTCTCTCCCTTCTTTCCTCAAGGATATATATATTAAGCTCCTTCAGTCTTTCTTCATATGTCTTCTGGTGCAGACTCTGCACCATTTGGGTTGCCCTCCTCTTGACAGCCTCCACTCTGTCTATGTCTTTGCGGAGATGGGGTCTCCAGAACTGCACACAGTACTCCAGATGGGGTCTCACCAGCTCTCTGTACAGAGGGATAACAACTTCCTGTTTTCTGCTGGTGATGCCTCTTCCTATGCATCCCAGTATCCCCCCAGCCTTCCTTACTGCCTTCTCACATTGCTTGCCTACTTTTAGGTCATCTTCTATCTGTGTATATACATGTGTATTTAAAATGTGCATTATACAGTACTGTACTTTTAGTTGTACTGTACCTGTATATAGCAAGATCAGTCAGATCTTATTCAAAAAAAATCCATCATAGTTTTTTGTTTTTGGCTGTCACATTGTTTTTTTGCAGCTCTCTGCTTCATGTTTCGAAGCAGCATGGCATGCACTGGGTCACAGTCCGTCTGCGATTCTATGTAGAGAATGCATTTCTACAGCCTCCCCATGTGATGGAACAGCAACAGGGGGTATGGCGTCATTGTCTTCTTCCTCCAACTCCACGGCATACTCGTCGGGTTTAGTGACTATCGCCACTATTGCTTCCTCTGACAGCAATTCGTGCCCCTGATCATCAGCATCACAGGTTACTCACTCTTCAATTTCTTTCACAGCTGGATGATCAGAGAGAGAGGATGCCAAAGCTGTCAGCTCGTCCGAAAAGTCATCTAGCACAGGTGTATCAAGGTTTGCTGTAGGTAGTGGTTCCTGGTCCCGGGGGGGGGGGGGCAGGTTTTAATCCCAGATTTTATCCAGGGCTTCAGAATGCTCTCTGGACGAACATTGTCCCAAGCTTCAGAGGCCATGTAAATGACATCCTTCAAATTAATGGACTTTATTATGCTGCTCAGTGGTGTGTCCTCATTTTCTTCTGAGAGGACAATTTGCAGCAGTTTCTTCCTGTAGCCCCTCTTGAAAATCTCCAAGACATCCTGGTCACAGGGTTGGAGCTTCGAGGTGGCGTTCGCAGGAAGGAACATTACACAGATTGTTCCATCCCTTGTTCGAACTTCAGGAATGTCAGGATCAGCGGGGGAATTGTCCAAAAGCAAAACTGCTTTTAGTGGAAGACCGCGAGCTTGCAGATAGTGCTTCACTTGTGGCACAAACTGATCCCTAAACCAGTGGCAGAAAATGTTGGCATTCATCCAGGCATTTCATTGGGACTCATATTGGATAGGCAGGGTCATCTTATTTAGATATTTGAAACATCTAGGTTCCCTAGATTTTAAGCACCAGTCTCAGTTTGTGCCCAACAGCATTGACACAACCGAGGATTGTGACTCAGTCTTTCTGTTTCTTAAAGCCAGGGCATCGTGCTCGGAGCCACGTGCGAGTGTATGGTCTGAGAGGCATCTCCATAACAGACCTGTCTTGTCTGCATTGAAAATTTGCTCTGGCACAAGCCCCTGCATTGCCACAGTGTGCTGCAGCATTTGTATAAAGGGGCTGATGTCTTCATCTGCGGCGCTGAGCCGCTCGCCACACAGCTTCAGCTGTCTAATGCCGTGCCTCAGCTTGAATCAATTCAGCCACCTCTCACAAGCCACGAATAGGTCCTGGTTACCAAGCCGCTAGTGGAACTGCAGCACTTTTTCTTTAAGCGACGGTCCAGAAATTGGCGTTCCTTTCTCTCGTTCTTGGCTGAACCAGAGATAAATTACAGCATCACGCTGGTCATCGTTGTAGGTCCTCATGTTTTTCCTCTCATTGCAACCTGCAGCACTCCCCATTGTCATAGTAAACTCCCAAAGCTTCTCTTTTGCTGATTTAATATCGCTGATGGTCGATTTAACGACTCCATACTCGCCGGCCAACACAACAGCTCGTTCACCATTCTCCAATCTGTCAACAATTCTAAACTTCTGCGCAAGTGTAAGCACAACTCTCTTACATTTGGTAGCCATGATAGCCATGACTGCATAGTGATAAAGCCTATTTAAGCTTAATAATCAGCTGCAGCTCATTAAGATCACTGAGGGAACTTGTGCAATTTGGTTTGTAAAACACGTGTTAATTGACTATCAACCACTCAGTGTTAATCATGGACAGGTGCAAGGATTTACTGCCGGGGACAGCTAGTGAGTTCGTTAGACAGGGAAAATCGGTTAAGAGGGGGTCGGATAAACGAGGTTGGACTGTATACATATATATATATATATATATATATATATATATATATATATATACACACACACATGTGTGTATGTGTACATATATATATATATATATGTATATACGTATATATATATATATATATATATATACACACACACACACACACACACACACACACACACACATACATACACACACACACATAATCCAAATATGAAACAGATAATCCACTAAGGGCGTGCAACCACCCAAGGCGTACGTGTATTAGAGCATGACCGCATGCTCCGTAGTGGATTATCTGTCTTATAAAATGTCCATAATAAAATTGTTTTGTAGAGGGGCTGAAAAATAGAAAGAAGTGTTGGCATGCGGTCACTGGGGGTATAATGTACGATAACGTGGTGTATTTTGTCCAATCAGGAGACCGCATTTTTAATTTTTTTCTCACAAATTTTAATATGTCTATGGGACATGTCATGGCCCTACTGAAAATATCACTGATATTTTTCCTGAGTGCAGTTTGACCTTATGTCATCACAAGTGGGAAAGCCACAAGTGATATCAAAAGGTCAAACTGCGTGAGGTAAACTAGCAGTGATATTTTCAGTAGGGTCATGGTGTATCTGATTTATGCAATGCTTTTTATTATTATTATTATAAAATGACAAGGAAAAAAAAAACCTGCATTGTGATTATTCAGTGGCCAACTTCAACAGTGATGTTAGTCCAGCATCAACATCACCAATAATTATCATCACTGTGCATCAGTTTATTTCATTGTCACTATGGACATAACTGTGTTCATAAACGGATCTACCGTGCGAATAAATTTGATTTAGAGTGAAGATAAATGCGATATTCTTACTCTAGGTCTGATCACCCTCAAAATATTGAAAATATTTGCTGAAATTTATCCTCACAAGCACTGCATAAATATCTCTACATAGGGTATACAACAGGCAATTTATCTTCACGTGTGGGTGGGCAGAGCCATAATTCCCTTGAGGCTACGCCACTCATGAGTTATGGTCCTGCTCCTTCACAAGTGATGATAAACTATTCTGAGTCAGACTAAAGTATATTCAATTTATACAACATAAATTTACTAATTATACCTTTTAAATCTGCTGTTTGTATGAACATATTACTGTTTCTGTTGGATTCCAGGGTTTTAAACAATTGATTAGCAGTTTTTTTTCTTGGGACAATACTAACTGTACAGAAAGTACTTACATAGGTTTTCTAGAAGTGTTATGTTTGTTAAACACAGTGAGGCAAGTGCTATGCATTTTCACAATGTTTTAGCACTTTTATGAGCAAAACGCTAATCAATTTTTAGAGTTAAATAAAACCCTGGATTCCAACTCGTGGCTTTAATGCAGAACATGGCTACTGTGATATCAGCACTGTGAAAGCTGCTCTCTGATTGGTTCAGTATGCACTGTGTCACAGCTTACTTTGCAAAATAAAATTATCAAGCTATGTTGGGTCATTGTCAAAATAGCACTTTTTATCTTGCTATTGATCAGACCTAGGTGTTCTATAAATATCAATCAATCTTATCTAATCTATCTGTTTAATCTAATCTATCTGTCTAATCTACTTACCTTTCTACAAGAGTGCCATCAATAGAAATAAACACTTTTATTAGTCTTTTTCTTATTCTCATAGCAACTGTATTAATCTGTACCAATTTGCACATTATTTTTGGGGAACTGTCAGCAATCTGTGCATCAGCACTGGTGTCATTTGTTCCCCCATAATGCCAATCTCACTGTGTGTGTGCAAAAAGAATTTCAAATCCAACACAAAAAAAAAGCTTTTTTAAGCCCTCCTGTCCCTCCTCCATGTTCCAAGTGTACTTGACAGCTGCAACCGGAAGTGACATCATCGACAAACTGCAGTGTTTTTCCCTCTGTAGTTAACCTGTTTAAAATCACATGGTAGCAAAGCTCTGTGATTTCCAACATCTGTGGATTACTAGACCAGCATTTCTGCGCTAGTCTCACGGTTCTGTGATCTACAGGTTTTTTTTTCCATTATCTTGGGCTTCTGCTGGTTTTATGGTGTTTCTTTGGAAGTTGTATGCGACTGCCAAAACCACAATGCAGTCAGTAAAAGCTGCAACATCAATACCAAATTATGCTGCTTTTTTATTTGTAATAAAATTGTTTGTGACTTTTACATAGTACCTGTGTGTTTCTTAATTCCTCATGGTGTCAGTTTTGCATTGTTTCCAGTTTTGGTACACTCCCGAGTTTTTTTTTTTTTTTTTACAAATAGTCTGAAAGGAGGAGGAGGAGGGCGGGTGGACTGGGATCTCAAGCAGCAAACCCTACGCTGTGTTCATGGCTCCCCAGTGTTCTATAAGGACTGTGATATGGCTATGAACAAATGCTATACCCTTTGCGGTTTGACCACTTGCTCTGTGAGGGTAGCCTGAGTGGATGACATAGTGTTAACGGTGATCAGAGGACTGAAATGAAGCTTGATCTTGGTGCATAGGCTCCGCTCCGACTGCCAATCACTCACTGGTGACAAAAATCAGTGCCGGACCCACTGAATCAGAGAGCAAGAGAGAAGGAAAGCCATCCATGTGCGAGTGTGTGTGATCCATACTCACCCCTGCTGTAACAAGAAGTCAAGTGCAGCGCTATCAGTTTGTTGCTTGCTGCCACTGTGTCTCTATTGTTTATTTGACTTTATGTCCCATCCCTTTTGTATCCCCCCTCCCCCCGGTGGCATCTAGAAATGAGCCTTGGCTCAGTGTGCCTCCCAGTCCATAAATAAAATTATCATTCTGAGCCCAGCCCAGTGGTATGGCGGTAGCCTTACTGCCTGTCAAACTAGCGACTAGTGGGACCCAATTACAGCTGGGGTTGACAGGGATGGGTATCTGTCTCACTCACAGCTGTGCAAAGAATGCACCATTCTCTTCTCTCTCCCGAGGTGGTGGCCCTGGGTTGGTAGGTGCCTGCATCGCTGCCAAGCCACTGCTTTGTGAAAGATGCCTTCCTCTCTTGGGGGACTCAGAGAGCTGCCTGCATCTCAACCCTGGACTGATGGCTCAGCAGGTCATGGGCAGACAAGCAACCTGGCCCTGATGATTGGGGGGGGGAGGGGCAGGGACTGAATGAAAACCGCAGTAAGCACCCAAAGGCTGAGACTTGGAGCCATTGCTCCCGACATCCATCTAGCAGACAGCCTGAGGTTTCAAGCCTCCCCAACAAATACCACTACAACTGAGGAAGGGGTTGGTTCAACATTGGCGAGCAATGGACCCCCGTTATTGGATTTGAACTGTTTAAGTTAGCGTCACCCACAGCTACTATAAGGGTACCCCCGGGAGTCTGACAGTGTCAAAAGGCCCTGCCATGTAATGGAAGTGAGAAGCAGTGGAGTGGACTGAGGGAGTTCAACATTTCAGCTACAGACAAGAGTCAGCCGATGAAGGGACATGTGTGCAATTCGGAGAGCAGACTCAGGAGGGAAGGGAACCCTGTTCCACAACATAAACCCAGCTGAGAATTTTCTTTTTATTCTTTCTGGCGCCTGACCAAACCAACCTGCCACACATAAACTTTGCTGAAATTGCAGCAATCTAACAGTTGCTAACTTTTTAGAAGTGATGGATCAAATCTGTCCCGATGTCAGATTCCAAATACCTGCTTCCTTGTGTCATGGGTTTAACTCCCACCCAGGCAACTAGCCACACCTGTAATGGGACCCCTTAAGCTCTCACCACTCCCTACACCCAGATCAGTTGGCCTCATAGGAAATGATACATTGATTTTACCAGAATCTACAAGCAAGGCCATGTGCACACAGGGGGATTATAGTACCCCCCTCCATATAGGTAATAGCAGTGCACCTTTGGGTATACCATTGCAAGAAATTTATACAGTGACACAGTCAGACATGTGCACTAATTACCCATATTCAACTGTAACCCGTAGAGGTACCTGGGGAGGTGCATGCTGATGGGAAGAGGCAGTATATAAGCTTGTTCTGTAACCAAAATGCTTTCAGAGCAACATAGACCAATTCACAACTGGGGCTGAAGCCTAGGAACAGGTGTGGCTATCAGGAGCAACCACTGATTACAGGTCGATTATGATAGTAATACCCATTACTTCAACCCTAGCTGTGAATCGGTCCCTGTTCTTCATAATAAATTATTTGTGTAATCAAACAAAACACAATGTGCTTTTATTAGTACATTATCTTCATGTATATATGAACAGCTGTGCCAGTGGGTTTTTTTTTTTAGCCTCCCTGAGTCACGCTAAACCTTCTGTCCGTATGTCTACAATTTTATTATACATAACATGCCACTAACTCATTTACAGACTCCGAGCGAAAATGTCAGTAGTCTGAACAGCAGATAGGCGCTGATTCAATGGGAACGGTCAAGAGTGCTGCACTTAACCCTAGGGATCCAGGGGGTATAGTGGGGTACAGCAGCACTGGGGATGGACTCTGATTTCAAGTACTGGATGGGCAGCAGCACAGCACATGGGTTCCTGGCGCCACCCTTGGGAGGAGGATTACAGGTCTTTGGCAACACTGAGGATGGCATCACAGAGCCACAGTACCTGGTGGGGGGGGGGGCTGCTCATTATTACTTACTATTAATTCACTTTAAATCTGTGAATGGATTACATGTGGACACATGCTCCCACACCACCATCACCCACCGAACACTAGTGAGCCTGCCGCTGAGCTTTACCCTTGGTGCAGGAACCATTTGGAATAAATGCCATTGTCCGAAGCAGATGAGCCTGTTTTCTGTGGATATGTGTTTTCAGAGTGTTTTTGGAGTTAATATGAAAGCAAGGAAGTGAAGCGCAAGAAGTCAGCAATCACTTGGACTGTAACTGTGAAAGACACATGGGTTTCACTGCGTGCAGAGCCATGCCGAGAAAACACTGCCTTACTACTTGTAAAACAACTGATTAGCGCTGTAAACAAAATGGAGAGTAGAGAAGACTGTCAAACACAGAAAACTGGAACAAAATGTTTATTAACAGCACAAAGAGTGCTACAGGCATAGATAAGCATGCATTTAGCTCCCTGTTGTTAGTGTTGCAGAGAGTGGAGTCCGTCAGTGATGTCAGCGCTACTGCACAGGCGCGAAGAAGCAGCTGCGCTGGTGTGGGAAATACAAGGAAAAGGCAGGTATAAAGAAAGTTTTTTTTATGTCCGGTATTCAGTTACGAAGGCTCGGGCAGGGAGGCACAGAGTGTTAATGTGACAAGGGAACAAGACACAAAGGATGGTATTGATGACAAATCTCCTCTAATTATCATCCCCTTCCATTTTTTCTTTCAGAATAAGTAATGCAACAATACCCACTGGTATCAATGAACTCTGCAGAAGAATAAGAATACAGCACTATAAACCGCACACCGACTGCAGAACCATAACTATAATTTAGGAGACAGAGCAAGTGAAGAATGCGAACATAATAGTTTTTCCTTTCTGCTATCCTCACTCACGTCACATCCCCAGTGAAGGTCTCAAATGTATAGCCCAAGGGATTCTAAATGAGAGCAGGCAGAGAGGAGCACCCATGAATACTGTAACCTTTAACTGCAGCACCAGCACTTGCTGAGATCACTACTGTGACACAATCTATTAGGATGTACTTCAATTTTTAAACAGTCCAACTTATGATTCTTAATGCAGTGAGTTCAAAATCAGATCGGATAAAATGACTGCGTCTGCATGATAGCAATCTCCCCTGTCAGCCACAAAACCCATACCTGACTCCAACACTGCAGTGCAGTCCAGGGGAAGGCAAGGATGCTGCACAGTACTATTAGAGTTACTGGATTGCCCAGCTGGAATGTTATATCTTGTTTTCAATGGGATCCTGTTTTCACGCATTTATTACAGCTAGGTGGACTGAAACAATGAGCAGCTACGTGACCTGTATAGACAGTGATTTAGTGGTTGTAGCAGGATTTGATCCAGAGTCTCCTGATTCCCAAGTCTGTGCTCGAGCAACCAAACTATGTTGTCTCCATATTTACTGTTTGCAGCACTGCATCACAGATGAGAGATTAAACTGAGGTCCCTTCTGCCCATCTCTGGTTGTTGCTCTGATGGAAGTTGCAGATCCTATGACACGGTACAAAGCAGCAGGGGGGTTGCCCACGGGTTCTAATAAACATTCCTCCTCACACTAAACCAGGCTCTAATACAATTAGCTATGGCTGTGTGTGAATGTTTTGAGTGCTACATGGCTGCTACAAGTTTCTGCAGATAGCTCCTTCACTATCAGTACTAAATCATCTGTCATCTGTCGGTAAAGCACTTTGAGAAATTTAGAAGCAGGCAGCAGTCAAATGCCAATGACACAAACCAGGCCACTAATATGGCATCACATTTTAAATTTCATGGAGTAATGTTACTTTATATTCTAGCAGTAATCCAAGAGTTCAATACTTCTAATTATATTCCAGCAGTTTAATAATTATATTGTAGCTGTATACAGAGAAAAAAAATTGTATTCTAGCTGTATTCCAGGAGTTGTGTACCTGTATTCTGATAGTATTCCAGGGTGTGGATACTCAAAAACAAGTACAAACGCAGCACAAATGTTTGTGTTGTGCTTGCGCCCAGCCCAGTAGCTGCCATATTCACTATCTGACTGAATACTGGCCCATGTCAGTACAGCACTAAGTCAAACTGCATTGCCCTGGCATGGAACTGGGCTGTATCCACCCCACAGAGATCAGTGCCCCGGGACCAGACAGCACCAGAAGCCATGCTAGCTATATTCAGCTGCACCATGCAAATCAGCCCATTAGGCATGCAAGTCGCTAAGGGGCCATTTTTATGACCATCATGGGCTCATTTGCATGATGAGTGGTGGCCCTTTAGTGCCAAATTTGTGGGCATCAGACACGTCATCCCTCACTGCTGCCTCAGAACACATCTCCTGAATGCCAGAGACAGTGCTCCAGGGGCTAGCAGCACCACCCCATCTCCAAACACCTGTCCTGTACTGCTGACACCTCTCCCTGGCCTCTAGTGCACCCCCAATCACCCATTCCATATAGCTGACACCTCTCCCTGGTGTCTACTGGAACCCCATATCCCCCAATCACTCAATCCATGTATATAGATGTTGCGAAGTAAAACTCTGCTCGTGAATTTCATGTGAAGTGCCAAAAATGTGCACTTCGCATGCTTTGTGAAGCCCATGATGACCAGCTGAAATTTGCTTTGCATGAATTGTGTGAATTTAACCACGAAATAACGGGAGACTGGCTCAACCCATCTGCCTCCACGGCCGGTCACCATTTTGTTGTAAAAAACTTTGTGCTTTAAAAAAAAATAATGCATTATGATCCCACTCCCCTCACCCCCACCCCCCAATCCTGGCATCAGCATCAGCACCAGCACCAGACATTCACGGACTCTGCACATCTCTAAACATTAGGTATCTAGGACAATGTCTGCAGCTCAGTTGTAAAGGTACGTTGGAGGACATTACAGAATTCTTTAGATCATTGTACTTGCGTTAAAGTTAGAAACAAAGCCTTTATTATTACAGTATGTGCATGTTTTCTTTGTACAAAGCAAAGCTGTCGGAAGGTAAACTGAATGTCTTTATTGCGAAGATGAATAATCCCATGCACAGTATGTTGATATCGTAACTTGTGACTTATTAAAAACTCATCTAGCTGATCTGCTCAGTAAATACTTCTAATATTTGAATGTTTTGTGACTTCAGTCCATTTCCCAAATGCAAAGCAAAATATCACACTGTGATATTACCAGAAGCTAGTGCATATTCAAACTGGCTAATCTTAACAGTCAGTTGGAAAGCGTGAACCCTGATTTTATTATCTTGTGACAAGTTAAAACCTGACTCATTTCGGTAAATTACATATAAGTTTATAAAACAGTTCTGACTACAGGTACATTCCATTTCTATACTCTGTGTGTGTCTGGTCATCACTTCACTGTTTAAAGCACATGCTGTCAAAGACATAAAGACATATCATTCGAATCAGAAGATCGACATCATCAAAGCATTTCAGTAGGTATTCAAATTTTCAATCACATGTTGGAATCCATCCTGGGCAAAACATAACTCTGCTTCCTCTCTACCTTATTTCATGGTAACAAACTCAGAACAAAATAATGAACTGCATCAGTATGCAAGCTGATAATGAAACAAAATGGTGACCGGCAGTGGAGGCAGGTGGGTTGAGCCAGTCACCCGTTATTTTATGGGGGAGTCTAAGTATATATAACATTTTTACATCAAAACGGAGACTGGCCATGGAGGCAGGCAGGTAGGGCAGGTCTACCATTATTTTATGGGAGTCAAAGTATATATAATATATATAAAAAATTGTGGATGCTGGGGGGAGGGTGGGACTGTGCTTGTGGACACAGGTGGAGGGATGGGAGTTTTTCGCTGCTTGCTTGGGGTGGGAGAGGAGGGAGCGGGCTGTTTCTTTCCTTCATACAGTGTTTTCCGAATATCAGAAGAATAGTGCACTATTCGTTATTCGGGATCCGAATAATGAATAGTGCATTATTCGTGGTATTCGGGGAAATGATATTCGAACAGTACACAACCCGTATAACAGATATGTGTACTAGATAACATTTTGATCATTTAAGCAAGATTATTACTCTTAGAACAGTAAACCAGTAAAGAGGGAAACACACTGCCGAGCATTTTTTGCCACAAAGCACGAAATTCACAGGCAAAATTTTGCACTTCGTGGCAAGACTCACACAATCTGCAGGCCGTGAATTGCGTGAGTTATGCAAAATTCACTCTGTGAAATTCGCAAATTAATTCACGGAGTGAATTTCATGGACTTTGCACATATCTACCCATGTACCCTATAATATCCCTTGTATCCAGTGATACCCCTGCTCCCACCCAACAAATGCCAGTTGACTGCCGAATCAGCGAACTCTGGCAGTCCAGCACCCCCCCCAGCTGCGCCACCCACACCCAGAACACCACTCATACAATGCCCGCCTTACCAGTGCATCTAGAGATGTGCAATGAATCTTGCTACAGCAACTGGCACAGCCCTCCTCTCACCTCCTCAGCCAAGTGCTGTATGAGCGGACAGAGAGCGCGAGGGCTGTGCCAGCCCCTGTATTGAAACTCATAAAGTACACACACTCCCTATCAGCTCCTATGGCGGCTGGCCAAGGAGGCGAGAGGAGGGCTGTGCTGATCACCATATCGAGATTCAATGCACATCCCTGGACACACAAGTTAAGTTAAGGGAGGAGGGTTGGACTGGTGGTGTTCTGGGTGTGGGTGGGGGGGCACAGGACTGTCGGTGTTTGCCAGTCTGTCAGCTGACCAGCATGAAGGGAGGGGCATCATTGGACACCAGGTATATTATAGGGTACATGGGCCAGGTGATTGGGGGATGCCGCTAGACACCAGAGAGCATTGCGAGCTATACGGAATAGGCAATCAGGGAGTGGGGGGTGCCACCTGACAGCAGGCAGCAGCATCAGCTATACAGAATGGGTTATCGGGGGTTGGGGGTGCCATTTGACACTAGGGAGTGGTGTCAGCAGTACACAACGGCTGACTGGCAGTGTGCCACTAGACACTGGGGGTAGTGTCAGCTATATGGAACAGGTGACCGGAGGGGTACCACTCGACACCAGGGAGTGGTTTCAGCTATACAGAATGGGTGACCAGGGGGTTGGGCGCCACTAAACACCAGGAAGAGGTGTCAGATATACGGAATGGATGTTCGGGATTGGGGGCCACTAGACACCAAGGAGTGAGTCCACTATATGGAAAGGGTGTTCAGGAGGGGTGGTGGGGGTGCCACTGGACAGGAGGGCCTACACCCTCACTGGCACGCTAGGCAACGGGGCGAACGGGGATGGATGGCTGTCCCATCATCAGTAGGGTGGAGGCATAGGCCTAGTATCCAGTTAAGTTGTGGGTTTCAGCAGTGATAAACAGCACCATTTTGGGTGCCACTTACCACTGTTGTAAACCTCTGACTATGCTGCTGCACCCGTATGCAAGAGGGGACCCCTCATTTGCATGGGCACAGTGTTATGTTAGCACCTGCGTGCTAAAGGGGTTTAGTGCATACTACAGGGGCTTCTAAATATAGTTCCTACCTCCAAAACATGCTGCAAACCCAGATAGTGCCAGCACAAACTCCATTAGCACCAGTGCAAACTTATGAATATCTGGCCCCAGGAGATCAATCATTAGATTCTAGCCATGTACCAGAAGAATATTTTTTTCTGTTCGCTACCTGATCTGTGAAATCCAACTTTGATATTTAAAAAGTAAGAACTGCAACCTCAGCTGCAGACAACACAAGAAATAAATCCTTGTGTAACGAGGTAATAATGGATATTGTAGTAACTCTAGTCCTGAGCGTGGACTTGTTTTTGGGGGATGGGGTTACAAAATGGATACGAGCCTTACCAATAAAACATGAGACGTTTGTTTGAAATTGGTATTTTACCCATGGCCTTAATACTTTGTGGATAAAACAATTAATACAGAATAATGGGGGGGTTATAATTTTTTTTTTAAAGTAACCATTGTGTCTAGCTTAGTAATTGTACTTCGTATAAAACTGCAAAAAGAAGAAGGACAATAAGGTAGAAGAAGTGTTAAAATGAAGGCCTTATCACATATTCTGCTTATTAACAAAGTGAAGTTTAAATCAGTAGGTGTCACTTTCAGGTGCATAATTTATTCTGTATTTAACGTTTAACACCGATCCCTTTCAGCAATCCTCATTACTTTTAAATGAGCTACACAGTAAGTGTCTTTAATTACCAGCAGTTCACATGACATCATGAAGCCTCTATGTACTGTCGATTCAAATTACACTAAGACCAGAACACAACAGCAAACTATAGTACAGTGTACCTACTGGGCAGTTTTGGTCTATGTGCAGGGGGCAAACATGGAAAGCAGCTACTAGGAGCCCAGAGAACAGCACATTCATATTAACTTGGAGGCAGTGTGGTCTTGTAACAGCACAAGCTCAAACCCCACTAGCAGTCTAGCAGAATATTGCAAAATGCATTCAAAATGTAAAGAATGCATGAAAATTGGAAAATAAGTAGGTTTTCATATTTCCTTTAAAATAAACGCAGGACACATATGATCTGATGATACTAAGGATGTCAAAATATAGTTAGTGTACAATTATGTGAAAAACACCAAAAACATGCACACATTTGACTCACTGGTTCGTGAATATGTTTCCAGATTATTATAAATTACACCAAATAACCTTTTATACTTTACATCACTAATTTAAAGCAGTAAAAGTGGTTCATAAAAATGTTATTTTTACTATAGTTATGTAAAATGAGCACCACAATGACAACATTTTAATCGCTTGCTTTTAATTTTTAGTTTTCTTTATTTTTTTCTGATAGTTTAGCACATACCCTTGCCAGGTGTGCTATACTGGATTCAGAGGGGAAATAGGGTGCGGCCATTCTTTCATTGGTTATTTTGTCCAATATAACTGAAATGCACCACCCCTTCCTTTGCCTGCTGAGTGTTTATAGGACAAGTAATGTAACAAAGGGTAAAAAACAGGAAATGGTATGGGGCTGCCATATTTTCTGTGGATCCACACAATACTATAAATGTATTAAAAATCAAGGGAACCAATTAACAGAAAGCAGTAGTAAACAGCAAAAGTTAAATCTGAAATTTTAAACTACAAGGCGGTGCAAAAATCTGGGAGGGGGGCCCTAATGAGCCAGCAAACTTAAAGACGCATCTCTCTACCGCTCCCTGAGCCACTACAAAAGAAAATAAAATACAACTATTTTAAAACCAAGTTAAAAGTTATTGGAAACCAGGGGAAGCTGTCAGAAGGTAGGATGGACGAGTATGTGGTCTCAACTGTGGCAAAAAGCACACGTACCACAGGTAAAACACAGAGGAAGCAGCCGCCGGTCCTGCAAGAGGAAAATACAGGCCGTGTGTCTCTCTCAGCTGGGGAAGTGAGCACACTAGGCCGCGAGGTCACCCAGCAAGTTTTGGCAGCATTGGAGCCCAAGTTGACCAGTCTGGCCACAAATTTTAACTGCAAATTACAAGAACTGGTTGATTAACATGCTACTCGTGCTACCCGATTGAGTGAAATGGAGCAACAAATTTCTGATCTAGAGGGCACAACTACCCCACTACCGGAACAACTTACTGTAATGCAACGGGAGATGGAAGAACTTAAGGAACTTCTGGTTATCAGGAGAATTACCATCGTCGTTTGAATTTGTGCCTCAGAGGACTCCCGGAGGGGCTGGAGGGACCCAATGCAATAGACTTTTGTGTCAAAGTGTTGCCAGAGCTCTTAGGTATTTCTTTAAAGAACAGGCATACGAAGCTTGAAAGGACCCACAGATCCATTATGCCAAAACCGGGGCCGAATCAACCTCCGCGGCAGATAATTATGCGGTTCCATAATTATCCTGATAGAGAATCTCTTTTGAAAGCATACCATGAGCATTCTGAGCTTCAGTATGAGGGCCATAGTTTGTTTCTTTCACAGGATTTCTCTGCACGCTTACTAAAAAGATGTTGGGCTTTCAACCCTGTAATGGCGCAGTTACGGGAGCTTAAAAATCGAATGTTACATGCTCTATCTGGCTACCCTCAAGATCAAGCACGAGGGAGCAGTGTATTCCTTTTGGGAGGTGCCCAAAGCAGAAATATTCATTAGGGACTTGAAAAAGAAGATCAGGTGATCTGACTTGGAGGTACTGAATTGCTCGACATCTGCATGAGGCAGGCTACTCGGAGTGCTGGTGGCTGATGTTAAATAATATAGGTACTGTTGTTTCCTTGCATTTGAAACTGCTCCTTAGAGGAACATGGACTTGGCTGGGCATTGCATTCCTCACCTGAACAGGGGGAATCCTCGGGAGAACTTGGACTAACACAGCATCGAATTCTGAGCAATATTTTATTTCTCTGTGCGTGTTGGCTCCCTTTATTTTACGACGTCCATGACTGTAATGGATAGAACTATAAGACCAGACATGGAACTGAAGCCTAGTACCACGAGCTGTTGTCTGTTTGTTTCGTTAGCAGTTTGAAATGGCACTTTGTACTCTGGGAACTTTTGTTCATCCTCCCACATATGCTAATTTTTTTTCTTTGAGTTTGTTATAATATGCTTTTGGTTAAAGGGTATGTGGCAGAGCTTTGTTATTACAAGAGATGCGGGGAGATGGAAAGCAATGCAACCTTTTTCTTTGGGTGGGTAGCCTGAATAGTACTACGATGGAGACATGTTCTCCCCTTTGGAATAAAATGCTGAGGTGGGGGAGGGACTGGAATTGGAAAGAGAGGGAGGGGCGGTTTGGGGAGGGAGATGCAGCACCTTATACTGACCGCGTTGCGCCTCTCTGCTCAGGCAAGCCTTACTTGATTTATAAATTTGGAAAGCTACATCTTTCTTATTTGAGCTATGACAACCTTCCAGTTGTTTAAGGTCTAGTTTACATGGCACAATGGCAAGGCTCGGAAGGAAGGTACCTCTCCCTTGCATTGACTTTACTGTGTAGGGGTTTCTGACAGATCTATATGAATAGTTATAAAATTGCTGCTTTTACAAATCAAACTGTGGCAGCTTGGGGTGGGGGATGTGTTTTGTTTGATGGAGGGAAGGGATTGTAAAATGTCTGCTTTTTGCAGTTACCATTACAAAAGAGGGGGACGTAGGCAGAAAAGTAAGGGAGTGGGGATGGGAGGTTTGTATATAGTTACTGTTGGTCTGTTGTGTTATATGTTACTGCTAATTTTCAGATCCAAATGCATTACCAATCTAACGTTGTGGAGAGGTGGAGGGGGGAGTTCAGGAGGATTGAACAAGGTTGTGATGGGTGGGAAAATACAAAGAGATGGGACACGGCTAGTTTGAAAGATTTGACTATTGTCTCTTGGAACGTTAGGGGAATAGCCACTCCTGTTAAACGCACGATGCTACTGACGGCATTGAAACGTCAGAACACCCAAGTGGCTATGTTACAGGAAACCCATCTTACGGATAGAGGGTACGTCAAATTAAAGAGAGGGTGGGTTGGAGAATGCTATTCGCCGGCCTTTTGGTCTCACAAACGGGGAGTGGCTGTTCTCTTGCATAAAAATCTACCATTTAAGAAATAAAGACTTGTGGTCGACCCAGATGCTGAATGTTATGTCTTTGTGACAGGAACAATACAAGGGGAGAAAGTCACGTTTGGAAGCGTATACGTCCCAGCTGTTCATAAACCAGCCTTCTATAGATCACTAATGGCCCTCTTGATAGCGGAGCAATTCCCAAATTTGATATCGGGGGGACATGAACTGTCTGTTCAATCCAGCTCTAGACCATTCAAAGGATAGAGGGGCCCAGAAAGGTGCCATTCAGGAATGGTTGGAGGGAATGTGTGACTTAGATTTAATTGACGGATGGCGAACAGCCAATCCCATGGTTAGAGAATATACTTTCTTCTCACACCCACATCGGACTTGGTCTCGATTGGATTATATTTTACTCCCTCGGACTTGGTATTTCCAGGTCAGTGGCATTAAGCACAGTCCGATTCATATATCGGACCATGCGATGGTTGTCTTGACATTGAAATGGGGAAGGGACAGACATACTCCTGCTACATGGAGGATCCCAAATTACTTGTTAGCTAATAAAAAATTAAAAGAGTATATGCAAGATCAGTGGAAACTGTACGTATAAACTAATTCAGCGACAGCTACATCTCATGCCATTTTCTGGGATGCAGGAAAGCCGTTCATGAAATGGGCTATTATTAGTTTTGTAGCCCATCATAAGCGTAAAGTTAGGGAGAGGAGGACAAATTTGGAACAACGGCTTAGGGTTCTTGAAGGGAAAGCAGTTAGAGAGGAGGGTGGAGAAAATGTACAGCACCTTTTGAATGGAACCAGGGAAGCCCTTAATGTTTTGTTGGGAGAGGCCAGGAAGACTTGTCTTTTTGTTAGGAAACATTTTTATGAATGGGGTAATAGACCAAGTACTATGTTGGCCATTTTAATGAGAGGGAAAAGAGGAACACATCTAATCCATGCTGTAAGGGGGGGGGGGGAACGGAGTATTGCAGAAGGATATCGGTGGTATTGTGGACTGTTTTAGGAGATTCTATCAGAGACTTTACCACTCTCAAATGGGGAAGGGAAGGAAAGGAGGAGATGGTGGACTTTCTGAATGGAATTACCTTACCAAGGATTACAACAGCGCAACGGGAATGGTTAGATTCAGTTATAACGAAAGAAGAAATTCTCAAAGCTATTGGGGCCCTTAAGAGAGGGAAAACTAGTGGACCGGATGGCTTTCGGGACAAATATTATAAAACCATGCAGGCCCAATTAACAGAACATTTAGAGGCTATGCTTAAAGAAGCTAGAGAAGAGAGAGGAGAGTTGCCATATTCCTGGGGGGAAGCAACAATATGTCTGATTCCAAAAGTAGGGAAAGATTTACTTCATTGTTCCTCCTTCAGTCAGATATCCCTCTTAAATTGTGACTCCAAGATACTGGCTAAAGTTTTGGTTAGTAGATTGAAGATATTACTACCGGAGCTAGTTCACCCAGACCAGACCGGGTTTATCCGGCATAGGTATTCCTATCATAATATGAGAACCCTTTTAAATGTGATTTGGGGGGGCTCAGCATCAGTAGGAGGAGGTACATATCCTCTCGATGGATGCAGAAAAAGCATTTGACAGAGTCAAATGGCCATATTTGATGGAGGTTTTGACCCAGTTTGGTCTAGGTGACGACTTTATAGGAATGGTGCAACGTATGTACACAAATCCCAGGGCCAGAGTCCTAGTGAACGGCATGCTGTCAGACAGCTTAGAGTTAAGTAGAGGGACTAGACAAGGGTGCCCCTTGTCTCCGCTTTTATTTGCATTAGTGCTTGAACCCTTGGCCATAGCCATTCGATCACATCCGGGAACATTGGGGGTGCGGGGTAGGATGGGTAAAGAAAAGAAGTTGTCCTTGTATGCAGATGATATACTGCTGTATGTTGTCAGGCTGGATCAGTCTATGCCTGTATTACTAAGCTTAATAAAGCAATTTTCTAAATTTTCAGGATATAACTTAAATTTAGACAAGTCAGAGGAAATTAGAATTGGGAAGCCTAATACAGGGAATGCTCTACAGAGTTCAAAATGGGGTCTTAGGACAGTCCAAGAAGCTTTTACATATCTGGGAATAAGAGTAGGCAGAAGTATTGAAGCCCTATACAATCTTAATTATGGCCCGCTATTGCAGACGATAATTGCGGATCTGAATAGATGGCATGATCTCCCTATCACATGGCTGGGTAGAATTAACCTACTCAACATGAATGTTCTGCCACGGATATTATACTGTCTGCAGATGCTTCATATTGGAATTAGGTAGACGGATATTAAGAAATTAGAAAAGGCTTTTTCTGTCTTTATTTGGCGTTGTAAACGACCTAGGGTGGGTTTGGCTAGACTAAAAGCACCAATAGACAAAGGGGGACTATAATTCCTGGATTTGGAAGTTTACCATGCAGCCATTCAATGCTGATATGTTCAAGACTGGGTTGGAAGGCCAGAAGAGACAGGATGGCTTGATCTGGAAGAGAAGGGATGCCCTGGCGGGATTTCCACCTACTTGTCTGTCAGAGGCTGGAGGGCTTTTCTTGATCTTCCCAATCCTAATCCCTTAGTTAAGGCAGTCTTAGAGAGCTGGAGAGGAATGAGTAGGAGAAGGCAGGTGGGACGGGATGACATGTTACTTTTGCCCCTGAGAGGGAACCCCTTCTTTCTCCCTGGCGTACAGGATAAAGGATATCAGGAGTGGGAGGCAAGGGGTGCTTTCTGTTTAAAAACAGCTGTTTACCCGGAGTGGACTAGATTCATATGAAAATATACGGGCTTGGACTGGATTAGGCCGACAACATTTTTTTCGTTATCTACAACTCAGGGCCTATATTAATTCTATTGGTAGGTTACAAAACTCGGAGTCTAAATGGGAACAAATTGAACAAATGATAATTGTGGGGCAAAAAAATCCCAAGGGCACTATTCGAAGAATAGCCAAGGAGGGCAAAACTTGGTTTCCAGACAAGACACAGAGCACTAAAATGCTCTGGGAGGGAGACCTAGGGATTCCCATATCGGAAGAGAATTGGAAATTAATAATTCAACTCCATCAGGGCATATTGTTCTGTAATAAATACAAAGAGTCTTATTACAAATTCTGTCATAGATTATATTGTCCACCACTGGTTGTTCATAAATATAACCCGTCAATATCCCCTGTATGTCCTAGATGTAATAACAATCTAGCTTCATATTACCGCTACTTCTGGGCTTGCCCGGTATTACAGGACTTTTGAGGGACGACAGTAGCAGAGTTACGAAAGATAACGGGGCAGCAATATGCCAAGTCACCATTATTGCTGCTTTTTGGCATAGAGGTAGTAGTAGATGGGGAATGGGCCCCCGTTAAAAGATGGCTCAGAGTGGTATTATTCATGGCTAGACACTGTATCCTTAATATCTGGGTAAATGCGGTGAAACCTACCATACCTCAATGGAAGGCTCTGATACTGCAAGCCCTCACGCTGGAATGACTGACGTATGTAATTAAGGATAAGGAGGAACTGTTTCAAAGAATATGGCAGCCATATTTAACATCTCTTACAGTTGCTGACAACATTATGTTGAGGGAAGCATGGCTGTAATAAGAATGATTTTGGACGCTTGTGAGTTATAGATGAACTTCTATGGGTAAAGGGGAAATTGGAGCTCCTCATTCCTTGTCTCTCCCCTCCCACGGATAGAGGACGGAATAATAATTTATCTGTGATTGGTTTTAAGGCATGATTGATTAAGAGAATGGATCAATTGTATATAAGTTATGTATTTTAATATGAGTGTAGTGTAAAGGTCATTATGTTGGTATGTTTGTTTATTACAAGAAAATCAATAAACAAATAATGAAAAAAAAATCTGGGAAGTGAGGAACACTTCCTGATTAACCAGTACTGCTGCTTTAAACTAAGCACGCAGACCACAGGTTTCAAATTAATCTTATATCGTGTAGAAAAATGTTCAAAATTATTGTGCAATTCAAGAAATACAGATAACTGTGACATACAGATGTGCTGTCATTTAAAGACAAGCAAACACTCATTGTGTTATCTTTAGAAATATGCATTATCGATACATCTTTAAAGATAAACTTTTAAAAAGATTGCTTGAAATGGTAATGAAACGGAAACAGGATATGTTTACAGTCATTATCTCGCAAGAAAAAATTACTCACCTTAGTAATTGTGTTTCTTCTAATGGAGTCTTGCTGTATTCTGACAATTGCACTTAGCTCCAGCACTTGAACTGCCCCGGAGAGTGAAGTGTTAAAATTCTATGCCAGGCATAGAACGTTAGGCTCGAGCTTGGTTGAAAACTCTGTCTGTGACACTTTGAAACCAAACCATCAGATTCTTACGAGCTAAAACTCACTGACTATATAATGTGGAAATTGTAAAATTCCTGCAAGCCAACTGGCAACAAGACTTTAGAGTCCCAAAAGACTCAAGTCAGGAAACCCAAAGACCAAAAACCAAGCAATAAGAACAAAAAACTCTTAACTAAACAAACACAAAGCACCCAACACAACAGAAGTGGGCTAAAGACACCCCTTGGGTGCAACACTGCACCTGCCCACCCACTTCCCAGAACAGGTTCTGAGAGGGGAGGCAGGGAGGGAGGTCAGAATACAGCAAGACTCCATTAGAATAAAAACAATTACTAAGGTGAGTAATTTTTTTCTTCAAACAACATGAAGTCTTGCTGTATTCTGACAATTGCAGACTATCAAAACAGTACCTCCAAGGAGGAGGGACAGAACCTACTTTGGGAACAGGCTCTGAAGAACTGCTATGCCAAACCTAGCATCACTCCTAGCCAGGATATCCAGAGAATAGTGCTCGGTGAAGGTATGAACTGTTTTCCAGGTGACTGCTTGGCAAATCAAATTTCTAACAAAGGAATATCCCTGGCTGCAGCCAGAGAAGCAGCTGTACCTCTAGTGGAATGAGCCCTCAGGCCTGAGGGTGCAGTTTTTCCCAGTTTTTCATAGCAGAATTGGATACAGGACACAATCCACCTGGCAATGGTTCTCTTGGTGGCAGGTTTTCCCTGACCTACTTCCCCATAAGTGAGGAACAACTGGAGGGAGTCAAACCTGTGACCCTTTGTATATTCTATGTAGTAACTAAGGGTCCTTTTTATCATCTAAACTGTGTAGCCTCCGTTCTCCTGAGGAGGTGTGATCAGTGAAGAACACAGGAAGAGAGAGACTGGTTTAAATGGAAATCAGAAACCACTTTAGGTTAGAACCTTCTATTGGTTCTAAGGGCTACCTTATCTCTATGGAATGAAATGAAGTCAGGTTCCACTGACAGGGCTTGCAATTCACGGATACACCTGGCAGAAGTAACAGCAACCAAAAACACAGTTTTCCAAGTCAAGTACTTGAGCTCTGCTGAGGTCACAGGCTCAAAGGGAGGTTGCATAGGCTGAGCAATGCAAATATTGAAATCCCAGTCAGGAGCAGGATCCCTAAAAGGGGGATTGGTATGAAGCAATCCTTTTAAAATTTTACAAAATACAGGGTGAGATGACAGACAGGAAGACTCCCCCACTGACAGGAAAGCAGAAATAGTTGACAAATGAACTATGAGAGTAGCTGGCTTGAGGACTAGGCCATTAAGGTGAACTATATAATCCAGAACTGTAGACAACTCAGCAGTATCTGGGGATATATGCTTCTTGGAACACCAAATACTTAACCTTTTCCATTTGGAGTTGTAAGTGTTTCTAGTGGCAGGCTTTCGAGAAGCTTTGAGAATATCCAGAACCCCTTGACACAGATGTAAATCTGTATACTCTAACTCTTCAAGAGCCATGCCTTGAGATTGAGTGACTGGAGACTGGGGTACCAAATCCTCACCTGAGAGGAGGTTAGCAGATTGTGATTCCTGGGAAGAGACAGGGGAAGATGGACTGCTAAGGACAGCAACAGGGGGTACCAAGGCTGCCTGGCCCAGTCTGGAGCAATCAGGATCACTTCGCATGGTTGTGACCTCACCTTGACTAGAACCTTGAACAGTAGAGGAAAATGAGGGAAGCCAAGGCATAAAGAAATTTCCCTTCCCAGTTCAAAATCAGAGCATCCAGAGGGACTGAGCCCAAGACTGGGGGTCTGCAACAAAACAGAGGAAGTTGGTGATTGTCTGGGGCTGCAAAGAGATCCATCTCCGGAGTGCCCCACCTTGAGAAAAATCACTTTCAACACCAAAGGATCCAGAGACCATTCGTGATGGCCCTGGGAAATCCTGCTCAATGCATCTGCAATCACACTGTCCTTTCCTGGGAGGTGGACTGCTACTAGAGGTCTGCAGGGAATAAGCCAGGGACCATATTTTCATGGCCTCTGTGCACAAGGCCATGGACCGAGTGCCTCCCTGCTTGTTGATGTACCACATGGTGGTAGTGTTATCCGTCCTGATCTGAACCACCTTGTTCTGTACTGACTGAGAGAAAGCTTGTAGGGCAAGAAGTACTGCCCTGAACTCTAGGAGGTTGATATGGAGAAGGGATTCCTGAGGGGGTCACAGTCCCTGGGCCGTGAGAGCCCCCAGATGGGCTCCCCACCCCAAAAGGGAAGCATCTGTGGTAAGAACCACAGAGTGAGTCTGAGTGACAAATGGAACACCCTGCCTCAGACTGTCCAGGTCCTGCCACCACTGAAGGGCCTGAATTTAGGTCTGAGTAACAGGAACTAGTTTGGTAAGAGGATCTTTCCTTTGGGACCAAAAAGTTCTCAGATGGAACTGAATGTCCCTCATCTGAAACCTGGCCTCTTGGACCGCTGCCGTGAAAGCTGCCATGCGGCCCAGAAGCTGAAGAAAATACCTTGCTGGTCGAGAAACCAGAGGGAGAAATGAAGAGGCCAGCTGAGCGATGGCTTTTGCCCTTTCCAAAGGAAGGAAAGCTCTTGCCTTGAGCGTGTCCAGCTCTGCTCCTATAAAAGTGAGGAGCTGTACTGGCTCGAGAACCGACTTGGGAAGACTGAGAAGGAACCCCAGGGAAGTGAGAACTTGCTGGGTGACCTGCAGATCTGACTTGACTTGGTCTGGAGACTGGCCCACAAGGAGCCAGTCGTCCAGGTATGGAAAAATAGAAATCCTTTTCCTTCTTAAAAAGGACACGACTACTGCTAGGCACTTTGTAAACACCCTTGGAGCTGAAGTTAGGCCAAAGGGCATTGCTCTGAACTGATAATGGCCTGAGGGCAATTCGAACCTGAGGTACTTTCTGTGGGAGCACCTGATGGGAATGTGAAAATAGGCATCCTTGAGGTCCAGGGAGGCTAGCCAGCCTCCTGGCCTCAGAGAGGGAAGAACTGTTCCCAGAGTCACCATTTTGAATTTTGGCCTTAGCAGGTGCTTGTTTAGATATCTCAAATCTAGGATGAGTCGCCACTCTCCTATCTTTTTTGGGGTAAGGAAGTACCTGGAGTACAGACCTTTGCCCCTGTATAGGGTAGGAACTCTCTCTATGGCTCTTAAGGTCAGTAGAGAGGAAACCTCTGCCTCTAGAGTAAGGGTTTCTGATGTATTTGCAGGTGGAAAGGCTCTAGGTCTCAGTTTCGGAAATTTTTTGAAACTGAGAACCAGCCCCTGGCTTACAACCTCCAGGACCCACTTGTCTGAGGTAACAGATGTCCAGTCCTGGACAAAGTAAGCCAGCCTGCCTCCTACCGGAATGGAGGAGTCGACCCGGGCTGACACATCAGGGTGTCTGCTTGGCAGGAGCCTTAGAGTGAGGGGTGGATGCAGCCCTGCTCATCCCCCTTCTGCCTCTCCCTCTGAAGAACCCCCTCTGAGAAAAGGCAGAAGAGGCCTGCACTTGGTAGAAAGGCCTGTAAAAAGGCTTGCCCCTGCCCCTAGCTTGCTGCCTCTGAGGAGCTGCCTGCTTCTCCTTGGCCTGGGCACTCCTGTAAGTGGTCCTGTACTGGTCCATTTTCTTCAAGTAATTCTCTGTCTGCTCCCCATCAGAGAATTACCCACCACAGGGAAATCCATGGCCTTAGCCTGGGTATCCTGCGAAAGGCTAGTACATCTGAGCCAAGCCATCCTCCAAAGAGCCACAGATGTAGCCATGACTCTTGATGACACATTACTGGAGTCCACAGCAGCATGAAATTGCACCTTTGATGCCTCAATCCCATCAGCAGCCACCCCCTCCAGCTCCTTGGCTAGCTGGGGAGAAGCCTGTTTAGCCAGTGTCAGTACAGTGTCCCACCTGGACTTCTGGTACCTGGCTGTATAGGCCATTTAGTTAGTCTGCCTGAGTCCAAAAGATGATGCCATGTACTGCTTCTTTGCCATGGCATCTATCTTCCTGGAATCTTTGTCTGGGGGGTGTGAAGCCAAGAGGATGTTTGCCTTGTCACAGGCAGCAACCTGCACTACCCCAACATGGCTGCATTGCTGATAAAGAAACTCCATATCTGAGCCTGACAAGGTGCACCTCTTGTCCATTCTCTTGTCAACAGGAGGTACAGAGTTGGGAGACCTAAGAATTTTTTGTGTCTGTTTCCCAAAGGACTTATGGAGGGAAATGGACAGGCTCTTATACTCTGGGATGTCCATCATCTCTACAAAGTCAGGCTCTCTTGATCCTCCACAGCCTCCTCAATAGGAAGCTGAGGGTTTGAGCCACCTTTCTGTAAAACAGAAAGTGGGAGGGACTCAGAAAGCCTAGGAAGGGAAACACCAGAAGGTCTGTCTGGGAGATGTCCGTTCCACAGGCACATCCAGACTTTCACCATCGTAATCATCCTCTTCAAAATCCTCCTCCTCATCAAACTCCGGTTCGAAAAAATCTTCAGGGGAATAATCCTGAACTGGGGGAACCGATCAAACCAAACCCCTGCCGGAAGGTGCCAGATCGGTCGGAACCGGACGAAGCGATTCCACAATCCAAATCACTCTGGCTATCTCTTCAGCAGTTGGAACATGAAGTTCTGGATCCAAACCGGCCGATTCATCCTTGCGTTTTCTCTTTGTAGGAACCGATCCTTCAGGATCGGCTCTCCTCTTGCCCGAAGAAGAATCGCCCTGGTCAGAGGGCACTCCTTCTGGTTCGGTAGTTTGTTGCCATGGGAGTGACTGTGATGTTGCAAGCAGTGCATTATGACTTCAGCTAGGGAGACAGCAACAGGAATAGCTGAACTCTTCTGGAACAAAGATCCTTTTTTCATGCAAATTACCTCAGTAATAAATAACAGTGAGGAGAGATACAGAACCAATGTAAAATACGAGCTGGACTGCATATACAGGTTACTCACCTGTAACAGGAGTTCTAGGAATGGTATATGTTGTTCATCCACACTTATTGGCAGGTATCCTTGCCGCTTTAAATCTTGCTGGAAGGTCTTCGTTGGCTCCTCCCACCCACCCGGTGGTATAACTCGCCCGCCCCATGACGCCAGATCTGGCCCGCTGGAAGCTCAGGTGTCAGCGTCAAGCCAGGAGGTCGGAGAGTCGGTGGATGAACAACATACTACCATTCCTAGAACTCCTGTTACAGGTGAGTAACCTGTATTTCTAGGGACATGGATATGTTGCCATCCACACTTATTGGCAGACTCCTAGCAGTTCTCCTGGGAGGAGGAAGCCAAGACGCACACCCCCCAATACTTACTTGGGAAAGAGAGATGAGAACCGAGGCCCCAAACCAGCATCCCGGCGTGACTCAAGGTCGATGTGGTAATGGGTAATGAAGGTGTTTGCTGACTTCAGGTAGCAGCCCTGCAGATTTCCTGGATAGGGACGCCCCTGAAGCAGCCACCGATGCAGCAGTATGGCGGGTAGAATGAGCTCTTATCCTCTGGGAGGCTCCATGCCTGTCAACTTATAGCAGAGATCTATGCAGGAGGTGACCCACCTGCTTATCGTCCACTTGGCTGCAGGTCTGCCAGATGCGGCTTCAGCGTAGGGTGATAAAATAGTTGGGCGAATCCTCCTCAATTTCAGCCAGGCGCTTTTTGTAATAGGCGAGCGCCTTCTAGGGTCCAAAGTATGGAGCCTATATTCGGCCCCGAGGTGTGATTGGGGAGAACACCGCAGAGTCAACATCTGGTTAAGGTGAAACTCCGACACCACCTTCGGAAGGAATTCTGGTGGGAAGCGAGGACAACCTTGTCCCTGTGGAAGACCAGGTAAGGAGACTCGATGAAAGCGCCTGAGCTCTCCCATCCTTCTGGCTGACGGATAGCCACCAAGAAGGCGGTCTTCCAACACAGGTGAGAGAGAGCACACCTGTATAGGTTCGACTGGCTTGCCCATGAGCTTTGCCAGTACCAGCAGTAGATCCCACGGAGGTGGAGGTTCTCGACCGAGGGGAAATGTGATCAAGGCCTTGAAAAGCGCCAGACCACCTTCTCCTGCGCTAACGACTGCTTCCCGCCCGCTACCGGGTAAGCAGAGAGATGGTCAGCCAGGTGCACCCTTAGGGTCGCCGACCTAAGCCTTGATTAGAAAGGGACCATAAATAGTCCAAGATGCTTGCTAAGGAACAGGAGGAAGGGTCCAAGCTTCTCCTGACACCAAATGGAAAACCTTTTCCATTTGAAGGCATAGTATTTTCTGGTCGACTCTACGGGACGCCTCAACTACATTGAGGACCTCGGCTGAAGACCCAAGGCCTGGAGCTCTAGCCGCCAGGAACCAGGCCGTCCAGGTGCAGGGATTGAAGGTCCGGATGGAACACCTTCCCTGATTGACTGAGAGCAGGTCCGGGCGAGCTGGAAGCTGCCGAGTCCTGGAGCTGAGACTGAGGAGATTCAGAAACTGGCTAGCCAGTCTGGGGCTATCAGAATCACCTGTGCCTTGCGTCCTCGCCTTGGAGAAGCACCTGTGGATCAAGGGAAATGGGGAAAGGCGAGAAGAGGCCCGGGGTCCACTGCCTCGAGAAGGCATCCCCTGCACCGAGCCCTGCTGAGGGGGCGGGCATGGAACAGTCTCAGCTTCGCTGCTCTCCTGGAGGCAAACAGGTCCACCTGAGGTGTGCCCCAAAGGGAGAACAGATGCTGTACTACCTCCGCAGGGAGAGACCACTCATGGGATGCGTCCCATCCGCCCAGGGCATCGGCTACAGGTGTTGGAGGCTCCTGCCCATGAATGGCTAGGAGATCCGCCTCCAGGCTGCGCATCAGTGACCAAATGCGGAGAGCATCCTTGCATAGAAGCATGGAGCGGCCCCGCCCCTGGCGGTTTAGATAGTACATGGTCGTGGTGTTGTCCGCCTGACTGGACCACTTGACCCTGGAGGAACGGAGCAAAGGCGGTGAGAGCTGGCGGACCGCCGAGCTCCAGCAGGTTGATGTGTATCGACTCCGCTGGGACCAGAGGCGGGCCGGTGTTTCCTGATGGGCACCCCAACCCATCAGAGAGGCATCGTCGATCAGAGAGACCGCCGGCTCAGGCGACAAACGGATGCCCTCCTGCAAATGACCTGGAACGATCCACCACTGGAGAGCGCTCCACATCCCCTGTGTCACCGACACAAGCGTCCAAAGGATCGCAGATGCCAGGACCACTGGCTGGCCAGTCCCTCTGAAGGGGACGATGTTCCAGCGGCCCAACGGACCACGCTGGTGCAGGCCGCCATGATACCCAGGAGGCGAGGAAGTCCCGAGCAGGAACATTGCCCAACCAGAAATGATTGGGCAAGGAGGAAAGAACTCGCCCTGTCCGCCGGGAGCCGGGCCTGGCTCAAGAGAGTCGAGCTGCGCCTGATGAACAGAATCACCTGCTTCGCTCGAATTCCGACTTGGCCTGCTGATAAGGAGGCCTAGTTGAGGCAGACCTGGAGGGCCAGATCTCTGGACCACCACCTCCTGCCTGGAGGAGCTGCTATCAGCCAGTCGGGCAGGTAAGGGTACACCCGACCCTCGCGCCGCAGAGAAATGCTGTCACCACTGCCATGCATTTCCAGAAGACCCTGGAGCTGGAGATGTCAAGGGCATGGCTTGAACTCGGAAGGGATCCTCCGCTCGAAGCGAAGGAGTCTTGTGAGATGGACGGATAGGGACGTGGAAAAACGCTGGCCCGCAAATCCAGAGAGCAGAACCACACGCTGCTCCAAGTGATGGTATTATCTGAGCCAGAGTGACCATCCTGAAGGTTCGAGACCTTAGGAACTTGTTTAGGTCGTAGATTGAGAATGGGGCGCCAGCCCCCGTCTGCTTCGAACCAGGAAGTACCTGGACACAAACCCTGGGTCTGGAAGGAGGGTCCTCCACCTCTTTATCACCCCCTGGAGGAGGAGAGCGATGTCGGCTCGACGAGCCGCCAGCGAGGTTGGGACCTCAAGCCCCGAGGGGCGACGGCTCAAGGGCGGTGCCTGCTCGACTCCAGAGGCAGGCCTCTTCCATCACCTCCAAAACCCACCTGTCCGTGGTAACAGCAGACCAGGCGGAACGGAAGTGCTGGAGCTGCCTCTCACGGGGACCTCAGGGTAAGGTGACGGGATGGGGGCGAGCACCCTCAGCCCGTCACTGGGCAGGCTTGGAGGATGGACTGCCGAGGGACCTCCTGGGCCTTTTCCTCCTGCCTCCTGTTAGAGGAAGCCGATGCTTGGGTTTGGGATGCCAAGGCCGAGCCTGCTGGCCCTGACGTTGTTGGGTCAAGCTACTGGGCGTAAGAAGGACGAAAGGGCTTAGGCTGTGGTTTAGCGGCCTTGTCCTTCTGGGCGGAAGAGACCGAGTCCAAGGTAGCATTGGACTCTCAACTCTCTGCAGGTGACCTTCCACCCCAGGGTCAAGAGGTCAGTCCCCAAAAGGGAACATCTGCCAACCTGTGCTGGGTATCCGCGTAAAGGTGGATATCCTCAGCCAAGCTCGCCGACGCATAGCCACTGCGGTCGCCAACTCACCTGGCACATGAGTCCCCAATATCCAAAGCAGTCTGGAGCTGTGTTTGGCCACTGCCCTGCCCTGGTCCCGCACCTGCTTGACCGTAGTCTGCTGATCCGCTGGGAGATGAGGAATAACTCATCCAGGAAGCCCAACAGGGCATGAGAAAAATAAAGCCATGAGGATCGGCCAACTGGCCTGACGGCCGAGAGAGGACGAGCATAGACTTTTCGGCCGACATAATCCAATTTCTTTGATTCCTTGTCGGAGGTTTGTCCACATCCCTGGCGCGCGCGGCACGCCGGAAAACGCTGTCGGTAAACCAACCTCAGCAGAGGGGCTCCAAAACCGGACAGGGGAACCGTAGGGACCGATACTTCCTGGCCATCCTGGCCCAAGGCGCAGGACAGAGCAGGGCGCTGCCAAGCTCCAGGGCGGACCCACTATGGCCTCGGCCACCGGAAAGCCTCCGCCGGAGAATCCCTCGGTCCAGAATCTCCGTGAGGGGATACCTGGCCCGCTTGGAACCGGGTCTCGAGCTCATCCCGTGGATTCCGAGATGAGCTAAGCAGTCCTAGGAAGGACGACGGGCTATCGTTCATAGACTGTCCTCCAGAGGACTCAAGTCCAGTCGCTTGGAGAAAAGGAGGAATTATCCCCGGACTCAGAGGAGTCCTCAAGAGCTGCTCTGGCTCCGAGCCACCTCAACCTGCCGAGGTCGGTCGGGAGAGGGTAACCGGCAGCCGATGGGTAGACCCTTAGCCGACTGCAGAATCCCTGGTCGGAGCCCCAAACAGTGGCTGTGGAGGCGGAGGTTCCACCGAATCGGTGGAGCAGCTGGTTTTGGCCGAACAACCGGCCTGGGTACAGGCTCCTGGTAATTCGAGGGGTTGTGTCGGCCGCCCGTGACAGCCACTAATGGTCGGCACGCGCCGGCTTCATTCCCGTCAGAAGCTGTTGCCACATGAGGTCCTCGACTGCCGATGTAATCTTATGCCGCAAGCCTCCCTCGTCCGAGGAGGAGGACGAGCGGGCGACGCCGCTATCACGGTGCCGAGACCGAGACCGCCGGCGACGGCGGGATCGCTGACAGCGAAGAGGTCCGAGACCGAGAGCCTCGCTCTTCCGAGGTTGGTGCAGGGAAGTCGGCAGGAACCGGCACTCCTTCGCTCGAGGGTTCATCCGAGGGCTCCAGAACCGAGGCACAGGCAAGCCCACGGATCCTCAACTTCTCCGGGGAAACCGAGAGAGAGATCTCGGTTCTATGTGCGACACAGCCCGCCTAACGGGTCGAGAAAATCTCGACTTCACCGACAGGAGTCTCAGTCAACTGACCTGACGGGGCACCGTGAGACCAGTGGTCAAGCCGAAGCGGTCAATCAAGTCGACGGTCGACAACTCGAGGGGACCTTCCGCTCCCAAGAGCGCCGACGGAGGGATTTACCCTTGTCCCTTTTGGACCGAGAAAAGGTCCAGCAGACGTTGGCCCTTCTCCCTAGTGGAGAGGACAGAAAAGCTCCTTAAATGAAGCTGTGTAGGAAGAACCCAGAGAGAGCGGGATAAATGCCGCGCCGAGGAAGATACGCCCCGCTCGCCTCTTCGAGGGCCATCATCTGCTCGAGCTGATCCGCCGAGATCGCCGCTGGACACCGCTGACCTGGCCTCCTTAGACTTTCACCGAGGGAACGCTCTGGACGGCCCAGTTGCAATCGGGCAGCACGGTCCTCGAGGACGTGAGGTCGGAAGGAAGAGCACAGGTCGCAGTCCCGCGGGTCGTGCTCAAGGCCCAACAGCAGACACACCGTGAGTGTGGATCCGCCCGAGACATCTTCTGACTCGCAGGGGCATCTCCGAAAACCGGGAGTCGATTTGTCCATCGCAGCCGCGAGGGATCGAAGACCGAAGTCTTTTTAGCAAAAAACTTTCAAATTCGCAAAACGGAAGAAATAGGAACCAGTCGCAAACGCAGAGCGTTAAGGAGGGAACCTGAGCTTCCAAGCGGTAAGGAAGATCTGGCGTCATGGGGCGGAGCCGAGAGTTATACCACCCGGGTGGGTGGGAGGAGCCAGCTTGAAGACCTTCCGGCAAGATTTAAAGCGGCAAGGATACCTGCCAATAAGTGTGGATGAACAACATATCCATGTCCCTAGAACTAAATATTATGTTTTGGTAAAGTTCTCCTGAAGGTGTCAGCTGCTCTTTAAACAATAATAACATTGACTATGATGGAAAAGAACAAGTTAAGCACTAACTGACAACGGTGGAGCACCGCACAATGCTCAAAACCCACAGCCTGTTAGCCTTTGAGCCCGTAAGTCCAATAAAATATAAACGCTTATGCTGTTAACAGACAATTCCAGATACCCAGCTATAATCACATACAAATCATTTTTGCTGAAATCCAAAATCCTTAGATATATTGGACAATATTCTTCGGTAGGAGCCAGGAGCTTCTGGGAGAGGCCCCACTGACAATGCTGGCGCTAACAGAAAAATAAATGATGGTAAGTGTGAAAGAATTTCTCCTTTCTGCATCGCTCCATGTTGTCACTACAGAGTTAATAGATATGGGTTCCAAAAAGCAATACCCACACCTAATCTGGGCAGGGGAGACATTATCCCATACATAACCATCGTGTGACAAATAATAATCATCTGCTAACCACCACCTGTAAGACTCTCCGTCAGTGGAGCTTTGAACATTCAACTCGTGAGTGGTCAGTAAATGCATGAAAAGAGGACTGCATTGCCGCTTTGCACAGCTCCAGCACAGATGCCTATCCTTCCTCTGCCCAGAATGTAGCAAAAGCCTTGGTGAGTGGGCCTTGATGAGAGCAGGAGCATTATTCTTCCTCGATCGCATTATATATGCCTTTGTGACGCAAGCCTTACCCACTCCAGCCAAACTGGCCTTGAAGTCTTTGCTGCACCAAAGAGAACACACTGTCCGATTTTCTGAATTCTGTTCTTTTCAGATTAAGTCCTGACTGCTCTTCACAATCCGCTTATGAAGTTCATTTTCTTTCGATTTGCTGGCCTTGGACAGAAGGACTGCAGACAAGATTTCTGATTTATATGAAAGGTTGTAGGGATCTTAGGAACAAAGGAAGGAACCATCTTCAATACCACCTTTAGTCATTAAACTGAACAGCCTGCTCATTACAGACCTGTCATACTTGAAAACTGGATTAAAAAAAAAAAAGCTGGTCCTCAACAGGAAAAGACAAAGGCCATCCACTTTGAACCTAAATGCCTAGGCCTACAAAGGCAGCACTTGTTAAACCCTTCCTTCTCTGATAGATCCCAGATCGTAGTAGTCTACTCCTTAAGTATCTGGGAGTCCTCCTTGATCAAGACATAACTTTTAAAGTCCACGATGAAAACGCTACTAAACCCTTGCAACAAAAATTGGCTCTCTACAGATTAAGCCCATATCTCACCAAAGAGTCGGTGTCTAAAAATTGCCAACTGCACCCCTTCTGCCCACCCTACTCTTTTGGTTCCCAGTCCTACACTCTGTCAGAAGCACAGAATTGGAAAAGCTTCAAATCCTTGTATCAAGCAATAGGGCAGGTCCTAAAGAACACCACTGCAGAGTGCTCCAAACCCTGAACTGGCCCTCACTCAATGGAAGGCTGGAGTTCTCCACACTACCCCTAGCCTTTAAGCTGAGAAGCAACAACCCCCCGTGTCTCAAAGACCTAATAATGACTAAACAAGATAGGTTTCTCTCAGAGCATCCAGTCGACCCTGCCTCCAGATCCCTAAAGTCAGGACACAATCAGGCAAAAGTCCTTTGCCACATAGATTCTGATCATTTGGAATGCTCTTCCCAACAATATACAAGAAAGTCTCTCGCTTGAGGGCTTCAAAAAGGCCTAAAGGTGCACTTATTAGAACATAGCTTCTGTAACTATTACCGTTGACAGGCTCCTGCTAGTGTCACAAAGCATGCTTCAAAATATTCCTTCTATGTAGTTTTACAGGAACCTAACCAAATCTTCCAGAGGCAATATGTTGCTAAAAGTGAACTGATCCCAATCTGTACTACAGTAGGTATATATAGTTATGTTCTATAGAAAAAGTATATATTAAATGTTGATTATTGTATGTATATTGTACCACAATGTATCCTTGTAACTAATCTTGAGCATTGAACTGTGCCTGTCCAGTCCACTGTTTTATTGTATTCATCCAGTCTGTGAATTATCTCTATAAATAATCCTGAGACGCCCACGAAAAAGAGCCTCCCGCAGGCCCAGTAGGCTTACCCGGTTAACAAAATTCAAATAAATGTTCCTTATGTATGATAAGGTAAGGCTCTTTAGAGGACAGTGCCTGAAGCTCACCAATCCTTCTGACTGAACAGACTGTATATACGAACACACCTTGTATGATAGGATGTCCAAATGCACCGATAAAAGAGGTTTGAAAGTTACCCTACACAGAGCACTCAGTGCCACGTTCAGGTCCCATAGAAGCACTGGCAATCGAAACAACGATCGGCTTCTGCTGACTGCCTTAAGAAAATGGACAACATCCAAGCTGTTTCCAGGATGAGCCCATGGATGTCCAGGGCTTCCCCATGTGCAGACACCTGGCCTCACAGGGCACTCAATGCAAGACCTTTGTCTATCCCTGCCTGCAATCATTTCAATATCTGCAGAACTGTGGCTTTAGATGGACTGATACCCCTCTCTCTGGCACAACCAGAGAAGGTATTCCACACACAGTCATAAGCTGCAGACATACACACCATCCACCACTTTCTTGGAGAAACCCTGCTTTAACAATCTCCTCCTCTTAGGAGCCAGGCTGCCAAATGCATCGCCTTGAGATCTGGATGCAGAAGGGGACCTTGAAAGAAAAGGTCCTCCCAAGCAGGAGTAGAAACAGGACCCAGCTAGATTCACAAGGTCTGAGAACAAAGGCCTTCTTGGACACTCTGGGGATATCAGAAGGAAACCTCTTGACCACCTTATCTTGAGAATTACCTAGGGAAGTATCAGTAGCACAGTGAACAAGTAAGAGCTGATAAAATCCCATGTCTGAGACAAAGCATATACCGCTTCTGCCTGAGGACACTGGTACTGGCTGAAGAACTTCAGTACCTGAGCATTTTCCTTTGATGTGAAGAGGTCAATCTGAGGTCAACCAAACCTCCTGTACAGAAGCTCAACCACCTCTGAGGTCAATGCCGAGTTCCCAGGATGGACTGTCTCTTAATTTTGACAGTTGGCCTGCACATTCAGATCCCCTGCTAAATGAACATCAAAATGGGCCAGAAGATATTTCTCTGCCCCACAGCAGTACCTCAGTTGCTTCCGCTAGCATTCCCTGGCTTCTTGTGCCTCCTTGATTGTTTATATAAGCCATAGTAACTGTGCTGTCTGACCTTACCTCCATGACCCTGGACTTCACCAGATTGTGAAAATGAAGCAGGGCAAGAAACATTGCCCTCATCTCCAACATGTTTATCTGAAGTTGCTGCTCTTGAGGGGTTCACACCTGGGACCGGACTTGGTCCAGGACCGCCCCCAGCCTGACAGACTAGCATCGGTCATCAAAATCAATTCTGTTGAGACTTCCAAGACAGACCTCTTGCAGAAATTCTTGAGGTGCTCCCACCAAGCTCGCGACAGCAGTACTAATTAAGGTAGTGGGATCAGAGCTCGGTAGTCTTCTGAGGCCAGCAACCAATACTTCAGCATCCTGTTCTGGAGATGTCGCATATGCATTCAAGCCCATGGCACTAGCTCTATCGCTGCAGTCATCAGATCCAGAATCCAGAGAAGCCTGTGAGCAGAAACTGATGAGTGGCTTCTCAGTCACTGAATCTTTCACCTAAGGGTCTCCTTCCTGGATGAGGAGAGGAACACCTTCCACTCATCTGTCTGGAACACTGCTACCAGGTGCTTCAACCTCTGAGACAGGATGAGGGAGCTTTTCTCCCAAATAATGACCCAACCATCTGACTCCAGAACCTCCAAGGTCCTTGACACTGATTTTTCCGCCAACCAAACAGTCGGAGCGCAGATAAGCAAGTCATCCAGTTAGGATATATGTGGTGTTCCTCCTGTCTCAGCTGCACCACTAGCACAATTGGGACTTTTGTAAACGCTTGGGTGCTGTCACCAGGCCAAAGGCAATTGCTCTGTACTGTAAATGCTGTCCCTGAATCACAAATCTCAGAAACATTTCATGCAACTGGCAAATTGGGATGTGAAGCTAGACATCCTTCAGATCTAAGGATGCCAAACTGTCCTAAATCAAACAGAATCCTAGGTCCTCCTCGTTCAGTGGGACTGGAACAAATATCTCTCAATCTGTATCAAGTTACCCAAGGTCTGACTCATTATCTGCCTTTTCAGTCGATTTTGAGGTACTGAAGATTGGAGGAAACGACCTTTCATAGGAAAAGTGGAGAATTCTATGGTGAAACCCATATCCAGAATCTCCAGTACCCACGCGTCTAATGTTAGTTGGGCCCATCACTAGTAAAAAATACTGCAGTCTTCCACCAAGGAAAAGGGAAAAGGGGACAGAGATGGGCCCACATATCTTCATTGTGAGTTACCTCCTCTTCTTCTCGCACCTCCATTACATCTGTGATCCTCTGTCGCCGTTACTCTTGAATCCAGAATAGGCTCCCCATTCATTTGGTTTCCAAAATTCAGAAAGTGTCAAAAACTGTCTCTAGACTGTCGCTGCCAAGAAAATCCACATCCTTTTGATCTGGGTTAGCCTTCTCTTGGTCTTTTGACACCTATAGCTGCCCCTTCTTAATTGTATTAGATGTCTTTTAGAATGTCGTCCACGTTTGGGCCAAACAATAGTCCTCCATTAAAGGACAGGTTGAACAGCTTCAACTTGGACACCTGGTCCGTGACTCAGTGGCAGAGACAGATACCCCACATAGCCTCCACAATAAGAGGAGCAAGCAGACATCTTGAAATTGTCCACCACTGCATCCTCCAGGAAGGCAGAAGCCATGGACACAAGTTGCAAATGTTTGTCCCTCCATCCTTGGTGGATGTAGCTGCCAAAAGACATGACCCATAAATGTAATGCTTTGGAGATAATAAAGGATGCATAAGATGTCTGAAGGTTTACCCAATTTGAAGCAAATGCCCCTCTGCATAAAGTGTCCACTCTCTTATTGTTAGAGTCAGTCACAGCCGATGAACCTTCAATATGTACAGTTGTCTGCTTGACAGAATTATGCACAGCCTTGTCTGCCAGCAGAGGAACCTCCCACTTCTTGGAGCTGTACTCCAGGAATGGGTAGCATTTCACCCACGGCCTTGGGAGCGTTTATGTTTACTGGTCGCAGTGTACAGAGTTTGGAAAACACTTTGGTGCAGAAGCCGAAGTGGTCAGGACAGGATTCACATCCAAGGACTCCAAAACTTGCACTTCCTTCAGCTGCAATGTCCGACAAGCTTTCATTATAAGATATGACAGAGACTTTGTATCAATCAGGGGAAGGATCAGAATTGTCTTCTTGAGCTCCATCTGCTCCCCTCCTCCTCTATGGAGGGATCTTCTTCCTCATCTGATAGTGCTGTCAGGTCAGGATATTCCCTCATGCCCCCCTGTATCCTCATCTTGACCTTCCACATTGTCACGGTTGTGGGCCGCCTACAAATCTGGGTGAGCAGTATCGCTCTGCTTTGGCACACTTAGCTGCACCTGTATGGGCCCCTCCTGACCTCAGGGACCTGTCTTGGGTTCAGGTGTAATGGTAGAAGTGTCCTGCAGGACATGAGAACTTAGCAGCTCATTTTAGAGCAGCAAAAAGGATCTGTACAACTCAGCCTTACCACTGCCAGTCGGTATTCCAGGTACCCCCAGCTCGGGGGTTTGGCTGGGAGGGAACAAAACAGACATTTTAGATTGAGTTACACAGTTGGACTAGTAAGACCATAAGGGGGAGTGTTTCATCATCCTCCTGCAGGTCTTATATCTCTTTAACATGTTAGGTCTCCGATGCGCCATGGTGCCACTTCCTAGTAGCGGTATCACAAAAGGTAAACAAATACTGTGTACTTTAAAAAGATGCAAGCTACATACTAGACCCCTATGGTGTTATATTGCCTAATGGTTGCCAAAATGAACAGGGAAAGGCTACAATTGTTTTTTCTTGAAGAAACTGTTATCCCCGAACTGAGCACTGTGTGACACCCTGCTTTAAAGGGAGCACTTCCCTTCTGAGTGCTGACTCACTGTGGCCCTGCCTGTAATACAACTCACCCCACTGTGCTGCTCATGTTCCTCCCTGCTGTAGCCACAGCTGCTGAATGAAAAAAAATGCAACCCATCTAAGGAGATGCTCCAGCCTCAGCTACTGTTCTGGGCAAGTGAGGTAGGCGTGGCACAGATGCGCATTGTAGTGACGCTGGGTGTGGAGCGTGCCTGGTGAGTGGCCAGTTGTATGAGCACCTAAAAGTGTGCAAATAGGAGCTATAAATGATAAGTGCCTAAGAGAAGGCACAAATATGAACTGCTCGGCCCGGATGGGGAAATGATGTGCTGATAAGTACTTTCCTTAAGTGGTTCTGCAAAAAATACACAATTTAGCCCTGAACAGCTTTGGAGAAAAGGACACCCATTAGTCCTGAACAGCAGAGTTCCCCATAAACACCCTCACTGCATTTGGGGCACAGGCAAGATCAACAGGCATTGCACTGCTCAGCTTCTAGCAAAAGGCAACCACTCAGTCTGTCCTAAATCCCTGTAGGAGGAGGGAGGATCCATCACTAGAAGAATGCTAGGAGAAAAAAAAAAAAGGAAAATTGGGTTACTAATAGACCCACCAGCTAGCTAACTAACTGTGTCCCCTTCCTCCCCAAAAAATAAATTACATCACTTATCTGACGCACCTGACTGATGGTATCGGAGACCTTTGTTGCACACCTTAAGTGCAGTGGCACTTGGTCTCCAATTCCTGCACAGAAGGCACTGAAATGAGATTGGCATGGCAGGTTACTCAGTTTGAAACCCACAGCTTAACAGGCACGATTTTTAAATTTGAAGCTGCTCCATGTCACCAGGTAGCCCCAAACTGCCTTTTACTTGCACACTCGTGACAGACAATAACAAAAGAATTGTGGACAGACGCTTCGTATAGAGATCTCTACCTATGCTCTCCTACCCCTCTAGTGGTACAGCAAAGACTGAGGAATTGGTGATCTCGGCATGCTCATGCGCCCAAGGTTCTATGCTGACTGACAGCTTTGAGCTGTACCACTATCCCAGTAGGGGTGTTCATTACCTATAGAAATTAACTTCCCATTAACAACATGGAGCAATACAGAAACTAAAGTTAAACAAAATCTGCTGGAAATCTTATAGTTTTAAGCTTTCTGAGGTAAAGAGCCGTTCTTTAAATCGCTTTATGTGTACGAGTTATTTAAAATGCAGCCCCCACCCACTTGGGTTGCATCTTTTTCTACATACACAGTAGACTATTTATCCATAATAATGGGATGGACCAGATGTCATTCTTTCTTAAAATGGCTTTCAAGAAAGGCCATGAACTCGTTTTACTGACACATGTTACTGACACAAGTGTTTTTATTGCCATCTGCTTTATTTTTGTCATTCAAAGTTTGTTAGATAATCAGATTTCAGGCTTATTTAGTGCTTGACAATGGCTTACATTTCATTCTGCTTTTTAGCTATGTCTCTCTCTTGCAAAAGAGATGTCAATCTCAGTGAGACTTACTTGTTAAATAAAGAAAAGAACAGAAATATTGAAGAAGTACATCACACAAAACACCAGCATTCTGTGAATTCCTTCCGTTATTCTGTGACAGCCACATGAACAGAAAATACTTGCAGAAAAAAGGCCATTGGTCCATCCAGTCTGCCCTGTTTTACCCTATCGGACCCCGGGACCTACTGTCTTCAGTGGTTCTCAAATTTTGTCACAGTGAGCCTCCCCAAGCTTTGGAAAAGATTTTGAGCCCCTCCCATATATAAATAATTTTGGGCCTCCCATAGTTAGAACACTTATCATACTTTGCACAGTAGACAAGAAATACAGTGACATGTCTAAGTAGTTGTGTTTATTCTCATTTTATTGAACTTATTCTCCCTCTGTATAACCCCCCATGTCAGCCTACTTGCTCCACACTTCTGGGTTTTGAACCCTATTTACTGTACCCCTCGTTGCAATACCTCCAAGAGTCAGACTGCTTTCTTTGTCAGTTTTACCTTGTCCTTAAACACCTTCTCAGGGACCATTTTGCTTTGTCCTGCTCTTGCTCCTAGTACCTCTCAACCTAGCCTTTGCATTTGTGCTTTTCTGTAGCCAGTATAATGGGTCAGTTGTTACCTTGTACCTATTCATTTGTATTATTTTGCATTTTGTTTTGCACAGTTTCCAAGAACGGTACTTCCTACATTCAGCTCCCCAATGTCATACCAGGAAACAAGTGTTTGTTGAGTCGACTTTCCTGGTCACCCATTTTGTACATACATTTGCATGCCATTATTCACTTTAGTTTGCTGCATCCTATCACACAAAGCATCCAAAACCTGACATTTAAATATAGTACACTTTAAGGTTTGCTTGAGCCTCCCCTGGAACAGGTTGGGGCCTCCCCTGGGAGGCTAACCTCACCATTTGAGAAACCCTGGTCTAGGTGAAATTATTTCTCTCACCTCTCCCATGACCTACTGCTTCCCCTTGTGCTCTGTCCCAGATGTGACTGAAACCATTAATGGTTGGTTCTCGCACCCACCACCTCTGCTGGTAGACTGCTCCATGGCTCAACCACTCTCTCTGTAACATACAACTTTCTCAAGTCCTTCCTGCATCTCCGCCCTGCCAGCTCCCACTCATGTCCCCCTGTTCTTAATTTGCCAATCCTGCTGAATATTTCCTTACAATCTACCGTGTTCATTCCATTCAGGAATCTGAAGGTCTGTATCATATCGTCCCTCTCCCTCCTGGTCTTTAGCCAGTATGTGTTCAGAGCCTTAAATTGATCCTCGTACACCCTGAATCATTTTGCTTATCCTGATCTGCGCCATCTCAAGCTTGTCTTTGTGTCTTTTCTTTTCTTAGGTGAGATCTCCCAAACTAGGCTCAGTTTTCCAGATGTGGCCTCACCGGTGATCTATAGAGATGTAGTATCAACTCTTCCCTAGTCCTGCTGAACTCCCTCCCAACACAACTCAATATTTTGTTTGCCTTGGAAAGACAAGACAGTTCATAGGGCACTAACACACAGCTCTGCACACAACTGAAAACTTTCTTGTTTTACTGCAAGACTTTGAATCCACTATCTGGCAGAAAACTAAAGCATTTATACAGTACTGTACTCAGGTGATGCCAAGCATTAAATCTTCTTAAAGAAGAACTGCGCTGAATCTATAGAACTGTACTGAATCTATCAGTCATTTTTCCCAGTAGAAACTGTTTTAAATACTGGTTCAAATTCTGTTACTGGTCTAGTGTTACAGGCTTTTCAGTTATCCTAGTGGATGACTGGTAAATCAAAATTTAAATACCTGTAAATTTTCTTTCTCCGACAGCTGGTCTCCGGGCTTCCTTACACCTGGGCTGTACCTCCTGATGCTGATCCACAGGCAGGAATCAGATCTCTGCAGCAGGGGACATCCAGCCCTCCACTTCCTGTTCTCCTCAGTTCTTCCCAAAGCAGTCCAGTGTGGCAATACTACAAGAACTTGGGAACAAAAAACCAGAATTTTAAGGCATATAAGGCCGTGAGGCCAGCCAAGTATATACATTCTGGGAGGGAATCTGAAGCCCTGAGACCAGCCATCGGAGAAAGAAAATTTACAGGTATTTAAATTTCGATTTCTCTCTCCTAAGCTGGTCTCTGGGCTTCCTTACACCTGGGAAATACAAAAGCAGTACATCCCCAGATGTCCCGGGTGGGAAGAATGTCAAGAGCCCTAAGTTAAGGGTTCACCACCGCTGAAACACTCTGTGGCCAAAGGATGTCTCTGCCAAGGACATCACCTCCATTGAGAACCCTCTTTTTTTTTTTCTTTTTATAGAGAGAGTGCGAATGGAGATCAAAAGGCCACTCAGTGTGAGTATGCTGTTGATGCTTCTCTGAATTATGCCCACGAAGGGGGCCATGGACTCTCACTGGGCCAGGCAAGTTACTCGGGCCTGAGCATATGCCGTAGAGGTGACAGATAGAATCCGTTTGGCTATAGAGCCTAATGAATCCTTGCTGCCCCAAATGTATTATTAAGCTGGTATGAACACAGTTGAAGTTTTGTGAATAGCTTCCGCTCTCTTAATATCCATTTTTCTCCCTCTTCCCAGGTCTAGTGTATGGCATTTTCCATCCTTGTTGCTTTTAGAGAGTGGGCAGAAGGAAGGAAGAATGAACCCTTGATTGTAATAGAGGGGAGACATAACTTTGGCAAACAAAAATTGGAATTGTTCTAGCCTGATGAACGAATGTACAGCTCTTGGGCCAGCAATGCTGTTAGTTTGCGGAAACTCCTAGCGGGAGCAATAGCTTTCAGAAAAAAGGGGCAACCTTTATATTGAGAAGCATGATGGATGGCTTGAGAGGCTCTAAGAGGGCCTTGGTCACGGCCTTGAGAACCATATTAAGACTAAGGTGATAGCTTTGGTGGACTGAAGATGTTTTAATGCTGCTGCCTGAAGGAGTACCAGACATGGGGATATGAACCCAACGATTCCCCAGGGTCCGTCAAGAGTGCCCCAATGCCCAAACTCTAATTTGTAAGGTGGCTGGATGCAGTCCTTTACCCATCTGTCTTAAAGGAACTGCAGCAGTACAGGCGATTATAATGTGTCGTTCTGTATGTGTCTGGAATGACGTCAGAACCAAGATTTCCTCTGGATTCTATAATGTACTTTGGAGGAAGAAGAGACATACGAGTTCCCCATCATGTCAATAACAGGACCTGTACCGCATAGCTCCTTGAAAGTTTTTCCACTCACTTTCCCAGTCTGGAGACAAACCAGTTGTTAAAATGGGGTGCAGAACTGGACCTTGATGGAGAATTCCCATGGCTGAACCTGAAAGCTCGAGGTGGTTGCCCTGATCAATGAATAAGAAACAACTAAGCGTGGAAAAACCATAAGGGACAGATTAGAATCATGACTGTCCTGTCCAATGCCACTTTGTGGAGGACTCTTGATAGAGGCGGTATTGCAGGAAGGCACAAAGAGACCAAACAGATCCCAGTTTATGGGGAAAAGGTGTCCTGAGCCACTGCTGGTTGCCCTTGGCCAGGGACCAGAACTGCTTTACCCTGGAGTTCTGCCTGCATGCAAAAAGTCTGTTTGAGTATTGCCCCACTATTCTGTCTGAATGTGGGAGGCACTGTCCTTCAGCTGCAATCCCTTGGTTAACCCACTGTGCGACTTGAATCATTCTGCTATGACATTTTCCTGTCCAGATATAAACATCGCTCAGTGGAGCTCAACCTACTTGGAAAAGAAGAGATTTCTTTAGCATCTTTAAGCTTCTCATTTCACCCTGATGGTCAGTGTATGTCAGCGTTGCCAGATTATCAGTTGGAATCAGGCTAGCCGGATTGAGGAATTGCTGTACAGCGTGTCTCTGGGCATGGCCTGCTGTTCCCCTCTCAAAACGCTTATACTGTACCTTGTGTTCAACAGTGATCCCCTTCCCGGTGCCAACAGGTGATGCAAGTGAGTCGTTCCCAGCTCCTGAGACTTGCATTGGTCACGATTCTGACTTAATGTGGATGGCCTAACTTGTGGCTGGTCACAACCGTTGACCTCTGGGACCGTCCCCAGAGGAAGGGCTTAATCCATTTTAATGAGCTGTGTGAAAAAATAAGCAGAAAGCTAAGGAGCTTGCAAAACTCCTTGATGAGCAATTACATATCCCAAACACTAGGATTCGGGGAGAAATATTGTGTCTTGATGTGAGTTCCCCCAGAGGATCAAGGTCTGGTTTGGAATTAGGAAGCTCTTTCTCCAGCTGATGGGAAAAACATGTGCCATAGGGGACCTGACTACCTCTGCCACTGCCTGTAATGCCTGGTTGAACTGTGAGAAGACCACAATGGTAGAGTTTGAATTGGAAGTACTGCGCAATGGTGGAGTTGAATTGGAAGTACTGCTCTCCCACTCTGAATCTGGGATAGAGCGTGCGCCATTACTGCATGGGAATATGCCAAAAGGCCTATTGCAGATTTATGGGTGTTGAAAAATCTCCTTTTTGCGACTCCCTGATTACTCATGACAAGGTTTCCACCTTGGAGGGCCTGCTGTGAACAAAACTGCCAAGGCAGATTTAGTTTGTCTTCCAGGTATGCATGGGCTTGAATACTCTGACTGGATGTCTACGTCCAGGATCAGTACATGCTCCTAAATTGTGGTAGCTAAGTTTTCGGCTCCTCTCTGGAATCTTTTACCACCTCCTTTAAAGACTATCTATATGGGAGCTTTCCCTTGTCAGGGGCATACGCCAAGTGAGCTTTGGCGACCTATTTGCCTGTCAAGCCTGCAGCCTTAAGTATGTCGAGGCGAGGTGAGTTACAGCATGGTCCTTGCTGTGCCACTGGCAGCCTCCTTTGATTATATCTGCTGAAAATGCCTAGAATAGTCCTGCTCTGAGGCTGTTGTGGGGCGGGCTTATCTACATCTGGCTCGTCAGCACGCTGGAATACCAGGATAGCGACCCAAGGTACTGCAGCTCCCACGGGAAAACCAGATGGCTGGGCTTGCTTATATGTGGCTCATCAGCATGCTGGAATGCAACATCAGTGGTGTTGAGAACAGGTTGCTCACAGCTGCTTTAAGGGAGGTGTGGAAGACTAAAAGCGTCTCTTTGAGGGAGGGCCTCTCCATTCCCATTCGATGACCATCTCAGAGGGTAGCCTTTATGATAGTTTAACCATTTTTCCGGTTACGCTGGTCTAAGCCTGAAAAAAGTTTAAGATTTGCTGGGGCACTAAGCCTGAAAAGCTTAAGATCTGCTGGGGCACTGGATAGGCAGAAGCCTAGAGAGCTGTCGCTGCTCCTTCAGCCATTTCCCTTATGATAGGAGGAGAGGGAAAAGCTGTTGCCAGTGTGGGAGTATAATCCCGGCAAGAAACCTACTTCTGTTGGATGGGAGCCGCCAGGTGAGATCCAAGGGGATTTCGACTGTGACGCCTTGGACAAGGTCTTGCCCATTCGCTCTCCCTCCGTAAGAGGAGAAACTGGAGCTTAGGAGTCCAAGAAGCGTACCCTGCAATGCTTTAGCTTTCCTTCTATGAGTTATCTTCCTGCGACTCATATCTGGGGAATCCCAGGATGTCAGTCAATGCATATTGGATCCAAGCAAGTCCCTATTTCACCATTTTATGAGGTCTGGTTACAGAGGGGGCTGCGGACTGCTGGGTCCCTCAGGTGGCCTCCACTTATTTTGACCTGTGGGCTATCAGAAAGAGATGAGGAGGGTCTGCTTCCATAATGTCTTCCCCACTCCCAGACACTGCCGTACATTTTAGGTGCAGCGATCCAGCCAAAGGGAATTAGCAGCAGGGAATTAGCAGCGCTGATCTTTTCTGCCCCTGCAAGGCTTGTGTGAGGATAACACTACAAAACTGAAGCAGAGATTAACGTGCTGGCCCTTTAAGAATTGTGCCAGTCCAAATTCCAGACTTTTATTTTACTCTTAGTAGACTAAACAGGGATCTAGGATCTAACCTCTGGGGAGCCTATGTAGATAACCCTCTGGGCATCCATCCCTTCCTGACAGATTGGGGGGGGGGGGAACAGAACGCTGAGCAAGGCTGCTGGAATAGCTCTCTTCCCGCGCTATAGCACTCGTCCCTGGAATCCCCTGAACTAGGACGAACCGCTAAGCCATGTTGCAAGTCTCTTGTCAATGAGTGGCTAAGGTAAACAGATTGCCAGCCGTTGACGAGTTGCCTCCGATTCGATGAGGGGTGTAGCGCTGCTCAGCCTGGGCCAAAATGAAGCCCACTTTTACTGTGGAGTGCTCCGCTGTTGTGAAGCGCTACCTCTGCAAGATCATTCGTCCGATCGACGGCGAGGCAGAGTAGCACGGCTCTTCCTGAGCCAAAATGTAGCCGTCTATGGGAAAACCCCTCTGCTTGTGCTCTAGCCAAAACGAAGCCCCTGCAAGTGTGGAGTACTCCCGGCGATGAAGAGCTGTAGCGCGGCTCTTCCCGAGCCGAAAAAAGGGCCGTTGTTGAGGGGAAAATGCTTCAGCTTGCCCGCTTCTACTTGTGCTCGAGGAGCTGTGACCATTGAGCTGTGGCGAGGCTCCTCCTGAACCAAAATGAAGTGCCACCTGTAGCGCGGCTCCTCCTGAGCTGAAATGAAGCACCACCACTCCTGTTGGTGTCCTCCAGCTAAAAAGAAGTGCCAGGACAAGGTTAAGCGCAGGCGTGGCTCATGCCGAGCAAAAAAGAAGCTCCTAATGCCGAGTAGCATTGTAGCAGCTTCCCCTGAGTCAACGAGCCTGCAAGTCAGGGGGCTCGTTGACTGAGCGCAGTACCCACGGCCTGGGCAGTGGCCGCCTAGGAGACGAAAAACAACTGCGCTCTGAAACTCCTGCCGCGGGTGTTCTAGCAGCCTCCCCCTGCAAAGCTCCTGCTGCCCCGGGTGTTCTAGTGGCTTCCCCCTGGTAGCGTGAGGGCCTGCCAGAGAAACAACCGTGGGGGGGGGGGGGGCACGGGTGAATGCGTGCCTCCAAATGCAGGAAAAAACAGGAGAGAAGAGGTCCAGTCTGTGCAGCATGCATGGCTGAGACTGGGGCTCCTAGATAATTGTGATGCAATGCTGGAGCTCCTGCTCCTATGAAGTTTCTCCCTTGCCAAATCCTCTTCTGTTGAAAAATATAACTGCACTTACAGTTTGATGCCTCCAGCTAGCCCCTGCAGAGGACCTGCCTCATGGCAGGCAGGAAGTAAATTGAGGAGAACAGGAAGTGGAGGGCTGGATGTCCACTGCTGCAGAGATCTGATTCCTGCCTGTGGATCAGCATCAGGAGGTACCGTCCAGGCGTAAGAAAGCCCGGAGACCAGCTTAGGAGAGAGAAAAAACATTTTAGACCAGTATGATGTAGTTTATGTCCCTGTTCTTTTCTTCCATTGTTGGCACAATGCATCCTTGTTCTATTACAGAACTATATGGACGAGTGGGACATAAACTACATCACACGTTCTAAAATGGCACTTAAAGAGCTGCTGACACCTTCAGGACAACTGTAACAAAACATTATATTTAGACTCAGTTCAGCCTGTATTTCACATAGTTTTGAATTCTTCATCCCGTTATTTATTACTGAGGTCATCTGTGGAAAACAGGATCTTTCCTCCTGAAGAGTGAAGAGGGTCAATAAAGGTGAAGGGTGGAAGGAGGGCAGCTGCAGAATAAGGGTGCTACCTGCACATTCGAGCACTTGATAGACCTCTAGGCCTTTATCTGCTGGCAAACTTCATATGTTCATATAGTCCTGTTGTTTCTCCCTACCTGAGGTCATAATGCCCTGCTTGTGACATCAAAGTTACTTCCATGGCAACAGATTGTGATGTCACAATAGAGCAATATGACTTGAAGTAGGGAGTAAACTACAGAGGCCGATAAACTCTAAGGGGAATCTAAGGGATAAATACAGGGTTTTATTTAACTCCAAAAATTGATTAGCTTATGCTCATAGAAGTGTTAAACATTGTGAAAATGCATAGATAGCACTTGCCTCACTGTGTTTAACAAACATAACACTTCTAGAAACCTATGTAAATACTTTCTGTGCAGTTAGCATTGTCCCAAGAAAAAAACTGCTAATCAATTATTTAAAACCCTGAAATATCATGTACTCATGCAACTTTACTCAGTAATAAATAATAAGGAAGAGAAATATGTAGAATACATAGAGAACGCAAGTTGAACTGTACCTAATAATTATGTTTTTCAAAGTTTTCTTTTTGGTGTCAGTAGCTCTTTAACACCAGCGTGTAAATCAGAAACAGCCACTGAGGTTACTTATAGGTCCATATAGATGGAACAATAACAAAATTTAAACCGATACTTAAAATACAGCTTCTACTGAGAATACAGTCTTACAGTTTCAGTGCAGCTCTCCTTTAAAAGAACGTTCTACTGCAAAATAGTTTTCATCATACAAGCTTCAGTCAAACCTCAAAACAATGCATTTTAATCAATTGACTGATTATATTAAATCCCAATAGGTTAGGTTTTGCTAGTAAATCCCTTCCCATCAGAGATTAAAAAATGTAATTTTAAGATGCATGGCTTTCAGCCTTGTACAACTATGAAGCACAATTAGTGGGAAGGAAACATTAGTCTCAACTGCCTTTGTGATAATGGTATCCCTAGCTAAATATTATTCTGACTGGCCAAAGTGATGCGTGTCCTTAGAGCTCAAACATTAACTTTCCAGATAACAGAGCAGGATTTGATTTTAAGATTAGACAAGAAGGGCCGAGTTCATTTAAAATAATTTCACAGCATTACAAATAAAGGGATAAAGTCCAGCAGTAAAAAAAACAACAGAAACCGCAAAAGCAGATAAAGTATAACAAAACTTTCAGAGTCCCTTTAGCAAATGTTTCAAACTCCGCTATTTCAAGAAATACAGACATTTTTGAGTCACGTGTTTATAAAACAGAGAGTTTGATCAGGGGTTTAATGAGGCAGGAAGTCAGGAACTTAGTTCCGCCTCCTCTGACACCTTTCTCCATTGAATTCTATCGGAGAGTTCCACCTCACAGAAAAATACAGATTATAGTTCCGCTTCCTAAACATTTCCAATAAAATGGACACTGTCTGCCTCCTACGTACTATTTTGAACACATTCCAAAACATGCCTGCACTCCCTGTAGCAGTCTGTAATGTGATATGGAATCCACTTCAGTAATGTATGTATCAACTCTGCTATTGTTTATCAATTTTATTTAAAAATTTTAACCCCACTGAGCTGCCTGTATTTGCAGTTGCCATGCCCAAGCGCGCTCACAGGTGCTGAAGTTCCGGTAGGCTCGTCTGTGGACGAATGTTGTCTGTAGTATTGAACAGAACAAAGTCTGATTTTACATAACACCTTTCATACACACACTGTATTCCAAACTGCATTACACAGCAATGAGTAGTACTTACTGGTAGTGCAGGGTCTGTATGCGGCAAACAAACAGCAGCCAATAAAGACCAGCTTGACATGTCCAAAACAACTTTATAATCCTTAAACTCAGCACAGCTTATTTTTTTATAGCTCTTCTCTCCCCATCTTCTATTACAAAGAACATCTACATGAAAACACAATCTTTAACCCTTGGAGTCCATCCATGCCTGCTACTTAATCCCCCACCTGAACTCATATATGGCTTTTGTTTGCCAGTGCACAATGTTTTTCTGTTGAACTGACTGTGATGTCATAAACGGGATTATATTGCATGACTGACCCTATTGATGGGAATGCTATTTGCTGCAAGCAGCAAATAACGGAGTATGAATAATGCAGTGTAATAACATCTCAGACTGTAAACAAAGGCTCAGTGACCTCCGCCTGTCAGCAACAGATCACAACACTTACTTGTAAACAACCATACCACTACAACACTAACTAGCAATGGCCATGTGTGATGCAGATAGGATAGGGAGGATGGCTAAGGGGGGTCTAAAGTGCTGGTATATCTGAGTACCAATGATCTGGAAAACCAGACTGTGGAGATGGTGAAGCAAACCTTTCGAGATTCTGGCACACAGGCTGAAGGCACACACTGTCTCCTGCCCTTTGCTAAGGTCCTGCCTCTGTGAGGTGGGTGGGGGAGATAGAATAAGGAGGGAGAAGATAGAGGACTCTAATGGGTGACTAAGAAAAATTTACTCACCATAGTAATGTTGTTTCTTCTAATGGAGTCTTGCTGTATTCAGACATAATGCAGTTAGTCCCAGCACTTGAACTGCCCCGAGAGGAAAGAGTTAACTCCATACATAAGCATGGAACGTTGAGTCTGATTTTCAAACCTTTGTCTGTGGTACTTCCCAGTGTAACAGTCAGATTCTTACCAGCAACTAGCTAACTAGGCACAAAAATCTGGAAATTGTTTGAAACATATAGCCAAAAGGCAAAATAGTTTTGGGGTCCAAAAAGACAAGTCGAGAACCCAAGAAGAAACAAGGTAGTGACAATTTAGGCTATGAACATAAGAATAATAAACATAACAGCTACCCCACCAAAAGGAAGGGTACAAGGTACACCCCTGAGGTGCAACACTGTACCTGCCAGCCCACTTCCCAAAAACGAGTTCTGAGAGGGGAGGCGGGGGAGTAGAGGTCTGAATACAGCAAGACTCCATTAGAAGAAACAACATTACTATTGTGAGTAATTTTTTCTTCAAACAACATGAAGTCTTGCTGTATTCAGACATAATGCAGACTACCAAGCAGTTCCCTATGGAAGAGGGAATGCAGAACCTACTTTGGGAACAGGTTCTGCAGTACTGCTGTGCCAAACCTAGCATCACTCCTAGCCTGGATGTCCAGGGAGTAATGCTTGGTGAATGTATGTACTGTTTTCCAGGTGGCTGCTTTACAGAGCTCTAAAAAGGGAATATCTCTGGCCGCAGCTAGAGAGGCAGCTGCACCCCTAGTGGAGTGAGCCCTCAGGCCTGAAGGGGTGTTCTACCCAATTTGTCATAGCAGAATTGTATACAAGAAACAATCCACCTGGCAATAGATCTTTTAGTGGCAGGCTTACCTTTCCCCACTTCACTATAAGTGAGAAACAATTGAAAACAATCATTTCTATGTGCCTTAGTATGCTCTATGTAGTAGCTAAGAGCCCTTTGACATCCAACTGTGTAATCTTCTTTCCCCAAAGAAGAACAGTCAGTGAAAACACAGGGAGCGATATGGACTGGTTTAGGTGGAAATCCGATACCACTCTTTATGCAAGAACTTCCTATTAGTTCTTAGGACTACTTTATCCCTATGGAAGGATATGAAGTCAGGTTCAACTGACAGGGCCTGTAATTCACTAATCCGCCTGGCAGAAGTAATAGCTACCAGAAACACAGTTTTCCAGGTCAAGTACTTCATTCAGCTGAAGCCATAGGCTCAAAGGTGGCTCATAAGCTAGGGCAATGCAGACATTAAGATCCCTAGGCAGAGTAGGCTTCTAAAGGGAGGGTTAATGTGGAGCAGACCTTTGAAAAACTTTCTGAAAACAGGATGAGATGCCAGGGAAGAGCCCTTCCCTGCTGAGAGGAATGCAGAGACAGCTGCTAGATAAACCTTCAGAGTGGCAGGCCTAAGGCCTAGACCATTCAGATGAACTAGATAGTCTAAGGTTATGGAAATGTCTGCAGAATCAGACAGGATGCCTTGCTGAGAGACCAAATACTGAACCTCTTCCATTTGAAATTGTAAGTTTTTCTAGTGGAAGATTTCCTGTAGACCTTTAGAATATCCAGAACTCCTGAGAGAGAGATGAAGTGCTGCATATTCTAACTCTTCAAGAGCCAAGCCTTGAGGTTGAGGGACTGGAGATTAGGGAACCAGATCCGCCCCTGGGAGAAGGAGAGAAGATTGTATCTCCTGGGAAGACACAGGGGACGTGACACAGCCCAGGACAACAGAAGAGGATACCAGGGCTGTCTGGCCCAATCTGGAGCCACCAAAATCACTGTGCAGGGTTGAGTTCTTATCTTGATCAGCACTCTGAATAGGAGAGGGAAAGAAGGGAAGGCATAGAGAAACCTGCCCTTCCAGTCCAGAATGAGGGCATCCTGGGTAACTGTCCCCAGGACTGGAGGTCTGCAACAAAACAGAGGAAGTTGATGATTGTCTGGCGCTGCAAATAGATCCATCTCTGGAATGCCCCACCTGGAGAAAATGATCCTCAGAATGTGAGGATTCAGGGACCATTCGTGATGTCCCTGTGAAATCCTGCTCAGGGCATCTGCTAACACATTGTCTTTCCCTGGAAGATGAACCGCTACCAGGGAAGTCTGAAGGAATAGGCCAGACTAGAGACCAAATCTTCATGGCCTCCGTGCACAAGGCCATGGACAGAGTGTCTCCCTGCTTGTTGATGTACCACATTGTGGTAGTGTTGTCTGTCCTGATTTGGACCACCTTGCCCTTGACTGAATCTGAGAAGGTTTGAAGGGCTAGGAAAACTGCCCTGAGTTCCTGGAGATTGATACGAACAAGAGACTCCTCCGGGGACCAGATTCCCTGAGCCCTTAGGGCTCCCAGGTGGGCTCCCCAGCCTACAAGAGAAGCATCCATAGTCAGTACTACTGATGGAACTTGAGAGAGAAATGGAACCCCTTGTCTGAGGTTGTCCTGGTCGAGCCACCACTGAGAGCTTGTACCAGAGTTCGGGTCACTGGAATCAGTTTGAGAGAGTGTCCTTCTCTGTGACCAAAAGGACCTTAGATGGAACTGAATTCCAGATCTGAAATCTGGCTCCCTGAACCACTGCAGTGGAGGCTGCCATGTGGCCCAAGAGTTGGAGGAACTGCCTCGCTGGAAGAGAAACCCAGACCGAAGGAGGAAGCGTAGGTCTACTAAGGCCTTCACCCCTGCCAGAGGAAGGAAAGCTTTTGCTTGGACAGTATCCAATTCCACCCCTATGAAGGTGAGAAGCTGTACTGGTTTGAGGACTGATTTTGGCAGATTTAGAAGAAACCCCAGAGAACTGAGCAAGTCCTGGGTGGTTTGCAGAGCTGCCCTGACCTGATCTGATGACTGCCCTACCAGCAGCCAGTCGTCCAGATATGGAAAAATGGTGATACCCTGTCTTCTGATGCAAGACACCACTACTGCAAGGCACTTTGTGAACACCCTTGGAGCTGATGTTAGGCCAAGAGGCATGGCCTTGAACTGATAGTGGCCTGAAGGCAACTCAAACCTGAGGTATTTTCTGTGGTAGCACCTTATAGGGATATGGAAGTAGGCATCCTTGAGGTCCAGTGATGCTAGCCAGTCTCCTGGCCTTAAAGAGGGAAGGATTATTCCCAGAGTTACCATTTTGAATTTGGGTTTTGATACGTGTTTGTTCAAGTACCTTAGATCCAGGATGGGTTGCCACTCCCTGTTTTCCTTGGGGTAAGGAAGTACCTGAGTACAGGCCTTTTCCCTGTGTTGAGTAGGAACCTCTTCTACGGCTCTGAGAGCTAGGAGAGAGGAAATCTCTGCCTCCAGGTCAAGGGTTTCTGAGATTGATGCAGGTGGAAAAGACTTGGCCTTCCTTTTTGGGTACCTTTTGAAACTGAGGGCCAGTCCCTGGCTTACTACTTCCAGGACCCACTTGTCTGAGGTAACAGACTTCCATGCCTGAAAGTAGTATGCCAGCCTGCCTCCTACTGGGATTGGGGAGTCGATCCGGGCTGACACTTCAAGGTGTCTGCTTGGCAGGAGCGTTAGACTGGGAGGAGGAAGCAGCCCTGTTCATCCCGCTCCTGCCCCTCTCTCGGAAAAACCCCCCTCTGTGGGTAAGAAGAGGAGGCCTGGGCTTGGTGAAAAGGCCTGCCCCTGCCCCTGGACTGCTGCTTTTGAGGAGTGGTTTGCCTTTCCTTGGCCTGTGCATTCCTGTAAGTTGTCCTGTATTCGTCCATTTTCTTCATGTAAGCCTCTGTCTGCTCCCCAAACAGAGAGTTACCAACTACAGGAAAATCCATAACCTTAGACTGGGTGTCCTGTGATAAGCTAGTACATTTGAGCCAAGCATGCCTCCTGAGAGACACAGATGTAGCCATGACTCTGGATGCCACATCGTTGGAGTCCACAGCAGCGTGAAATTGTACTTCGGATGCCTCAATTCCATCTGCAGCCACCTCCTCCAGCTCTTTGGCTAGCTTGGGGGGGGGGGGGAGGCCTGTTGAGCCAGTTTCAGAACCGTATCCCATCTGGACTTCTAGAACCTGGCTGTATAGGCCATATAATTTGCCTGCCTGAGTCCCAAAGAGGATGCCAAGTATAGTTTTTTGGCCATGGCATCAACTTTCCTGGAGTCCTTGTCTGGGGGGTGTGAAGCCAAAGGAATGTTTGAACTATCACAGGCTGCAGCCTGCACTACCCCAACATGGCTACAATGTGAATAAAGGAACTCCGCAGCTGAGCCTAACATATACCTCCTGTCCATTCTTTTATCTACAGGAGGTAAAGAGTTAGGAGTCTGTAGAATCTTTTGTGTCTGTTTCCCCAAGGACTTTTGAAGGGGGACAGACAACCTTTTGGACTCTGGGATGTCCATCATCTCCACGAAAATCAGGCTCTTCTTCCTCCTCAGCAGCTTCAACCATAGGGAGTTGGAGGGTCTGTGCCACCTTCTTGTAAAACAAGAAGTGTGAAGGGGACTCAGAGAGCCTGGGAGGAGAGATATCAGACAGCCTGTCTGGGAGATGTCCGTTCAATGGGCACATCCAGACCCCTGGTTGTGGTCTCGCCATCATCATCAGGATAATTCGCCTCCTCCCACTCCTCATAGAAAGCATCCGGATTGTAATCCAAAGGAGCCAGTTCGGACGGAACCGGGCGAAGCGATTGGACAATACTAATCGCTTTGGCTATCTCATTCGCGGTTGGAGTATGCGGTACTGGATCCGAACCGGCAGACTTTCGTTTCTTTTTTGACGGAACCGACCCCTCAGAGTCAGCTCTCCTTTTGCCCGAGGAGGTATCGCCCAGGTTAGTAGGCACCTCCTCAGGTTCGGCCACAACTGAACCGGGCTGGCCATTCGGATCCACGGACTTCTCGGACTCCCTTTCCCTCAACCTACTCAGTCTTTTTTCTAGAGTGGTTTTGGGAAAGTTATTGCAAATTTGGCAGTCTGACTGGAGGTGGGCAAACCCCAGACAAACACAGATGAGGTGGGGGTCGGCCTTGGCAAAGGCCTCCTCACACTCAGTACAGTGTTGAAACCCAATGGGACCAGTTTTCTTTTTGGGTTTCTCAGACATGGCCAAGCTACCAAAATTACCCTATAGAAGCTTTCAAGCCAGGTAATACCAACTGATCGGTAACAACCGTGTCACAGGAAAAAATTACTCACCTTAGTAATGTTGTTTCTTCTAATGGAGTCTTGCTATATTATGACAATTGCAGTTTGTCCCAGCCTTAGAACTGCTCCGGAGGTGAAAGAGTTAACTTCCATGCCAGGCATGGAATCTTGAGTGCGAGCTCGGTTGAAAAAACTCTGTCTGTTGATCTTCAAACTGAAACTGTCAGATCTTTAAGAGCAAAAACTCACTAAGGTTCTGTGTGGAAGCTGTAAACCACACTAGCCAACTGGCTACTAAATTTTAACACATTTTCTGGTCCCGAAACCAAGACTCAAGTCAGGGGACCCAGAAAATAAAATAAAATACAACACCCAAACACCCCAAAAGGAGGGGTGAAAACACAAGGTGGCACTATTATGCCAACACTGCACTGCCCACCCACATCCCAAGAGCAGAGGTTCTGAGAGGGGCAGGGGGGAGGTCATAATATAGCAAGACTCCATTAGAAGAAACAACATTACTAAGGTGAGTATTTTTTTCTTCAAACAACATGAAGTCTTGCTATATTATGACATATGCAGACTACACAGCAGTACCTCCACGGAGGAGGGACAGAACCTACTTAGGAAATAGGCTCTGAAGCACAGCTGTGCCAAACTGAGCATCCCTCCTAGCCTGGATGTCCAGGGAGTAATGCTTGGTGAAAGTGTGTACTGTTTTCCAGGTAGCTGCTTGACATATTTCTAAGATAGGGATGTCCCTGGCCGCAGCTAGGGACACAGCTGTACCTCTGGTAGAGTGAGCCCTCAGGCCTGAAGGGGGAACCTTACCCAGTTTTTGATAGCAAAATTGGATACAAGAGACAATCCACCTGGCAATGGATCTTTTAGTGGCAGGTTTCCCTTTCCCAACCTCACCATAAGTGCGGAACAGTTGGAGGAGTCAAACCCTGACCCTTGATACGCCTATGTAGTAACTAAGGGCTCTCTTTACATCTAACGGGTGCAGCCTCCTCTGCCAGAGGAGGAATGGTCAGTGAACTACACAGGAAGAGATATAGATTGATTAAGGTGGAAATCTGAAACCACCTTAGGCAAGAACTTCCTGTTAGTCCTGAGGACTACCTTATCTCTGTGAAAGGAGATAAAATCAAGCTCCACTGACAAAGCTTGTAATTCACTTATGCGCCTGGCAGAAGTGATGGCTACTAGAAACACAGTTTTCCAAGTCAAGTACTTAAGCTCTGCTGAAGACAAAGGCTCAAAGGGGGGTTGCAATAGCTGAGCAATGCAAACATTAAGATCCCAGGCAGGAGCAGGGTCCCCTGAATGGAGGGTTGGTGTGAAGCAATCCCTTGAAAAACTTGGAGAATACAGGGTGAGCAGAAAGAGAAGAGGGCTTTCCTGCTGAAATAAAAGCAAAGACAGCTGCCAAATGCACTTTCAGGGTAGCTGACCTCAGCCCCAAAGTATTTAGATGGACCATATAGTCCAAGACTGTGGGCAATCAGCAGATTCTGGGGAAAAATGCTTCCCAGAGCACCATATGGAAAACGTTTCTATTTAGAATTATAAGTAGCTCTGGTGGAAGGCTTCCTAGAGCTTAAGATTTCGAGTACACCTTGAGAAAGGTGTAGGTCAGCAACTCTAACTCCTCAAGAACCAGGCCTTGAGGTTGAGGGATTTGAGATTCGATACCAAACTCTCCCTGGGCACATGTTAACAGATTGTGATTCCTGGGAGACACAGGGAAGGTGGACTGCTAAGGACTGAAGGAGTGGATACCAGGACTGTCTGGCCCAATCTGGAGCAATCAGAATCATCTTGCAAGGTTGAGATCTGATTTTGACTAGCACCTTGAACAAGAGAGGGAAGGGAGAAAGGCATAGAGGAACTTCCCTTCTCAATCGAGAAGAAGGCATCCAGAGGGACTGAGCCCAACACTGGGGGCCTGCAACAAAAGAGCGAAGTTGGTGATTGTCTGGGGCTGCAAAGATCTATCTGAGGGTGCCCCACCTGGCAAATACTAACCCCGGTATTAGGGATCCAGTGACCATTCATGATGGCCCTGGGAAATCCCATGAGAGCATCTGCCAGGACATTGTCCTTGCCTGGGAGGTGAACTGCCATGAGGGAGGTGTTCAGGAATAAGCCAGAGACCACAACTTCATTGCCTCGGTGCACAAGGTCAAGACTGAGTGCCCCTTGTTTGTTGATGTACCACATTGTAGTGGTGTTGTCTGTTCTGACCTGTGCCACTTTGTTCTGAACAGATGCAGAAAAACCTGAAGTGCTAGAAAAACAGCTCTGAGTTCCAACAGATTGATGTGGAGCAGAGATTCCTGAGGGGACCACAATCCCTGGATGGAGAGGTCGCCCATGTGAGCTCCCCATCCCAAGAGGGATGCATCTGTACTAAGGGTCAAGGAGGAGATTGAGGGATGAAAGGAACTCCTGTCTCAGATTGCTCTGATCCTGCCACCACTGCAGGGCCTGGATCAGGTTCGAGTTACTGGGATCAATTTTGTTAGAGGATTCTCCTTGAGACCAGAAGGCTCTCAAAAGGAACTGAATGTCCTCATCTGAAATCTTGCTCTTGCACTACAGCTGTGGAAGCAGCCATGTGCCCTAGGAGCTGTAGAGTGCCTTGCTGGTCGAGACCTGCAGAGTGAAGGAGGAGGCCAGAGCCACCAGGGTCTTTACTCTTTCTAGAGGAAGGAAAGCTCTGGCCTGCTTTGTGTCCAGTTCTGCGCCTATGAAGTTGAGTAGCTGAACAGGCTCTAGAACTGACTTTGGAAGATTGAGAAGAAAACCTAGCGATGTAAGCAGCTGCTGGGTAACTAGCAGGTGTGATTTGACTTGGTCTGGAGACTGACCCACTATGAGCCACTCATCCAGGTAAGGAAAGATGGCAATCTTTTGCCTTCTTAAGTGAGCAACTGCTACTGCCAGGCATTCTGTGAATACCCTTGGGGCAGAGGTAAGGCCGAAGGGCATTGCTCTGAACTGGTAATGGCCTGAGGGCAGTTCGAATCTGAGGTACTTTCGGTGGGAGCTTCTGATGAGAACATGGAAGTAGGCATCCTTGAGGTCCAGGGACGCTAGCCAGTCCCCTGGCCTTAGGGAGGGTAAAATAATTCCCAGAGTCACCATTCTGAATTTTGGTTTTAAAAGGTGCTTGTTTAGGTATTTTAGATCCAGGATGGGCCGCCATTCTCCTGTCTTTTGGTGTAAGGAAGTACCTGGAGTACAGTCCTTTGCCCTGTGTAGGGAAGGAACCTTTCTACAGCTCTGAGAGCCAGAAGGTTGAGACTTCTGTTTCAAAGCAAGAGCCTCTAACGGATTTGCTAGGGAAAAGATCTGGTTCTCATCTTTGGAAATTTTTAAGTTGAGAACTCAGTCCTCGGCTTACTACTTCCAGGACCCACTTGTCTGATGTTAAAGACTCCAGTCCTGACGAGTAAGCCAGCCTGCCCCTACAGGTAATCGAGAATCGGCCCTGGGCATCCCATCAGGGTGTCTGTTTGGCAGGGCTTTAGGCTGAGGGGTGAGCAGGCCTGCCTGCACTCTGCCTGCCTCTCCCTCTGAAGAACCCTCTGGGCATAAGCTGAAGAGGAGGCCTGGCTTGGTAAAAGGCCTGTGAAAGGCCTACCCCTGCCCCTGGAAGGCTGCCTCTGAGAGTGGCTTGCCTCTCCTTGGCCTGTGCACTCCTATAAGTGGTCCTATACTCATCCATTTTTTTCATGTAATTCTCTGTCTGCTCCCAAACAGAGAATTACCCACAACAGGAAAATCCATGGCCTTAGCCTGGGTATCCTGTGACAGGCTAGTACACCTGAGCCAAGCCATTCTATGAAAAGCCACAGATGTAGCCATGACTCTTGAAGATACATCATTAGAGTCCACTGCAGCATGGAATTGCACCTTGATGCCTCAATACCATCAGCAGCCACCTGTTCCAGCTCCTTGGCAGCTGGCCAGGGACCTGTTTCGCTAAAGCCAAACAGTATCCCATCTGGATTTCTGGTATCTTGCAACATAGGCCATATAATTTGCCTGTCTAAGTCCCAAGGATGCTGCCATGTATTGTTTCTTTGCCATGGCATCAATCCTCCTGGAGTCCTTGTCAGGGGTGGAAGCCAAGGGAATATTTGCCTTATCACAGGCTGCAGCCTGCACTACCCAACATGGCTGCATTGTTGTGAAAGGAACTCCGTAACAGGCCTGACAATGTGTACCTCCTGTCCATCTTTTATCCACAGGAGATAAAGAATTAGAGCTTTTAAAATTTGTATTGTCTGTTTCCTAAAAGATTTATGTAAAGGAATAGACAATCTCCTGGACTCTGGGATATCCATCATTTCCACATAGTCAGGCTCCTCCTGTTCATCCACAGCTTCTTCCAAAGGGAGCTGGAGGGTTTCAGCAACTTTTTTATAAAACAGAAAATGAGAAGGGGACTCAGAAAGCCTAGGGGGAGACACTCCTGAAGGTCTGTCTGGGAAGATGTCCGTTCAATGGGCACATCCAGACTTTCAAAATCACATTCACTCTTCATAATCCTCCTCCCTCCTCCAGTTCATAAAATTCTCTATATCATATTCTTGAACCGGTGGAACCGACTGAACCGACCGTTTACCTGATGGTGGCGGTTCGGACGAACCGGGGAAAGCGACTGGACAATTTGGATCGCTTTGGCTATCTCTGCAGCAGTTGGAGAAGGAAATTTTGGCTCCACACCTGCTGATTTTCTAGTCCTCTTTGCTGGAACTGGCTCCTCCGAGTCAGCTCTTCATTTGCCCGAGGAAGTCTCGCCCTGGTCAGAGGGCACTCCGTTCGGTTGGCACCGAACCAGGCTGGCCATCCAGGTCAGCGGACTTTTGGCCTCTCGCTCCTAAGCCTACCAACCTCTTTATCCAGGGTAGCTGCAGGAAATTCTGCAAATCTGGCAGTCTGCATTGAGGTGGTCAAACCCCAGACAATAACACATATGGTGTGTGGGTCAGCCTTGGCAAAGGCTTCCCCACAGACACTATAGTGCTGAAACCCAGTGGCCCGGTTTTTCTTTGGGTTTCTGACATAATGCCAGCCTAACCAAAATCTTGCCCTTTTCCGCAAATCGCTAGCAAGACACTCTCATCGGTTCCCAATCGTACACGGTCGTGGAAAAAACGAATGAAACTGCTTTTTTAGAACCGATAAGAACCGGAACCGCACTTAAATGTAATTTAATAAGTTTTAACAACAACCTGATCGGTTCAAACCGAACCGATAACAACGCTTGCAAGTTCCACACAGAGAATGTAAACCTATCTATTACTTGTATACCACAGACAGAGCTTGAACCGACCGGTTATGCGTTAAAATAAATATAATTGCGGTTTAAAAAAACGAAATAACACTTTTAACCGAGAAATGAACCGAGCAGTAGGAGGAATCTCGGAGCGACTGTTCAGTAAAGCGGAGTAAAGAATCTGACAATTTAGTTTGAAGATCAACAGACAAGAGTTTTTCAACCGAGTCAAGATCAAGATTCCATGCCTGGCATGGAAGTTAACTCTTCACCGGAGCAGTTCTAAGGCTGGGACAAACTGCATATGTCATAATATAGCAAGACTTCATGTTGTTTGAAGTTTGGAAAAGAAATGAGAACAAGCCCGTTCTTTTGAAACCAATCGGTATCGGAACACCACACTAATCCCAGAAAGATATTATTTAAAATTAGAGATTCACAATGTCGGTTCCTAACCGGACCAATCGAAAAGAAACCAAAGAGACAAACAATTTCCACAGTTAAATAAAATAAAACATAGTCACTACCTATCCCGAGACAGAGGCTGGAACCGAAAAACAATAAAGAAATGGTTTTAAAACCGAACGCTTTACTATCACCGAACCGAGCAGAGGAAATCTCTGAGCAACTTCACTGTTAGGCGGAGGAAGAATCTGACGGTTACACTGGAGTACCACAGACAGAGGTTTGAAAACCGAGCTCGAGCTCAACATTCCATGCTTCTGCATGGAGTTAACTTTTCCCTCTAGGCAGTTCAAGTGCTGGGGCTAACTTCATTATGTCTGAATACAGCAAGACTTCATGTTGTTTGAAGGGGCTAGTGTCAGGAGAAGAGGTACTACTTTGGGGGGGGGCTGGGGAGACTTCTGGGACAACAGGCTCTTCAAAGTTGATGGCTTTCACCTGACAAGAGAGGGGGCTAGTGCACTGGAGCAGAAGTCTGACATCTCTATCGGACAGTTAAACTGACTGTAGGGGAGACTGAGTCAAGGGAAACCAAGGTGGTAGGAGAGAAGAAAAGGAACCTAGCTAGCACTACTCCAGTCTTGAGGCTTGTATAGGCACAGAAAGTAACAACAGGGTTGAGGTCCAAATTGGTCTGGTGGAAGGGATGGGGTGGGGGGAGACTCATAGAGCCTGCAACTGACGAGACAAGGAAGGACACCAGAGAAGAATAAAGAAAAAGGAGAAGTAAACAGCCAAAGGGGCTCAACAGTTAGACGGGAAGGGGTCAGGGGGCCAGTCTAGATAACAAAATCAGCGAGCTCCAAGCGATGATGGCAGACACCGAGGTGAACCTCGTAGCCATCACAGAGACTTGGGACTCAGAAAATAACACCTGGAACCTGATAGTCCCGGGCTGCACCATGTTTAGGAGGGGCTGAGGAAAAAGGTAAAATGGGAGGTGTAGCTCTCCATGTCAGGGATGGCACTGAGGCTGTGAAGGATGGACACATCAGGGGAAGTAATGGGGAGAGAGTCACTGTGGGTCCTATTCACCAGTGGCCTCGGGCAAGAAAATATGGGTGAGCATGATCTATAGACCGCCAGGATTGGAGGAGGAGAGGGATAGGGATAATGAGGAAGAACTAGTCAGGGTACTGGCAAAGGGGGAGGAGGTGGTGGGTGATCTGAACCTGCCAGGCATGAACTGAGAGGTTCCAGCTCCCAGGAGTACCACAGTCTGGATACAGTCCAGGACAGTGTGCTGGTGTAGTTAGTTAGTTAGTTAGAAAACCCACCAGGCAAGCTTCTGTCCTCATGTGGTGCCTCACCAACTCGGAGATGGCAGAAGCAGTGTGGGTAGGGGAGCCTCTAGGGAACAGCGATCATAACTATCTGGTTTCTGCTGCACCTGGGGACTGGTAAACCCCACTGGATAGCTGAGGTCATAGACTGTAGAACGTCCGACTTCAACAAGATAAGGGAGATGGTCCGGGACAAGTTAGTCAGGGCAGACAGCATAGGAGGGGTGGAGAAGAGATGAAGGCAATAAAGTGGGCCATTCTCGAGGCAATAAAGATATGCTGGAGGACAGGGACCAAGAGTAACAAGTACAAGCAACCAATGTAGTTCTCCGAAAGGGTCAGAGAAGCAATGAGGGAAAAAAAAGAAAAGCTGGGGAGGAAGAATGGAGAGAATACCAAATGACAACTAAGGAAACAAGGACGGCGGTTAGGGCGGCTAAGGCAGACACAGAGCAATGTGCTGCTGAGGGGGGCAGGAGTAGGGAAAACCAACTGTTCAGGTATATTAAGGAAATAAGGAAGAAAGGATGGTGAACTGTTAGGCTACTGGAGGAAGACAGTGTAACAGAGGATGATAACTACTTTCTCTGTCTTCACAAGGTAAGACAGCAGGCCCTTGCAGAAAGTGGCATCAAGGGTGCACTAAGGGTCCAGGAGATGAAGTAGCTGTATCTACCAATGAAAAGGTCCGAACGGTTAGCAGCCCTTGAGAGAATAAGACACTGGGACTGGATGGGATGCATCTGAGGGTGCTCATGAGCTGGCAGCAGAACTAGCTGAACCTCTGGTAGGGTTATTCTATAGCTCATTACAACAGGGTAGTTCTTACAACAGGGTAGTTCCAAAGGACTAGAGGGTGGTGGACATTGTTCTGCCTCCATGGAGGGGAGCAAGTGGAAAACCACGGACCTGCCAGTCTTACCTCAGTTGTAGGGCAACTGACAGAGTCACTAGTCAAGGAGAATCTAGTGGTCTACCTGGAGAGCAATTGCCTCCAGGATAGTAAACAGCATGTATTCTTGGCAGGGAGGACTTGTCAGACTAACCTAATAGTTTTCTTTGACTGGGTAAAGAGGACACTGGATGGGACCATGCCATGGATTTACTGTATTTTGATTTGGCAAGGCCTTCACTCAATGCCTCACAGATGACTGCCAAAAACATGGAGGATCTGAGGGTTGGCAAAGGACACTGTAAGATGGATAGGAAATTAGAGTAGGGGGAGGCAACAGAGGGTTGTGGTAAATGGTGTCAAAGCCAGTCCTCTTCAATATGTTTATCAGTGACATTGGAGAAGGAATCCAGGGCAGGCAGCCCCTCTTCCCATATGACGCAGAGCTCTGTGGAAGGGTGACAGAGAGGGAATTAGAGATGCTGAGTGACCTACATAGACTAGAGAGGTGGTCTAAAGTCTGGTATTGAGGTGATGCATCCAGAGAGCAAGAACCTCAGGATGGAATACTGATGAGAAGATTTAAGCTGAACACTACAACTGAGGAAAGGGGTCTAGGAGTCATCACTAGCAACACCCACAGACAATCAAGCTAACGCAATAAGGCCTTTGGTAAGGCAAACAGAATGTTAGGATGTATTGGCAGGGGTACAGACAGTAGAAGAAAAGAGGTAATATTACCGCTATATAGATCAATGGTAAGGCTGTACCTGTAGTACTGCACCCAGTTTTGGAGTCCTCACCTCAGGAAAGATAAGGACAAGATAGAGGTGGTGCAATACAGGGTAATCAGAATGACACAGGGTCAGCAGAGCAGATCTCATGAGGATTGAATTAAGGCACTAAACATGCTCGCTTGAGACCAGACAGGAGAGGGGTGATATGATGCAGACCTTGAAAATCCGGAAAGGAATAAATAATGTTAATTGGGGAGTTATTTAGCATAAGCACAAGTTTGAGGTCACGGGGAAATGAGTGGAAACCAGGGATTTATTTAACTACAAAAATTGATTAGCGTTTTGCTCATAAAAGTGCTAAAACATTGTGAAAATGCATAGCACTTGCTTCAATGTGTTTAACAAACGTAACACTTCTAGAAAACATATATAAATATTTTCTATACAGTTAGCATTGTCCCAAGGGAAAAAACTGCTAATCAATTATTTAAAACCCTGGGAAACTGAAGGGGTGAAGGTTTAAGAAGGATAGGAGGAAGTATTATTTTACAGAAAGGGTGGAGGATCCTTTTAACAGTCTATCAGCCAAGGTGGTAAATGCCAAAACCATGAATGGTTTCAAACACGGATGGTTCACAGTGCCAAAACCCAACCATGAATGGTTTCAAGCATGGATGGTTCACAGTGAAGGGTACTGTGGCTACTCAAGGCAACAGTAGCAAGGATAAGAATGGGGGCAGGATGGTGAGAGCTAGTACCCCAAGGATAGATAAGGAACCATGTGAAGACTGGATAGGCCATCGGGTCTTTTTCTGATGGCATTGTCTATATTTCTGTTTCTACGCTCTCCTACCACAACGGGAAACATCTTTCACACTCAGTTAATGCTCCCAAACACATTCCCCCATGGAAAAGTTACATAAATTCAAGCCCAGTTCTTCATCCTGTAATATAACAACTTAAACATAGATTCCTGTCAAGAACCCAGTGATAATTTCATCTTGTGAAGCTCCAAGCAGTAGAAGCACATTGGGCTTATCCCACCCCAGCTTCACTTGATGAAATTAACACCATATTCTACACAGCTGCTTATGCCCAATTCGATATGTTATCTCAGGTGGTGAATTGGCGACTGGAGCAGATTAATTTCAAGTGAAAAAGATCCCACATTTGTTTTGTGTGAATGTCCAAAATGCTGACAAATATGGGGGAAGAGAACTACAGGAATATAAACTGCACTGTCACTTGAAGTATGCTAATAACACATACAGAGTCCACTGCATTAGAACTGGTGCTACGAAGAAGCATTATATGTCTAATTAATTATTCATAAGGCAAACACATGCTCTGATTGGCTGCTTTACCAGATGTTAAGCCTTAGAAATGTCTAGTACAGCTCAGAATGGCATGTATGTTTGTAAACTTGAAAGCAGTTTTTCCCCATTGCTAATAATCCCAATAACGACCTTACAACCAGTCATTTCCTGATTAACAACTGTTTGGAGGAACTTGGCCCTACCCTTCCCCAGCCAGTCGTTAACCCCCCAGGAAATTACCAGCTCTTTGGTCATTATTACTTAAACATTGAATGGGACACAGAGTAAAACGCCTGTGCTATTAACGGACAACATCAAACCCTCTCTTTTATAAACAAAGCATGACTCAAAAGTGCCACAGGATCTTAAAATTCCACCTGGGCAGATACCAGAATTGGTTTGGACAGAACAGACCATTGTTAAATGTCCAGTATTCCCTCAAATGCAGCACTTCAGTGTCAGTGCACTGCGGGGTATGAGCACAAGTGCCAGGCATGGGATTTAAATCCACGGCCATCAAGTCTTCCCGGCACAAGGTGAGTGTGCTAATGGCAGAGCTGGTAGCACTCATTAGCATAACCCAAGCGCAGGAAGCTGCCTGGTGTGCACAAGATGGCTACGGCAAGTCTGCTGATAGAACTGTCAGTGCAGCTATTGCACAAGATAACAACAGCTGTAAAAGGTAATCACATTTTTAATTCATTGCTAAAAAGCCCTAATCAGGCATTTCTGCCGCAGCGGCAGCTGCACTCTCTATTAAGCAGTCTTCCTTTAAAAGAAACAGTTTACTGGCCTTATACAAAATCTGCCAGCATTTAGCTAGTGAACCGGTGCCAATTTCAACTGCTGGGCTTCATTTTTTTAAAACAAAACAAAACAGGGAGACCTCTGAAAACAAAGAGAGACATGAACAGAAATAGAAAAAGAAGTGAGTAAATATAAACTGGACATGCTGCAATGTTTTCAACCCTTTTAAATGTCACTGGAGTAAGAAAATTCCTAAGGCATTTGGTTGCTATTAAGAACAAAAGTTACATTCTTCTTTTTCATGACCCCGTCAAACATTGCCTCAGACTTCTCTTCGGCTATTACAGCAGCAATGAACTTGTTAACATGGGTCTTTCTTTTTCACCACGTTTAGATGCAAAGATCAGCATTTTAATTCTCTTCTGGGGATTACGAACTGCAGGATTACTGTTTTAAAGGATCTTTTACATCAGACGACGTGATATACTGTACAGCATCTACGGTGCATTGTCAGTAACCGACTAAATCTGAATGTTAATTATACATTATCAGTCGGGGAGTGGGGTGTCAATGGTAATCCACCTCAAGTACTTGGACAAAGCAGTTTTCAACAATCTGAATTTCTCTACCCCTTGATGCGGATTACCGAACAATACAAGGCCTTCAGGATTTAACTCCAGTCTGTGGAGGCCTAGGTTTAACCCTGAGATCTTCTGTCCTTCTGAGAGGCCTATACCAAGCTACAGTACTGTGAGAATGTTTCCAGTGTTGCTTTTATTGGAATATTCTCCAGCAGCTACCCCCACACACCTGTTTTGGACTTCCTGTTTCCCCCCTCAACGTATTTTCCCTTGCCCCCCCCTTCCCCCCAGCTAGCTCTCTGTTGGTGCTCCCATCTACTCAAGTCACTGTGGTAATGTAGTCATGCTCACCTCATTATATCTTCTTGATGCTGCGGTAGGTAAGGCTAGGGGGGGTGTTAGGGTGTATCAGTAGGGGTATCACAAGTCGTAAGAGGGAGGTAATAATCCCTCTTTACAAGACACTGGTTAGGCCCCATGTGGAGTACTGCGTGCAGTACTGGAGGCCACACCTTCACAAGGACATTAACCAAATTGAGGCAGTCCAGAGAAGGGCAACCAAAATGGTGCAGAGACTGCATCAGAAGAATATGAGGACAGATTAACAGTGCTCAATATGTATACCCTTGAGCAAAGGAGGGAGAGAGGTGATATGATCGAGGCATTCAAACACCTTAAGGGCATTAACAAGGTTAAAGACTCTAACATGTTTAAATATAAGAAAAATAGCAGGACAAGAGGACACAGCATGAGATTAGAGGGGGCCATTAGGGGAATGTGAGGAAATTCTTTTCACAGGAAGGGTGGTGGATGCATGGAATGGCTTACCTCAAGAAGTGGTGGCTATGAATACAGTGCAGGGCTTCAAACAGGCATGGGATAGGCATAAGGAAGCAATACAACGGGTATGAAAAGATAGGCCACTGACAGAGCAAAGGAATACGGCACATTTATAAGGTAGAAAAGAAATGGGAGACTGGATGGGCCTTATGTCCTTATTCGTCAACTTCTATGTTTCTATGTAGATTTTCCTGAACCAAGGTACTTAATCTTTGCATCATAATACACATCTGCAATTTATTTTCTTTTTATTTTCACTTTTAATTAACTATACTCCACTCCCCACCCCATGCCACACCTGATAATGGTTATGGGCTCAGTGTGCTTTTCCTGGTTAGGAAGGATGGAAGGAAGGAAGGACTGACGGAAAGAAAGTTAGTTTTTTTTTATATCTGAAAAAACAACCCAGGCTAAAGTTCTGATCCTTATAGGAATTATTTCAACCCCATAATCAAAATTTAGGTGTCTACATGCACGTGTTAGTTCTCTGAACACAACAGAATTGTTCAGAAGGAAAATATTGCCACATCGCTCACTAAAAGCACACTTCCCAGTAACCAGCTCCCAAACAGAATCAGTAATTGCACCTACTGTATAGCTATACCTCTTGCCAGCCAGCCAGTTGGTGCCAAGAAAAACAATCTATTTAATTACATCACGCTTACCCATCTGCTTCAATTCACTTTCTACTTACACAGAATGCAATTTGTGGAGCACAACATTCTTGAAAGTTATAAAATATATTGGACACAAACAAAAGGAACATCACAAAAGAATACAGATAGAATGTGCTGAAGCATTCCTCTTGAGCTAAAGGCTGATTATGCAGTTGAAAGGAATGAGATGTAGATATTCTGTGATGTTAATGGCTATTTCTGTATGAACAAGTTTGCAACCTCGCAATCAGAATGCCCATTTGGTTTAAGACCAATGAAAAGATTAAAAGCAACTGTTTTTGTTGGTCTTTAGGAAGACAATGTGGTCTAACAGTTAGAAAACCAAACTGCAAAACAGGAAATGACAGGTCTGAATCACACCAAAGTCACCTACTCACTGAGTGACCGTAAGCAAATTACTTACGAGAGAAGACACCCGTTTATTTATGAATTGGATATTTCAGACATATTTTGCATGCATTACATCAATTACTGCAAGTATGTCAATAAGAGATCGGTCACTTTTTTTGTGTTCTGACGTGTATCTAGATTCTGAGGCTCTGACTCAAGCTTGTAAAGTTTCAAGCAAGTCTCCATTTATATGTAAATACAACCCCCTCCCCTTCTTTAGTGTCACTGAGCAGCAGCTCAGGAGAAAACATACGTTTTTTCAATACTTCCTATCCATATTTTAAGTTTGCAGTGACTTAATACAAAGGAAAAATGTCCCTCGGGTCTGGACTCAAAATGCTCTACCTTTCTGCCCGCACCGCCTCCCCTCTGACCGCCCTCTTCAATCTCTCATTCTTGCTTGCCTCAGTCCCCTCCGACTGGAAAAGTGCCACTGTTATCCCCCTCCCGAAAGGGGGTGACCCCTCTGCACCGAGTAACTACTGCCCCATCTCTCTCCTCCCCATCCTGGCCAAAATTCAAGAGCGGCTAGTGCTCGACCAACTCTCATCCTTTCTCAACGCCTCTGCCTTCTTCACTCCCTATCAATCGTGATTCAGGAAGACGCATTCCACCGTCACCTCCCTCCTCATGTTCACCGACACCGTCCTTACGGGCATGAATCAAGGGCACATCACCTCGGCTATCTTTGTTGAGCTCACCAAGGCATTCGACACCGTCTCTCATGCCCTTGCACTATCCAAACTCACTAAGGCGGGACTCTCGGGTACTTGCACCAACTGGTTCAAATCCTACCTTGTAGGCAGATCCCAATCTGTGAGAATCGGTCATCATACTTCAGCCACCCTCCCTGCAACCATGGGGGTTCCCCAAGGTTCGGTACTTGGCCAGATTCTGTTCATCTTCTTGAATGACCTGCCCTCCGAATGTCTACACACATCCATTCATATGTACGCCGACTACATGGCATTGTATGCATCTGGTCCCTCCCCCACTGAAGTGGCCTCCACACTTCAGGAAGATTTCAATGTTGTCCAGCACTGGTTTCAATCTAACCAGCTCTTTCTAAATCCAAAGAAAACTATCTCCCTTACCTTCAGTACTAGACAGAGGCCCTCCCAGCTCCCCTCGACCCCCACTTATCATACTATCGATGGGACTCCACTGGAAGCCTGCACCTCCTTCCGTTAGCTTGGGGTCTGGCTCAACCAGCATCTCAACTTCTCTGATCATATCGATTCAATCCACAAGAAACTACATCCCAAACTGGGCGTCGTATATCATAACAAGGGTTGCTTACCTCTGGCAACTCGTAGAGCAATCCTACAGCAAATAATTTTCCCTATTATTGACTATGGCGACGTAGTTTACAGCGCCGTCCCAAAGTCCACCCTTGTAAGACTCAACCCTCTCTTCCATTCCATCTGCCGTTTTGCCCTAGACTGTCCTCCCTCAGTGCACCACTGCATCTTTACAAGCTGCTAGACTTCCCTCGCTACATGATCAGAGACTTAGCCACTGTATGAGACCACGGTGAAATTATAGACACAGACCTCCCCCACCTTGAGTCTGCCCTGCAGTTGAGCCCCCTCTGTGTGCACCTCAGGAACACTGACTCCGGTCCCTGTATGTCCCACATATGTCCACAGCCAAAGGCCAAGAGGCTTTCAGCTACCGCTTGCCTAAACTTTGGAACTCCTTGCCGGCTGACATTAGGCACACAGACAACTCTCAGCGGCTAAACCAGCTCTTCAAGTCCCCCCCCCTCCTGTTCATGCAGTCAGTGCCTCCGTAATGCTTTATATCCCAACTCTCACCCCTAACCTTTACCACTCCTTGGCACATCTCTAGTTGCCTAGCCCCCGGCCCTAGTCTAGTGCCTGGTGTATACTGGCCATTGCACCCTGCCTAATATATGTGTCTTCCAGCGTTACGTATCTCACTCTAATTGCCTAGTTGCACTGTTGGTCCATTGGACTTGTTAGTAGTTCACACTCTGTTAGCTGCTGCCTTTCAGCAAATTACTTGCCTTGTTATTGTACTGTTTAATTCCTGTTAAGATGCTGTATCTGCAATGTGAATTGTTGTGTTTAAATGTTGTACTTGTCCTGACCTTACCCCCCTCCACCCAGGATGCATCTGGAATCAAGTGGTACTCCGCTCACTATGCCTTCCTGGTGAAACTCATAAATAAATAAATAAATAAATACAGTATTGTCCCGCCACTCAAGGGAAGCAGTATAGTGCAGTGGTTTAAGGCTCTAAACTGCAAATCTGGAGACCTGGGTTTGAATCCCACAGCCCCCACCTGCATACCGTGTAACCCTGAGCAAGGCACTTAACTTCCATGTGCTCCCAGGAAGCACCTGTAAACAAGCTTTCAGCTTAGTGTGCCACTCCTGGTTAAACAACTGCAAAAAAACAAACTCACAGACTGTATAATACTAGTAACCTTCATTTGTGCATAGTAAATAATACACCAAAAATAATTTCATTCATAATGGTGCAGGCTCAACCAGCATCTCAATCCAATAATTCACCAAAATGGTGCAGGGTCTGCACCAGAAGACATATGGAAAGACTAAAGGAGCTTAATATGTATACCCTTGAGGAAAGAAGGGAGAGAGGGGACATGATAGAAACTTTCAAGTACCTCAAGGGAATTAACAAAGTCCAAGAGGGTAGCATCTTCCAGAAAAAGAGATGTGCAAGAACAAGGGGGCACAATTTGAAGATAGAAGGGGGATGGCTCAGAGGTAATGTGAGGAAGTATTTTTTCACTGAGAGGGTTGTGGATGCATGGAACAGCCTCCCTGAAGAGGTCGTGGGGTCAAGAACAGTGGGGGACTTCAAGAAATCATGGGACAGGCATAGGGCAGTCCTAGTGGGGGGTAGGAGGAATTAAGCTGTTGGTTAACTAGGATCTGCAGCTTATCTGTTAGGTAGGAAATGGGCAGACTAGGTGGGCCAAGCGGTCCTTATCTGCCGTCAAATTCTATGTTTCTATGTTTCTATAAGAAGAAATTCTATTTCTATGTGCTGCAAGTCTCACTGTAGGACAGCTGTAATATGCTGTGGGGGAGGGGTACACTGAATGCTTCTTTTACACAGATGACACACATCCTCCTTTCAGCAGCTCGATAAATGGAGAGCTTGATCACTTAGTAAAAAATGTTTATTTTTTACATTTCAAATGCTCCTAAAACCACAGTTGCTGACCGGAAATACCAAGAGAGGGAATGAATATGACATGCCAGAAGTGAGGTAAGCTAACACACAGCACTGCAAACGAGAGACTTCTTTATCCTCCCCAAGGCTTCAGGCTTCTAGCTGTCAGACTGGGTAGAAATAGGATCCAGCTGAAAATGATATATTTATCAGTTGGGATTTGTAAAAGTAATAAAACTGTAAAATAAATCAAATTGTAACATGGCCGTTAATATGTTTGAAAATGAAGGATATGCATTGGTTAAATGGCCACATGTGATACATTTGGAGCAGGGATTAATCTCCAAGTAATGCCTGCTGTGGTAGTACTGCTGAAATACTGAAAAGCTGCAAAGCGCATAATACCACCCGCTTCTGAAGTACCATAACAATCCACGTGGACACCCGATACTATATAAAGATGCATTGAGCTGCTTCCCACCCACCTACCACCCGGTTGAAATTGTAGTTTCTCCCTGTTATACCCCAATGCCCAAGAAAAGTTCCCTACCAGCAATAACGCAGTATTCAGCCCACAGACCAC